>CM055116.1:973003568-974499401 GCA_029206835.1 Rana muscosa | reverse complement strand
GGGAGATTAAGGCTATGGTCCTAACCCAGCCACAAAGATCATTACTGTTAGCTGTAAGTACATACTGATTATAAATTGTAAGCTGTCAATGTTAGCACTGCCTCAGCAGGATTCAGGTGTAAAGTATTCCTGTCTGACCCGGTAGTGTCTCTGTATTTAGACATTATTCTTTTACTTGGTGTCATAGAAACAGTTGCTTAGCAACTTTTCAAGCATTTTCTAACTAGTTCTTTTGGCCAAACATATCATGTACAGTTCATATAGCATATTGCTTTCAAAAACGGTATAATTCTTTTGTGGAAGATCTGTTCTCTATCACCAGAATTTTTGTTGAAGTATATGAGTTAGGGGGTTTAATCTCTTCTTTTTGGTTTGAAGGTAATGTATACCACAAAACTATGGATAAAAAAACATTTCCTATTATATCATGACATTAGTAGTATATCTCTTATTCATAAACTAGAACAAAATATGCCACTCTGCTACTAAAGGATAGTAGCCTGGCAACAACAGACATAGGCCATAGCACCTTTAAGCAAGGAGACCCTCTGCTTCATTAATGCCAGCATATACAGTATGTGGATTATTTGCCACCCCCTACTCTCCCTTAGTTGTTTTAGCACAAGAGATAAGGACTTTCAGCCCAGAAAATGAGCTTCAGTTTAAGACATAATGGTGCTCATTTAACCTGGTACAGAGCAAAATGGAGCAGTTGTCCATAACACTCAGATTCCAACTGTTCTTTCTCTAGCGAAATGTGAAAGTTGAAGCAAAATTCCAGAAAAAAACTGGTGATTAAAAAAAAAACTGGTAAATGCATATATTAAATTGACAGGAAGGAGCAGCAGCACACTGATGAGCTCATCCCTCTGCTTTCTCTTTTCTCTTCTCATATCAGAATGTTTCATGTCAGCACATATGCAGCACACCTGTTTGGCTCCTACCACAGCTTTTCCTTCTCCTATTCTGGGCTATTCTCTACAGTGGATTAAAGCAAGCTAGACTCATAACCATTTTTATGAGTAAATGACTGCTTTATTTTGTGTTTGGTTATGTCTGCTTGGAGTTAAGCTTTAATGCACAGCTATATTATTTGCAAACACCCCTTAAATGCACTACTACTGATACACAGTTTGTGCCTATACACATTGATCCCACTCCCATCATACGCTGTGATTATCACTGGCGAGTAGTGTTGGTCAGTGTTGTGTTCAGGAAACACCCGAATTTGCAGGGTGTTCATGCGGTTGTTCGCCCCCCTCCAAACGCCTTGCAATGCACTGTGCACTGCACATTGCATTCTGCGCCCTGATTGGGCAAAGCTTTGCCCGATCAGGACGCAGTAAAATCTGGTTGTTAAGAAGCGGGGTCAGGAAGCCAGCTGCGGCGTCCTTAACAGCCGTTGAGTCATCAGCTTTCACTGGACTTCCCTGCTCTCTATTTTCCCGTCAGGATTCCCGGCAGAGTGTTTCCTGACGAGAAAACCGGTCGTCTGTATGCTTACCTGAAAGGGAAATAAACCGCCCATGCTCGATAACAATTAGACGCATGCGCGGTAGCATAGAACGTAATTTAGCCTGCTCGTCGTAGTCTTTGACGTCACTGCGTTCTTGCCATTCAAAAGAACGGCGGGTATTTTGTGTGGACGTGTGTATACATGGCTTTTCAAGGCAAGCTTGGCAGGAATCCCGTTGGGAAAACCGACGGTTTTCAAACAGACGGTATTCCCGGCCGTGTGTACAGGGCTTAACAGGTCTTGTCCCTCACCCAACCTGTGACTGGACAGTGAATGGAGAAGCAGTACGCAAAAGGGGTATAGATGCTGCTGCTTATTGTAACATTAAGATTATTCATGTTAAAATATTGAAAAAATTATAATTCTGCGAGAAAGGACATCATGAATGTGTATGACGTGGAGAAAATGATAGGAACTACAATAAAGTTTGTTAGATTTCTTGCGATGTATACCCTTCACCTAGAGTGGATTATTTGATTTCTCAACAAGCACTTAAAGTGGTTGTAAACCCACTTTGACAACATGCACCTACAGGTAAGCCTAGATTAAGGCTTACCTGTAGGTGCAAGAAACATCTCCTTAAACTACACGGTTTAGGAGATATTTGCAGAAAACACAATGGTGCACTGAGCGTCCCGGCATAATGAATGGGATCAAGCCGGGTTTATGCCGATCCCGCTCGCATGTGCGAGAGTGACGTCATTGCTGCTCCGGCCAATCACAGCGCCGGAGTGGCGATACCAGGAAGAAGCTCCAAGGGGACATGGCGGCAGAGGGGAACGAGGAGGACTTCGGGGGCCTTGATTTCAGGTAAGTGCCACATAATGAGCTAGTATGCTATGCATACTAGCTCATTATGCCTTTCTCTTGAAGGGTCTTATTTTATCCCGTTTTTTCGGGGGGGGGGTTACTTCCTCTTTAACATACATACATGCAGCATAGAGTGCCTGCATGTTTTTGTGGTATGCTTAAATAGAAGTTTGGTGATTTTACAAATATTTTTTTTTTATTATTGTCAGGACTAAGAAAAATTCTAGTTTTGAGCTAGCAGGTGGAGTTTTAGGGTCCTTTTTACATTAACCTTGCTCTCTATTTCTTTTGTTAAAAAAGCCTTATATATACACTACCAGTCAAAAGTTTTAGAACACCCCCATTTTTCCAGTTTTTATTGAAATGTATGCCGTTTAATGTCTGAATGTACTCTGAGAGTAAAGCATAGAACGAATAAACAATTGGACATAAAAAATAAATTATTAAATCGTTTTCTTTAACAAAATGTAATCTAAATTTTTGATTCATCAAAGTAGCACTCTTTTGCAGATATAACAGCCCAGTGCATTCTTTCTACAACAGAAATCAAATATTGTTCAGAAAGTTCTTCCCAACACTGTTGCAGAAGTTCCCACAAATGTTGCACTTATAAGTTGCTTTGCTTTCACCCTTCTGTCCAGTTCATTCCAAACCAGCACAATGGGGTTTAGGTCTGGACACTGTGCTGGCTATTGTATGATTTGAAGGCTTGTTCTTTTCTTCTAAGGTAGATTTGACAGAGCCTGGAGGTATGTTTTGGGTCATTATCTTGCTGTGTAGGATGAACCCCTGACCAACTAGGTGTATTTCAGAGGGTATTGTACGATGCTGCAAAATGCTGTGGTGGTAGTTTTAGTTCAGGGTGCCGCTCACTCTGTGCAAGTCGCCGACTCTGGATCTAGCAAAGGAGCCACAGACCATCAAGCGTCCTCTTCCATGTTTGACAGTTGGTGTCACACACCATGGAACCATCCTTTTACTTACTCAATGGTGTATCAAAACCATGCATGATGAACTGAAGATCTCAAATTTTGTTTCATCAGCCCATAAGACCTTCTTCCAGTCTTCAATACTCCACTGGTGGTGCTCCGTGGCCGGGCAAGCCTCTTTTTTTTATTTTGCAAACTTAACAATGGCTTTCTTAACGCCACATTAAACTGCAGCTTGAAGTCTTCTCTTCACAGTTGAAACTGATACTTGCTTACTTTGATCAGTGTTAAGCTGTGCTTGAAGCTGTTGTCCTGTGAGCCACCTGCCACACAAGCTGTTCACTCTCAGAAACTTGTCTTCTGATTCTGTAGTGGCTTTGAGTCTGCTAGACCTCCTGTCAGAGTTTCCCCCAGTTTCCAAGTGCCTTTTGAGGGTCTAGGAAACTGTACTCACTGACAACTTGGCTTTCTTTGCAATTTCTCTAAAGACCCACACTTTTAAGGTTTATTATGATCTGTCTGTTCTTTTTTCTGACCCATTTTGCAATATACTACTTCCTGCAGTACAATACTGTGAAAATATTGCTTAAACGGGTCTAGTAACACAGTCTGTTTCAACACTGCTTTTATACAGACAGAAAGCTTGTAAATCAACAAAACTGGGACACCTGTAGAGATTGTTTGCATAAAGTTTCAAGGCTTAACCACTTCAGCCCCGGACCATTTGGCTGCCAAATGGCTAGGCCCCTTTTTGCGATTCGGCACTGCGACGCTTTAACTGACAATTGCGCAGCTGTGCGACGTGGCTTCCAAACAAAATTGACGTCCTTTTTTTTCCCCACAAATAGAGCTTTCTTTTTTGATCACCTCTGCGGTTTTTATTTTTTGAGCTATAAACAAAAATAGAGCGACAATTATGAAAAAAAAACAATATTTTTTACTTTTTGCTATAATAAATATCCCCCAAAAATATATTAAAAAAACAAATTTTTTCCTCAGTTTAGGCCGATACGTATTCTTCTACATATTTTTGGTAAAAAAAAATCGCAATAGGCGTTTATTGATTGGTTTGCGCAAAAGTTATTGCGTCTACAAAATAGGGGATAGTTTTATGACATTTTTTTTATATATTTTTTTTTACTAGTAATGGCGGCGATCAGCGTTTTTTTTCGTGACTGCGACATTATGGCAGACATATCGGTCACTTTTGACGCTATTTTGGGACCATTCACATTTATACAGCAATCAGTGCTATACAAATGCACTGATTACTGTAGGTAGGGGTTAAGTGTGTCCTAGGGAGTGATTCTAACTGTTAGGGGGCGTGGCTTACTGTGACACGTCACTGATCGCTGCTCCCGATGAGAGGGATCAGACGATCAGTGTTGTGTCACTAGGAAGAACACGGAGATGCCTTGTTTACACTGGCCTCTCCCCGTTCTGTAGCTCTGTGACCCGATCGCGGGACACCGGCGGACATCGAGTCCGGGGGTCCCGTGGGCACGGTCACGGAGCTCGCGGCAGGGGCACGTGCACGCCCGCCCGCATGGCACGAAATTCAAAGTGGCGTATATATACGCCGCTTTGCGCAGCCGTGCCATTCTGACGAATATCGGTGTGAGCCGGTCATCAAGTGGGTAAAGCAGATCTCCCGCGGCCATGCATTTTTAATTTTTTTTGTCATTCATTTGTTTATGCCATATTAATATAGTACTCACTATTCCGCTGTTTCAAAGCATCCGCTGTCTGATTCCGTCTGAAGTTGTAAGTTATATTATCTGTCTAACAATGTTTCTTGTGGGCACTGTGAAGCCCACAAGCACTCATTTCCTTGCCATCACAACAGGCGGTGTCTCGTCACATTCGGCTTCCCTATCACAGATTGCTCCGGAAGTGACGTCCCGTCGCCGCCATCTTGCTACACCGCTTGCCCCCTTCTCACTCTATCATTACTGTGCAGGAATGTGGGGAGTAGCAGGATGGCAGCGACGGAACGTCACTTCCTGGGCAATGTGTGATGGATAGCCTGATGTGATGAGACAGCGGCGTCGCGGTTTACGAAATCCCACGATAACTCAGAGGAAGCCTCCGCAATGACTCCTGGGAGCAATGACAAAAGCTCCCAGGACACATTGCGGTTACAGGAAGTGATGAACTACCCGCACTTCATAGAGACAGGAAGCAGTCGGAAATCTAAGGTACTGTACACCCTAAAAAAAAAAAAACTTCCGTTTTCACATGTATTGCAGGCTGCGGTATGAATGAGCTCATGTGTTGAAATAGGGTGGAGCTCCGCTTTAATTTACTTACATTGTAAATAGTATTTTTTTAAAACTCTATCAAAATCAGATAAGTGCAAAAAATAAGTGGCGCTTAACCACTTAAGACCTGGACAATTATGCAGCTTAAAGACCTGGCCACTTTTTGTGATTCGGCACTGCGTGCGATGTGGATCCCAAACAAAATTGGTGTCCTTTTTTCCCACAAATAGAGCTTTCTTTTGGTGGTATTTGATCACCTCTGTGATTTAAATTTTTTGCGCTAACAAAAATAGAGCGCCAATTTTGAAAAAAATGCAATATTTTTTACTTTTTGCTATAATAAATATCCCCCAAAAATATATAAAAAAAATTTTTTTTTTCCTCAGTTTAGGCCGATACGTATTCTTCTACATATTTTTGGTAAAAAAAAAATCGCAATAAGGGTTTATTGATTGGTTTGCGCAAAATTTATAGCGTCTACCAAATAGGGGATCATTTTATTGCATTTTTATTAATATTTTTTTTCTAGTAATGGCGGCGATCAGCGATTTTTATCGGGACTGCGACAATTATGGCAGGCACATCGGACACTTTTGACACTATTTTGGGACCATTGTCATTTTTACAGCGAACAGTGCTATAAAAATGCACTGGTTACTGTAAAAATTACACTGGCCGTGAAGGGGTTAACCAGGAGGGGGTGCTGTAGGGGTTAAGTGTGCCCTGATGTGTGTTTCTTACTGTGGGGGGGGCGTGGCTTAGCGTGTGACGTCACTGATCGTCGTTCCCTATGACAGGGAACAGACGATCAGGGACAGGCTCACTAGGAAGAACGGGGAGAGGTTTGTTTACACTTACCTCTCCCCGTTTTTCCTCTCTATGACCCGATCGCGGGACACCAGCGGCGAACGGGTCCGCTGTTCCCACGGGGACGGTCACGGAGAAGAGGACCGGTCGTAAGCGCGCCGCCACCGGCGCGCTCGCGACCCACGGCTGGGCATCTTAAAGGAGACGTACCTGTATGCCCATGTGCCCAGCCGTGCCATTCTGCCGACGTACATCGGCGTACGGCGGTCCTTAAGTGGTTAAATCACAAGGCTCAAGTGATATAATGAATGTCTATCTAAGGATACATGTGAAAAAGTAAACACAATGATTAGTGCAATCAAATCACCCTGTGACAGATGTGAGAAATAAAATCTAATAGCAAAAAGTCCATATACTTGATCCAGTAAAGTTGATTCAGTGTAGTAATTTTCTATTCATCCACCACACCAGTGTGCAAGTGATTCCTCTCCCGTCAGATAACACACTCACCAACTTAATATGCCTTACACTCTCGTGCTTGGCAAAAAGATGTGTAAACCTCACAGAAAGGGTTAAAAGTCTCTCCAAAATCCAGCCGTGTATATACCGGATCTCTCCACATGTATATAATAAAGAGTGCACTGATAGTGTAATAACGTAAAACCAGTTTAATAAACACTGTGCAAACTTCAACCATTACACTCACATACATTTCCTTAAAAAGAAAGCAAAAATTACACAGCAAGATTTTCCAGTAGATGCCCCAAAAAATGGTGTATTGCGGTCATGGCGGACCCGAGGTGTGCAGATATTATCTCACCCCCACTCACTCCTCGGACTTGGATCTCCGCTTCCTGGTTCGGCTTGACACGTAACATGTCACACGCTAGCTCTGATGATTGCCGTACAGCCACGCCCCGACATGTTTCGTCACACCGACTTAATCGTGGGATTGGCTGTACGGCTCGGCAACCACTCCTCTTATACCATCCACGCCAGTTACGGGCGGAAGCGTATAAACTGTTCATGCACTCACCCAGCAGGGCATTGTGTTTCTTTGCCTTTGTGATGCTGTTTGTTCACTAAGGTTCTCACTAAAGGCTTCACAGAACAGCTGTATAGATAATGAGATTAAATTACACACAGGTGGACTCTATTTACTAATTAGGTGACTTCTGAAGACAATTGCTTCCACTAGATTTTAGTTAGAGGTATCAGAGTAAAAGGGGCTGAATACAAAAATCACACTTTTCAGATATTATTTGTAAATAAAAATGTGAAAACCATTTATCATTTTCCTTCCACTTCACGAATATGTGCCACTTTGTGTTGGTCTATCCCATAAAATCCCACTAAAATAGATTTACGTTTTTGGTTTTAACATGACAAAATGTGTAAAATTTCAAGGGGTATGAATACTTTTTCAAGGCACTGTATACACACACTCTGAATAAAAACAAATACAAATATCTCTGGGAAATGGATCCCACCCATCTCAGCTAACTACAAATCAATGAAAGGGACATTTTTTCCCACTGGTATGCTATTATCGACTTGTTGATGGCCAGGAGGGTTACTTTATGGTGCCTGCACTTAAAGTAATACTGTTACCTTGCCTATTTAGGGTAAAATAAAAGTTTCTATGTAACCCCTTCCCCGTTGGCCACAGCAGCTGGTATTATGCAGTGTACACATGATCGAGTTTCACGGCGGTGAAAACATCGCCGTGAAACCCGACGGGAAAAAAGAGGACCGGCTTGGTCGCCTACACACGGACGTTTTTCACGACATGTTTTCTCTTGGTTGAGAAAACCGGCCGTGTGTAGGCTCCCTAGCCGTGTTTCCCTATGGGAAAACTGCAGAGGAAAAAAATGCCGTGATTTGCGACGAGAAAAATTAGAGCATGTTCTAATTTTTCTCGTCGTGATTCTCGCCGTTTTTCTCATCGGGGAAAATGTTGGAGAGCCTACACACGGCCGTTTTTCTCGTCCAAGAGAAAAAATTAAATTTTTCCAGACGAGAAAAGTGATCGTGTGTACGCGGCATTAGAGCTCAGAGGGAACAGTAATGTCATCTCTCCTCATTCATGTTACAGTGCACTCTAACAGACCTTTGATATTTTTCTTTCTACATCTAAAATATCAGATATCTTCATAATGTGCAACTCGTTTCAATAAAATTATTATTTTTGAAAAGTTGCAGAGGCACGCTTGGCTGACCTTTACCCTAGGTTTATTTATGTCTTTAAACAAACCTACTTCCTTTCAATATATGAAATCCATTGTTCGAAAAAGTCTTTCTACATGTTATCAGTTAGTGCAATAGCTTGCTGGAAATTAACTTTCAAAATTAAATGTTTCTCTGCACTTGACAATCCCAATATAAAGCATGCTATTATAACCCAACAGAGGTTAGATGTGAAATGACTCTGCAACCCTCTCCTCTAAGTGCAAAGCTTTGTCAGTTACTGCCATTAAGTTTAATGGCCTGACTTACTTACCTCCTACTGTTATTGAAATTCTTTTCCTGAATTCTGATGAACTGTCACTGTGGAAATGGAAATCCTTCACCCTCTACTTGGTATTATCTCTGTGTATATCAATATGTATGTTATGCACAGTCTGTCTAAAAATATATGCAATATCTGGCCATATTATACATCCTTTGAGAAGCGACATGATTTTTTTCAACGGGCTCTTAGTATTTGCAGTATTGCCAGTTCTGTTTCAGATTACCTGCACCTCATAATTATTGGTATCGCTATAATATTATACTACATTTTCCCCCCACATTAGACTGTGCAAGTCAAGCTATAAAGCAGTCATTAAATGGGAAATATTTTTTTTTCTTGTTCTCATCTTTGTATAATTATGCCTTTTTGAAGTAAGCATGAAAAGGAATATAATGAAAATATAACAAATTACCTTTTAATTAATCAAAAATTATAGAGGTTGGTTTGTAAAAGAAAATAAAGACTTACCGTATATACTCGAGTATAAGCCGAGATTTTCAGCCCTTTTTTTGGGGCTGAAAGTCCCCCCCTCGGCTTATACTCGAGTCAGCGAAATTTTTACGTTGGAAATAGTACCTGTAAAGAAGTTGCGGCTGCGGCGTCCATCGTTCAAATTCCGCGGTCTCTTCCTGTTCCTTCCGTGTTAGGCGAGTCTCAGCAGACACTCTCCGCCTATCACGAACGTTCTCTCATCCTCAGTTTCCCATCAGAGGTCTGTAAATGGCGGAACACCCAACACAGTGTCTGCTAGGAAACTGAGGATGAGAGAATGATCGTGATAGGTGGAGAGTGTCTGATGAGAATCGCCTATCACGGAAGGAACAGGAAGAGACCACGAAATTTGAACGATGGACGCCGCAGCCGCAACTTCTTTACAGGTACTATTTACAATGTAAAATTATAGGATAGGAAACAGTGAGCTAGGGAACAGTGAGCTAGGGAACAGCGAGCTAGGGAACAGCAAGGATGGGAACAGTGAGGATAGGGAACAGTGAGGATAGGGAACAGTGAGGATAGGGAACAGTGAGGATAGGGAACAGTGAGGATAGGGAACAGTGAGGATAGGAACAGTAAGGATGGGAAACAGTGAGGATAGGAACAGTGAGGATAGGAACAGTGAGGATAGGAACAGTAAGGATGGGAACAGTGAGGATAGGAACAGTAAGGATGGGAAACAGTGAGGATGGGAACAGTGAGGCATTGTTGACCCTCGGCTTATACTCGAGTCAGTAAGTTTTCCCAGTTTTTTTATGGCAACATTAGGTACCTCGGCTTATACTCGAGTCAGCTTATACTCGAGTATATACGGTAATAGAAAAATACTTTCACTACATTGATTTGTGATTAAAAGTGTCAATAAATTCATGTACACCTAAAACAGAAATTTATCACTGCATATACATTTTTGGTTCTTTATTACATTTGTTATCAAACAATTAACTGAATCCTTTACTTATTACATTATTCTAAACTGTAATATTCTAAAGAAATTTCATATAAGCTGCAAAACACAGTAGAGCCTTTTTTTTAAAAAGGAAGGTATTTGCATGTTTCACTTTCATTGAACATCAACAATAAGGGGGGTGTATGTATTATTTTAGGATAGTGGTTGGAGCATGCAATACACTATTTTAAGCCTGTTATATATTTTAAAACTGTCCAACACATACTTCCTTCAAGTAGAATAGCCTCACTGGGAAATTGAGACTTCATCCCCTGTAGCTTTTGCTTGCTCCTCCTGTTGACCTCCGGTCACTACAAGATACAGTAGTAGTAGTTTAAAAACAAACCACTTATTGCTACAATGTGGTCATCCTATAATAGGATGTCTCTGAACAATGACCTTTGTGAGACAATCACCAGGTATTATTTTAATGAAAACTTCAGATTTAATAATATTGAAAACAACTTGTGAAATTTCATTAACGTGATAAAGGTTTACTATAATTAATGTTTGAGTTTAGATATACATTGATTGAATTGAGTCAGTGGATAGAGGAAATCATAGTAGCATGGCTGTGGAAATTAACACAACAATCTGATTTGGTTATGGATTATTCACTTTGAAATAGTGATCTACAATCATTAGTTTTATTGGCCACTGATGTAGATGTACCTAATAGATGGATCAAGAAGAGCACTTAATAGCATTTCTACATAAAAAATTTAACTTTTTAGAAATTATGTATAGTTTTGATACATAGTAGGTGAGGTTGAAAAAGGACACAAGTCCATCAAGTCCAACCTATGTGTGTTATTATATGTCAGTATTACATTGTATATCCCTGTATGTTGTGGTCGTTCAGTTGCTTATCTAATAGTTTTTTAAACTATCGATGCTCCCTGCTGAGACCACTGCCTGTGGAAGGGAATTCCACATCCTTGCCACTCTTACAGTAAAGAACCCTCTACGTAGTTTAAGGTTAAACCTTTTTTCTTCTAATTTTAATGAGTGGCCACGTGTCTTATTAATCTCCCTTTCTCAAAAAAGTTTTATCCCTATTGTGGGGTCACCAGTACGGTATTTGTAAATTGAAATCATATCCCCTCTCAAGCGTCTCTTCACTAGAGTGAATAAGTTCAGTGCTCGCAGTCTTTCCTCATAACTAATATCCTCCAGACTCTTTATTAGCTTTGTTGCCCTTCTTTGTACTCGCTCCATTTCCAGTACATCCTTCCTGAGGACTGGTGCCCAGAACTGGACAGCATACTCAAGGTGCGGCCGGACCAAAGCGGGAGAATTATCGTTTTATCTCTGGAGTTGATCCCCTTTTAATGCATGCCAATATTCTGTTTGCTTTGTTAGCAGCAGCTTGGCATTACATGCCATTGCTGAGCCTATCATCTACTAGGTCCCCCAGGTCCTTTTCCATCCTAGATTCCCCCAGAGGTTCTCCCCCCAGTATATAGATTGCATTCATATTTTTGCCACCCAAATGCATTATTTTACATTTTTCTACATTAAACCTCATTTGCCATGTAGTTGCCCACCCCAATAATATGTTCAGATCTTTTTGCAAGGTTTCCAGATCCTGCGTCGCTTAAACTCACAATTGCGCGGTCGTGCGACGTGTCTCCTAAACAAAATTGACGTCCTTTTTTTCCCACAAATAGAGCTTTCTTTTGGTGGTATTTGATCACCTCTGCGGTTTTTATTTTTTGCGCTATAAACAAAAATAGAGCCAAAAGTTTGAAAAAAATTCAATATTTTTTTACTTTTTGCTATAATAAATATCCCCAAAAAATATATAACATTTTTTTCTTTCCTCAGTTTAGGCCGATACGTATTCTTCTACATATTTTTGGTAAAAAAAATCGCAATCGGCGTTTATTGATTGGTTTGCGCAAAAGTTATAGCGTTTACAAATTAGGGGGTAGTTTTATGGCATTTTTATGAATTTTTTATTTTTTTACTAGTAATGGTGGCGATCAGCGATTTTTTTCATGACTGCGACATTGTGGCGGACACATCGGACACTTTTGACACATTTTTGGGACCATTGTCATTTTTACAGCGATCAGTGCAATAAAAATGCACTAGTTACTGTAAAAATGACACTGGCAGTGAAGGGGTTAACCACTAGGGGCGCTGAAGGGGTTAAGTGTGCCTAAGGGCGTTATTCTAAATGAGGGGGGGCGTGGCTACGAGTGACACATCACCGATCTCCGCTCTGATTACACAGAGCGGAGATCGGTGACAGTGTCTGTAGGCGAGCGGGGAGATGTTGTGTTTACACTAACATCTCCCCGCTCCATCCCTCTGTGAGACGATTGCGGGGATCCCCGCGGCGATAGAGTCCGCGGGACCCGCGGTCCGACTCACGGGGATGACTGCAGGGTCGTGAGCGCACCGCCGGCGGTGCGCGACCACACGGCAGGCAGTTAAAGGGCCACGTACAGGTATGTGATTGTGCCTGTACGAGCCATTCTGCCGACGTATATATGCCGTGAGCGGTTGTTAAGTGGTTAATAAGGGGTGCATGTTAAAAAAAATATATATCTTTGGTGTTTATTTCATATGCTGCATTCATTTTATAATCTACTACTGAATAAATGTAATTTCTAAGAGACTGCAAATGCTTTCAATACCACATGCAGTGTTTCATTAGGTTCATCAAAAACTACATTGTCCTTCTGCAAACGAGGACCAGCTATTATTCATAATAACAGCATATTTAAAAATAATGCTGGAAATGAAATGTAAACTCTAAGCATTGTATAGAGTAATTCAACTAATAGATTTTTGTACATACTTCATTTATAGGTTTTCCAGGCATAAAACGTTACATTACCAAAACACAAAATAAAACAATAGTGGATATTCAATAAAAATGTTTTTGGTTTAAATGTGTTTAAAGTACAACATTGCAGAACTAAATTCAGTATTATCAGGGTCAGATTAGCAGAACTAAAATAGATGATTGAACACTCCTCCAATTTATGCAAACAAATTAGGTTTCTTTATAAAGGAATTAAAGTGGTTCTATTTTTTTTTCCCTATTGCATTCTCTGCATTAGCCCTGGTTCACACTGGTGCGTTTTGACATGCGTTTTGGCATGCCAAATCGCATGTCAAAACGCCGGTATTTGCCGCAAATTGCGGGCAGTGGAACCGCCCTAATCGGTGCGACGCCGCATCTGCGGCACTGCACCGATTTCAAAAAGTAGTTTTGCAACTGGGATAATGAGTGCTAGCAAGGTTGAAGGTTTTGCACAGTGCACAGTGTGCCACACGTATACAATAATGGAGCAATAGCTCCAGGATGAATACCACTGAAACAGATGTAAGCATGTTGCCCTTCTGGAATTTTACTAATATTAGAGATCTGAAAGAGCATAATACAACACTGACTGAAATAGACAGCCTTAAAGGAGTCTTCTGCTCACTGAGCAGGTGGTTTATGGGGTAGTCGTAGAGGAGTCAGTCAGGATTATCAGGTAGGAAGATGGGTTAATGCAGTTAGAGGGAGTGGTAGGGGCTCACAGAAAATTAAGGCCAGTCCTAGGTTTGAGCGCCCAAACAAATTTGCCAAGTTGGGTGAATATGTGGGGGTGGCAAACTCAGAGGTGGCAGCCCCAGATGTCACTGCTATCCCTAACAGGTAGGAGAACAGCCCATCTAGCAGGGCTGGTGAGGGTATTGAAGGAAGGCTTGGACAGTTGGTAATAATAGGGGATTCTATATAAGGACTGAATAATTTGTTGCCAGGATTACATCAACTGAATGGTTTACTGTCTCCCTGGTACAATGGATTTGGCATGTGGTGAAATGGGTTAATAAATTACTGGAAGGGCCTGGGGATAACCCAGCTGTCTTGTTCCATGTTGGGACCAATGACAGAATACATGGAAGATTAAGGCTCCTTAATAATCAATTTAAAGAACTAGGCTGCAAGTTGAAGAGACGATCATCAACGGTTATATTCTCTGTAATATTGCCTGTGCCATGTGGAACACAGGAAAGACAGGGGGAGATTAGAGAACTGCATGCATAGCTAAAGACCTGGTGTAAAAGAGAAGTATTTTGGTTTCACTGGGCTGACTTTTCTTTGGGGTACAACTTATATGGAAAAGATGGCCTGCACCTAAATGGAAGGGTGTCTGCTGTGCTGGGGGAAAGGTTTGTGAGAAGGTTGGATGAGTAGTATTAAAACTAGGACTGAGGGTGAACTAGAATATAAGGGTCAGACCCTAATGGTGGAGGATGGGGGAAGGGCTACGGAAAGTTATAAGAAGGTTCCCATGTTACAAATAACCATTGGGAATGATAGTACTATTTGTACTACCAAAGAAAAACAAATGAAAGTATTCGTTTTTCCAATGTCAGATATCTGCCAAGCAAAATACGTGAGTTGGAAGTTTTGGTGCATGAAGAGAACTATGATTTAATTAGTGTTGATGAATCTTGGCTTCATTCTTCACACAATTTGGCTTTAATATTCCTGGCCATGCTGCATTTTTGAAAGAGGGTAAAACGTAAAGGTGGTGGTGTCTGTCTCTATTTGACAAGTAATCTCAAAGCAAATGCAAAAAGGGTTTTGTGGATGGATAGTGTGATGATGCTGAAGCATTATAGGTGGAACTGCATATCAGTGCTGCCAACCCCACAAAGTGAAATTTACTGGCAGGACTCCAAAATTCACAAAGGACACCATTTTTTTTACTGCCAAAAAACATGAAATTTACTGACAGAGACACTTTTTTTTTACTGCCACTGCAAAAAAGTGTCTAAAATGGCAATTTTCAGTGCTAAACAGTGCAAATATCAATATTTAAACTATAAACATGTAGCTAGTGCTATTAGCAATGTGTTTAAGTTAAGCAAACGTCAAAAAACATATTTCTCTATTTACATGAAGGTCTGGTTAATATAACCCAGCCAGCACAGAGTCCCCCCTTACAGTGCAAGGGAACTCTGAATTAAAGGGGAATGGTGCAGATCCTGATCTAAGGGGGACCTCTGATGTAAGGGAGGACTCTGGTCACCAGAGACCACCTTAAATCAGAGTCCACTGCATTCCCCTTTACATCAGAGTTCCCACTTACATCAGGGTTCGCAGAGTTCCCCCTTGCACTGACCAGAGACCACCTTCCGCAGAGTGAAATGGGGGGTTACTAATATAAGGGGGGACACCTTTATATCAGTGCCCCCTTACGTTATTGTATTCACTCCCCCTTACATTAGTGACCCCCCTCAGACTGGCCTGGCAGCGCTGCCATTGACCTCCTCTCAGGTGCACCGTGCAGGGCTCAGTCAGACTACTCCAGGTTGGTGGCTCTGGTTTTATCCTATAGTCTCCTCTCCAGTGCACAGACCTTTGTGGCTTAAGAACTGGTCAGTCCTAGCTTCCTTGCAAGAAGTTGTTGGCAAGGTTCCCCTTCCATGGGGAATGCTTGTGTCAGGTTTCAACAGCTAGGGAGACCAGATATACAGTGGGTACGGAAAGTATTCAGACCACTGTTTGGTAAGGGAACTGACACACTTGTCTGCGAGGTGGTTTGGGACACGTGTCAAGATATCACATTTTGGGCTTTTATCTACAGTGGGTACGGAAAGTATTCAGACCCCCTTAAATTTTTCACTCTTTGTTATATTGCAGCCATTTGCTTAAATCATTTAAGTTCATTTTTTTCCTTATTAATGTACACACAGCACCCCATATTGACAGAAAAAACACAGAATTGTTGACATTTTTGCAGATTTATTAAAAAAGAAAAACTGAAATATCACATGGTCCTAAGTATTCAGACCCTTTGCTGTGGCACTCATATATTTAACTCAGGTGCTGTCCATTTCTTCTGATCATCCTTGAGATGGTTCTACACCTTCATTTGAGTCCAGCTGTGTTTGATTATACTGATTGGACTTGATAAAGAAAGCCACACACCTGTCTATATAAGACCTTATAGCTCACAGTGCATGTCAGAGCAAATGAGAATCATGAGGTCAAAGGAACTGCCTGAAGAGCTCAGAGACAGAATTGTGGCAAGGCACAGATCTGGCCAAGGTTACAAAAAAAATTCTGCTACACTTAAGGTTCCTAAGAGCACAGCAGTGGCCTCCATAATCCTTAAATGGAAGACTTTTGGGACGACCAGAACCCTTCCTAGAGCTGGCCATCTGGCCAAACTGAGCTATCGGGGGAGAAGAGCCTTGGTGAGTGAGGTAAAGAAGAACCCAAAGATCACTGTGGCTGAGTTCCAGAGATGCAGTCGGGAGATGGGAGAAAGTTGTAGAAAGTCAACCATCACTGCAGCCCTCCACCAGTCGGGGCTTTATGGCAGAGTGGCCGGACAGAAGCCTCTCCTCAGTGCAAGACACATGAAAGCCTGCATGGAGTTTGCTAAAAAAACACCTGAAGGACTCCAAGATGGTGAGAAATAAGATTCTCTGGTCTGATGAGACCAAGATAGAACTTTTTGGCCTCAATTCTAAGCGGTATGTGTGGAGAAAATCAGGCACTGCTCATCACCTGTCCAATACAGTCCCAACAGTGAAGCATGGTGATGGCAGCATCATGCTGTGGGGGTGTTTTTCAGCTGCAGGGACAGGACAACTGGTTGCAATCGAGGGAAAGATGAATGCGCCCAATTACAGGGATATCCTGGATGGGCCGAAGGTTTACCTTCCAACAAGACAATGACCCTAAGCACACAGCTAAAATAACGAAGGCGTGGCTTCACAACAACTCCGTGACTGTTCTTGAATGGCCCAGCCAGAGCCCTGACTTAAACCCAATTGAGCATCTCTGGAGAGACCTAAAAATGGCTGTCCACCAACGTTTACCATCCAACCTGACAGAACTGGAGAGGATCTGCAAGGAAGAATGGCAGAGGATCCCCAAATCCAGGTGTGAAAAACTTGTTGCATCTTTCCCAAAAAGAATCATGGCTGTATTAGATCAAAAGGGTGCTTCTACTAAATACTGAGCAAAAGGTCTGAATACTTAGGATCATGTGATATTTCAGTTTTTCTTTTTTCATAAATCTGCAAAAATGTCAACAATTCTGTGTTTTTCTGTCAACATGGGGTACTGTGTGTACAATAATGAGGAAAAAAATGAACTTAAATGATTTTAGAAAATGGCTGCAATATAACAAAGAGTGAAAAATTTAAGGGGGTCTGAATACTTTCCGTACCCACTGTATGTAGCTACACATGGAAACAGACTAAACAATGTAGATATCCTTAAAGTGAGATTTATTTACAGTGATACACACAAACAAGCATACACAGCAAACAATGAACATAATGGCACTGTGCTGACCAGAGTTTACTGCTGATGGAAAGGTAGTAACAGTACTGGGGAGAATAGAGGAAAGAGTAGCAAAAGTACAGGAAGATGTCTGAGAGGTTGCTATGGGTAACAGTACTGCAGGGGGAGCCTCCAATGGGTTACATACAGAGAAATTATGGTTACTGGTGGCAGGGTACTGATCTCCAGGAGGTAAAGAACACTCAGTATCATCTGTGGTTGCTAAGGGTAACCGAGGAAGAGATTCTTGATTTTTAGCAGCATATCTGACTTTATGTGACTCATCCAGCACTGGGGATATGATCTCTAACCAAGCCTGTAGCTGAGGGGGAACTAAAGTCACCCCCACACCCGAATGTGTTTCGGGAAATTTGCCAGCGATGGGGATGGCCAGATGTCGATCTATTGGCATCCAGGTTCAACAACAAGCTACATCAGTTTGTGTCCTGAACAAGGGATCCCCTGGCAATCGAAGCAGATGCTCTGGTAATTCCATGGAGTCAGTTTTCCCTGGTTCATGCTTTCCCCCCGATCCCTCTCCTTCCATATTTGTTGCGCAGGATTCGGGAAGAGTCATCCCGGTGGCACCGGCCTGGCCCAGAAGGTCCTGGTTCCCAGAGATTGTGAGATTGGCAATAGATGGGCCATGGGCGCTTGCGTGCCGCCCCGATCTACTGTCTCAAGGTCCTATATTCCACCCCCTATTTACAGTCTCTAAATTTTACAACATGGCCACGGTGAAGCCAGGATGTTGAAGGATCGTGGCATCTCGGGATCGGTGGTATCTACCCTAGTGAATCCCAGGAAAGTGGTTACTAAGAGAATCTATTATAAGGTCTGGAAAACTTATATCGCTTGGTGTGAAGCCAGAAAATGGCATCCTCAGAAATACGTGATTGGGAGAGTTCTCGGCTGTGAAAATCAGACTGTCCTTGAGTACATTTAGGGGTCAGATTTCGGCCTTGTCAGTATTCTTCCAAAGGCCTTTAGCCTCCCATTCTCTGGTCCGAACATTTATGCAGGGGGCAACTTGCTTGCTTCCCCCCATTAGGTCACCTATGTGTCCTTGGGACCTAAATTTGGTTCTGTCTGTGTTATAGAAACAACCATTTGAGCCTAACAAAGAAATTCCACTAGTCTTGTTGTCACGTAAGCTAACCTTCCTGATGGCCATCACCTCAGCTAGAAGGGTGTCGGAATTGGCGGGCCTTATATGTAGGAAACCATACTTAATCCTTCACTACGACAAGGTGGTGTTGCGTCCTATTCCATCCTTCTTGCCAAAGGTGATGTCGGCCTTTCATTTGAATCAGGACATTGTTCTGCCTTCCTTTTTCTCTCAGCCTCATTTGGCGGAAGAGAGACGACTGCATTCCGGGCAGTCAGAGTTTATTTGTCTAGATCTGCGGAGATCCGAGGATCAGAGTTTTTTGTTTTACCAGAAGGACCCAAGAAGGGGTAGGGCAGCTTACAAGCTTCCTTTGCCCATTGGGTCCGCCAATTGGTCATTCAGGTCTATGGTTTGAAATGTAAGGCTCCTCCCTATGGGAGCCCATTGATTTGAATAGAAGTCGCACCTAAAGTCGGAGGAAGTGTGCTTCGGTCTGGTATGAATTTTAAGGGGAACCCTTATTAAAGGAGGCTCCCAAATTCCGATAAGCCCCCCGCCCGCTGACCCCGACAACCAACGGCCAGGGTTGTCAGGAAGAGGCCCTTGTCCTCATCAACATGGGGACAAGGTGCTTTGGGGTGGGGGGCGCAGGGCCCTCCTGCCCCAAAGCACCTACCCCCCATGTTGAGGGTATGCAGCCTGGTACGGTTCAGGAGGGGGGGCGCTCGCTCGTCCCCACCCCCTTTCCTGACTGACCGGGCTGCATGCTCGGATAAGGGTATGGATTTTGGGGGGACCCCCACACCGTTTTTTTGGCGTAGGGGGTTCCCCTTAAAATCCATACCAGACCGAAGGGCCTGGTATCATCCGAGGGGGAACCCCACGGCAATTTTTTTTATTTTTTGGTGGGGTTCCCCTTCATCCTCAGCACACAAGTCGCACCGCAAGTCGGATCATTATGATCCGACTTCAGGTGCGACTTCTATTTAAATCAATGGGCTCCCATAGGGAACCATTGATTTTGAATAGAGCCAGAGAAATGCCTAACGAGGCTTAACGCTCTTTTTACAGCGGTAACCCTCGTTTAACACCTTTTACTGGCATCTAGCGTTTCTAGGACTGCTCTTGAACGCAAGTTTATGGCGCTCAGAAAACAGCCCATAAACTCCACTGCTGATAAACGTTCAAAAACGTCCATGTGTGCTTGGACACATAGGATAACATAGAGTGGAGTTTATGGGCCCTTTAAAAAAACACCCAAACTCCAAAAAACTGCAGTTTTTGAGCTCCAGTGTGCATGGAGCCCTAAAGGGTATGGTATGTCTGGATCCATTATTCGGCCTTTGATAGATTACTGAGCAGAATGACCAGAAGCTGAGTCCTTGGGACCAACAGCCGGAACGTCACTGGAGTAAATAGTCCGGAAAAATGGACGACCACACCCCGGTGACCGGCCCTCTAAGCATCCAACCTCAGCTGACCTGAGTACGAGGGATAACCTTCATAATAACTGTATATCTATACCCCCCTCTCCCCCCCCCCCCATACCTGCCCCCCCTTTTTTTTCTTCCTTAATCCTGGGTTATTCACTATTTATATGTTTTCCTTTTCTGTATCCAATTGACTGAAGTACGCTGCTTGCTTGATATATTGACTGCAGCCCTCAAGTTATGATGTTAGCATTTATCTGACCTACCGATATGTAATGCTAACATGTTGATGTATGACCAGCTTTACTCCACACCCCCTTCTTTTCTTCATTCTGTACCCTAACTGTTTTACCTGAAAAATAGATAATAAAAACATATTTAACCCTTAAAGAGTTAAAGGGTCTATATTTTATATCAGACTGAGGGGAATATTGAGGATGTTTTATAAAGTAATGGGGATACTGCTCTCCAGAGGTCCCTATGGTAAATACTCCATGCTGCTCCTGCATTTTACATCCCATTCCTAAAATGCAGCTTGTGGTGTAGGGCCTGTGGTGTCTTTCAAAGTGTTCTCTAACACTACACTGTACACTACACTGTACTTGCCACATGACCTGACATCTCTTCCTCTTAGCACTACTAAAGTGAATGGGACTTTGCTTGCTTGTCCCAAAGGATGCAAAATGAACAGCGCACAGTTGTGATTTATAAAAGTATTAGTATTAGAAGATTTGTTTTTGAAAAGCAGTGGCACTATCAGTGTACAATAGTAATAACAATGAGTGCTATCCAGTAACTCCACTTTTGTTGTGAAAAAAAAAAAAAAAAACATTCCCCTCTGGGTGATCTATGTACATTGCAGGGATTTTACCAAACTTTGTTGCAGATTCTTACCTTTTTGTTATTCTGAAGAAATAACTGTTTGTCTGTGTCCATGTGCTCAGTGAGCCTGTATGGGAGTGGTTCTAAAAAGCAATCAGCTGCTGCACCTGCAGGGCTCGAAAGAGGAAAGTGCAGGGTCTGCATCTCTTTAGATGTGATTTCCCCTCAAGAGTATCTCATCAAATATTACATTTTTGTTGCAGGGGGTGCTCAAAATCTGATTTGTATCTTAGTGCAGCGTTCTGAGAAAATTAGTGAGCCAATTACACAAGCAGGAAATCACATATCTGAGGGGCGTTTTGTACACAGCTGTGTACAGAATGCCTCCAGGCTGCCATATTGCATTGGTATTTACAGAAATTTACAGCACTGCAGATTGTAAAGGAAAGGTAATTTTTAATAACATTAATTTACAATGTGACTTGCGTCGCAACTGTATACGCTATAGTACTTTTTTTTTATTTGCTAATTTATTTTTCCACAAAAGTGGAGTTACCCTTTAAGTAGGACAAAGCAAGGCAATGCCCAGGGTTTAGTGGTTAGGGTAACAATATACGTATATGTGCAATGACAAATGGTATTGACTTGCACTTTGTGTTAAATAGAATTTTCCATTTTCTTTTAATGCCAAAACACCTAATCCCACTATGTCTAATATGCTCAAAAATGCCTGACATTTTCTTATCATAACCTTTAGTTCCTATAGCCACAAGTAATACCATTTTAATACAAGAAATGCTGTTATAAACTTATAGTGCAGATATTCAAGGGGCATGGCTGCACTCATTTTGTCAGCTGGTTTTGTGATGTTGTTATTTCTTGCTGATTTAAACGTATTGCACTTAAAAAAAAAAGAATGATAATGATTGCATTTATATGCCATATTTTAAAAAAGCAACAGTGAAAAATACCATGTACCACAACAGATGAGAAATGTTCAACAAAAGTAAAACATCCAGATGGAACATAATGGCTTTTTCTTTTGAATTTAGGTTGGGTCACACCATGGGAGAATTTTTTAAGAATTCATAGAATTTTAAATGTTCCTAAGCCTAAAATAAGTGCTCTTCTGAATCAAATGGCAAAGTTTTGTGACAAAGCAGAATGTTTAATGCACAGCCAGTAGTAGGAGACAGTTTGAGAGTCAAATAAGTTCCATGTTGTCATTGCAACAGGTGCAGATATTTAAATTAGGACAGATAATCCTTAAAAATGCTCACTATTACACCATCACTATTTGTGTAAATATGCTTCTAGTTGCTGAAAAAGTAATTTGACAAGACAAAGTTGGCCAAGTGTACCCCAATATGATTTGTATTGCTCTCTCTTTAGCATTGCTAATCCAGTACTACTCTTTTATTACTACATTTCTACTAATGTTATCACTGTAAGTAGCCATTTTTTCACATTATATTTTCTTAGTGATACATACACATGCTTGCAGTAAACTCTGCATTTCCCAATTTATTGCTGTCACTGATGCATTTTAAATGTGTCATTTACTGTGTCTGTTTTCTGATAAATATCCCTTTTGTATCTATTCCCTAGGGAAGAGTAATATATCGTTTTTATTTTTTAGGTTCCTGGGCTACTCTATACTCCAGATAGCAAGCAATTGTGCTGCAAGTTTGAAAATGACTTTCTAAGCATTGCATGACTCCAGATCAACTTTCTTTGTAGACATTCTACAAGTCTGAGCAAGTTCCGGTTCAGTCATCCCACCACAGGGGTCACTGTGACTTGCAGAGCTCTTGTTGTAGACTCACCACTGCAACTTTGCTCTTATCAGAGGCTTGCCACACAAATTTGCTACACATTGGACGTGTGTTAACTAGAACTTGTGCTTTAAGTGCTTTGCAAGTGTATAACTTGCCAGTGAAAATGTGCAACAAGTTAACAAGACTTATGCCACGTACACACGATCGATTTTCTTGACGGTGAAAACACAGTCGGGAAAAACGAGGTACGGCTTGTTCCCCTACACACGGCCATTTTTCCCATCATTTTTTCTCTTGGCTGAGAAAAACGACCGTGTTTAGGCTCCCCGGCAGTGTTTTCCTATGGGAAAACTGCCGCAGAAAAAAATGCCGTGAATCACGACGAGAAAAATTGGAGCATGTTCTAATTTTTCTCGTCGTGATTAATGCCGTTTTTCTCGTTGGGAAAAATGACCAAAAGCCCACACACGGTCGTTTTTCTCGTCGAAGAGAAAAAATTAAATTTTTCCCGACGAGAAAAATGGTCGTGTGTACGCAGCATAACAATCCAACACTGCCACAAATTTGTAGCAACTTATCCTTGCATTCGCATATAATGTCAATTGTCTAATGGGCAGTAATACTGTATATATCCACTTCCTAAACTACCCATAGCAGTTATACTGCTACAGGGCGGCCATTCTGTGCAGAATCACTTATATACTGTATACGTAAATCTACACTTCTGCCTAGAAAGCGCTCTGCTTATGCTGTGATTACTCACAGCAGAAGCCGATCTGCGGGTGCCGGGCAATTGATGTCCACCCACACCCGCTGATCATTAAGCAAAGACACAGAAAGGAGCTCTGCCTATGTAAACAAGATAGAGCTCAGTTCTGACAGGGGGAAAGTGATAGATATTGTATCCCTGCAAAGCAGGGAATAAAATCCATCACTTCCCTTAGTAAAAGCAGCACACAGTTTACACAAAAACACTGGCTAGGCACAAATTTAACCCTTTGAACTCCTAAGTGTTTAACCCCTTCCCAGCCAGTGTCATTAGTACAGTGACAATGCATATTTTTAGCACTGATCACTGTGTTAGTGTCACTGGTTCCCACAAAGTGTCCAAAGTATCAGATAGTGTCTGATTGTCCACTGCAATATAGCAGTCCCACTATAAGTCGCTGAAAGATAAAATAAAAATTCCAGTATATATCCCATAGTTTGTAGACGCTTTTAACTTTTGTGCAAACCAATCAATATATGCTTATTGGGATTTTATACCAAAAATACAGTGCCTTGAAAATTTCCCAATTTTGTCATGTTACAACCAAAAACTTAAATGTATTTTATTGGGATGGAAGATGAAGATAGAGTGCTGAGGGGACTGTTGGTGGCCCTTGAGGTGAACCCCCTAGTCTGGGGGGGTGCTCTGCCTCAGGCTGAGGCTCCGGGCTGACCTGGAAGGGTCCTGACAACGGAAGCAGTCTGGAAGGAGTCTTTCCTGATAGGCAGTGAAAGCAAGGAGGACAGTGTGAGTACTACAGCATGGTTCAGGGACTTACAAGTGGAGAGACTGCCACACTTAGCAGGTCTCTCTGGAAGATAGCGGTGTGCTTAACCTTGCCCTGGAAGATCTCCAGAGTCAGTCGGGTAGACTGGTGAAGAGTGAGTTGGATAGACTGATGAAGAGTCAGTCAGGTAGACTGGTGAAGAAGCAGCCAGGTGGGCTGGAATTTCCTGCAGATGGTAGAGCTGGGATCAGTGTCTACAAGGGAGTTGGAGGTACTCCAGGATGCAGTTCACAACACTTTGTGCTATTTTCTAAAGGGACTGAGAGTTCCTAGTCCTTAAGGGGCTTTTGCTTTTCTAACAGAGACTGTTAGCTGCCAAGAGAAGAATCAATCAGAGTCGTACATAGGGAGGAAGTTGTCTCTGGTTTTGTTACTATCAATCAAGTTGGACATCTCATAATTCCTATTCCCCATCCAAGTTATTACCCCTAAAAAAATATCAAAACAAAGTTCAAAGACTGTTCCTTGTCTCTGGGTGAATACTCAAAATTTTATTTGCCTGGCTGAGTAGGAGTGGGGAACCCTGTCATCTGCAACCCCTATGGGGGTAGTGCTGCACATAATTGATGGGGGGTACCAATAAGCATGACTTCAGTCTTGTCAGAGTTTAATTGAAGGAAATTGTGGGCCATCCAAGTTTTCCTATCACAATACAGTTAGATAGGAGAGAAGCAGACAAAGTAGAATCTAGACATGTGCACACTGAAATATTTCGTTTCGGAATTTCGTTTTCGTCCAAAAAATAAATTTATTTAGTTACTCCCGAAATTAGTTTTTATTTATTTCGTTTTTCGTTAGAAATTGCATTCGTCCGAAAATCTGAATTAATTAAGGTCGAATCTGTCATTGAAGGCTTATGGTGTCTGTCGAATGTTAAAAGAAGATTCGACGGAGCAGCGAAACTGTACGACTCTGCAATCATACATTTCCGGTCGAATGTTCCGCCCACAAGCAGTGATCTTTTCTCTATAATGTCGAATCTTTTCTCTCTATAATGTCGAATCTTTTCTCTCTATAATGTCGAATCTTTTCTCTCCTATGTCGAATCTTTTCTCTCTATAATGTCAAATCTTTTCTCTCCTATGTCGAATCTTTCCTCTCTATAATGTCAAATCTTTTCTCTCCTATGTCGAATCTTTTCTCTCCTATGTCGAATCTTTCCTCTCCTATGTCGAATCTTTCCTCTCCTATGTCGAATCTTTCCTCTCCTATGTCGAATCTTTCCTCTCCTATGTCGAATCTTTTCTCTCTATAATGTCAAATCTTTTCTCTCCTATGTCGAATCTTTCCTCTCCTATGTCGAATCTTTCCTCTCCTATGTCGAATCTTTCCTCTCCTATGTCGAATCTTTCCTCTCTATAATGTCAAATCTTTTCTCTCCTATGTCGAATCTTTTCTCTCCTATGTCGAATCTTTCCTCTCCTATGTCGAATCTTTCCTCTCCTATGTCGAATCTTTCCTCTCCTATGTCGAATCTTTCCTCTCCTATGTCGAATCTTTCCTCTCCTATGTCAAATCTTTCCTCTCCTATGTCGAATCTTTTCTCTCCTATGTCGAATCTTTTCTCTCTATAATGTCAAATCTTTTCTCTCCTATGTCGAATCTTTCCTCTCTATAATGTCAAATCTTTTCTCTCCTATGTCGAATCTTTTCTCTCCTATGTCGAATCTTTCCTCTCCTATGTCGAATCTTTCCTCTCCTATGTCGAATCTTTCCTCTCCTATGTCGAATCTTTCCTCTCCTATGTCGAATCTTTTCTCTCTATAATGTCAAATCTTTTCTCTCCTATGTCGAATCTTTCCTCTCCTATGTCGAATCTTTCCTCTCCTATGTCGAATCTTTCCTCTCCTATGTCGAATCTTTCCTCTCTATAATGTCAAATCTTTTCTCTCCTATGTCGAATCTTTTCTCTCCTATGTCGAATCTTTCCTCTCCTATGTCGAATCTTTCCTCTCCTATGTCGAATCTTTCCTCTCCTATGTCGAATCTTTCCTCTCCTATGTCGAATCTTTCCTCTCCTATGTCAAATCTTTCCTCTCCTATGTCGAATCTTTTCTCTCCTATGTCGAATCTTTTCTCTCTATAATGTCAAATCTTTTCTCTCCTATGTCGAATCTTTTCTCTCCTATGTCGAATCTTTCCTCTCCTATGTCGAATCTTTCCTCTCCTATGTCGAATCTTTCCTCTCTATAATGTCAAATCTTTTCTCTCCTATGTCGAATCTTTTCTCTCCTATGTCGAATCTTTCCTCTCCTATGTCGAATCTTTCCTCTCCTATGTCGAATCTTTCCTCTCCTATGTCAAATCTTTCCTCTCCTATGTCGAATCTTTTCTCTCCTATGTCGAATCTTTTCTCTCTATAATGTCAAATCTTTTCTCTCCTATGTCGAATCTTTCCTCTCTATAATGTCAAATCTTTTCTCTCCTATGTCGAATCTTTTCTCTCCTATGTCGAATCTTTCCTCTCCTATGTCGAATCTTTCCTCTCCTATGTCGAATCTTTCCTCTCCTATGTCGAATCTTTCCTCTCCTATGTCGAATCTTTTCTCTCTATAATGTCAAATCTTTTCTCTCCTATGTCGAATCTTTCCTCTCCTATGTCGAATCTTTCCTCTCCTATGTCGAATCTTTCCTCTCCTATGTCGAATCTTTCCTCTCTATAATGTCAAATCTTTTCTCTCCTATGTCGAATCTTTTCTCTCCTATGTCGAATCTTTCCTCTCCTATGTCAAATCTTTTCTCTCCTATGTCGAATCTTTTCTCTCCTATGTCGAATCTTTCCTCTCCTATGTCGAATCTTTCCTCTCCTATGTCGAATCTTTCCTCTCCTATGTCGAATCTTTCCTCTCCTATGTCGAATCTTTTCTCTCTATAATGTCAAATCTTTTCTCTCCTATGTCGAATCTTTCCTCTCCTATGTCGAATCTTTCCTCTCCTATGTCGAATCTTTCCTCTCCTATGTCGAATCTTTCCTCTCTATAATGTCAAATCTTTTCTCTCCTATGTCGAATCTTTTCTCTCCTATGTCGAATCTTTCCTCTCCTATGTCGAATCTTTCCTCTCCTATGTCGAATCTTTCCTCTCCTATGTCGAATCTTTCCTCTCCTATGTCGAATCTTTCCTCTCCTATGTCAAATCTTTCCTCTCCTATGTCGAATCTTTTCTCTCCTATGTCGAATCTTTTCTCTCTATAATGTCAAATCTTTTCTCTCCTATGTCGAATCTTTTCTCTCCTATGTCGAATCTTTCCTCTCCTATGTCGAATCTTTCCTCTCCTATGTCGAATCTTTCCTCTCCTATGTCGAATCTTTCCTCTCCTATGTCGAATCTTTCCTCTCCTATGTCGAATCTTTCCTCTCCTATGTCGAATCTTTTCTCTCTATAATGTCGAATCTTTTCTCTCCTATGTAAAATAATCTTGGACTAATAGAGTTAAGGTTAGGCACATTCGACCACAGGTTCGATAGACACAGATTGTTATTGTCAGCGTCACGTCGAATCTCCTATCTATATCGAACTGTTGTAGCAACGAAAACGAAAATAAAGCATTTGTTTATGTCGGATCTTTCGGTTTTCGGATTTTGTGCTTTCGTTTTCGTTTGTTAAAACGATAACGAAAATAGCTGAAATTCGGACGAAAATGCATTCGGACGAAAACGAATGCACATGTCTAGTAGAATCTGGTTTAGCGTGGATGTATATCTGAGCATCATCAGCATAAAAGTTCTTCCTATAGCCTCGTACACACGGTCGGACTTCAAACAAACTTTTCCGTGGATTTTTGTCCGAAGGGAGTTGGCCGGGCACACCCATAGCATACACACGGCAGGACTTTTCTGCAAACTTTCCCCAAACGTTTCCAACATCACGTGGTTTTTCTGCTCTTTTCTGCTCTTTACCGCCACCCTTTGGTCAACCTCTGCTATTGTTGGTTTATTTTAACATTGGTTCTGGGCATGCTTATTTGTCCTTTGGACAAAAGTCTGATGGATTTCTGTACACACGGTCGGACTTTGCTCCATCAGACTTTTGTTGCCGAAAAGTTTGTCCGTTTGCAGACCGAACATTTTTCAGATGAAAACCAAAAAAGTTTGTCCGATGGAGCGTACACACGGTCGGATTTTTTGTCAAACTTGCTCATTTTGAAGTTTGTTGGCAAAAAGTCAGACCGTATGTATGAGGCTTTAGTTTACATGGGTTGCTTTGAATGTTCTAGTTTGTTCTCACACTGGAAGGTTAACTGGATTTCATACAGACTAATCTTTTTGCATGTACAGTAGGTGCCGCCGACATTGTATATCCATCGCGATCCCATCGCGCAGATTCTTGGCGACAGGGTGCCGACATCTCGGCGACAGGGTGCCGACATCTCGCACTCGCTGATATAGCGAGAAGGCGACGCGACTGTATTGAACGGGGATCCGACGTGGATTTTAAGGGGGACCCCACGCCGTTTTTTCGGCTTAGGGGGTTCCCCTTAAAATCCATACCAGACCGAAGGGCCGGGTATGCTCCTGGAGGGGAACCCATGCCAAATTTTTATTTAAAATTTGGCGTGGAGTTCCTGCTCAGGATTCATACCAAACACAGTGCCTAGTATTGGCGGGAATCCACGTCGGATCTCCGTCCACCGGCCTCCATGTCAGCAATGCGTGTCGCTCATTGCGAAAGGAAAAACAACATTTTTCCTTTCCCGATGACGAGACAGCTCGGCGCTGGCTCTCGCGACGGGGCTCGTAGGGTGTCAATCTCGCCGCTAGAAGAGGCGAGATAGACACAAAATCGGCGGCACCAACTGTATGTACTGTATGTGCTTATAATGAGGGCACCAAGTGTGAAAGGGTAGTATTGTTTTTTTTGGGGGGGCCAGGGTTGTGTCAGCACTAGAATTAGTATAACACAATGTAAATCCTAAATGGTATATATGGGGTAGACATATTTTCTGCTTTCTGGCATTTATTGTAATGTATCAATTATATGGTGTTTATGTTATACAGTATATTGTTTCCTGGTGACTGCGTGGGTACCCTATGCATTTTACTCTAGCTCAGAGGAGCTACAAAAATGTGTCTAAATTGTATTGCTCTGGATTAATCTGACAGAGATTGATTATAGTACCAATAGTAAGGGATTCTAAGAGATTGCCATGATCTAGCTCCTACTCTGTCAATCTCAATTAGTTCATCAGTACTGAAAAAACCTGAAGAAGCGTATGCTCATGGTTTTCATGCTATGATTACACAAATCTGTATGCTTGGTGTGCCAGGCTGGTATGGTTTACAACAGGTGGACCATACATTTCATGTTTCAAGTATGTCTTCTTGCACATATGAACATTCTCATAGCCCCCTCCACCCCACCCTTTTCACTGTTCAGTACAGCTAGGCATGTCTTGTATCTGTACACGTATTCCTGAGAGTTAAGCAGAGTTTACACATAGAGTTTTATTTTTCGTTTAACGAATGTGGGTGCAATAATCTTCCCTGCTGCACTATTGTATTCTGACAGCGGGGACCCCCTCCTGTTAAAATACACAGATCAGTGATTTCCCAGCAGGACCACTCAACAGTTAGACCGGTTTCTGTTGAACAGAGACGAGTACACACGTACCAAAATTCAGCCAGTTCAGCAACTGTGTACTGGGGGAGATCAGTGCCGTTGTATGAAAAATGTGTAATAAGTAGGGATGAGCTCGGTGTTCGAGTCGAACATACGTTCGACTCGAACATCGGCTGTTCGATCGTTCAACGAAGATCGAACTATTTGGGCCGTTCGCGCCAAATTCGAGTGACGCGAACAGCCCACAATACACTGCGCCATCGCAGTGCAATCCCGGCGCTGTGATTGGCCAAGCATGCGGGGTCACAGTGCATGCTTGGCCAATCACAGTGCCGGCAGCTAGGAGAGCCATATTTGGCCACAGGCAGGTTGCCTGTGGCCAATTATAGCTCAGGGGGTTTAGCACACGCCCCACACTATAAAAGGCCGCCAGCGCGGCGGCCTTGTGTAGTGTGTTCCGGCGCAGGGAAAGAGAAGGATAGGCAGGGACAGTGTCATTGTGCTATTCTTTGTGCTATTCTTGTGTGTAGGGAGAGAGAAGGATAGGCAGGGAGAGTGTCAGTGTCATATTCTTTGCTAAACCTTGTGTGCAGGGAGAGAGAAGGATAGGCAGGGGTCAGTGTCATATTCTTTGCTAAACCTTGTGTGCAGGGAGAGAGAAGGATAGGCAGGGGACAGTGTCAGTGTCATATTCTTTGCTAAACCTTGTGTGCAGGGAGAGAGAAGGATAGGCAGGGGACAGTGTCAGTGTCATTGTTGCTAAGCCTCCTGCACAGTATACACCTGAAGCTAGCCCTTATTGCTGTGTTTTCCTGGTGTGTTACACTAACAGGCATTTGCAGCACTTACAGCGGGCGAAGTGTGCTTCCTGCTAAATATACACCTGAAGCTAGCCCGTATTGCTGTGTTTTCCTGGTGTGTTACACTAACAGGCATTTGCAGCACTTACAGCGGGCGGAGTGTGCCTCCTGCACATTATACACCTGAAGCTAGCCCGTATTGCTGTGTTTTCCTGGTGTGTTACACTAACAGGCATTTGCAGCACTTACAGCGGGCGGAGTGTGCTTCCTGCTAAATATACACCTGAAGCTAGCCCGTATTGCTGTGTTTTCCTGGAGTGTTACACTAACAGGCATTTGCAGCACTTACAGCGGGCGGAGTGTGCTTCCTGATAAATAAACACCTGAAGCTAGCCCTTATTGCTGTTTTTTCCTGTTGTGTAACACAGGCAGTCATCTGCAGCACTTACAGCGGGCGTTGTGTGCTTCCTGCAAAATATACACCTGAAGCTACCCCTTATTGCTGGTTTTCCCATCTCCCTGCAGGCCATTGCTATGTCTGGAAGGCCAACAAAGAGAGCCAGACAGTCACGAGCCAATAAAAGAGGGCAAGCAGGCTCTGTGTCTGGGGGCAACAGTGCTGGTCGTGGACGCGGTGCATTTTCATCAGCACATGGCCATGGGACATGCTTGTCCTTCTTTTCGGCAGCTGGACGTGTTGAGCCGCATCATGCCGAAGACTTGGTAGAGTGGATGACCAAGCCCTCCTCATCCTCCTCATCCTCTCTCACCCAGGCTCAGGGTACTGGCAAAGCAGCTGCCAAAGCGTCCTCTTCCCTGGTATCAATGTCATCATCAGTCACTCCTTCCCTAGACCCACCATGTCCTCCTGAGGAGTCCCCCGAACTGTTTAAGCACAGTGTTGGGTACATGCTCCAGGAGGATGCCCAGCGTTTTGAAGGGTCTGATGATGATACCCAGCTAGAGGAAGGCAGTAGCGTGAGAGCAGAGAGAGGGGATGCTCAAGAAAGACACCAATCTGGCAGTCATGTTCCAGCAGCTGCAGCATACTGCCAGATTGGCTCCAGTGATGAGGAGGGAGGGGATGATGAGGTCACTGACTCCACGTGGGTGCCTAATAGGAGAGAGGAGGAGGCACATCTCCAATGAGGCAGGATGCCCTCGGGGGGCCAGCGTAAGGGCAGCACACCGATTGAATCACACCGCAGAGCTCCGCCTGTGCAGGGCGCTGCCTCTGCCCGTTATTCAAAAAGTTCTTTGGTGTGGGCCTTTTTTGAGTCGAGTGCATCAGATCACACAGCTGCTGTTTGCAACATATGTCTCAAGCGTATATCGCGTGGCCAAAACATCAGCCGCTTGGGCACCACATGCTTGACCAGACATATGTTGACCTGCCATGCAGCTCGTTGGCAAGCCTACCTTAAAGACCCACACCAAAGAACAAAGCGGACCTCTTCTTGCACCGCATCAGCTGGGATCTCCAACCCCACTATACCTTCAGTCCTCTCTGAAACCAGCACTGAGAGGAATGAAGGTGTAGAATTAGGTGTGTCACAGCCAAGTACTTTCGGGCACTCTGCTAGCAGTACACCGACGTCCGATTCTAGCAGGCAAATTTCCCTGCCCCAGCTGCTGGACCGTCGAAAGAAGTTCACTCCCAGCCATCCACATGCCCAGCGGTTGAATGCTAGCTTGGCTAAATTGCTAGTGCTTCAACTGCTGCCTTTTCAGTTTGTAGACTCGGCCCCCTTCCGTGAGTTTGTGCAATGTGCGGTTCCTCAGTGGCAGGTTCCCAAATGCCACTTTTTCTCACGGAAGGCGATTCCGGCTCTCTACCGGCATGTGAAGGCAATGTCTTGGCCTCGCTGGACAGGGCGGTCAGCGGTAAGGTGCATATTACCGCTGACTCATGGTCCAGCAGGCCTGGACAGGGACGTTACCTTTCTTTCACGGCCCATTGGGTCACTCTTTTGGCAGCTGGGAAGGATGCAGGACAAGGTGCAGTAGTGTTGGAGGTTGTTCCGCCGCCACGCCTCCAAAATGCTACTACTGGTTGTGACACACCTCTCTCCTCCACCCCCTCCTCTTCTTCTTCCTCCATGGCCTCTTCCTGTGCTTTGTCCTCGGAACCAGCGGTGCTCGATAGGCGTTCAAGGGGCTACACAAGTACGCAGGCAAAAAGATGACGTGCTGTGCTTGCGCTGGTGTGTTTGGGGGACAGGAGCCACACTGGGGCAGAGGTTCTGTCTGCTCTGCAGGGGCAGGCCGAGAGGTGGTTGACGCCACGCCAGCTTAAGCCAGGAATGATGGTTTGCGACAATGGCACCAACCTCCTCTCCGCCCTCCAACAGGGACAACTGACCCATGTGCCCTGTGTGGCTCACGTCCTCAACCTGGTGGTGCAGCGGTTCTTGGGCGGGTACCCGGGCTTACAGGATGTCCTGAGGCAGGCCAGGAAAGTCTGTGTGCATTTCCGTAGATCTTATAATGCCAGTGCTCACCTGGCTGAGCTGCAAAAGGAGTTGAACCTGCCCAAGAACCGCCTTATATGTGACATGCCCACCAGGTGGAACTCAACGTTGGCCATGCTGCAGCAGCTGCACACGCAGCAGAGGGCCATCAATGAGTACCTGTGCGACTACGGCACCAGGACAGGGTCAGGGAGCTTGTTTTTTTTTCACCACGCCAGTGAGGCATGATCAGGGATGCATGCACTGTCCTGGCACCATTTGAGGAGGCCACGAGGATGGTAAGCAGTGACAGTGCATGAATCAGTGACACTGTACCTCTTGTCCACCTGTTGGAACATACGCTGCGTGGAATAATGGACAGGGCACTTGAGGCAGAACAGAGGCAGGAAGAGGAGGACTTCCTTGCCTCTCAAGGCCCCCTTTACCCAGACAGTGTTCCTTCTGTCCCACCCATCGCACAGGAAGAGGAGGAGGAGGATTGTGTCAGCATGGAGGTGGAGCCTGGCACTCAGCATCATCAGCAGCAGTCTTTTAGGGATGATTTACAGTTCCAAGAAACCCGTGGACTTGTACGTGGCTGGGAGGAGGTGGCTGCGGATCATGTCGTCCTTAGTGACCCAGAGGACTCCGGACCGAATGCCTCAGCTAACCTACGCTGCATGGCCTCCCTGATCCTGCAAAGTCTGCGGAAGGATCCTCATATTCTTCGGATCAAGGAGAGGGACCATTACTGGCTGGCCACTCTCCTTGATCCATGGTACAAGGGTAAGGTTGCGGACCTTATCTTACTGTCGCAGAGGGAGCAGAGGATGAGACAACTCCGGGAGGCCTTGCAGAAAGGTCTGTACAACGCGTTCCCAGAGACTGGGAGGTTACAAACTCCTGGTCCTGGACAACGAGTTGCTGAGGCTTCGGTCAGTCAAAGAAGGAGCGGTGGGGAAGGTGGCCATCTGACCGATGCGTTCAGACAATTCTTTAGTCCGCAGCCCCAAGGTATGATCGGTTCCAGCAACCATCGCCAGCGTCTGATATACATGGTGCAGGAATACCTAGGGGCAATGTCAGACTTGGACACCTTCCCCACCGAAAATCCTCTGGCTTACTGGGTCTTGAGGATGGATCACTGGCCAAAGCTTGCACAGTATGCAATTGAGCTACTGGCCTGTCCTGCATCCAGCCTTCTTTCAGAACGCACATTCAGTGCTGCTGGAGGATTTTTCACGGATCACAGGGTGCGCCTGTCCACAGACTCGGTTGATCGACTGACCTTCATAAAGATGAACCAGTCTTGGATCACCACCAGCTACCAAACACCTGAAGCTGATATAACAGACTAATTTATTTTCAAATGTCACATCCCTTCAAGACTGATGCTGATGCTGAGTGACTGTCCTGTTATGTTGACTGACTATCCTCCTCCTCCTCAATGATCCGATTGATGATGATAGCTTGGAAAAACATTTTTGTTTCTGGGTGCCGCCACCAGTGCCTAAGGCCCAATTTTTCAGCCCCTGTTTAACAGGGGCATGTAATTAAAAAAATTTATGCAATGCTTTGCAGCAGGGCTCATTCCTGCACTCCAACTAGAGTATCTGGGAGAGGTTGCAGTGTCGTGGGACCAGCACCAGTGCCTAAGGCCCAATTTTTCAGCCCCTGTTTAACAGGGGCGTGTAATTACAATTTTTGATGCAATACTTTGCAACAGGGCTCATTGCTGTGCTCCAAGTACAGTATCTGTAAAGGTTGCAGTGTTGTGGCACCAGTGCCTAAGGCCCAATTTTTCAGCCCCTGTTCAACAGAGGCATGCAATTACAATTCTTGATATAATAATTCACAGCAGGGCCCATTCATGCGCCCACCAAGAGTAACTGTGAGGGCTTACAGTGTTGTGTCAACACCACCACCACCAAAGGCCCAATTTTTCAGCCCCTGATCAACAGGGGCATGCAATTACAATTCTTGATCTAATAATTCACAGCAGGGCCCATTCATGCGCCCACCAAGAGTAACTGTGAGGGCTTACAGTGTTGTGGCAACACCAACATGTAAGGGGCAAATTTCAGCAGACTATATACGGCAGGCCCCTACTTTCAAACATCCAACTTACAAACGACTCCTACTTGCAAACGGAAGGAGACAACAGGAAGTGAGAGGAAATCTACCCCTAGTAAGGGAAATTCTCTCCTGTAAGAGTTAATATGGGAAAAAAGGTGTCTCCTCTCTACTGATGCTTTTTCTTGTTCATACATCACGGGACACAGAGCGGCATAGTCATTACTATGTGGGTTATATAGAATTACCTTCAGGTGCTGGCACTGGCAACTTCCAAAACAGGAAGTTCCCTCCCCTATATAAGCCCCTCCCATCCGGGAGCACCTCAGTTTTTTGCCAGTGTCTAAGGTGTTGGCCAAGGTTAACATGTTTTCATCTGGGCTTGTGTACAGGTTCTCTGGGCCTTAGCAAGCTATTCCGGATCCGACCAAAAAAGCTTCATAGCTAAACGGTCGGTACCCGGGCCTTGCAGAGAAGAGCAGGGTTTTGCCTGTAATGCCTCTCTTAGGAGGGCTGGACCCTGGGATCCAGAGCTCTGGTCATACCCAAAACCAAGAGGCTATCTGTGCAGGGTGCTATACAGGTCCAGGGGAGTGGAATCCTTGGGAACCCGGTCCCTGAAGGTCTAGTACAATGCCTGCCGTGAGAGGTGAAGTTTGGGCTTCTGTGGACCAAACAAAGTCCTGCGGCGGGGAAAAGGTAAGTGGGGGCCCCTCAGGAACTTGGTTCTATTGAGGGGACCCCCAAGCCTAATATGTCTTTCTGCCTGTTACCTAAACGTATTCCCGCTAATAGCTGTATATGCCTAAGAAATCCTAGAAATGTCTTTTCATAAAGGAAGTTTTAAAAACTGTAAACCTAGAAATGTTTTTCATAAAGGAGGTTTTAAAAAAAAAAAAAAAAAGACAAAAGTGTGGTACCTGTGTTTGTCCACTAGAGGCCGCTGTGGAACGTCTTTTTTTCTTGGGACTATTCCTTCCATGGTGAAAGTCCAGGCAGATGAGTGAGCTCTCTATCAGGGAAGCTGCATTCCTCTGTCATGCTGCCAAGTAGTTTCCTTCCATCCCCGAGTCCTGGTGAAACAGGGACCCTGGCTCCTCTCCCTACATGGCGCCAAGAGCGCACACGTGCACGCGCGCGCGCGCACACACACTTTCTTTTTATAAGATTTAGCTTCAAAAAAGGGGGCGGAGCCTGGCGGATGACGCGCTCTGTGCGCCCAGCGCTTCTGCGCATGTGCGGGCGTCCCAGCAAGATAAAAGGACTCAGTCCACGCTGCTTGCTATGGACACAGAGCATGAAAAGGAGCTGGTAGCATGGTATAGGGGCTTACAGCGGGCGGTTGATACAGGCATCCCCAGAAAGACGCATTAGTAGACACCCACTGATGTACATAGCAGCAAATTGCATTAGACTATTTCAGTAAAGGGGTGTATTGCGGCTGGAATACCTCAGCTTTGAACTAAGGAATATGCCGCCTAAAAAACTCCGAGATATACCTCTCAGGAAGTGTAGGGGGTCTCCATCGGGCTCTGAGGATCTGGAGCAGTCATCTGCACCTTCCTCCCCTGAGAAATCAGAGGTTAATACCCATAAGGAACCCCCGGGAGTGCCAGGTACTGCGGCTGTCCTCAGTCCACCTGCTCCTGCATATATAACAGAGGAGGTTTTTGCCTCAACTCTGGAGGGATTGGAGCAGAGATTGGCAGCATTGATCGCTTCTTCTCTACAGGAAAGAAAGCGCGCCAGATCTCCATCCCCTCCATTAGAGTGCCTGTTGGCAGAGCAACAGTCCCAGGAAGGGACTGACCTTCCTGAAGGGGATCAGGAGGAGGTTAACTCTGTTTTTGAGGAATCGACAGTAGATGAACCATTTTCAGCATCACAGACTGAAAGATTGTGGGTCCAGACCCTAACTGACATGGTTCGATCTGCATTTAAAATGCCTCTTGTTGAACCATCAACTACTGCTGTCTCCTCGTTGGGGTCGCTAAAAGCTCCCCAGATTAATTGCTCCTTTCCAATTCATCCATTATTGGAAGGACTTATATACCAGGACTGGGAACATCCTGATAAACTATTTGTTCCACCTAAGAAATTTCAGGTGATCTATCCCATGGAGGAAAAATTCACCCAGAGATGGAATGTTCCTACGGTGGACGCAGCCATTTCTTCTGTGAACAAATCACTGACATGTCCAGTAGATAATGTTCAAATGTTCAAAGATCCAGTAGATAAAAAATTGGAATCTTTATTAAAATCTGCTTTTTCCACAGCAGGGGCTGTTACACAGCCAGCAGTGGCAGCTATTGGGGTCTGCCAAGCTTTAAAGGATCAAATGAAAATGGTCCTGAGGGATTTTCCAGACCAGCAGGCCCAGGCTCTGGCTGATCTGCCTAGAGCATTATGCTTTGCGGTTGACGCCATCAAGGATTCTATCCATCAGGCCTCCCGCCTCACGCTGTCTTTGGTACATATGCGTAGGCTTCTGTGGCTCAAGAACTGGTCTGCTGAGGCTCCCTGTAAGAAGCTCTTAGTTAGCTTCCCATTTCATGGAGAACGCCTTTTTGGCGAAGACCTGGATAAATATATCCAGAAGATTTCCAGTGGTAAAAGTACTCTCTTACCAATTAAAAAGAGGTCTAGGGGTCAGTCTTTTAAGAGGACTACCTCTCCTATCCCTGGGACGTCTGCTACTAAGCAGTTCCGACGGCCTCCTCGGTCAAACTCAGGAGGTAAAAATCAGGGACAGTCACAGGGTAATAAAAAGCCCTGGATCCGAAGAGGTACTAAACCAGCCTCCAAGTCAAGCCTATGAAGGGCTGCCCCCACTCAAACGGGTGGGGGGAAGACTTCAGTTGTTCACAGAGACCTGGCGGGAGACGATCAAAGACAGATGGGTGCTCTCCGCAGTAACTCGGGGATACAAGTTGGAGTTAAAAGAGTCTCCTCCTTCCCATTTTATGTGGTCAGGCATGCCAAAAGACCCTCTGAAAAGAAGGTGTCTCCTAGTGGCGTTAGAACAACTATTGCTCCAAGGAGTATTTATGGAGGTTCCTATGGAAGAGTGGGGGTTGAGTTTCTACTCAAACCTTTTCACAGTCCCGAAACCAAACGGGGACATAAGACCCATATTGGACCTAAAGAGTCTAAACAAATTTCTAAATGTCCGGTCCTTCCGGATGGAGTCGATCCGATCGGTCACCGCTGCCCTACAGGGGGAGGAATGGTTAGCCTCGATCGACATCAAAGATGCTTACTTGCATGTTCCCATCTTTCCAGGTCATCAAAAATTTCTACGCTTTGCAGTAGAAGGGCGCCATTTTCAGTTCAGAGCCTTACCATTCGGTCTGGCCACAGCACGAGTGTTCACAAAAATTCTGGCCCCACTGTTGGCCGATCTAAGAACACGAGGTGTAACGATAATGGCATACCTACACGACCTGTTGTTGATGGACCACTCAGTTGCCAAGCTAGAAGTGGTAATTGTCGATACAATCAAGTATCTAGAATCTCACGGTTGGGTCATCAACCTGGACAAGTCAGCCCTACAGCCAGTGAAAAACCTGGTATATCTAGGGCTACGGCTGGATTCAGACCAGAGGAAGATTTTCTTACCTCTAGACAAGGTATCCTCTTTGAGGGGCTTGGTCCGTCTGCTTTGTGCAAAAAGACAGCCGTCCATACGCCTGTGCATGAGGCTGCTAGGAAAGATGGTAGCATCATTCGAAGCTGTGCCATACGCCCAATTCCACTCAAGGAATTTACAGAGGGCCATATTGTCAGCCTGGAATGGAAAAATTCAGGCTCTAGACTTCCCGATGGCTTTGTCCCCTTCCGTTCGGAAGAGTCTCTGCTGGTGGTTGATCCCCCAGAATCTCCAGAAGGGAAAACCCTTCAGTCCGATATCCTGGAAGGTGGTCACTACAGATGCCAGCCTTATAGGCTGGGGGGCAGTACTGGAGCAATGGTCTCTCCAGGGCAGATGGTCAAATGTAGTAAAAACCCTGCCCATCAATCTCTTAGAGATACGAGCAGCCCGGTATGCCCTAGTAGCCTGGGCATCCAGACTCCAAGGGTCCCCTGTCAGAATTCAATCAGACAATGCCACAGCAGTGGCATATATCAATCATCAGGGAGGCACCAGGAGTCGTGCAGTCCAGAGGGAAGTAAGTCACATCCTGGAATGGGCAGAAAAGCATGTCCCATGTATGTCAGCTGTCTTCATTCCAGGGGTGGAGAATTGGAAGGCGGACTTTCTAAGTCGCCAACAGTTATGCCCAGGGGAATGGTCCCTTCATCCTGAGGTCTTCCGAGCAATATGTCAGCGGTGGGGAACACCGGATGTAGATCTGCTAGCATCCAGATTCAACGCAAAGGTGGACAGATTTGTCTCCCGGACAAGGGATCCCCTCGCTTGCGGCTCGGATGCTCTGGTGTTCCCTTGGAATCAGTTCAGACTGATATATGCATTCCCTCCGCTACAATTGTTGCCTCGACTCCTTCGCAGAGTCAGGTTGGAAAAGAAGCCGGTGATCTTGGTGGCTCCAGCGTGGCCCCGAAGGGCCTGGTACGCGGAGATCATCAAAATGTCTGTGGGGAGTCCTTGGACCCTTCCACGTCGTCCGGACCTGCTTTCGCAAGGGCCGATATACCACCCTTCCTTACTAACTCTAAGTTTAACGGCCTGGCTATTGAATCCCACATCCTAAAGAAGAGAGGTCTCTCTAACTCTGTGGTATCAACTATAATCAATGCCAGGAAGCCTGTATCCAGGCAGATCTACTATAGAGTTTGGAAGGCGTACATCACTTGGTGCGAGGCCAGAAAGTGGCATCCACGTAAGTACGTTATAGGCAGAATTCTGGACTTCCTACAGTGGGCTGTAGACAGGAAGTTTGCCTTAAGTACTATCAGGGGTCAGGTTTCGGCCTTATCAATACTATTTCAAAGGCCCCTGGCTATGCATTCACTTGTCAAATCCTTTATGCAAGGGGTGACTCGTATTATTCCACCGATTAAAGCTCCCATATGTCCATGGGATCTAAATTTGGTTCTGTCGGTTCTGCAGAAGCAGCCATTTGAACCTTTGCGGAACATTTCCTTGGTTCTACTCACCAGAAAATTTATATTTTTAGTAGCCATATGCTCGGCTAGAAGAGTGTCGGAAGTAGCCGCCATGTCCTGTAAAGAGCCATATCTGGTTATTCATGAGGACAGAGTAGTATTACGTCCTCACCCAGCCTTTCTTCCTAAGGTGGTATCGAGGTTTCACTTGAACCAGGATGTGGTTCTTCCTTCTTTTCCCCAAACCGAGCTCGGTAGAGGAAAAGTTATTGCATTCTTTGAATGTAGTAAGAGCAGTTAAAGCTTATCTAAAAGCCACTGCTCAGATTCGTAGAACGGATTCTTTGTTTGTTCTGCCGGAAGGCCCCAGAAAGGGTCAGGCAGCATCAAAATCTACTTTAGCCAAGTGGATTCGACAGGTCATAATACAAGCCTATGGCTTGAGAAGTAGACCGCCTCCGTTCAAAGTTAGGGCGCACTCCACGAGAGCAGTTGGAACTTCATGGGCAGTGCATCACCAGGCCTCCCTGGCTCAAATTTGTAAGGCCGCAACATGGTCTTCAGTACACACGTTTACTAGGTTCTACCAGGTGGACATTAGAAGTCAGGAGGATGTCGCCTTTGGGCACAGTGTGTTGCAGGCCGCAAAAGATCCTCATGCCTGATGGCGCCCAGCTTATGTATGGTATATCCCCCCCTCATTTGGCATTGCTTTGGGACGTCCCACATAGTAATGACTATGCCGCTCTGTGTCCCGTGATGTATGAACAAGAAAGTAGGATTTTTAAAACAGCGTACCTGTAAAATCCTTTTCTTGGAGTACATCACGGGACACAGAGCTCCCACCCCTCTTTTGGGGACACGTATTGCTTTGCTACAAAACTGAGGTGCTCCCGGATGGGAGGGGCTTATATAGGGGAGGGTACTTCCTGTTTTGGAAGTTGCCAGTGCCAGCACCTGAAGGTAATTCTATATAACCCACATAGTAATGACTATGCCGCTCTGTGTCCCGTGATGTACTCCAAGAAAAGGATTTTACAGGTAAGCTGTTTTAAAAATCCTACTATCACCAATCCTTGTTTCAATAAAAACCCCACTTTTCAAAAACATTTGTCATTGGGACGGAAAGTGAGGTGAAATGTTCTGAACAGGGGCACAGACAGCAAAACAAATGTTACAGGGGTGATAACCCTTCCCTATGTTATCCAAAAAGCTTAAAAGCAGATTTTTTGGCTGGAGCTACACTTAAACAATGTACCTGTTCAAAATTACAAACAGATTCTACATAAGAACAAACCTACAGTCCCTGTCTTGTATGCACCGCCTGTATACGGCTGTTCAGAGTATATAGGGCCTTTTTTATTTTGTGTGCAGGGTTCCCCTTAATATCCATACAAGACCCAAAGGGGCTGGTAATCGGCTGGGGTGGGGGGGGGGGTGATGGGGTAGCTATGCCATTTTTTTCAAAGATTTTCATCCATATTACCGGGACCAGACATTACATTAAAGCCGCAAGCAGTTTTAAATGGCTTTATTTTCCTTCAGAAATGTCATTTTGTCCAGCGACAGAGACACCCCCCAGGTACGATATTTAAAGGAATATTTGACTTTTTTTTTTTCACTTTATGCATCATTAAAATGACTGCTCCCGAAAAACTGCAGTTTTTAAAACTTCTTTTTGCATTGATACATGTCCCCTGGTGCAGAACCCGGGTTCCCAAACCCTTTTCAGGACAATAACATGCATATTAGTCGTTATAATTAGCACTTTAGATTTCGAACGTTCACATCCATTGTATTTAATAGGGTTCTAACGTTCGTGCGAACTTTGGGGCCGTTCGCGGGTTCTGGTGCGAACCGAACCCGGGGGTGTTCGGCTCATCCCTAGTAATAAGGAACATTTCTTGCTGCTCATAGCTGCCTAACGGTTTTTAAATGTCATTTTGCCATTCAAGTATTTAGGAACATATTTATAAAGCAGGGAATCGGCAAACATTATCTGCAGGTAAATTCTACAGGCCCATATGCTATAAATGACAGTGATTGATCATTCATAAGGGTATGCTTGGTGAAAGTCACATTCTTTGCTTCATATATAGACCAAACATGTATGTAAACCCATAGTTCTATTTTTCAGTATATTAGGCATCATGACTCACTGTACAGTATACAGCTAGCTTTTTAAGAAAATACTTTTTTTGGAATCTTTTGCATTTTTTTTTACCTTGAGATCCTGACAGTAGCAGCACTTCATATTGCTGACTGACATAACTAAACCACTGCCTCACATTTAGTCTTTCCATAAAAAATAAATAAAAATGGGTCAGTCTTAGTTTAAAAGAGAAGGTTGGGCTTTGAAAAACAAAACAAAAAAACATCTATACTCAGCTAGGTGGATGCTCGGTCTTCAGTGAGCAGAAATCCGGTGACTGTCAGTCACTGGCTCTCTGCTCTGCCCCTCCACTGCTCACTGGAGCACCAGGCCGTGCAGGGATAGGAGCGGCTGGCAGTAGCACACTGAGAGGCTAAGCCAGCTGCCGGTTAGACATCTTGGTGGATCCCGACATTAAAGTTAGGATCCCTCCAGAATCTGGATCAGTTGAATGATGTCAGCCAACAAGAGACTTTAGCCTACTGTCAGTTGAAAACAGGTCACAGGAGTGCAGAATGAAGCAACTCCTGTGACCTACAGGAGAAGAAGGGCCAAATTAGCTTTGGCCCTACTTCTCCTTTAAATGAAAAATAACTGCTGAAACAAGCAATTTAAAGATCTGTTGACCCTCTGTCAAATCAATCCATGAGACTGCTTTTGATGTCTTATAGTGGTAAACCTCAATGCAGAAGTAAGAGGAGCTCACAGTGGGTTTGATTTACTAAAACTGGAGAGTGCAAAATCTGGTGCAGCTGTGCATGGTAGCCAATCAGCTTCCAAGTTTTATTGTGAAAGCTTAATTGAACAAGTTGAAGTTATAAACTGATTGGCTACCATGCACAGCTGCACCAAATTCTGCACTCTCCAGTTTTAGTAAATCTCCCCCATTGTTTGTGCTGACTGGTGTCGGCAGAGAGGGGAGGAGATGGCCAGGAGACATTAATGCCCCATGCAGGCAATAGAAGATGTATCTAAGAATTTCTGCATGGTTAATACGTGTACTTCAAAGGGTTGTGGATTGGCCTTTGTGACATAAAATTTGTACAGTATATTGATAAATATGTTCACATGGACAAATGGTGTATACAACTGCTAGAAGCAAACATGGAAAAATAAGCATTATGCATATACCCCAGGTGCATGCATACGTTATACTCTGTAGCTATATATATATATATATATATATATCTATCCCCCATGGGCCTGATTGACAAAAACAATGGGCAAGGTAAACTGGAGGAAAAGTACAGAAGCTGTCCATAGTTACCAAGAAAACTCTTTGCTTACCGTATATACTTGAGTATAAGCCGACCCGAATATAAGCCAAGGCACCTAATTTTACCACAAAAAACTGGGAAAACGTATTGACTCGAGTATAAGCCTAGGTTGTCCATATGCATGCCTCACTGTGCCTCACTGTGTCCATGTGCATGCCACACTGTGCCCATGCCTCACTGTGCCCATGACTAAACTGACATTTAACATAGGAGTCTATGGAAGGGGTGCCCGGGTTTGAAAAATCGGTGCTCCCCAGCCGAAGGCCCCCCAGACAAAACACTTTGCACTCTTATAGAGGAAAAATGGGGCTACATATGTGCCAAGTTTCGGGTCCAGGGGACCTACGACCGGCCAGTACCGGGTCCCCAAATTCATCAGAGAAATTACCGTTTAACATGGGAGTCTATGGAAGGGGTGCCCGAATTTGAAAAATCAGTGATCCCCGGCCGTAGTTCCCCTGGACAACAAACTTTGCACACTTGTAGAGGAAGAGTGGGGTTACATGTGTGCCAAGCTTGGGGTCCAGAGGACTCGAGTATAAGCCGAAGGGGGCATTTTCAGCACAAAAAAATGTGCTGAAAAACTCGACTTATACTCGAGTATATACAGTAATTGCATTTAGCGGCACATGCTTTCTTCCCCTGGCTAGCTGATAAAATATCAACCAGGTGGGAACCCTGCTGTAGCCCAGTCTAGACTCCGGTGCATTTGATTCCTAATAGCTCTATCATATGCTGCACATAAATCAGAAGGAAATGTTGTTTTTGTTAGCTTTTTTACATTGAATACCAACCACTGGGCACAAAAAGCACTTGCTGGAAGTGGGCACATTCTAAATTAGATCAGTACCGCCTTCTATGTACAAGTTTGTAACAAAAATATTTCAGCATTTTCTTCCTGCTGCAGCCTTGTAATAACCAGTGGCGTCTCCAGCTTTCATATTTAGGGGGGGCACATGGGGGGACAGGGACAAAAGTAGGGGGGCCAACTATAAAATGCAAATATATATATATATATATATATATATATATATATATATCCTGGGGCCCTTTACTACGATCCCACAATGGGCCCTTTCACATGTTCTGCAGTGAGCTCCCTTCCTACTATACTGGGGCCCCACCAGGGTGGCAGAAAACAAGAGATATATGTCACCAGCACACCAAGAAAATATAAGGGTCTAAAGCAGTGGGAGAACTATCAGGGTTGCAAAGGTTGTCTTGCCACCGGGCCCTGGTGTTCTGCCACTGTGGGGTTCCCCAGCTGTCCTGTCCCTGGTATTGACAGCGCTGGTCTGGCATCTGTCTCCTTGGCCCCGGCGGCAGTCTATTAGGACTTTGTGCTGGTGACATTATGTGTGCATGTAGGGGAAGGCTGGCACTATTGGTTATAGAGACCCGAGCCCCCAGCTGGTCACCTAGCAGCAGTAATGCTGTATAACCTTCTCTGTTGACATGTTGATCGGGATGTGATCCTAGTGATGCTCCCAGTCAGATCTAATAAGCACAGTATTTATTAGCATCAAGAGTACAACCACATATATATAATCAACCGTATGCTCAGCAGCCATGTGGGCTCTATGCCTGTAAAGTGTGGGCTTTGATCAGTAAAATCACTGATATTTAACACTAGGATTTGACTAGGAGCCTCACCTGGATTGCATCCCGATCAGCATGTCAGAGAAGGAGCCACTGCTGCTAAGCAACCTGAAGGGAGCTCAACTGTCTACAACCAATAGAGATGGGCTCGGGTGTTTTTGAAATCCCACATGCCCGATCCCGCCAGGAAGCCGACACTCCACAGTGCTAATCACAGCCAGTGAGACATTTCCTGATCTGTGGAGCTGCGGACCGGGAAATGTCTCACTGCCTGTGATTAGCGCTGTGCAGTGTGGGCTTCCTGGCAGGCTCTGGCATGTGAAATTTTGAACATGCCCAGCCCATCTCTAACAACAAATTGTGCTGGCCCTCCTGTAAATCAGCCCCATAAAGTAACCAGCACTGGGTTCCAATGTGCTGCCGCCGCTGCCATGGGGACAGAGGCCAGCGCTGTGAATAGCCGGGACAGGACAGCAACTCTGGTTGTTCCAGTACTGGTTCACACTGGTAGGATTCCCCCATCCACCTATAATGTGTAGATGGGGGAATTAGATAATTTCCTTTTTTTTTTCATTCAACCTAATAGTTGAATGAAAGAAAGTGATCAATGTATGGGCTGCCTAAGAGCCAAGACCAGCCATAGACGGTTTAAATCTCAGCTGCTTCAGTAGGAACTGGCTGAGATTTGATCCATTAATGAGCAGATTCTCTTATGATTATCACTAGTGGTTGCTATAGCCACTAGTGATAATCACTGTTTGTCGGGAGAATACAATTGCTGGGCAGGAGGGATATTCCCCTGTCAGCACTGTCTGTGTTGATGGGGGAATTATGCAAGTTTCTTTCCTGCAATCTGTGGACACAGGAAAGAAATGTGCACTGTATATTCCCTGCCTAACTGAAAGTGAAAGTAAATTGTGAATGTCTTGAAAGAACAGGAGAGGGGGAGGGAGACAGATGGGGGAGAGAAGGGATGGAGATAATGCAGTTCAGTGATTACACTGCACTGCAGTCTGCAGTGCTCACACTTACCCACGGTCCAGGCTAGAATCTCAGGCATCATTCACACACAGCCAGGGATGCTGCTGATTTTCATATTTCCTGCCCACACATCCCCTCTCTTCAGATACAGCACGCCGGGATAGTGTGGGCGGGACTGGAAGGAGGAGGAGGAGCTGTATTCCTCCTTGCTCATATGTGAGGAGAGTGAGGGGGGGTGGCTGGACTCGCTGGGCTGTGAAAGAGTGTCATAGACTGACACTCGGCTCAGCTTGCAGTCACCACTCTCGGAATTTACAGGCTGGTTCTCCTGTTCTAAGGACGGGAGAAATCAGTCTGTTTTTTCAGTAACTGAGATGAAGGCTTGGGGCCCCCCTCCCCCCCTCCCACAGTGCTCGTGGAGTCCTTCCTGCAACTCGCTCTTCTCCGTGCCAATGAGGATGCAGGGAAAGGAGCAGATCGAGCGGCTGTGGTTTTGTGAGTGCTCGCATTATGCAGTGTCAGCGAGCAGAGGAAGGGGGAGGAATCCCCCGCAGGAGCTGACTGGGGACGCTCTCCCTCTCAGGAGAGACTATGTTACCCCAGCAGCATCCCGAGCGAAAAAACCCCCCAAAAAAAACAAACTTTTTTTTTTTTGGGGGGGGGGGGCACATGGTGGGGCACAGCATAATGTTGGGGGGGCCAGGGCCCCCTCTGGTCCCCCCTAGGGATGCCATTGGTAATAACCAAGAATTGAGAGCTGCTTAAATAGCCAAGAGACCTTGATTCTGCACTAGAAGTATCCAGTAAAGAATAGCATCCAGTATAGAATAGCAGCAACATATGAAGTCCCTGAATCTCTCTCTAAAATAAATCTCAATGCAGTGACAGCAGGGGGGATGCACAAAGTTACTGGCAAAGTAAATTGCTATGAGTAAAAATAGCAAAGCAAGAAGGGCCAATGCCATCTCTTTTCTGTTTACGAAGTACAGTATTTTGTGAAAACCAGAAGGCAGGACCCAGTATCACGCCAGCATAGGTCCTTTTTTATTTCACTGTATCCAGCTAACGTATAGTTTTGCATGCAAATCAGACATAAAACCTGATAGAGCCAGCTGCTGATTATCACTTCCATGGCCTCTTTCTCTTTCTACTGTCAGGGTCATTGTTAGTTAATAGGACCAAGTTTGTAAACACGTGTTAAAAGTGCTGTTACCAGCTGTAAAGTTTCTGCATTATTATATGGGAGATCCTTTCTTCCATGCCTTTTATGAGGAGCGTTTCATTGTAACATAACTTGCAATTAAAACACAGCAAAAAATGATGTTGAGCAATTATTTTTCTTATGATGTTGTCAGGATAAGCTGCACAGTCAGGAAATGAAGACACCTGGTACAGTCTACTGTGGGCTTTCTATGCTGCCTCGCTGGGGTTTGAAAGGCTTGGGATGCATTAAACATCAGTTCCAAAGACAGAAAACCTTCTAATTATACGCTTCAAGGTTATCTTTAAACACCCGGCTTCATTGTTCTGTGGTCTTAGGGCAGGAAAACTGCGGAGGTTGGTAGCCTTTTACCAGACATGTGCAGAGAAAATGTATCCCATATTTAACCATGTGCCTATGACAGGTCATTGGGTATCTCAGTATAATTCTCATAATTTCCAATTCAAAAATTCTATAGTGCTTCACTCAGCCTTCCAACATGTTTGCTTATATAACTGCTTCACAGCACTTCACTTTTTCCACATTTTGTTATGTTAAAGCCTTATCCCAAAATAGAATAAATTCATTATTTCCCTTTAAAGTTCTACAAACAACACCCCATAATGACAATGTGAAAGAAGTTTGTTTGAAATCTTTGTAAATTTATTAAAAATTTAAAACGAAAAAAAAAATATCACATGTACATAAGTACACAGCCTTTGCCATGACACTCAAAACTGAGCTCAGGTGCATCCTGTTTCCATTAATCATCCTTTTGATATTTCTACAACTTGATTGGAGTCCACCTGTGGTAAAGTCAGTTGATTGGACATGATTTGGAAAGGCACACACCTGTCTATGTAAGGTCCCACAGTTAACAGTGTATGTCAGAGCACAAACCAAGCCATGAAGTCCAAGGAATTGTCTGTAGACCTCCGGGACAGGATTGTATCGAGTCACAGATCTGGGGAAGGGTACAGAAAAATATATGCAGCATCAAAGGTCCCAATGAGCACAGCGGCCTTCATCATCTGTAAATGGAAGAAGCATGGAACCATCAGGACTCTTCATAGAGCGGGCCACCCCGCCAAACTGAGAGATCGAGGGAGAAGGGCCTTAGTCAGGGAGGTGACCAAGAACCCGATGGACACTCTGACAGAGCTCCAGTGTTTCTCTGTTGAGAGAGGAGAACCTTCCAGAAGAACAACCATCTCTGCAGCACTCCGCCAATCAGGCCTGTATGGGAGAGTGGCCAGACAGAAGCAACTGCTCAGTAAAAAGCACATGGCAGCCCGCCTGGAGATTGCCAAAATGCACCTGAAAACAAAATTTCCCCATCTGATGAAGCAAAGATTGAGCTCTTTGACCTGAATGGCAAGCGTCATGTCTGGAGGAAACCAGGCACCGCTCATCACCTGGCCAATACCATCCCTACAGTGAAGCATGGCGGTGGCAACATCATGCTGTGGGGATGTTTTTCAGTGGCAGGAACTGGGAGACTAGTCAGGATCGAGGGGAAGATGAATGCAGCAATGTACAGAGACACCCTTGATGAAAATTTGTTCCAGAGTGCTCTAGACCTCAGACTGGGACGAAGGTTCATCTTCCACCAGGACAATGACCCTTTAGCACACAGCCAAAATAACAAAGGAGTGGCTGTGGGACAACACTGCGAATGTCCTTTAGTGGCCCAGTCAGAGCCTAGACTTAAACTCTATTGAACATCTCTGGAGAGATCTGAAAATGGCTGTGCATCGATGCTCCCCATCCAATCTAATGGAGCTCGAGAGGTCGTGCAAAGAAGAATGGGAGAAACTGCCCAAAAATAGGTGTGCCAAGCCTGTAGCATCATACTTAAAAATACTTCAGACTGTAATTGGTGCCAAAGGTGCTTCAACAAAGTATTGAGCAAAGGCTGTGAATACTTATGAATGCTTACGTACATGGTATTTTCTTTCCTTTTTTATTTTTAATAAATTTGCAAAGATTTCAAACAAACTTCTTTCACGTTGTCATTATGGGGTATTGTTTGTAGAATTTTGAGGAAAATAATGAATTTAATTCATTTTGAAATAAGACTGTAACATAACAAAATGTGGAAGAAGTGAAGCTCTCTGAAAAGTAGTCTCACTGTGCCCATTTGCAGTCTCACTGTGCCCATTTGTAGTCTCACTGTGCCCATTTGTAGTCTCACTGTGCCCATTTGCAGCCGTACCTTTCATTACTAAAACAGCGTGTGTCTCTCGCTGTGTAATGCATTCTGTTCGCCCGTCCATTGTCACAAAGCCCCGCCTTCTCCTCGTCTGTGATAGGCGGAACACTGATACAGTTTCCCAACATCGTATCAATGTTCCTCTATCACGGACGGATGAGGAGGAGGCGGGGCTATGTTTCAATGGAGTGCCGAACAGACTGCATTACACAGCGGGAGACACACGCTGTTTTAGTATTGAAAGGTACGGCTGCAAATGGGCACAGTGAGACTACAAATGGGCACAGTGAGACTACAAATGGGCACAGTGAGACTGCAAATGGGCACAGTGAGACTACAACTGGGCACAATGAGACTGCAAATGGGCACAGTGAGACTACAACTGGGCACAGTGAGACTGCAAATGGGCACAGTGAGACTGCAAATGGGCACAATTAGACTGCAAATGGGCACAATTAAACTGCAAATGGGCACAGTGAGACTGCAACTGGGCACAGTGAGACTGCAACTGGGCACAGTGAGACTACAACTGGGCACAGTGAGACTACAACTGGGCACAGTGAGACTGCAACTGGGCACAGTGAGACTGCAACTGGGCGCAGTGAGACTACAACTGGGCACAGTGAGACTGAAAATGGGCACAATTAGACTGCAAATGGGCACAGTGAGGCTGCAGATGGTTTACCCAGTAGCTGCTGCATTTTCCCACCCTAGGCTTATACTCAAGTCAATATGTAATATGTTTTCCCAGTTTTGTGTGGTAAAATTAGGTGCCTCGGGTTATATTCGGGTCGGCTTATACTCGAGTATATACGGTAACATACCTTTTTACCTTTTTTTAGCTACAATTTTATTTTATATTGTATATATTCACAGTTTAGCACATTTTTTTGGGGAATTATGGTAATGGTACCCGAAAAAAATGTGGCTGAGATTCTGCTTCATCAGTCACTTTATCTTCCTTAACCTGGACAATGATTGGATTGACAATGAAAGAGTAGCAACATACAGATGAGGCATTAACTTCATTCTTCTACTCATGTTTTAGGCTGATAAACAGGAGGTAGACCAGAGGGTCAAGAAGCAGAGCAGAGGTGCAAGATCTAGAACAGTGGGTTCCACCTGCACAGTATGTTGATATTCCGCCTCTTGTTAAAAACCCAGCAATATTTCGATCCTCTCTCTGTACCTTCTTCCACCCAGCTCGAAAACTCCACCACGCAGGGCTGTGCTCATCCTTTCTGTCACTGCTGCCCACAACTGACCAAACTCCAACACCCAGAATAGATTCCCACATGCAGCAGGATTCATTAGTCACTTTTCCTACCCTAGCCTGTGATTGGACAATAAAAGAGTAGCAGCATATGGACGAGCCATTACCTGAGTGTCATTCATTGTCATGTTCTGTGTTAGGCTGATTATTACTGTGATTAACTCAGGGTGCTCCTGCTTCCATTTACCAGTCCCCATTTACCACTTCCATTTACAAGTGCTGCTGTGCAAGAGATTGCAGCAGACTGATTTCAATACAGTTAACCCTTTGGACATCAGTTCTATGTCAGTTCTATGTCTGCAACAGCACTAACATTTAAACAGACCCCCAACTGCCATAGCAGCTGGAAGTTTGTTTACCTTTTTACATTGAATAGCTTTCCTGTTGTCATACTTTCCAACAGCCTACCACTGTAGGCAATACATAAGTGGGCTTGTTTTTTATCAGCAAAATAATGTGAATATGTAATCAAAACATTATTAGTGCTGTGTGCACAATATGAGAGCACTAATTGTAATATCCACAGTGGGAATCATTGACAGTCATTTGTTGACCAATGAGGTTTCTTCTTCCAGTAGGGTGTCCCAAAAAGAAGAAGTGCTTCTCATTGGTGAGTGCTTGCCATTCTGAGCATTATGATGGATACGTACCCCAGGACTGTGTATTGTGGTGTACAGTTTATGGATCGCTATTCCAGCAGCATGAAACATCACAGCTGCTATGTGCAGCGGGGTCCCGGGGGTGGCCAGGATATTTGAAGTTTAGTTCACCTGATGCCTCATAGAAGGACAACATCCTGTTGATAAAATTCTTGATAACCAAGCTACTTGCCATAAATATTATTTTATAAGATTTTATGCACCTTCTGCCTGACTGTATTTTGTCCTGTGAGTGGATTGTTTTCTCCTTTTGAAGCCTCGTACACACGACCGGTTTTCTCGGCAAGAAACGACAAGAAAACTGTTGGGAGAGCTTTCTTGCCGAGAAAACCGTGCGTGTGTACGAGGCTTTCAGGTTTCTCGTCAAGAAAACTGCCCAGAATCTCGATGATAAAAAAAATGGGGACCTGCTTTCTTTTTTCTCGTCGGGAGTCTCATTTTTCTCGTCGTGATTCTCGTCAGACTGTATTTGGACGAGAAAACCGTTCGTGTGTATGCTTTTCCGAGTCTTCAAAAACCGCGCATGGTCAGAATCAAGTATGAGACGGGAGCGCACCTTCTTGTAAAACTAGCATTCGTAATGGAAATGGCACATTCGTCACGCTGTAACGAACTGAAAGCACGAAGACTGAAAAGCGTGAATCGTCTCTCCCCAAACTTTTACTAACACGCGGTAACACGAGATCAGCAAAAGCAGCCCAAGGGGTGGCGCCATTGGAATACAACTTCCCATTTATACTGCCGTCGTATGTGTTGTACGTGACCGCGCTTTACAACATCGAGATTTTGGATTGACAGTGTGTATGCAAGGAAAGCTTGACAAGAATCTCGTCAAGCTTGACAAAAAACCCGTCGAGAAAAACAAAGTTTTTTTTTGCGACGAGATTCTCGGTCGTGTGTACAAGGCTTGACTCCTGAATCTTATGAACTTTATTGACTCTTTCAATAAAAGAAAAAAGATTGAAATAAAAAAATCCTATCCATCCTTGATCCATCATAGACAAACATGACCTGGGTAGAGTCTGGATTTGTTCAGACTGGTTTATTCATGCATAATCATAAGCCACTGTAGTATACATATAAATTGATGTTGGATGCCTCAGACAGCAACTACATCTCTTTTATTAAGAAAAAAATGCACTTTCCATCTCTTTGCATACACAGAAGATACAAAGTATGTTATTGTTGTAGCTGTAGTTTTGACATTCTCTGCCTGAAGTATGAGCATACGCTGAATTTTAGTAATAGATAAGATACTGTCTATAATTCTCTCTTATCTTTATCTTTTTCTTTGATGTTGGTTCCTCTTCTGCTCTCTAGGTTGTTTTTTTTTTTACCCTTAGGTATACAGTATACACTTTACCTATAGTACAAATCAGAGTTTGACATTTCAATAACTATCAATTAAGGGTGTTAATACCAAATAATTGGTTATATCTGCTCTTGGTGGCTTTATGGATCTTCTATCTTGTCAGTTGGTTACAATAATTACTTAAAGCTGAAAGTTATTGTAAAGTCTTTAAAAATAACAAACATGTTATACTTACCTGCTCTGTGCAGTAGTTTTTGCACAGGGCAGCCCCAAACCCCCTCTTCTCGGGTCCCTCTTCCATGCTCCTGGCCCCTCCCTCCCGTTGAATGCCCCCACAGCAAGCAGCTTGCTATGGGTGCACCTGGGCTCAGCCGCAGCTCTGTGTATCCATTCAGACATGGAGCCACCCCCTCGCTCTCCTCATTGGCTAACTGACTTTGACAGCAGCAGGAGCCAATGGCGCCACTGCTGTGTTTTAGCCAAAGAGGAGGGGAGTCCTGAACAGCCAAGGCACTCACGAACATTGCTGAACCGAGAGGGGGCTCAGGTAAGTATTAGGAGGGGCTGCTGCACACAGAAGGCTTTTTATCTTAATGCATAGAATGCATTAAGATAAAAACTTCTGCCTTTACAACTACTTGAACTTACTGAAAGCTGACAAAAAGCTATACACACGTGTAAAATCCCTGTATATGAACTTTCTTACCTGCCAAAGGATTTGTAATTCTGCTCAGAAAAATCCAGGCATGCCTGGCTGAAAGCATATCTAGGGCCATGATCTCCAATACAGTTATTCAGTACAGTTTGAACAATGACCCACCTTAGCTTGCTGGTTTAACAATGAATTAGCAACAGCACACAGTCTTCATGTTTACACACTGACAGGGCAAAGTGCATGCAAAGTAAGTGAGCCCCATTTGGCTACCTACTCCAAAATCCTGCACTATATGTGTTGTCTACTCCTGACCCCTGAACTCTGTGTGCTACCTACTTCTGACCCCTGTACTCGGTGCATTACCTATTCCTGTCCTGAGCACCCTGTGCACTACCTAGTCCTGGTCCCCTCAAACTCTGCGTGATTCTTACTCCTGACCCCTGCACTATATACACTATGTTTTACATTTCATACTCCTAAAATTACACTCAGTTCATTACATCCTTCTGAACCATGCACTCTTTATGCTTCAATGTATGTTATATACTCTTGGCCAAAGTGTTTATTGTCTTATTAGTTGCTGGTTACTTAGTAGTCACTGACTATTTTAATAAATTTCCTCTTTAGGCTTAGACAATGTGTCAGTGCCCTGTCTATATTTTGTGTGCGGAAAAGTATATGTAATGGAAAAGTTAAATTTTCAAATTTGATTGTGCTGTATATATGTATCTGGGAGACTCTTTCATGGCGCAGTAATTAAAGCACATTTTGTAGGTACAGTGAGGAAAAAAAGTATTTGATCCCCTGCTGATTTTGTACATTTGCCCACTGACAAAGAAATGATCAGTCTATAATTTTAATGCTAGGATTATTTTAACAGAGAGAGACTGAATAAAAACAAAAAATATCCAGAAAAACGCAGTTCAAAAAAGTTATAAATGTATTTGCATTTTAATGAGTGAAATAAGTACTGTATGCGATCCCCTATCAATCAGCATTATTTCTGGCTCCCAAGTGTCTTATATACAGGTAAAAAGCTGAGATTAGGAGCACTCTCTCAAAGGGAGTGCTCCTAATCCCAGCTTGTTACCCGTATAAAAAGCACCTGTCCACAGAAGCAACCAATCTCTCCACCATGGCCAAGACCAAAGAGCTGTCCAAGGATGTCATGGACAAGATTGTAGACCTACACAAGGCTGGAATGGGCTACAAGACCATCACCAAGCAGCTTGAGACGGTGACAACAGTTGGTGCGATTATTTACAAATGGAAGAAACACAAAATAACTGTCAATCTCTCTCGGTCTGGGGCTCAACTCAAGATCTCACCTTGTGGAGTTTCAGTGATCATGAGAATGGTGAGGAATCAGCCCAGAACTACATGGGAGAATCTTGTCAATGATCTCAAGGCAGCTGGGACCATAGTCACCAAGAAAACAATTGGTAACACACTACGCCGTAAAAGATTGAGATCCTGCAGTGCCTGCAAGGTCCCCCTGCTCAAGAAAGCACATGTACAGGCCCGTCTGAAGTTTGCTAATGAACATCTGAATGATTCAGAGGAGAACTGGGTGAAAGTGTTGTGGTCATACCACATTGAGCACTTTGGTATCAACTCAACTCACCGTGTTTGGAGGAGGAGGAATGCTACCTATGACCCCAAGAACACCATCCCCACCGTCAAACATGGAGGTGGAAACATTATGCTTTGGGGGTGTTTTTCTGCTAAGGGGACAGGACAGCTTTACCGCATCAAAGGGACAATGGACGGGGCCATGCACCATCAAATCTTGGGTGAGAACCTCCTTCCCTCAGCCAGGGCATTGAAAATGGGTCATGGGTCGGTATTTCAGCATGATAATGGCCCAAAACACACGGCCAAGGCAACAAAGGAGTGGCTCAAGAAGAAGCACATTAAGGTCCTGGAGTGGCCTAGCCAGTCTCCAGACCTTCATCGCATAGAAAATATGTGGAGAGAGCTGAAGGTTTGAGTTACCAAATATGAGTTACCAAACATCAGCCTCTAAACCTTAATGACTTTGAGAGGATCTGCAAAGAGGAATGGGACAAAATCCCTTCCTAGATGTGTGCAAATCTGGTGGCTAACTACAAGAAACGTCTGATCTCTGTGATTGGCAACAAGGGTTTTGCCGCCAAGTACTAAGTCATGTTTTGTGAAGGGGGCAAATACTTATTTCACTTAATGCAAATCAATTTTATTTGTTTTTTTTTAAATGTGTTTTTCTGGATTTTCTTGTTGCAAGTCTGTCTCTTAGGCCTCGTACACACGGCCGAGATTCTCGTCGAAAAAAACATGTCGTTTTTTTCGACGAGATTCTTGGACAAGAAAATTGTCCCGGCCGAGTGTACACACGCTCGATTCAAAGAACCCGCGGTTCTTTGAATGGAGCGTACGCGGTGACGTCATCGACTACGACGAGCATGCGCTCGTCACATTCGATGCCGTCGCCGCCATCTTGGTATACCCTATCTATGCCTAGAAAGCTACCGTGCATGCGTCAAAGTCATTTCGAGCATGCGCGGGCTTCCCGGCGAAAAGGTAAGTGTACACACACACAATTTTCTCGTCGAGAAACAGGCTGACGAGAATCTCGACGAGAAAATAGAGAGCAGGATCTCTATTTTCTCGTCAAGATTCTTGTCGCTTTTCTTGACGAGAAACCATACACACGAACGAATTTCTCGGCAAAAAATCTCTGCCAGCAAGTTTCTTGCTGGTTTTTGCCGAGAAACTCGTTCGTGTGTACGAGGCTTAACTGTTAAAATAAACCTACCATTAAAATTATAGACTGATAATTTTTTTGTCAGTGGCCAAATGTACAAAATCAGTAGGAGGTCAAATATTTTGTTTCCCCTCACTGCACAAAGACTAGCATAGGTGTGCCATGTATACAGTGAGTAGATTCAAGTTTAGGTTTCATGTCCCTGTAAGCACCTTCCACTGTTAATTTGGCCACAGCTACCATTTTGTGTTGGATGTTAACCTTCTATCCTCTTGGTTCCCTGGGGTCTTTTACAATCCTAGCAATGCCCATTGTGGCTACAAAGACACATTAATAAATATCTTTGAATGTAAATCTTGAATTTGATACATTTCTAGTTTCATTGCCTTGATTGCATAGCTGAATGTAATTTCTACATGAACAGGCAATGTAGGGTTGTTAGTAATTGAGGAGAAGCTAGTTGTAACGTCCATTAACAATATTACAAATTATGAATGTAAAAGAGGAAATTATAGCCATGGAAAACTAAGCAGTAGCTATTGGACCTAGCAGCACAGAGGGCCTAGTGTTTATTGACTGCACAATGATTTATCAAGCATGCCATAGCATCTGAAGTATAAGTTTGTATGAAATCTACATTTTTAAAGCTGTATGTGCAGGAAAAATCTTGCAAGCAATGCCGGTCAATGTACACTCAACACATAGTAGCTCTGAAGACCATTACAAGCTGATTGCATTTCAATTCGTCAGTAAAAAGACAATCATTTCATATCTATTATTCTGCATCTCTGCAAGCAGGTGGGTATTGAGGATTGAGGGCTACACTAATGGTGAAAAGAACATAGCACTCCTGAACACCTGATCCAAGTGACTGAACAATAGACATGTGCATTTGTTTTCGTCCGAATGCATTTTCGTCCGAATTTCAGCTATTTTCGTTATCGTTTTAACAAACGAAAACGAAAGCACAGAATCCAAAAACCGAAAGATCCGACATAAACAAATGCTTTATTTTCGTTTTCGTTGCTACAACAGTTCGATATAGATAGGAGATTCGACGTGACACTGACAATAACAATCTGTGTCTATCGAACCTGTGGTCGAATGCGCCTAACCTTAACTCTATTAGTCCAAGATTATTCTACATAGGAGAGAAAAGATTCGACATTATAGAGAGAAAAGATTCGACATAGGAGAGAAAGATTCGACATAGGAGAGAAAAGATTTGACATTATAGAGAGAAAAGATTCGACATAGGAGAGAAAGATTCGACATAGGAGAGGAAAGATTTGACATAGGAGAGAAAAGATTCGACATTATAGAGAGAAAAGATTCGACATAGAAGAGAAAGATTCGACATAGGAGAGGAAAGATTCGACATAGGAGAGGAAAGATTCGACATAGGAGAGGAAAGATTCGACATAGGAGAGGAAAGATTCGACATTATAGAGAGAAAAGATTTGACATTATAGAGAGAAAAGATTTGACATTATAGAGAGAAAAGATTTGACATTATAGAGAGAAAAGATTCGACATTATAGAGAGAAAAGATTCGACATAGGAGAGAAAAGATTCGACATTATAGAGAGAAAAGATTCGACATAGAGAGAAAAGATCACTGCTTGTGGGCGGAACATTCGACCGGAAATGTATGATTGCAGAGTCGTACAGTTTCGCTGCTCCGTCGAATCTTCTTTGAACATTCGACAGACACCATAAGCCTTCAATGACAGATTCGACCTTAATTAATTCAGATTTTCGGACGAATGCAATTTTTAACGAAAAACGAAATAAATAAAAACGAATTTCGGGAGTAACTAAATAAATTAATTTTTTGGACGAAAACGAAATTCCGAAACGAAATATTTCAGTGTGCACATGTCTACTGAACAACATGTTTCATTCACAATTTATTGTCCTAGTAGCTGTGTGAACAACTCATAAAGCCACTGCAATTAGCGCAGACCCCATATCAATCGTTGAAAAAAAATAACCCATATAGAGAGGAATAGCAGAGCTAAATGCTAAGCTTCAATTATTGTTATCACTTAACCCAAAAAGCCAAAGTGTGTTGTATAGCTGGTGTACCTCTACAATATTTACTGTAGTTAACATAAAGACTGATATTTTAGGAGAATGTGATAAATAAAAAAGTAAATTATAATTTTATTTGTTTCCCCTTATCTTTATAATGGTACATGTTATTGAAGGCGTATAAAAATTAAGCATTTATGCAGAATCTACTCCTCAAGTAATATTGTTAAAAAAAAAGCATTATAAGTACCTTCTAAATGGAATTCACAGAATTCTATTACCTGGTTCTAATTTTAAATCTGTGTAGCCACAATCAGCCTGTCTCTAATTATAGCTTTTATAGTTAACCAATTTGTGATATAACTTGTTGTCTAGAGTTGCTATTGGCAAATAAATTAACTAAACCTAATGTCAGCATAATGTTTTATTAGTTGTTGGAAGCCTCATTAATCTGCTAGCATGATTTGCGTAATAGTAGATAAATAAATGAGTCCAGAGGTCATTGTGACCTCACCATTGCTGGATGCTGATTCCATTGGTCATGGTATCTGGGATCCATTCAGAACCAAAGAACATAAAATCGAATAAGCATTAAGTATTGTGTGTCTAGTAGGAAAATTTATCGTTCAGGCCTTGCAGATTATGCTCCTCTACCAAATAATTTTTCATATACCTCCTGGGTTTTTTTTTTGACCATTTCATGAAATAGCACACCAAAAATCAATAAATCAGTGTAATGTAGGTGATCATTTTGTGCATTCTAAATTATTCGGATTGGAAATATAGCTTTTTAGAAGATCATCTGGTAGATCCCAAAGCTGTATGGGCTCTTAAAATATATTTAATCAGTCAACCCTTTGCTACACACTTAAGGTGGTCATACGTTATACAATTTTCTTATTCAATTTCCTTTAGATTTACCTTAAACTATGTAGTGCAAGGGTCTAAATATGGGAAAAACTACTGCGCAGTCACAGTGATTGTAAATGTTAAATAAATAACCAAGCAAAAAAGAAATGAATAAGAAATTAATGTGCAACCGCTGCTGCAACTAATAATGTAAGATACACACAATAGAAAGCAATTTAGAAAAAAAAAACTCCGCTGCAATGCACAAGTGATTCCACAAACAAATGTGTAAATAGAGGCAATAACACCAAATATATATGAGTATTAAAGGTGAAGAAATATCTAATATTGTCCAAATAAATAACTGATATAACATGGGATCAGTATCGGAGCCCCTTCAGATGTCCATAACACTATGATCTTTGAATGAAAAAAGTGATGGTAAAGGTATTCCAAGGTGACACAATACTGGTAACAGTCCTTAATGAAGGTTGATATCGGTGACTTCACACAAGTTAACACCCAAGAAGAAGTGCCCTGATGGTATAGAAAGATCTCCTCCACCTCTTATGTCAAATCTCCTTACCGACTTATATGGATCTCTTGTTAGGAGATCATAACCGCCTGTGGCTGTATACCCCCGCTCAGGATCTCTTAGTAGTGAACAGCATAGAGTTTCCTCACTCCTCCACGCTAAGGATCCTCAATGTTTCTCCCGGGTGGATGATCCGCATAAAAATAAAAGCTACCATAGTGTAGTACTTAAAGGAAATTTATTCATAAAACAAAGATGTACACTTACAGTTATGTGTTAAAAAAAGCGTATCTGTAAAATTGTTCAAGCCGGCCGGCTCTCACTAACCGCCCGTCCTTCCGGGATTGTAGCGTTGTATTCGTCTGTGACGTCAGCATGCCGCTCCACCCTACGCAGTTTTGTCACAGAAGACGTCGTCCAGGGGCACAAGCGGCGTGCTGACTCACCGCTATTTATTCTACACTGTGTGGAGAAACGCCCAGCTCAGAGCTCCGGGAATCCCCAGCACTAATCCGCCATATTTAAATAGGGAATTTTGCCAATAATATCTAAAACCACCATATTGCAATTAGGAATTTTGCCAGTACTTCACTGCAGTCCGATTAAACTTAGTCATACCGCTGCAGTAACAAAATAAATAAAAAAATGCTGTAAAAAGATACTAAAAAGATTAGAGGAAAAAGATAATCATTCAGAAAAGTAACAACCAATAAGTTGGTACCTAGATAGGTCAAACCAATCAGTTGATTTTGGGGAAAGACACGTTGTGCTATGAAACTATCTATGGGGTGGCAGATACTCCACAGACATCCACAACGTCTGAATGTAACACATAGAACACTGGTCTAAGGCCAGTAAATATATATCACCATAGCAGCTCGATTCACAAAGGATTAATGTCCCACGATGGACATGAGTAAATCTCAATTTGCTGTCGCAAAATGTTGATCAAACCACATGTCAAGAGGTAATTGAATTATGAAAGAATTAGATCAAAAATAAAAATAAATTACAAATTTCATGAATTTATATTGATTTAGAATTTTGTGAATTTATGATGAACAAAGTATAAAACATTGGAACCCACATAAGCCTATCTAGGCGAGTATGGGTCCAAAAATGGTGTGTGATATCAGCATAAGGCAGATGAACAATCCCAAATTACTGTAACAACACACCACAGTAACCCAAAAATTCCAAAAATAGAAACTAGTAGACCTATCAGTCACCAACTACATACTACTAATGACACAGACCAAGGGTTTCTGAGCTGGTTCACATTGGAAAGTCATAAAAAAGGGATGAAAGAAAAAAGTGTAAAAACAGTTACCCATTATCTATAAAAGGATTAACATTAGTGTCAATGTTCAAGCCATGTGGGGTGTAACAACATACTCGATATATCCAGGCCATCTCAAGTTTAGAAAGTTCCCTAACTAGCGAACTACCCCTCCAATGTGGATCGAATTTATCGATTCCTAGGAAGAGTGTATTTGCCGGATTACGATCATGATGTGTATCATAATGTTTGGAAACCGAGTGGTTTTGAAAGCCTGTTTTAATATTGGTGATATGCTCACCCAACCTGACCTGTATGGACTGTTTGGTCCTGCCAATGTACTGGAGCCCACATGGGCACTGCAACAAATAGACTATACCTGTTGAGCTACAGGTGATGAAAGGCTCAATGGTATGTTCCTTCGAGGTGCTAGTAGAAAAAAAGGACTCAGTTTTCTTTAGTTTACTCTTGTTTATAGTACATACTTGGCACCTGCGACACTGGTGGTATCCAGATAATTGTCTCTGGAAGGACACCTTTTTAAATCGGGGGGGTCAACTACATTGGGGGCCACCCATATGTTCTTTTCATATTGACCCGGAGGAAAATCCCTCGATGGCCTTGACCTATAGGCTTCATTGACTCTATTAGCCTGTTCATAATCATGATATCCAGAATTTCCAGGTCCTTCTCTATCTCACAAAGAAAAAAAAATGGTTTTGAGTCCCCAGCTCACTCTCAAAGTCGCAATCGTCCCTTTCCCTCTCCAGGTAGTGACGATTTTCATAATACGGCCTCTGATTGGGATATGTGTCATGATCTTGATTATCATACTGTATTCTCTCTGGGCCCCTCATATATCTCGGTGATTCTCTATATGATTTATATTGTCCCTGATTGTATTGTTGACCATAACCTCGATCGTGATTGCCACCCTGTTTAAAATAAGGTTGGTTATTCCATTCTGAGTTCCTTGCATGTTGGCCTCGCTTCGTGGGTGCTGATGCCCTCTGTGGTGATTGATAGGATGCCCGTCTACCCTTTTTTACTTGTTTAGTATTATTCAGAGTTTTCTTAGGAGTTTTGTGTGATTCATTCCTAGTGGGTAGATGTATGTCATTTGTTGATTCTGATGGGGCATTTTCCCCCTGGGTGATCGCATCCATTTTGGAGCCTATCTCAGTTTGTTGTTCTGCCACAAGTTTCTTCTGCCATTCGCAAACTAAACTAGCCTGATAGTCACTAAAATCCCTGTTATATATTTTTTTTTAGCTTTCTGTTCTTTTTCCTCTTTATCTAAAACTTTCAATAAATTCAAGGTTCTATCATTATATTCTTCACTTTCTTTGTATGGGAGTAAACTGTCTTTCAAAGTTTTAATTTCACTGTCAAGCTTTGCTAATTTGCTGTTTTTTCTTGAAACTAAAAACCATAAGAAACTGACTCCGGCCTCAGTGAAGTACCGGAAACACTCTTGAAGCTCCAGCTCTCCTTTTTGTGGGCTGACCTGCCATCTCAGGCTCCTAGGTACCATATTTAATTTAATATAAGTCTCGAGGAATGCCACATCCCATTGAGTGTGGGTTTCTGAAGTGGTTAGATTTTTGAGTCTTAAAAATAATCCACTTAAATCCCCATCCTTCTCGCTGTACATCTGGAACACTCCATCGGTGTTGACCACCTTAAAGGCCCTGTACTCAAAAACATCCATGATATAAGATAGTATAACGTACAAATGAAAATGAAGTGTGAGGTTGAAAAAAAAAATTCTGTGAGTGTCTGGTGATAAAACTAATGTGAATGAACACCTATGGTACTGATAGCACTATGATGCAAGGGCATGCCTGATTGCATACAAATTGGAAGTGTTTAGGTTTGAACTCATATTATATAGTAAATCTAAAGCACTTAAGGGCTAAGTAACCCTTTAAAGTATATATAAAGCCAAATCAGTTTTTTTGCTATCTGTCTTCTACTGTGCATACTTCAGTAATGTGAAAGTGGGATTTTAAAAGTACTTGCATAGAGGAGTACACAAGGAGGGGTTATTTACGAAAGGCAATCCACTTTGCACTACAAGTGCAAACTGCAAGTGCAAAGTGCACTTGAAATTGCACTGAAAGTGCACTTGGAAGTGCAGTCGCTGTAAATCTGAGGAGAAGATATGAAATGAGGGGAAGCTCTGCTGATTTTATCATCCAATCATGTGCAAGCTAAAATACTGTTTTTTATTCTCCTTGCATGTCCCCCTCGGATCTACAGTGACTGCACTTCCAAGTGCAATTTCAAGTGCACTTTGCACTTGTAGTTTGCACTTGTAGTGTAAAGTGGATTCGCCTTTAATACATAACTCCCATAGAGCTGGAGCCTAGAAGCCCATGACATTTGCTTTGCTATCCTTAAAATTATTTGCACTCCATTCAGTATTGAATGGTAAATGCTTAATGACAGGGCACCCTCTTGTGTTCACTCCCTTTAAGGAAGATTTTTAATCCAAATTGGTTGGTCTTTTTTGTGCCTCTCCTGCGATACACCACATGCCGCTGGGTTCACTCCTGAATGCTAAAACTGGAAATCCATGTTTTAAAATAAAATATTTCTTCCTTCCCCAGATTGGGGTTTCCCCCTTATGGGGGCATAAAGTATCTAAATTGGAAGTGACGCAAAGATCCATGTGGTATTTGCCTCTAGTAGTCAAAATATTTTTTCTAATAAAGCCAATGTAGGCAAAACATTGAAGCAGCAAATTGAAGTCTTTATGTTTCAAATGACCCATATTGTACCAATCTTTGAAACTTAATCTACAGTGCCTTGAAAACGTATTCATACCCCTTGAAATTTTCCACATTTTGTGATGTTACAACCAAAAACCTAAATGTATTTTATTGGGATTTTATGTGATAGACCAACACAGAGTGACACATAATTGTGAAGTGAAAGGAAAATGATAAATGGTTTTTAAAATTCTTTACAAATAAATATGTGAAAAGTGTGGCGTGCATTTGTATCCAGTCCCCTTTACTCCAATACCACTAACTAAGATCTAGTGGAACTAATTGCCTTCAGAAGTCACCTGATTAGTAAATAGAGTGCACCTGTGTGTAATTTAATCTCAGTATAAATACAGCTGTTCTGTGAAGCCCTCAGAGGTTTGTTAGAGAACCTTAGTGAACAAACAGCATCATGAAGGCCAAGGAACACACCAGACAGGTCAGGGATAAAGTTGTGGAGAAGATTAAAGCAGGGTTAGGTTATAAAAAAAATATCCCAATCTTTGAACATCTCATGGAGCACTGTTCAATCCATCATCCGAAAATGGAAATAGTATGAAGAGTATGGCACAACTGCAAACCTACCAAGACATGGCTGTCCACCTAAACTGACAGGCTGGGCAAGGAGACCATTAATCAGAGAAGCAACCAAGAGGCCCATGGTAACTCTTGGGGAGCTGCAGAGAACCACAGCTCAGGTGGGAGAATCTGTCCACAGGAAAACTATTAGTCGTGCACTCCACAAATCTGGCCTTTATGGAAGAGTGGCAAGAAGAAAGCCATTGTTGAAAGAAAGCCATGAGAAGTCCCATTTGCAGTTTGTGAGAAGCCATGTGGGGAACACAGAAAACATGTGGAAGAAGGTGCTCTGGTCAGGTGAGACCAAAATTGAACTTTTTGGTCTAAAAGCAAAACTCTATGTGTGGCGGAAAACTAGCACTGCACATCACCCTGAACACACCATCCCCACCGTAAAACATGGTGGTGGCAGCATCATGTTGTGGGGATGCTTTTCTTCAACAGGACAGGGAAGCTGGTCAGAGTTGATGGGAAGATGGATGGAGTCAAGTAGAAGAAAATCTGTTAGAGTCTGCAAAAGACTTGAGACTGGGGCGGAGGTTCACCTTCCAGCAGGACAACTAACCTAAGCATACAGCCAGAGCTACAATGGAATGGTTTAGATCAAAGCATATTCATGTGTTAGAATGGCCCAGTCAAAGTCCAGACCTAAATCCAATTGAGAATCTGTGGCAAGACTTGAAAATTGCTGTTCACAGAAGCTCTCCATCCAATCTGACGGAGCTTGAGCTATTTTGCAAAATAGAATGGGCAAAAATTTGACTCTCTAAATATGCAAAGCTGGTAGAGACATACCCAAAAAGACTTGCAGCTGTAATTGCAGTGAAATGTGATTCTACAAAGTATAGACTCAGGGGGGCTGAATACAAATGCACGCCACGCTTTTCACATATTTATTTGTAAAACATTTTGTAAACCATTTATAATTTTCCTTCCACTTCACAATTACTGTAGGCCAGTGGACGTTGGCAATCAGTGTGCTTTGTGTGCATCGGCGCTCATGCAGATATGCCATTGTGTGCCGTTCGCTAAAGCGCATGTGCGAATTAGCATGGCCATACTGGATATTGTCATATTTGCCAGGTCTTCTCTGAATTCTTCCCTGACACTCCCCAAGTCTGAATGCTGTTTTATGTTGACTGCAAAGACAATATCAGGTCAAATTCAGGTACATATACTAATTTATTGATGATAAAGGGGGTGCCTTTATTTGTGTAATTTATCTCTGCCTGGAATTCGGCTTTAAGCTTTTATAAAGTGGATGTGCAGTAGCCACAGTATGTTAGCCAGACATATTGTTACTTTTAGATAGAATAGGGAGTGTATATTTCAGGCGTTTTAGCACTAAAAAGAGCGCATAAATAACGCTTGAAATATTCATGCCCCAGCATTCTCAATGTGAAAGCCCGAGGGCTTTCACACTGAGGCGATGCGCTGGCGGGAGGAAAAAAAATCTCCTGAAAGCCGCATCTTTGGAGCGGTGAAGGAGCGGTGTGTATACCGTTCCTTCCCATTGAAATCAATGGGACACCGCGGCTATACCGCCCGCAAACCGCTGCTGTAGCAGTGGTTTTGAGGGCGGTATTAACCCTTTTTCGGCCACTAGCGGGGGTTAAAACCGCACCACTAGCGGCCGAATATCGCGGTAAAAACTATGATATAGCGGCACTAAAAATAGCGCCGCTATACCGCCAGCGCACCTGCCCGCCCCAGTGTGAAAGGGGCCTTAGAGATGTTGGTTTGAATCCCAACCACGACACTACATACCTGAAGTTTGCATGTTCTCCCTGTGCCTTTGTGGGTTTCTCCAACACACCAAAGACATGCTGGTAGGTTAATTGGCTCCTGTCTAACATGACCCTAGTACCTGAATTAGAGACCTTAGATTGTCAGCTCCTTGAGGACGGGGACTGATGTGAATGTACAATATATATATATATATATATATATATATATATATATATATATGTAAAGCACTGCATCAGTTATCAGCACTGTAATAAATGTAAAACTGTAATAAATAAATTAACCTGTTTTTTTTTTTTTTACCATAATCTGACTGTAATGCCCCGTACACATGATCGGAAATTCCAACTAGAAAAGTCCAATGTGAGCTTTTGGTCGGAAATTCCGATCGTGTGTAGGCTCTATCAGACTTTTACTGTCGGAATTTCCGCCAGTAAAAATTTGAGAGCTGGTTCTCAAATTTTCAGACGGAAAAAATTCCAATCGGAAATTCCAATCGTCTGTAGCAATTCTGATGCGCAAAATTCCGACGCATGCTCGGAAACAATTCAACGCATGCTCGGAAGCATTGAACTTAATTTTCTCGGCTCGTCGTAGTATTGTACGTCACCGCGTTCTTGACGGTCGAAAGTTCCGAGAACTTTTGCGTGACCGTGTATATGCAAGCCAAGCTTGAGCGGAATTCCGTCGGAAAAAACATCCAGGGTTTTTCCGACGGAAAATCCGATCCTGTGTACGCGGCATAAGTTGAACAGAAGCTGCAGAATGAAAAACAGCACAAAAGGTGCACTAGCCTGGTGCATTACCACAAACACCATTTATTAGTAAAAAATAAATATTAACTGACAAAATTGTATAATCCCAAGCATAAAATTAATCAAAAGACAGGCACCTCCAAGACTCGGATAACTGATTTAGAAAACATTTGCAACACTGCACTGCACAAAGCAAATTTGTTGACGTGTTTCAAAAGAATATACCCTTTTCATCAAATCTAACATGTTTGTTAGACTACTTGCCTTTAGATGTTCTCAGTACAGAGATTACTGTTAGCAAGCTCCTCTCTTCCTCTATCGATAAGGAGGGACTCTCCCTCCTGATTGGCCAAGACAACAAAAACTCAATTAACCAATCAGGAGAGAGAAGGGGTGGGGCTGAACCGTGGCTTGATGTCTGAATGGATACACGGAGCTACAGCTTGGCTCGGGTGCCCCCATAGCAAGCTTCTTGCTGTGGGGGCGCTTAACAGGAGGGAGGGGCCAGGAGCTCCAGCCAGGGACCCGAGAAGAGGAGGATCTGGGCTTCCCTGTGCAAAACCACTTCACTGAACAGACAAGTATAACATGTTTGTTATTTTTATAGAAAAAAATTAGACCTGACAATAACTTTAACTCATTGGAAACTGCAGTTTGCGGGCACAGCAGACATGTCGCAGGATTGTAACAGTAAAAATAATAATAATAATTGGCTAATTGTCTGATTTCTGACAATGAGATTAAGGATGTGATGCCAAGGCTATGTCCCTTAAGTATATGAATAGGGTTCCTTACCATATCATCAAGTAGACCAGGGGTGCCCAACCTTTTGAAGGCCGAGGGCCACTTAAGTGACTTAGTAACCAGTTGTGGGCCACAATGAGTGGAGTGGGAAGATGACAGGTCTGTGTCCAGTCTGCATATGCAAAACAGATACAGCCCAATCTACTCTTTGGGCTCTCTGATCCAATCAGATGGAAGGGGAGGGATCCACTTCTGTTAACAGATTGGATTGTAGGTAGGCGGGTGTAAACGGACAAAAGCCTGTTTACATCTGCCGCTCCATAGAGGTGAATGGAGGGTCCAATTGGGTTGGACCAATTGTGTAAAAGGGGCCTAAGGCTGCTTTTACACTGATGGTCTGTGGTCTTCCCACACTGTGGGAGCGGCGCAGTGTACCTGAGGTTTTCCTGGCGGTTAGCTGAACTTTGCCATAGACGTCTATTATATCCTGCAGGTGTGGTGCACTTTCTGAAAAGCCGCTTGCCTCCTCTACTGCCGGCTTTATTCATAACACTGATACTCTGAGATGGCAGGTCGGCAACCTGCAATTGGGGTTGCCAACCAGCCATCCCAGAGTAGGAGATAGAGGGCCACATCAGAGGGCTCGGCGGCCACATGTGACCCCCGGGCCACTTGTTGGGCACCCCTGAAGTAGACCAAAAAAGTGTTGGATTTGAGCAGCTAAATATCATAAATGCAACAGAATAGCTAGTATTATCCTTTATGTTTTTTGAACAGGCGAGTAGACAAGCTCCGGATCCCGAATGGTTGGCTTTGCCACTTGGCTCCAGAAATAATACAGCAGTTGTCTCCGGACACAGAGGAGGATAAACTTCCATTTTCAAAGCACTCAGATGTATTTGCACTTGGGTAAGTAGAATTCTAAGCAACTTTGTAAATGTAACATCTTACCTCTGCCTTTTCTTTCCCTATGCATTCAGCGATAGGCCTAAACCATTGTCAAAAAAAGCTGCAAATAAAATCCATAAGCACTTAGGTCTAGGTGTAACCTGTGTAATACCTGGCATAAATGGTTGGAATACCAGTTTTGTAAACAAGAAATTTTATTTTTTTTGAATGAAAAATCATAAAATTAAAAAGCCATGCAATCACTTGTGTCAGGTGTTGTAAACAACCTCCATGGCTATATAGTGCTTACTTGTCCGCAGTTGGAGAAGTCTGAGATGTGTCTCACCACTCGTAAGCTCCAGCATTGGTGTGTGTCAGCTGGGCTAAGCAGGGAAATCCAGGAGCTGCGGGGGAGCCACTGTGTGGATTGCCATGCGCGGTGCTGGGGAGGAAACAACCGTGGGCTGTGACAAATGAAACCCGTGAAGACAACATTGGAAACGATGTCTAGTGATGACGTCACTTGCTGCGGAAGCAGAAGCCAGGGAGGAGGAAACATTTGGAGAGCAAGCCAATCGTGTTATGTCGACATGACTTGACAAGGCGCAGGAGCGCGAAACATGTCGTCATAGCGACAGGACCCACACGATCAGCTTGCTCTCCAAGTGTTTCCTCCTCCCTGGCTTCTGCTCCTGTCCGCTGGCACAGCAAGTGATGTCATCGCTAGACGCCATTTCCAACATTGTCTTCATGGGGATTACTTGCCACAGCCCACGGTTGTTTCCTCCCCAGCACCGCGTATGGCAATCCACACAATGGCTCCCCCGCAGCTCCTGGATTTCCCTGCTTAGCCCAGCTGACACACACCTATGCTGGAGATTACGAGTGGTAAGACACATCTCAGACTTCTCCAACTGCGGACAAGTAAGCACTATATAGCCCTGGAAGTTGTTTACAACACCTGACACAAGTGATTGAATGGCTTTTTAATTTTATGATTTTTCATTCAAATAAACTATAATTACTTGTAGTTACCAGTAGTTTCTTACCAAAACTGGTATTCCAACCATTTATGGCAGGTATTACACAGGTAATACAGCTACACCTGGACCTAAGCACTTATGGATGTTATTTGCAGCTTTTTTTTATGGTTCTTCTCCCCAGGAGCAAGTCTTAGCAGCTAAGGTCTGCTGGATTGCCAATTTGACATTTCCTCTACTATGTTGTCCCTTTCATCAGGCGCCTGATCATTTTTGTGGCGAAACCAGTGTCAACATTACTTTATTTGACCCAGTTTGTCATCAGTCCATGCTGTACAGCAGAGAACAATATGTCTGCTAAGCAGGACTGGGAACAGAGAGCGCTTTGGAGACTGCCCTGTCTACAGCAGTTGATGCCTGGAATCGCGGGGGGGGGGGGGGAGAAAACTAGGAGGGCCTCTTATGCTGGGGCTGCTTTCAATGCTTTGTCAATACAAGTAAAAGGTGCAAACACTTAGAGTTCTAATGCAACCCAATTGGTGTGTAGGAAGTCCATATAAACTCCATGAAACATAAATATCATAAAATGTCATAAAAGTCCATACACTGAGGGCTGCCTCCATTTGGGAATAGAAGCCAGATTCCAGCAAAGCTGTAACTAGAACAAAGGAGAGAGGCGCCTCTAAGTGTAGGAGTAAACACGATTTATTGGACTCGTACAAATGGCAACTCACATGTGTGGAAGAATAAAAAGGCACATCTGTAAGTAAAGGATCCCGAGGGATGTCATCGGTGGAAGGTCATAGTTCCTCTGCTCCTGTCCAAGCCGAGCACTGGTATCCTCCGCTGGTCACCACTGTGATGGACGTACGGCCGTTCTTTTATCACAGTATGGAATAAAGACTGAATGCAAACATTGCTGGTGGCATGAGCCTGACGTAGGATAACACTGATCTTTTCTTACTCCACAGAACTATTTGGTATGAGTTACATGCCAGAGAATGGCCATTCAAAAGTCAGCCAGCAGAAGCAATTATATGGCAAGTAGGAACAGGCATGAAGCCAAATCTTAGCCAAATCGGAATGGGAAAGGAAATATCGGTGAGATAATGTTTTTTATCTTTATATGTAATCAATACAGTGATGGGCCAGACCACTGAAAACTGATATGATAACCCTGCTAAATTATATCTGCAACTTTGTTTATATCCCTGAAGAATCCACTGGCAGAATTTTCCACTGGTTGCTTGTAAATCCAGCCTCTCCCAAAATAGACATACAAAGATGTTTTTTTGGATTGTCTAGCTATTTTCCTTTACGGTATTGCAGAGAACTATATTATTGTTTGGTTTTGAAATACAAGAGCAGTTAAGCATGAATTGGGGATACTGGGAGGCATCTCTTTCTATACTGCTGAATATTTAATATAAGAAGCAATATGCTTATGATGGTGGACTGACTCTTTCCAGGATATACATAGTGATTTGTATACTTTTTCTTTATTGTGCTAAGTCAAAAAGGAAGGGGATTGGGACTTTGAATGAAGCACGTAGGTATAAAGAATTCAGTTTATTATATAAATTAGCATACAAACGCGTAATCATGAATACGTGTATATCCAATACAATTCAAATAACTGGTACAATTCATAAAAATGTATATCCATACATACAATATAGATGGGTTGCCGCATGATTATAAAGGATTAATATAAAAAAATTATACATACTGACAGATATCAATTAAATAATAGGGACACGGCATATAATAGCTCTATGCATTTTGTGGATTGATCCACTCTTCAGGAGCATGCACGTGATTTCAATAAAATATATATATATAATAGAAGGAGTTGCTGTGTGAGGTCTGATCCTACCCAAGGAAAAGGGAAAATCATAAAAAATAAAATAAAATAAATATAAACCCAAATATAAAAACCCACTCTCTACCATACTTACAAGGTTGACTATATAATAAAAGTGTGGCACTGTAGATCTTGGGGGTTTCCGGTTCTACAGTGCCACACTTTTATTTTATTATATAGTCAACCTAGTAAGTATGGGAGAGAATGGGTTTTTAGATTTGGTTTTATTTTTATTTTATTTTTTATGATTTTCCTTTTTCCTTGGGTAGGATCAGACCATACAGCAACTTCTTCTATTATACTTTTTATTGAACTCACGTGCATGCTCCTGAAGAGTGGATCAATCCACGAAATGCATAGAGCTATTATATGCCGTGTCCCTATGATTCAATTTATATCTGTCAGTATGTATAATTTTTTATATTAATCGTTTATAATCATGTGGCAACCTGTGTATATTGTATGTATGGATATACATTTTTATGAATTGTACCAGTTATTTGAATTGTATTGGATATACACTTATTCATGATTATGCGTTTGTATGCTCAATGCATATAATAAACTGAATTCTTTATACCTACGTGCTTCATTCAAAGTCCCAATTCCCTTTCCCCTTCTTTTTGACATATAGATAGGGATGGAGGCAATTGACCTTACTAGGTCACTGCCTCATATAAAGTCCCAATTGTTCTCCTTTTCCTTTTATTATGCTAAGGACTAAAAAATACATTAATTATATATTTTTTTAAGCTAATTATTAAATCTTGCATATTTCATAATTCCATATCAATCTGGCGAGTGGAGCTCAAGGTTATTTTTTACATTTTACAAAGCTGGTCTTAGCTACTTTGCTAACAAAATATTTTAAGAACATAGCTCAATGGCTGCAACTCAAATTTACACAGGCATTTATATAAGTTATAGGAATGATTTATCCTTACCAGTATCATGGGTGCACCTTGTATTAAATCCTAATGCTGCGTACACACGATCAGAATTTCCGACAACAAAACCGTGTTTTTTTTTCCGACGGATGTTGGCTCAAACTTGTCTTGCATACACACGGCCGCACAAATGTTGCTCGGAAATTCCGAAAGTCAAGAACGCGGGGACGTACAACACTACGATGAGCCGAGAAAAATTAAGTACAATGATTCCGAGCATGCGTCAAATTGATTCCGAGCATGCGTAGGATTTTTGTGCGTCGGAATTGGATACACAAGATCGAAATTTCCGACAAGAACTTTTGATGTCGGAAAAATTGAGAACCTGTTCTCAAACATTTGTTGTCGGAAATTCCGACAGCAAATGTCCAATGGAGCCTACACACGGTCGGAATATCCGTCCAAAAGCTCACATCGAACATTTGTTGTCGGAAATTCCGATCGCGTGTACGCGGCATCATTTTACGAAAAAAAAATTAAAATAAGCACAAGGGACATTGCCTACCGTCACTGTGATGTTTTCCTTTTGCTGCTGTCTCCTTGTTTACCAAAAATGTTCCTCCTCCGATAACCACCCTGTACGCACACACACACACACACACCGCCCTGCTTTCATAGTCTTCTGGTGCAGGGGGATTAATATAAGGGAGCATCAAGAGTGCCTAACTTTGCCTGCCCTTTCCTCCCAGCTCCTCAATTCATAGAAGCTGTAATACACCTCAGGGACTCATTGAAGGTAAGCAATGTCCCTTGTGCGAATTAAAAAAAATAAAAAAAAATTGTTTTTTTAGGAAACTTAGGGTTTACATTTTTATTTTATCACTTGTGGACCACCCGCCTGCAATATACTGCTGACAGGTGGCCCGTACAGGCACAGCGACGTACCGGTATGTCTTTGCCTGTTTACATTTTTAGTGCGCACGCATGCACGCCACCCATCCCCCCCTGCCAACACTTGCTATGATTGTACACAGCGGAAGTTTGTCAGCAGGTCCCGGCCAATGAGTCATGGCTGGGACCTGATGTTTCGCTATGTCCAGTCACAGCCCTGAGCCCTGTGTTCACAATCAACACAGGGCTCTGTACAGAGGGAAAGATCTCGCAAAGCAGGGATAAGAAAATAAAATACAGATTCCAGTATATTATATACTATAGTTTGTAGATGCTATAACTTTCACCTAAACCAATCAATATACGCTTTATTGGGATTTTTTTTACCATTCACATGTAGGAGAATACATTTTGGTGTAAATTTATGAAGAACTTTGATTGTTTTATTTTTTTATTGGATCTGTTTTCTAGCAGAAAGTAAGAAATATTGTTTTTTTTTTTTTTTTCATTTTGTTCTCGCTTAGGTTTAGGTTCTTAAAAATAAAATAAAAAATATTTAAAAAAATAGAAAAATGATTCATGCACATACAGAGCATCCGGAAAGTATTCTCAGCGCTTCACTTTTTCCACATTTTGTTCTGTTACAGCCGTATTACAAAATAGATTACATTCATTATTTTCGTCTAAACTCTACAAACAATACCCCATAATGACAATGTGAAAGAATTTTGTTTGAAATCTTTGCAAATTTATTAAAAATAAAAAACAAAAAAAATCCCATGTACACAAGTATTCACAGCCTTTGCTCAATACTTTGTTGAGGAACCTTTGGCACCAATTACAGCCTCAAGTCTTTTGGAGTATGATGCTACAAGCTTGGCACACCTGTTTTTGGTCAGTTTCTCCCATTCTTCTTTGCAGGACCTTTCAAGCTCCATCAGGTTGGATGGGGAGCGTCGGTGCACAGCCATTTTCAGATCTCTCCAGAGATGTTAAATCGGGCTCAAGTCTGGGCTCTGGCTGGGCCACGTAAGGGCATTCACAGAGTTGTCCCGTAGCCACTTCTTTGATATCTTGGCTGTGTGCTTAGGGTCGTTGTCCTGTTGGAAGATGAACCTTCACCCCAGTCTGAGGTCCAGAGCACTCTGGAGCAGGTTTTCATCAAGGATGTGTCTGTACATTGCTGCATTCATCTTTCCCTATATCCTGACTAGTCTCCCAGTTCCTGTCACTGAAAAACATCACCACAGCATGATACTGCCACCACCATGCTTCACTGTAGAGATGGTATTGGCCAGGTGATGAGCGGTGCCTGGTTTCTTCTAGACATGACTCTTGCTATTCAGGCCAAAGAGTTCAATCGTTGTTTCATCAGACCAGAGAATTTTTGTTTTTCATGGTCTGGGAGTCCTTCAGATGCCTTTGGCAAACTCCAGGCGGGCTGTCATGTGTCTTACTAAGGAGTGGCTTCTCTACCATACAGGCCTGATTTGTGAAGTGCTGCAGAGATGGTTGTTCTTCTGGAAGGTTCTTCTCTCTCCACAGAGAAACGCTGGAGCTCTGTCAGAGTGACCATTGGGTTTTTCCATGACTAAGGCCCTTCTCCCCTGATCGCTCAGTTTGGTCAGGCAATCTACTCTAGGAAGAGTCCTGGTAGTTCCAAACGTCTTCCATTTATGGATGATGGAGGCCACTGTGCTCATTGGGACCTGCAGAAATTTTTCTGTCCCCTTCCCCAGATCTGTTTCTCCATATAATACTGTCTCGGAGGTCTACAGACAATTCCTTGGACTTAATAGCTTGGTTTGTGCTCTGACGTGCACTGTTAACTGTAGGACCTTGTATAGACAGGTGTGTGTCTTTCCAAATCATGTCTAATCAAACAAATTTACCACAGGTGGACTCCAATCAAGTTGTAGAAGCCTCTTAAGGATGATCAGTGGAAACAGGATGCACCTGAGCTAAATTTTTGAGTGTCATGGCAAAGGCTGTAAATACTTATGTATGTTTTGTATTGTTAATACATTTGCAAAGATTTCAAACAAACTTCTTTCACGTTGTCATTATGGGGTATTGTTTGTAGAATTTTGAGGAAATAATGAATTTAATCAATTTTGGAATAAGGCTGTAACATAACAAAATGTGGAAAAAGTGAAGCTCTGTACATGCTCCCGTTTACAGTTACAGAAGTAGTAAAATATGTCCCAGACTATTTACACCAGACATGGGAGTAAGTCACACATGTGCAAGTCACAAGCAAGTCTCAAGTCTTAACCTTTAAGTCTCAAGCAAGTCCCAAGTTACTGTGACGAAAAGCAAGCAAGTCAAGTCGAGTCCCTGCTAGAAGTCAAGCAAGTCAAGTCAAGTCATTTATTTTGGTCAAATCACAAATCAAGTCAAAATACTGATCTACCCCATACTGTAAAAAAACCAATAGGAGGGATAACAATAAATAATATTGGTTATATGCCCATGCCTCACTTTGCCTCACTGTGCCCGTGTCTCACTGTGCCCAATGCCTCACTGTGCCCGTGTCTCACTGTGCCCAATGCCTCACTGTGCCCGTGTCTCACTGTGCCCGTGTCTCACTGTGCCCGTCAGCCGTGTACCTGATCGGCGGCATCCCGGCGGCCATTCCAGTATTCAAAAGCCGCGCCTCCTCCTCGTCTGTGATAGGCGGAACACTCAATTTCCCAGCATTCAGTGTTCCGCTTATCACAGACATCCGCTCATCCTCATAACACAGACGAGGATAAGAGGATGTCCGTGATAGGCTGAACACTGCCTGCTGTGAAATTGAGTGTTCCGCCTATCACAGACGATGAGGTGCGGCTTTTGAACACTGCAATGGCCACCGTCTGTCTGCTTGACACGCTGATCAGGTAGGCAGATGGCAGCTTGCGGTAAGTGTTAGTGGTGCCAAGTCATTGCAAGTCAAAGTCAAGTCGCAAGTCATTAGTGACAAGTCAAAGTCAAGTGGAGTCATTTATTGAATTCTGTCAAGCAAGTCGCAAGTCCTCAAACAGGTGACTTAAGTCTGACTTAAGTCAAGTCATGTGACTCAAGTCCCCCACAACCATTTGATTGCCTAGACTGCTAAGACTTATGAAACAGTATTTTAGGAGATATATAGAGAAATCTTTTCAAGTCCATTAGCATAAAAAATATGCTGAACTATTACTACTCTGTGGAATATTTTACAGATTACAGTACCAATAACCCTTAATTCTATGGTTTAAAAGGAAAGTATTGACGTTCGATAAACATGTAAATAACATCAATTTCATATGAATAATTCTATTGATGATTGTTAATTTGGTATATCTTTTTTTTGTGCTTTATTAACATGGAGGTCAGTCACATTTGTACTTTACATATGTAAGCTCCAGTTTCACCTCAGCAGTATAAATAAAAATGTACTGTCTGCCTGGTTGCTAACCTATTCTAACTATTGTTGAGAGCAAAGCAAGTCAATGCAATTACCCTCTAATGGCTATTCTACAACTGCCTATATTAATACAATAGAATATGGAAGACCAGCCTGTAAAACTGTGATGGCTATTAGCATGCTTTAGACCACTTTCACACTGGAGGCGTTTTTCAGGCGCTTTAGCACTAAAAATAGCGCCTGTAAAGCGCCTGAAATAAGCCTAATGCCTCGTACACATGGCTGATTTTCCCATCGGAAAAACTCAGCCGAGAGCTTTTGGCCGGGAATCCCGACCGTGTGTATGCTCTTTCTGAGTTTTTCCGATGGGAAAACTGCCAAAAACGGCCAGCAAAAAAATAGGATTTTTGTACTCACCGTAAAATCCATTTCTCTGACGTCCATGGACTGACACAGCTGGATACTGTAAACGTGTGGGTATATGTCCCTGCTCGCAGGAGAAGATCTAGGCAGAATGTTAGATGTTAGAAACATTCTAGAACAAACCAGAGCTGAACAGCCCCGCCCAGGGGGCGGTCCTTCCGGACATTACCCTCCCACCTGCAGCTAGCAGACCTCAGTTTGTAACAAAGCAGTACAAACCTTAAAAGGAAGGGTGGGTGCTGTGTCAGTCCATGGACGTCAAAGAAATGGATTTTACGGTGAGTACAAAAATCCTATTTTCTCTTATCGTCCATGGACTGACACAGCTGGATACTGTAAATGTGTGGGACGTCCTAAAGCGGTATCAGAAGGGTGGGAGCAGTAGCAAAAGAACAACCAAAACTTCACTCCAAACAAGCAGAGCTCCTCAACGGAGGAGTTGCGACATTAAACAGCGGCCTGCAATGCTTTGCGGCCGAAGGGAGCATCCGAAGATGCAGCCACATTAACCTTATAAAATCTTGAACAGGTATGAACGGACGACTAGGTCGTCGCCTTGCACACTTGTGCAACCGATGCTTGATGTCGGAAGGCCCGGGAAGCACAAATTGCCTTGGTGGAATGCGGCGCAACCAGAAAGGGAGGCTCCCGCCCCTTAAGGGCATAGGCCTGTATGACGGTCTGCCTGATCCACCTAAAGACGGTGGCAGACGACACCGCTCGGCCCTGTTTTGGACCAGACACAGATTTCCGAATGGAAACAGTAGCAGACAGGTACACTCGTAAGGCTTGTACCCATCTTAATGTATGAAGCGCAAACTCTCAGGGATGCGATGGGTGAGGACACAAGGACGGAAGAACAATGTCCTTCTTAAGGTGAAAGGCCGAGACCATCCTTAGAAAAGAAGGATGGTCGTGGGGGCAACACCAACATATCCTTATGGAGGACCAAGTAAGGCGACATGCCGGACAAGGCCACCAACTCAGACACCCGTCTAACCGAAGCAATGGCCACTAAGGCCAACTTCCGGGACAAGGTCAAGAGAGGAATCTCTCTGATATTCTCAAAGGGATGTTCTTGGAGAACCGAGATGCATCAAAATCAGATCCCAAGTAGGGAGAGGAGGCTTGACAGGGGGGATCACATGGCGAACCCCCTGCACAAAAGGTGCTAATCAAGGAATGGCCCGGTAGCGGTCGTTGAAAAAGACAGCCCGGGCCGAAATCCGACCCTCAAAAAAGGTATGCAAGGCCAGCTTTTGGGTCACACCACGCTGTAAGAAGAGCAAAATCCTGGGAACGTAATACATCCGAGGATGCCACTCAAGTTCCTCGCACATAGCGATGTAAGCCTTCCAGGTACGGTGAGATATCTTTCTGGAGGAAGATTCCCGTGTCAACAACATAGAAGAGATGACTGAATACGAGAGAACTCGTCCTTCAGCACCTGGCTTTAAACAGCCATGCCATTAAAGCCAAGGACTGTAAAGCAGGATGAAGTATGGGATCATGAGACAGAAGGTCCACCCCAATAGGCCGTCGCCAGGAATGTCTGCGACTAGCCGAAGTAGATCAGCGTAGCAATGTCGCCGTTCTGGAGCACTGGAATGGCCTCAGCCCCTACTCTGCGAAGCCGGCGAGGCAACAACAGTAGCGGAGGGTAAGCATATATCAGGCGATACTGCCCCCACTGGCTTCCAACGCGTCTGACGCGTCCGCCCAGGGGTCCCTGGACCTGACCACGATCTTGCCACCTTGCGAGTGAGTCGAGAGGCCACAAGGTCCACTTCCGGTGCCCCACCTCCGGTAAAGAAGGTGGAAACACCTCCAGATGATAGGACCCTTCGCCTGCAATGCACACGGCCGACAGGACCGTCTTGCAGCAAGATGTATGAAAATCCCAAAGAGACTCCGCAATGTATCGGAGAAGGGAGGCCCCAGTGTACAGGGTGCCTCAAATGTTGGCCAATAAAGGCAACTTGACGGAACTTCCCTAGAAACTCGGTCAGAGGACTAGTACCTCAGCCTCCACAGGTGGTGCAAACCCACTCCGGGCACAGGGACCCTAAAGGCTAAAGCAGTTGTAGTGCACCTGCTAGACGACTGATGGATGAAGCAGAGGCTTTTGCCCAGTCATTGAGCTACAAAAAATGCCAGAGACGCAGCCACTAACGGGCGTAACGCTAACCCCAGCCTGGCGAACACAGTCCAAGCCAGCGCTTCTGATCACCACTGAAAGCAGGTGGAAAGTGATACCCCTGATCCTTGTGACAATGCTCCATCCAGCAGCTACTCATGGATAGGTGCTGATTGTGCAAACACATAGTTTATACTATGTATTGCGTCAAACGCACAAATGGAGAGTGTGGGAGGAAACCCACCCAGCCACAAAGAGCATAATACCACCACATACGGCGTATGTAGTTTAGTATTTGTGGATAAACCTATTAAACACGTATATACTTTCCCAGCGACGAAGGCGCGCACATCATCGGGGCTTGGACGTAAACCAGCCACGCAGATTGCGTACACAACCGTGTAGGTATGTTAGCCTGCGAATAAACAAATTGCACATGTTTATACTGTGCATAGCGCTGAGAATGCGCACACCATTGGAACGCAGGGGAGAAACCTGAGCACCCGGATGAAACCCATGCAGACTGCATACGCATACCGTGTTTGGTATTATAGTATGTGTGCTAAACATTTTGCACAAGCCCATGTGTGCATAGCACCGAAGGTGGGCACACTGTTGGCGCGTGGGAGGAACCGAAGTACCCCACGCATACTCAGAGAATGCAATACCTACAGCTACTGTAAATGTATTTAGTGTAGTGTATAGACATAATGTGTATGTTTACACCGTGTATTGCACCAAAGGCATGCATGTCATGTAGCATGGGCAGAAACCCACGTAGACTGCATACGCATATCGTGTAGGTATTATAGTGTGTGTGCTAAACATTTTGCACAAGCTCATGTGTGCATAGCACCGAAGGTGCGCACACCGTTGGCGCGTGGGAGGAACCTAAGTACCTCACGCATACTCAGAGAATGCAATACCTACAACTACTGTGAATGTATTTAGTGTAGTGTATAAACATAATGTGTATGTTTACATCGTGTATTGCACCAAAGGCATGCATGTCATGTAGCGTGGGTGGAAACCCACGCAGACTGCAAAGACATACCGGGTAGGTATGTTAGTATGTGGATATCCAATCGCACAAATTTAGACTGTGCATAGCGCCGAAGCGCCCATACCAATGGAGTGTGGCAGGGAACCGTAGTACCCGGAGGAAAACCACACAGACTGCCTACACATACCGTGTAGGTATTATAGCATGCGTGATAAACATTGAACATGTTTAACTGTGCAGAAGGCCAAAGGCGCACATACCGTCAGCGCGTGGGAGGAAACCGGAACACTCGGAAGAACTCCACGCAGACAGCACACAGATACCGTGTAGGAATGATAGCATGTGAATAAACATATTGCACATGTTTATGCTGTGCATTTCCATTGGAGCGTGGGGGGAAACCGGAGTACCCGGAGGAACCCCACGCAAACAGTATACCCATACTGTAAACATGTATAATATGTGCAATAAACATATTGAACATGTCTATACTGTGCAGAGAGCCGAAGCGCACATACCATGAGAGTGCGGGAGGACACCGGAGCCCCCGCCAACCCAGAGAGTATAATACATACATATACTGTGAATGTATCTGGAGTCGTGCATAAACATATTTTGTACGTTTATATCATGTATGGCACTGAAACACAGCATTGGAACGTGGGGACAGCCACGCAGACACAGAGACCAATAACACATACATAAACTGTGAATGTATGCAGTGTAGACGTATAGGATGAGTTTAAATTATGGCGCAGAGGCGCATAATCTTCTCTGTATCATTCCAACCTGCTTGACTGTGCTGCCGAAGCAGCATGCAGGTAACAGGTAACCTCTGATCCTCAGACCGTGTGTCTGTCAGAGCTCAAATCATTCCCTAGGAAATGGCGGCAAATGTTACCTCAGGTATCACGCAGAAGGCTCACAGGGACTAGATACATAAATGAATAAAGTCCTCCCTCATCCATGCTGCTCTTGAGGCAGCGTGAGGAAAACACTGAGGAAACTGTAAAAGAAAAGCTTGTCACAGCAATTCCAGCCTGAGAGTGTTTCTCACATCATCAATGAGATCACTTACAAGCGCCCTGTCATTCACTGACACAGAACTGGAGTCTTCCTCACAAGGGAATGTCCTGTTCATAAACATTAAATATTCAGAGGTAGGGTCCTGAGCACAGTAGCTAGGCCCATATCTGACTCAGAGCACCCCTTCAGTAAAGATTTTTGTGGGGGGAGGGGGCTTATAGGTCCATTTGCTCGCACACCGCTTCCATTCTGACAGGAATGATTCCAGGACTGCTGACAACTGGTCCATAAGGACCGCAGGTGCAGGAAACATATGAACATGTTTAACTGTGCAGCACTGCCAGTTGCCCCAGGCAAGTGTGGAGAGCAGGTGTATCAGACTCCATAACGCCACCCTCTGAGACCTTATACACTATACAGTGAATATACTGTCCACCCACTGGCTACGCTGAGGCTGAGGAGGGGATACCCGGGAGGACCCACCAACCCTTAAGGACCGCTCAGTCTGTGAGGAGATTGTGAGGGGATTCGCGCCGCCGCCAGAAATAAATGCGCGGCGGCCACAAGAAAATGGCCGCCGGCCGCAGCTATAACTGCGCCACTGAACGCCAAGATGGCTGCTGAGCGCAAAATTCAAAGCTCTAATGCGCGCCAATGGCGCACGCAATAACCACCTCAAACAGCGCCAATGGCGCACGCAATAATCACCTCACACACCAGAAAAAACTGCAGACATGAGCGCCCAGCCAGGCCAGAGTGACCCCCAAGCACCCCACAGCACAGCACCAGTACAGGGTGCAGAGAGCAGCATAACAGGGGGGAGACAGGGAGAAACCCCCACACACAGAAACACAGCCAGCATGTACTCACCTGCAGTAGGAGAGACTACTTACCCGTCCCTTTCAGGGACCCACTGGCTTGTTTCAGACAGACCTATCACAGAGTCGTACTGCGTAGCTGTCGGCCCGGTCCACCGCGAGAGATACAGTCAGTCAAGTACTGTTCAATCTTGAGAGGACCGCGGGAGCATGAAAGCAACCCGGCCACCCCTGGAGTCATGGGGTATGTCATGAACTGAGTCTCACGCACGCAAGGCGAGGATCAGCACGCTCGATGGTCGGACAGGGAAGACTACGAGGATACTAGTGTACCCAACCTGTTGCCCAGCCAACAGTTGATTGAAGGTCTCAAAAATAAAATAATAAAATTCCCAAAGGAATACAATTTAAAAGTAAAATCTTCCAGGAGACTGGCTCCTGAGAGAGCCACGTCTTCTCCTTCTGCTAGGCAGAAAAAAACTGAGGTCTGCTAGCTGCAGGTGGGAGGGTAATGTCCGGAGGGACCGCCCCCCTGGGCGGGGCTGTTCAGCTCTGGTTTGTTCTAGAATGTTTTAACATCTAACATTCTGCCTAGATCTTCTCCTGCGAGCAGGGACATATACCCACGTTTACAGTATCCAGCTGTGTCAGTCCATGGACGATAAGAGAAAAAGAGAATGGGCTCTCTTTTTTCCCATCGGATTACCGACTGAATTTTTCCCATCGGAAAAATCCGGCCGTGTGTACGAGGCATCAGCTGCAATCCCAGTGTGAAAGCCTGAGTGCTTTCACACTGGGGCGCTGCGCTGGCAGGGCATCAGGAAAAATCCTGCAAGCAGCTTCTTTGCAGCACTTTAGGAGTGGTGTATACACCGCTCCTAAAGCGCCCCTGCCCATTGAAATCAATGGGCAGTGCTGCCGAACCGCCGGCAAAGCGCCGCTACAGTGGCGCTTTGCTGGCACTTTTAACCCTTTTTCGGCCACTAGCAGGGCACTTTTAGCCGAAAAGCGCCACAAAAACTACGGTAACGCGCCGCTAAAAATAGCGGCATTTTACCGCCGACGCCCGGGCGTTTTCAGTGTGAAAGCAGCCTTAGAGTTGTAAAATTGCATTATTAACTCAAAATAGGTGCTCATTGACAGTACAACCTAGTGTTCCTTTAGGCTTGGTTCACATCGGTGCAATGTTAGATATCGCATGTGATTCGCACCACACTGCTGTGCAGATCACATGAGATTTCTGTGCGATGCAAATTCAGCTATACAGATTGTAAGGCTGAATTCACAACGCATTTGCACCCTTTTTTGGTCCGCACTGGATCCGATTCCTGCACCATTTGACAGTTCTCTCTGCATTATGCGAACCAATCTAGGGGTGTCATTAACTTTCTATTGACGCCTGCAGCAATTCGCAGTGTGAACAGCCTGCGAGTCCTATGCAATGTGGGAACCGGCACTGGAATCGTGCTGGTTCCCGCATGGCACTAGTGTGAACCGCCACTCCAGAGCTTAAGAAAATGCATTGTGTCACAGGCCAGGTCAAGCACTTTTATTGTTTTTTCTCAACTGTTCACTTATGTTTTTTGCTGAATCAGGCTTCCAGGGAAATTCATGTATCCTATCTACTAGTATTTAAAAAATATGAAAATTTGAAGACATTTGTTAACAGATGATTTGTTTAAGAATCCTTTGAGAGAACAAATGTAAAATTCCTCATAATGTAGTTCTAAATTCAGCCATAATAGCTCTCTCTGGAACTTTTTCACCAGTAGGGAATACGTCCATTTTTAATGAGAAAGAAAATATATGTTATGCTCAGAAGTGGAATGGTTAAGAGGTTCTGCCAGCGAATATGTTAAACAGCTTCAATAAAGTTAAATATACAGTGCAAGTATGAGCTTGAAGAGGCTGTAAATTATTTTCAGCAAAGCAATATATAGCTGTTATTTCTTATCTGAAACTACAGTGCAGATAAGAAATTAACTGGCTAATTTTATTGAAAAAAATAAGATTTTGCAAAGCCCAGAAACCCATGACAACCTATCAGCAAACATGTTGACTGCACTAAAGAGCAGAAAGGTAAGACCTGAATGGTTTCTATGGGTAACAAAGATGCAAGGTCTTGCCTGACTAAAGTAAACCTACATTTAGCCCATGCAGTGCAAAGCAACTGATTTTGCTTTAATTTCCAATCCCTCTCCAGCATATACTTTCTTACTTATCCTGCATAGACAAAGTCCAGGTTCAATTTGGAAGCCTTACGCCATAGCCACAAATGTGATATATTGTGAAGATCAATACAAAGAAATTGGATCCCCAGCACTTGTCATGTTGGCTAGGCCTTCCAGAGAGTTGGATCCAGAATCTATCCAAAATTCAACTAATTTATTAACCACTTCAGCCCCGGAAGGATTTACCCCCTTCCTGACCAGAGCATTTTTTGCGATTCTGTACTGCGTCGCTTTAGCTGACAATTGCGCGGTTGTGCGACGTTGTACCCAAACAAAATTGATGTCCTTTTTTTCCCACAAATAGAGCTTTCTTTTGGTGGTTTTTGATCACCTCTGCGGTTTTAATTTTTTGCACTATAAACAAAAAAATAGCGACAATTTTAAAAAAAAAGCAATATTTTTTACATTTTGCTATAATAAATTTTCCCCAAAAATATATGTAGCGGCCTCACCCCTCTCACCCCTTCTTCTTCTCGGCTTGTTGTCTTGTCTAGGGGGATCAGGGAGGAGGGGTGCGGTACACTACGGCCCATGTCCTCTAATGTGTAGAGGTGAAAGCCAACACCTGTTTACCTTTGGGTCATGTGTATAACCCAGAGCCAAGTCCGTTCTGTAGATGACCTCCCTTTGCTCCCAGTAACTAAATTTCCACACCACTGAAAAGGTCCAACTCTTATTTATTCTCTGACAGTAATAAATCATCCTTTAACAGCAGACAGGTTGCGACCCAAAGAACAGTGGGGAGTAGGTGAAGGCACAATCCTTAAATAGAATTAACCATTGTGGTGTCGCCAATGATTATGGCGCACAGCCGCTGCCACCGACCGTGTAGAACAGAATTACTTTCGCTAAGTGCAGCCCCTGTCAGAGGGAAGACATCCTTCCAAGAGAGTTACCAGAGGCCCGCCGTCACCAGCAATGCTGCGCCGGACTGTTCGGAGGGGTTACGCTCCCTGGCCTCCTCGTCTCAGATTCGGGCGCCCAACACCTTAAGGCCCCTCTGACTCTTCCACCCTTGCGGAACCCAGTCGAAGGTACTGGGCCCCGGGTCTCATCGGTAGTACCTCACCCCAGGCTGAAGGTGCCTGGGATGGACTCCATCTCCCGCTCCGGCCAGGTCAAGGGCACCTGAGCCCGGAACTCCGGAACACCAGCACCCAGGCTGAAGGTACCTGGGCGCGGCTCTGACCTCCGACGACTGACCCTGTGTTGAGGGCGTCTGTCCCCTTTATCTCCTCTCCCGACCGGCACAGCAGGTTCCCCGCCCCGCCGCACCGCTGCCGAAACAGGACAAAAAGGGCACAGCACTACAGTGATGGTTCAACCCCGGCCCAGGGCGACAGCGCCACCCACAGGCCGCAGGGAACTGCACACCACTGGAATCCTCCACGAACGAAAATGGTCCCAAATTCCCTAACAATCAGTGCATCCGGGTCATACTACCACCCAGATGCGCCCCCCTAAATTTAAATACCCGCTACATATATAACAAAACAAATATTTTCCTCAGTTTAGGCCGATATGTATTCTTCTACATATTGCTGGTAAAAAAAATTGCAATAAGTGTATATTGATTGGTTTGCGCAAAAGTTATAGCGTCTACAAAATAGAGGATAGATTTATTGCATTTTTATTATTCTCTTTTTTTTTTTTACTAGTAATGGCGGCGATCTGTGATTTTTATCGGGGCTGCGACATTATGGCGGACACATCGGACACTTTTGACACTATTTTGGGACCAGTCATTGATACAGCGATCAGAGCTACAAATAGCCACTGATTACTGTATAAATGACACTGGCAGGGAAGGGATTAAACACTAGGGGCCGATCAAGGGGTTAAGTGTGTCCTACGGAGTGATTCTAACTGTAGGGGGGGTTGTTTCACTACAACATGACAGAGATCACTGCTCCCGATGACAGGGAGCAGTAAATCCCTGTCATGTTGCTAGGGAGAACAGGGAAATGCCGCTCCGTGACACGATCATGGGCCGCCGTCAAACATCGAGTTTGCGGGACCCGCGGGCACGCTCCCGTCGGCGACGCGCGCGTTCGCTATGCAGGAAATTTAAAGGGACGTACAGGTACGCCCATTTGCCTGTCCATGCCATTCTGCTGACGTAAATCGGCGGGCTGCAATCGGCAAGTGGTTAAGATATGATGAATGTAAAATCATTGCTAATACGTGGCTAAAAAAATATGCAGTGACTGTTGCAAAACAAAGCATTTTGCAGGATATATAATCAGCTTGTTTAGTTAATTTTGACAAAGAAAACAACCTGGAAACTGATTGGTTTCTATGCAGAGCTGCACCAGATTGTGTAGTCTCCAGTTATATGAAAATTGACCCATGTATAGTCATGTGCATTGACAGGTGGTTAAGAATCAGGTGGCTTCAGTTGGAGAAATAGAACATGATTTATGCTTGGATGTTATGGCATGCCACATCTTACTGTAATCTTTAGCAACAAATTGCAGTGTGAAACCTTCCATTTGGTTGATTTTAATTATCTGGTCAAGTCAAAGGTGATTAACCACTTGCTGTCTGACCTTTTTACTTAAACAGCCAAACGGCTAACTTCTGAGGATGTATATATACATTCACCTGCTCCCACTGCTTGCGCACACTCTGTGATCAATGCGTCCTTCAGATGCAGCAAATCACAAAGCAGGGTAGAGGGCCAATTGGCCCTGTTCCATATGATTGCTGTGACCAATCACAGTGATTACATATGTTACACAGTCACTAGAGCAGCCAGCTCGTGTCCCTGATCACTAGCCATCCTAGTTCAGTAAAACTATGGTGACACTGTACTGTCACCATATGTCAGTGCAGCCAGTCGGCGTCCCTGATCATTAGCCACATCAGTATAGTGTCATCATGCTAGTGCAGCCAGCAACAGTGTCCTTGATCACTACCACAGCAGTCAGAGCGTAGCCAGTCCAGTGCAGCCAGCAACAGTGTTTCTGATCACCACCACAAAAGACCAGTGAAGCCAGCAATAGTGTTCTTGATTGCGACCACACAAGTCCCAGTGTCACCAACCAATATAAGCCAGTAAGTGTTCCTGATCGCCATCACACCAGTCTTAAGCCCCGTACACACGGTCAGACTTTTTGCCAACAAACTTAATTTTGAGCAAGTTTGACAAAAAATCCAACCGTGTGTACGCTCCATTGGACAAACATTTTTGGTTTTCATTGGACAAAAGTTTGGTCTGCAAATGAACAAACTTTTGGCCAACAAAAGTCCGATGGAGCAAAGTCCGACCGTGTGTACAGAAAACCATCGGACTTTTGTCCGATGGACAAAACAAATAATGTTAAAATCAACCAACAATAGCAGAAGTTGACCAAAGGGTGGCGGTAAAGAGCAGAAGAACCACGTGATGTTGGAAAAAGTTTGCAGAAAGTTTGCAGAAAAGTCCTGTGGTGTGTATGCTATGGGTGTTCCCAGCCAACTCCGTTCGGACAAAAATCCACGGAAAAGTCTGATGGAAGTCCGACCGTGTGTACGAGGCTTTAGTGTCACCAGACCAGTGCAGCCAGCCACAGTGTTTCTAAATGCTGCCACAAGAGTCCCAGTGTAAGCCAGCAACAGTGTTCATGATCACTGCCAGACCAGTGCCAGTGACCCAAAATGTGCAGCCAGCACCAGTGCTCCTGATTGCTGTCACACCAGTCCCAGTGTCACCACAGCCATTGTAGCCAGCAACAGTGTCTCAGATTGCCACCACATCAGTCCCAGTGGCTTCAGACCAGTGTAAACCGGCAACAGTTTTCCTAATCACTCCCACACCAGTCCAAGTTTGCCCAGAACAGTGTAAGCCAGCAGCAGTATTCCTGATCACTGCCACACCAGTGCCAGTGTTGCCAGACCAGTGCAGCTATCAACAGTGTTCGTGATCACCACTACACCAGTCTCAGTGTCACCAGACGCCAGCAACAATGTTCCTAATTGCTAGCCACACCAGTGCCAGTGCAGCAATCAGCGGTGTCCCTAATCGCCATGACATCAGTACAGTGTCACCAAAGACAGTGCATCCATCAACAATTGATCCTGATCACCGCCACGTCAGTGCAGTGTTGCCTCTGCCACCTGTACTGTTCCGCCCCTTTTTATTGACCATGCTTCTGTCTGCTGCCTGGACCTATCCTTTGCATGTTTTTGAACACATCTCTACCTGCCGCTAGAACTAACCCATTTGCATATCCCACTGACTACATTCCTGCAAGACATGACTCCTAGTTTTCAACTTCACTCCTGGAACCACAGGAATTCTTCAATGTACCCATTGTTTAGCCTCCAGTACCTCCTGGCCAGTGAAAATAGCATTCTTTGGGACAGCCACATACCAGTAGGCTAGGCTTGCTTAATTTATAGGAACAAACACTACTCTAGGTGATGCTACACTAATCTATATTCCCTAACCCATTCAGAGACAAGCATTATAGTACACTATTTTTAATAAAATGTTGGTACATTTTTGTGATACACAAAAAAAAAATGTCCAGTAGATAATCAGTCCAAACATTGAAAATGTTTCACGCATTTGGTATCCTCATCCTCAGAAGGAGTAGCAGAATGTGTCTTGGGGTAAAATTATTCCAAGTATGCTCATACTGCGTATGAGAAATATCTTATTAACTTTGTGTAAAAAAATGAATTTTCTTTGTTTTTTTGCATTTTCCAAAAACTTGTGGCAGGAAAATTAATCTTCAAAAGACTCACCATGCCTCCTAAAAATAACTTGGGGTGTCTGCTTTCCAAAATGTAGTCATTTTGTGGGTTTTTCTTCTGTCCTATCACTCCATGGCCTCCCAAGGTGATAGTCAGGAAATTAGATGCCTAATTTATGCACCATGAAAGCTTGAAGGGGCTACTTGGATTCCAGGTTCCTCTTTGCCGCTAGGCTACAAAGAAGTCTCACACATGTGAAATGACCATACCCAGGAGGAATAGAGGAATGTGTTTTGACGTGTAATTGAAAGTATGCCCATGCTTTGTGTGAGAAATAACTTGTTAAAATGACAACTTTGTAAAATAAAATCAAGTTTTATTTTCCCAAAAAAGTATCTACCTTTCAAAAATGGGTAATTTGGTGGTGGGTTTGTACTCTTTTGGCATTTTAGGTCGGGCCTCAAGAAACAAAATAGGCAGTCAGTACATCAAGGTTGATAAATTTCAAATATATATACCATAGTGTGTAGACTCAATACCCTTCACAAAGTCCAAATAATATACCCATTTTAACCAATGAACTGTAGCAGAATACATTTAGGCTGAAGTGAAAAAAAAACAGTGGTGATTAAATGTCACCAAAAGAAAGCTTTATCGGTCTCAAAAATGATATAACATTTATTTGGCTACAGTGTTGCATGACAGAGTTCAACATTGTAATTGTTAGTCAAAGTATCACAGTGCTGAAAAATGGTTAGGACAAGGAGGAGGTTTAACATGCTGGGCTTCAAGTGGTTAAGTTATACAGTTGCCAAACTAAAGGCATCAGTATCTTTAATATTAGATAAGACCACCTTCAGACTATAAACCTGTCCATTTTGTTTGTTATGCCGCGTACACATGATGGGAAATTCCGACAACAAAACCGGGGATTTTTTTTCCGACGGAATGTTGGCTCAAACTTGTGTTGCATACACACGGTCACACAAATGCTGTCGGAAATTCCGATCGTCAAGAACGTGGTGACGTACAACACGTATGACGAGCCGAGAAAAATTAAGTTCAATATCAACAGAAAATATCCGATGGAGCCTACACATGGTCGGAATTTCCGACCAAAAGCTCACATCGAACTTTTCTTGACGGAATTTCCGATCGTGTGTATGCGGCATTAGAGGAATAGGCCACCAACAGTGACATGTCTGTTGTACATGGAGACTGGTATGCTCTGTCACCCCATTTTCTTGGGTACTATAGTGGCAAGAGCTCCCTGCTATACATACTGGTTATGTTCCCACTCACCTTGGCTTTTGGGGTACAGCTCCCATTGCGATATTCCCATTCTTCTGATTGCATGTTCCATAACATTGAATCAAATAAAAATTGAAATCTAATAATGGCTGTGGCTGGTGTGCAGACCCAAGTTCAAGTGTAGATTCCCTCAGCCACTGAACGACCTGAGAGCTTTTAACTGATTTAATGATCCATATTTCTATGTTTAATTTAAGGAAGGTTTAAGTGTAATTTAAGGAGGCTTTAAAGCCAAGCATATTTGTCTTGGATAGAGTGGAGGGGCAATATTACTCCTGCCATATTTGTATTGCTGTCTTAGGGATATAAACTCAATCTATTAGCCTTGGTGACCATCATCACTGCTGAAAAGTGAAAAAAAACGTTTTTGGAATTATCACTGCAACAGGAATAGAGCGCAAATCTTCCAATAGGGACACTTGTTCTGGTGACAACTTTGTAGGAAGGATTTTTCTCACATTGGAGAAATTGCCCTTCACTTCCTGTTGTCTCTACGGGTCAGGAAGTGAAGGGAAATCTCCCCATTGGGACACAGTTATACTTTTTTTGTATTTTTTTCCCTTTATGCCAGAACATCTATAGTCTGTCTCAGCTCATAATATTGTGTCATATTTTGTTAGGACATTCTACTTTTCTGCTGGGCTTATGAGCAAGAGGAAAGACCAACTTTTACCAAATTGATGGAGATGCTGGAAAAACTGCCAAAGCGGAACAGACGCCTCTCTCATCCAGGTCACTTTTGGAAATCAGCCGAGTGAGTAACTCACCTAAACTATTTGTCTTAGTTGATATTACACATACTTTGATTTAAAAGGACTTAGCTATGCAAAAGATCATTGTTTCATGTTAGCCCTTAGTTCCAGATAGTGCTATATTTACTGCTAGTGTAAGGCACCCTTAAAAGGTTTGGACTATTCTATAATGAAAGATGTGGCTTTAGCAAGCTCATTTTTACAACCAATAAATACATAACTTTAGCAGTGCAACATTGACTTAGTGTATCTCTGAAACTATTCAAAAGTGTCCAACTTTCAAGCAATCAATGTGCAGTCAGACACACTCAAAAGTTGATTTTTCTAAATCGCTTTGGAATTTTTTACATCAAAACTAGGCAACCTTACAGAGGTGAAGCTCTACCTGAACAACACGGGAGAAGTCAAAGATCACCGGTCACAGTGTTGCCACCTCACACCTGATTTAAAATTCTAATTGCGGGACTACCGTTTCATAAATGTGTGCATTGCATGGCAATCATGGGTTTAAATCAGGTTTAAATCAGGTGTTGAGAAGGCAACATATCAACACACACTCGGATCACTTTTCAAAGGAGCAGCACTTCTGCTCGTTCACACATAAAGTTGGGGGTGGTAAAACAGCAGGATACAATAGAAGTCTATGGCTAAGCGCAGCAAACACGCAAGAAAGCTGCAGGTACACTGCACTGCACCCACGGTGTGGGTAAACCACAGCACATCAGTGTGAAAGCAGACCTAAACTATAATGCCCAGTGTATTGCTTCACACTGACCTGAAGATCTCTTCTTTCTTGCTGCTGGCACCACTCTGCAGACCGCTAGCCGGGATAAGAGGTAAAGTGCAGTTGGTATCGCTCCGCATGGGACAGGTGCCAGCACTACAGAGGAGGCATCGGCTTATACGACTCTTGTCCCTACTACAGCTCCAACTTTACACGTATTCCCTCTGCATTGCACTCTGTTTGATGTTCTGGAATGGCAGGTCAGCAAACCCAGACCGAGATCTACCAGTCACCTGTCCACAATCTACTGGTAGATCGTGATCTACAGGTTGCTGACCCCCGATTTTCATTGTGTGGGAAATTTACTTAAAGGGGTTGATTTCCTGAAGGTGAATAGACATTTGAGTTTGAAAGGGAAGTTGAACTTTGCAAGGAAATTATTTTCAGAACTTAGTGAATGAGGTGAAGCTCTGTTGACTTCCATCATTGAATCATGTGCAAGCAAAAATACTGTTTTCTTTTATTTTCCATGCACATGATTGAGCATTCCTTGCAAAGTAAAAATTCATCAGATTTACTAAATTCTGGGAAAATTACCTTGCAAAGTGCAACTTCTCTTGCAAATCAAACAGCCTATTTACCTTTAGTAAATCAATGCTCTAGTATATGCCAAGCCAAAAACTTTTTTTTTTTTAATCCTGGGCTCTGTTAGAGAGATTTTGCCTCACTTTTTGTTTTGGTGACAACTTCATCAGATAGAAATTGCGGGAAAATTTGCAATGGATACACAGGAAGAAATAAAACAGGACTTCTACTCTACGAAAGAAAGAAAAATAAAAATGTTTATATTTCTGCCTGTGTTGCTGTTAGATTTCCCCCTCACTTCTTGTCTGGTAAAACATTGTAAGCAGGATAGGAAATGAGGGGAAAGTAAGAGCCCATTCACACAGGGGCAACACGACTTCCAGCGCGATTTTATGAGGCAACTCAGACACGACCTGAGAATGAATCACAGCGCGACCTGGAGCTATTTACAAGGCAACTCCAAGTTGCCTGCAGGACAAGAGACATTCCAGTGGCCAATCAAACAAGAATCAGCTCTGTGGGAGGGAGGGGGGAGAGAGAGTTTTGCAGGAGAAATGTATGTTATCTTCCTGGAGAGTCGCTCCTATTAAGACAGGGAGAGGCGACTCCCATTGAAATGAATGGTTACAGGTCGCCTAGGAGTCGGATTGAAGTAGTACAGGGACCTTTTTTGAAGTCGGAGCGACTGCAGTAGTGTGCATAAGGACGGCTCCATTAACTTACATTGATTTCTTCAGCCAGCGCGACCTGAGGCAACTAGGGGCGACCTGGGGCGATTTGGAGTTGGATCCAAAGACGCCCCTGTGTGAATGGGCTCTTACCGTATATAATGAAACCCTGGATAGCAGTAATAACCCATCTGACATTCCAAGCCTATCCCTCGCTTTCCAAAAAAAAGGAAAACTTTGGGCTGGACACACTTTAAATAAAGAATCTACAGATGCAAGGATGTTTAAAATGTAATATGTGTTTTAGAAATGTAATAGAAGTAATCTTCCTATGAAACAAAACCTGCAAATATTTTGCAGTTAAGCAGGTATTAGGCCAAGTTCATTATTGAATTTGAAGCATTAGGTGATACGCCAAGTGTATTTGGGTCTGTAAGGCTACATTCACAAGGGTGATTAGTAGCATTGAGAGGATTTCTGTTGATGTCATTACAGGTGTATGCGAACAGCTGCGGCTGGGAAGCCTGTACAAAGCAATAATAGGTTGACAGGAGCCGCAGCTGTTCACGTGTACCTACATATCCAGCGATTCCCTGCAGTTATGAGCAGATGTCCGACCCTTCAACATCTGCTATTTGCCCCTGATCACCTGTGGAAATATAGCTATCTGTAGCTGACACCTTTAAACCCATTGGGGTTTATTTACTGAAGGTAAATAGGCTGCCCACTTTGCAAGATAATTTTTCCTTAGTTTAGAGAACATGGCGAAAACTCACTTTGCAAAGACAACCCTATTTACATGTAAGGAAACTTTAAAAAAATGTATGTAAATCTGCAGAGCTTTACCTGATAAACGAACCTAAGGGAAAATTCCCTTGCAAAGTGTACAGCCTATATGCCTTTAGTAAATCAACTCCATTACCTTTCTTTGGGTAGATTAATTATCATATAGAAGTTTTTTTTAACACAGCATCTGTTAATGTACAGGCAACTTAACGCTTTACCAGGCTGTGGATCAGTTGAAGTATTGGCCAGAAAACGTAACTATTCAGGTGCCTGTACATGGGCCAATAATTGATAGAAAAGGCCATTTTTGTTCTTCTCTTACAGTTGTTGGTCTGTGTATAGTCCTTCCCTGATTTTGAATGTAGACATATCTACTCAGATACTGAACAGCTGAGAAGGAAGATGCAATTGTATTAGTGTCACACTATAGGGGAGATTTACTAAAACTGTTTCACCCAGAATCTGGTGCAGCTGTGCATAGTAGCCAATCAGCTTCTAACTTCAGCTTGTTCAATTAAGCTTTGGCAATAAAACCTGGAAGCTGATTGGTTTCTATGCAGGGCTGCACCAGATTTTGCACACTCCAGTTTTCATAAATAACCCCCTATGTGTGCAGGCTAAATAAATGGTTGCTCGCGTTATCTATTGCATGATTTCAGGGTTTATTAATGGCTAAATCAATTGTAGATCCAGGCAAGGGGTGCAAAGATAGAGCAGCACTGAGCAGCCCTCTCTGCCCATGTACTGGCAAACTTAGTCTCAATTACCCTACTCTGCATATTATATTGAATATCTAGACTAACTATGACTTTAATTTTTTCCAGGCTGTGACAGATATCGGGTGTGGTACATTAGCATCTCGGTATCCCCTCTTCTACATCTGCCTTCTCCCTGTCCTGAACACTACTGTTCTTCCCCTCAAGCTATGGGAAATCTGAAGGTGGAAGAAATTGTAGGAAAGGCAGTGAAGATTAAGAGCAGGTGGGAGTATTGCACTCTAAAGCGAGAGCAAGCCCAGTGCTGCCTCATCTGCCTTAGCCAACCAATGGATGGAAGTGCTACTAAGGGAAGTTCACCTCTCCTTAGAGACTGGAGCACTAGAAGGAGAATAGAAAATGTATGATTTGGCTGGAGCAATTGACATTCTCAATGGTCACTATATGCGCTGTATTGATATATGAGGGCCAGTTATGCACATACCTCTAAAACTGACCCTGTTTATGCACCTCGATAGGCTAGAAACAGGATAGTGTGACATCATGGCTTTGCAGTCCTCTCTAGCAGTAAATGTATTAGGGGAAAAATAAATCTTGTCGAGAAGGAAAATTCCTTGACTATGCCCTTCACTATCTAAAGGGATAAATGTTAGGAATTCCAAAACACCAATTTTATTTTTTTAAGATGATTTTTTGATGAACGAACCTGAGTAGAAAATGTGAAGACTCTGTACAGTTTTAGGCATTTGACTGACTGAATGAAGGTTGTAAATTGGTGACCGGAATGATTGCAAAATGTCTTGAATTATTGTGTTTTATCTGTGTCTATTTGTGTTCTTAGATTAAGTTACTGGCAGCATGCTGCTTATCTTATGCAGTACAAAGGACATGTACACAGAGCATAAATCTTCATACTTGAACACTTGTTAAAACTAACCACTACAGAGGAAAAACTATTTGAATTAGATAAAGACATTTAAGTACAAGTATATAATGTTGCCATGTCTTGGTAGCAGTGCTACAGTACATTATTTACGTGTAACCCCACTCTATATGAGGCAGGGGTTTATTTGTATGTGTGTGTAAATATATATATATATATATATATATATATATATATATATATACTGAGCAAAATTATAAATGCAACACTTTTGTGTTTGCCCCTATTTATCATGAACTAAACTTAAAGATATATGACTTTTTCTATGTACACAAAAGGCCTATTTCTCTCAAATATTGTTCACAAATCTGTCCAAATCTGTGTTAGTGAGCACTTCTCCTTTGCCAAGATAATCCATCCACATCACAGGTGTAGCATATCAAGATGCTGATTAGACAACATGATTATTGCACAGGTGTGCCTTAGGCTGGCCACAATAAAAGGGCACTCTAAAATATGCAGTTTTAATGTATTTGGCGGGTCGGGGGGGGGGGTCTGAAAACCAGTCAGTATCTGGTGTGACCACCATTTGACTCACGCAGTGCAGCACATCTTCTTTGCATAGAGTTGATCAGGTTGTTGATTGTGGCCTGTGGAATGTTGGTACATTCCTCTTAAATGGCTGTGCGAAGTTGCTGAATATTGGCAGGAACTGGAACACGCTATCGTATACGCCGATCCAGAGCATCCCAAACATGCTCAATGGGTGACATGTCCGGTGAGTATGCTGGCCATGCAAGAACTGGGATGTTTTCAGCTTCCAGGAATTGTGTACTGATCCTTCCAACATGGGGCCGTGCATTATCATGCAGCAACATGCAGTGATGGTCTTGGATAAATGGCACAACAATGGGCCTCAGGATCTGATCACGGTATCTCTGTGCATTCAAAATGCCATCAATAAAATGCACCTGTGTTCGTTGTCCATAGCATACGTCTGCCCATACCACAACCCCATCGCCACCATGGGCCACTCGATCCACAACGTTGACATCAGCAAACCGCTCACCCACACAATGCCATGCAAACTGTCTGCCATCTGCCCTGTACAGGGAAAACTGGGATTCATCCGAGAAGAGTACACCTCTCCAAAGTGCTAGACGCCATTGAATGTGAACATATTGTCCACTCAAGTCGGTTACGACAATGAACTGCAGTCAGGTCGAGACCCTGATGAGGACGACGAGCATGCAGAGACGGTTTCTGACAGTTTGTGCAGAAATTCTTTTGTTATGCAAACCGATTGTTGCAGCAGCTGTCCAGGTGGCTGGTCTCAGACGATCTTGGAGGTGAAGATGCTGGATGTGGAGGTCCTGGGCTGGTGTGGTTACACGTGGTCTGCGGTTGTGAGGCCGGTTTGATGTACTGCCAAATTCTCTGAAACGCCTTTGGAGACGGCGGCTTATGGTAGAGAAATGAACATTCAATTCAAGGGCAACAACTCCGGTGGACATTCCTGCAGTCAGCATGCCAATTGCACGCTCCCTCAAAACTTGCGACATCTGTGGCATTGTGCTGTGTGATAAAACTGCCTTTTATTGTGGCCAGCCTAAGGCACACCTGTGCAATAATCACGCTGCCTAATCAGCATCTTGATATGCCACATCTGTGAGGTGGATGGATTATCTCTGCAAATGAGAAGTGCTCACTAACACAGATTTAGACAGATTTGTGAACAATATTTGAGAGAAATAGGCCTTTTGTGTACATAGAAAAAGTTGTAGATCTTTAAGTTCAGCTCATGATAAATAGGGGCAAACACAAAAGTGTTGCATTTATAATTTTTCTCAGTGTATATATATATATATATATATATATATATATATATATACATACACACACACACACACACACACATGTACACATACGCACACACTGTATATATATATAAATATAATATAAATATCACGTTTTATTTCAGATGTGGTCAATTTTGGCATGGTTTCTCCACTCAAACTCAGTTTTCAATATGTAATATGGGCTGAGGTTACATGTTAACTAGTGGTTCTATGAGGTTCTATCCTACAAAGCTTTTGAGCTAGAATGCGCCTCCTGTCATCATGATTAACCCCATCATGAAGAAATCTGCTAGTTGAAGGTTTCTGCATCTCACAGTCAGCACCATATTAAATATGTAGAAATATGCTGTAAAAAGATTTAGCTTTGGAGAGTGCCAAATTTCATGTACACAGCAAGCTAAAATGTTGATTTTGAGTGGAGAACCCACTAAGTTAAGTAGCAAAGCAGTGTAGAGAACAGGTGCAGTTTTGAAATAGAATTACACAAATTTACTGAATGATACTGAGTGGTGAAAAACTAAGTTGTCAAAGTACGTAAGGCATTTTGTTGTGTTAATGCTGCATGGGCTATCATAAATATACATTTTACATAAACACATGGTTATTGGGTGAACTGGATGTATCTTTTTTCAACCAGACTATAACATGCTTTTACATGAGAAGTTTACATTGATTTCTTGTTGATCAATTTTGCCGAAATGCTTATCCACCAGTCCAGATTTTGTACAATATCTTTTCAAAATAATGTTTATAGCCCTATACTCTCTCTATTCATTGAAAATTCCCTTCATCCTGGCTCAACCCCATTGACCACCCTATTAAGTTTGAACATTTTTGTACAGGTTAGGTAAACTTGCCATGCTTTCATAAGGGCATATTCTTCTTAAGGCAAGGCTCGTTCTCCCTCTTCCCCAAAGTGGGAGGATGTATTTAGTTATATATTATATAGCAGTATAACTTATTCATTCATTACTAACCCATTATATCACCGCATTAGTGCTATTGAGCTTATGTACCATAAGGAAAGGGTTTAGTTCCAATGTTTAGCAAATGTTTTGTGCAGAAGAAACTATTTGGGGGGCCATTACAAGCTAAACAATAATGAGCTAAATACCTGTATCAATATATGGGAAATGTAAAAAAAGACCCACTACAAAGTTACAATGTAGACCTTCTGGTCACTAATTATTTCTGTATACTAACATCAATGTGTCATTTTATTCTCAGCATTTTTGTTTTTACTTATTATTTTACACCATGACTAAAGTTTGGAGTTATGCTGCCCAGTGTATTGTGGAAGAGCAATTCTGTTAAAAACACAAGCTGCTTACACATGAGATCCAAGAGTTCAAATTTCTTGCAAAAAGATGACAGCATAGCAATACATATTAAAATAGATGAGTGAGGCCATTTGCAAATAAAGGGGACCGGCACAGTAATTTATTCCACACAGAGTTACAGTGGAAAAATCATTATTGTTTTAGGAATATATGACCACTTAATCAGATGCACCCTTTAAAATATTCAGATTTTTCTTCAATATTTTAAATTAGCAATATTCTTAAAGTCAGACAGCAAAGTGGGATCACTCTAGTAAGCAATGGTGTTGCTGTTAACCACCAAAAGCCACCACACTGATGGTTCCATCCAGGGGCGCCTACAATTAAGAGGAACGAGTCCTCTGCACCCTATTCCCCACAGTGAATTACAATTGACTTTTTTTTTAAATGTGTCCTTTTTCTTTTTTTACAATAAATGTTTCTAAAACGAAATGATTATGTAACGTCATCATAGGTTTTTGGTCTTAAGGAGAAGGCATCAGTCACAATCTGTTGGCAGTGGCTCACATTTTTGATATACACATGTAGCAATACCCCCGAAGGGGCTGCTGGTTTAAAATTTCTGGCCTGCCGTTACCTTACTGTTCGCCACGTCCATCTTAGGGGTCTTCCTTGAAGAGTTGTTCACAAATGTCTGCACCAAACATTTAGTCTTTTTCTCAAGGGTTTTATTAAAGAACTTCCAGACAGAGGGATGGAGGGTTAGGGGAGATTCAGGTACCTTGCTTGCGGATCACGGGTATTTTCCTAATCCAGAGGACAAACAGCTTCCACACTGGATATAGCCAACACCGGATAGGCCTCTCTCACTGACCTAACAGCCGGTGCGAGCTCGTTCAAAAGTCTCTGCCACAGACTTGAGTAACCACACACTTGGTAAATTTCTGAACACATTGCACACAGTACCAGGATCTTTCAGCCAGGCTGGCAGCACCGTGAGGTAGATTTTTTTATCCGGATGCGTCCTCCAATTGAGTCCTCAATTTCTCGGTCCCTTCCCGCAGGCAAGGCGACACAGGACCATCCCTGGATCAGTAGGCCCCAGAAACTCCTGGGCCTACTCTCAGTAACGGAGCTTCTGGGATCTGCAGGCCCCGAGGTAAAAAAAAACTGCTAACACATCCCTGTGGCCTGGAGGGCCATTAGGTCAGGATCGGAAGACCCCGCCAAAACGGTGTTTGCTCCTTAAGTACCCTCTCCCAGAATGCACAGCAGGGTGGCCAATCCCACTGAGCTGCTTCTGGGCAAGAGGTACCCAATACATCCAGCCTGCTGCATTTCCAACCCTGACCTGTGGTGACAGCGACACCCACAGTCAGGTGGAAAAATGTGCAACTCAGCTAAACTGGAACAGAGACCAATAATTTGGTACGATTATTCTGAGCTAAACTACAACTAAATTTACACTAGCGCCTACCCAATAGGAGCAGGGTGCTACACACTTCCCCCACCGCAACAGACGATGTCCTCATCATCTTTAAAAATGACTCTCACTCTTGAGAGTTGATACCTGAATCCCATAAACTTGGATGGGGAAGGGAAAGGGTGAGGTAGCAAAGAAATACAAATTTAACATGCATACAATAAAGTCACTTTAACGTATATTACAATATCTCTCTCTCTCTCTCTCTCTCTCTCTCTCTCTCTCTCTCTCTCTCTCTCTCTCTCTCTCTATCTAAACCACCCATTCTCCAGCAGTTTGACAGAAGATCCATGTACCTAAAAGACAAAACAAAAACAGACACAGGCAATAATATAAAAACGCTGTACAATAGGAAGCAAAGCCTCACTTCTGAAGAAATTAGCCTTTCTTTCCCCATCTCTATTTTTGTGTGTGGGTAGCTAGGTGTAAAAGAAATGGAGTCCATTTTTGTTGAGCAAACTCCCACCACCTAGTGGCAGAAGAACAACATGACATAGTCCTTAAACACAAGTACTGAACCAGGTAGAGGAATCTTAACTCCGAAGTTTCTGGTAACCTATCACTACCTAGCTATATACCCCACAGTCCTTTAAAATAAAAAAAGAAAGAATAATTGTCTTCTTTAGCAGAGTGACAACCAGAACAGTCACTGTAGATGATCACCAGTAAAATCGGGGGTCAGGCAAAGTCAGTGGTTTGCCCTGTTTGTCCAGAGTGGTAATGAAATACACATAGTTGTCCTTTCCAGGCCTGCAGATGACCACTTTGTCGGCATGAACGTGTCTGCCGTAGCTTCAGTGCAACAAGCACCCATTAAAGCGATCATCCATAGTAGGAGAAAGACCTGCTCTCCGGAACGGTTTAGGCATGGCCAAATAGTCCCAAACAGTCTCACCGTACCATTTTTCTCTGTTGGCCTCAATCTCTTGCATGATTTCCCTGGGAACGTAGGGAAACTCCAATCCGTATTCAGTGGCTACCCGCTTGTTCAGTAATCTTTGTGACCGGGCAAGCCTAGGCAAAGATCTGGTGCTTCCAAATCCGGGAGGTATACAAGAAGCCGGGGACTTTTGCACCATAGCATTTACAGACAGCTTTCCAGACCCAAACAAACTGGTAACCTTGGGTAGGATTTCACTAGTAGCAACCTGGGGTTTCCACACTGGGTGTTGTCTTCGAGTCCATGGCTGCCCATTCAGAAAAGGTGAAGGTCAAAGCAACATCATCTCCATTGGCCCATAGCATCTCTTGAGACATGGTCTTGAACAAATCATCGTCCCCAGAGATGTCCGATAAGGAATCTAGTTCAGAGTCCCGTAACTTCTCCGCGGGCATATATCTACAAACAGTCCCCGTATGTGCACTTTCCCCAGATCTCTCACCCGTTCCTGTCGCGGACTTCTCAGGAATCAGACTTTCGTTTGGATCCGGTCCGGGTAGTCTTTGGGGAAGGCCTCGACCATGGCAGCGGGAGGCCTTCACATATCCCACCTTCCTCTGGACAGGTGCAGCAGGACCAAAAGCCGTGGAGGTAACAGTAGTGGAGGTAACAGCAGTGGCGACGTCCGCTGATGACTCCTCAATGGCAGTAACAGCGCCATCTCCCTCTGGAATAACTGTTGTAGCCGATGTGGCAAGCGCAGGTGTAGACGCAGAAGCAAAGGCCCCAGCCTCTTCACTAGCGATGCCTGTGGCCCAGTCCATCCGGTAGGCACGGGGTGGCATGGTGGGCTGCTCCACGGCAAACAGGCACTCCCCGCAATGTAGGCACCAAACAAATGGACGGGGGCCCACAGCCAGTCCCTCGCACCTGTTGCACAGCATACCCAGGGCTACCACATCTCCAATCAAATAAAGTACAAACCGCCCATGCTGTTTCAACCAAATGCCAGTGTCCGTCAGTGCAGTTCCTGGCAGCATCGCACTTGTAGCGGTACCCACAGGAGACATCCTGGGCCCCATAGCAGACTGCAATACTGGAACTAGGGACATGGCGGTATTGCGACTCTCCGTTGAGTGTTGACACACATGTGGCGTCTCAGGCAGCAAACAGGCGGGAACTCCTCCCACCTTTAGTCACGTAGTTCGCAGGTATTCCTCTTTCTTGGCTCCGCCCACGGCCCACGCGCCCAAGAAGTGATCCGCAAATGACCCGCTTTTTCAGAAAATGACACAGTCCAGAGCCTTCTGTAGCATAAGCCCCGGTGAACAGCTTAATTGAGTTGCGGTCAGTAAATGCAAATCCCGGACACGAGCCCCCACATGTAGCAATACCCCCGAAGGGGCCGCTGGTTTAAAATTTCGGGCCTGCCGCTACCTTACTGTTCACCGCGTCCGTCTTAGGGGTCTTACTTGAAGAGTTGTTCACAAATGTCTGCACCAAACATTTAGTCTCTTTTTCTCATGGGTTTTATTAAAGAACTTCCAGACAGAGGGATGGAGGGTTAGGGGAGATTCAGGTACCTTGCTTGCGGATCACAGGTATTTTCCTAATCCAGAGGACAAACAGCTTCCACACTGGATATAGCCAACACCGGATAGGCCTCTCTCACTGACCTAACAGCCGGTGCAAGCTCGTTCAAAAGTCCCTGCCACAGACTTGGGTAACTACACACTTGGTAAAGTTCTGAACACATAGCACACAGTACCAGGATCTTTCAGCCAGGCCGGCAGCACTGTGAGGTAGATTTTTTTATCCGGATTCGTCCTCCAATTGAGTCCTCAATTGCTCAGTCCCTTCCCACATGCAAGGCGACACAGGACCATCCCTGGATCAGTAGGCCCCAGAAACTCCTGGGCCTACTCTCAGTAACGGAGCCTCGGGATCTGCAGGCCCAGAGGCAGAAAAACTGCTAACACATCCCTGAGGCCAGGAGGGCCGTCAGGTCAGGATTGGAAGACCCTGCCAAAACGGTGTTTGCTCCTTAAGTACCCTCTCCCAGACTGCACAGCGGGGGTGACCAATCCCACTGAGCTGCTTCTGGGCAAGAATTACCCAATACATCCAGCCTGCTGCATTTCCAACCCTGACCTGTGATGACAGCGACACCCACAGTCAGGTGAAAAAATGTGCAACTCAGCTAAACTGGAACAGAGACCAATAATTTGGTACAATTATTCTGAGCTAAACTACAGCTTAGACAACTAAATTTACACTAGCGCCTACCCAATAGGAGCAGGGTGCTACACACACATATACTGTATGAAAACAAAAGTCACTTTATTTACTCTGCAAAACAATCACAAATGATCAAATTTAACAAACAGACAAAACAGGCTTATCTTCAGCACACAAACCAAAGTAGTTAAAAGGTCCTAATAGGCCTTGACATTCCCTGTGCATGTCAATGTATTTCCTGGCTTTCCCTGGTTGTCAATATTGTACTCCTTCTTCTTAGCATCAACAGACCTTTCTCCTCTTTCCTTCCATTAACTCTTAGGCCTCGTACACACGACCGATTTTCTCGGCAAGAACCAGCAAGAAACTTGCTGGCAGAGAGGTCTTGCCGAGTAAATCGGTCGTGTGTACGCTGCTAGCGTGTTTCTCGTCGAGAAAACCGACAAGGAACCTCGACGAGAAAATAGAGAACCTGCTCTCTATTTTCTCGTCGAGATTCTCCTCGGCGTGTTTCTCGACGATAAAAGTGAGTGTGTGTACACTTACCTGTCCGCCCGGAAGCCCGCGCATGTTCGAAATGAATTTGACGCATGCGCGGTAGCTTCCTAGGCATACGTAGGGTGTACCAAGATGGCGGCGACGGCATCGAATGTGACGAGCGCATGCTCGACGTAGTCGATGACGTCACCGCGTACACTCCTTTCAAAGAACCGCGGGTTCTTTGAAACGAGCGTGTGTACACTCGGCCGGGACAAGTTTCTTGTCCAAGAATCTCGTCGAAAAAAACGACATGTTTTTCTCAACGAGAATCTCGGCCGTGTGTACGAGGCCATACACTCTCAGCTCATAGTTACATAGTTACATATGGTTACATAGTTAGTCAGGTTGAAATAAGACACAAGTCCATCTAGTTCAACCAAAAAAAAAAAAGCTCATTCCTGTGTTTAATGGGAAGGGCTGAAGGGGTCATATCTGCATTCTCAAATTTACCCCATCTAAGCCCTGTACCAGTCTGGTTCTCTCTCTATATTTACTGTATATACACCGATCAGCCATAACTTTATAACCACTGGCAGTTTAAGTGAATAACATTTACAGTGTAAGTGTTGAAAGCAGAAAAAATGAACATTACAATTTGTTGTGTATGGGGCCGCGTAGCCACTGACTGATCACGGTGCCTATGCTGACTCATGTCAGCTGCCAGCGAGAGCTACAAAGGGCATGGAAGTATCAGAATTGGACCACAGAGCATTGAAAGAAGGTGGCCTGTTCCGATGAATCATATTTTACTTTACATTATGTGGAAGGCCATGTGTGTGTGCATTGCTTACCTAGGGGAAGAGATGGCACCAGGATACAGTATGAGAAGAAGGCAAGCTGGCAGAGGCTGTGTGATGCTTTGGACAATGGTCTGTTGGGAAACCTTTAGTCCACCTTCATGTGGATGTTACTTGACATGTACTAACTACCTAAACATTGTTGCTGACCAAGTAAACCCCTTGGTGGGTATTCCCTGATGGCAGTGGCCCCTTTCAACAGGATAATGCACTCCAAATTCTCCAGATCTCAATACATCAAGCATCTGTGGGATGTGCTGGAGAAACAAGTCAGATCCATGAAGGCCCCACCTCACAACTCACAAAACATAAGTGATACAGCTTGGTGCCAGATATGACAATATACCTTCAGAGGTCTAGTGATGGGTCAAGCCTCATTGGTTCAGGGCTGTTTTGATAGCAAAAGGTTGGCTTACTCAATATACTCAATATTAGGTGGGTGGTCATAAAGTTATGGCTGATTGGTGTGTGTATATATATATATATATATATATATATATATATAAATATAGATAAAAAGGAAGAAATTGCGCTCAAGGTTGAGAGGTGGCAATTATTGGCTGGCACCAGATTGCATAGGTGAAAGTTTTATGCAGCTACTAACCTGATAAACATAAACAGTGAAACATAGAAGAAAAAATTATATAGTAGCGCTAAACTCAAACTAAATTAAACAGCAAAAAAAGTTAATGTGTCGTGCTTGATTCACCACACATATACAGTGCATGAATCCAATGATAGTAACACATAAACTGATAAGTTTAGGTTTGTTCACAATCACTTAATAAAATTAAGTAAATATGATATACATGCAAAAAATTATTAAATGAACAAACATCTGTGAATGGCTTCCAAATGTGACACACCAAAGGGTCAGTCCATATGTGCAAAAAACAGTGTTGAAGTCCAAATAATTACTGTGATATAAACACCCGTGCAAGAAATTAAATAAAATTCCAAATTCCAGATTCCAACGTGTTGTCTGAAGAGTGACATCCACCACCATATAAAGGTCAGCAGCTTACCAGAGCTAGTTGGTCCTCTGTTACGGAGGACCTCAAACCGCATCTAATGAATCCAGTAGGATGATAATAGCTCCTATAGCCTCCTCTTCATTCGGTACTTCCACAGTAAAAAACAATGTATCCGCAGCAATGACATGCAAGAGAGGAAAGGAAACCTCGCTGGTGTGATATTTTCTCCTAGTAAAAGTAGAATGCCTCTGCTATGCCGAGCCTACATGTTCACATCACAAGTTTTTCAAAAACTCGTGATGTGAACATGTAGGCTCGGCATAGCAGAGGCATTCTACTTGTACTAGGAGACCAACTAGCTCTGGTAAGCTGCTGACCTTTATATGGTGGTGGATGTCACTCTTCAGACAACACGTTGGAATCTGGAATTTGGAATTGTATTTAATTTCTTGCACGGGTGTTTATATCACAGTAATTATTTGGACTTCAACACTGTTTTTTGCACATATGGACTGACCCTTTGGTGTGTCACATTTGGAAGCCATTCACAGATGTTTGTTCATTTATAAATTTTTTGCATGTATATCATATTTACTTAATTTTATTATTAAGTTTAGGTTTGTTCACAATCACTTATCAGTTTATGTGTTACTATCATTGGATTCATGCACTGTATATGTGTGGTGAATCAAGCACGACACATTAACTTTTTTTGCTGTTTAATTTAGTTTGAGTTTAGCGCTACTATATATATATATAAATAATCCATTTTTTTTCTGCAATAAAGAGTTTATTAAAAAAAAAAAATATGACAAAAACAAATGAAAGTATCATTTTTAGTTTTGCCTTTACATTCTCAGTGCATCTATGTATTAAATAATACAGCCCATGCTTTTAAATTTTCTTTGGGCATTCATTTTTAATTAATTAACTATTATTATCCTGTAAAAAGAAAGAAAATCTCCAAGACCTTTTTGTACTAAGGGCCAGGTCACACCAGACGCAGTTCCGTTCAGTTCCGTGTGCTTTTTTTCTGCACAAAATGCATGCACAGTGTTTTCCATGTACTGTATTTCAATGGCTCTAGTTGGCTCTAGTTCACACCATGCAGTCAGTTTCCGGTCAGTTTCTGCACCGGAAACTGACTGCATGGTGTGAACTAGAGCCAACAAGAGCCATTGGAAAACATGGAAAACACTGTGCATGCATTTTTAGTGCAGAAAAAATGCGCACAAAACTGTACGGAGCTGTGTCTGGTGTGAACTGGCCCTTAAAGAATACTTGTCCACCAAGCTAAACATTTTTTTATTTTTAAACTCCCCACAAATACACTTGTGGATCTTTTCTTACTATCAATTGCTGAGCACTGCACAATAACTACAATGTATTCAATCTGATTAAATTTTTTATACCATAGCTTTCAGAATAAAATGATTCCAGGACCTATTTTCTTTTCTACGATTAAACACCCTCTCAGAGAAAAGATTTTTTTTCAGGTAGACTGCCTTTCCAAGTAAATATATTAATGGCCTCTGGCTTTACAATGACAGAACATTTTCAGGCTTGAAGATTCTTTAGCTTGTGTTAGATAGAGATGTTTCCAGCTCAAACAGAGAAAATCCAGACTTTTTTTTCGCAATGATCAAAAGATTAGGGTGGGTTTGGCCAGAATAAAATAAATAACATTTTAAATTTAAGCTAATGTACGTAAAACTATTTCAGATAACATATACATATATATATATATATATATATATAAAAACCTGCTGCTAGCTTATCAGCATAAAAGATTTTTAGGATAAAATTGTCCATAAATGAATGCATTTTTCCATGCATTTCCTGGTTCTTATGAAATATGGCATTTAGAACCACCTCTTTCCTACAATAAAGTGGATAAATTACAAGTTAATGATTCATGTCCTCCTTAAAAAAAGTAATAAGGCCAGATTCAGTGACTGCCCACAGTGTATGACACACTGACCATACATGCAGTGGTATACAGTAAATGCTTCTAATGCAGCTAAAACAATGAGCTTTGGGGATGGACAGACTCCCTGTGCTACCAAAAGAAAGAGTTACGTGTGGCTAGGTAATTCCTCTTTAACAGTCCACTCACACTTCTGCACACATTTTCAAGCATTGGAGTGTATTGACCATTCATTGTCAGTGAACCTTTATTGCACATTCAAATTCCAAAACCTTTTTTTTCAATGCTTCACAAGAACATGCATGTTAGACAGGTATTTTTTGATACTTTGTGTGTGCATTATAGTGCCATTAAAAATAAGAGTTAACACACCGCAATGTGCATAAACAGCATTCACACATGATAAAGATTGTTAACAAATACCTTAACATGGATGCAACACTGTGTTTGTGGCTTAACCACCTCAGTACCAACATGTTATACCCCTTTCCTTTTCTAGGTAATTTCAGTGCTGTGATAGTTTGATTGACAATTTTTGGTCATGCAAACTCGGTAATGCAAAACTGCACTCAAAAGAACTGTTTTTATATCTTTAAAACACATGGAGACATTTGGCGGTAGTAAATAACAACTGGATTTGTATATGTTATATACTGTACATGTATAAAGGAAAGAAGAAAGAAAAGTTTCTTACTTTCTGTTATAATACATTTCAAATAAAATTTTGAAATACAAATACCACAACTTTACAAACACCCTCAAAATGATCCCTATTTGGAAAGTGGACACCCCAAGATGATCTTATTTTATGCCACAATTTTTTAGGAAATTAAGAAACATGCTTGTATTCAGGTGGTTAAGATTTGATGTGCTTAGCCTTTAAAAGTTGCCTATTAAGCCAAGTGCAAGCCTTCCATTATTAGTGGAAGAAAGTTCCCTGTGTGGCTAGATATCGTGGATAACGCCCCCACGACCACCACAATCATTGACATCTAGTGGCAGTTTAACCCCCAAAAAACGTCCACAATCCTTGGTGGTCAGTGGCATTTTAATTCCCCCCAAAACAGTCCCACGACATTGGTGGTCATTGGCACTGTAACCCCCAAAACAATCCCACAATCATTGATGGGAAATATCATGTTAAACCCCTCCCCCCCCAACATAAATGGTGGTTGTTGACACTTTAACCCCCCTCCCCAAAAAAAAACATTGCCTGCGCCGATCTTCCCTTTCCTCAGTTGTAAATGGAAGGTACAAGCTCTCAAGTGTAGTACTTTTTACTGATTGCTGTGATTGGCCATCAAAGTCATCACAAGGCACAGAGCCACTCTGATTGGCTTCCGCTAGTGCCCATTTGAGTACAATGATCAGTATCGAAACAAAACAGAGACAGATATGTAGCAGCTGCTTTTCCTGACTTCCTTGCTTTTAAACCAATGACCAAGGACAAGCATACAGATTTGAAAGTCAAACTGATATCAAAACTATGTACATTCTTGTTCTATGTCAGTGACCCAGAAACAAATCCAGTCTTTGTACCAGTATGACATCCAGGCAAATATATATTTTTTAGGAAAAACAAGGCCATTTTATACTGTAGGTTTCCTGCTAGAATGTAAGTGTTTTGCTTTTAGTGGTCTTTTCTAGCTGACTCTATGTAGAAATATTATTTTTATTTCCCTAAATTCTAAAAGATGGGACTGCCATGACCCACCATGTTAAGTCAAGAGCAATCAGGTTTTGGAGGAACCCCTCGGAACACCCCTTAGAACATTACACTGCTAAAACACATTTCATAGCCATCTGAAACATGCAGCATTTTCCTTTGCCTTGCATTAGAATTTAAGTTTTATTTCACATGCATTATCTCAGCTGGGTATCAGTTCAGTAACTTAATTTTCTCCTCCAGCTAAGAAGAGCAAAGAATTCTCTGACATCCATACACTTGCCAAACACGCAGCTTTTATGTGTTTGTTCAGATGAAGCAAATCTTTTTATTCCATCTGCAAATGTCTCTGCTAAAAACTGTACACACATCTTTAAAGTCTACCATTTGCTTTGTCACGGTACACACAGCCATCTTGTACAGTAAACCAATCGGCCTCAGCTGACAGGGAACCAGTGGCATGATGGGATTTTAAGGCACTTTAGCTGAACACACTAAATGGCTGCCAAGTTTTATAATTAAGATGGTCAGTTCTGGCTTCACTACGTGACAGAATGCATTTGTATGTGGTTGTTTAGATTGTAGAATATTTTGTTTCTTATATTGTGGTGAAAGATGGATATCACTAGCTGTGCAGTCATGAAAGAACAATGCTATAGTCTGTGATAATTAATCAATTTTGGGGGAGGGCAGGATTAGATAGAAGGGGTCTTATTCTGTAAATTTTGTACAGAAAACATTTCTAACATTTTCTACACTTTAAAAAAAAAAAAAAAAAAAAAGTATTTATAATTTTAAGCTGAATGTCAAACTGCAGAAAACGCTATTCAGATGGGAGCTAAATTTAAGGGCATGGCGACAGCTCAGTGCAAATCTGATGAGTGACAGAGCTGCCTTGTGCCAAGACAGTGCATTGATCTTGAAATGTGTTTTTTTTTCCTCCTACCCACCTGTGTTTTCTCATGCAGTGTTTCGTAAAAGTGCCGCTGTCTATTACTTATGCCAATAAAGAATTTGAAAGGGATTGCATCATAACTTTGACTGGTTGCAGCTTTTTTATTTTTTGATGTCCATAACTGTTTGATATCACTTATTTCACAAAAGGATTACACACATGTAAATTAGGTGTTGGTTTTGGCAGCAGAATAAGCACTATGTATACATTCTACTACATGTATAATGCCAATTTATATTTGGATGGGTTTCTAACATGTTATCTCTCAGCTATTCAAACTGTGGGCACTACTAGCATGTAACTAATGACTTGTCAGTGATAATTTGTAAAGTGTCCATGCCTCCAGCTGGATTGCTGTTCTAATTGGGAACAGTTTTTACAGCTACTCAATAATTCAGTAACACGGCTCTTTTTTGTAAAGAAATTAACATTGTATTATCTATAGTAAAGTACAGAACTTTTACAAAATTCAGAAATGCCTTCATCTAATACCAAAACGTTTTAGGTTTTCGAATAGGGTGGACCTAAAACCCTTCTTGGGTTGCTTGTGTTCCATTGGTCACCAGGACAAATAGAAAGGGTACATCTTCCCGTGGGGGATGTAGACAGTAAGTAAAACTTGAGATTCTAACCCCATAACACTTTATCCAAAATGTTGCCTTTAGATGGGCTTTAACAATTAGGCAAGTGAGTTGGTCTATTTGCTAAATAGATACATACTGGATAGCATTCAGCCAAAGTAAGGCAAAAATTTGGTTGGTGGGCTAATGCATAATGTTGTTTCCTAAGCACTATACAGTATGTCCCCGCAGTCCTAAAAAATACATCTTGCACATAGTTTTAAAGGGGTTGTAAAGAGATTTATTTATTTATTTTAAATAACAAACATGTTATACTTACCTTCACTGTGCAGCTCGTTTTGCACAGAGTGGCCCCGAACCTGGTCTTCTGGGGTCCCTCGGCGGCTGTCTCGGCTCCTGCCCACAAGAACTGAACACCTTCATGCGAGCGAGCTCGCATGGTGGTAAGTTCTTGCGGGCGCGCTCCTGTGATACAGCCGGCGGCTATAGCTGCTTACTGTATCACTCGGCCTCGCTCCCCGGCGCGCCGCGTCATTGGATGTGATTGACAGCAGCGCGAGCCAATGGCTGCTTTCAATCCATCCACTCTAGCCAATCAACGACCAGGCTGAGCAGCGAAGAGGACATTGGGGGTAAGCGCAACAAGTGAACAGGCTCAGGTAAGTAAAACGGGGGGGGGGCTGGGGGGGCCGGTATTGTCGGATGTTTTTTCACCTTAATGCATAGGATGCATTATTGTGAAAAAACGTGTACCTTTAGTGTCCCTTTAAGCATTCGTACACTATTAAATGTTGGTCAAAACATGAGTCTATTATAGTTTTAAAAAACTCTGAAATGGTGCTATGTGTTTTCTGATGTTGTGCTTAAAACAGGGCTGGATAAAATCAACAGCAAGGTGATTACAAATAATATCAACTTTATGCTGCCCCGCTTTCTGGCAATTAAATTAGGCAGGCCATAGATTATGCTATTTTCTTACCTGCAACCATGGGTTGCAGGAAAGAAAACAATTTGATTCCCCCATCAACACAGTCAATGTTGATGGGGAATCCCCCCCATCGAGCTGTTATGTTCTCCCAGAGAGGGGGGGGGGGGAACACAGTGATTATTGCTAGCGGCTATAGCCACTGGAAATAATCTCATGTTAGAAACCAGACATGCTAATTGTACCCATGTCAATCAATGAATCGACTTAGGTACAATCAGCCTGCCCATGCTGAACTGGTTGAAATTCCTACCATCTATGGCTTGCTTTAGACATTACCAAAAAGCTGCCTGCTGCCTACATGACTGGACTGTCTCATGAAATTGAATTGGTTTACCTCTCTGCCATAGTGTTTCTATACATATAATGCCATACTTGTGTCAAAAATAGGAAGCAGAAAAACAAAGCAACTAGAGACTTTAACCACTTCCCGCCCAGTCAATAGCATATTGACGTCCGGGAAGTGGTTCTGTTATCCACACTGGACGTCATATGACGTCCTGCGGGATAACAGCCGCCGCGCGCCCAGGGGGGCGCGCATCGCGGCGATCGGTGGAGCGGTGGGTCAGTCTGACCCACCGCTACACTGATCTCGGTAAAAAGCCTCCGGCGGAGGCTTTTTACCACGTGATCAGCCATGTCCAATCACGGCTGATCACGATGTAAACAGGAAGAGCCGTTGATCGGCTCTTCCTTACTCGCGTCTGACAGACGCGAGTAGAGGAGAGCCGATTGGCGGCTCTCCTGACAGGGGGGGTTTGCGCTGATTGTTTATCAGCGCAGCCCCCCTTCGGATACCCACACTGGACCACCAGGGAAGTCCCCCATGACCACAGGGAAGCCCCAAGCATGTGGATGGCCCCCATGGCCATCCACATGTAGTAAAATAAAAAAATATAACAAAAAAAACATGCCAATCAGTGCCCACAAATGGGCACTGACTGGCACTATGATGGCACAACCACAATGTGTGGTGGCTGGCATTGCTGGGCATCAGTGTCCATCAGTGCCACCTACTAGTGTCCATCAGAGCCACCTATCAGTGCCCATAAGTGCCCACCTATCAGTGCCCGTCCGTGCCACCTATCAGTACCGCCTATAAGTGCCCATCAGTGCCGCCTATAAGTGCCAATCAGTGCCGCCTATGAGTGCCAATCAGTGCTGCCTACGAGTGCCACATATCAGTGCCCATCAGTGCCGCCTATCAGTGCCCATCATCAGTGCCCCCTCATCGGTGCCCATCAGTGTCGCCTTATCAGTGCCCATCAGTGCCGCCTTATCAGTGCCCGTCATTGAAGTAGAAAAGGTACTTATTTACAAAAAAAATTACAGAAACAAAGAAAAACAGTTTTTTTCAAAATTTTCGCTCTTTTTTTATTTGTTGTGCAAAAAATAAAAATCGCAGAGGCGATCAAATACCACCGAAAGAAAGCTCTATTTGTGGGAACAAAATGATAAAAAATTTGTTTGGGTACAGTGTAGCATGACCGCGCAATTGTCATTCAAATTGCGACAGCGCTGAAAGCTCAAAATTGGCTTGGGCAGGAAGCTGTATAAGTGCATGGTATTGAAGTGGTTAAACATAGAAAGTTTGGGTGCGCTATCCCTTTAAATGAAAAGTGCCTCACTATTGTGCAAAATCACAATCTTAAAAAATCAATCACACCAAGTGCAAAGAATCATTAAAGTGCAACGTGTCAAATATCACAAATGATTGATAAAAAATATACATTATAATGTGCTGGTGCAAATAAATAAAATTTCATATGGGAAAATATACTACAAATTTTGCTGCCAGATATTTGTGACAACTTCTCTACAAACCACAACCTTGTGCAAAAATTATATCAATGTCAGGGTCACCTGTGGCCAGGTGACAGATGCACACCGTAGGGGGACAGGAGTGCACCGCAAGGTAGTGAACCCTATGGCTGACTGCTGCGGATAGGAACTGGGTGGTTGTGGAAAGCGGGACCAGAGGAGCACAACCGGGATCCTAACGGAAGCTAGAGCCAAGATTCCCCAGGGCGCGGAGTCTAAGACCCAGCAGGTCTTCTCCAGAGCCTCTAGTGGTGAGGATGTTATGCTGCAGGCTGGGACCAGGTCGCGGCCCCTGGAGTTTCCTAGCTCACGCCCCGTAGGATAAGGGGAAAAGAGGGGAAGCAGCAGCACAAGATATGAGAGAAACGAATAACAAGGTGAAGGTCAGGGGCCACAAGCAGACAAGGATAACGAAAGAACGAGCCGAAGGTCAAGGGTTACGAGCAGACAGGGATAGTCGGGGACAAGCCAAATATGTAACAGAGAGACAGATGTAGCACACGGCAGGCAGGAACCCAAACACACAATGCCTAACAAACACGTTGATCAGCAAAGCAGGCTTGCAGTGCACAGGTTAATATAGTGTTCTGTGATAGGGCCTGGGGTGGAGTCAGGCTGGGAGGAGATTATAAAGGAAGCCAGGTGAAAGGGTTCAGGCCTCTAAGATGAACACATGGGAAGGAAGGTAAGCTGACAGACAAACACTACTGCATATCCATGACAATCAAGTGCTCATGCAATTAATAAAGTCCAGAAAACATAATTTCATAAATATTCCAAAAGGTTCTGTGCAAACATGATGAGATGAACTTGAGTGGCCCCTTTCTTTATCCCCTGAAGATGTCCGTTTTACCAGTTGAATGCTTGTAGGAAGAGACCAGTGGCATATGATGTTGTACACCCGCTGTTGATCCCTAGTGTGGTGTGTTTTCCCCTTTTTTTACACTAACATTTGTGAGTATATCCACTTTTAATAAATCATATGGTTTTAGCATACTACTCTATGGCCCTTTGTTCTTTCTTTTAACGATTACTTTGAGGTGCTGGCTTTGGATAACCAGTGAAGGACCGTGGAGTCGGTGGAGTTAGTGGTATCCTGAGTGGTGGCCACCAAATTAGATGATATCTGCGCTGTTGATCTCTTATCATTTGGAGATAATTACTGTTTGGTAAGGGAACTGACACACTTCTCTGCAAGGTGGTTTGGGACACGTGTCAAGATATCACATTTGGGCTTTTATCTACTGTATTTCTCTTTGAAACTTACTTCTTTGTTATGCTTAATTGAATTCAATGTTATGGGACTGCTATTTCACTATTTATTTTATGCACACTGTTCATTATTATTTATTATGAGTTAACTTTTTTCACACACATATTTTTGTATTGCTCACTACAGAGATATTGGTTTTGCTACCTTTTGGATTAATTATTTTTGGAGACAAAGTGGCTGCTAATATCAAGCAGATTACAAGCGTATATGACCTCAAAAGTGTTAGAGGTCTAACCCTTCTGGTAAGCAGATGGTATGTGTGTTTTTTGGATGATGGTGCACAGAGGATAGTGTGAATAGCTTGTAGAAAATTCACACAAAATCATCTCATCAGGTTTGCAAAGAATCTTTTGGATTATTTATGAAATTATGTTTTTTTTTTACTTTATTGCATGGGCACTTTATATAATTTAAGCACAAGGTTGTGGTTTGTAGAGAAGTTGGTAAAGGAAGCCAGCAGCAAAATGTGTACACACATCTTATGAGCACTTTATAATGTATATTTGTCATTAATTGTCATTTAACATGTTGCACTTTATGTGATTGGTTATTTTTTTTAAATTGTGATTGCAATTTTGCATAATAGTGAGGTACGTTTTATTTAAAGGGATAGCACACCCAAATGTTCAATATGTTGAAAGATTTGGGGTTTTTGTGTATTCTGACACTGGTTTCCTAAGAGGGATATATGTTGGTGTATGTTACATCGGTCCTTTTATAAACATTGAGCGCAGAGGTACATACACACAACTAGAGACTTTACATGATTGGTGTATTTAGACATACAAATTTACACGGACTGGGAATGATTTACTAAGGGGTTGATTTACTAAAAACTGGAGAGTACAAAATCTGGTGCAAATGTGCATAGCAGCCAATCGGCTTCTATCTTCAGCCTGTTCAATTAAGCTTTGACAAGAAAACTGGAAGCTGATTGGTTTCTGTGCAGAGCTGCACCAGATTTAGCATGTTCCAGTTTTAGTAAGTCAACCCCTAAATTACTATTCACTTAATGAAATAAAGGAAAATGTTTGTTCACTTTGCATAGGTAATCCGCTGTATTCTCGTCAATTATACAATGAGAAATTCAGTTGTTTTTTTTTGCTGTTTTTTTTGCATATAATTGGGTATTAAATATTAATATTGCTTCACCATATTTATTTAACTAAGTAAACATACACTTAGCAAAGGCCACATCCATCTTGTGAACAGAATCTACTGTACTCTTTTGTTGTATTAACCCCACTGTTTATCTGTGTATCATAACTTGTAAGTTTGGTTTCCTGCTCATATTTTTTTAGTGACACTAAAATTACCAATGTGAGGTAACTACATAGTTTCAAACAAGCCAACCAAATTGGTCTGTGGTATATGTTGGTCAAAGGACAGACCGTTAAAACATGCATAATGATCTTCATTCACATAATTTTGGCCAGTACACAGTAGTGGTCTCAGTGACCATTATTTGGTAAGCTAACTATGAATTTCCTTTAAAAACAAGCCAATCAGATCTTATTCTGTAGTAATGGTACATATAATGGTTGTCTAAAATGGAAAATACAAAATCACTCTCAGAAACCATTATTATTGATTAATGGGTTCATAGCAAAAACCTAAGAAAAAAAATAATATGCGCCTGTACAAAACCGAGGGGCATGTACACAAGTGCCAGGAGCCTAGTTAAAAAAAATGGAGGAACTGGAGCTGCTGTTACACAAGGAGGATTTCGACTTCGTGGGAATATCAGAAACTTGGTTTGACAGCTCACATGACCGGCTGGCAACAAATTTTCAGGGGTATTCCTTGTATTAGAGTGACAGAGAGGGTAGACGAGGGGGAGGGGTATGCCCATATATCAAGAATGATTTACGGGTGGAAGAGAGTAATGACATCACAAATGGGGCAAGGAGGGGTGGAATCAGTGTGGGTGGAAATCCAAAGTGAAGAATCAAGTGGAAAATGAATAATAACCTGAAAGAAGAGGAGGAGTTGGATCTCCTATCACAGTTAGAAATGGCGGCGAGGCAGGGAAATGTCATCATAATGGGGGACTTCAACCAGATATTGGCTGGGCAGAAGGGACAGATCACTTATTAAAGGCCCATCACTTAAATAGAGTTTGAACCACAACAGGAAGTTCCGTACCTTCTAAAAGATGTCTCCATTCGGAAAATGCTAATTTTATAGCTAAAAGTTCTCTATTCCCTATGTCATATTTTTGTTCTGCAGCAGAGAACTTCTTGGAGAAAAAGGCAACCGGATGCAACTTGTTAGAAGTGGGTTCTCGTTGGGATAATACTGCTCCGGCCCCTACTTCGGAGGCATCAACTTCCAAGAAATATTGAGCCGAAGGCTGAGGATGGCGAAGAACAGGAGCAGAGCAAAAAGCAGATTTTAGAAGGTCGAAAGCCTCCAGAGCTTCAGGAGGCCACTGAGAGCATTTGGTCCCTTTTTTTGTGAGGACGGTGATGGGAGCCAAAATTTTGGAGAAATTCTTGATGAATTTGCGGTAGTAGTTACAAAATCCAATAAAACGCTGTATTTCCTTTAAGGTAGAAGGTCTAGGCCATTGTAAGATAGCATCGAGTTTCTTGGAGTCCATCTGGAATCCATTAGAAGAAATTATATAACCTAAGAAAGGTATTTCCGTTTGTTCAAAAGAGCACTTGGAAGGTTTGGCGTACAGCTTATGATCTCTTAAACGTTGGAGAACAGTGCAAACATGGCCACGGTGAAGCTTTAAGTCTTTAGAGTGAATGAGTATATCATCTAAATAGACAACAACAAAAGAGTCAAGTAGATCCCTGAAAATATCATTCACAAACTCTTGAAATACCGCGGGAGCATTGCAAAGCCCAAAAGGCATCACAAGACACTCATAATGCCCCCTTCTGGTATTAAAAGCTGTCTTCCATTCATCTCTTGCTTTAATTCTAATGAGGTTATATGCAGACCGAAGATCCAATTTGGTAAAGATCTTTGACCCCTGGACACGGTCAAACAGCTCAGTAATTAAGGGCAACGGATACCGATTTTTTACAGTAATACGGTTGAGAGATCTGTAGTCAACGCAGGGTCTAAGTCCTCCATCCTTTTTCTCCACGAAAAAGAAGCCTGCTCCCACAGGAGAGGAGGAAGGCCGGATGAAACCCTTTTTTAGACTGTCTTCAATGTATTCCTCCATAGCCTTGGTTTCCGCAAGGTTAAGAGGATAGGTTCTCCCCTTAGGAAGAGGAGAACCGGGAAGCAAGTCAATAGCACAGTCATACGGGCGGTGTGGAGGGTGGCCCTCTGCTTCTTTTTCAGAAAATACGTCAGCAAACCCGGCATAAGCCTCTGGTAGTTCAGGGACAGTAGAGACCCCAAGAATGGACACTTTATTACGTATAAACTTTTGGATACAGTGAACATGACAAAAAGGTGCTCCAGGCAGAAATTTGACCAGAGGACCAGTCAATAGATGGGTTATGTTTACATAACCAAGGGAACCCAAGAATTACAGGATACTTAGGAGACGGAATGACATTAAATGATAGCTCTTCAGAATGCAGAGCCCCCACTAGAACGGAAAGGGGCTTGGTCTCTAGAGAGATAAGTCCATCACCAAGAGGTTCTCCGCCAAGAGTAGTTACACACAGAGGTGGATCTTTCGGAACCGTCGGAATCTGAAGACTCTTAACCAGCGTTGCATCGAGAAATACCCCACTTGCATCGGAATCAACAAAGGCAACGGTGGAGTAGCTCTTATTGTTCCAAGATAATAATACGGGTACTACTAATCTCTCTAGAGGAGGTTTCAAAACAGTGTGGCCTAATGGGGCTCCTTGATCTCCCATTAAGCCCGGGAGTTTTTTCAGTCGCATCGGACAAGAATGCAGGAAGTGACCCGGCTTACCACAAAATAGACAGAGGCCTAGAGTTCTGCGTTTGGTACGATCATCAGACAAACGCACAGCCCCTACATCCATGGGTTCTTCCTCAAACCCGGCGGTTGGAGGAAAAAAATTGTCTCTGACGCTCCCTCTCAGACTGGCGTTCAGAGAAGCGAGTATCCACGAGGATACACAAATTGATGAAATCCTCCAATGCCACTGGGATCTCACGGTAAGTGAATTCGTCCTTAATGCGTTCCACTAGACCTCTGCGGAAGGTGGCCTTAAGGGCGCAATTATCCCAGGAAGTATCTGCCGCAAGTGTGCGGAATTCTATTGCATAAGATGCTACTGTGCGTTTACCCTGGTGTAAGTCAAGAATACTGGCCTCAGCTGCCCTTACTCTGTCAGGAACGTCAAATATTCTCTCAACGATTTGCATAAACGTGGGGTAATCAGTAAGTACAGGAGAATCTTTCTCAAGAAGAGGCGACACCCAGGACAGAGCTCTACCCTTAAGCAAGGAAATAATAAATGTCACCTTGGCTTGGGTAGAGGTAAACACAGAAGGTTGATTTTTAAAATGCAACCGGCAATGGTTGAGAAATCCCCTGCAATCCAAGGGGTTCCCATCATACTTATCGGGGAGAGGTATCTTTGGAGCAGGAGAGCCCACAGATTTAGACACAACTACAGGTTCCCCAACCCCAGACTCATAATTTTTTGGTGTAGCAGGACTAGTACCATGTGCCGAGGCCAAAGTAGATAACAGAGTAGCGATGGCACCCAATTTCTCCTCCAATGACTGTACATGATTAGCCTGCTCACCCAACATCTGACCCTGTAGAGAGACTGCCTGCACCAGCTCGCTGAGGTCCCTCTGGCCTTAGGATAATGTCAGGTCTGCCAGGAAACTACAACCGTCCCTCCGCTTTCCTGACCGGTAGTCTTGTTATCCCGGTGTCAGGTGGAGGGACGGCTGAGATCTCCCACAGACAGGAAATAAGGAACCACAAAGGAAGGTGCAGATAGCCTAACCACAACCCCCAGCAACAACTCACGGTTAGTAGGCAGAAGACAGGATCCCAGGAGGGAAAAGGACAATCCAGGTAACGTAGTCAGAACAAGCCAGGGAGGGTCGGCAGCAAGGTTAACCAGGTTCAAGGGATAATCCAGGAATCGTAGTCAAGACGAGCCAAGTAGGTAACCAAAAAGCAAGAGCATCCATAAACAGAAACCTATCCTAAGGCACGGACAGGAAGGGGAAGTGGGAATATATAGGGACACTAATGAGAAGACTGCTGACAGCTGGTCCCAGGGTGGAGCAAACATCCCCACTAGTGAAAAAGAACATAACTACAATGCTAACATAAAACCAGTTCACTGGTGGTTCAGGACATAGGAAAACAGTCTATGAACACCAGGCCCTGGGATCAAATCCCAGACACGGTGTGACAACTTGTGTGTGCATTCACATATTTTCTTGTAAGATCATGACTGCGGACATGTGTGTTTATTAAAGCTTCTATATGCTCCGCTATCTCAGCACCTCTATTTTTTGCAACCAGAGTATTAATGAAATGACACTAATTTCAACAAGAATTTAAACAAATAACAGCTCATGTCCTTTGTGCATACCCTTGAATAGCATAATCCACACACTGTGGGCATTAAATGACCTCAATTTTTTCCTGGTGTCTTGTGAAGCCTGTTTGTCTTCCATGTCACCTTCCACTAGAAAGGCTTTCTAATAATCTTTGTAAATACAATTTTTTTTTTTTTTTCACCACAGTCAGTGAAATCATTTAAAAGCACCTAACATTGGAAAAGGAGGATGTCAGGCTGAGAATTTTAGAAATCCCTGTAGACAACAGTAAAGAAATTGCTGAAATCTCTACCCACAAAAGCCATTTGTACACACATCATGTGCATTTCAAGGACTCTACTATCAAGGAAGTTAGCCTGTTCAATCCATGAAAACCATGAAGAGAAAATAGAGAGAATATAAATAAAGAACAGAGAAAATCAAGCTAGCTTATGTAGATCTAGTGTTAAATGTGGTGTTAATAATCTTGATCTCCCTAATTCAGGTTTGGAACAGGAGAGGACATGAGCAAAGTTAACCAGATAGTTTTTTTTTTTGTATATATGCTTATCTCAAAAAGAGAATGTAGCCCTGTTTTGGGGAAGGTTATGAGAAATGTCCCTCCCCAACAGGATATTCAGCTAAACCTTTAGGTAAATAAGAAAACCAGAACCTTCACTAAGTGGAAGAGTGGTTTGATAATAAAGTTGACAATGACTCCTCCTTAATCAGTATTCTAAACAAATTAATTGGGAGCTGAGGAACTACTGCACCCAGCATATACCATACGTGTATGGATGCACACTAGTGATGAGCCGAACACCCCCGGGTTCGGTTCGCACCAGAACCCGCGAACGGACCGAAAGTTCGCACAAACTTTAGAACCCTATTAAATACAATGGATGCGAACGTTCGAAATCTAAAGTGCTAATTATAACGACTATTATGCATGTTATTGTCCTAAAAAGGGTCTGGGAACCCAGGTTCTGCACCAGGGGACATGTATCAATGCAAAAAGAAGTTTTAAAAACGGCCGTTTTTCGGGAGCAGTCATTTTAACCACTTAAGCCCCGGACCATTTGGTAGCTAAAGGACCAGAGGTGAATTCAGAATTTTGCACTGCGCTGCTTTAATTGTAAATTGTGCGGACATGCAATGTTGTACCCAAACGAAATTTGCGTCCTTTTCTTCCCACAAATAGAGCTTTCTTTTAATGGTATTTGATTGCCTCTGCGATTTTTATTTTTTGCGATATAAATGGAAAAAGACCGAAAACTTTGAAAAAAAATGATATTTTCTACTTTTTGTTATAAGAAAAATCGAATAAACTCAATTGTAGTCATACATTTAGGCCAAAATGTATTCAGCCACAAGTCTTTAGTAAAAAAAATGTCAATAAGCGTATATTTATTGGTTTGCGCAAAAGTTATAGCGTCTACAAACTAGGGTACATTTTCTGGAATTTACACAGCTTTTAATTTATGACTGCCTATCTCATTTTTTGAGGTGCTAAAATGGGAGGGCAGTACAAACCCCCCCAAATGACCCCATTTTGGAAAGTAGACACCCCAAGGAAATTGCTGAGAGGCATGTTGAACCCATTGAATATTTTTTTTTTGTCCCAAGTGATTGAATAATGACAAAAAAAAAAATTACAAAAAGTTGTCACTAAATGATATATTGCTCACACATGCCATGATTATATGTGGAATTGCACCCCAAAATACATTCTGCTGCTTCTCCTGAGTACGGGGATACCACATGTGTGGGACTTTTTAGGAGCCTAGCCACGTACGGGACCCCGGAAACCAAGCACCGCCTTCAGGATTTCTAAGGGCGCAAATTTTTGATTTCACTCCTCACTACCTATCACAGTTTCGAAGGCCATAAAATGCCAAAATAGCACAAAACCCCCCCAAATGACCCCATTTTGGAAATTAGACACCCCAAGCTATTTACTGAGAGGCATGATTAATCCATGGAATATTTTATATTTTGCCACAAGTTGCGGGAATATGACAAACTTTATTTTTTTTGCACAAAGTTGTCACTAAATGATATATTGCTCACACATGCCATGGGCATATGTGAAATTACACCCCAAAATACATTCTGCTGCTTCTCCTGAGTACGGGGATACCACATGTGTGGGACTTTTTGGGAGCCTAGTCGCATACGGGACCCCAAAAACCAAGCACCGCCTTCAAGGTTTCTAAGGGCATACATTTTTGATTTCACTCCTCACTACCTATCACTACCTATCACAGTTTTGAAGGCCATAAAATGCCAAGATGGCACAAAACCCCCCCAAATGACCCCATTTTGGAAAGTAGACACCCCAAGCTATTTGCTGAGAGGCATGTTGAGCCCATTGAATATTTTTTTTTGTCCCAAATGATTGAATAATGACAAAAAGAAAAAAAAAAGAAAAAATGTACAAAAAGTTGTCACTAAATGATATATTGCTCACACATGCCATGGTTATATGTGGAATTGCACCCCAAAATACATTCTGCTGCTTCTCCTGAGTACAGGGATACCACATGTGTGGGACTTTTTGGGAGCCTAGCCGGGTACGGGGCCCTAAAAACCAAGCACCGCCTTCAGGATTTCTAAGGGCATAAATTTTTGATTTCACTCTTCACTACCTATCACAGTTTTGAAGGCCATAAAATGCCAAGATAGCACAAACCCCCCCCAAAATGACCCCATTTTGGAAAGTAGACACCCCAAGGAAATTGCTGAGAGGCATGTTGAGCCCATTGAATATTTATTTTTGTCCCAAGTGATTGAATAATGACAAAAATAAAAATAAAATGTACAAAAAGTTGTCACTAAATGATATATTGCTCAAACATGCCATGGTTATATGCGGAATTGCACCCCAAAATACATTTGGCTGATTCTCCTGAGTACGGGGATACCACATGTGTGGGACTTTTTGAGAGCCTAGCCGCGTACGGGCCCCCGAAAACCAAGCACCGCCTTCAGGATTTCTAAGGGCACAAATTTTTGATTTCACTCCTCACTACCTATCACAGTTTTGAAGGCCATAAAATGCCAAGATAGCCCAAAACCCCCACAAATGACCCCATTTTGGAAAGTAGACACCCCAAGCTATTTGCCGAGAGGCATGGTGAGTATTTTACAGCTCTCATTTGTTTTTGAAAATGAAGAAAGACATATTTTTTTTTCTTTTTTCAATTTTTAAAACTTTGTGACAAAAAGTGAGATCTGCAAAATACTCAACATACCTCTCAGCAAATAGCTTGGGGTGTCTACTTTCCAAAATGGGGTCATTTGGGGGGGGGGGGGTTTGTACCATCTGGGCATTCCATGGCCTTCAAAACTGTGATAGGCAGTGAGGAGTGAAATCAAAAATTTACACCCATAGAAATCCTGAAGGCGGTGCTTGGTTTTCGGGGTCCTGTACGCGGCTAGGCTCCCAAAATGTCTCACACATGTGGTATCCCCGTACTCAGGAGAAGCAACAGAATGTATTTTGGGGTGCAATTCCACACATAACCATGGCATGTTTAAGCAATATATCATTTAGTGACAACTTTTTGTACATTTTTTTTTCTTTTTGTCATTATTCAATTACTTGGGACAAAAAAAAAATATTCAATGGGCTCAACATGCCTCTCAGCAAATAGCTTGAGGTGTCTACTTTCCAAAATGGGGTCATTTGGGGGGGTTTTGAACTGTCCTGGCATTTTATGCAGAACATTAGGAAGCTTATGTCACACATCATCCACTCTTCTAACCACTTGAAGACAAAGCCCTTTCTGACACTTTTTGTTTACATGAAAACATATTTTTTTTTGGAAGAAAATTATGTTGAACCCCCAAACATTATATATATTTTTAAATCAAAGGCCCTACAGATTAAAATAGTGGGTGTTGCATTTTTTTTTCCACACAGTATTTGCGCAGCGATTTTTCAAACGCATTTTTTGGGGGAAAAACACACTTTTTTTATTTTTAATGCACTAAAAAACACTATATTGCCCAAATGTTTGATGAAATAAAAAAGATGATCTTAGGCCGAGTACATGGATACCAAACACGACATGCTTTAAAATTGCGCACAAACGCGCAGCGGCGAGAAACTACATTCATTTTTTAAAGCATTTAAAAGCCTTTACAGGTTACCACGTTAGATTTACAGAGGAGGTCTACTGCTAAAATTACTGCACTCGATCTGACCTTCGCGGTGATACCTCACATGCATGATGCAATTGCTGTTTACATATGACGCTAGACCGACGTTTGCGTTCGCCTTTGCGCAAGAGCAGGGGGGGACAGCGGTGCTTTTTTTTTTTATTATTATTTATTTTGCTTTTTTATTTTATTTTTAAACTGTTCCTTCCATTTTTTTTTTTTTATCATTTTTATTGTTATCTCAGGGAATGTAAATATCCCCTATGATAGCAAAAAGAAGTGACAGGTACTCTTTTTTTGAAAAAAAATGGGGGGTTAGACCCTAGATCTTTCCTCTGCCCTCAAAGCATCTGACCACACCAAGATCGGTGTGATAAAATGCTTTCCCAATTTCCCAATGGCGCTGTTTATATCCGGGGGGGGGGCATTCCCTCCCACTGCTTGTAAAAGCAGTCTAGAGGCTAATTATCTGCTAGAATTGCTTTTACATGAAAGCCGGCCACTGGCTGAAAAGAATGATACCAAGATGATACCTAAACCTGCAGGCATCATTATGGTATAACCATTCAAAGTCCAGCAACATACCAGTACGTTGCTGGTCCTTGTTGGACATGTATTGTAATCTTTTTTTTCATGCAGCCTGTTGGCTGAACAAAAAAAAAGAGATTGATCGGTGGGTATGCCCACCATTAGAATACCTCCCTTCATCCACCCACTTCTAATGATGGGCATATATGCATATATGCTGAAGCATGGGGGCATCCTCCCGCAAAAAAGTTATGCCGCGTACACACGGTCAGACTTTTCCACGGGCAAGCCTTCGTCGGAATTTTGACCGTATGTACGCGGCATAAAAGGTTATGCCGCGTACACACGGTCAAACTTTTCCACGGGCAAGCCTCCGTCGGAATTTCGACCGTATATACGCGGCATTAGGAGCAAAATCGCTCCTCCGCCCCTGCTGCCCCCATGCTTCGGCATATATGCTCTTTTTTTAACTGTGGTGGTGAAATCACCTCCTACAGCGTTGGAGTCACGGCTTTATGTATCGTGGGAGCAAACGCTGTTGCTGTCAAGATAAATAAATCCGCGATGCAACTGAATGGTGTACCTGCTAAGCAAATGATGGTTAACATTAAAACAAAGTAACATTACAGTACAACAGTAAGACCTTACCATACCATACCTGCAAAGCAAATACCAAAACAAAACCTAGTAAAAAATAAAACATTTTTTTAACGCAACCTGTGCCTAAAATATATATATGCCGAAGCATGGGAGCATCCTCCCGCAAAAAAGTTATGCCGCGTACACACGGTCGGACTTTTCCACAGGCAAGCCTTCGTCGAAATTTCGACCGTATGTACGCGGCATAAAAGGTTATGCCGCGTACACACGGTCGGACTTTTCCACGGGCAAGCCTCCGTCGGAATTTCGACCGTATGTACGCGGCATTAGGAGCAAAATCGCTCCTCCGCCCCTGCTGCCCCCATGCTTCGGCATATATGCTCTTTTTTTTTAACTGTGGTGGTGAAATCACCTCCTACAGCACTGGAGTCACGGCTTTATGTATCGTGGGAGCAAACGCTGTTGCTGTCAAGATAAATAATTCCGCGCTGCAGTTGAATGGCGCACCTGAAAACAAAAAATTACATACCTGAAAAGCAAGCATGATAAAACATTGCAGAATAGAATACAGTAAAAAAGAGCAGAACAATAGAGAGAAAATAGAGAGAGAGAGAGAACAATAAAACGACAACTATTTTTGTTTTTTTTATTTTATATTTTTTTTGTGTTTTTGTTTTTTCCTTTTTTTTTTCTTTTTTACACTTTTTTTTTAAACTTTAACAACTGTAATGGTTCGGGTCTCTCAAAATGTAATGGCGTCTTGGGAGACCCTGTGTAAGTGTGTCCTAGTCTGTGAAATGCTGTACCCTACGCTAAAACTTCACTTTTGAGTGGTAGCGTTCAAAACATTCACCAAGGCAAAGACCAGGTTTGTCAGGACAGAGTGGACAATAATGACGGGTGTCCCGCCTAAATCCGCGCTTGCTACAGACACAACATCTTTTTTGGGGGGCTCGTTGGGTAGGGGTACTCGGGAGGACATGCGTATAATGCCTCTCATGCAGCCGGCTTACTGCATTTGGTAGGGGATGGTGAGGTGCAGAACCACCTGGATACAGGAGTTCTGTGACAATCTCATTCTGGAATTTTAGAAGAGATAACGTCCCGCCTGAAGCTCTGTATAGCACATGAGCGTTCAGCAAATCCAATTGAAATAAGGATAGAGACACTTTTTTGTACCAGCGTCTCGCCTTACGGTCAATTAGATACGGCGCCAACAACTGGTCGTTGAGGTCCACCCCTCCCATATTTTTGTTATATTCGTGGACACAGAGGGGTTTCTCCACAACACCAGTCGCCGTACGAATTTGGACTGTCGTGTCTGCATGAAGGGAGGTAAGAAGGAAAACATTCTTATTGTCCCTCCACTTCATAGCGAGCAAGTTATTACACTTTACGCAGGCTCTCTCCCCCAGCCTAAGACGGGCATCTACAAGCCGCTGGGGAAAGCCCCGGCGATTAGGTCGCACGGTGCCACATGCTCCAATCTGATGATCAAACAAGTGACTAAACAGTGGCACTCTCGTGTAATAATTGTCCACATACAAGTGGTACCCCTTTCCGAATAAGGGTGATACCAATTTCCACACTATCTTGCCAGCGCTCCCCATGTAATCCGGGCAGTTGACCGGCTCAACCTGACTATCTTTTCCCTCATAAACCATAAAGCTCCATACATAGCCTGTTGCCCTGTCACAGCACTTATAGAGCTTGACCCCGTATCTGGCACGCTTGCTGGGAAGGTACTGCTTGAAAGCCAAGCGGCCAGAAAATTTAATCAGGGACTCATCAATGCAGACAGCTTGATCGGGAATAAACAAGGCTGCAAAACGTTCATTGAAGTGGTTTATGAGGGGCCGAATTTTATAGAGCCGGTCGTATTCAGGGTCCCCACGTGGACGACAAAGTTCATTGTCGTTGAAGTGCATGAACCGCAAAATCTGCTCGTATCGTTTCCTGGGCATGGAGGCAGAGAACACGGGCATGTGGTCAATTGGGTGCGTGGACCAATAAGCACGCAATGACGGGAATTTATGTGTGCCCATGTTGAGGGAAAGGCCCAGAAAGGTCTTAAATTCGGAAACCGTAATTGGTTTCCAATCTTTGGCAATGGAAGGCAACTGGGGATTAGCGGTGATGAATTGACCAGCTTATAAATTACTCTGGTCCACAATAGATCTAGAGAGATCTTCCGTGAAAAACAGCGAATAATAATCGATTGGCATAAAATCAGCTGTTTCCACCTGAATACCGGGTTGGGCAGTGAATGGGGGAAGTACGGGTTCTGCAGAAGTGGTGGGGACCCAATCAGGATAGGCGAATTCTGCAGGAAGAGCACTATGGGTATGACGAGCCTGCCTTTGTCTTCTTATTGGTGGCAGCGGGACACTACTTGTGCTTGCCACCTCGCCAGCTTGAACTGCACTTATGGGACTCGCCACGTCACCAAGTGATACTGCAGTGCTGGATGTACGCCCAGGCTGTACTAGACCGCTGGTGCTTGCCAATTCACCAGAAGGAATAGCGGCGCTAGTACTACTCTGCTCCATGATACGAGAGCCCTGCAGTTCTTGCTCCTCAACAACCTCAGAAGATCGGGATCGGGTACGCCTGACCTTAGCAGGGACCTCAACTTCGTCGTCAGAGCTATCTGACGTGGGGCCGCTGATGTCACTGTCTTCTACGGGAAGATATTCTGAGCCTGAATCTGACAGATACGTGACCTCCTCTTCACTATCTGTCATGCTCAGAATCTCGTAGGCCTCTTTACTAGTGTACCTTCGTCTTGCCATTTTGGGCTCTAAATTTAGGGGTACACTAGTAAGATTCACAGGAAAAAAAGCACCCGACTGTCGTCAGCAAATATATCAAACGCTACAAAAAAACTGTTAGCGGTCGCAGGGATCAGGACTGTCTCTGCGAACGCTGCAGTTATGTGTTTTGTGTTTGGTAAGTGACAGTGATCGATCGATACTGCACTTGGGTGGGGTGGGCTGGGCTGGGCTGGGCTGGGCGGAGGGGCTAAACGCAGGTGCTAGCAGGTATCTGGGCTGATCCCGCTAACACTGCGTTTTTGGGAACCCTAAACCGCTGGGGACGCTAGTATAGATCTGATCAGATCAGATATTGATCTGATCAGATACTATACCACTAAGGGAGGTGTATGCTTTGCGCGTGGGTGTTAGCGTTACTGGCACTAACCTAACGCTGCCTGGGGCGACGCAGACCCTCTCTGGCGCTAAAACCTAATTGATCTCACCCGCCGGGCGATCAGGGGGTTAAACCTTTATTGGGTTATATACGGCGGGTGCCCTGATGCTATAAAAAGCAAACTAACCAACCAGCGTCACCCGTAACCTTTATATGGTGATCACTGGTGAAAGGAAAGGGTTAACTAGGGGCAATCAGAGGGTTAAAACCTTTATTAGGTTAAATATGGGGATACCCGACGCTATATAAAAACCTGACGGGTTACCTAAATAACTTAATAACTAACTGGGTAACCAGTGTCACCAGTGACGCTTATACGGTGATCACTGGTGAAAGGGTTAACTCTAGGGGCAATCAGGGGGTTAAAATAATATATGGGGGAACCTGACGCTCTAAAAACCTGCGGCAAAACTAAAAATAAATAACTGCCTATCTAGGGCACCACCGGCACTAAATACAGCGATCGAAAATACGATCGCTTAGTGACGCTGGCGTTAGGGGGTGAAAGGGTTACCTGGGGGGCGATCAAGGGGTTAAACCTTTATTAGGGGGGGTTAGGGGGCTACCCTGGACCTAAAGGGGCCTAAACCTAACTGCCCTGCAACTTTTTACTATCACAGATGACACTAAATGCAGTGATCAGTAAAATAAATGATCACTGCAATCAGTGACACTGTGATTGGGGGCTGGGGGGTGACCTGGGGGGTGATCTGGGGGTGACTGGGGGGTGAAATGTGTGCCTATGTGTACCTAAGTGTCAGTGGACTGTTGGTGCACTAACCTGCTTCCTCTCTCCTCGGCGCCGGAATCGAAAAGACCGCCGCGAGGGAGATGACATCACTTCCTCCTGCCTGTGTTTACATCACATGGCGGAGGAAGCATTTTCATTGGCCGGGAGCGATCGCGAGGGGGTGGCCGAAATCGAATGGTCACCCCCTCATCTCTGATCACTCCCCAACGATAAACGGCCGCTCACTGTATAGGAGGGGGGTCCGATCGGACCCCCCAACTGTACAAAGGCGATCACGTACACTGTACGTGATTGTGCCTGTCGGTGCCATTCTGCCGACGTATATATAGAGTGAGCGGTCGTTAAGTGGTTAATGATGCATAAAGTGAAAAAAAAAAGTCAAATATTCCTTTAAATATCGTACCTGGGGGGTGTCTAAAGTATGCCTGTGAAGTGACACGTGTTTCCCGTGTTTAGAACTGTCCCTGCACAAAATGACATTTCTAAAGGAAAAAAAGCCATTTAAAACTGCTTGCGGCTTTAATGTAATGTCTGGTCCCGGTAATATGGATGAAAATCTTTAAGAAAAAAGGCATAGCTACCCCATCACACCCCCCCCCCCCTCCTACCCCAGCCCATTACCAGCCCCTTTGGGTCTTGTATGGATATTAAGGGGAACCCCGCACACAAAATAAAAAAGGCCCTATATACTCTGAACAGCCGTATACAGGCGGTGCATACAAGACAGGAACTGTAGGTTTGTTCTTATGTAGAATCTGTTTGTAATTTTGAACAGGTACATTGTTTAACCACTTAACGACCGCTCACTGTATATATACGTCGGCAGAATGGCACCGACAGGCACAATCACGTAGAGCATACGTGATCGCCTTTGTACAGTTGGGGGGTCCGATCGGACCCCCCTCCTATACAGTGAGCGGCCGTTAATCGTTGGGGAGCGTTCGGAGATGAGGGAGTGACCATTCGATTTCGGCCACCCCCTCGCGATCGCTCCCGGCCAATGAAAATGCTTCCTCTGCCATGTGATGTAAACACAGGCAGGAGGAAGTGATGTCATCTCCCTCGCGGCGGTCTTTTCGATTCCGGCGCCGAGGAGAGAGGAAGCAGGTTAGTGCACCAACAGTCCACTGACACGTAGGTACACATAGGCACACATTTCACCCCCCAGTCACCCCCAGATCACCCCCCAGGTCACCCCCCAGCCCCCAATCACAGTGTCACTGATTGCAGTGAACATTTATTTTACTGATAACTGCTTTTAGTGTCATCTGTGATAGTAAAAAGTTGCAGGGCAGTTAGGATTAGGCCCCTTTAGGTCCAGGGTAGCCCCCTAACCCCCCCTAATAAAGGTTTAACCCCTTGATCGCCCCCCAGGTAACCCTTTCACCCCCTAACGCCAGCGTCGTATTTTCGATCGCTGTATTTAGTGCCGGTGGTGCCCTAGATAGCCAGTTAATTATTTTTAGGTTCGCCGCAGGTTTTTATTAGCGTCAGATACCCCCATATATTATTTTAACCCCCTGATTGCCCCTAGAGTTAACCCTTTCACCAGTGATCACCGTATAAGCGTCACTGGTGACACTGGTTACCCAGTTAGTTATTTAGTTATTTAGGTAACCCGTCAGGTTTTTATATAGCGTCGGTTACCCCCATATATAACCTAATAAAGGTTTTAACCCCCTGATTGCCCCTAGTTAACCCTTTCACCAGTGATCACCATATAAAGGTTACGGGTGACGCTGGTTGGTTAGTTTGCTTTTTATAGCATCAGGGCACCCGCCGTATATAACCCAATAAAGGTTTAACCCCCTGATCGCCCAGCGGGTGAGATCAATTAGGTTTTAACGCCAGAGAGGGTCTGCGTCGGCCCAGGCAGCGTTAGGTTAGTGCCAGTAACGCTAACACCCACGCGCAAAGCATGCACCTCCCTTAGTGGTATAGTATCTGATCAGATCTATACTAGCATCCCCAGCGGTTTAGGGTTCCCAAAAACGCAGTGTTAGCGGGATCAGCCCAGATACCTGCTAGCACCTGCATTTAGCCCCTCCGCCCAGCCCAGCCCACCCAAGTGCAGTATCGATCGATCACTGTCACTTACCAAACACAAAACACATAACTGCAGCGTTCGCAGAGACAGTCCTGATCCCTGCGACCGCTAACAGTTTTTTTTGTAGCGTTTGATATATTTGCTGACGACAGTCGGGTGCTTTTTTTTCCTGTGAATCTTACTAGTGTACCCCTAAATTTAGAGCCCAAAATGGCAAGTCGAAGGTACACTAGTAAAGAGGCCTACGAGATTCTGAGCATGACAGATAGTGAAGAGGAGGTCACGTATCTGTCAGATTCAGGCTCAGAATATCTTCCGGTAGAAGACAGTGACGTCAGCGGCCCCACGTCAGATAGCTCTGATGACGAAGTTGAGGTCCCTGCTAAGGTCAGGCGTACCCGATCCCGATCTTCTGAGGTTGTTGAGGAGCAAGAACTGCAGGGCTCTCGTATCATGGAGCAGAGTAGTACTAGCGCCGCTATTCCTTCTGGTGAATTGGCAAGCACCAGCGGCCTAGTACAGCCTGGGCGTACATCCAGCACTGCAGTATCACGTGGTGACATGGCGAGTCCCATAAGTGCAGTTCAAGCTGGCGAGGTGGCAAGCACAAGTAGTGTCCCGCTGCCACCAATAAGAAGACAAAGGCAGGCCCGTCGTACCCATAGTGCCCTTCCTGCAGAATTCGCCTATCCTGATTGGGTCCCCACCACTTCTGCAGAACCCGTACTTCCCCCATTCACTGCCCAACCCGGTATTCAGGTGGAAACAGCTGATTTTATGCCAATCGATTATTATTCGCTGTTTTTCACGGAAGATCTCTATAGATCTATTGTGGACCAGAGTAATTTATATGCTGGTCAATTCATCGCCGCTAATCCCCAGTTGCCTTCCATTGCCAAAGATTGGAAACCAATTACGGTTTCCGAATTTAAGACCTTTCTGGGCCTTTCCCTCAACATGGGCACACATAAATTCCCGTCATTGCGTGCTTATTGGTCCACGCATCCAATTGACCACATGCCCGTGTTCTCTGCCTCCATGCCCAGGAAACGATACAAGCAGATTTTGCGGTTCATGCACTTCAACGACAATGAACTTTGTCGTCCACGTGGGGACCCTGAATACGACCGGCTCTATAAAATTCGGCCCCTCATAAACCACTTCAACGAACGTTTTGCAGCCTTGTTTATTCCCGATCAATTTGTCTGCATTGATGAGTCCCTGATTAAATTTTCTGGCCGCTTGGCTTTCAAGCAGTACCTTCCCAGCAAGCGTGCCAGATACGGGGTCAAGCTCTATAAGTGCTGTGACAGGGCAACAGGCTATGTATGGAGCTTTATGGTTTATGAGGGAAAAGACAGTCAGGTTGAGCCGGTCAACTGCCCGGATTACATAGGGAGCGCTGGCAAGATAGTGTGGAACTTGGTGTCACCCTTATTCGGAAAGGGGTACCACTTGTATGTGGACAATTATTACACGAGCGTGCCACTGTTTAGTCACTTGTTTGATCATCAGATTGGAGCATGTGGCACCGTGCGACCTAATCGCCGGGGCTTTCCCCAGCGGCTTGTAGATGCCCGTCTTAGGCTGGGGGAGAGAGCCTGCGTAAAGTGTAATAACTTGCTCGCTATGAAGTGGAGGGACAATAAGAATGTTTTCCTTCTTACCTCCCTTCATGCAGACACGACAGTCCAAATTCGTACGGCGACTGGTGTTGTGGAGAAACCCCTCTGTGTCCACGAATATAACAAAAATATGGGAGGGGTGGACCTCAACGACCAGTTGATGGCGCCGTATCTAATTGACCGTAAGGCGAGACGCTGGTACAAAAAAGTGTCTCTATCCTTATTTCAATTGGCTTTGCTGAACGCTCATGTGCTATACAGAGCTTCAGGCGGGACTTTATCTCTTCTAAAATTCCAGAATGAGATAGTCACAGAACTCCTGTATCCAGGCGGTTCTGCACCTCACCATCCCCTACCAAATGCAGTAAGCCGGCTGCATGAGAGGCATTATACGCATCTCCTCCCGAGTACCCCTACCCAACGAACCCCCCAAAAAAGATGTCGTGTCTGTAGCAAGCGCGGATTTAGGCGTGACACCCGTTATTATTGTCCACTCTGTCCTGACAAACCTGGTCTTTGCGTTGGTGAATGTTTTGAACGCTACCACTCAAAAGTGAAGTTTTAGCGTAGGGTACAGCATTTCACAGACTAGGACACACTTACACAGGGTCTCCCAAGATGCCATTACATTTTGAGAGACCCGAACCATTACAGTTGTTAAAGTTTAAAAAAAAAGTGTAAAAAAGAAAAAAAAAAACGTAAAAAAACAAAAAACACAAAAAAATATAAAATAAAAAATAGTTGTAGTTTTATTGTTCTCTCTCTCTCTCTCTCTATCTCTCTATTTTCTCTCTATTGTTCTGCTCTTTTTTACTGTATTCCATTCTGCAATGTTTTATCATGCTTGCTTTTCAGGTATGTAATTTTTTGTTTTCAGGTGCGCCATTCAACTGCAGCGCGGAATTATTTATCTTGACAGCAACAGCGTTTGCTCCCACGATACATAAAGCCGTGACTCCAGTGCTGTAGGAGGTGATTTCACCACCACAGTTAAAAAAAAAGAGCATATATCCCGAAGCATGGGGGCAGCAGGGGCGGAGGAGCGATTTTGCTCCTAATGCCGCGTATATACGGTCGAAATTCCGACGGAGGCTTGCCCGTGGAAAAGTTCGACCATGTGTACGCGGCATAACTTTTTTGCGGGAGGATGCCCCCATGCTTCGGCATATATATATTTTAGGCACAGGTTGCGTTAAAAAAATGTTTTATTTTTTACTAGGTTTTGTTTTGGTATTTGCTTTGCAGGTATGGTATGGTAAGGTCTTACTGTTGTACTGTAATGTTACTTTGTTTTAATGTTAACCATCATTTGCTTAGCAGGTACGCCATTCAGTTGCATCGCGGATTTATTTATCTTGACAGCAACAGCGTTTGCTCCCACGATACATAAAGCCGTGACTCCAACGCTGTAGGAGGTGATTTCACCACCACAGTTAAAAAAAGAGCATATATGCCGAAGCATGGGGGCAGCAGGGGCGGAGGAGCGATTTTGCTCCTAATGCCGCGTATATACGGTCGAAATTCCGACGGAGGCTTGCCCGTGGAAAAGTTCGACCGCGTGTATGCGGCATAACCTTTTATGCCGCGTACATACGGTCGAAATTTCGACAAAGGCTTGCCCGTGGAAAAGTCCGACCGTGTGTATGCGGCATAACTTTTTTGCGGGAGGATGCCCCCATGCTTCGGCATATATATATTTTAAGCACAGGTTGCGTTAAAAAAATGTTTTATTTTTTACTAGGTTTTGTTTTGGTATTTGCTTTGCAGGTATGGTATGGTAAGGTCTTACTGTTGTACTGTAATGTTACTTTGTTTTAATGTTAACCATCATTTGCTTAGCAGGTACGCCATTCAGTTGCATCGCGGATTTATTTATCTTGACAGCAACAGCGTTTGCTCCCACGATACATAAAGCCGTGACTCCAATGCTGTAGGAGGTGATTTCACCACCACAGTTAAAAAAAGAGCATATATGCCGAAGCATGGGGGCAGCAGGGGCGGAGGAGCGATTTTGCTCCTAATGCCGCGTATATACGGTCGAAATTCCGACGGAGGCTTGCCCGTGGAAAAGTTTTACCGTGTGTACGTGGCATAACCTTTTATGCCGCGTACATACGGTCGAAATTCCGACGAAGGCTTGCCCGTGGAAAAGTCCGACCGTGTGTACGCGGCATAACTTTTTTGCGGGAGGATGCCCCCATGCTTCGGCATATATGCCCATCATTAGAAGTGGGTGGATGAAGGGAGGTATTCTAATGGTGGGCATACCCACCGATCAATCTCTTTTTTTCGTTCAGCCAACAGGCTGCATGAAAAAAAAGATTACAATACATGTCCAACAAGGACCAGCAACGTACTGGTATGTTGCTGGACTTTGAATGGTTATACCAGATTGATGCCTGCGGGTATCATTCTTTTCAGCCAGCGGCCGGCTTTCATGTAAAAGCAATCCTAGTGGCTAATTAGCCTCTGGACTGCTTTTATAAGCAGTGGGAGGGAATGCCCCCCCCGGATATAAACAGCGCCATTGGGAAATTGGGAAAGCATTTTATCACACCGATCTTGGTGTGGTCAGATGCTTTGAGGGCAGAGGAAAGATCTAGGGTCTAACCCCCCATTTTTTTTCAAAAAAAGAGTACCTGTCACTACTTATTGCTATCATAGGGGATATTTACATTCCCTGAGATAACAATAAAAATGATAAAAAATAAATAAATATGGAAGGAACAATTTAAAAATAAAATAAAAAATCAAAATAAATAATAATAAAAAAAAAAAAAAAAAGCACCGCTGTCCCCCCCTGCTCTTGCGCAAAGGCGAACGCAAGCGTCGGTCTAGCGTCATATGTAAATAGCAATTGCATCATGCATGTGAGGTATCACCGCGAAGGTCAGATCGAGGGCAGTAATTTTAGCAGTAGACCTCCTCTGTAAATCCAACGTGGTAACCTGTAAAGGCTTTTAAATGCTTTTAAAAATGAATGTAGTTTCTCGCCGCTGCGCGTTTGTGCGCAATTTTAAAGCATGTCGTGTTTGGTATCCATGTACTCGGCCTAAGATCATCTTTTTTATTTCATCAAACATTTGGGCAATATAGTGTTTTTTAGTGCATTAAAAATAAAAAAAGTGTGTTTTTCCCCCAAAAAATGCGTTTGAAAAATCGCTGCGCAAATACTGTGTGGAAAAAAAAAATGCAACACCCACTATTTTAATCTGTAGGGCCTTTGCTTTAAAAATATATATAATGTTTGGGGCTTCAACATAATTTTCTTGCAAAAAAAAAAATGTTTTCATGTAAACAAAAAGTGTCAGAAAGGGCTTTGTCTTCAAGTGGTTAGAAGAGTGGATGATGTGTGACATAAGCTTCCTAATGTTGTGCATATAATGCCAGGTCAGTTCAAAACCCCCCCAAATGACCCCATTTTGGAAAGTAGACACCTCAAGCTATTTGCTGAGAGGCATGTTGAGCCCATTGAATATTTTTTTTTTTTGTCCAAAGTGATTGAATAATGACAAAAAGAAAAAAAAAATGTACAAAAAGTTGTCACTAAATGATATATTGCTCAAACATGCCATGGTTATATGTGGAATTGCACCCCAAAATACATTCTGTTGCTTCTCCTGAGTACGGGGATACCACATATGTGAGACATTTTGGGAGCCTAGCCGCGTACAGGACCCCGAAAACCAAGCACCGCCTTCAGGATTTCTATGGGTGTAAATTTTTGATTTTACTCCTCACTGCCTATCACAGTTTCGGAGGCCATGGAATGCCCAGATGGCACAAAACCCCCCCAAATGACCCCATTTTGGAAAGTAGACACCCCAAGCTATTTGCTGAGAGGTATGGTGAGTATTTTGCAGATCTCGCTTTTTGTCACAAAGTTTTAAAAATTGAAAAAAGAAAAAAAAAAAATGTCTTTCTTCATTTTCAAAAACAAATGAGAGCTGTAAAATACTCACCATGCCTCTCGGCAAATAGCTTGGGGTGTCTACTTTCCAAAATGGGGTCATTTGTGGGGGTTTTGGGCTATCTTGGCATTTTATGGCCTTCAAAACTGTGATAGGTAGTGAGGAGTGAAATATCAAAAATTTGTGCCCTTAGAAATCCTGAAGGCGGTGCTTGGTTTTCGGGGGCCCGTACGCGGCTAGGCTCTCAAAAAGTCCCACACATGTGGTATCCCCGTACTCAGGAGAAGCAACCAAATGTATTTTGGGGTGCAATTCTGCATATAACCATGGCATGTTTGAGCAATATATCATTTAGCGACAACTTTTTGTAAATTTTTTTGTCATTATTCAATCACTTGGGACAAAAAAAAAATATTCAATGGGCTCAACATGCCTCTCAGCAATTTCCTTGGGGTGTCTACTTTCCAAAATGGGGTCATTTTGGGGGGTTTTGTGCTATCTTGGCATTTTATGGCCTTCAAAACTGTGATAGGTAGTGAGGAGTGAAATCAAAAATTTATGCCCTTAGAAACCTTGAAGGCTGTGCTTGGTTTTTGGGGTCCCGTACGCGGCTAGGCTCCCAAAAAGTCCCACACATGTGGTATCCCCGTACTCAGGAGAAGCAGCAGAATGTATTTTGGGGTGCAATTCCACATATAACCATGGCATGTGTGAGCAATATATCATTTAGTGACAACTTTGTGCAAAAAAAACAAAGTTTGTCATATTCCCGCAACTTGTGGCAAAATATAAAATATTCCATGGACTGAACATGCCTCTCAGTAAATAGCTTGGGGTGTCTACTTTCCAAAATGGGGTCATTTGGGGGATTTTGTGCTATTTTGGCATTTTATGGTCTTCGAAACTGTGATAGGTAGTGAGGAGTAAAATCAAAAATTTACGTCCTTAGAAAGCCTGAAGGCGGTGCTTGGTTTTTGGGGCCCCGTACCCGGCTAGGCTCCCAAAAAGTCCCACACATGTGGTATCCCTGTACTCAGGAGAAGCAGCCGAATGTATTTTGGGGTGCAATTCCACATATAACCATGGCATGTGTGAGCAATATATCAATTAGTGACAACTTTTTGTACATTTTTTCTTTTTTTTTTCTTTTTGTCATTATTCAATCATTTGGGACAAAAAAAAATATTCAATGGGCTCAACATGCCTCTAAGCAAATAGCTTGGGGTGTCTACTTTCCAAAATGGGGTCATTTGGGGGGTTTTGTGCCATCTTGGCATTTTATGGCCTTCAAAACTGTGATAGGTAGTGATAGGTAGTGAGGAGTGAAATCAAAAATTTATGCCCTTAGAAACCTTGAAGGCGGTGCTTGGTTTTTGGGGTCCCGTACGCGACTAGGCTCCCAAAAAGTCCCACACATGTGGTATCCCCATACTCAGGAGAAGCAGCAGAATGTATTTTGGGGTGTAATTTCACATATGCCCATGGCATGTGTGAGCAATATATCATTTAGTGACAACTTTGTGCAAAAAAAATAAAGTTTGTCATATTCCTGCAACTTATGGCAAAATATAAAATATTCCATGGACTAATCATGCCTCTCAGTAAATAGCTTGGGGTGTCTACTTTCCAAAATGGGGTCATTTAGGGGGGTTTTGTGCTATTTTGGCATTTTATGGCCTTCGAAACTGTGATAGGTAGTGAGGAGTGAAATCAAAAATTTGCGCCCTTAGAAATCCTGAAGGCGGTGCTTGGTTTTCGGGGGCCCGTATGCGGCTAGGCTCCTAAAAAGTCCCACACATGTGGTATCCCCGTACTCAGGAGAAGCAGCAGAATGTATTTTGGGGTGCAATTCCACATATAACCATGGCATGTGTGAGCAATATATCATTTAGTGACAACTTTTTGTAATTTTTTTTTTTGTCATTATTCAATCACTTGGGACAAAAAAAAATATTCAATGGGCTCAACATGCCTCTCAGCAATTTCCCTGGGGTGTCTACTTTCCAAAATGGGGTCATTTGGGGGGGTTTTGTACTGCCCTCCCATTTTAGCACCTCAAGAAATGAGATAGGCAGTCATAAATTAAAAGCTGTGTAAATTCCAGAAAATGTACCCTAGTTTGTAGACGCTATGACTTTTGCGCAAACCAATAAATATACGCTTATTGACATTTTTTTTACTAAAGACATGTGGCTGAATACATTTTGGCCTAAATGTATGACTACAATTGAGTTTATTCGATTTTTCTTATAACAAAAAGTAGAAAATATCATTTTTTTTCAAAATTTTCGGTCTTTTTCCGTTTATCTCGCAAAAAATAAAAATCGCAGAGGCAATCAAATACCATTAAAAGAAAGCTCTATTTGTGGGAAGAAAAGGACGCAAATTTCGTTTCAGTACAACATTGCATGTCCGCACAATTTACAGTTAAAGCAGCGCAGTGCAAAATTCGGAATTCACCTCTGGTCCTTTAGCTACCAAATGGTCCGGGGCTTAAGTGGTTAAGTGTAGCTCCAGCCAAAAAATCTATTTTTAAGCTTTTTGGAAAACATAGGGAAGGGTTATCACCCCTGTAACATTTGTTTTGCTGTCTGTGCAGTGTGCACCTGTTCAGAACAGTTCACCTCACTTTCCGTCCTAATGACAAATGTTTTTTGAAAATTTGGGGTTTTTATTGAAACAAGAATTGGTGATAAAGCATCAGTGGAGAGGAGACACTTTTTTCCCATATTAACTCTTACAGGAGAGAATTTCCCTTCCTAGGGGTAGATTTTCTCTCACTTCCTGTTGTATCCTTCCGTTTGCAAGGAAGAGTCGTTTGTAAGTTGGATGTTTGAAAGTAGGGGCCTGCCGTATATACTCAGCTGAAATTTGCCCCTTACATGTTGGTGTTGCCACAACACTGTGAGCCCTCACAGTTACTCTTGGTGGGCGCATGAATGGGCCCTGCTGTGAATTATTAGATCAAGAATTGTAATTGCATGCCCCTGTTGAACAGGGGCTGAAAAATTGGGCCTTTGGTGGTGGTGGTGGTGTTGACACAACACTGTAAGGCCTCACAGTTAGTCTTGGTGGGCGCAGGAATGGGCCCTGCTGTGAATTATTAGATCAAGAATTGTAATTGCATACCCCTGTTAAACAGGGGCAGAAAAATTGGGCCTTAGGCACTGGTGCCACAACACTGCAACCCCTCACAGATACTGTACTTGGAGCACAGCAATGAGCCCTGTTGCAAAGTATTGCATCAAAAATTGTAAATACACGCCCCTGTTAAACAGGGGCTGAAAAATTGGGCCTTAGCCACTGGTGCTGGTGCCACGACACTGCAACCTCTCCCAGATACTCTAGTTGGAGTGCAGGAATGAGCCCTGCTGCAAAGCATTGCATAAAAAATTGTAATTACATGCCCCTGTTAAACAGGGGCATAAAAATTGGGCTTTAGGCACTGGTGCCACAACACTGCAACCCCTCACAGATACTGTACTTGGAGCACAGCAATGAGCCCTGTTGCAAAGTATTGCATCAAAAATTGTAATTACACGCCCCTGTTAAACAGGGGCTGAAAAATTGGGCCTTAGCCACTGGTGCTGGTGCCACGACACTGCAACTACTCTCAGATACTCTAGTTGGAGTGCAGGAATGAGCCCTGCTGCAAAGCATTGCATAAAAAATTGTAATAACACGCCCCTGTTAAACAGGGGCTGAAAAATTGGGCCTTAGCCACTGGTGCTGGTGCCACGACACTGTAACCACTCTCAGATACTCTAGTTGGAGTGCAGGAATGAGCCCTGCTGCAAAGCATTGCATAAAAAATTGTAATAACACGCCCCTGTTAAACAGGGGCTGAAAAATTGGGCCTTAGCCACTGGTGGCGGCACCCAGAAACAAAAATGTTCTTCCAAGCTATCATCATCAATTGGATCATTGAGGAGGAGGAGGATAGTCAGTCAACATAACAGGACAGTCTCTCAGCATCAGCATCAGTCTTGAAGGGATGTGACATTTGAAAATAAATTAGTCTGTTATATCAGCTTCAGGTGTTTGGTAGCTGGTGGTGATCCAAGACTGGTTCATCTTTATGAAGGTCAGTCGATCAACAGAGTCGGTGGACAGGCGCACCCTGTGATCCGTGACAAATCCTCCAGCAGCACTAAATGTGCGTTCTAAAAGAACGCTGGATGCAGGACAGGCCAGTAGCTCAATTGCATACTGTGCAAGCTCTGGCCAGTGATCCATCCTCAAGACCCAGTAAGCCAGAGGATTTTCGGTGGGGAAGGTGTCCAAGTCTGACCTTGCCCCTAGGTATTCCTGCACCATGTATATCAGACGCTGGCAATGGTTGCTGGAACCGATCATACCTTGGGGCTGCGGACTAAAGAATTGTCTGAACGCATCGGTCACACGGCCACCTTCCCCACCGCTCCTTCTTTGACTGACCGAAGCCTCAGCAACTCATTGTCCAGGACCAGGAGTTTGTAACCTCCCAGTCTCTGGGAACGCGTTGCACAGACCTTTCTGCAAGGCCTCCCGGAGTTGTCTCATCCTCTGCTCCCTCTGCGACGGTAAGATAAGGTCCGCAACCTTACCCTTGTACCGTGGATCAAGGAGAGTAGCCAGCCAGTAATGGTCCCTCTCCTTGATCCGAAGAATACGAGGATCCTTCCGCAGACTTTGCAGGATCAGGGAGGCCATGCAGCGTAGGTTAGCTGAGGCATTCGGTCCGGAGTCCTCTGGGTCACTAAGGACGACATGATCCGCAGCCACCTCCTCCCAGCCACGTACAAGTCCACTGGTTTCTTGGGACTGTAAATCATCCCTAAAAGACTGCTGCTGATGATGCTGAGTGCCAGGCTCCACCTCCATGCTGACACAATCCTCCTCCTCCTCCTCCTCCTCCTCTTCTTCCTGTGCGATGGGTGGGACAGAAGGAACACTGTCTGGGTAAAGGGGGCCTTGAGAGGCAAGGAAGTCCTCCTCTTCCTGCCTCTGTTCTGCCTCAAGTGCCCTGTCCATTATTCCACGCAGCGTATGTTCCAACAGGTGGACAAGAGGTACAGTGTCACTGATGCATGCACTGTCACTGCTCACCATCCTCGTGGCCTCCTCAAATGGTGCCAGGACAGTGCATGCATCCCTGATCATGCCCCACTGGCGTGGTGAAAAAAACCGAGCTCCCCTGACCCTGTCCTGGTGCTGTAGTTGCACAGGTACTCATTGATGGCCCTCTGCTGCGTGTGCAGCCGCTGCAGCATGGCCAACGTTGAGTTCCACCTGGTGGGCATGTCACATATAAGGCGGTTCTTGGGCAGGTTCAACTCCTTTTGCAGCTCAGCCAGGCGAGCACTGGCATTATAAGATCTGCGGAAATGCACACAGACTTTCCTGGCCTGCCTCAGGACATCCTGTAAGCCCGGGTACCTGCCCAAGAACCGCTGCACCACCAGGTTAAGGACGTGAGCCACACAGGGCACATGAGTCAGTTGTCCCTGTCGGAGAGCGGAGAGGAGGTTGGTGCCATTGTCGCAAACTACCATTCCTGGCTTAAGCTGGTGTGGCGTCAACCACCTCTCGGCCTGCCCCTGCAGAGCAGACAGAACCTCTACCCCAGTGTGGCTCCTGTCCCCCAAACACACCAGCGCAAGCACGGCATGGCATCTTTTTGCCTGCGTACTTGCGTAGCCCCTTGAACGCCTACGGAGCACCGCTGGTTCCGAGGACAAAGCACAGGAAGGGGCAGTGGAGGAAGAAGAAGAGGAGGGGGTGGAGGAGAGAGGTGTGTCACAACCAGTAGTAGCATTTTGGAGGCGTGGCGGTGGAACAACCTCCAACACTACTGCACCTTGTCCTGCATCCTTCCCAGCTGCCAAAAGAGTGACCAAATGGGCCGTGAAAGAAAGGTAACGTCCCTGTCCATGCCTGCTGGACCATGAGTCAGCGGTAATATGCACCTTACCGCTGACCGCCCTGTCCAGCGAGGCCAAGACATTGCCTTCCACATGCCGGTAGAGAGCCGGAATCGCCTTCCGTGAGAAAAAGTGGCGTTTGGGAACCTGCCACTGAGGAACCGCACATTGCACAAACTCACGGAAGGGGGCCGAGTCTACCAACTGAAAAGGCAGCAGTTGAAGTGCTAGCAATTTAGCCAAGCTAGCATTCAACCGCTGGGCATGTGGATGGCTGGGAGTGAACTTGTTTCGACGGTCCAGCAGCTGGGGCAGGGAAATTTGCCTGCTAGAATCAGACGTCGGTGTACTGCTAGCAGAGTGCCCGCAAGTACTTGGCTGTGACACACCTAATTCTACACCTTCATTCCTCTCAGAGCAGGTTTCAGAGAGGACTGAAGGTATAGTGTGGTGCCCAAGCGGGTGATGTTTTGGCCACGCGATATACGCTTGAGACATATGTTGCAAACAGCAGCTGTGCGATCTGATGCACTCGACTCAAAAAAGGCCCACACCAAAGAACTTTTTGAATAATGGGCAGAGGCAGCGCCCTGCACAGGCGGAGCTCTGCGGTGTGATTCCGTCGGTCTGCTGCCCTTACGCTGGCCCCCCGAGGGCATCCTGCCTCGTTGGAGATGTGCCTCCTCCTCATCCTCCTCCTCCTCCTCTCTCCTATTAGGCACGCACGTGGAGTCAGTGACCTCATCATCCCCTCCCTCCTCATCACTGGAGCCAATCTGGCAGTATGCTGCAGCTGCTGGAACATGACTGCCAGATTGGTGTCCTTCTTGAGCATCCCCTCTCTCTGCTCTCACGCTACTGCCTTCCTCTAGCTGGGTATCATCATCAGACCCTTCGAAATGCTTGGCATCCTCCTGGAGCATGTACCCAACACTGTGCTCAAACAGTTCGGGGGACTCCTCAGGAGGACATGGTTGGTCTAGGGAAGGAGTGACTGATGATGACATTGATACCAGGGAAGAGGACGCTTTGGCAGCTGCTTTGCCAGTACCCTGAGCCTGGGTGAGAGAGGATGAGGAGGATGAGGAGGGCTTGGTCATCCACTCTACCAAGTCTTCGGCATGATGCAGCTCAACACGTCCAGCTGCCGAAAAGAAGGACAAGCGTGTCCCATGGCCACGTGCTGATGGCAATGCACCACGTCCACGACCAGCACTGTTGTCTCTAGACACAGAGCCTGCTTGCCCTCTTTTATTGGCTCCTGACTGTCTGCCTCTCCTTGTTTGCCTTCCAGACATTCTAATGGCCTGCAGGGAAATGGGAAAAGCAGCAATACAGGCTAAGTTCAGGTGTAATATGGTCAGGAGGCACACTCCGCCCGCTGTAAGTGCCGCAAAATCCTGTTGGTGTAACACACCAGGAAAAAGCAGCAATACAGGTTAAGTTCAGGTGTAATATGGTCAGGAGGCACACTCTACCCGCTGTAAGTGCCGCAAAATCCTGTTGGTGTAACACACCAGGAAAAAGCAGCAATACAGGCTAAGTTCAGGTGTAATATGGTCAGGAGGCACACTCCGCCCGCTGTAAGTGCCGCAAAATCCTGTTGGTGTAACACACCAGGAAAAAGCAGCAATACAGGCTAAGTTAAGGTGTAATATGGTCAGGAGGCACACTCCGCCCGCTGTAAGTGCCGCAAAATCCTGTTAGTGTAACAAACCAGGAAAAAGCATCAATACAGGCTAAGTTAAGGTGTAATATGGTCAGGAGGCACACTCCGCCCGCTGTAAGTGCCGCAAACTCCTGTTAGTGTAACACACCAGGAAAAAGCAGCAATACAGGCTAAGTTCAGGTGTAATATGGTCAGGAGGCACACTCTACCCGCTGTAAGTGCCGCAAAATCTTGTTGGTGTAACACACCAGGAAAAAGCAGCAATACAGGCTAAGGTAAGGTGTAATATGGTCAGGAGGCACACTCCGCCCGCTGTAAGTGCCGCAAAATCCTGTTGGTGTAACACACCAGGAAAAAGCAGCAATACAGGCTAAGTTCAGGTGTAATATGGTCAGGAGGCACACTCTACCCGCTGTAAGTGCCGCAAAATCCTGTTGGTGTAACACACCAGGAAAAAGCAGCAATACAGGCTAAGTTCAGGTGTAATATGGTCAGGAGGCACACTCCGCCCGCTGTAAGTGCCGCAAAATCCTGTTGGTGTAACACACCAGGAAAAAGCAGCAATACAGGCTAAGTTAAGGTGTAATATGGTCAGGAGGCACACTCCGCCCACTGTAAGTGCCGCAAAATCCTGTTGGTGTAACACACCAGGAAAAAGCAGCAATACAGGCTAAGTTAAGGTGTAATATGGTCAGGAGGCACACTCCGCCCGCTGTAAGTGCCGCAAAATCCTGTTGGTGTAACACACCAGGAAAAAGCAGCAATACAGGCTAAGTTAAGGTGTAATATGGTCAGGAGACACACTCCGCCCGCTGTAAGTGCCGCAAAATCCTGTTGGTGTAACACACCAGGAAAAAGCAGCAATACAGGCTAAGTTCAGGTGTAATAAGGTCAGGAGGCACACTCCGCCCGCTGTAAGTGCCGCAAATGTCTGTTGGTGTAACACACCAGGAAAAAGCAGCAATACAGGCTAACTTAAGGTGTAATATGATCAGGAGGCACACTCCGCCCGCTGTAAGTGCCGCAAAATCCTGTTGGTGTAACACACCAGGAAAAAGCAGCAATACGGGCTAACTTCAGGTGTATAATGTGCAGGCTTAGCAACAATGACACTGACACTGTCCCCTGCCTATCCTTCTCTCTCCCTGCACACAAAGTTTATCAAAAGTATATGACACTGACACTCTCCCTGCCTATCCTTCTCTCTCCCTGCACACAAGGTTTAGCAAAGAATATGACACTGACACTGTCCCCTGCCTATCCTTCTCTCTCCCTGCACACAAGGTTTATCAAAGTATATGACACTGACACTCTCCCTGCCTATCCTTCTCTGTCCCTACACACAAGATTTAGCAAAGAATAGATTTGACAAGATTTGACACTGTCCCTGCCTATCCTTCACTTTCCCTGCCTATCCTTCACTTTCCCTGCTCCGGAACACGCTACATGAGGCCGCCGCGCTGGCGGCCTTTTATAGTGTGGGGCGTGTACTAAACCCCCTCAGCTATAATTGGCCACAGGCATCCTGCCTGTGGCCAATCATTGCTCTCCTCGCTGCCGGCGCTGTGATTGGCCAAGCATGCAGGGTCACAGTGCATGCTTGGCCAATCACAGCGCCGGGATTACACTGTGATGGCGCAGTGTATTGTGGGCCGTTCGCATCACTCGAATTTGGCGCGAACGGCCCAAATCGTTCGTTGTTCGCCGAACGCGCGAACAGCCGATGTTCGAGTCCAACCTATGTTCGACTCGAACACCGAGCTCATCCCTAATGCACACCAGTATGGAAATTATTACAATCTTTATACAAGAAAAGAGTAATGATAGTACACAGGTTTTTTTTCTCGGAGAATAGGTGCAGGAACTCCGACCTTCACCCTTAATTTCTGCTCCCTACCCACCCCTGAACACCGTTCCTTGGTTCCACCTCCTACCGATCTCCCAGTGCTGCCCATTTTAGAGAATACAGAACCAAGTATCATTTTTGCTACTAAGTGATTTGCACGGAATTTGTTAATGATAACAAAGAAAGACAGTAAAATAGATCCCCTGCAGTGAGCAACAATCGCCCCTACCCAGCAAAAATAGAGCCCCCACACAACAATTGAAGACCCCCCTACAACAAAATAGATCTACCCAGCAACAATAGACCTCCACACAAAAATAGATCCCCACCAGTGACAATAGATCCCCCAGCAGCAAGCATTAATAGACCCTCCAGCACACCCCAGCACTCCTTGCCATTACATACATTCATTGCTGGAGGTGCCGGACCTGCGTTCCCCCGCATTCCTGCTGAAAAAAAACCCTGATAGTACATACATTCAATGTACAAACAGGTATTATTAGCGAAGAGAGTACTGTGGAATTGTGCACATTCTCCCTGGGTATTTAAAGTTGTTATTATTAAAGACACCACAATGAATGTTGCAGCAAAGTTCAGTCGCAAGGGCCCCTGAAGATGATCATGATGTGAAGTCCCTCTTGGTCTCAGAGGCCTGAAGACAGGATCAGCAGTGATGGGGAGATCCTTCAACTGTTGTCCAACCTGGAATGCAGCTTCTCACCATCAGAAGCTGTGGTGTGGCACTTGAACTCAGACCCAGCCTACCTACTCTGCATCTTAGACCCTAGTTCCATCTGCCATGCTATCAAACCTCTAACTAGAATAGAGAACCTCTATCCCTAGAATGATTAGTCTTTTCAAAGGTTTGATGATTGAGATGGTGGGTGAGATCAGTAAAAATAAAAGTCTCAAGAGGAATGGCACAGTTTCTGGGAAACTGCATCCAAATATTCTCTCTGTAAAGTTTGCAGAGACCTTTAGGTTTACAGCTCTACATGGACCATTAATATGTGCATCAGTAACTTTCCATTACCTCTTGACATTGTCTGTGGCTCAGTTCTTTAGCTTTTAGCTTTTGCTCCAGCTATTGTGTATCTCATTTGTGAGATTGCCTACTAGTTGACTATGTACTAGCACTGCCTGATAAAAACTTCCAAATCCAAATACATTCAAACAAAAAAAATCCTCAAAAGTGAATCTTCATGTATCATAGATGTGTAGCACCCCAAAACCCTAAAACACATTGGCTGTATTTGTACATGTTTACCAATAAACTCAAGATTGTGTAAGGGAGAGCTTTGACCTGGTGCTCCTCATCCACCTTAACACAGTTTTGTACACAACTTACAGAGTTTAGGCAAACTGTATATCAGGTTACAGTTTTTAGGATCACACAGAGAAACATATGCAGCTTAAGCAGCTAAATAAATTACGGAACACTTATCTAACCAATACTGGCTAAACAGCCATTTTAAGGACAGAACTTTGTTTGCTTCAAACCAGTATTGCATTCCCATACACAGCCTAAGTAAATGCAAAACCTCCTTAAGAAAATCAAATCCAAGAAGAGTTGGGCTGAACACCCCCCAGGTTGGTTCGCGTCAGAACTCTCGAACATCGCAAAAGTTCTGACCCGTGAACTCTATTACAGTCTATGGGACCCAAACTTGAAAAATCAAAAGTGTCCATTTTAAAGGCTTATATGCAAGTTATTAGCCGTAAAAATGTATCAATGCAAATTTTTTTAATAAAAAAGATAGTTTTTACAGGAGCAGTTATTTTAATGATGCCATAAGTGAAACAATAAAAACGAAAAACTCCTTTAAAAATAGTGCCTGGGGGGTTCCCATAGTCTGCCTGTAAAGTGGCACATCTGTACCGTGTATAGAACCTGTTGCAGCAAAAATGACATTTATAAAACAAATGAAAAAAGTACATTTAAATTGTTGACCCTTTGGGTCTGTTATCTATTTTAAGGGGAACCCCACTCCAAAATGTAAAAAAAAAAGTTGCGGGTCCCCAGAAAATCCATACCAGACTCTTATCCAAGCATGTCCCCACCCCAAAGCACCTTGTCCCCACGTTGATAAGGACAGGGCCTCTTCCCGACAACCCTGGGTGGTGGTTGTGGAGGTCTGCGGGCAGGGGGCTTTTCAGAATCTAGAAGCCCCCACTCCCCTTTTTTGACCTGCCGGGCTGCATGCACAGATAAGAATCTGTTATGGGTTTTAGTGGGGACACAATTTTTTTTTTTTGCATGGGGTTCCGCTTAAAATCCATATGAGACCCGAAGGGCCTGGTATGGATGGGGGACCCTGACATATTTTTTTTACTTTTTGCTATTGCCAGCAATGTTTTATTTTTCATTCAGCTATCAGCGTGGATGCCCGATGACAGCTGGTGACCCATCGGTTGTTAAGGACTTCCCAGCCCACTCCTTAACAACCAGCTATGCACTATGTAGCATGCAGTGCATTGTGGGGTGCTCAGTGGGCGAATATCCTGTTGAGTGCCCCCGTAAATTTGGGTGTTCGCCAAACAGGCGAACGTGCGGTGTTTGGGCCAAACTTTTGCTCGGCTTGAACTGTTCGCCCAACTCTAAATGTAAGTCAGAAAAAGGTAAAATGCACCTGTCAATAAATTCTGACTGATCTCAGTCTCAACTGCTGTCAAACTGATACCATTAACATGAGCCCAAAGCCTGTTGACACAGGCTGTAAATTGTGTCGTAAACACTGAGCATTTTTATTAAATATATGTCTTACTTTATCAAACTCCCTGTCCTTTTTATTTCAGGATAGATATTAATAAGTTTGTGGCGAGTGCTGCCATTTAAAAAACAGTTATAATTTTGTAGTATATCCTCAAGCTCTTTGCTTGGGTTCAAACTGGACAAGTGTAACAACTATGTAATCTCACAAGATGGGAGCTGCGTGTGCAAAAAGGATTGCAGACACTTACAATGTTAAAGCCCAACTCTGCACAGCAGGAAAAAGTTGGGGCCTTCCCACATGGCAAGGGATAGATGTTCATTGAAGCCCCGTACACACGATCGGTTTAACTGATGAAAACCGTCCGATGGATTGTTTTCATCAGACAAACCGGTCGTGTATGGGACCCATCGGTCTTTTTTCCATCGGCTTTAAAAAATAGAACATGTTTTAAAATTATCCGATGGATAAAAAACCGATAGCAAATTCCGATCGTCTGTGGGCAAGTCCATCGGATAAAAAACCCACGCATGCTCAGAATCAAGTCGACGCATGCTCAGAAGCATTGAACTTCCTTTTTCTCGGCTCATCGGATTAGAATTCATAGGATATCCGATCGTGTGTACAGGGCTTAAGACTTTGGGCGGAAATAGGCTGTAATCTCTCGTACACACAATCGGATATCCTATGGATTCTAATCCGATGGTTTTGTCCATCGGAAATCCGATGAAGCTGACTTCCATCAGTCTTGCCTACACACCATCAGTCAAAAAACCGACCGTTCCAAACGCGGTGACGTAAAACACTCCGATGAGCCGAGAAAAATGAAGTTCAATGCTTCTGAGCAAGCGTCGACTTGATTCTGAGCATGCGTGGGTTTTTTATCCGATGGACTTGCCCATAGACGATCGGAATTTGCTATCGGTTTTTGATCCATCGAAAAAATTTAAAGCATGTTCTATTTTTTAAAACCGATGGGAAAAAGACCGATGGGTCCCATACACGATCGGTTTGTCCGATGAAAAAAGTCCATCGGACTGTTTTCATTGGTCAAACCGATCGTGTGTACACGGCTTAACACTTATTCCTCACTCCATCAGGCTATCACCTATCACCACTCTGTTAACCCATTTCCCCAGCTTCCTTTCAGCCAGCGGTTGTACTCGGACATCATCCGGTACAATGCAGGACCAACAGTTTACCTCTTTTATGCAAATTTGTTTTTATTGCTGTTTTGTTTCTGTTGCAGGTTTTTCCTCACTTTGTGTTTGGTGAAACCATTGTCACCATAACAGTAAGCGGAGCTCCAGAAAGCAGTAAAAAAAATTAAAAAAAATGACAGGGATTCCAAAACTAAAACAAAACTAAAACAATATGTTTGTATAAAGATCCACCCAGGAAGACCCAAGTGTTGCCAACATCCCAATTCAAGGAACCATATAGAAAAAAGTACCCAGACACAATCAACTTGTTAAAGTGATTCTAAAGCACCATCATCTTCACCCTCATCATCATCATCATCATCCTCATCGGTATCCTCATCAGCAGCATCTTCCTCATCATCATCCTCATCCTCATTCACATCATCATCCTCATCCTCCTCTCAGCATCACCACCAGTTGTCCTGGCAAACCTGACAACTAGGTAAGTATACCGGGCTCCTCCATTAGCTAGCTGATCCAGGGCAGACCCGATCGCCTCTAGAGGGATCAGGAAGGAATTTTTTCCCCCGCTCTGGCACTATTGGCCCGTGCTTGGCTGGGGTTTTTCGCCTTCCTCTGGATCAACGGGGGGATTAGATAGTTGGGGAGCAGCGCCGTCTACACCAGGATCATCATCATCATCTTCAGTCGTCCATCAAACCTGATAACCAGGTAAGTATATCGGACTCCTGCCATTAGCGGGAAGGTCAGGGTAGCTCCAACCGCCTCCAGGGATCAGGAAGGAATCATCATCACTAGGATCATCATCACTATCGGATCATCATCACTATCGGATCATCATCACTATCGGATCATCATCACTATCGGATCATCATCACTATCGGATCATTCATCGATATCGGATCATCATCCTTGTCAACATCAAACACCAACTTCAAGCATTAGCACACCTCAGCAGCTCTCTCATCGCATCGCTCATCATCATCATCATCAACATCAGGATCATCATCGTTATCAACATCATCTCATCGCCTCATCATTATCAGCACTTGTTCAACATGGTTAACATTATATACTCAGCCGACACCATCCAAAGCCTAAAGAACTTTGCCACAACACTACCAACACCCATCCAAAAAAAATTACAAAAAGAACGAATCGTAAGAATCAGTCGACTATCAACAGGAAAAAACAGAGCACCATGGCATCTACAACATCTATCAAGTGCCCTAATCAACACCAGATCTGCAGTCAAACACAGACAGGAAATCCATGATTTCATAACCCAACACAACATAGACTGCCTCTTCATCACGGAAAGCTGGCTAACACCCGACTGCAATACCATCCTAGCAGAACTAGTGCCGGAGAACTACCGCATCCTAACGGAGCATAGAACAGGACAAAGAGGAGGAGGCCTAGCAGTAATTTACAAAGATCACCTTACGTTCATCAAACCAACTCTACAGAACTCATTGCCTTTCATGGAAACACTCACTCTGCAACTACAAACTACACCCCAGGATACCATCCACATACTGCTCTGCTACAGACCACCGGGACCCAAGACACACCTCCTCACACATTTAAATGAATTTTTCTCGACATACACCATGAAAACCAAAAATCTGCTGCTACTTGGAGACTTCAACCTTTGGGCCAACTCCCCCGAAGACCCTATCGCCACTGCCTGCATCGACCAACTAGAAAAACTAGGCTTGCAACAATTGATAAATACTCCTACTCATGTATCAGGTCACACTCTTGACCTAATCTTCAAACAAGATATGGACATCAACACACTGGACAACCAGCCTCTACCATGGACAGACCATCATGCCATCAAGTTTACTATAACGACCAACACGGCCCTCCAAAAATCAATACAATCAGCAACAACACACTGGACAAGATCACAGAAGAAACTATACTCTGAGCTTTTCAAAACCACGCTATTGAATAATATGGAAATGCTAAACCAAAACCACTCAACAGAAGAAACACTCAACTTCCTGAACAATGCTTTGCTACAGACAGCAGATACGGTTGCTCCAAGACGCAGAGCACTCATCCGCAAAAACAATGCAGGCTGGTTCAATGACGCTCTTACTTTACTGAAACAAGAACGCAGAAGAGCAGAAGGAGCCTGGAGAAGAAATGCAACAAAGGAGAACTACACAATCTACAAAGCACTCACTAGGAAATATCATAAAGCAATCTTCAAAGCAAAAAGAGACCATTTCGCAAACACCATCGCAAAAGCCCTAAACCGCCCCCGCGAACTCTTCAAACTAGTAGCTCAGACCATGAATCCCACCTGTTTGGAGTCTTCAGCAAACGAAACACAGGAATTCTGCAATGAACTATCCAATTTTTTTATCGACAAAATTGATAACATTAGGAAAATAATTCAGCAGGAAAAATCAAACAACCCCACACAGCCAAAGGAAGAAAAGAACCAGATAAATATTCTGCAATCAAAGAAATTTACTCTGGTCCCAATTACAATCGACACTACTAAAAACATCATCAGAAGCCTCCGAGATAGCACTTCACCGAACGACATCATTCCGGCAAAACTGCTGAAAGAATGTACCGACATCTTGGCACCCCACATAACACACTTCATCAACCAATCGTTCAAAGAAGGTATTGTGCCGACTTCCCTTAAACAAGGAATAATCAAACCCCTATTAAAGAAACCCAACCTCGACCCGAATGACCCAAATTTTAGAAGACCGGTAACAAGCCTGACCACCATCTCCAAGATTATCGAGAAAGTTGTAACACAACAGCTACAACTTCATTTGGATACCCACAATCTCCTGGACCCACTTCAATCGGGGTTCCGCCCAGGCCATGGGACGGAAACGGCACTTCTCAAAATATGGGACGACGTACTAGAAGCAGCAGATGACGGAGAATCATGTCTCCTGGTGCTGCTGGACCTCAGTGCAGCCTTTGACACAGTAGATCACAAAATCCTATTTACGCGTCTCACCGAAGTAGCAGGAGTCGCAGACACGGACCTACCATGGTCCGCATCCTTCTTAGAAAACCGATCCCAGACAGTGAAACTGGGAGCCTTTACCTCGGCACCACGCACAAATACATGCGGAGTCCCTCAAGGATCACCCCTGTCACCGGTACTCTTCAACATCTACCTTCGGCCACTCCTCAAAATCATCAGTGAACAGGACATGCGTTATCACTCCTATGCAGATGACACTCAACTATACTTTCGCATCAACAACAAAAAAGATCAATATTACGGACTGGAAAAATGCCTTACATTGATCAACAATTGGATGACAGAGAGCTCCCTCAAGCTTAATGGATCCAAAACAGAACTGCTCATTTTCCACGCTAACCGAAAGAAAAACGCCAGGACCTCATGGACGCCACCCACCATCCTGGGACAAAACATAACCCCAAGCACCAAAGTTAAAAGCCTGGGAGTTATCTTTGACTCAGACATGACTATGGACGCACAAATAGGATCAGTAGTCAGTGGATCCCACCACCTTCTCCGCCTGCTACGAAGACTAATCCCGTTCATCTCGTAAAAAGACAGAGCAGTAGTAGTCGGAACCATTATCAATTCACGGCTTGACTACGCTAACTCACTTTACCTAGGACTACCCAAATACCAAGTTACACGTCTACAAGTCGTCCAAAACACAGCGGCCAGACTGGTAACAGGGAAAAAACCCTGGGAATCAATCGCACCATCCCTGAAAAGCCTCCATTGGCTAGCCATAAAGGATCGGATCACATTCAAGACCCTCTGCCTCACCCACAAATGCGCACAAGGAAACGCTCCTGAATACTTATGCGAGAAAATAAAACACTACACCACTACTCGTGACCTTCGATCAACTAACCAAAACCTCCTCCACATCCCCAAGACCCGCTACAAAGCCAAGGGAGAACGAAGGTTTGCTGTCCAAGGACCAAGGCTATGGAATGCGCTACCCACGAATATCCGCATGGAAGAAGACCATCGGGCCTTCCGGAAAATACTAAAGACCCATCTCTTCTAACGATCTCAACAACACTGGATGCAAAGCGCCTTGAGGCGATTTAGTTCGCAATTGCAGCGCTATACAAGTTACTCACTCACTCACTCACTCACCCCCCAATATACTCAGGGGACTTTAAAGGCAACTTTTGTCAAAATTTGGTGCATACATCACCATATAGAAAAATATATAAAAACAATAGCAGAATTGGATCATATGGAGTATTGTGACTGACGCGTTTCAGGACCTGTTAGTAGTCCTTTCTTCAGGGGCATTCCATAAAGAGTTTTTATACTATATAGCATTCTAAAATGAAACATAACACAGATTGAAATCAAGTTACAAAAAAAGAACAACAAGAGCATTGTTGGATGTAAGTTTAAAATAACATACCGATCCAAAAGGGGGTCTGCGCTTTTAGTGCCACCAAAAACCACGCAAAGGATTTAAGAGTGCTCTGGTATCTCTACGGAACCCTGATAGATGATAAACCTGGAGCAATCTTTATCTCTTTTAGGTTGTTTTGAACATCCAAGAGTTTTAAAGAGTAGGGGGTATATTTCAATAGGTAACAGACTTTAGCGGTACTGTCGGTTTTATTGGAAATGTATCCATATGCCACACAAGATGAGGAGTATTTCTGTGAAAGAGTATATAAAAAACATTAAAGATTCTATACACCTATTACAAAATTTAGAGGGTATTCACCTGAATCCTGAAACTCTACTTGTAGCAATAGATGTTGAGGCACTCTATAGCTCTATCCTCCACCATCTGGGGATTGCAGCGATAAAACACATACTATCGCAATCCCATAAGGATGAAAAAAGTGGGGGGAACTCCCGCACTGCCCTAACGTGAAATAAATATGTGACTAGGGAAAAGGGGGGGGGGAGGGGGCACTGCTGCTGAACACCTATGAATCCGATTTAGGGAAACTAAAAGCAATATAAAACAGTGATGGTGTTAAGCGCTGTGTTTAAACAAACAAAGAAAGGAGGGAGAAGTGGGAGTAATGTGACTGATAACACACTCAATCAAAACATATATATAATGTGACCTTGATATGAATAGATTGGCTAGGTAAGTAAAAGAACTCTAATCCTCTACTATTCACATCTATCCATCCTAACCAATTGTGAATAATCCAAAAAGAAAAAAAGGTATATTAAGGGTGAGTTTTCTAAAAAAGTGTACTAATACATAAAACAGTCCACAAAAAATATACAATACAATTATCAAGAAAATATATGTGTGTAGAAATCCAAAAAAAGTCCAGTTTACACCATACAATTTCAAAGTGAATATACAGTGATTCCCATCACCAAAGTGAACCAGTACATAGACTGAAAAAGTGGCATACACATCAGTATGATATTCCAAATACTGGTCTCTCTTCAGTGCTCCACCTCTGTGCCTGCAAGCAGCTTACCTTATTGCTAATAAAGCTTAGCATGGGCAGGTCACAGGGTGTTGAGGCGTTGAGGACTGGTGAGCAGAGGTTATAGCAGTGCTGATCTCCTTCCTATAGTTGTAATCCTCTCAAATGTCACACATAGATGCAGAAAAGAAAAAAACAATATAGTGTAGTTCCGCTACTGTCTCGAGGCACAGACAGACATCAGATAAGCACTCACTGAAAGAGAGACAGTAGGGGCCTGTCTCCACGAGCAAGGAACTCGTCGTCCCTCAAAGTGTCAGTGGCTCTGTGTGGCTCTCAAAACAGCAGGGGATCTAAGTAGATCGTGGCAATCAATGCAATAAGAAAGATATGGCAGACATTGCATAATCCTGTATACAAAATATAGTTTATTAAAAAACGCACAGTATAAAACACTCACATGATATCTGGAAAAAAGAGGCAGAGTATCCTACGAGTATCTCACTCGTCTGCCTGATCTAATCCTGGTGTGTCAGCGAATCTCCTCTCCCTACGCGTATCGTCACGTGTCACGTGACTATCCTACGGGTACCTCACTCGTCTGCCTGATCTAATCCTGGTGTGTCAGCGAATCTCCTCTCCCTACGCGTATCGTCACGTGTCACGTGACTTCATCAGGTGAAGTCACGTGACACGTGACGATACGCGTAGGGAGAGGAGATTCGCTGACACACCAGGATTAGATCAGGCAGATGAGTGAGGTACTCGTAGGATACTCTGCCTCTTTTTTCCACATATCATGTGAGTGTTTTATACTGTGCGTTTTTTAATAAACTATATTTTGTATACGGAATTATGCGATGTCTACCATATCTTTCTTATTGCATTGATTGCCACGATCTACTGAGATCCCCTGCTGTTTGGAGAGCCACACAGAGCCACTGACACTTTGAGGGACGACGAGTTCCTTGCTCGTGGAGACGGGCCCCTACTGTCTCTCTTTCAGTGAGTGCTTATCTGATGTCTGTCTGTGCCTCGAGACAGTAGCAGAACTACACTATATTGTTTTTTTCTTTTCTGCATCTATGTGTGACGTTTGAGAGGATTACAACTATAGGAAGGAGATCAGCACTGCTATAACCTCTGCTCACCAGTCCTCAACGCCTCAACACCCTGTGACCTGCCCATGCTAAGCTTTATTAGCAATAAGGTAAGCTGCTTGCAGGCACAGAGGTGGAGCACTGAAGAGAGACCAGTATTTGGAATAGCATACTGATGTGTATGCCACTTTTTCAGTCTATGTACTGGTTCACTTTGGTGATGGGAATCACTGTATATTCACTTTGAAATTGTATGGTGTAAACTGGACTTTTTTTGGATTTCTACACACATATATTTTCTTGATAATTGTATTGTATATTTTTTGTGGACTGTTTTATGTATTAGTACACTTTTTTAGAAAACTCACCCTTAATATACCTTTTTTTCTTTTTTCTTTTTGGATTATTCACAATTGGTTAGGATGGATAGATGTGAATAGTAGAGGATTAGAGTTCTTTTACTTACCTAGCCAATCTATTCGTATCAAGGTCACAATATATATATGTTTTGATTGAGTGTGTTATCAGTCACATTACTCCCACTTCTCCCTCCTTTCTTTGTTTGTTTAAACACAGCGCTTAACACCATCACTGTTTTATAATCCCATAAGGATGATTGGAAAATTCGCCAAATTCTTCACCTCAGCATTAGAATTCATTCTTTCACACAATATCTTTTCATTTGATGGTTCCCATTTCCACCAGGTGCAGGGGGTAGCGATGGGGATTTGCTGAGCCCCGTCCTATGCCAACCTGTACCTGGTGGAGTGGCAGCGCTCTCTCCTAGATGATGATGAGTTATCCACATTAATGAGACCTATCACAACTTGGTATCGCTACATTGATGATATCTTCATCATCTGGGAGGGTCCTGCCGAGACCCTCAATGCATTTGTGTCAGCAATCAAGAAAAATAACTTTAATTTGAATTTCACAATGTCTTACAGTAAGGTCATGATCACTTTCTTAGATGTTAAAATCACAAAAAACATGGATGGAAGTCTATCCAGTGGTCTATTCAGAAAGCCCACTGCAGGGAATACTATCCTACATGCATCCAGTGCACATCCTCAACCTCTTGTGCAATCAATTCCTTAAAGCCAGTACTTAAAGTAGTTGTAAACCCCAAAAATGTTAAAAAAAAAATTAAAACCTGCAAAACAAAGGCATAATGAGCTAGTATGACTAGCATACTAGCTCATTATGCATTACTTACCTTAGATCGAAGCCCCCAAAGCCGTCCTCGTCTTCCCCTCCAGCCGCAGACATATCTCCCGGAGGTTACTTCCGGGCATACGCGCGGGAGCCGTCAAAACCGGCATTATTCATTCAGAAAACAGGCATTTTCAGTGCGCCTGCGCCGTTGTCTATGGCGCGCAAGCGCCGTAGACAACGGTTCATTATTTTTGGCAAATATCTCCTAAACCGTGTAGGTTTAGGAGATATTGCAAACACATACAGGTAAGCCTTAATGTAGGCTTAACTGTAGGTGAAAGTTGTAATGGAGGGTTTACTTCCATTTTAAGGCTGAGGAAAAATTGCTCAATAGACGCTTCCTTTCACCTAGAAGCAAACTTCCTAAAGACTAGATTACTAAATCGGGGGTACTCCCTCACTTGTCTTAAGAAAGCCTTAAAAAGTGCAAATGGTCAGTCCAGAAATTAGCTTCTTTTCTCTAAAAACAAAAAAAGAGACACACAGCCACAAACAATTAGTCTTATAATGAAATACAATAATCAATATAAATCAATTTGAAATATATTGGAAAAACATTGGCATATACTTAGGATCGATCCGACTTTAAGCCCTCACATACCACAACACCCAGCAATCACTTATCGCAAAACAAAGTCCATCAAGGACCGATTGGTCCAAAGTGAGTTTGTAGTTTGCCAATGGGAAAGTTTCTACATTTGCAAGACAAAATTGGAATTCCACAAACGCGCAGGAAGACACGTCACCAGCATGCTAAAAGTGAATCCAGAGCTCCCACTGGGGAGACATGTCAGGGATCATCACAGATGGATATGTCCAAGGTTTCAATTTTTGATCCTGGATTGCATCCACCCCAACGTAAGAGGAGGGGATTGGAATAAGCGCCTCCTGCAGCGTGAGGTACGCTGGATTATGGAGCTCAATGCCACCTCCTCACTAGTAGGGATGAGCTTCGAGTTTGAGTCAAACCCATGTTCGACTCGAACATCGCCTGTTCGGCTGTTCGCCGAATTTCGAACATTATGGGCCGTTCGCGCCAAATTCGAGTGGCGCGTCACGGCCCATAATTCACTGCGGCATCGTAGTGCATTGCTGGCTGATGATTGGCCAAGCATGCACTATGACCCGCATGCCTGGCCAATCACAGCGCCGTAAGTACAGAGAGCCATAATTGGCCAATCATGGCTCAGAGGAGTAGGTACACGCCCCACACTATATAAGGCCGCCGGCTTGGCGGCCTTGTGTAGTGTGTTGGCGTTGGTTAAAGGAAAGAGACAGAGAGACAGTGTAATTTGATTTGAGTTAGATAGAGCAGGCAGGCAAGTCAGTTAGCTGCAGTTACAGTGTGTAGAGGATATATATGCATCCTAGGTGTTGTATATATATTTACACACTGTATTCAGTTTAGCCAGATCCGTTCCTGTTATTCTCTATACTGACAGGAAGGCAGGTGATTGTGCTAGCTGCAGTGTTTCACTTAGTGTACTGTGTCCTTTGGACAGTGTGCAGCAAAAGCTTACCTGAATACAATTGCTGGTGTTCTGATACAAATACAGGCTGGTAGCTGCAGTATTTTGCTTTAGTGTCCTTTGCACAGTGTGCACCAAAAGCTTACCTGAATACAATTGCTGGTGTTCTGATACAAATACAGGCAGGGAGCTGCAGTATTTTGCTTTAGTGTCCTTTGCACAGTGTGCACCTAAAGTTTACCTCAATACAATTGCTGGTGTTCTGATAAAAATACAGGCAGGGAGCTGCAGTATTTAGCTTTAGTGTCCTTTGCACAGTGTGCACCTAAAGCCTACCTCAATACACTTGCTGGTGTTCTGATACAAATACAGGCAGGGAGCTGCAGTATTTTGCTTTAGTGTCCTTTGCACAGTGTGCACCAAAAGCTTACCTGAATACAATTTCTGGTGTTCTGATACAAATACAGGCAGCGAGCTGCAGTATTTTGCTTTAGTGTACTTTGCACAGTGTGCACCTAAAGCTTACCTCAATACAATTGCCGGTGTTCTGATACAAATACAGGCAGGGAGCTGCAGTATTTTTCTTCAGTGTCCTTTGCACAGTGTGCACCTAAAGCTTACCTCAATATAATTGCTGGTGTTCTGATACAAATACAGGCAGGGAGCTGCAGTATTTTGCTTTAGTGTCCTTTGCACAGTGTGCACCAAAAGCTTACCTGAATACAATTGCTTGTGTTCTGATACAAATACAGGCAGGGAGCTGCAGTATTTTGCTTTAGTGTCCTTTGCACAGTGTGCACCAAAATCTTACCTGAATACAATTGCTGGTGTTCTGATACAAATACCACAGGCAGGGAGCTGCAAGTATTTTCAGTTAGTGTACTGTGTCCTCTGCACAGTGTGCACCTAAAACTAACTGAAGACAATTGCTGGTGTTCTCATACTAATACCACAGCAGGCAGTTGATTCTGCTAGCTGCAGTATAATCAGTATATATACAAATAAAAAAAAAATGGCGTGGAGTTCCCCCCAAAAATCCATACCAGACCCTTTATCCAAGCACGCAACCTGGCAGCCCGCAGAAAAAGAGGGGGGACGAGAGAGCGCACCCCCTCCTGAACCATGCCAGGCCACATGCCCTCAACATGGGGAGGTTTTTTTGGGAGTCTGTAACCCCTCAAAGCACCATGTCTCGGGGTGTCTCCGGTGGAGACAGGATGCGCTGCGCTGGACATCTCATCGCTGGAGCCTGGACTTGGATGGAGAGGAGATCATCCACCGCTGGACCCCGGAGAGGAGAGCATCCATTGCAGGATGCCGACAGCGTTGGAGTGGAGACCGAGAGTGGATTACCAGCGCTGGAATCTTTTTTTTATTTTTATTTTTTTATTTTTAATAAAGGTCTTATCCCAACGGTGTCTGTGTTTTTTTACAATTTTTTACACTTTCTTTGTGAAATGGTAGGGGTACAATGTACCCCTTACCAATTCACATGGGGGGGCCGGGATCTGGGGGTCCCCTTTGTTAAAGGGGTCTTCCAGATTCTGATAAGCCCCCCGCCCGCAGACCCCCACAACCACTGGGCAAGGGTTGTGGGGATGAGGCCCTTGTCCCCATCAACATGGGACGTCAGATTGTACCAGGCAAATTTCCCTGCCCCAACTGCTGCACCGCCGAAAGAAGTTCGCTCCCAGCCATCCACATGCCCAGCGGTTGAATGCTCGCTTGGCTAAATTTCTAGCACTTCAACTGCTGCCTTTTCAGTTGGTAGACTCTGCCCCCTTCCGTGAGTTTGTGGAGTGTGCGGTTCCTCAGTGGCACTTTTTCTCAAGGAAGGCGATTCCGGCTGTCTACCGGCATGTGGAAGGCAATGTCTTGGCCTCGCTGGACCGGGCGGTCAGCGGTAAGGTGCATATTACCGCTGACTCATGGTCCAGCAGGCATGGACAGGGACGTTACCTATCTTTCATGGCGCATTGGGTGACTCTGCTGGCAGCTGGGAAGGATGCAGGACAAGGTGCAGAAGTGTTGGAGGTTGTTCCATCACCACGCCTCCAAAATGTTACTACTAGTGATTCTGACACACCTCTCTCCTCCACCCCCTCCTCTTCTTCTTCCTCAACGGCCTCTTCCTGTGCTTTGTCCTCGGAACCAGCGGTGCTCCGTAGGCGTTCAAGGGGCTATGCAAGTACGCAGGGAAAGAGATGCCATGCAGTGCTTGAGCTGGTGTGCTTGGGGGACAGGAGCCACACTGGGGCAGAAATTCTGTCAGCGCTGCAGGCGCAGGCTCAGAGGTGGTTAACGCCACACCAGCTTAGGCCAGGAATGGTGGTTTCCAACAATGGCTCACGTCCTTAACTTGGTGGTGCAGAGGGTCTAGGGCAGGTACCCGGAATTACAGGATGTCCTGAGGCAGGCCAGGAAAGTCTTGTGCATTTCCGCTGGTCATATAATGCCAGTGCTCGGCTGGCTGACCTGCAAAAGGAATTTAACTTGCCCAAGAACCCCCTTACCTGTGACATGCCCACCAGGTGGAACTCTACGTTAGCCATGCTGCAGCGGCTGCACACGCAGCAGAGGGCCATCAATGAGTATCTCTTGCAATATGGCACCAGGACAGGGTCAGAGGAGCTTGGATTTTTTTTCCCACGCAAGTGGGCCATGATCAGGGATGCATGCACTGTCCTGGCACCATTTGAGGAGGCCACGAGGATGGTGAGCAGTGACAGTGCATGCATCAGTGACACCATCCCTCTTGTCCACCTGTTGGAGCACATGCTGCATGGAATAAACAGGGCACTTGAGGCAGAACAGAGGGAGGAAGAGGAGGACTTCCTTACCTCTCAAGGCCCCTTTTATCCAGAGAGTGTTCCTGCTGGCCCGCTTATCACACAGGAAGAGGACGAGGAGGAGGATTGTGTCAGCATGGAGGTGGAGCCTAGCACTCAGCATCAGCAGCAGTCTTCAAGGGATCAATTACAATCCCAAGACACCCATGGACTTGTACGTGGCTGGGAGGAGGTGGCTGCGGATCATGTCGTCCTCAGTGACCCAGAGGACTCCGCACCGAATGCCTCAGCAAACCTACACTGCATGGCCTCCCTGATCCTGCAAATACCTAGGGGCAAGATCAGACTTGGACACCTTTCCTACCGAAAATCCTCTGGGTTACTGGGTCTTGAGGCTGGATCACTGGCCAGAGCTTGCACAGTATGCAATTGAGCTACTGGCCTGTCTTGCATCCAGCGTTCTTTCGAAACGCACATTCAGTGCTGCTGGAGGCTTTGTAACCGATCACAGGGTGCGCCTGTCCACCGACTCGGTCGATCGACTGACCTTCAAAAAAATGAATCAGTCTTGGATCACCACCAGCTACCAAGCACCTGATGCTCATGTAACCAATTTTTTTTTTTAAATGTCAGATCCCTTCAAGACTGCCTATGCTGATGCTGAGTGACAATCCCGTTATGCTGAGTGACTATCCTCTTTCTCCTCAATGATCATGCTGATAGCTTGTAAGAACATTTTTGGTTCTGGGCACCGCCACCAGTGGCTAAGGCCCAATTTTTCAGCCCCTGTTTAACAGGGGCGTGTAATTACAATTTTTGATGCAATACTTTGCAGCAGGGCTCATTCCTGCGCTCCAACTAGAGTATCTGTGAGGGGTTGCAGTGTTGTGGCACCAGCACCAGTGCCTAAGGCCCAATTTTTCATCCCCTGTTTAACAGGGGCGTGTAATTACAATTTTTGAAGCAATACTTTGCAGCAGGGCTCATTCCTGCGCTCCAACTAGAGTATCTGTGAGGGGTTGCAGTGTTGTGGCACTAGTGCCTAAGGCCCAATTTTTCATCCCCTGTTTAACAGGGGCATGTAATTACAATTATTGATCTAATATTTCACAGCAGGGCCCATTCCTGCGCCCACCAAGAGTAACTGTGAGGACTTACAGTGTTGTGGCACCAGCACCAGCACCACCACCACCAAAGGTCCAATTTTTCCTACCACTGTTCAACAATGGCATGTAATTACAATTCTTGATATAATAGTACACAGCAGGGAGTTCCAGCGCCCACCAAGAGTAACTGTGAGGGCTTACAGTGTTGTGACAACACCAACACCTAAGGGCCAGATTTCTGCAGAGTATATACGGCAGACCCCTACTTTCAAACATCCAACTTACAAATGACTCCTACTTGCAAACGGAAGGAGACAACAGGAAGTGAGAGGAAATCTACCCTAGGAAGGGAAATTATCTCCTGTAAAAGTTATTATGGGAAAAAGGTGTCTCCTCTCCACTGATGCTTTATCACCAATCCTTGTTTCACTAAAAAACCCACATTTTCAAAAAACATTTGTCATTGGGACGGAAAGTGAGGTGAAATGTTATGAACAGGTGCACAGACAGCAAAACAAATGTTACAGGGGTGATAACCCTTCCCTATGTTTTCCAAAAAGCTTAAAACTGATTTTTTGGCTGGAGCTACACCTTAAAAATGTACCAGTTTAAAATTATAAACCGATTCTACATAACAACAAACCTACAGTCCCTGTCTTGTTTGCACCGCCTGTATACTGCTGTTAAGAGTACTGTATATAGGGCCCTGGGGGCCCCACGCCTTTCCTTTTTTAAATTTAGGTGAGGGATTCCCCTTAATATTCATACAAGACCCAAATGGGCTGGGGGGGTACCCATGCCATTTTTCTCAATGATTTTCATCCATATTGCCGGGACCAGACATTACATTAAAGCCGCAAGCAGTTTTAAATTACTTTTTTTCCTTTAGAAATGTCATTTTGTGCAGGGACAGTTCTAAACACGGGAAACACGTGCCACTTCACAGGCATACTATAGACACCCCCCAGGCACGATATTTAAAGGAATATTTCCCTTTTTTTTTTCGCTTTTTGCATCATAAAAATCACTGCTCCCGAAAAAACTGCCTTTTTTAAAACTTATTTTTGCATTGATGCATGTCCCCTGGGGCAGGACCCGGGTCCCCAAACCCTTTTTAGGACAATAACTTGCATATTAGCCTTTAAAATTAGCACTTTTGATTCCGAACCTTTGAGTCCCATAGACTTTAACGGGGTTCTAAAGTTCGCGTGAACTTTCGGTCCGTTCGCAGGTTCTGGTGCGAACCGAACCGGGGGGTGTTTGGCTCATCCCTACTCACTAAGATTAAACAGCCAACTTAGCTACCGATCATTCCTGGGAGGCTTTGAATCAGGCGTTTGCGAAATGGATCTGTAGTAGGTTACCATACTGGGAAATGGGGAATATGCCTCCCTTTTTTTTCCCCCACCACCTCCCTCCTCTAACACAGTACCTTCAGATTCAATATGTAATTTATGAACTAAATATGTTATTTATGAACTGTTCTAAAAAACATATATGCTCAGTTATTAAGTGCTAATTTTGGAATTGAATGTCATTTATATTCAATAGGTCTCCTTCTATGGTTCTATGTGATGGCCTTATAATCCCTTGGAGGTGAGTTTGGAAGCAAGGGATCAGCAAATGGGCTGCACACGATTCTGCAAATTCTTAATCCCTTTGATGATCATAAGTATTGCCATATCTAGCCCCTCTATCTCTAAGGATATGAGAGGGTGACTTTACTATTATTAATACTATAGGGATACCTCTGTTAACTACCTTCGAACTTAATAGGACATACATGCCCCATAGCATATCCAGGCTAGGTAGGTGGGCACGAGATGGCTACCTAGTGTTATCCTGGCCAGCACTATTCATGTGATTTTGCATGACTTCGGTCCAATGGATGTGACACATTCGAGAGCTATGTGCCCGTACGATTTGGACTGATGCTAAAATTTGTATGAAATGCCTATGTTGCTCTGATGCATGCCCACCTCTCTCTCTCTCTCTCACCCCTGCACATCCAATGCAGGGATGCGTAGAGAGAGAGGGGAGGAGACGTCACGGGCTGGGGCGGGCCACCACTCCGATGACACGTGTCATACCCGGAACTCACTGCATCTATCACTACTAACATCTAGATGTGAAGTCAGCGGTAATAGATACCACTGACACCACGCATAATACAATCCTGTGCCCCGCCCACAATTCAGAACAACAGAACCATCAACGACACCCCATGCTAGCTAACGCAGTATTCAAGTGCGCACGTGCGGACGTCTCTAGACACATATAAAGAGAGGATTCTCCATTATCCACACATGCTACCACCCTAATATGCTGTGAACTATACCCTGCCTGGCTCTGAACAAAATCCGACAACTCTGAGATTAGGAGGTCAGTATGGAGTATATATACTCCACACTTATATATAATATAATAGAAAAATGTATTGATGGAAACTAACAGATGTTTCACATGGGATTTGTGTAAGTAAAGCTAATGATCTGCTATGATAACTTCATGCTATGTCATTGCCATTTTCTTAAACACTGATATTGCCAAGTGTTTGTTGAGTAATTAGGGAGCACAGGGTGCGTTGTCTACTCAACAACATGGATGGATATGTGTGTGTGTGTATATGTACACACATATATGTAATCTGGGGAGAAATTAACCCATCACTCAACACACTGGGAAACTGACTACAGTGGAGGTCTGATAATATATATCACCCTCTCCTGTGACAAACCCCCCCATACCAAAAATGACAATGCAATGGATATGAAAGAGGAAATATATGCCCCAATAACATAAAGCATTAAATATACTGCTACAAACTATATTTGAAGCTATACTCTTTCACAGAAATACTCCTTATCTCTTGTGGCATATTAATACATTTCCAATCAGACCTACAATACCGTTAAAGTCTGTTAACCATTGAAATACCTCCTACTCTTTAAAACTCTTGGATGTTCAAAACAACCTAAAGAAGATAAAGATTGCTCCAGGTTTATCATCTATCAGGGTTCCTGAGAGATACCAGAGCACTCCTAAATCCTTTGCTCTGTATTTGGTGGCGCTAAAAGTGCAGACCCCCTTTTGGATCGGTATGTTCTTTCAAACTTACTTCCAACGATGCTCTCGTTCTTCTGTTTTTGTAACTTGATTTTAATCTGTGTTATGTTTCATTTTAGAATGTTATATAATGTAAAAAGTCTGTATGGAATGCCCCTGAAGAAAGGACTAATAACAGGTCCTGAAACGCATCGGGCACAATACTAGGAGAATACCTCCATATGGTCCAATTCTGCTATTGTTTTTATGTATTTTGCTATATGGTGATGTATGCACCAAATTTTTAACACTATTAATAAAATTTCTATACTACTATAACCTAATTGCTTATCAATTGTCTTTAAAGTCCCCTGAGTATATTGGGGGGTACCTTTTCTATATGGTTCCTTAAAATAATATGTTTAGGCTGGAAGTACACTCTAATATATCCTGGCATGTAACTTTTTTCCTGGACAGACTATCTGAGCATAACACAAAGTGGTACATAATGATGTGGTTCTAATGTGCACATCTAGATGGCTAAGCTAGACCTCCAGGGAGACCCTGCAAAGTAACATAGCAAGCCAATAGTTAGAGATTAAATACACTGAACCTTTAGAGGCTCAATAAGCTACAGAAAATGTTTGCACACAACAAGAGGACAGCAAATGAGCAATAGTATAAGGTATGTTGATACATTTATTTTTTTCTCGTGAAGGGTTTAATAACACTTTATGCCTGATATAGATAGCTGCAAGGTCTTTACACAGAGGTGCAATTATATAAAATAAAGCACCACTGGGCTTGCTTTAGACAACATTCGACCAGTCTTTGATCACCAAAAAAATGGAACAGAGCAAGAAAGCCTACTACCAGCAGTCTTGTTTTACAGTTTTGGTTTCTAGCTTACTAGTATCCCTATTATATCAAACTAAACTTGGCTTGTAGAACCTTTTTCCTAGCAGGCTGTCTTTGAGGTATACTGTTGTTAGCCTGGACAGTTCATTTCTATCAAAGCAATCAATGTAAGCTACAAGATTTCCTTTTATTATTTCTGCTTATTTTATTCTTTCCATTTTTCAGTTGCTAGGAAACTATTTTTGCTTTGTGATTCCTTTAGCTTTAGAACGGAGTTGATTATATACTTCTATCGGGCCAGTTTTGATAATGCTCCACCTATTACCCACCTTTAGGGATGAGCCGAACACCCCCGGTTCGGTTCGCACCAGAACTTTCGAATGGAGCGAAAGTTTGCGCAAACTTTAGAACCCTATTAAATAGAATAGACTCGAACATTCTAAATCAAAAGTGCTAATTATAATGGTCTAATATGCTAGTTATTGTCCTAAAAAGGGTTTAGGGACCCAGGTCCTGCCCCAGGGGACATGTATCAATGCAAAAAAAAGTTTCAAAAACTGACGTTTTTTCGGGAGCAGTGATTTTAATGACGCTTTAAAACAAAAAAAAGTGAAATATTCCTTTAAATATCGTACCTGGGGGGTGTCTAAAGTATGCCAGTGAAGTGGCACGTGTTTCCCGTGTTTAGAACTGTCCCTGCACAAAATGACATTTCTAAAGGAAAAAAAGTCATTTAAAACTGCTTGCGGCTTTAATGTCATGTCTTGTCCCGGCAATACATATGAAAATTATTGAGAAACATGGCATGGGTACCCCCCCCCCCCCCCAGCCCATTACCAGCCCCTTTGGGTCTTGTATGAATATAAAGGGGAACCGCGCACTCAAATAAAAAAAAGAAAGGCGTGATGCCCCCAGGCCATATACAGTGGGGAAAAAAAGTATTTAGTCAGCCACCAATTGTGCAAGTTCTCCCTTTTAAAAAGATGAGAGAGGCCTGTAATTGTCATCATAGGTAAACCTCAACTATGAGAGACAAAATGTGGAAACAAATCCAGACAATCACATTGTCTGATTTGGAAAGAATTTATTTGCAAATTATGGTGGAAAATAAGTATTTGGTCACCTACAAACAAGCAGGATTTCTGGCTCTTACAGACCTGTATCTTCTTCTTTAAGAGGCTCCTCTGTCCTCCACTCATTACCTGTACTAATGGCACCTGTTTGAACTTGTTATCAGTATAAAAGACACCTGTCCACAACCTCAAACAGTCACACTCCAAACTCCAATATGGTGAAGACCAAAGAGCTGTGAAAGGACACCAGAAACAAAATTGTAGACCTGCACCAGGCTGGGAAGACTGAATCTGCGATAGGCAAGCAGCTTGGTGTGAAGAAATCAACTGTGGGAGCAATAATTAGAAAATGGAAGACATACAAGACCACTGATAATCTCCCTCGATCTAGGGCTTCACGCAAGATCTCACCCCGTGGGGTCAAAATTATCACAAGAACGGTGAGCAACAATCCCAGAACCACACGGGGGGACCTAGTGAATGACCTGCAGAGAGCTGGGACCAACGTAACAAAGGCTACCAGTAACACACTACGCCGCCAGGGACTCAGATCCCGCAGTGCCAGACATGTCCCCATGCCTATGCCAGTACATATTCGGGCCCAGTTGAGAGCAATTGGATGATCCAGAAGAGGATTGGGAGAATGTCATATGGTCAGATGAAACCAAAGTAGAACTGTTTGGTAGAAACACAAATCGTCGTGTTTGGAGGAGAGAGAATGCTGAGTTGCAACCAAAGAACACCATACCTACTGTGAAGCATGGGGGTGGCAACATCATGCTTTAGGGCTGTTTCTCTGCAAAGGGAAAAGGACGACTGATCCGTGTACATGAAAGAATGAATGGGGCCATGTATCGTGAAATTTTGAGTGCAAACCTCCTCCCATCAGCATGGGCATTGAAGTTGAAACGTAGCTGGGTCATTCAGCATGACAGTGATCCCAAACACACCGCCCGGGCAACGAAGGAGTGGCTTTGTAAGAAGCATTTTAAGGTCCTGGAGTGGCCTAGCCAGTCTCCAGATCTCAACCCCATAGAATACCTTTGGAGGGAGTTGTAAGTCCGTGTTGCCCAGCGACAGCCCCAAAGCATCACTGCTCTAGAGGAGATCTACATAGAGGAATGGGCCAACATACCAGCAACAGTGTGTGACAACCTTGTGAAGACTTACAGAAAACGTTTGACCTCTGTCATTGCCAACAAAGGATATACAACAAAGTATTGAGATGAACTTTTGATATTGACCAAATACTTATTTTCCACCATAATTTGCAAATAAATTCTTTCCAAATCAGACAATGTGATTGTCTGGATTTGTTTCCACATTTTGTCTCTCATAGTTGAGGTATACCTATGAGGACAATTACAGGCCTCTCTCATCTTTTTAAGTGGGAGAACTTGCACAATTGGTGGCTGACTAAATACTTTTTTGCCCCACTGTATACTCTGAACAGCAGTATACAGGCGGTGCAAACAAGACAGGGACTGTAGGTTTGTTGTTACGTAGATTATTTTTGTAATTTTGAACTGGTCCATTTTTAAAGTGTAGCTCCAGCCAAAAAATCTATTTTTAAGCTTTTTGGAAAACATAGGGAAGGGTTATCACCCCTGTAACAGTTGTTTTGCTGTCTGTGCACCTGTTCAGAACATTTCCCCTCACTTTCCCTCCCAATGACAAATGTTGTTCGAAAATATGGGGTTTTTATTGAAACAAGGATTGGTGATAAAGCATCAGTGGAGAGGAGACACCTTTTCCCATATAAAATCTTACAGCAGAGAATTTCCCTTCCTAGGGGTAGATTTCCTCTCACTTCCTGTTGTCTCCTTCCGTTTGCAAGTAGGAGTCGTTTGTAATTTGGATGTTTGAAAGTAGGGGCCTGCCGTATATACTCTGCAGAAATTTGGTCCTTAGGTCTTGGTGTTGCCACAACGCTGTAAGCCCTCACAGTTACTCTTGGTGGGCGCTGGAATGCTCTGCTGTGAACTATTATATCAAGAATTGTAATTACATGCCATTGATGATTGAACAGTGGTAGGAAAAATTGGGCCTTTGGTGGTGGTGCTGGTGGCACAACGCTGTAAGTTTTCACAGTTACTCTTGGTGGGCGCAGGAATTGGCCCAGCTGTGAAATATTAGATCAAGAATTGTAATTACATGCCGCTGTTGAACAGGGACAAAAAAATTGGGTCTTAGGCACTGGTGCCACAACACTGCAACCCCTCACAGATACTGTAGTTGGAGCGCAGCAATGAGCTCTGCTGCAAAATATTGCATAAAAAATTGTAAATACACGCCCCTGTTAAACAGGGGCAGAAAAATTGGGCCTTAGCTCAGAAACAAAAATGTTCTTCCAAGCTATCAGCATGATCATTGAGGAGGAAGAGGATAGTCACTCATCATAACAGGATAGTCACTCAGCATCAGCATAGGCAGTCTTAAAGGGATCTGACATTTCCAAAAAAATATATTCGGTTACATCAGCATCAGGTGCTTGGTAGCTGGTGGTGATCCAAGACTGATTCATTTTTATGAACGTCAGTCGATCGACCGAGTCGGTGTACAGGCACACCCTGTGATCGGTTACAAAGCCTCCAGCAGCACTGAATGTGCGTTCCGAAAGAACGCTGGATGCAGGACAGGCCAGTAGCTCAATTGCATACTGTGCAAGCTCTGGCCAGTGATCCATCCTCAAGACCCAGTAACCCAGAGAATTTTTTGTGGGAAAGGTGTCCAAATCTGATCTTGCCCCTAGGTATTCCTGCACCATGTAAACCAGACGCTGGCGATGGTTGCTGGAACCGATCATACCTTGGGGCTGTGGACCAAAAAATTGTCTGAACGCATCGGTCAGACGGCCACCTTCTCCACCGCTCCTTCTTTGACTGACCGAAGACTCAGCAACACGTTGTCCAGGACCAGGAATTTGTAAACTCCCTGTCTCTGGGAACGCATTGCACAGACCTTTCTGCAAGGCCTTCCGAAGATGCTTCATCCTCTGCTCCCTCTGCAACGCCACGATAAGGTCCGCAACCTTACCCTTATAACGTGGATCAAGGAGGGTTGCCAGCCAGTAATGATCCCTCCCCTTGATCGCACGAATACAAGGATCCTTACGCAGGCTTTGCAGGATCAGGGAGGCCATGCAGCGTAGGTTTGCTGAGGCATTCGGTGCAGAGTCCTCTGGGTCACTGAGGACGATATTATCCGCAGCCACCTCCTCCCATCCACGTACAAGTCCATGGGTGTCTTGGGACTGTAATTGATCCCTTGAAGACTGCTGCTGATGCTGAAGGCTAGTCTCCACCTCCATGCTGACACAATCCTCCTCCTCCTCCTTGTCCTCTTCCTGTGTCATAGGCGGGCCAGCAGGAACACTGTCTGGATAAAGGGGGCCTTGAGAGGTAAGGAAGTCCTCCTCTTCCTCCCTCTGTTCTGCCTCATGTGGCCTGTCCATTATTCCACGCAGCGTGTGCTCCAACAGGTGGACAAGAGGGACAGTGTCACTGATGCATGCACTGTCACTGCTCACCATCCTCGTGGCCTCCTCAAATGGTGCCAGGACAGTGCATGCATCCCTGATCATGGCCCACTGGCGTGGGGAAAAAAATCCAAGCTCCCCTGACGCTGTCCTGGTGCCATATTGCAAGAGATACTCATTGATGGCCCTCTGCTGCGTGTGCAGCCGCTGCAGCATGGCCAACGTAGAGTTCCACCTGGTGAGCATGTCACAGATTAGGCGGTTCTTGGGCAGGTTCAATTCCTTTGTAGGTCAGCCAGCCGAGCACTGGTATTATATGACCGGCGGAAATGCACACAGACTTTCCTGGCCTGCCTCAGGACCTCCGGTAAGCCCGGGTACCTGCCCAAGAACCGCTGCACCACCAAGGTAAGGACGTGAGCCAAACAGGGCACATGGGTCAGTTGTCCCTGTCAGAGGGCGGAGAGGAGGTTAGTGCCATTGTCGCAAACCACCTTTCCTGGCTTAAGCTGGCGTGACGTCAACCACCTCTGAGCCTGCCCCTGCAGAGCTGACAGAATCTCTGCCCCAGTGTGGCTCCTGTCCCCCAAGCACACCAGCTCAAGCACCGCATGGCATCTTTTTGCCTGCGTACTTGCGTAGCCCCTTGAACGCCTACGGAGCACCGCTGGTTCCGAGGACAAAGCACAGGAAGAGGCCATGGAGGAAGAAGAAGAGGAGGGGGTGGAGGAGAGAGGTGTGTCAGAATCACCAGTAGTAACATTTTGGAGGCGTGGTGGCGGAACAACCTCCAACACTACTGCACCTTGTCCTGCATCCTTCCCAGCTGCCAGCAGAGTCACCCAATGGTCCGTGAAAGATAGGTAATGTCCCTGTCCATGCCTGCTGGACCATGAGTCAGCGGTAATATGCACCTTACCGCTGACCGCCCTGTCCAGCGAGGCTAAGACATTGCCTTCCACATGCCGGTAGAGAGCCGGAATCGCCTTCCGTGAGAAAAAGTGGCGTTTGGGAACCTGCCACTGAGGAACCGCACATTCAACAAACTCACAGAAGGGGGCAGAGTCTACCAACTGAAAAGGCAGCAGTTGAAGTGCTAGCAATTTAGCCAAGCTAGCATTAAACCGTTGGGCATGTGGATGGCTGGGAGCGAACTTAATTTGGCGGTGCAGCAGCTGGGGCAGGGAAATTTGCCTGGTACAATCGGACGTCGGGGTACCGAAAGGAGATTGCCCGCAAGTACTTGGCTGTGACTGTGACACACCTAATTCTACACCTTCATTCCTCTCAGTGCAGGTTTCAGAGAGGACTGAAGGTATAGTGGGGTTGGAGATCCTAGCTGATGAGGAGCAAGGAGACGTCTGCTTTGTTCTTTGGTGTGGGTCTTTTAGGTACGCCGGCCAAGGGACTGCATGGCAGGTCGACATATGTCTGGTCAAGCACATGGTGCCCAAGCGGCTGATGTTTTGGCCACGTGAGATACGCTTCAGACATATGTTGCAAATGGCAACGGTGCGATCTGCTGCACACGTCTAAAAAAAGGCCCACACCAAAGAACTTTTGGAATAAATCGCTGAGACAGGAGCGCCCTGCACATGCAGAGCTCTACGGTGTGATGCAGTCAGTGTGCTGCCCTTAAGCTGGCCCCTGGAGGGCATCCTGCCTCGTTGGAGATGTGCCTCCTCCTCCTCTCTCCTATCAGACACCCATGTGGAGTCAGTGACCTTATCATCCCCTCCCTCCTCATCACTGGAGCAAATCTGGCAGTATGCTGCAGCTGGGGGAACATGACTGCCAGATAGCTGTCCTTGTTGGGCACCCCCTCTCTCTGGGCTCACGTTACTACCCCCTCTCTCTGGGCTCACGTTACTGCCTTCCTCTAGCTGGGTTCCATCATCGGATCCTTCGAAACGCTAGGCATCCTCCTGGAGCATGTACCCAACACTGTGGTCAAACTGTTTGGGGGACTCCTTGGGAGGACATGGTGGGGCTAGGGAAGGAGTGACTGATGCCATTGAGCCAAGGGAAGAGGCCGCTTTGGCAGCTGCTTTGCCAGACAAAGTACCCTGAGCCTGGGTGAGAGAGGATGAGGAGGATGAGGACGGCTTGGTCATCCACTCTACCAAATCATGGGCATGTTGTGGCTCAACATGGCCAGCTGCTGAAAAGAAGGACAAGCGTGTCCCACGGCCACGTGCTGATGAGGATGCACCGTGTCCACAACCAGCACTGTTGCCTCTAGACACAGAGCCTGCTTGCCCTCCTTTATTGCCTTGTGACTTTGCCTCTCTGTGCTTGCCTTCCAGACATACTAATGGCCTGCAGTGAGATGTAGCTGCACAAAGGTGGGATGTGTATATATATATATATATATATATATATATATATATACATATATATATATATATATATATATATATATCTGTATATATATATATAATGCAGCTATGAGACTCCACTGCCTGTTGTGGTATTAGTATGAGAAAAGCAGCAAAGGTCTTCAGTTAGTTTTAGGTGAACACTGTGCAGAGGACACAGTACACTAACTGAAAATACTAGCACCTCTCTGCCTGTGGTTTTATTATGAGAACACCACTAATTTTATTCAGGTTCCTTTAAGTGAACGCTCTGCAAAGGACAGAAGTACTGCAGTATACTACATGAAATTAATGCAGCCTGTGGTTTTATTATGAGAACACCACTAACTGTATTCAGGTAAGCTTTAGGTGAACGCTATGCAAAGCACACAGTACACTAAGTGAAACTCTGCTGCAGCTAGCACAATCACCTGCCTGCCTCTCACAGTATAGAGAACAGCAGTAACGGATCTAGCTAAACGAAATACAGTGTATAAATATATATACAACACCTAGGATGCATATATATCCTCTACACACTGTAACAACAGCTAACTGACTCGCATGCCTGCTCTATCTAACTCAATATAAATGACACTGTCTCTCTCTCTGTATCTCTCTTTCACAAACGCCAACACACTACACAAGGCCGACTTCCAGGCGGCCTTATATAGTGTGGGGCGTGTACCTACTCCTCTGAGCCATGATTGGCCAAAGCCATCCTGGCTTTGGCCAATTACGGCTCTCCGTTTATACCGCGCTGTGATTGGCCAAAGCATGCGGGTCATAGTGCATGCTTGGCCAATCATCAGCCAGCAATGCACTGCGATTCCGCAGTGAATTATGGCCCGAGACGCGCCACTCGTATTTGGCACGAACGCCCCATAATGTTCGAAATTCGGCGAACAGCAGATGTTCGAGTCGAACATGGGTTCGACTTAAACACGAAGCTTATCCCTACCCACCTTCAATGAACTCACCTGGACAATCAAACTCAGTCAACCTTGAGATCACAAGTATCACATTTATTTTCATAAGAGATCACTATATCTCCCTTAAGACCCATTAACACAGTTGAGGTGCATAGCGCACTCATGTTAAAGCGCTTTAGGCTATGTGTCAATGTGTGTTGCAACTTGGTAGCCCGTTCATTTGAATAAGCTGTAAAACATATAGAAATGCACCAAAAAAGGTCTGTGAATTAGGGTCAAATCATGAAGCAGGATCCAATTACCCTCAGAAAGGGTGGTACTATTTTTAGAAATTTATTATGGAATGTAAATAATGAGACCAATAGTAGTGTATAATTTTAATGAAGACTGGACTGGATATATGTATAGAAATATTATAATGTACTCAGAAGGAATAAATGATGGTGAGAATGGTGCAGGAAGGAAGCCAATGTAAGCACTCTTGCCGTGGCCAGCAGTGGGGCTTAGAAAAGCCACCAGGGCCCTGTAAGTCAAAGACACAGGAAAGGTAATTTCACTACTGTTCTCTTTTGATGTATGTCAATTATGAAAGCAAAATTAAGTGCTGAGGAATGTGCAGGTAATTGCTTATCTCACGTCCACCTTTTTCTGGCAGTAAATTGACTGAGGAACATGTCATCTTATTTCTTTGAGATGAGGTGAATTGCTCTGAATTAGTTTAATCCTCAAATTTAAGCACTTTTCCATTCCAGTAAGTTAAGTATATATATATATATATATATATATACCGTATTTATCGGCGTATAACACACACAGGCGTTTAACACGCAAGCACAGTTTACCCTCTATTTTCAGGGTAAAAAAGTGAGTGTTATACGCCAATAAGTACAATATATATATATATATATATATATATATATATATATATATACATATATATATTCTGCCTGCGTGCAGTAGGACCCATATATGCAGACTCTTTCAATGGCAGTGTCAGGCCGCGTACACACGACCGGTTTTCTCGGCAAAAAACAACAAGAAAACTGCCGGGAGAGCTTTCTTGCCGAGAAAACCGACTGTGTGTAAGCGGGTTTCAGTTTTCTCGTCAAGAAAACTGCCCAGATTCCCCGACGAGAAAAAAGACGACCTGCAGTCTTTTTTCTCGTCGAGAATCTCGTCGGCCTGTTTCTCGACGAGAAACCCGAGCATGTGTACACTTACTTGTCGCCGTGGAAACCCGCGCATGCTCGAAATGACTTTGACGCATGTGCGGTAGCTTCCTAGGCATAGGCATAGGATGTAGCAAGATGGCGGCGACGGCATCGAATGTGACAAACGCAGGCTCGTCGTAGTCGATGACGTCACCGCGTGCGTGCCATTCAAAAGAACGGTGGTTCTTTTGAATCGTACGTGTGTACACTTTGCCGGGACAAGTTTCATGTCAAGATTCTCGTCAGGAAAAACAAAGTTTTTTTTGTAAAGGAAAGGCACTGACTCATCACGGCCTGTGCCCAAGCAGCCAATTAGTGTTTCTACCTTATACAGAGCCGAAGCTAGGCAAAAGAAATTGAAGTAGAGTCTCATCCACTGGGACACAGATGGAATATCCTACCGATAAAAGGTTATTATTACAGCCTTCTAATAGAATTTTTGGAGCAGTGGACCTAAAGTCAATTTATGGTGATCCAGCGTCCACTGTGACCTTGGTTTTGCTTTTCTTAGCTGAGAGAAATTAAATGATCTTCTGCTACTGTAGGTCATCCTTGTCAAGGTTAGACATGCTGGGTTTTAAGAGATGCCCTCTCACACAGAAAAGTTTTAAGGGGTGTTTACTTAAAGCGGAGGTGCAGCTTGTTTTTTTTTTTTTTTTTTAAAGTCAGCAGCTACTAACAGTGTAGCTGCTGACTTTTAATAAGGACACTAACATGTCCTACTCGCCCGCGATGTCGGTCCCGCCATGGCGATTGATCTCTGCTGGCAGGTCCCGGCTCCTCCATCCTGACTAAGGGAAACAGGCAGTGAAGCCTTACGGCTTCACTGCCCGTTTCCTACTGCGCATGCGCCACTCGCACGGCGCTTTGTGAATGGGCAGCTTGCCTCCTGGGATACAAACAGTTCCCAGAAGGCAGCGCGCCCCATTCACAAGAAGAGGAAGTGGAAGGAGACCCACCACGGATGAGAAGAGGCACATTAGAGGCAGATTAGGGGACTTTCGCATAGCAACATGCATTTCGGGTGAGTATAATTATTATTTTTTTTTCTATTAATTTTTTTCTTTTTTTTTAGGATTTTTAATGTAAAAAAAAATTCTGGGTGGACCTCCGCTTTAAGCAGTTTCCGAGTCCTGTCTGCTTGAATCACTTCTCTCCAGACCTCTACCAGAATTGCTAGTAGATACATTTTAATTTTCACTTTGCAAGGGAATTTTCCTTTAGCTTAGCAAATGTGATAGAAAATCACCTTGCAAAAAATATACAATCACATGTGAGGAAAGAAAACCTGTATTTTGCTTGCACGTCATTGGATGATGAAAGTCAGCAGAGCTTCAGTATATTTACTAGATTAAGGGAAATTCCCTTGCAAAGCGAATGGCCTACAGTATTTGTCTTTAGAAAATCAACCCCTGTAAGTCTCTTCTGCCATAGAAGTTTCTGTTTGCCTGTTAGCAATTTTCTTCTGATTGCACACTGGGCCATGCATGTGCAGCTCAGTGTACAGATTTAGCATGCCTTGAATGATGGATTAAATAACTCCCATATGCATGCATCTGGTTACGTTATCTATGGCTAGCCAAGCAACATGGATATAGATGCCAAACATGGAGGAAGGTATATTGATGATATTGCTTTGCTGGAGACGGAGAGGGAGTTTTGGCAGGTAAGTGAGCCATAATGTGCAAGTATCCTGTGCATTCTTGCATATTATGTATCCCCTGCGATGATGTGGGATTTAGATCTGCTTTATGTCACTTAAATCATGCAAATTTCCCAGATATGTAGGTATATCTATGAATGAAGTCACTAATGAGCCCAGTTAAAAAGCAATGGAATGAGCTTGTTAAGGCAATATCGTTTCTTAAAAGAAAGGCACGTTCACTTTACAAATAGCACATTTAAATTAAAGGTGGGCTTTTCCAGCCCAAAAATGGATTTGAGCTTTCTGGTACTTAAATACCTGAACCCTATGTGCTGATCAATGGGAGTTAATGTATAAACTAGTGCATAGATGATAACGCACCCCCTATAAGCTATCAAAATCCTATCCTACCACATCTCCCAAATGTTGGAGTAACTGCGGATCAATTCTTTAGTATTGCCATTCAATTCATAGTTTTTTGAATTAGGCCTTTAAATTCTGTATGTTGTAAAAAAGTAAAGCGGATTGGAGAATAGAAAGGGGTATGTTACCCTGGGTGGGGGATGGGAGGTGGGGGGGGGGGAATTATATCCCTTTTTTTTCTCTTTCTATTTTACTGGTGATGTGGCTGGATAGCATGGGCAACATCACCAAACAGAGACAAATGTGCCCTGCATGAGGATGGACCTTGTCCTCCTTTGCCTGTGGACACAGATGCTGCTGGCCCCCTCATAGTGGCATGGGGACTTCTGCCTTTCCTTGTTGGCCTCCCAAACATGATGGGGGGGGCTTATTACCCAAATGTAATAGAAACTGGGAAATGTGTGATTGGATGCACTTTACTGATTAAAAAGTGATTTATGAAAAAAAAAAAAAAAAAAAGTGCTGTTTGGTGCCCTTCAAATTGAGGACTGATGCTAACAGAAGTTTAAAAACTATTTAAAAAAAATAAACCATTAAAATAAGGGTGAACACCAGTGTTGTAGTCACAAAAACTGTGGATGACAATTTAAAAAAAAGGGGGCAGGCAGGGGACAAGAAAAAATAAAAGTTATGCAGCACTGTATACAGCAATTGTTATGTAGTGCTGTGTTAAACTCTGCACTACACTAACACACTACACTAACACTACACTATACTCACACTATACTTACACTGTACTAACACTACACTAACACTCTACACTCAGAGTCACAATAAGTGAACACACTGGGGGTTATTTACGAAAGTCAAATCCATTTTGCTCTACAAGTGCAAAGTGCATTTGAAATTGCACTGAGAGTGCACTTGGAAGTGCAGTCGCTGAAATGAAGGGAAGCTCTGCTGATTTTATTATCTAATCATGTGCAAGCTAAAATGCTGTTTTTTATTTTCCTTGCATGTCCCCCTCGGATCTACAGCGATTGCACTTCCAAGTGCACTTACAGTGCAATTTCAAGTGCACTTCGTACTTGTAGTTTGCACTTGTGGTGCAAAGTGGATTTGCCTTTAGTAAATAACCCCCACTAACTCTCTAGTAGCAAACTGAGCCCTGTTCTATCTGTAGCGGGGTCTCTAAATTTAGATGGGATACACCTGGGTGGTAGTATGATCCAGGTGTGTAAATCATGAAAGGAATTGGACCATTTGTATTCGTGGAGGACTGGGTGGTGTATTATTCTCCTTGGCCTGTGGGTGGCGAGGTACCCGCAGGCTCAAGGTAGATTTGCTGCCACAGTGCTGCATTTTTTGTCCCTTTCCGGAGATGGTACGGCGAGGGCGGGGAACCTGCCATGACGTCAATGGAGGAGATAAGAGGGGGAGACGCCCTTGCCACGAGGTCTTCGGGATCTTCTTCATCACGCGCCCAGGCACCTTAAGGCCTGGGTGCGGGCGGTCCAGAGTTTCGGCCCAGGCGCCCTAGGCCTGGCCGGAGCAGAGTTGACGTCCATCCCAGGCACCTTCAGCCTGGGGTGAGGTACTAAACCAGAGGCCTGGGGCCCGGTGACTTCGACTGGGTCCCGTGAGGATGGAGGAGTCCGAGGGTCCCTGAGGTGGATGGGGCCCATGTCTGAGGTGAGGAGGCTGGAGAGGTCACCCGTCCGGAGAGTCCGGAGCAGCATCAACCCGGTGACGGATGGGCCTCCGGTAACTCCCTTGGAGGGACATCTTCCCCTGACAGGGGCCACAACGCAGCAAAGGTACTCCTATCCACATTCTCTTGAGTTGCTGGTAGAGACTCACAAGTTCTAAGTTTTCTCTTAGCCGATGGCTATAGTAACCGCTGGTGAAACCACAGTGGTTTAGCTGACAATCAGGATAGTGCCTCGACCTGCTCATCCCACCGTATTGAACTGTTATTGGGTCTCAACCAGTTGGCTGCTAAAGCACTGTTTATTGTGAGTGTGACAATAAAACAAGAGTTGGACCTTTATCGGTGTGTGGTACTCTGGTAAATGGGAGCAAAGGGAAGTGTCAGCACAGCAAGACTTGGTCCTTAACTGAAACGCACAGGCCCGAGGAAAATAACTGGTACTGGCCTTCACCTCACCCACTGCCATGGGGAGGACATGGGCCGTAGCGCATCTCACCCTCACATATGAAATACCCCTAGACAATAACAAGGGGGTGAGGCCGCTACATATCGATCTGTGCTTCAACAACACACTGCAAAAGCTTCCTTTTCGAAGGAACCTTTTATAGTGTGGGAGTGGGACTATGAGCACTGAGCTGTGATTGGACAAAGTCATCATGCAAATGTCCAATCAGGGCTCTGACAGTACTCTGTGCCCTAATTGACAAAGCCTTGCACCTGACCAGCGGCCCAATTAGGGCCCTAGAATGCACTGTGCAGCGCACAGTGCATTGTGGGGCACTCAGTAAGCGAACATCCCGCTGAGTGCCCTGCAAATTCGGGTGTTCGCCAAACGAGCGAACAGGCGATATTCGGGCCGAACTTTTGCCATGCCCAAACAATTCACCCAGCTCTACTCAGGACACTGCAGACTTTACATCGCAACTTGAATTTAACAAATTACTCATAAAGGCCAATGTACACTAGATGTTTAGCTCCGATGCATGGGGCTCTGGCATTTAGCTGCAGACAGAGGGCACAGGCGGACACCAAGCCCCGCGAGGCTGACAGATGCTGTAGCTGGATGGAGCTCAATGGAGAACATATTGGTATGTATCTTTTGGGCAGTATGCACCCAGGAATGAAACTCTTGAACACAGAGGTTCTGGTGCTCCAAGTCTTTATCCCAGGGTGCATACTGCCTTGAAGGAAAAAGTTTAGGATAGCAAAAAAACAAATATACATACTCACTGATATGGTGAGTCCTCCGCCAGCTCTAAGACCAAGAACTGAGCAATCACATGACTAATTGTTCAGTTCTCGGTTTTCCCAGAGCAGAGAGAAATGACTGTCAGTCACCGGTACTCTGCTCTGCCCATCCAGTGTTCACTGGAGTGCTGGCCGGTAGAGAGGGTGGGAGTGGCTGGCTCATGCTTTCAATGATGAGCAAGCTGTCGGTTAGGCATCTGGGTGAATCCCAACATTATTGTTGAAATCCCTGCAGAGCCTGGACCAGTTCTGTGATGTCAGCTGACAGCAGGCTTCAGCCCGCCGTTTGCTGTTTTTGGGTCATAAGAGTGAAGAAAAGGTCCACTCCTGTGATCCAAAAGAGAAGTATGGCCCAAAAAATTATAGTATTTATGCTTTATCTATATGTTACACAAAATGCCCATGGTTACCAAATAAGAATTTTGTGATATACTCTTTGTGGAGCTATTAAGGGCAACCAGGATGGACATTGTAATACATGAATGGTTAGAGGTCTATTTATAAATGTTTTCACAACTTTTCAAAATTTTCATTCAGGATTCACACATTTTCCAAATTGAATCAAATTAGAAAATGTGCAAATCTTGTGTGAAAGTTGTGTGAAATCATTTATAAAAATGTGTTCTACTTGTACACCAGAGTGGCATTAACCTCCCTAGCGGTAATCCCGAGCGTGACTCGGGGTTGTTTTTTTATGCTAGGATCGGTAACCCCGAGTCACGCTCGGGGTAGACATTGCAGAGCTCGCAGCGGAGTTTCCCTACCTTCTCCTGGCGATCCAGCGATGATGTCCTCTGCTGTGATCGCCAGCGAGATCTCCGGCGAGTGTCGGCACTTTCGTCCCCATCTGACTTCCTAGTTCCGTTCCCTGCGAGCCGCAGCGTCGCAAGGGAGCGGAACTGGGCGCCAAATTCAAAAAGGTAAACACATAGTATACATACAGTATACTGTAATCTTACAGATTACAGTACTGTATGTAATAATTACACACCCCCTTGGTCCCTAGTGGTCTGTCCAGTGTCCTGCATGCACTTTTATATAATAAAAATCGTTCTTTCTGCCTGGAAAATGGAGATTGTCCATAGCAACCAAAAAGTGTCCCTTTATGTCAAAAGTGGTTTTAGACCAACTAGAAAGCAGCGATAATAAATTAGAATCACTCGCAGAATTGAGCGATAGCGATTTGTGGGGAAATTCGTCATCAAACACTAAATCTAATGACAGCGACAATTCTGCAACTGAGCAAATTTCAGTGTTTTTGATTTGATTACATTATTGAATAATTTTTATTATAATTAGATTACTATTTTTTATAATTATTTATAGTTATTTATTATATTATAATTTATAATTTTGTGTTTCATATTTATCATACCCGGGATGTCTACTAGACTCTGGTTTGCTTAGGTTTAAGTAAGTAATTACTAAGAATCGCAGGCCTATAATACATAACACCAAATTTTCATGCAAAATAATTGTACCGCTTTTGGTACATAATTCCAGAAAGAATCATACCGCCAGGGAGGTTAAACAGAATGGTATAAAATACGTTTTATTCTTCATTACAATCATTTGTTCTAAGTATGGACAATTGATATACAGTATTGCTAGATATACATACTGTAAGTCTGTTCTCCTAATTCCTGGCTCTTCATATGATTTTGTTTTGTGCACTAATTAACTTGGCTGTATTAGCCTACAGCTATGCACACATGATGTGACAGATATCCCCAGTCACTGTCAGAGTGTGAGCCACATTTAAAGATTACAGATGCCAAGGAAGCACAGCATATGTTAAAAAGTAATACTAAAATACTTTTTTGTTTTCAATGTGAACTTATGTGTTGCCCATGCTTCGTTCAGAGATGGGAGTAGAGAGAAATAACTGGTATCTTGGGGTATACAATTATAAGCTTACTCCCCAGACATCATTTGTCATATTTAATCATTTTTGTTAAGAGAAACATTGGAAGCAGCTGTACTTATCTTATTCTTAGCTCAGTGGGCTTCCTACTAGCTGCATGACCAGTCATTATGTACAATGCAGGACAGGCAGTTTTGCATTGTAAGTAAAGGCGTCATGGGCCCATTATGGTTTGTCAGAGAGGAGAGCGCCAGCTGCTGGGGGAGAAAGAGGTACGGTAAGTAAAGCTACCTTTAGCCCTCATTCACACTGAACCGCTTTGTCATGCGATTTGACAGGTCGAATCGCATGGCAAGTCGCAGCCTATTGCCAGCAACGGCACAGGTGCGAGGTCGACTTTGTGGTGCCGCACAGATTTGCAAAAGTAGTTCCTGCACTACTTTTTCTAATTTTGTGTGCGACTTCAATCGACTTCTATGCATGAAGCCACACAGGTGTCTTTCAAGTCGCACCTGAAGTCACATGGACATGGTGCTTTGAAATTGTGCAGCTTCAGATGAAGTCACACAATTTCAAAGCCGTATTCAATGTGAAGGGCTAAATGTTTCCCAAGACAAGCATTAGCAAAAATGAAAAACACACCAGCATTGTCGTTTTGTTGCCCCTAGACAAAAAGCTAGCATTTCACCCTTGCAGGATGGGGGAAGCCCCACTGCAAGAGTGATTTTTAATTTACCAAATATCTCTATGACCAACAGAAGAGGGTAGTAAATGTGATATTATAAGTAGATAGGATTTGGTCCAACTAGGAGTTACTAACATGTTATTAATTTAGTAATCCCACACCCACTCCTCTCAACTTTTGCAGATAAAATTTGAGTTGACAGCATTAATAATACACATTATGCAACAAGTTTTTAGATAAGTAATCCGTTTTTAATAAAAAGATGCTGCAAACATCATTCAATAAAGATAATGAAGTGTCCAATATAGTTTCAAAGTAGGTAAGGTTGAATAAAAACACTAGTCCATCCAGTTCAACCTGTGTGGGTGTGTTCATGTCGGTAATCATTTCCCATATCCCTGTATATTGTGCTCACTAGAAATGGGCCAAACACGCCCCTGTTTGGGAGTTCTGCTGCGGACCGAACAGGGTGGGTGTTCGGCCCATATTTTAGTTAAAAGTTTTAGCCTGAACAGCGAACCCCATTGATGTCTATGGGAGCCGAACAGTGCCCATTTTGAAGGCTCATATGCAAGTAATTGGCCATAAAAGGGGTAAGGGGGTACGTGTACTGCAATAGGGGACATGTATCAATGCAAAAATATTTTTAAAAATATTTTTTTCAAGAGCAGTGATTTTAAGGATGCTTAAAATGCAACAAAAAAATGAAAAATTCCTTTAAATATAGTGCACGTGGGGTCCCCTTAGTCTGCCTGTAAAGTGGCGCATATGTAGCATGCATAGAACATGCTGCAGCAAAAATGAAATTTCTGAAGAAAAAAACAAGTCAAATCTCATTTAAAATGAAAAAAAATATATAAAAACAAATGCGCTACAATGTGAGTAATTAACCGATAATAAAGCCAGTTAAGTGAAATCCACAAACACACTGATGAATCAAAAAGTCCATCTATAATGACAGGTGAACAAAGTGAAGTGTGACGTGTGTCAGTGAATAAAAAGTTCCATCAGGGCCAAAGATGAAGAGAGACCGTGGGGGAATAGGCAGTTGTAAACTTGATGAATGGTGCATGCAACACCCGTGTCCACCACCAACGATATAAACTGCTTACCAGAAGTAAGAAACATATGAGCCCATCTGCAATCCCAGAAAATGGTCCAATGAAGTCCAATTGACGGCTTAAATCACAGCAGACATTCCCAAAAAGACAGAAGGAGCTCGATAGTGCATTACCCAATATCACATTTATTAAGAAAAGGGTTAAAACACTTACAATTAAGAATGTAGTAAATAGACAAATCGACCGGCCAGTCCGCCGTAACCTGTCCCGTAGTGATGACGTCAGCACGCACACCTCCCGACGTATGTTTCGTGTTCCTACACGTCGTCAATAGGGATCAGGTGACCTGCTGACGCATCACAAGATATAGCAACAAGAGAGCCAAGCCTCACTGTGAGCAGCCTATGGACGCAAGGCAAAAAACCAAGCCTCCACATCACTACACAGACCCGGCTTTAAACCACCATGCAAACCAAGCCTCACTATGAGTTACAGGCAACGGCTCGCAGGGTGGACAATAATATGAAACCTAATCACAACTCAATGATAAAGGCAACATATATACAAAACCTCAATACAGATTACAATATACAGAACAAACTGTTAAAAGCGATCATTAAGCATATGGATGGATAGGATCAACATTCACTTTGAAGAATATCATCCGTAAATCCACCACCACACAAAAAATATTATAATATATTAAAAACATAAAAATCATTAAAAATTATTTAAGATAGGAAGGATGATTCTGAGTGTATAGTATATGATTAATAAATGAATTAATATAGGTCCAAAAAGACAAAAAATTTTTTTTATATACTTAAGAATTGAAGGGGGGAGGGGGGAAAGGAACAGGTCCAGATAACATAACTTATCAAATAACCCGAGGGATTGTATGTAATGTGGGTCAAAACTATTGTGACATGTTCACATGTATATGATGAGCTAGGCCACCAGGGCCACAAATTACCCATAATTAATAATTAACAAAATATACATGGACATATAACCCGCTAATCTAAGAATTGTCGATAAAAGCGTTGAGATCTACCTCAACGTTCATCCCAAATGGGGCATAACTCTTCAACTTGTGGATCCAGGCCATCTCCAGTCTGGAAATGCTCCGAATCATGGAGTCACCTCTCCATCTTGGAGAACATTTGTCTATCCCCAAAAATATGGTATTAGTGGAGTTCTTAGCATGGACTTCTAAGTAATGCCGAGATACCGGATGCTTAGGAAAACCTGTGAGTATGTTTGTAATATGTTCATTAAGTCTCACACGGAGAGGTCGTTTAGTCCTGCCCACATATTGAAGTCCGCAGGGACATTGCAGGAGGTAAACGACTCTCTCCATGGAACAAGTAATGAAGGGAACTATTTTAAATTGAACATCAGTAATGGTGGACCTAAACGTATTGGTACGTCTATGTGGACACCCACTAAATGAACATACTCTGCATCTCTTGCATTGATAGAAACCCACAAACTGGTCAAGAAAAGTCCTTTTCACAGAAGAGGGATCTTACAACACTGTAAGCCCTCAGAGTTACTCTTGGTGGGTGCAGCAATGGGCCCTGCTGTGAATTATTAGATCAAGAATTGTAATTACATGCCCCTGTTGAACAGGGGCTGAAAAATTGGGCCTTAGGCACTGGTGGCACAACACTACAACCCCTCACAGATACTGTACTTGGAGCACAGCAATGAGCCCTGTTGCAAAGTATTGCTTCAAAAATTGTAATGACACGCCCCTGTTAAACAGGGGCTGAAAAATTGGGCCTTAGGCACTGGTGGCACAACACTCCAACCCCTCACAGATACTGTACTTGGAGCACAGCAATGAGCGCTATGGCAAATTATTGCTAAAAAAATTGTATTACACGCCCCTGTAAAACAGGGGCTGAAAAATTGGGCCTTAGCCACTGGTGGCGGCACCCATAAACAAAAATGATCTTCCAAGCTATCATCATCAATCGTATCATTGAGGACTCGGAGGAGGAGAATAGCCAGTCAACATAACAGCACAGGCACTCAGCATCAGCATCAGTCTTGAAGGGATGTGACATGTTAAAATCAATTAGTCTGTTATATCAGCATCAGGTGTGTGGTAGCTGGTGGTGATCCAAGACTGGTTCATCTTGATGAAAGTCAGTCGATCAACCGAGTCGGTGGACAGGCGCACCCTGTGATCCGTGACAAATCCTCCAGCAGCACTGAATGTGCGTTCCGAAAGAACGCTGGATGCAGGACAGGCCAGTAGCTCAATTGCATACTGTGCAAGCTCTGGCCAGTGATCCATCCTCAAGACCCAGTAAGCCAGAGGATTTTCGGTGGGGAAGGTGTCCAAGTCTGACCTTGCCCCTAGATATTCCTGCACCATGTTTATCAGACGCTGGCGATGGTTGCTGGAACCGATCATACTTTGGGGCTGCGGACTAAAGAATTGTCTGAACGCATCGGTCAGACGGCCACCTTCCCCACCGCTCCTTCTTTGACTGGCCGAAGCCTCAGCAACTCGTTGTCCAGGACCAGGAGTTTGTAACCTCCCAGTCTCTGGGAACGCGTTGCACAGACCTTTCTGCAAGGCCTCCCGGAGTTGTCTCATCCTCTGCTCCCTCTGCGACGGTAACATAAGGTCCGCAACCTTACCCTTGTACCGTGGATCAAGGAGAGTGGCCAGCCAGTAATGGTCCCTCTCCTTGATCCGAAGAATACGAGGATCCTTCCGCAGACTTTGCAGGATCAGGGAGGCCATGCAGCGTAGGTTTGCTGAGGCATTCGCTCCGGAGTCCTCTGGGTCACTAAGGACGACATGATCCGCAGCCACCTCCTCCCAGCCACGTACAAGTCCACTGGTTTCTTGGGACTGTAAATCATCCCTAAAAGACTGCTGCTGATGATGCTGAGTGCCAGCCTCCACCTCCATGCTGACACAATCCTCCTCCTCCTCCTCCTCCTCTTCCTGTGCGATGGGTGGGACAGAAGGAACACTGTCTGGGTAAAGGGGGCCTTGAGAGGCAAGGAAGTCCTCCTCTTCCTGCCTCTGTTCTGCCTCAAGTGCCCTGTCCATTATTCCACGCAGCGTGTGCTCCAACAGGTGGACAAGAGGTACAGTGTCACTGATGCATGCACTGTCACTGCTCACCATCCTCGTGGCCTCCTCAAATGGTGCCAGGACAGTGCATGCATCCCTGATCATGCCCCACTGGCGTGGAGAAAAAAAACAAGCTCCCCTGACCCTGTCCTGGTGCCGTAGTCGCACAGGTACTCATTGATGGCCCTCTGCTGCGTGTGCAGCCGCTGCAGCATGGCCAACGTTGAGTTCCACCTGGTGGGCATGTCACATATAAGGCGGTTCTTGGGCAGGTTCAACTCCTTTTGCAGCTCAGCCAGGCGAGCACTGGCATTATAAGATCTGCGGAAATGCACACAGACTTTCCTGGCCTGCCTCAGGACATCCTGTAAGCCCGGGTACCTGCCCAAGAACCGCTGCACCACCAGGTTAAGGACGTTAGCCGCACAGGGCACATGGGTCAGTTGTCCCTGTCGGAGGGCGGAGAGGAGGTTGGTGCCATTGTCGCAAACCACCATTTCTGGCTTAAGCTGGCGTGGCGTCAACCACCTCTCGGCCTGGCCCTGCAGAGCAGACAGGACCTCTGCCCCAGTGTGGCTTCTGTCCCCCAAACACACCAGCGCAAGCACGGCATGGCATCTTTTTGCCTGCGTACTTGCGTAGCCCCTTGAACGGCTACGGAGCACCGCTGGTTCAGAGGACAAACCACAGGAAGAGGCCATGGAGGAAGAAGAAGAGGAGGGGGTGGAGGAGAGAGGTGTGTCACAACCAGTAGTAGCATTTTGGAGGCGTGGCGGCGGAACAACCTCCAACACTACTGCACCTTGTCCTGCATCCTTCCCAGCTGCCAAAAGAGTGACCCAATGGGCCGTGAAAGAAAGGTAACGTCCCTGTCCATGCCTGCTGGACCATGAGTCAGCGGTAATATGCACCTTACCGCTGACCGCCCTGTCCAGCGAGGCCAAGACATTGCCTTCCACATGCCGGTAGAGAGCCGGAATAGCCTTCCGTGAGAAAAAGTGGCGTTTGGGAACCTGCCACTGAGGAACCGCACATTGCACAAACTCACGGAAGGGGGCCGAGTCTACCAACTGAAAAGGCAGCAGTTGAAGCGCTAGCAATTTAGCCAAGCTAGCATTCAACCGCTGGGCATGTGGATGGCTGGGAGTGAACTTCTTTCGACGGTCCAGCAGCTGGGGCAGGGAAATTTGCCTGCTAGAATCGGACGTCGGTGTACTGCTAGCAGAGTGGCCGCAACTACTTGGCTGTGACACACCTAATTCTACACCTTCATTCCTCTCAGTGCATGTTTCAGACAGGACTGAAGTTATAGTGGGGTTGGAGATCCCAGCTGATGCGGTGCAAGGAGAGGTCCGCTTTGTTCTTTGGTGTGGGTCTTTGAGGTAGGCTTGCCAACGAGCTGCATGGCAGGTCAACATATGTCTGGTCAGGCATGTGGTACCCAAGCGGCTGATGTTTTGGCCACGCGATATACGCTTGAGACATATGTTGCAAACAGCAGCTGTGCGATCTGATGCACTAGCCTCAAAAAAGGCCCACACCAAAGAACTTTTTGAATGACGGGCAGAGGCAGCGCCCTGCACAGGCGGAGCTCTGCGGTGTGATTCCGTCGGTGTACTGCCCTTACGCTGGCCACCAAAGGGCATCCTGCCTCGTTGGAGATGTGCCTCCTCCTCATCCTCCTCCTCCTCCTCTCTCCTATTAGGCACCCACGTGGAGTCAGTGACCTCATCATCCCCTCCCTCCTCATCACTGGAGCCAATCTGGCAGTATGCTGCAGCTGCTGGAACATGACTGCCAGATTGGTGTCCTTCTTGAGCATCCCCTCTGTCTGCTCTCACGCTACTGCCTTCCTGTAGCTGGGTTTCATCATCAGACCCTTCGAAACGCTGGGCATCCTCCTGGAGCATGTACCCAACACTGTGCTCAAACAGTTCGGGGGACTCCTCAGGAGGAGGACATGGTGGGTCTAGGGAAGGAGTGACTGATGATGAGTCTGACATTGATACCAGGGAAGAGGACGCTTTGGCAGCTGCTTTGCCAGTACCCTGAGCCTGGGTGAGAGAGGATGAGGAGGAGGAGGAGGGCTTGGTCATCCACTCTACCAAGTCTTCGGCATGATGTGGCTCAACATGTCCAGCTGCCGAAAAGAAGGACAAGCGTGTCCCATGGCCATGTGCTGATGACAATGCACCGCGTCCACGACCAGCACTGTTGCCCCCAGACACAGAGCCTGCTTGCCCTCTTTTATTGCCTCCTGACTGTCTGCCTCTCCTTGTTTGCCTTCCAGACATTCTAATAGATGGCCTGCAGGGAGATGGGAAAAAAGCAATAAGGGCTACCTTCAGGTGTCCTTCTCTGTCCCTTTACTTAAGGATTTCTAAATATGGTTGAGGATGATTGCTTTCGCACAGAATAGCACAACGACAATTTCCCTGACTGTCCAAAAAACAAGGATTTCAAAGATGGTTGATGAAGAATGCTTTAGCACAGTATAGCACAAGGAGAATTTCCCTCACTGTCCTTCCCTGTCCCTAGAAACAAGGATTATCACAGTGAAAGAAACTGACACTCTTCCTACCTATAGTTTTCTGTCCCTAGAAAAAATGTTTTTTTAAAGACGGTTGATGATCAATGCTTTAGCACACTATAGCACAAGGAGAATTTCCCTCACTGTCCTTCCCTGTCCCTAGAAACAAGGATTATCACAGTGAAAGAAACTGACACTCTTCCTACCTATAGTTTTCTGTCCCTAGAAAAAATGTTTTTTTAAAGACGGTTGATGATCAATGCTTTAGCACACTATAGCACAAGGAGAATTTCCCTCACTGTCCTTCCCTGTCCCTAGAAACAAGGATTATCACAGTGAAAGAAACTGACACTCTTCCTACCTATAGTTTTCTGTCCCTAGAAAAAATGTTTTTTTAAAGCTGATTGATGATCAATGCTTTAGCACACTATAGCACAAGTAGAATTTCCCTCACTGTCCTTCCCTGTTCCTAGAAACAAGGATTATCACAGTGAAAGAAACTGACACTCTTCCTACCTATAGTTTTCTGTCCCTAGAAAAAATGTTTTTTTAAAGATGGTTGATGATCAATGCTTTAGCACACAATAGCACAAGGAGAATTTCCCTCACTGTCCTTCCCTGTCCCTAGAAACAAGGATTATCACAGTGAAAGAAACTGACACTCTTCCTACCTATAGTTTTCTGTCCCTAGAATTTTTTTTTTTTAAAGATGGTTGGTGATCAATGCTTTAGCACACTATAGCACAAGGAGAATTTCCCTCACTGTCCTTCCCTGTCCCTAGAAACAAGGATTATCACAGTGAAAGAAACTGACACTCTTCCTACCTATAGTTTTCTGTCCCTAGAAAAAATGTTTTTTTAAAGACGGTTGATGATCAATGCTTTAGCACACTATAGCACAAGGAGAATTTCCCTCACTGTCCTTCCCTGTCCCTAGAAACAAGGATTATCACAGTGAAAGAAACTGACACTCTTCCTACCTATAGTTTTCTGTCCCTAGAAAAAATGTTTTTTTAAAGACGGTTGATGATCAATGCTTTAGCACACTATAGCACAAGGAGAATTTCCCTCACTGTCCTTCCCTGTCCCTAGAAACAAGGATTATCACAGTGAAAGAAACTGACACTCTTCCTACCTATAGTTTTCTGTCCCTAGAAAAAATGTTTTTTTAAAGATGGTTGATGATCAATGCTTTAGCACACTATAGCACAAGTAGAATTTCCCTCACTGTCCTTCCCTGTCCCTAGAAACAAGGATTATCACAGTGAAAGAAACTGACACTCTGCCTACCTATAGTTTTCTGTCCCTAGAAAAAATGTTTTTTTAAAGACGGTTGATGATCAATGCTTTAGCACACTATAGCACAAGGAGAATTTCCCTCACTGTCCTTCCCTGTCCCTAGAAACAAGGATTATCACAGTGAAAGAAACTGACACTCTTCCTACCTATAGTTTTCTGTCCCTAGAAAAAATGTTTTTTTAAAGATGGTTGATGATCAATGCTTTAGCACACTATAGCACAAGGAGAATTTCCCTCACTGTCCTTCCCTGTCCCTAGAAACAAGGATTATCACAGTGAAAGAAACTGACACTCTTCCTACCTATAGTTTTCTGTCCCTAGAAAAAATGTTTTTTTAAAGCTGATTGATGATCAATGCTTTAGCACACTATAGCACAAGTAGAATTTCCCTCACTGTCCTTCCCTGTCCCTAGAAACAAGGATTATCACAGTGAAAGAAACTGACACTCTTCCTACCTATAGTTTTCTGTCCCTAGAAAAAATGTTTTTTTAAAGACGGTTGATGATCAATGCTTTAGCACACTATAGCACAAGGAGAATTTCCCTCACTGTCCTTCCCTGTCCCTAGAAACAAGGATTATCACAGTGAAAGAAACTGACACTCTTCCTACCTATAGTTTTCTGTCCCTAGAAAAAATGTTTTTTTAAAGACGGTTGATGATCAATGCTTTAGCACACTATAGCACAAGGAGAATTTCCCTCACTGTCCTTCCCTGTCCCTAGAAACAAGGATTATCACAGTGAAAGAAACTGACACTCTTCCTACCTATAGTTTTCTGTCCCTAGAAAAAATGTTTTTTTAAAGATGGTTGATGATCAATGCTTTAGCACACTATAGCACAAGGAGAATTTCCCTCACTGTCCTTCCCTGTCCCTAGAAACAAGGATTATCACAGTGAAAGAAACTGACACTCTTCCTACCTATAGTTTTCTGTCCCTAGAAAAAATGTTTTTTTAAAGCTGATTGATGATCAATGCTTTAGCACACTATAGCACAAGTAGAATTTCCCTCACTGTCCTTCCCTGTCCCTAGAAACAAGGATTATCACAGTGAAAGAAACTGACACTCTTCCTACCTATAGTTTTCTGTCCCTAGAAAAAATGTTTTTTTAAAGACGGTTGATGATCAATGCTTTAGCACACTATAGCACAAGGAGAATTTCCCTCACTGTCCTTCCCTGTCCCTAGAAACAAGGATTATCACAGTGAAAGAAACTGACACTCTTCCTACCTATAGTTTTCTGTCCCTAGAAAAAATGTTTTTTTAAAGACGGTTGATGATCAATGCTTTAGCACACTATAGCACAAGGAGAATTTCCCTCACTGTCCTTCCCTGTCCCTAGAAACAAGGATTATCACAGTGAAAGAAACTGACACTCTTCCTACCTATAGTTTTCTGTCCCTAGAAAAAATGTTTTTTTAAAGATGGTTGATGATCAATGCTTTAGCACACTATAGCACAAGGAGAATTTCCCTCACTGTCCTTCCCTGTCCCTAGAAACAAGGATTATCACAGTGAAAGAAACTGACACTCTTCCTACCTATAGTTTTCTGTCCCTAGAAAAAATGTTTTTTTAAAGCTGATTGATGATCAATGCTTTAGCACACTATAGCACAAGTAGAATTTCCCTCACTGTCCTTCCCTGTCCCTAGAAACAAGGATTATCACAGTGAAAGAAACTGACACTCTTCCTACCTATAGTTTTCTGTCCCTAGAAAAAATGTTTTTTTAAAGACGGTTGATGATCAATGCTTTAGCACACTATAGCACAAGGAGAATTTCCCTCACTGTCCTTCCCTGTCCCTAGAAACAAGGATTATCACAGTGAAAGAAACTGACACTCTTCCTACCTATAGTTTTCTGTCCCTAGAAAAAATGTTTTTTTTAAAGACGGTTGATGATCAATGCTTTAGCACACTATAGCACAAGGAGAATTTCCCTCACTGTCCTTCCCTGTCCCTAGAAACAAGGATTATCACAGTGAAAGAAACTGACACTCTTCCTACCTATAGTTTTCTGTCCCTAGAAAAAATGTTTTTTTAAAGATGGTTGATGATCAATGCTTTAGCACACTATAGCACAAGGAGAATTTCCCTCACTGTCCTTCCCTGTCCCTAGAAACAAGGATTATCACAGTAAAACACACTGACACTCTCCCTACCTATAGTTTTCTGTCCCTAGAAAAAAATGATTTTTTAAAGATGGTTGATGATCAATGCTTTAGCACACTATAGCACAAGGAGAATTTCCCTCACTGTCCTTCCCTGTCCCTAGAAACAAGGATTTGCACAGTAAAACACACTGACACTCTCCCTACCTATCCTTCTCTTTCCCTAAACTAAAGGAATCCAGGTTAAGCAAGAAAAAAAAAATGTCACTGTCCCTGCCTATGCTTCTCTTTCCCTGCTCCGGAACACACTACACTAGGCCGCCGTGTTGGCGGCCTTTTATAGTGTGGGGCGTGTACTAAACACCCTCAGCAATAATTGGCCACAGGCATCCTGCCTGTGGCCAATCATTGCTCTCCTCGCTGCCGGCGCTGTGATTGGCCAAGCATGCGGGGTCACAGTGCATGCTTGGCCAATCACAGCGCCTGGATGACACTGCGATGGCGTAGTGCATTGTGGGCCGTTCGCGTCACTCGAATTAGGCGCGAACGGCCCAAATCGTTCGATCTTCGTCGAACGATCGAACAGCCGATGTTCGAGTCGAACGTATGTTCGACTCGAACACCGAGCTCATCCCTAATTACAAACATACTCACAGGTTTTCCTAAGCATCCGGTATCTCGGCATTACTTAGAGGTCCATGCTAAGAACCCCACTAATACCATATTTTTGGGGCTAGACAAATATTCTCCAAGATGGAGAGGTGACTCCATGATTCCGAGCATATCCAGACTGGAGATGGCCTGGATCCACAAGTTGAAGAGTTATGCCCCATTTGGGATGAACGTTGAGGTAGATCTCAACGCTTTTATCGACAATTCTTAGATTAGCGGGTTATATGTCCATGTATATTTTGTTAATTATTAATTACGGGTAATTTGTGGCCCTGGTGGCCTAGTTCATCATATACATGTGAACATGTCACAATAGTTTTGACCCACATTACATACAATCCCTCGGGTTATTTGATAAGTTATGTTATCTGGACCTGTTCCTTTCCCCCCTCCCGCCCTTCAATTCTTAAGTATATAAAAAAAATTTTTTTGTCTTTTTGGACCTATATTAATTCATTTATTAATCATATACTATACACTCAGAATCATCCTTCCTATCTTAAATAATTTTTAATGATTTTTATGTTTTTAATATATTATAATATTTTTTGTGTGGTGGTGGATTTACGGATAATATTCTTCAAAGTGAATGTTGATCCTATCCATCCATATGCTTAATGATCGCTTTTAACAGTTTGTTCTGTATATTGTAATCTGTATTGAGGTTTTGTATATATGTTGCCTTTATCATTGAGTTGTGATTAGGTTTCATATTATTGTCCACCCTGCGAGCCGTTGCCTGTAACTCATAGTGAGGCTTGGTTTGCATGGTGGTTTAAAGCCGGGTCTGTGTAGCGATGTGGAGGTTTGGTTTTTTGCCTTGCGTCCATAGGCTGCTCACAGTGAGGCTTGGCTCTCTTGTTGCTTTATCTTGTGATGCGTCAGCACGTCACCTGATCCCCATTGACGACGTGTAGGAACACGAAATGTACGTCGGGAGGTGTGCGTGCTGATGTCATCACTACGGGACAGGTTACGGCGGACCGGCCGGTCGATTTGTCTATTTACTACATTCTAATTGTAAGTGTTTTAACCCTTTTCTTAATAAATGTGATATTGGGTAATGCACTATCGAGCTCCTTCTGTCTTTTTGGGAATGTCTGCTGTGATTCAAGCCGTCAATTGGACTTCATTGGACCATTTTCTGGGATTGCAGATGGGCTCATATGTTTCTTACTTCTGGTAAGCAGTTTATATCGTTGGTGGTGGACACGGGTGTTGCATGCACCATTCATCAAGTTTACAACTGCCTATTCCCCCACGGTCTCTCTTCATCTTTGGCCCTGATGGAACTTTTTATTCACTGACACACGTCACACTTCACTTTGTTCACCTGTCATTATAGATGGACTTTTTGATTCATCAGTGTGTTTGTGGATTTCACTTAACTGGCTTTATTATCGGTTAATTACTCACATTGTAGCGCATTTGTTTCTATATTTTTTTGTCTTTTTTATGTTATCACATAATCACAGGTGCTGTTGTCATTTTATTGGCTTAGATAGCGCAGCTTTTGCTTTCGTTTTTTTCCTCATTTAAAATGACTTGCGGTTGCAATTGCCGGCACCCGGCTATTGAAAAAAAAAATAAGGAAAAAATATTTTTAAAAATTAAAAAACAAAAACAGCATGGGGTCCCACCCAAAATCCATACCATACTATATGAGCAAGCGCCCCCCCCAAACCATACCAGGCCAGATGCCCTCAACATGAGGGGGTGGGTGCTTTGGGGCGGGAAGCACTGTGTCCCCATGTTGATGGAGACAAGGGCCTCATCCCACAACTGTGGCCAGTGGTTGTGAGGGTCTGCAGGTGGGGGCTTATCAGAAACTGGAAGCCCCTTTAACAAGGGGACCCTCATATCCTGCCCCCCCCAAGTGAATAAGTATGGGGTACATAGTACCCCTACCCATTCATCAAAAAAGTGTCAAAAAGTAATAAAAACACAGAGACAGTTTATGACAATTCCTTTATTAAAAAAAAAAAAAAAACAGTGTCCCCGATGTAAATCGTCAATCATCCCGCCCACTGCACCAGGAAAAAAAAAGGCTCCTGCTGTCCATGAAGGCTGGCCGCCTCCTGCAGGCTAAGCCGTTTGACAGTTCTTATATAGGTAAGGGACAGGGCATCCTGGCTATGTCACCTGGTGGCACCGCCCTCTTCTAATGTTACAGACCGGTGCATGCTGGGTCAGTGACCTTAATGGACAGCGGGAGCGGGGTTTTTTTTTCGGGTGTGGTGGGCGGCATGATTGACGATGAATTTACATTGAGGGATACTTTTTTTTTTAAGCATCTATGGGGAACTGTATCAAATGCTTTTGCAAAATCCAGATACACCAAATCCATAGGCCTACCTTTATCTAGATGGCAGCTCACTTCCTTGTAGAAATATAAGGTGTAGTCTCTCGCGCTACCAAGTGAATAAAAACAATTTACAAAAGTGATAAATGAAACTGCTGCTAAACCTATACTGTACATAGTGCACCTAAATAAATGTAAATATAAATTATAATTAAAAACAAGTGTAGAAGAGATAATATATAATAAAATTATCAAATATAAGTGACGTTCCACATCCTAGATGTCACAAACAAATAAAGTGCAAAGTGGTTCTTCCACAGTCCTTTAAATTAGACTTTTGTGCAATGTTCCCCTGACTTCACACAACTGCTTAGTGCTCACAGAACTCTCACCTCTGTGAAATGGTAAATCAGCCTTAAGGGTATCTATGATGATGGTGAACTCCCACTTCCAGGCTCCCCACTATCAGGTCTTGATATGTCACTCAGGGTTCCGTGTACCATGTGAGTATAAAATAAATGCCTCCCACATTTAAACAACTAAAGATTTATTAAAAAGCCAAATGGAAGCTTACATAAATTGAATTAAAAAACGCATGTGAAATGAAACAACGGTGTTGCAGACGCTTCTTATGTCACTTCCGGTCCACTCTTTACTTCTGGCCATGCCCTAAGCATTACGTCACGTCACGTGACTTCATAACTTTACACTATGAAAGGCATTTATCTTATTCACTTCCTTGTAGAATGTTAACAGATTGGTTTGACAAGAATGACCTTTTGAAAACCCATGCTGATTACTACAAATGATACTGTTTTCATCAGCAAATTCTTTGATATAGTCCCTCATCATTCCTTCCAATAGTTTACACACTATCGATGTTAGACTGACAGGCCTGTAGTTTCCAGGAATATATCTCTGCCCTTTTTTCAAAATTGGTATGACATGGGTTTTTCACCAATCAGCTGGTACCATTCCTGTCAGTATGCTGTCCATAAAGATTAGAAATAAAGGTCTGGCTATAACCTGACTGAGTTCTTTGAAGACTCTCGGTTGTAAGCCACCCGGTCCTGGTGATTTATTTGTGTTAAGCTTTTCTAATCTTTTCTGGATACCGGCTTCTGTTAGCCATAAGGATACATTCTGTGATGCGTTACTGATGATACAGTCTTGATTACTATACCCCTCCTTTTCCTGTATAAAAACTGAGGAGAACAATGCATTTAATACAGTTGCCTTCTCCTTGTCATCTGTAACCAAGTTCACTTCATCATCCTTTATGGGGCCAATGTGCTCTGACCTTGCTTTTTTGCTGTTAATATATTTACCGTATATACTCGAGTATAAGCCGACCCAAATATAAGCCGAGGCACCTAATTTTACCACAAAAAACTGGGAAAACGTATTTACTCGAGTATAAGCCTAGCCCTAGGGTGTCCATCGGCATGCCTCACTGTGCCTCACTTTGCCTTACTGTATCCATGTGCATGCCTCACTGTGCCTCACTGTGTCTTACTGTGCCCATGCCTCACTGTGCCCATGCCTCACTGTGTCCATGCCTCACTGTGCCCAATTTCCCTACCTGATCTCCAGCGCTGTGTGACTAGACTGACGTTTAACATGGGAGTCTATAGAAGGTATCCGGTCCCCAAGATCACCGGAGAAACTACCGTTTAACATGGGAGTCTATGGAAGGGGTGCCCGGCTTTGAAAAATCGATGCTCCCCGGCCGTAGGTCCTCCGGACAACAATCTTTGCACACTTGTAGAGAAAGAGTGGGGCTACATGTGTGCCAAGTTTGGCCAGAATCAGGCGCACAAAGATGAAGATGGACACAGTATAAGCCGAGGGGGGCATTTTCAGCTGAAAAACTCGGCTTATACTCGAGTATATACGGTACCTGGTTCCCGCCCGCCCAACGTCAAATGACGGCGGGGCGGTGTGGCTCTCGTTCTCGTTCTGGGACATCAGATGACGGCGTCCCAGAATGGCCGCTCTCACGACCCCGATCTCTGTAAAGAGCCGCGGCTCTTTAACCATGTGATCGGCTGTGTCCAATCACAGCCGGTCACATGTAAACACGGATATGCCGGTAATTGGCTCTCCTCACCTCACACTGACAGAGTGTGTGGCGAGAAGAGCTGATCAGCGGCATCTCCACGCAGGGGGACATCTAGGAATGTAAACAGTCTCACCAATCAGTGCCCACCATTGCCCACAAGTGCCCCACCAATCAGTGCCCATTAGCAATGCCAGTCAGTGCTGGCTATTAGTGCCGCCTATCAGTGCTGCCAATCACTGCTTTTGATCAATGCCCATCAGTGTCGCCCAGTGCCACCCATCAATGGCCATCAGTACCACCTATCCATGCTGCCTATCAGTGCCCACCAGTGCCGCCTATCGGTGTCCACCAGTGCTGCCTATTAGTGCCCACCAGTGCCACCTATTAGTGCCCATCAGTGCCACCTAACAGTGCCCATCAGTTCTGGCTATCAGTGCCACCTATCAGTGCCCATGAGTGTGGCATATTAGTGCTGCCTAATCAGCGCACATCAGTGAAGGCGATAATTACTTAGTTACAAAATGTACTGACAGAAACTAAGTAAAAAAACATTTTTTTTGTCAAAAATATAAAACCCAGCAGTGATTAAATACCACCAAAAGAAAGCTCTATTTGTGTGAAGAAAATGATAAAAATTTTGTTTGGGTACAGTGTAGCATGACCGCACAATTGTCATTCAAAGTGTGACAGTGCTGAAAGCTGAAAAATGCCTTGGGCAGGAAGGGGGTGTAAGTGCCCAGTAGGCAAGTGGTTAAAAGATGTCTTGGGACTTTTTTTTACTCTCCTCTGCTATGTGTCTCTCATTTTTGCCACCCTGATTGCGTTCTTACACTTCTCATTGCATTCCTTGTAGCTTTACAATTTTTAAAGACCATTTTTTTCTTTCATATAACTTTTTACATTATGGTTTAGCCACCCAGGTTTAACCTTTGTTCTTCTATATTTAATGGCCACTCGGTGATACATGTATTTAAAGGGGATACCCGATTCAACTTTGTAGTGACGTACATTCCTGGCACCAAGAACACCAAGGCCGATGCCCTGTCTCGGCAATTCCCTTGTGAGAATCTGCAAATACCTCCTGATCATATTGTTCCTCCGGAACGAATTATTGCACAACTGGATACTGCTTTACAAAGGAACTTGTTGGCCGCACAGTCTCGGGCACCTTCTAATCTCTCAGTTCCACCCAATACCTTGTTTGTTCCCCTAGAATTACGAAAAGAAGTGTTACAGTGGGCCCATGGCCAGATGGTATCCGGACACCCTGGTATCAACCAAACCTTCCTACGTTTGAAGTCCCTGGTTTGGTGGCCTACTCTAAAAAAGGATGTTATAGCCTTTGTTAGAGCCTGTTCGGTTTGTGCTGCCATCAAAATGCATCGTTCTGTTCCTCAAGGTCTACTTCAACCATTACCTGTTCCTCGTGCTCCCTGGACTCATATCAGCATGGATTTTATCGTGGACTTGCCCACCTCCAGTGGAAATACTGTAATTTGGGTGATAGTGGACCGATTTTCAAAGTTGGCCCACTTCATTCCCATGCCCGCACTACCTTCTGCCCCAAGCCTGGCTTTATCCTTTATTGAGAATGTCATCCGCTTACACGGCATCCCTGTTGATATTGTTAGCGATAGAGGCCCTCAATTCATATCCTCGTTCTGGAGGGCCATTTGCAAACATCTGGGGATCAAGAATTCCCTGTCCTCTGGATACCATCCTCAATCTAATGGCCAGACAGAGAGGGTCAATCAAGATTTGGAGATCTACCTACGAGCTTATATCAATGCTGAACATGACAACTGGAGCGAGATGTTACCTCTAGCAGAACTAGCACACAATTCGCAGTGGCACTCTTCCCTTAGATGTTCCCCTTTCCAAGCTGCCTTTGGGTATCAACCCAGGGTTCTCCCCTTCCAGTCTTCCTTGGTGGAGGTACCTGCGGCAGCCAACATGGTATCAAGATTGACTATGCACTGGAGAAACATAAGAAAGGTTCTGCTTCAGTCTGTACATAGATACAAGGGGTATGCAGATCGTCACAGAAAACCTGCACCCCGCTATCGTCTTAATCAGCTGGTTTGGTTGTCCACCAAGAACATGAAACTGCGACAACCTTCCTCCAAGTTAGGTCCTAGATTTATAGGACCTTTTCGCATTCTCTGTCAGGTCAACCCTGTGGCTTATAAACTACGCTTGCCCCTTCATCTTCGTATTCCCAATACATTTCATGTATCTTTGCTTAAGCCCTTTGTCAAGAATAGATTCTCTCTCCCCTCTAGACGTCCCTCTCCAGTCTCTGTGGATGACCATCAAGAGTATGAAGTTAGCAAAATTCTGGATTCCCGACATAGGGGTAGACAATTACAATATCTGGTGTTCATGCCCCACGGCTGGTCAAGTCCTTCCACGACAGGCACCCATCCAAACCCAAATAGGTTTGGGAGCATCTTTGTGTGGGGGGTACTGTCACGCCGTGTCTGGGATTTGATCCCAGGGCCTGGTGTTCATAGACTGTTTTCCTATGTCCTGAACCACCAGTGAACTGGTTTTATGTTAGCATCGTAGTTATGTTCTTTTTCACTAGTGGGGATGTTTGCTCCACCCTGGGACCAGCTGTCAGCAGTCTTCTCATTAGTGTCCCTATATATTCCCACTTCCCCTTCCTGTCCGTGCCTTAGGATAGGTTCCTGTTTATGGATGCTCTTGCTTTTTGGTTACCTACTTGGCTCGTCTTGACTACGATTCCTGGATTATCCCTTGAACCTGGTTAACCTTGCTGCCGACCCTCTCTGGCTTGTTCTGACTACGTTACCTGGATTGTCCTTTTCCCTCCTGGGATCCTGTCTTCTGCCTACTAACCGTGAGTTGTTGCTGGGGGTTGTGGTTAGGCTATCTGCACCTTCCTTTGTGGTTCCTTATTTCCTGTCTGTGGGAGATCTCAGCCGTCCCTCCACCTGACACCGGGATAACAAGACTACCGGTCAGGAAAGCGGAGGGACGGTTGTAGTTTCCTGGCAGACCTGACACAAGTGCCCCAGTAGAGTGCAGTCTGCAAATGTTCAGTCTAATGTACAGAAACCGTTTTGAGCAAAGCAGGTGTTACAAGGGTAAATGATAACCACATCTTGCCAATGTTTACCAATTTTTGGGAAGTTGTCCATGAGTTTAAAAAATTTCCCAGAACATGTGGGTCACATGCCCTTCTAATATGTTACCCAATATATTATTTAAAGTATAAATTGACTTTTACTAAAAATTATAATTTTTAATTGTCTCAGCAACCTCTGAAAAAATATAATGGGTCAAAGTTTCAGACTATTGAGTACATCCTTTTGCTATCTAAAAAGTCTACCTGGAAGATGGGTTTTAGATTCAGCACAAAGCTAAGCAGGTCACTTGCTTCCAAACAGCAAACTCTGGTGGTAGACAGTGTTTTTACGCATAAGATGGACACAAACATTTGCCCAGGCCATGCTACTGGCCATGCAACTGTTTTTATCTTAAGTAAGGGAGACAAAGACTTAATATTTAGTGCAATTATAGTAATTTGGCCATGACAGGCTACTAGTTTGGTGCAAAATGAGAACACCAAAAAGACACCAAAAGAAAAAGTTGTGTCCTGGACTGCTAAAGCTGGTTTAGAGTCACAGCCAGCTCCCGCTTAAAATTTGTTTAGATTCAATTTAAGTTGATAACCATTCCATAGTGGCAAAAAATGTTTTATTGTTCTCTTTCTCCAAGCAACAGTTTTCTGACTGTGATAAGCATAATGCCTATATCTGTTGTAGATCTGCTGGTGTAGGTAGACCCTATTGACGTCAATAGGGAACGTATGACGAAACGCGTCTGTTGGAGGGTATGTGCTGACGTCACAATGCAGTCTCGTTAGGAGGATGGGAGTTTGCTTTTTAGCCAGCTGGCTTTACAATTTGTGCGTGACTTTTAATACTTTGGAAATGTAAGTGCAAATAAATTTTTACTGAGCAATAAAACTAGGAATTAGACAATATTACGCTATGGTCAGTTTTTCTTTTTGGGTTCATTGCTGAATATCACGATATGGATCTTATGGTGTCATGGGTGTGTGAGTCATTGCAACCATCCATCCAGGGTTCCTTGAGATCTTCCGTGCAAGCAAAGGTCTTGGCTGGGCTATAGCCACATGCCTGGTTTGCTTGCTATCTGGTAAGCGAGTTTTCTATAAGGTGGCGGTGCACTTTTCTGAATCAATTACTGTGGTGTCTACTATTGGATGAACTCTTTTTGCCTTTGGAATTATTGGAATAAGTTTATGCTCTTCAATCAATTCACTCAAATAATTTTGGACTTTAAATAGCGCAGCTTTTTCTTTTCTATTTATGTTTTGTGTATATCCCACATTTAGCTGCTGCTCTTGGATTGGTCCATCCGTTTTGTTTTTATTTTTCTATTGTTCATTTATTTTTAATAGCGCAGTTTTTTCCCTTTTATGTACTATTTTAATATCCTTGTGGCTCAAAGAACTTATTGGGTAAATGGATAAAAGTGATACTCTTTTAACCTAAATAGCCTAAATGCATGAAAGTCTGCTGTTTTCTGGTTGTTTTTTATTTGTTATTGAACATTTCAGTACTTTTCTACTAGTTTCAAAAAACTATTTTCTAGGTTTAAGGAATCCTCTCACGTTAAAACAATATCCAAATCTGCCCATTTCACCTTCCTTCCCTCCCCTTCAGAACTTCAACCTTCACAAGATTCTTCATTTTTCAACATCTCTGTGGCTCCATCCTTCGATTAATACATCTTTACTGAATTTTTGATCAATTCATGCCAGAGACCATCCAGATTCTTACCATTTATTTTAAAGCCTGATGAATGGGGTCTTTTGGTTTGTTCTTTTGACGTTTACTGATGAAATAAACTTTGTTTTCTCTCAATATTTGGTCTGGAACTCCTGTTTTTTCCTGTTCGTCTTGAACATCTTGCTGCTGTTAGGGACCGTATTTGACAGGTGTCTGACAGAACAGCAAATAAGGGGCAATCCTTGCTCCCCCACCAAGCACACAAGCAGAAATAAATGTAAATAAGGACAGTTTAGCTCTGTCAAGATTGTATTGTTGTCTATATCATCCCTAAGCAGGTTTAACTTCACTTTCTGTCCAGGTGACAGTTATCAGACAGAACAATAAAAGAGACATTTTCTCTATGGGAAGATGGAGATTATTCAAAATCTCATAGAAAAAATCTTCAAGGGCGACATAAACAGACTTTCAAGCTGTACAGAGATGCTAACCTTTCCCCACATATAATCAAAATAAAATAATAATTTATCACAGATACCTGATAGTGTACATTTTTGGGGTTATATTAAATATGTGCAAAGAGAGATCACACAAATACTTACAGTGCCTTGAAAAAGTATGCATACACTTAAAATTTTCCACATTTTGTCATGTTACAGTCAAAAACGTAAATGTATTTGATTGTGATTTTATGTAAAAGACCAACACAAAGGAGCACATAATTGTGAAGTGGAAGGAAAATGATAAATGGTTTTAATTTTTTTTTTTACAAATAAATATCTAAAAAGTGTGGCAAGCATTTGTATTCAGCCCCCTTTTCCTCTGATACCCCTAACTAATGTAGCAATGACCCCCGAAGGAGCTGCTGAATTTGATTGGGCCTGCACTCTGCTATTAAACCCCCACTGACTTCGCTCAATCCCCTTGACACAGCTGTAGTGCAATGTTGATGTGAAGCTAATAGTAAAGGATAACCCCACAATATGCAATATAACAATAGTATACCTTTGTTGTAACCTGGGTATCCGAGGTTCCACCTGCTAGAAAAGGAACACTCCACACCAATTGTACTTAACCAGGAACATATTTTTACTGGAACTGGTATAAAATAGTAATTACAGTATTTGCACTGTCACACAAACATAATGCAACAGCACAAAAGTTGGTACATATAAAGTTGTCTTAGATGACCCCTGAGAGTATGTCTCCAAGTGGGACTAATGCTCAAAGCGCCAATGCCTTAACTTTGGGCACCTTCCCACTTCCAGCACACCTCTGTAACCACAGGAATGCAAAGTTATCAATATGGTGCAACACAATTACTAGGCAGCTCCCCCTACTTTATAATGCAGTCCCTCTTAGCATTAATAGGATGCAAGGCCTTGCAATGAGAGGTTCAGTCTTAAGTCTTCTGTCTTCTACTAGCTAATTGTGTTGTAATAATTGTAATCCAACAGTTGAACAAACAAGAATTAAAGTAAGGTGAAAGTGAGGACTGTTCTTGTAATGCAGTACACCTGTAACTGCCTTTGGTGTAATTGGCTTTGAATAACACAGTGTCAGTAATACAGTGAAGGGTAGGCTTGAGGCCTGTTTAAACTCAGTCTTTTTTGGATAAGATCTCCTCTGCGGGACTACAGGTCTCAGCAACACTGTGTTAAAAGTCTAGGTGTAGTAAAAGTGTGTTAAACTATGGGCGACAGCCCTCTCACCCAACTTGGCCTGGAGAATAGGACAACTTTGCTCCGGTGCACTCGGTCTTGCTTCACGCCAGCTGGCGCCGTCACACTGCTCCGCTCCGCAAGATGGACCGGGACCCTCTGATGGCTCCCACAGGTGTCTCTGGATCCTTCCCGATCCGGTCAGTCTTTCCAGCTTTTAGATGCAAGGCAGAGTCTCTAGTTGTTCGGCTCTGCAGTGGCTGTAGGCTGCGCTCTCTGGAAACCTCCTCACAGGTCGTTGCAGGCAGGCCACGCGTCCAGAAGAGAAAGCAAAATGGCCGTGCATGTCCTTTTATAGCCTACCCAGCATGCAGTTCAGTACTGAGTGATCATGGGTAGGTCACTTGGCACTCTGGGTAGGTAGGTCATGGTAAAATGTAAACAGACAGTCACTTCCTGTTATATTTCTAATCCTCTAGAAAAGAAAAGAATTGGAGTCCATTTCCAGTATAGGCCACTAGATGGTGCCAAATACTCAATTATAACACTGTTATAGATTAACATTGCATTATATTAGCAGGCCAAAATACCAGCGCTACACTAAAATCTAGTGGAACCAATTGTCTTCAGAAGTCACCTGATTAGTAAATAGAGTCCACCTGTGTAATATAATCTTAGTATAAATAAAGTTGTTCTGTGAAGCCCTCAGAAGTTTGTTAGAGAACCTTAGTGAGCAAACAGCATCATGAAGGCCAAGCGACACACCAGACAGGTCAGGGATAAAGTTGTGGAGAAGTTTAAAGCAGATTTAGGTTATAAAAAAAGATCCCAAGCTTTGAACATATCACGGAGCACTGTTTAACCCATTATCTGAAAATGGAAAGAGTATGGCACAACTGCAAACCTGAAAAAAATAAAAAACTACGCTTGTGAAACGTGAGTAACGTGTATATATAGCTGCACCACTGATTTGCGATATAATCACATACGTAATGAAATGAACACAATCAGTCCATGTGTCTTCAGGATAGAATCAGTGTAATATAATAAACTGAATTCTTTATACCTGCGTGCTTCATTCAAAGTCCCAATCCCTTTTTCCCTCCTTTTTGACATATAGATAGGGATGGAGGCAAATGACCTTACCGGGTCAACGCCTCATATAAAGTCCCAATTGTTCTCCTTTTTCCTAATACAGGGCAATCTTAGAAGAAAACCTGTTAGTGTCTGCAAAGATTTGAGACTGGGGTGGAGGTTCACCTTCCAGCAGGACAACAACCCTAAACATACAGCCAGAGCTACAATGGAATGGTTTAGATCAGGGGTGTCAAACTCAATTTCATCGTGGGCCACATCAGCATTATGATTGTTCTCAAAATCTGTATCTGTAAGATTAGATGTCCAGCGCATCTCCTCCCTCCCCTTACATTAGATGTCAAGAGCCACCCCACCATCAGAAGTTGAGTCCCCCACTCTCCCTTCTAGGCTCTGAGGAAAGGGGTGCGCCCCAGAAACGCGTCAGCTATCCAGAGGTTTGAGGTATTGTCCGACCCTCTCTGTCATCGAGTCCAGTCGGCAGGTGCCAAGAAATTCCAGCTGATTTGTCCGATAAGCTTTCATTTAAGCTTTGTTTGTGAGTAGGATTACTGCTTTTTTATAATTTAAATAAAACGTTTAAGTGGTAATGCACTAGGTTGGTGCGCCCTCCTTTCTCCTTTGTTTTTTCTAACACTTCCAATCTGACAGAGCTTGAACTATTTTGAAAAGAAGAATGGGCAAGAATTTCACTCTCTAGATGTGCAAAGCTGGTAGAGACATCCCCAAAAAGACTTGCAGCTGTAATTGCAACGAAAGGTGGTTCTATAAAGTATTGACTAAGGGGGGGGGGGGGGGTGAATACAAATGCACGCCACACTTTTCACATATTTATTTGTGAAAAATTTGGAAAACCATTTATCATTTTCCTTCCACTTCACAATTATGTTCCACTTTGTGTTGGTCTATCACATAAAATCCCTGTAAAATACTGTACATTTATGTTTTTGGTTGTAACATGACAAAATGTGGAACATTTCAAGGGATATGAATACTTTTTCAAGGCACTGTATGTGAATGCATAAAACAGCATTGAAACAGAACAGCTTACCTTATTCCACATTCTGGTAGCTTCCCTCCGTCTGTGACCTGTCCCCTACAAGATCTTATCTAAGGTGCTCTAGGCCATGGTTACATGTTTCATATACAACGCAGGACTACTAGTTCTGCATTGTACATGAGACAGAGGAGCCAACCACATCAACACATCAGGAGAGTACCAGTACCTGCTGAAGTGAGGAATGACATAAGTAATATAGCTGCTGCTTCCTCTACCCCCTAGAGTTAAACAGTAGGGATGAGCTCCTGGTTCAGTAAGAACACAGGTTCAGACCAAACTTTGCTTGTCCAGGCATTTGTCCAAACACTGGAGTTTCAGCTGGTTCGGCAAGAGCCAAACATCATATATAGTAGTGGATTTTCCTGCTATTATATATGAAGACTTCCTTCTGACAGCTTTTTTCAGTCTGCTGTCAATGGTTGGAATGGAATCCCTGTGACGACATGGACCAAATATGATCATGTCCATATATGATCAATGAGGTCACCCGGGAGACTTTGCTTTCATTTTCATCAGAGACTACATGCAGCAGAGCGAAGCGACAGAAACAGATGTGTTTCAGAGGTCAGCAGTATTTTTTCTTCTTTCTGTGCGTATGAAGCATTAGAGCATTGTGATTGACATGGGTTTGCTTCACAGGATGACGGTGGATGTATATCATGGGCTTTTTTTCCATTAAAGGACTTGTCAAAAACAATGTATGTGTGTAAAGTATTTGTTGTAAATAAGTAAGGGTACCCTGTACTTCTTACTCATTCACATGGGGGGGGGTATTATCTGGGTGCTCCCGTATTGTTAAAGGGGGCTTCTAGAATCTGATAAGCCCCCTGCCTGCATTCCCCAACAACCATCAGGCCAGGGTTGTGGGGAAGAGGCCTGTGTCTTCATCAACATGTGGATGAAGTGTTTTGGCAAGACATCCTACATTTTGAAGGCATGTGAGCTGGTATAATCTAGGAAAGAGGTACATCCCACCACCACACACACAAAATTTCCTGACCAGCCAGGCTGCATGCTCAAATAAGGATTTAGTATGGATTTTTGGGAGGATGGTTGTGCTGTCCTACTATCCCTTAACTGACAGCCAGTTAACAAAACTGACAGAAATAGCATTGTGTTTTATTCCAAAACTGAATTGACTTCTATCAATAGTTCTTTAAACTGCAATATAATCAAAGAAACTTAGAATTACAATATGTATTACATGTGACACTTTGCAATAAGTACAACATTAAATATTACTATACAGAAAGCTTATATTTAAATCATATATCGAACACATAACAGTGATGTCAAAGTGAAAAATGAACTTTGGGAAATACACAAATGCCTGCAAGTCTATTTATTATCTAGAGGCAAATTTGAAGATCCTTAGTTATCTGCATCAGAACTAAAATGGCTTCTGTAACTGAATAAAAACATTATGTTGTTCAATAAGAAACTTTATTAACAAAGGCAAGACTTCCTGTTTCTTTCCTGTGAGGAACTGAACTGCAATTGCAACAGGCAACCACCAGGTGTCCTCAAAATGAAAATCCTATAGACAATTCTATAATAGACAGCACAATGGTGGTCATGCTTTTTTTTTCTTGATTTTTAAAGGGGTTAACCCCTAAAAATCTTACCACACCAGAAGGACCTGGTATGAATTATGGGAAGAATCACTATATAATTTTTTTTGTGTGGGGGTCCTTATCTAAATCAGACCCTCATCTAGCATAAGGATCTGATATCAATAAATGGGAATCCTTGTTCTGTTTAGTTACAAACAAAATGATGTGGCTGGAAGCTGTCATCTTGCAATTTAAAGCGGAGTTCCGCTGAAAAAAAATATTAAAAGTCAGCAGCTACAAATACTGCAGCTGCTGACTTTTAATATATGGACACTTACCTATCCTGGGCACCCGCGATGTCGGCATTCAAAGCCGATCTGTCCCTCGGCTCTCGAGTGGAGGTGCCGCCATCTTCGGTAAGAGAATCAGGAAGTAAAACCTTGCGGCTTCACTTCCTGGTTCCCTACTGTGCATGCGCGAGTCCCTGCTGTCTTCTGGGACCTGTGTGTCTCCCAGAAGACAGCGGAGGGGACGGAGTAGGCGCCGGACGTGGCGTCGGTCACTGCGGGGATCTATGCCCGGAAGTGGGAGAAAATACCTGAATTACACAGGTATCTGCTCCCTCCTCCCCCCTGAAAGGTGCCAAATGTGAGGGGGGGAGGATTCCAAAAAGCGGAAGTTCCATTTTTGGGTGGAACTCCGCTTTAAATACACTTTTTACTTTGTAACGTCCGTTTTGCTGCAGTAGGTTGTATACATCGCACAGATGTGCCACTTCACGGGAAGGGTCAAAGCATTCCCCGGGCATGTTATTTAAAGGAATTTTGCATTTTACTGAACGATTTTAAGCATTATTAAATGCTTTTTGCTGCAGTAGGTTGTATACATTGCACAGATGTGCCACTTCACAGGAAGGGTCAAGGCATTCCCCAGGCATGTTATGTAAAGGAATTTTGCATTTTACTGTATGATTTTAAGCATTATTAAATGCTGCTTCTCACCAAACAGACTTAAAAAAAATGTTTTGTTTTTTTATTTTTTACATGTCCCACGATGCCATTTGTTTGGCAATCCCTTGCCTATCAGCCTAGAAAATGGCCATTACTGATTTTTAACATTCGTCTCACATTGACTTTAATGGGGTTCGGATTCAGCACCCAAACTTTAGAAATGTTCACCAAACCTGCCAGAACCCATATACGTTTGGCTCATCACTATTAAAGAGTATTTAACCCTTGCAGTTTGGAGCCACACTGCAAGGGTATTTTTTCCAGCCCGGAGTTGGACTTTAATCATTTGGCTTGGTTATACTTGCAATATAATGTATATAAAGAGTAAAATTGCATGCAGTTAATTAAAGAATGTAACCCCTTTTTTAGGTGTCACATAGTAAAGCTTTGCATATGTGTGGGGGAAAAAAGAAATGTGAAATATTTAAAGAAAATTGAAGGAATGACTTTTTTTTAACCTGTGTATATATTTTTCCACTGTAAAATAATGAAGATCCTTGCTGTAACTTGTGGCTTAGCGATCATTTGCTTTTAAGCACTTGACTATAGCACATACAGTGGCAGAGGGCGTGCACAGATTTCACATTTAAAGGTACAAATTTGTAAGAAACGCTTATTTCTACACCTTCGCCTCGTGAATAGTAGGGTGTATTCAATGTCATTGTTAATGAAGCTGTTCAATTGAGGAACACCAGAGCAGCGAAAGGGGCTAGAGGGCTTTGGGAAACGCAGTTTGAGTATCCTGAGGGGATTTGCAAATGTGAGTTTACCCGATGTCTCCTTTATATTGTGCGAAGGAGGAGATTGCATGGGTGCTAGCTTTACACAGAGAAGGAAGGTTAATCCCAGTACAGTCCCCGTTACACAAGCAGTAAAGCAGCCACAGGACTCCCACTGAGTAATTAGCACTTTGAAACTCCAGATGTAAAAAAAAGGCCTGATAGAGGTGGGGGCTTAACGGAATATGAAGGCAAAGAAGAAAGAGAGAACGAAAGAGATGGCTGGACTGAATAAATGCATCAAAAGAATCATGAAAGTAAGATTTTTACTAATTGTTTGCCTAAGTAGCTTTGTCTCTGCCAACTGTGCTAACAAGCCCAGAATGATCGGATATTAATGCATGTTTTTCAGATCGATGTCATTAGCAACTTGTAAACATTAGCTAGAAGTATTCCTTTACATGCTGAGGTTACATTAAGGTAGGAAACTTGCCATTTTTGTTTTTGGAGGGGGGGGGGGGTTTATTAGAATGCTTGTATAAATAGGTAATGATGATGAAAAGTATATGCATGTTACAATTAAAATCAAAGCATTTGTTCTCAAAGTAAGGTTAGATTACAACTGACTGATGTTTAGGAATATATTTTGCTGTTCACCTTCACAAGGTCTCATTGGAACTAGTACTGGAGCAGCACAGTATGTATTAATGGTTCTATTTAAATATGACAAGTCAGTGGAAAGTTAATCTGGAGTAACAGGCATGTAAGTTGATGGATGGAAGGACAGGAGACACAAGGTCACGGTTATTAATTTGTCCTTGTTCTAGCTCCACCTATTAGGTTCCTGTTCTCGCATAAATATTTCCAAGACTCTGGATTATAAAACAGCAGATTATGAATTTGTATATTAAGCATTCATTGAATATTAAATATATTTACAGTATGTGTTTTGGTGAATCCTGAATTCAGGAGGCATATGGATTGCTAGCTGACATCCTGCAGTCTCAAGGTACACTCGAGAGATGGAGGGGAGACATTGGTTACTAAAAATAGTTGTCTTTCTTTTCTTTCCAGTATGAAAAACTGACATATTTACGTACGTAGCGTTAGCTGTGTCTGGTATCTCTAGCAACAGCTTATAATACTACTAAGGGCCAAAGGGGGACACGAGGGACATTTCAAGTTTATGGAAACAAATGCATTTTTGTTTGAGAGAACTTATTGAAATAAACTATTTTTAATAAATGAAAACACAAAAGGTTCCAGTTCAGGCTGACTGCATTTTTAGCTGAACATGTTAGTACACAATAAATGAGTTATCAGAATTTCCCTGCTGATAAGTACTAGAGGATTAAAGATTCATTGGCAGTCATTGAAAGAAGGACAAGATAAACTTCCTGTATATTGCTACTTCTGAGATGTTGGGGGGTTAGAGGAGGAATGATGGGGGGAGATCTCTATAGAAACTGAAAGGTTGCAGATAAATGGTGGTGTCACAGATGTAAACTCAGCTCCTGTAGAATTGGATCAGCCACGAGCACTTGACGTAGCAAGTACATCCTTGGCTGCACAGAAGCAACCCACCAATGGCAAACCTGTGATGCCCGCTGACAGCTAAAACTTTAAAGAGGATTCCGTCATGAGTGCTTCTAAGAATGTAAGAATGCTAGTTCCCTGGCTGTTATACTGATGCTTTGGGTTCAGTGTTGTCTGAACTGATGATTCAAAAGAGGTATAGAGATAAGGAATTCTGATGCTTTCTAGCACTCATTTAAAGCATGTTTGTTCCAGATCCATGATTTAAAAGTAAATAAATTAAACAGAGCCATGCAACCAGCATTTTCAAAAAAATAAGGCCAGCAATATCAGACATCCATACTTCTATTGTGACAGAGAAACTTTAAGGTGCTGTTATCACTAGTAACGCTAGTAGGACATTTTATTTATGTGCCCAACAAGACTGGTGACATGGGATAGACCCAGACTGGTTGCAGTTTCTAATTTATTTTTTTTCTGCTGTTAAGGTAAGGGTGAAGGTCTTACCAGGAAAGTTGCAGTTGCATAGTTGCATTTCTATCATTATTATTATTACTATACAGGATTTATATAGCGCCAACAGTTTGGGCAAGGCTTTACAATATAAGGGGAGACAATACACCAACAGTACAATTGAAAAATAGAAGGGTTAGAGGGGGGCCCTGCTCCTGGGACCTTACAATCTTAGAGAGAGGGGCTGGTGAAACAAAAGTTAGGGACTGTGAGGGATGAACTGATGAGGGGAGTAGACGATTCGGTTGTTAGCTGTCAGGATAGTCCTCCCTGAAGAGATGAGTTTCCAGGGATCGCCTAAAAGTGGACAGAGTAATAGATAACCAGACAGATTGGGGTAAGGAGTTCCAGAGGATGGGAGAGGCTCTGGAGAACTCCTGGAGATGAGCATGGGAGGGGAGATGAGACAAGGGAGCTAGAGAGCAGGAGGTCTTGGGAGGAGCGGAGAGGACAGTTTGGGTGATATTTGGAGATAAGATTGGTGATGTAGCTTGGGGAAGAATTGTAAATAGCTTTGTATGTTATTGTTATGATTTTTATTCATTTGGCAATGGGAAGCCATTGGAGGGATTGGCAGAGAGGAGTGGCGGACACTGAATAGTTGGTAAGGTGGATGAGTCTGGCAGCGGCATTCATGATAGACTGAAGAGGGAATAGCTTGCGGAGAGGTAGGCCAATGAGGAGGTAGTTACAATAGTCAATTCTATAATAACATGTATGCAACATTTGCATATACTGTAAAGTTATTCCTAAATTATAGGATTGTATTTACCATAAGGTACCCACAGCCCAGTGCCTAGTGCAGCGAGGTAAGATCAGCCAAACTCAAGCTTCAAAATTTTCAAATTGTAATAAGTCCACACTAGTGTTTCCCTATTTTCCTATTTTGGTCATCACCAGACATTTGTCCCATTGTGCAGGTTTCCCTTCACTTCCTGTCCCACAGCCAAACAGGAAGTATGAGCAAATTAAGGGAATTCCTTGAGGACAATATAAATAAGAAGCAGCGTTAAATCCTGATAGTGCAATCATGAATAATCATATGGTAAATGATGTGGTATGAAAACAATTAAACATGCAGTGAAAAAAATAAGAGCAAAGATAACATAAAATATAAAAAATAAATCAATCATATGATTGATAATGATTGATAAATCAATCATAGAGATAATGAAATAGGTGCAAAATCCAGTGTTAGGTGAACATAAAAAAGTAATTTCAATGAAGAAGTCCTTTTCAAAAATAAACAAGAGTGTCCATAAAGTGCAAAAATATACAAGTAACGTTGATTGATGAAATCCATCACCAAGCACCAACAATTAGCATATGCTTCTTACCAGATAGCGTGGACAATAAATTATAATGGTCATAAAAGCACAAAATAACCCGGCATCCGAGATAGGAAGAGGCTGCTCAGCAGCAGCTCTAAATGGATGAAGAATAAAAAAAATTAACAAGCATAGTGAAGCCTGCTATAATTTAAGTCATTTTATTTAAAATATGTAACAAGTACCTTTTTGATAGGTTGTAAACAGGTACAAAGGACTCAAAAATCAGCAGACTGTCAGCTAATGAGAAAGGAACGCTGTGGGTAATGGCTAAGCAAGCGTGATGTCTTCAGTAACAGCAAATCCTAAAGCGTTTTGTCATTGGTGACGTCTTCCCAGGGGCAGGCCCAATGTCAGATACGATTGGGGACCCCCAGGTCACCAGAATTAGTGTCCCCATTGGAAGATTTCCCCTCTTATGCTTTTCTCGGAACAATCCAAAATGTGGGTTTTCTTTTACTTTCACTTTCAATGATAATGGTAAACAGGACAATTAGAGAGGGTGAATCTCCTTAACAGGGGCACAGACGGCACTAAAACTGACAAGCATCCCTCTTTACTTCAAGACCAAAAAAAATGTTTTACATTTAGTCATAATTTTAGTCAGAAGTAGTGGTGGCTGGTGGATTTTTCTTTTGGGGGTGCTGCACTGACACAGACACGGACACACCAGCCACATCCCCCTCCTCCGTGGACCGCAGTGTGACACTGACATCAATCCCCCCGCCATCACAGCACCTACCCGATCTAGGGATGGCATGCTGTGGTGTCCTCTCCTCCTCTCCCGGGATAGGATGCAGGCTGCGGGCTGCGGCTCAGGTGTCTGCTACTCCCGCAGCCGCGTGTCTTCTTCCTATTCCTCCAAAGCTAGGCTAGGTCTCACTGACGGGCCGCCACTGGTCAAAAGGATTATAGCTTAGGAAACATGAAATCATCTCTCATTGCAGATAAAAACGATTGCTTGCTCCCTTCAATAGTACATTCTAGAATTAGTTTTACTACTACAATCACATGGCACAAGAGACAGAACTTCCTGGAAACTGGAGAAGGCAAAATCTGGTGCAACTCATAGAAATCAATCAGCTTCCAGCATTTTTGTCAAATTTTAATTGAACAAGCTGAAGTTAAAAGCTGATTGGCTACCATAAACAGCTACACGAGATGTTGCACTCTCCAGTTTCAGTAAATCAACCCCGTAATATCCAAATTCAGCCCTGTATATGATAGGTGTTGTATATTCAGAAACAAATACCTAATGGAAATTATTTATTGTTCTTTATCATTTATAGTTTTCTAAATATAGGTTTGTAGGCCTTACCTGTCCTGCAGGCCTCCACTATTCAGGAAGGCTGGTCTCTTGCCCTCACTGGCTCTGTTTTTCTGTCTATTGTATTTAATGATGGACAAATCTGCTCAGGTTCGATAAGAGACATTTAACAAAGCTAAAACATTAAAAAAAAATATCAAACAGCAGGTTCCCACTGTTGCTGCCACTGCTACCACCAACATTTCTGCCTTCGTCTCCTTCCACTTCTTCCACTTCTCTTTGCCAAAAGATCTCTTTGTCAGAGATTTAGCTCTTTTTAAATTTGAAGGGGTCACATTTAAAAAAAAAAATTTTTGGAAGAAAACTGTCTTCTGCCTGAAGCCCTGTACACACGGGCAGGAATCCCGTCGAAAAAAAAAACGTTGGTTTTTTTGATGGGATTCCTGGCAAGCTTGTCTTGCCAAGCCCTGTGTACTGACGGCCATTCAAAAGAACCGGCGTTCTTTTGAATGGCAAGAACGCGGTGATGTCATCGACTACGACGAGCCGGTGCTCATCACATTCGATGCCGTTGCCGCCATCTTGCTACATCCTACACTACCCTTGTATGCTACCGCGCATGCGTTTAAGTCTCATCGAGCATGCGCGGGCTTACATGCCGAGAAACCATACACACGAACGGTTTTCTCTGCAAAAAGCTCTCCCAGCAGTTTTCTTGCCGAGAAAACTGGTCGTGTCTACGAGGCTTTAAAGTGGTTGTAATCCCTTGTTTACAACTTTATGTTACGGGTAAGCCTATATTAAGGCTTACCTGTAGCTAACAAGGATATCTCCTAAACCGTCACGATTTAGGAGATATCCCTGTATTTGCATGTGCCGACGTCATGCGGCACATGCGCACTTAAGCCAACTGAAGCAATGGCACTATGTGCCGTTGCTTCAGTTGTACTGTGCCGTTCACGTGCGGGAGTGACGTCATCGCGGCTCTGGCCAATCCCAGCGATACCCGGAAGTCACTCCGGGACAACATGTCGGCGGCCGAAGGGGGAGATGTGGACCGATGCGGGGGCTTCGATCTGAGGTAAGTAATACATAATCAGCTAGTATGCTATGCATACTAGCTGATTATGCCTTTTGTCTTGCAGGGTTTTTTTTCTTTTCAGATTTTTTCGGAGGGTTTACTTCCTCTTTAACACCATACTGCATTGTGTCTCTACATTTAGGTCTGTGCTTGTCATGCCAGTGGCCAATTCACCCAATACTCGAGGCACAATGTCTAAGAAACCACCTAGTATTCACAAGCCCACCCTGCAAGGAGTGATGCACTTTACTGCAGAACAACTGCAGAACCACTTCTATATTGTGGCCCAAACTGCTCTCTTTTCTTGGTGCTTAAACAAAATGAAATTAATGACAAAAAAACTGCCTTGTGTTTTCTATTGTTGGCCTACTGAAGTAGCTTATGATGAAAAATGGTAAAAACTCTTCTCTCCTTAACCCCTCAGTTCTCAAAGATACACAGCATTTTGCTACCTACATGCCATTTAGTAAGGCTTTACAGTACCTACAAGCCCTACACTAATCTCTGCCTATGCAATTTTGTCAACAGCATTCCCTATGCTTCCTCTTTCCTCTATCACAGATAAAGCACATTGTCAATATGGCTGCTGGGACTTTACACTTTTATCCAAAGGTGCCCTGGCTTTACCAAAGGTCAATTTATTGGCTCTTTTAAACCAGCCGACCTAAGTTCAAAGGCTAGGCAGTGCATTATGATTATAAAGTATTTGGTCTATTAATTTGCTGGAACCTCGAATACGAAAGGTTAACCTCCAACCCATGGTGGCATTAAACACCAACCTCATCCCTTATTGTATTTCACCACTTGTAAGCTGAACTCCAGGAAAAACACATTAAATCTTGGTGTGCTCTGTGTATTTCTTCCAGATCTGTGCTATAATTCAGCACAAAACCTTTCCTCTGTGCAGGATATTCCTGTAAAAACACCAGTCACTTCTATTCTCACAACTTGTGCAGAGTGACTGGTCTTGAATCCGTCCTCCTACTATAGCTATCTGCAGCTTATATTGATATCCCTGGAGGTTGTGGGTGGCTGAGGGTTTGTAACTTCTGCTTAGGCGAGTAACAATAAAGTGGAATGCTGGAGGACTGAAAATAAGATATATACTATATACAAAAAAATAAAATTAGTTTGTAGTTTTGTCAGAGAGAGGAGGAAAAAGGGAATTGTATGGCGAAATGTTCCATTTAATGTGTCTTTATTATTGAGATCAATCAAGAAAGCGAAACTTTAGGCAAACCTTTTTCAATACTGTGAGTGGGTAAGGATTAGGTCCTGTCGTTAGACATGTGCGATTAGTTTCGTACGAATCGAATTCGTACAAATTTTTCGAAATTCGTACATTTGTACGAATCCGAATTACAAATTTTTTTGGAATACGAATTCATTACGAAATTTCGAAAAATTCGTCCGAAATTTCGTATCCAAATGATCAGAATCCAAACTACCAAATAAGACATGAAAATTCGACAAAGCGATAGGTAAATATTTTTTGGTTGAATGTGACTAACCTTAACTCTATTAGTCCAAGATTATTCTACATAGAGAGAAAAGATTTGACATAGAGAGAAAAGATTTGACATAGAGAGAAAAGATTTGACATAGAGAGAAAAGATTCGACATAGAGAGAAAAGATTCGACATAGAGAGAAAAGATTCGACATAGAGAGAAAAGATTCGACATTATAGAGAGAAGATTCGACATAGAGAGAAAAGATTGCTGCTGGAATTGGGTGGGGGAAGTACATTTGCGGTCGAATCATTCGTTCGTTCCGATTCGACATTATAGAGAGAAAAGATTCAACATAGAGAGAAAAGATTCGACATTATAGAGAGAAAAGATTCAACATAGAGAGAAAAGATTCAACATAGAGAGAAAAGATTTGAGATAGAGAGAAAAGATTCGACATTATAGAGAGAAAAGATTTGACATTATAGAGAGAGAAAAGATTGCTGCTGGAATTGGGTGGGGGAAGTACATTTGCGGTCAAATCATTTGTTCGTTCCGATTCGACATTATAGAGAGAAAAGATTCGACATTATAGAGAGAAAAGATTCAACATAGAGAGAAAAGATTCGACATTATAGAGAGAAAAGATTGCTGCTGGAATTGGGTGGGGGAAGTACATTTCCGGTCAAATCATTCGTTCGTTCCGGTCGAATCGTTCATTATACATGTCGTACGAAATTCGTATTTCGTACGAATTCGAATTGAATTCCGTACACGAATTACGAATTACGATTTTTTTTTTAATACGAAACGGAACGGAACAAAACAAATTTTTTGACGGCTCCCATGTCTACCTGTCATAGGGGAGAGAGAGACAGGAAATGCCTAAGAGAGTTATGTAACAGTTGCATGTTCAAGATTTGCAAGCCTATCCATTCAAAAGCAGAATGGTATGCTCCCTCATACACAATGTGCAGGGGTTGCTCATTTTCTGTCCAAACAAAGCCTTAGTCTGCAAATAAATGCATTTATTACACAGAAGGACTTCCCTGTGCCACAAACATTTTACATTCTATCATATCATATCTACCATACACAGCTAATATTTTACTTCATCCTTTCTACTTTCATACACCATAAAGAAAGAAACAGCTTTTGTCCCCATTCCTTGTATACCAAGCTTCACATCAGGTTGCTTTCAATGGTATAATGCTGAATTACCATAAAATTGCATCTTTCTCCTACGCTTCAAATTCTGAGCTCAGGTGGAAGTCACATAAGCTTAGTCATAATGACAGACATGTTAATTGTACTGACATAGGATTAGGAGTCCCTCTCTTCCACTGTGTATTGTGAGATGTTAGCATCAAATAGATAGCAAATACCCTGTATAGTGGAAACATTTTCTACATACAATTCCAAAACACACCTTTAAGCACTTTCTTGACTGGGACCCAAGTGCCACTCCACATGAAATGTCAGTTAATGGGTTTTCCTACTCACTTTAAATCTTCAGCAGCAAACTTTAACATAAGGTTCTTCCCTGCAGGGAATAAGCAAGCATTTCCAGCCATCAGTTTCCTGATCAGCATTTCAAAATATTTGCTGATGTACCCCTTTCCTCTCAAGGAGCTTGATTTATTGGGTCCACTGTTCATGTGCCCCTAACACACTGACACATTTGGTTAAACAGGTATAGTTTATTTAAGATAGCCACAATAATTAATCAATAGTAGTCATATTTTTCAGAAACAATAATTGTTAAAAAAAAAAAACACAACCCATTTTGAAATCTGTACTGGGAAATCCTAACTTGGGGGGGGGGGGGGGGATATACCAAAATAACAGTTCAGCACTCAATATACTACACTATTTCTTCTGCTGGCCAGCTTGTTATGGTGGGGCGCTTAAGGTATCACTGTTTTTCTTGCAGACAACACTCTTCCTCTTTTATCCAGATGTAATGCAGGGTTGGCCAGCAGCCTCTCACTACTTTATGTTAGCAAGGGGTCTCCTTCTGCTTAATGGCAAAGTGTACCCGACCCAGTGTCCTCAGCGCCTGGCTCTTCAATTAGGCAGCAGGCTTAACCAGCATCTAGGGCACCATCTGATGCTCTGGAATGGCTGCCACTGTTTCTCTCTTTCTCCCAGGTGCAGCTGTCCACTTGCAGCCTCAGTTTCTCTGCCAGTTTTCTTTCTTTCCTCTCCTCAGCCTGGGAACACAATTAAAACACCCCCTTTCCACTGCACCGCAGTGCAGCTGGTAGTTGAAGTCCAAGAATGAAACAGTAGTACAGGCTTATTCTCTTTTGAAACTACTTCTACCATAGTCCTTTACATTTCCTCTAGCAGTCTACAGCCTCAGTTTGCTCCCTAGTGGAGGGAGGGTGACTTAACACTGGTTGGGAGGAATAGTGCCCCATCATTGGTGTCAATGGGAGAAATAGTGCCCTGTTGTTGTCAGTGGGAGGAAAAGTATCCCAAGGGTCGGAAAAGTGCAAACAAAGTCCCCCAGGCCACAGTTTGGAGACCACTCTTCTACAACATGCTGTGCATCATTACTACAGGTTTCCCACTATAACTATCATGGTACAATATCTGTAAAACTTTTCTGACTCGGAGTGATTCCAATCATTGATAGGCAGTAGATTATGTAATAGGAAGACATGCTTTTTCAGGATGTCGTATGTTTACATTTCACACACACATGGTTACCCTTAGAGCCCATTCACACAGGAGCAACACGACTTCCAGCGCAACTTTGGGAGGCAACTTGGACACGACTTGAGCATGAATCACAGCGCGACTCCACGCAACTTACAAGGCAACTTCAAGTTTCCTCCAGGACAGGCTACTTTCCAGTGGCCAATCAAACAATAATCAGCTCTGTGGGAGGGAGGGGGGAGGGAGCGGTTTGCCTGGAAAACTATTTTTACTTCCTGGAAAGTTGCTTCAGTTAAGACGGGGATCCGACTTCTGAGGCGACTTCCATTGAAATCTATGGGTACAAGTTGCCTACAAGTCGCCTAGAAGTCGGATTGAAGTAGTACAGGAACCTTTTTTGAAGTCGGAGCGACTTCAGTAGTGTGCATTAAGACGGCTCTCATTCACTTACATTGATTTTCTCATGCCGCGCGACTTGAGGCGACTAGAGGCGACTTGGGGCGTCTTCAAGACGCATCCAAAGTCGCCCCTGTGTGAATGGGCTCTTAACCTTTTTCCTACGTACCTCATAATAAACCAGAGATCATTACTTTCTGTTTATGTTACTCTGATATATTACAAGTCACATAGCTCTGTTGTTGTAATATGAATTGAGCCTGTATGCTCTGTCCACCCTGCTATGTTTGTGGAACTGTAGAGCTGTGCAAGGAATACCGTACAGAGATGTGGCATACATTTTGACTTCTTCAGTGACTCACGCATCAGTTGCCATCATATCTTAAATTAGTTTCATCATGTCTGAACTGCTAGTGTAGATAATGGTTTTCAAAACCAATGTAACAAATTGTGCATACGTTTGTGCCTCTGTAGTGTGCAGTGTGATGCCGAGCCCAGGGTAAACTAGGGCTTGATTGTTGTGTGTTACATCTTTTCTGACACGTCTCCCTGCATTATGTTACTATAATTGTTTGTTTTGTCCCTGCACTGTTCCCAACTTGCTGTTCCTTTTTCTTACACTGGATATTATGATTTGTTCTCATTGAACTTGCTTGAACTTGTGTCATTATTTTACATGTGCATGGAAAGACTAGCCTTAAACTGAATTCTGTGTTCATTCGTAAAAAAATAAAAAAAATTCCTTGCAGTGAACCGCCTGATTAATGTTTCAAAACAAAATGTCCTTCCTGACATTTGTTAAAGAGTATTCAACAGAAAGTTTAACCCTTTCATGACTAATGCCGCATACACACGATCGTTTTTTCTGATGAAAAAAGATTGATGGACTTTTTTCATCGGACAAACCTATCATGTGTGGGCCCCATCGGTCTTTTTTCCATCGGTATAAAAAAATAGAACCTGTTTTAAATTTTACCTATGGAAAAAAAAAACGATAGCAAATTACGATCGTCTGTGTGGAACTCCATCGGACAAAAAACCCACGCATGCTCAGAATCAAGTCGACGCATGCTCAGAAGCATTGAACTTAATTTTTCTCGGCTTGTCGGAGTGTTTTACGTCACAGCGTTTTGGACGGTCGGAATTTTGACTGATGGTGTGTAGGCAAGACTGATGGAAGTCAGCTTCATCGGATTTCCGATGGAACAGGGCATAAGCCTATTTCTGACATTTGTTGCTTACAAGTTAAAACCCGTATTTTTTGCTAGAAAATTACTTAGAACCCCCAAACATATATATTTTTTTAGCAGAGAATCTAGAGAATAAAATGGCGATTGTTGCAATATTTTATGTCGCACTGTATTTGTGCAGTGGTCTTTCAAACAAATTTTTTTGGGGAAAAAGACACTTTCATGAGTAAAATTAGCCCAATTCTTTTTTTAAATGTGAAAGATGACATTACACTGAGTAAATAGATACCAAACATGTCATGCTTTGAAATTGCGCACACTCGTGAAATGGCGACAAACGACGGTACCTAAAAATCTCCACAGACGACACTTTAAAAAAAAATAACGGTTACCAGGTTAGAGTTACAGAGGAGGTCTAGTGCTAGAATTATTGCTCTCGCTCTGAGGATCACAGCGATACCTCATATGTGTGATTTAAACACCGTTTACATATGCGAGCGCGACTTGCGTATGCGTTTTCTTTGCTGTGCAAGCTCGCGGGGACAGGGGCGCTGTAAATTTTTCTTTTTGTTTTTTCTTTTTTTTTTTTACATTGTGTTTTTAAAAAAATAATAATAATTTGATCGCTTTTAGTGCTTTCACAAGGAATGTAAACATCCCTTGTGACAGTAATAGGTGGTGACAGGTACTCTTTATGGAGGGATCAGAGGACCTCAAATCCCTCCTTTGCACTTCAAAGTATTCAAATCGCCAAAAACTGCGATTCTGAATACTGTATTTTTTTTTTAAAACCGGCGCCATTGGCAGCCAAGTAAACCGGAAGTGACGTTGTGATGTCCCCTCCGTGTTTACATAAGGAGACTGGAACAAAGCCGTTTCCGGCTTCGTGCCAGTCTGCTCTAGATGCTGGAAGTGGCGGTTCGCGGATCGGGTCTCCCGGTGGGACGGGAGGCCCGGTAAGAGCGGCGGAAGGCGGCAGGGGGGGGGATGTTCCCTCCTGCTCCTCCAGTATAACAGTCGAGCAGCTTTTGGCCGCATCGGTTGTTATCCCTGGAAAGCCGACTGCCCGCTCTAAAAAATGGTATTGGGATGATGCCTGCAGCTGCAGGCATCATCTCGGTATAACCCCCTAAAGCCGAGGCTGCATATATGCATACGCTCGGCGCCAAGGGTTATATATTGCAGCATACCTGTTCTTAGATGTGGTGGACGCGTTCATTTTATTTATTTTTCCATCTTTTTTTTAATCTTCCCTTTTAGCTGTTGATTCTGCCAGTAGAACACTTCCTCTCCTGGGGTCAAAGCGCTCAAACACTGTGCTCAACCTATAGAGAAGCAGCATTGTCACGTTAGGTCAGGAAGTGTGCTAGAAAACTCACTCACTCCTCATCTTCATAACATGAGGGGGGGGGGGGTCTTCTGTAGATCACAGAAGAGAATTTGGAACAACCAGACAGAGTTCAGGAGGTTGCCAGCTCACATATGTTCTGGCAGGATCAACAGGTATTTTTGCTCTTATTAAATCAATAGTATCCCGCTGTGATTTTTTTTTTTGGAATCTGCAAGGTAAAGCCATAGACCCCCTTGCACACTAAAAAAGGAACCTGAAAAGCTCACGAAAACCTATTTCCCTTAAAATCAATGATAGCGTTCACACTGGGGTAGTGCGCTGGCAGGGTGGTGAAAAAACACCCCTCTCTTTTGAAACAAATGGAAAGCTCTTCAAAAGCGCCTGAAAAGCTCTTCAAAAGCGCCTGAAAAGCTCTTCAAAAGCGCCTGGAAAAACTCTTCAAAAGCGCTCAGTGTTTTACTGGCAGTTTACAAGCACCTTAGTGTGAAAGGGGCTATAATGTGCTAATGTGCATTGCAATCCTTCCGGGTTTGCGGATTCCAGCTGTTTGAGTGTCCAAAAACCACGATGACGCCACTTCCGTGCATGCACGCGGGAGCCGCCATTTATGGCACAGTACTCGGAAGGAACAGCCTGGGTGGTCGTTCCTTCAGAGCGCATGCGTGGGTGACGTTGTCTCCTAAACGGTGATATTGTATGTGAGGGTTTGCAGGGGATAATTATCATAATCTGGATCCCATTTAGAAAAAGGGGGGTCCCAAATATCTAGCCCTCCACCAAAATAAATTAGTGTAAGGTACATAGTATCCCCTGTTACACAAATACGAGAACATTGTCACTCAGTTTAAATACAAAGTCAATTTCATTGTCTAGTGATGAAGATCCAACATCAATCATGATGAGTAGGGATGAGCTTCGAGTTCGAGTCAAACTCATGTTCGACTCGAACATTGCCTGTTCACCCGTTCGCCGAACAGCGAACAAATTGGGGTGTTCGCGGCAAATCCGAAAAGTCTATGGGAGAAATCTAAAGTGCTAATTATAAAGGCTTATATGCAAGTTATTGTCCTAAAAAGTGTTTGGGGACCCGAGTCCTGCCCCAGGGGACATGTATCAATGCAAATTTTTTTTTTCAAAACGGCCGTTTTTTTAGGAGCAATGATTTTAATAATGCTTAAAGTGAAACAATAAAAGTGAAATATTCCTTTAAATTTCGTACCTGGGGGGTGTGTATGATATGCATGTAAAGTGGCGCATGTTTCCCGTGCTTAGAACTGTCCCTGCAAAAAATTTCATTTTTGAAGGAAAAAAAGTCATTTAAAACTCACTCGCGGCTAATAATGAATTGTCGGATTTTATCAATACATACAAAAGTCATTGATAAAAAATAAAAAAAAAGCGTGGGGGTCCCCCAGAATTCAATTACCAGGCCCTTCAGATCTGGCATGGATTTTAAGGGGAACTCCACCCCAAATTTAAAAAAAAATGGTGTGGAGTCCCTCCAAAAATCCATACCAGACCCTTATCTGAGCACACAACCTGGCCGGCCGCAGGGGAAGAGGGGGGGGGGGGGCGGCCCTCCCTCCTGAACCGTACCAGGCCACATGCCCTCAACAGGGATGAGCCGAACACCCCCCTGTTCGGTTCGCACCAAAACCTGCGAACAGACAAAATGTTTGTGTGAACTTTAGAACCCTATTAAATACAATGGACTCGAACGTTCGAAATCTAAAGTGCTAATTATAAAGGCTTATATGCAAGTTATTGTCCAAAAAAGTGTTTGGGGATCCGGGTCCTGCCCCAGGAGACATGTATCAATGCAAAAAGAAGTTTTAAAAACGGCCGTTTTTTCGGGAGGTGTGATTTTAATAATGCTTAAAACTAAAAAATAAAAGTGAAATATTCCTTTAAATTTCGTACCTGGGGGTAATTTAAATTTACACAGTGAAGGAAGTTCCCCGCTCTGGCCAGTGACGTAGGCGGGTCCGACATACCGAGGGGGCGGACCTGATGGGGAACTTCTCTCACTGTGGTAATACATGTATAGACCCGCCCCTTGTCATGTTCCGCATCTGGTCCGCTGAGCGGACCTGATGGGGAACTTTAGAAGGGGCGGGTCTATACATTTAAAACACTGAGGAGGAAGTTCCCCATCAGGTCCGCTCAAGCAAAACCAATGACGGACAGCGCTGGACATCGGGATCGCCGCAGGACACTGGATTTCACCGCTGGAATGTTTTTTTTTTAAATTATTTTGTTTTTTTAATAAAGGACTTTTTCAAGGTGTTTGTGTGTTTGTTTGTTTTTTGACATTTTTTTTACGCTTTCTTCGTGAAATGGTAGGGGTACAATGTACCCCTTACCAATTCACATAGGGGGGGGCGGGATCTGGTGGTCCCCTTTGTTAAAGGGGTCTTCCAGATTCCGATAAGCCCCCCGCCCGCAGACCCCCACAACCACCGGGCAAGGGTTGTGGGGATGAGGCCCTTGTCCCCATCAACATGGGGACATCCTCCCCATGTTGAGGGCATGTGGCCTGGTACGGTTCAGGAGGGAGGGGCGGCCGCTCTCGTCCCCCCCTTTTCCCCTGCGGCCGGCCAGGTTGCGTGCTCGGATAAGGGTCTGGTATGGATTTTTGGGGGGACTCCACGCCATTTTTTTTTTAAAATTTGGGGTGGAGTTCCCCTTAAAATCCATGCCAGATCTGGGGGGCCTGGTATGGATATTTAGGGGGAACCCCACGCCATTTTTTTTTAAATTTGCGGCGGGGTTCCCCTTAATATCCATTCCAGACCTGAAGGGCCTGGTAATTGAATTCTGGGGGACCCCCACGCTTTTTTTTTTTTTTTTTTTTTTTATCAATGACTTTTCTATGTATTGATAAAAGCCGACAATTCATTAATAGCCGCAAGTGAGTTTTAAATGACTTTTTTTCCTTCAAAAATGACACTTTGTGCAGGGACAGTTCTAAGCACGGGAAACATGCGCCACTTTACATGCATATCATACACACCCCCCAGGTACGAAATTTAAAGGAATATTTCACTTTTATTTTTTAATTTTAAGCATTATTAAAATCACTGCTCCCTAAAAAAAAAACGGCCGTTTTTAAAACTTCTTTTTGCATTGATACATGTCTCCTGGGGCAGGACCCAGGTCCCCAAACACTTTTTAGGACAATAACTTGCATATAAGCCTTTATAATTAGCACTTTAGATTTTGAACGTTCGAGTCCATTGTATTTAATAGGGTTCTAAAGTTCACACCAACATTTTGTCTGTTCGCAGGTTCTGGTGCGAACCGAACAGGGGGGTGTTCGGCTCATCCCTGATGATGAGTGATTTCTTGATGACCAGCGGACACAAAGACCCATGCCACTATGATCCTCTCCTATCAGCTGGCTGCTCAATGTCAACAAACTGGTCAGGGAAGCTGGCTTATGTCATTGACGATGTATGCTCATGACTATACTGTATATCATCAATGACATTCCTGGGATCCCCACCCATTTGTTTAAGAAACAAGCCAGTGGGAGGGAAGCAGTCATTTAGTGGAGGTAGCAATTAATGGCTTCCAGGTGCAGCAGCCAGAGGTCTGGACAGGTGAATTGGCCAAATCTGGCCATTTATTTCACCCATTTAGTAAACTGTAAACAGCCCGAGTTTGGGTCGAACTCGGGTCAAGTGCATGTTCACAAAGTTATACTGACAGCACTGTATAAAGCAATGGTGCTCTCATTGGACTACTCTGTATTCATCTCTCAGCTCTGCTGTTCAGGGGATTGCGGGAGGCTATTATGATAATAAAATTAACTACCTGCTATAGCCTTAATAAAAAATTTTTTTAATAAATACCCAAATAGATGTTCAAGTAAAGTGCAAGTTTATCTTAATACATCAGCCCCCCTTCCCTGTCTACATTTGAAAAAAAACCTGTAGAGAAAAATTTAGTACCTATTTTAACCCCCTCAGATTCTGTACTGCATGGTGACATCACGCTCCTAACAGAAATATCCCAGAGAATGAAAAATACCCCAAAACTTGTAAGAAGACTCTCTAAGAAAGTGTAGTATATTATGGTGTAATGAGATGTGAAAAAATGTTTTGTGTGGGGATGGAGTGTTTTAAAATCTTAACCCTTTGGAGGAGCCATACCTGGAATATTATATGTAAAGGTATAAAGAATTTGAAACTTTGTGTATCCCTCCCTGGGTGTAATACCGACAGACAAACTATTTATTTATAAAAAAAAATTTTTTTTTTAACATATAACAAATATTAAAATAGGTTGAAACCATGAACATAGATAAACCATCCAAGGTAGTTTATTTTCTGGCCTTGAGATCCGTTTATCGGCCCAACGCATTTCGTGGGCAGTCCTGCTTCATCAGGGCCTTGGATCTTACTATAGAGTACTGAAATAATGTACATAAACAAAAAAATCATTAAGCGGTTTATCACACAAACATATACTGTATTATATATTTCATGTCAATCAAACATTAAGTAATGTAACTGTGCATCATATCCACCCTGAGTGTCAAGAAGGATAAAATCAGTGCCATGGGATCAAATAATAATGTCTAGATGAAAACAGGGAATGTATAGTTTATTACCTGTAAGCAGACATGGGAGTAAGTCACACATGTGCAAGTCACGAGCAAGTCTCAAGTCTTAACCTTCAAGTCTCAAGCAAGTCCCAAGTTACTGTGACGAAAAGCAAGCAAGTCGAGTCCCTGCTAGAAGTCAAGCAATTTATTTTGGTCAAGTCACAAATCAAGTCAAAATACTGATCTACCCCATACTGTATAAAAATAATAGGAGGGATAACAATAAATAATATTGGTACTGTGCCCATGCCTCACTGTGCCCATGCTTCACTGTGCCCATGTTTCACTGTGCCCATGCCTCACTGTGTCCATGCTTCACTGTGCCCATGCTTCACTGTGCCCATGCTTCACTGTGCCCATGCTTTACTGTGCTTGTGCCTCACTGTGCCCGTGTCTCACTCTGCCTTTGCTTCACTGTGCCCAATGTCTCACTGTGCCCGTGTCTCACTGTGCCCATGCTTCACTGTGCTCAATGTCTCACTGTGCCCGTGTCTCACTGTGCCCAATGCCTCACTGTGCCTGTGTCTCACTGTGCCCATGCTTCACTGTGCCCATCAGCCATGTACCTGATCGGCGGCATCCCGGCGGCCATTCCAGTATTCAAAAGCCGCGCCTCCTTCTCATCTGCGATAGGCGGAACACTCAATTTCCCAGCATTCAGTGTTCCGCCTATCACGGACATCCGCTCATCCTCATAACACAGACGAGGATAAGAGGATGTCCATGATAGGCTGAACACTGCCTGCTGTGAAATTGAGTGTTCCGCCTATCACAGACCAGGAGGCGCGGCTTTTGAACACTGCAATGGCCGCCGTCTGTCTGAATGACACGCTGATCAGGTAGGCAGACGGCGGCTTGCGGTTAGTGTTAGTGGTGCCAAGTCATTGCAAGTCATATAGCCCAAGTCAAAGTCAAGTCGCAAGTCATTAGTGACAAGTCAAAGTCAAGTCGAGTCATTTATTGAATTCTGTCAAGCAAGTCGCATGTCCTCAAACAGGTGACTCAATTCTGACTTAAGTCAAGTCATGTGACTCAAGTCCCCCACCTCTGCCTGTAAGCCTATTAATCGATTATTTGGTGGTGAAAGCCTGCCAGGTCCGTGGGGAGACCAAACAAACAAACAAACCCCTTATCTTTCGCTCCACAGCCAAAATTGGGGATTATGTGTCTTTCTGTGTAAGAAAGTCCAATATTTAGAACAAATACCAGTACATGCAAGGGAGGGGGTAGAGGGGAGAGGAAAGAGAGAAGGTAGAGAAGGGAAACAAAAAAGGAAGAATGACTATGGCCTGGGAAAAAAAGGGGGGAACGATGGGGGAAGGAAACAAGGGGGGATAGGAGAGGGAGGATACATACGGGGCGGGGGGTTGGGGGGGATCGAGGGAAAAATTAATGGGGGAAAAAGGGAAATCTGTATGATTATACATCCTTACCCAGAACATAATAAATAAGGGATATATTCTCTTATGTCCACAAAAAGCTCTGTACACCCAAGGAGGTACACACTAAGTCCCATATTCTTTATACCTTTACATATGTCATGAGATTTGTGATATTCAATATTAGGGTTGAGGCACATTGTGAACAAGTCAATGGAGATCCAGTGAATGTCACTGACTTTAAATTGGAATGATCAATGACATAAATCGGGATTCCTGACTAGTTTGTAGACTTTCATAAGCCACCTGGGAAGTTGTTATTTGTGAGGGGAGTACTGGAGGGGAGTATTGGTGGTATAGTCTTGGCAGAAGTCTGTGGGTCGTCGGGACATCATTCATCATGATTGACAATGGATCTACAGTGCTTGATCACGTGATTGTCATTGTCTTTGTCATTGAGCAGTGATCAAATATTTTATATTTTTTTGTAATTACAAATTTTTACAAGCCCTCAACCCTGTGGTCCTCCATGGTGGGGCCCTGGTGGGTACTATCCTCTTCCTCATTCACCAGGTCTGGAGAGCCTGGGTGTTGTGCTGCAGATGAGGTGGCCACAGTGGTGACCTTAGCAGAAATGGTCCATAGTGCATTGTGTCTTGACAGGGTACCAGGTAGTCACACAGATCCACCTTAAAGAGGAAGGCCCAGCACTCCCCACAACAGGCTCAGGATGTGAGAGCTGATATCAGGGCTCTGCACTCAGGACATACAGAGACCAAGGTTTCTGCAATCCCAGGGCGGCACACCACCAGACCCCTTTCTGGGCATGACACATAGTCAATTGTCCAGAGAAAAATCACGGATATCAGGTGATATAAAGTGAGACTGTGTCACCCGAGCTACAGGCTGTTTTAATATTTCATACTTATGGCCCTGCCAGCCCCCTATGCCATTTGTTTGACAATCCCTTGCTTTTTAGCCTAGATGCAGCAAAACTGGACGGCTGCTTCATGTGCTGCCAAAGATTTGCAGAAATACTGACACCGGAAACATACTGGTTGCGTCCATGGTTGGTTTGTGGCTCTATTCACATGTAACCGCACAAGTGGTTGCTTGCAAACAGCAGCAGTGTCAGTCATTAATTTGTACAGAGAACTATACTGACATCTGCAGCTGTTTGCTGCTAACCTGCCATGTGATTTTAGCCTTAGGGACCAGTTTACACTATCGCATTGCGGTAATGCTCACTCCGCTCTTTCTCAGATCACCTACATTGCAGCTGCAGAAAATACTGCATGCATGATTTTTCATCCATTGTGGTCCGTTATTGTGCATGCACTTAACATAGCGCAGTGGACCGGACTGGTGAGAATTTACCCTTAAAGAGAAAAGAAGCAGATTTCGGCCACTTTATGTACTGATGCTTTTTGGTATACTTGTCTTACATACTCTGGTACAAAAGGATATGTGGAATGATACTGATGGAACACACATTAGTAGAAAAGCACCTCAGGGAGCTTTTTCCTTATTTACTGGTCTGTGCCGATTGTAGTGTGGGTCACACCTTCATTTTCAGATATTATGTGACATTCAGTAATTGCTTTTTATCAAAAGAAATGATGTGTGCCACAGAAACAAACCTGATTTCATTTAGTTCCCTGGAATATAATAATTTAATAGCATTTGTATTGAAGGGGGGCTTCCTTAGGAGTGTTGCTGCAGAGTCCCAGTGGCATGCTTTGAATATGATGAAATGTGGTGAACTATTTCATAAATTCATGTGTTTCTGGAGAGGAGAGTTCACTGAGATGTGCAATAATATGTTTCATATAGTTTAGTATAAATTGAAGCTTTTTTATCCAGAGGCAAAACATTTGCTGGGGTGTAAACCTACTCCTCTGGGACTTAATAAGCAGAGAGCTGGTTCCAGTCAGTCAGCATCTCTCTGCTTTGCCCCTCCAGCGCTCACTGGAGAGCCGGTTGTTCAGGCTCCCAGCAGTATGCTGGGAAGCTGAGCCAGTTTCCGGTCCAGTCATCTGGGTGGATCGCAATGTTGGGATCACTCCAGAACCTGAACTGGCTGAATGATGGCTGACCCACTGTCAGCTGAATACAGGTCACAGGAGTGCAGAACTAAGTGCACTCCTGTGACCCACAGGAGAAGTAGGACCAAAAAAGCTTTGGCCCTACTTATTATTTAAAGAGCAATTCTGGAACTCCAATGACGTGACATTTGCAGTTTGAGATTATATAATCAGTCTGCTGCATGCAAAAGGAAGCATTTTCCCAGTCTTAGTGCAGGACAAGGATATCCAGTGCCCAGGGCGAAGCAGTCCAAATTGCATCCCATCCCCTGAGTCAAATAGGAGCAGGGCCAGTAGCAGAGCTCATAGCGCTGAGCCGAAACATATGTAATGGTTGTAGCATGTGCTAAAAAAGTACCAATGAAGAGATTAAAGCGGTAGTAACGTTTCTATAAGAAACTAAAAAAATGTGTCCATATGTACTAGAGCGGGCCGTAAATGCGTTCTGAGCTGCGCATGTCATATTACCCATTGACAGGCAGTGGGGTCATTTATGACAGAAAAGACCTCTAGGGTTTCTTATGTTATAAAAATCCTACCTGTCAGCAGGTTTTTAACCACTTTAGCCCCGGAGAATTTGGCTGCCAAATGACCGGGCCACTTTTTGCGATTCGGCACTGTGTCGCTTTAACTGATAATTGCGCGACGTGACTCCTAAACAAAATTGACTTACTTTTTTCCTAACAAATAGAGCTTTCTATTGGTGGTATTTGATCACCTCTGCGTTTTTTTTTTTTTTTTGCGCTATAAACAAAAATAGAGTGAAAATTTTGAAAAAAAAAGCAATATTTTTTACATTTTGCTATAATAAATATCCCCAAAAAATACATAAGAAAACAATTTTTTTCCTCAGTTTAGGCCGATACGTATTCTTCTACATATTTTTGGTTAAAAAAAACGCAATAAGCGTATGTTGATTGGTTTCCGCAAACGTTATAGCGTCTACAAAATAGGGGGTAGTTTTATGGCATTTTTATTCTAATTTTTTTTTTTTACTAGTTATGGTGGCGATCTACGATTTTTATCGTGACTGCGACATTATGGCGGACACATCGGACACTTTTGATGCTATTTTGGGACCATTTACATTTATACAGCGATTAGTGCTATAAAAATGCACTGATTACTGTGTAAATGACACTGGCAGTGAAGGGGTTAACCATTAGGGAGCAGGGAAGGGGTTAAGTGTGTCCTAGGGAGTGATTCTAACTGTGAGGGGGCTGAGCTACATGTGACACGACAGTGATCACCACTCCCGATTACGGGGAGCAGACAATCAGTGTCCTGTCACAAGGCAGAACAGGGAGATGCCTTGTTTACACAGGCATCCCCCCTTTCTGCCTCTCCGTGACCCGATCGCGAGACACCAGCGGACAGCTAGGCGGGAGATTCAAAGCAACGTACCTGTATGTTGCTTTGCCTGCCCGTGCCATTCTGCCGACATATATGTGCGTTAGGAAGTCGGCAAGCGGTTAAAGAGAGTTTACTACCACTTTAATAGTGGTGCATGTACTGTTCCCTGGAAAATATGAGGCTAACAGTGGGCAGCACAGTGGCTAGCACTTCCGCTTAGCGGTACTAGGGTTGTCAGTTCGAATCCCAATCTCGGCACAACCTGCCTGGAGTTTGCATGTTCTCCCTGTGCCTGCATGAGTTTCATTTCGATACTCTGGTTTCCTCCAACACTACAAAGATGTGCTACTGTATTTGGCTCCTGTCTTAATTGCCCCTGGTATGTATACTGTTACTGTATGTATAAATTGTAAGCTCCTTGAGAGCAGGGACATATATGAAAGTACGACATAAATACTGTGTGTATATATATATATATATATATATATATATATATATATATATATATATATATATATATATATATATGTATGTAAAGCGCTGTCAATTTATTTACACATTAATCATGATAAAAAAATGGTTTGCATCATGGCCATTTCAACATTAAAAGTTCATACAATGTACCACAAACATTTTTCATATCATATAGGTTGTAAGTAGCTCTCACTCAAAAATAACAGAGTTCACATAGGAGGACCCTATGTGAACTGTTGCAGTTCTGACCTGTGAAATTTCCAGATTGGAACAGGAGCAGAGCTGCAGTAGCCAGCTGCACATGGTGAAAATCGAGGCTGTGCGTAAGGGAATCCAATCTCAGCTATGTGCTGTGTGGTGAGTAGGAGCTCTGCTGAGAACCCTGCCAGCAGTGACCCCTGTGCTCTGCCCTGCTGACCTGTCTTCTGCCCTGCTGAACCCTGAACTCTGTCCTGTTGACCCCGTCTTCAGCCCTGCTAAGCCCTGTCTTCTGCCCTGCTCACCGTTGTCCCCTGCCTTGCTGACCCTTGTACACTGCCCTGATGACCCTTGTACACTGCCCTGATGACCCCTGTCCTCTGCACTGCTTAACCCTGTACACTGCCTTACTGACCCCTAGCTTCTGGACTACTGATCCCTGTACACTGCCTTGCTGATCCCTATCTTCTGGACTGCTGACCCCTGCCCTCACCATGCTAATCCCGGGCCTTTTGTTTCCCTGCTTACCTCTGTTCTCTGCTGACCCTTGTCCTCTGCACTGCTGACCCCTGTATACTGCCCTGCCAACCCCCTATCCTGCCCTGCTAACTCCTGTTGTGTGTCCTCCTAAACCCTGTTGTCTGCCCTGCTGATGTCTGTCCTCTCCCCTGCTGCTCAGCCTGTACACTCCCCTACTGACTCCTGTACACTCCCCCCTGCTGAATTTCCATCCTCTGCCCTGCTGACCCACTGTATACTGCCAAACTAACCCGCTCTGCCCTACAAACGAATGACCTCTGTATACTGCCCTACAAATTGTTTACCCTGTCCTCTGTCCTGCTGACCTCCCATCCTCCTGGACACATGTGCTGTAACTCCTGCCCTGTTGCTGCATATATGTTTTACAATGGCGGGAAGATGTTAAAACACACAAATTCCAAAAGTGGTCCCAAGGAGCAATAGCAGTCCTTATTCATGATTCTGTCTAAGTGCCCGTTCACACTACTGCGACTTGGGATCCGACTTGTGTCACCCCAAGTCGCGGGACATGAGAAATTACATTAAAGTGAATGAGAGCCATTTTAATGCACACTACTGAAGTCGCTCCGACTTCAGAAAAGGTTCCTGTACTACTTCAACTTTTAGGCGACTTGTACCCATTGATTTCAATGGAAGTCGCCTCCAAAGTCGGATCACTGTCTTAACTGAAGCAACTTTACAGGAAGAGAAAATAGTTTTCTCAGGCAAACCCCTCCCTTCCACAGAGCTGATTATTGTTTGATTGGCCACTGGCAAAGTCGCCTGTCCTGGAGGCGACTTGAAGATGCGTTGTAAGTCGCTCCAAGTCGCGCTGAAGTTGCCTCGCAAAGTCGCGCCCAGAGTCGTGTTGCCCCTGTGTGAACCGGCACTAAAGGAAATTTTTCTCTTAGATTTCATCCCAACCTATTATACAGAAACAAAACCCATATTTGATAATGTTTGTACACATACAAAGCAGAGCATTCTATATCCTGGCAAAGTGGAATATAAGTATTTCTGGCTACTAAAAAGTAATTTCAAAAAAAATACGCAGTCATTTATGTCAGAATGGGGCAACTTGTATGTGCCAAATGCCAGGTGCCAACTGAACGCAATGAAACTATGAAATCATGCATGCAAGAAAAACAAACAATACTACACAAAGCAGATGCTCTGTTGTATATGTTTTATTTTGAAATCGCCCAACAAGTAGAAAAAATAATTGCAGATACAGAACTTGTCTATAGGGCTCATTAAACAGCAGTGTACGCTGCACTTTTTAATTGCTTTTATGTCTGTTTTATTTCACTGTGGTGCATTTGCTTTGCTGGAAAAATGTGCCATACATATGGATTGCTTGTTTTCCACATAATTTGGGTGTGAACTTTTTAGGGATAATTGTGCATATATACATGTGTATAATTGTATTTAAAGATGTAAGGTTTATATTCCTGGGAAACAGATTTTATAAGGAAATAAATTACTATGAATATTAGGCTAAGGTGACCAGATTTTTTAAATGAAATCCGGGGACATATAATTATTATTATTTTTTTACTAGTAATGGCGGCAATCAGCGACTGTCTGCCCGTCGCCGCCTGCCTCACAGCCTGTCAGGTCTTACTCACCGGGGCCCGGCTACTACTGGGAGGGGAGCAGAGGAAGATCACTCCGCCAGGGAAGGCAAGGAGATAAGCAGGCAGACGGCTGGCCGGGACTTGAGCCAAGGCAGAAGAACATGCGAGCGGAGCTGAAGAAATATTCCCTCTGCTCCGACCAGCACATGATCATCAGAAAGGGGCACAGATAATGGAAAAAAATAGACCCCCCCCCCCTAAGCTAGTAGGAGCGGGAGGGGTGTAATTCAGAATTTTATTTTTTTAATTCTGCACTGACTGTCTTTGAAATTCCCCCAGCCCCTGTTCAAATCCAATCCGGGGACAAAACTGGGGTCAGACTTGTTCCGGAGACAGTGTCCTCAATCCGGGGACTGTCCCCGGAAACCAGGGATGTCTGGTCACCCTATATTAGGCAGCTATCCACCTTTGGGTTTGGTTGTTGCAGGTATGTTAACAAGAAAAACTGATGAGTTTAGCATACTTTATGGCTCAGCAGGCAACCCTAAACTTTTGTTTTGAAGCATACAATAGTCCAATATCCTGCTATATGCAGCTGAAGACTTTGTGAAATAGTGTGATAGAATTTAAAGTTCTTAATGACGATACTTAGTTTATTTTCAATACTTCACATTAGTACAGTTTACATTTATTTTGTCCACTCCACCGGAGTTGTCCAGTTCTTGCCAGCTAGTTTATCAGGCTACAATGCGATGGAAGCTGAACAAACATGCAGATGTATGATAGCAGTTTCTTAGGTATTGTAAATGTTGTGTGTAACTAAAGTGGACTTTTCAGTAACTTTGCAAGGCTGTATACATAAATATGTGACAACAATGCTGACTATTGCTTAACCATTTCCCATCCGCGCTATAGCCGAATGACCCGTGCACGAGCGGCCGGTGCGCCCCCTGCAGGGCGTGCGCAACTCGCTCTGTGATCAGCGAGTCTATGAGACTCGCTGGATCACAGATCGGAGTAAGGGGGCGATCCCGACCCCTTACCACATGATCAGCTGTCAGCCAATGACAGCTGATCATGTGATGTAAACAGAGCCGGTAATCAGCAATTTTTTCTCCTTGCGCTGATAGTGTGAGGAGGAAAAAAAAGCCAAACACCGGCAGAAGACAGCGGGACATCGGTCCCGATCAGGGAGAGCTGCAGACAGCTCATCTGTGTAAATGTGTGCCACCTGTCAGTGCCACCTACCAGTGCCCACCAGCGCTGCCTATCAATGCCCACAGTGCCACTGATCAGTGCCACCTATCAGTGCCCACAGTGCCACCTATCAGTGCCCACAGTACAACATCTAATCAGTGCCTCAAACAGTGCTGCCCATCATTGTCACCTACCAGTGCTCGTCATTGTCACCTACCAGTGCCCGTCATTGTCACCTACCAGTGCCGTCAGTGCCCATCAGTGCCACCTATCAGTGCCACTGATGGGCACAGTGATAGGTGGCACAGATAGTGCCACCTATCTGTGCCCATCAGTAACACCCATCAGTGCCGCCTTATCTGTCCCCATCAGTACCGCCTTATCTGTGCCTATCAGTGCCACCTTATCTGTGCCTATCAGTGCCCACCAGTGCAGACTATCAGTGCCGCCTCATCAGCGCATATCAATGAAGGAGAAAAATTACCTGTTTGCAAAAAAAATTAGAAAAATATAAAACATGATTTTTTTTTTGATAACTTTCCATCTTTTTTTGTTTGTTTAGCAAAAAATAAATACCCCAGAGGTGATCAAATACCACCAAAAGAAGGCTCTATTTGTGGGGAAAAATGATAAAAATTTCATTTGGGTACAGCATCAGCGCTGAAAGCTGAAAATTGGTCTGGGCAGGAGGGGGGTTTAAGTGCCCAGTAAGCAAGTGGTTAATATTTTTCTTTCTACCAAAAAATCTTCTAATAAACTCTACAGTATCTTCCCAACTATAGAAGTTAAACTATCCAGTCTGTAGTTACTTGGTAAAGACTTTGATCCCTTTTAAAATACAGACACCATGTTGGCCTTATGCCAAGTTGGCACCAGCGATAAAAAGGGCGGAGGAGATGATGATGAAGTCTCTGACTGTACCTGGGTGCCCAATACAGTTTTGTGTCACAGAATTCCCCCCACAGTTAGAAAGCACTCCCTAGGAGCACATGTAACCTTTTGATCGCCCCTGATGTTAACCCTTTCCCTGCCAGTGTCATTTATACAGTGACAGTGCATTTGTTGTAGCACTGATCACTGTATTGGTGTCACTGGTCCCCAAAAAGTGTCATTTATGCCTCGTACACACCATCGGTTTTCCCGGCGGGAAAAAGACTGCCGGGAAAACCGAGGGAAAAACCGAGAACCGGCTCGGTCACTTTTCCCCTGTACACACGGTTGGTTTTCCAGACAGGAAAACTGCCAGGAGAGCTTTGGTCGGGAAAACCGGCTGTGTGTATGCTCCCTCGCAGGAAAACTGCGAGATTCGTGGCGGGAAAAAATAGAACAAGTTCTAATTTTTTTCACCGAAGTTTTCCTGCCAGGAAAACTGCTATGAAGCATACACATGGCCGGTTTTCCCGGCCAAAAGAAGACATGGCAGTTTTCCCGACGGGAAAACCGATGGTGTGTACGAGACATAAGTGTCAGATTTGTCTGCCGCAATGACGCAGCCCCGCTAAAAATCGCTGACTAGTAAAAACTATTTAAAAAAACATAAATCTATCTCATAGCTTGTAGACGCTATAACTTTTGCGCAAATAAATCAATATACGCTTATTGGGATTTTTTTTACCAAAAATATGTAGCAGAATACATATTGACCTAAACTGATGAAGAAATTAGATTTTGTTCACTTTTTTTTTGGATATGTTTTATAGCAGAAAGTAAAAAAAATATATATTTTTTTTTTCAAAATTGTCTGTATTTTTTTGTTTATAACGCAAAAAATAAAAACCGCAGAGGTGATCAGATACCACCAAAAGAAAGCTCTATTTGTGGTTTAAAGGGTTAGTCCATTTACATAGTTTATGATGAGAATAACCTACTGAGGTATCTAATAGACTTGTGCACAACGGAAAAATTCGTTCCGTTTCGGTTCGCTTCTTGTGCACAACGGAAAAATTTGTTTAGTTTCGGTACGTTTCTTTCCGGTCCTGTTGATTCGTAATCATTCGTAATTTTGCTAGACGCGATTTTTCGTGTTCGGACTAATTTGTATTTTCGCAAGCGACATTTTTCGTTGAATTTTTCGTTGCTTTATAATTCGTACTTTCGGTAGAGTACATTGTTTTTCGTTGATTCTGGACACAACTCCTACTTTCGTAACTTTTTTTGGGTTCGTTGATTCGTAATTTTCCGTGTCTCTCTCACAACGACGCTGCCTATTATGCCTAATGTGCTTCGAATGGATTTGTACTTTTCTAAATACATAGCGGTTATTTGTAACGATTCGAAATCTCGTATTTTACTTTCGTTTTTTACATGCGGCTATAGCCTCCGCCCCTGTACACCATTTTGAGAGGGAGTTCAGCACGGGGAGGGAGAAGCAGAGAGCAGAGTGAGTGTTATTGTGCTTCGTATGGATTTGTACATTCGTAACTTTTTTTATAACGAATTATGCCGAAGACATTCGGGCATTCGCTATTTGCGGTATAATTTATTTCGGATTCGGTTTTATTCGTAATTGCTTTGTTCGGAAATTCGAATGCTTCCGAATGTCCGAAAGTTGCTAAATTCGGACGAATTTCGATTCGTTACGAAACGAATTGCACAAGCCTAGTATCTAATGCTTCACTCTTTTGCTTAGGTATTTCTTCGCATTCAATATAATTCTCATTTGCACCGTTGTTTGGGAAATTAATTCTCCTCGACCAGATTGTATACTTGCCTGCAATGTACATGCTGATTAATATATTTTTGGGGAATTCCATGAAGCCTCGAAGACAATTCTTGAAATAAAAGGGTTAGTCCTGTGCTCTGAAGGATTTTATTTGCTGGTTACAGTATTTGGGTACCAACAACACCCATAACCCAATTTTCTGTGTAGCAGTTATAGATATGGTACAGTGCCTTGAAAAAGTATTCATACCCCTTGTATTTTTCCACATTTTGTCATGTTACAACCAAAAATGTAAATGTATGTATTTTATTTGGGATTTTATGTGATAGACCAACACAAAATGGCACATAATTGTGAAGTGGAAGGAAAATGATAAATAGTTTTCAATTTTTTTTACAAATAAATATGTGAAAAGCGTGGCGTGCATTTGTATTCATCCCTCGAGTCAATACTTTGTAGAATGATCTTTCTCTGCAATTACAGCTGCAAGTCTTTTTGGGGGATGTCTCTACCAGCTTTGCACATCTAGAAAGTGAAATTTTTGCCCATTCTTCTTTGCAAAAAAGCTCAAGCTCTGACAGATTGGATGGAGAGCGTCTGTGAACAGCAATTTTCAAGTCTTGCCACAGATTCTCAATTGGATTTAGGTCTGGACCTTGACTGGGCCATTCTAACACATGAATATGCTTTGATCTAAACCATTCCATTGTAGCTCTGGCTGTTTATGGCTGTTGTCCTGATGGAAGGTGAACCTCCACCCCAGTCTTAAGTCTTTTGCAGGTTTTCTTCTAAGATTGCCCTGAATTTGGCTCCATCCATCTTCCCATCAACTCTGACCAGCTTCCCTGTCCCTGTTGAAGAAAAGCATCCCCACAACATGATGCTGCTACCACCATGTTTCAAGGTGGGGGATGGTGTATTCAGGGTGATGTGCAGTGTTAGTTTTCTGCCATACATAGAATTTTGCTTTTAGGCCAAAAAGTTCAATTTTGGTCTCACCTGACCAGAGCACCTTCTTCCACATGTTTGCTGTGTCCCCACATGGCTTCTCACAAACAGCAACAAGAATTATTATAGCTTTCTTTCAACAATGGCTTTCTTCTTGCCACCCTTCTATAAAGGCCAGATTTGTAAAGTGCACAACTAATAGTTGTCCTGTGGACAGATTGTCCCACCTGAGCTGTGGATCTCTACAGCTCCTCCAGAGATACCATGGGCCTCTTGGCTGCTTCTCTGATTAATGCTCTCCTTGCCCGGCCTGTCAGTTTAGGTGGACGGCCATGTCTTGATAGCTTTGCAGTTGTGCCATACTCATTCCATTTTCGGATAATGGATTGAACAGTGCTCCGTAAGATGTTTAAAGCTTGGGATATTTTTTTATAACTTAACCCTGCTTAAATCTTCTCCACAACTTTATCACTTTTATGACCTGTCTGGTGTGTTCCTTGGCCTTCATGATGCTGTTTGCTCGCTAAGGTTCTCTAAAAAACCTGAGGGATTCACAGAACAGCTGTATTTATACTGAAATTAAATTACACACAGGTGGACTCTATTTACTAATTAGGTGACTTCTGAAGGCAATTGGTTGCGCTAGATTTTAGTTAGGGGTATCAGAGTAAAGGGGGCTGAATACAAATGTACGCCACACTTTTTAGATATTTTTTATTTTTTTGTTGAAAACCATTTACCATTTTCCTTCCACTTCACAATTATGTGCCACTTTGTGTTGGTCAATCACATAAAATCCCAATAAATTACATTGACGTTTTTGGTTGTAACATAACAAAATGTGGAAAATTTCAAGGGGTATGAATACTTTTTCAAGGCACTGTAAATGTTTGTTAAAGCAGGGTCCATCCTGTGCTCTGCAGTAATTGTATTGTGGGGTTACTGTGGTGGGGCACCACCAACACCCTGCTGTTTGATGATAACACAAAGCATTTTTGCCCATTAACCTCTTGCCACCCATGTAATGCATATGTGTGACAATGAAGAAGGAGGCTTTAATACCCACACGCTGCACATATGTGTCCTTGTGCTGAGGGTGCACTCACTATGTGCTTCCACGGTTTCCTGTGCAGGTCTCACGTTGCAAACTCAAAGGAATCACAGAGGACACCACAATGGCTACTCCAGCTAGGATACAAATCAAAATTGTAAATAATCAAACAAAAGCTGACATTATGATACAAAAAAATCTGATAGAGACAAAATAATCCCTCTCAAATCAAAATTTTATTATATATTTACTCATGTTGCTCCTCAGTTATTACATTTGGAACACAGAAATACACACTAATTAAAATAGTGTTGCCTAACTGTGTTTTCCTACATGAAAACAGCCCGGTCTCAGGAAGAATAAAACAAAATTTTGGGATTTATAGATGGGGCCTGTCTGCTCTCCTTTTTAAATTGCCTCTGATGAGCACTATTTATGTTCTGTGCAGAAAATGGCATGATTTCTAGATTATGTGTCAGAAAAATAGGAGTCTAATAGATTATCACTGCCTGAAATATAACATCTCCCTGTGTCCTAAATTGCCTCCTCTTAGACCCCTTTCACACTAGGTAGGTTTGCAGGCTCTACAGCGCTAAAAATATCGCCTGGAAACCGACCTGAAACAGCTGCTGTTGTCTCTCCAGTGTGAAAGCCCGAGGGCTTTCACACTGGAGCAGTGCACTAGCAGGAAGGTAAAAAAAGTCCTGCTAGCCGCATCTTTGGAGCGGTGAAGGAGCGGTGTGTATACCGCTCCTCCACCGCTCCTGCCCATTGAAATCAATGGGACAAGGCGGCTATACTGCCGTCAAAGCGCCTCTGCAGACTTGCGGTGGTTTTTAACCCTTTCTCGGCTGCTAGCGGGGGTAAAACCGCACCGCGATCGGCCAAATACCGCTGACGCACCTCCCGTCCCAGTGTAAAAGGGGCCTTAAAGTGTTTGGAACTTTACCTCTTAAATTCTGTCATTTTTAAAACTTCACTTTTATACTAGCAGCAGCAGGGGGGGGCAGAGACAGCTCACACGGAAGACACACGAGCTGACAGGCAGGAAGAGGGGAGAGGAGAACAGAGGAGAGCTACAGATGATGGAGGCACGTAAATTGACCATGGTGTCAGGGCTCAGCAGCCATGATAAATCGTGGTCAGTTTACAGGGGGGAGGGCAGAACCAGTCAGGTCGACCAGGTTTCTTACAGCCCACTGTGCTGTTTATCCTGTTATGAGGAAACAGGGTTACAAACACTTTAAAAAAGAAATGCTAATGTGCATCACATCTGTGAGTAAGTTATATAGAGTATCAGAAAACATGCATGTTTTATTTGCTGGTAGAAATAAGCCAACTGTTTGCCTCCCTATTAGCCTAATCTAAAAAAGTATTAGATTGTGTTCTAAAATTTGTACAATTTCCATTATTGGTGTGCACCTAAAGTTTCCTTTGCAATTTGAGGCTGAAATAAGTAAATTCTCTGTCTCCAAATTGGCCTCACACATTATTTTTGTCATTGTCAGTGTCCAAAAGAAGACACTAATATTTTTTTAAAGGATATAAAATACCTGCTCACTCTCAAATTACAGCTTGTTCAAAAAGGCTTTCTAGCTGTGATGCAGACCCGTATGCTACTTCCATCGTCAGTGTTAAAAAAATGATAAACATTTTTTTTATTTGTTTTTATGAATGCTAAATAGCTCTTCAGTCACTCATATGTTGCATCCTGTCCATACTGGCTTAGCAACTGTGCTGCAAAACTGTCACATTTTTTTCAATCTTTAGTCTCTGGAAGAAGACACAAATTTTCGATTTCGAAGTTAGATTTTATTTTTCAGTTTTCAAACTTTTTTTTTTTTACATGTAATCTGCCTGCGCTCAGCCTCTGGAATAGTGGAACAGCAAAAAGGTTTCAAGAAGTCTGCATCAAATTTTTGCAATTACACTCTGAGAAGAAAAGACATTGTGATTTGTTTATCCAAAAGTCCAATTGCAGCTGGGGAGAGAGTGAGAGAGTGGTCACACCAGATTCAAAGGCACCAGTGGAGATGCAACCTTGCAACGCTTCCTGAGGGATTTCTATGTTTGTTTAAAGGCGCACACGCTGCTGTCACGGCAGCCATTATTTCTGGTGAGTCTGCACTTTACTTGAAGGTGGTGGACAGTTATTTGGACACATATTTTAATACTGTACCTGAATTCACCGGAGTGGTTAATACCAGATTTTTCTATATATTTTTTTCTTATTCACGCACTGACTTTTTTTGGACACTGTGGAAACTTGTTTATGTTTAAATCATTAACACTGTGATTTAATTGTCACTTATATATTTGTTGGTGCTACACTTGATATATAAGTTTCATTAAGGATCGCTTTACTGCCTTCAGTACTAGCCGCCTCATTATTGTTGTGCAGAGCATTAAAATAATGCGTTGGAAGCTTATTGTTTGCTTATTGTTTGCAGCAATAGCTTTGCTTTGCTTTTATGGAGGATTATCAGAACACATCTTCATAGCATGGAGACAGGAACAGGAAGTAGAAGCATAAGAGAACAGTGAGGGAAGCAAACATTTCCTCTCATTACATTACCATAGATACACACTATATAACAGTGCAGTGCTACCTGCTGGTATATACAAGTATAATGCATATATATAGCTGCGGTGTTGTGTACTTACATGGCTGCTGGTCATGTTAGCTTGCAGCTTGACAGTTGGGGGGAGACTAACATTACTTGTGTTTGCCACCGCTTGGCCATCCCAAGTAAATGGGGCCAAAAGGGATAAAAAAAAATGTATGATTAATGTGTGCCTAGAACAGCTTAAATGTCCTGCCACTGACCAATACACTAAAGCCCTGTACACACAACCAGTTTTCCCAGCAGGGAAACTGCCATGAGAGCTTTTGGCCGGGAATCCTGGCCGTGTGTATGCTCAATGGCAGTTTTCCCGACAGGAAAACTGCCGGAAAAAAAAAGAGAACCAGCTTTCCCATTGTGAAAACCGGTCGTGTGTATGCTTTTCCGAGGGCAAAAAAAACGTGCATGCTTAGAATAAGTATGAGACGGGAACACTCGTTCTGGTTCGTAATGGAGATAGCACATTCATCATGCTGTAACGGACTGAAAAGCACAAGGCTGAAAAGCGTGAATCATCTCTCACCAAACTTTTACTAACACGAGATCAGCAAAAACAGCCCAAAGGGTGGCGCCGTTGGAATGGAACTTCCCCTTTATAGTAGAAAAAAAGGGAGCCGCTCAGGTGTGGGAATCCTCCAATCACCTCCTCCCAGCAGCCAAGGGTGCAGACAATGCTACTAACAGCAAACAGGAACAAAAAAGTCTTCTGGACTGCAGCACTCCAAAGATAAAAGCCTTTATTAAAATAGGAAATCCAAAATGCACACTGTTCAACGGTACACAGGTCCAAAAAATCTGGCTAACATGTTTCGCACTGTGCTAGTGCTTATTCATAGCTACCCAATGCACAAAAGTTAAACTAATATATACCCTAAAAAAAGGAAGATCATGTGATCTGACACCACGTGAAAACAATAATTCAATGATTCAATGATTGACTGGTGAATGAGTGATTCGAATGGAGTAGTGAAAAAATGTGTGACCTGCCAATCACTGTAAAAAAGGGGGGAGGAATCATTCTCAAAAGCTACAATCAGTGAAAAAAAGAAAAATGTGAAAAGGAATATATATGTGTGTGTAGAAAATATAAATAAATGATATAAATAAATAATGAGACGTGGTTTAATCATATCTAAATATGATAGGTACTAAAATAAAGGAAAAGTTAGTGAAAAAATAGGTAAAAAATGCAAGAATGTGGGAGAACCCAGAATAATGTGTAGTTTATATAGCCAGGATCAATTTATATGTAAATATTATGTGAAAGCAAAAATGAAGAAAACAAATGACTGCTAAACGAGAATTTACCAGAACATGTGTGTGAATAATTAGTTCCAGTCCCTTTGAAAAGTGAAGGTGAAAGTAAATCAAGTTGGACTGGATAAAACATAAAATAAACAAAAAAACATAAAAGATGTGGGAATACGTGTTTCATATAAAATATAGTAAAAATAATAATAGTGGGCACAATAAACAGAAATGGCTCTGAAAGTGAATTAATCCAGCAGAGCGCATTCTAGACCATACGATACTGCGTGTGATGGATCAATGTAAACTGCAACATTCTTATGCCATTGTATTTAAATGTACATTATTTGTTACTTTGTTTTTTGTTTTTTATATGAATGTTTTTATTTATTTTTTGTTATTTTGTGTGAGTGTGTCAGTGTATTCAATTCATCAATGTGCTATTCTTGATCCTGACTACCTTAACATATTCCTATTTGTGTGATTTATTTAAAAAAAGAAAAACTATTTATCAATTATATCATTATCAATATTATGTGTGTATTAACTGTGGAAGAAAGACTACTGTTTAAGTTGATTTAATTAAACTTATATTGTGTTATGATATTTGCTGTACGTAAATGTGTGTCTTATATGCAGCACCCCGAACCGCTGTTAACCACTTGAGACCCGCGCTATAGCCGAAAGACGGCTGCAGCGCGGCTCTCAAGTGCCGAGAGGACGTCCCCAGGACGTCCTTCTCTGTTTATATCCCGCCGCGCGCCGCCGAGGGCGCGCGGCGGGGAACAGCTGTGCAGCGCGCATCACGTGATGCCGAGGAGCGTGCCTGGCGGCCGCGATGTCCGCCAGGTACATGCGATCGGCTGTGACAGAGGCAGGACGTGGATCTCTGTGTGTAAACACAGAGATCCATGTCCTGTCAGGGAGAGAGGAGACCGATGCTGTGTCCCTTGTACATAGGGACACAGATCGGTCTCCTCCCCCAGTCAGTCCCCTCCCCCCACAGTAAGAATCACAAATAGGGAACATAGTTAACCCCTTCCTCGCCCCCTAGTGTTAACCCCTTCCCTGCCAGTCACATTTATACAGTAATCAGTGCATTTTTATAGCACTGTTCGCTGTATAAATGTGAATGGTCCCAAAATGGTGTCAAAAGTGTCCGATGTGTCCGCCATAATGTCGCAGTCACGATAAAAATCGCTGATCGCCGCCATTACTAGTAAAAAAAAAATATTAATAAAAATGCTATTAAAAAATCTATCCCCTATTTTGTAGACGCTATAACTTTTGCGCAAACCAATCTATAAACGCTTATTGCGATTTTTTTTGACCAAAAATATGTCAAAGAATACGTATCGGACTAAACTGAGAAAAAAAAACTTTTTTAAAAAAAAATTGGGATATTTATTATAGCAAAAAGTAATAAATATTGTGTTTTTTTTTCAAAATCGTTGCTCTTTTTTTGTTTATAGCGCAAAAAATAAAAACCGCAGAGGTGATCAAATACCACCAAAAGAAAGCTCTATTTGTGGGAAAAAAAGGACGTCAATTTTGTTTGGGAGCCACGTCGCACGACCGCGCAATTGTCATTCAAAGCGACGCAGTGCCGAAAGCTGAAATTTCGCCTGGGCAGGAAGGGGGTTTATGTGCCCAGTAAGCAAGTGGTTAAACATATGCAACGTGTGCAATCAATGTGCCTGTATGCACATGAAATTGTTAGACTTATGTCGGTAGCTGTCACTTATCAACTGATAATATTATGTGTAGATCATGTTTAATTGATACAAGCTGTGAAATCACTGGTTAAGTGTGGGAAGATCTTGAAGTATCCCAAGCCAGAACCCTATGTAATGTAAATGAAAACACGGGAAAATAAAATAGTAAAAAAGGAAATGCATGTGTAAAAACTTGCATGTAAGTTTGGAATTTCAAGTTTCACATTTCGAATTTCAGAAAGAGGCATGTATATGTGTATGACATAAATGGGGTATGGTGTGGAAAATGAAGAGTTATTCCAATGACCAATCCAGCCATGACCGTCTGTGTGTGAATAGTCCATTGAACAAATCCACGATATCGCTACATGTGTGGCATGAATCAGGGCAAAAAAGGTCATAAAAATCCATACCCCGCCATAGGATCCAAACACATACAAGATCAATGAGGTAACGCCTTAGATGTGTAGAACAAAACGTGAACATTAACATACATGCCTGTCTATCATCAAATTAACATATAGGATGCCACAAATAAATAACCAGATGAAGGATGCGTATGACCCATGAATACCAAATACAAAAACTGTGTATATGTGTGTATTCATAAGGGCTACACATAATCCTTGGTCACAAACTAAAACACAATATGACCTAAAACAAATAGATAACCAGAATACACATGTACAGTATGTAAAACACCCACATATAAACTTATAACACAATTAAAATCAAAGTCAATCGGCCACTAGTTGGAGACTTGTGCAAAAGAGAAAAGACCAAGTCCATTCGATTTCCTGAATAAAATATGGATAAAATCCAGAACTAAAAGGGAAAAAAGAAAAGACTAAAGGTCCCTGTAAAATAACAGAACTTTAGAATGTTATATGGCTGGCAAGCAATAATGGGCAGTGGTGGTGTGGATATTGGGCATGTTGCAATGGAAAACTGACCAACACCCAATGATTTATATACATTGTATACATTATAATATCCCCGCAGCCAAAAAAGCTAAAGCAAGGCGAAACAAAACATAAATCAGATATTGACTGTGAACTGCACCTACCATGCTGCATGTGGGAAGAAACACTTTTGGACAGGACACTGTGCAGGTGCGAGTTTAAGTGGTGAAGAAAAATGTCTTTTATCCAAAGGGTTGAATTTCTGTCCTACCAGGCACTTCAATCTTTTTAACACACTATTTGATGTTAACAAGTTCTCTCGCAGTTTAACGCTCAAGAAGCACTACTTTGATCTCCCCACAGAGGAAGCGGACACCTCCTCCGGTGACCAGGACATGGGTGAGTCTCCTTCTTCACCGGTTTTATTTTCTGAAGTGTGTGCTCTTCAAGAGCTTACAGATTTGGCCTTTGAGTCCAGTCCTTGTCCTGTTGACCCCACTGATATCCCAAACAGCATTTCGTTCAAGCTTAGATCGGATTTTAATCCGGTGGGGTCACGGGGCAAGGATCTTGACCTTTTCCAAAAAATGGTCGGGAAGGATCTCACCCATCTAGCCCGTACTTGCCACAGGGGGTCGACGGTTCCCAGCAATTTGTCCCCATCAGAACACAATGCCCTCAAAAATCTTGCTTCAGACATGAGCATTGTAATTCGAAATGCGGACAAAGGTGGGTTGGTGGTAGTATTAGACTCTGACAGTTACAAAGGTGAAGCTCTACGTCAGTTGTCTGACAACAACACTTACACTCCATTAAAAAGTGATCCCACCATCCCTTTTACTGGTCAACTCTCCTCCCTGCTAGACATAGCAGTTCACACAGGCATTTTTTCAGCACAAGAAAAACTGCTTTTCATCCCTGTTAACCCTGTCATGCCAGTGTTCCATCATCTGCCTAAAGTGCACAAGGGCCTGGACCCTTTGATGGGCAGGCCCCTAGTGGTAGGAATTGGGTCCTTAAACGAACGTCTGGGGGAGTGGATAGATGGCCAGCTTCAACCTATGGTGACCAACCTCCCAGGTTACTTACGTGACACCAAGCAATTATTAATCAAGCTTAGGGATTTTCAGTGGAAAACAGAATACAGATGGATCACATGTGATGTGGCCAGTCTGTATTCGAGTATCCCTCATGATCTAGGTATTTTGGCAGTGTCTGCCTTTCTTAAAGAATCTGGGAGATACTCGTTAATTTTACAGGAATTTATTTTGTTGTCACTGGAGTATCTACTTACGCACAATTTTTTTATGTTTGACGGGGGCTATTATCTCCAGAAATGTGGGGCCTCCATGGGAGCCAAGTTTTCACCTTCCCTGGCCAATCTCTACATGGGATTTTGGGAGAGGTCCCGCATTTTTGGACATGATAGCCCCCGACGCCTAGACACTGTCTTCTTTTGTAGATTCATTGATGACCTCCTGTTTGTCTCCTCCAATGGGGATATGGAGCTACAGACATGGCTGGATCACTTAAATGACAACTCTATGAATCTCCGTTTCACAGGGAAAATTAGTGCCACATCAATTGACTTTTTAGATGTAAATCTGTCAGCTGTCAATGACAGGGTAGCCACTAGCATTTATAGAAAACCCACAGCCAGTAACGCACTCCTAAGAGCCGACTCGGGTCACCCCAGCCACACCATCCGGGGGGGGTCCCGGTCGGCCAATTTCTTAGACTCCGACGGCTGTGTAGCACACCTGAGGATTTTACTAGTGAAGCTGCCAACATGACTCAACGGTTTATTGCTAGGGGTTATCCACCTAAAATGGTTAAAAAAGCCCTTGATTCTGCCATTGCTATCCCCAGGGAAGCATTACTTCAGAAACACTCCAACAAATCCAAGAATCCATCAGCCATACCATTTAAAGGGGTCCCGGTTTTTTCCACACCATTTAGTCATGAATTCAGCAAAATAAAATCCATTGTTGATAAATATCTTCCAATTTTGTTGAACGATTCTGTTTACCATGAGATTCTTTCTAATGGGGTTAAAACCGTATCTCGTAGAGCTCCCACTTTTGGGTAGTCGCCTATCACCTAGCCTGTTTCTCAGTAAATCCCCAGCAGCGAATTTGGTTGCACTTTCAGGGTACCTTCCGATGCGGTATGACTAACTGTAATTATTGCAGACATATCAAAACAGGTGACATAGTTCAATCTAGCACTAATCACAATACCTTTAACATCAAGCAATTTATTAATTGCAATACCAAGTTTGTGGTATATGTGATAAAGTGCGAATCATGTAACATCCAGTATGTTGGAAGAACGACCCGCAGACTCAAAGACAGGCTGTATGATCATTTGTATGATATCCAAAAGGACAGGAATACAAACGTTGCCAGGCATTGGGTCTCTGTGCACCATAAAAATGTATCAAGTCTGTCCATCCAGGGAATCGAGAAAATTAGTACCCCTATCAGGGGAGGAGACAGGTTCAGGACACTGTGCAGGCGTGAGGTCTTTTGGATTTTCTCGCTGGACACGAGAATTCCGTCTGGTCTCAACTTCGAATGGGATGTTTCCCACTACTATGATTAGCCCTCGCGCCTGCACAGTGTCCTGTCCAAAAGTGTTTCTTCCCACATGCAGCATGGTAGGTGCAGTTCACAGTCAATATCTAATTTATGTTTTGTTTCGCCTTGCTTTAGCTTTTTTGGCTGCAGGGATATTATAATGTATACAATGTATATAAATCATTGGGTGTTGGTCAGTTTTCCATTGCAACATGCCCAATATCCACACCACCACTGCCCATTATTGCTTGCCAGCCATATAACATTCTAAAGTTCTGTTATTTTACAGGGACCTTTTGTCTTTTCTTTTTTCCTTTTAGTTCTGGATTTTATCCATATTTTATTCAGGAAATCGAATGGACTTGGTCTTTTCTCTTTTGCACAAGTCTCCAACTAGTGGCCGATTGACTTTGATTTTAATTGTGTTATAAGTTTATATGTGGGTGTTTTACATACTGTACATGTGTATTCTGGTTATCTATTTGTTTTAGGTCATATTGTGTTTTAGTTTGTGACCAAGGATTATGTGTAGCCCTTATGAATACACACATATACACAGTTTTTGTATTTGGTATTCATGGGTCATACGCATCCTTCATCTGGTTATTTATTTGTGGCATCCTATATGTTAATTTGATGATAGACAGGCATGTATGTTAATGTTCACGTTTTGTTCTACACATCTATGGGGTTAATTCATTGATCTTGTATGTGTTTGGATCCTATGGCGGGGTATGGATTTTTATGACCTTTTTTGCCCTGATTCATGCCACACATGTAGCGATATCGTGGATTTGTTCAATGGACTATTCACACACAGACGGTCATGGCTGGATTGGTCATTGGAATAACTCTCCATTTTCCACACCATACCCCATTTATGTCATACACATATACATGCCTCTTTCTGAAATTCGAAATGTGAAACTTGAAATTCCAAACTTACATGCAAGTTTTTACACATGCATTTCCTTTTTTACTATTTTATTTTCCCGTGTTTTCATTTACATTACATAGGGTTCTGGCTTGGGATACTTAAAGATCTTCCCACACTTAACCAGTGATTTCACAGCTTGTATCAATTAAACACGATCTACACATAATATTATCAGTTGATAAGTGACAGCTACCGACATAAGTCTAACAATTTCATGTGCATACAGGTACATTGATTGCACACGTTGCATATGTTTAACAGCGGTTCGGGGTGCTGCACATAAGACACACATTTACGTACAGCAAATATCATAACACAATATAAGTTTAATTAAATCAACTTAAACAGTAGTCATTCTTCCACAGTTAATACACACATAATATTGATAATGATATAATTGATAAATGTTTTTTCTTTTTTTAAATAAATCACACAAAAAATAGGAATATGTTAAGGTAGTCAGGATCAAGAATAGCACATTGATGAATTGAATACACTGACACGCTCACACAAAATAACAAAAAATAAATAAAAACATTCATATAAAAAACAAAGTAACGAATAATGTACATTTAAATACAATGGCATAAGAATGTTGCAGTTTACATTGATCCATCACACGCAGTATCGTATGGTCTAGAATGCGCTCTGCTGGATTAATTCACTTTCAGAGCCATTTCTGTTTATTGTGCCCACTATTATTATTTTTACTATATTTTATATGAAACACGTATTCCCACATCTTTTATGTTTTTTTGTTTATTTTATGTTTTATCCAGTCCAACTTGATTTACTTTCACCTTCACTTTTCAAAGGGACTGGAACTAATTATTCACACACATGTTCTGGTAAATTCTCGTTTAGCAGTCATTTGTTTTCTTCATTTTTGCTTTCACATAATATTTACATATAAATTGATCCTGGCTATATAAACTACACATTATTCTGGGTTCTCCCACATTCTTGCATTTTTTACCTATTTTTTTACTAACTTTTCCTTTATTTTAGTACTTATCATATTTAGATATGATTAAACCACGTCTCATTATTTATTTATATCATTTATTTATATTTTCTACACACACATATATATTCCTTTTCACATTTTTCTTTTTTTCACTGATTGTAGCTTTTGAGAATGATTCCTCCCCCCTTTTTTTACAGTGATTGGCAGGTCACACATTTTTTCACTACTCCATTCGAATCACTCATTCACCAGTCAATCATTGAATCATTGAATTATTGTTTTCACGTGGTGTCAGATCACATGATCTTCCTTTTTTTAGGGTATATATTAGTTTAACTTTTGTGCATTGGGTAGCTATGAATAAGCACTAGCACCGTGCGAAACATGTTAGCCAGAATTTTTTGACCTGTGTACCGTTGAACAGTGTGCATTTTGGATTTCCTATTTTAATAAAGGCTTTTATCTTTGGAGTGCTGCAGTCCAGAAGACTTTTTTGTTCCTGTTTCCCCTTTATAGTGCCGTCGTATGTGTTGGACATCACCGCGCTTTGGACCGGCGGGATTTTGTCTGACAGTCTGTACGCAAGACAAGCTTGGCAGGAATCCCGTCGGGAAAAGCAACGTTTTTTTTCCTGCCCGGAAAACCGGTCGTGTGTACAGGGCTTTAGGGGTTGATTTACTAAAGGGAAATCCACTCTGCACTACAAGAGCACTGCAAATGCACTTGAAAGTTTACTTGTAAGTGCAATTGCTTTAGATCGCTGTAGATCTGAGGGGAAGCTCTGAAATCAGGGGAAGCTCTGCTGATTTTATCATCCAATCATGTGCAAGCAAAAATGCTGTTTTTTATTTCCCCTGCATGTCCCCCTCAGATCTACAGCGACTGCACTTGCAGTGCCCTTGTAGTGCAAAGTGGATTTGCCTTTCGTAATTTTAACCCCCTATGTTTGAGGAGTTTTTTTAAACGCTTTTGCATTAAAAAAAAGTGCCTGAAAAGCTCTAGAAATATGCTTCCCCTTAAAATCAATGAATGTGCTCACACTGGGGCGGTGCACGTTCGTTGCGGTGAAAAAAAATGCTGCTTGCAGCATCTTTGGAGCATGTTTGGGGAGCTAAAAAAACACACCAAATACGCTCATCCCCATTGAAATAAATGGGAACTGCCTCAAAAATGCCCCAAAACACCCCAAAACATCTCAAACACCCCAAAAATGCTCCTGCTGAGCAATTTTGGTGCAGTTTTTAAATGTCCTTTAAAAACTGCACCGCAAATGTTGCAAAAGTGCAGCAAAAATGCTCCAATAACTCATACTGGCAGTTTTGATGCAAACCAGTGTGAAAGTGCCCTAAGTCTGCACTTGCTTAATGCCCTGTAAAACACTCAGACGAGCCGAGAAAAATTAAGTTCAATGCTTCTGAGCATGCGTCGACTTGATTCTGAGCATGTGTGGATTTTTCTCCGATGGAGTTCCCCACAGACGATCGGAATTTGCTATCGCTTTTTTTTTTCCATCAGTAAAATTTAAAACATGTTCTATTTTTTTACACCGATGGAAAAAAGACAGATGGGGCCCACACATGATAATTTTTTCCGATGAAAAAAGTCCATCGGTCTTTTTTCATCGGAAAAACCGATTGCGTGTACGCGGCATTAGAAATATCCTATTTCTACAATGTGTTCCTGTACCCCAAAGTCAACCTGGTATTAAATCCTTCTGCTACTATATAGAAACCCACACTGGAGAGGAGAACGGGGAATTGGGACTTTCTGATACCAACCAAAATATGAATATAAACAATATGCAAAAAAAGAAAAAAGTTATCTAAAAATAGATAATTTTATTGAAACAGTATAAAAATAACACCTTAAAAAGCAGTGACAATATGATACATAGTACTAGAAGACATAAAAGCTAAAATTGTATAAAATACAAGCTTGTGATTAGAGCACTAATGTGCATGATTGATAGATGTGTGTTAGTTTTTTTTAAATGAGACTTTAAAATTACTTTAAAGCGGAGTTCCGCCTAAGAAAAATAAATAGTCAGCAGCCACAAATACTGCAGCTGCTGACTTTTAAAATAAGGACACTTACCTGTCCAGGACGCAAACAATGTCCTCACCTGAATCCGACATGTCCCTCGGCTCCAGGTGGAGGCGCCGGCATTGCTAGTAAGGGAATCAGGAAGTGAAGCCTCGCGGCTTCACAGCCTGGTTCCCTACTGTGCATACGCAAGTCGCACTGCGCAATCTGAGTGGTCTCTGCTGTCTTCTGGGACCTGTGTGTCTCCCAGAAGACAGCGGGGGGATGGAGGAGGGGCTGGATATGGCGTAGATTGTTGCGGATATTGCGGCGATCTTTCACTGGAAGTGGGAGCAAATACCTGTATTAGACAGGTATCTGCTCCCTCCTCCTCCCTGAAAGGTGCCAAATGTGACAACGGAGGGGGGAGGGGGAATCTGGACAGCGGAAGTTTCATTTTTGGGTGGAATTCTGCTTTAGGTCTTCCTCAGGGGGTTAACATCAGTATTTGGTTCCATAAAATCTATTTAAAAAACAGCATAAGCAAAAAAATATATCACAAGTTTAACACATGTTGGATGTCTCTGCATCTCCATCTGTTGTCTCCATCAGACTTCTGGTCTGGCTGACAACACATTTGTCCTAAGACCTTACAGGTCCTTGGGGACCTTTTGATATACCCTGTGCTTTCCTTGGGACCAGTGGATGAACATTTTATGCTGCTGCCTTCTCCCGGAGACATCCAACATATGTTTATGCTTATGCTGTTTTCTAAATAGACTCTATGGAACTACCAACCGATGTTAACCTCCTGAGAAAGACTTAAAATAGTTGAAACGTATCAAGGTTCTATTGATGGTGTGTTTGTTTATCAATTATGCACATTGGTGCTCTAATCACAAGCTTGTATTTTAGAAATATCCTATTCAGTTTTAAATTTGCCATATTACCATGCATCTAGATACATTTTAAAGCTGAACACCAAGCAATCAGCTAAACACATATGTTAGATACATACAGGTATATGGCAGCTCTTTCACTTGCCATCATGTCTGTATTTCTGTCAATCTAGTCCTGCAATTTTGACAGCTATGCCACACAGAAAAGCCCAGTGTGATTTTTCTTTACTATGGTTAAATAGCACTCACAGGTTTTGTCTCTCTCCAGCCTGTGACTGGACAGTGAATGTAGAAGCAGCACACTGATACGCATATCTCTCAGTCCCTCTTTTCTCTCCTAATATCAGCATGTTATTAGCACATGCACACATGAGTACTGCCGCACAACTGATTGGCTCCCAACACCAATATGAGCTCTGCTGTATAGGGATTGCAAGATGCTGCTAACAAGTCGAATTCAGGTGCTTACGCTGCTTGTAAAAAAATAAATAAAAATGATGTATTAATGAATAGAAAGCTACAATGATTTGTGAATTTTATATCTTACTGGAGTTGAGCTTTAGAAACTTTTTAAACTATATTAACAATTTCAGATAAAGAGACTCTTTGCAAGAAGCCACAATCAGTGTTTATCATGAGAAACTTATGAGAAGGTAATAACCGATTGCGTGTTGTTCCATGTGATGGTACAATATGTTTCAATAGCTGAACATGTCCTTATTTAGCTATTACTTTGATGCTGGGTCTCTCCATCCTTGACTGCCTCGTGTCACAGTAATAACTGCTGTCTCACAATCAGGATTTTGTCCTTGATATACAGTATATGTACTTACTTTACATAATCTAGCTATACACTGTGAATCATTTTATCAATCCAACTCTTTGGCTTTCTGCATGCATATGTAATGTTATTTTGCAAAATGTAAATATTATAATGCACTGTTTGTCTTAAGGCTAGAATTTTATGTAAAATGTCAATGTCAGCTCTCTGCCATTTTCCTGTCATTTGGCATGCAAACACATTATCCTCTCAAGTACCCAAAAAGAAAGTCCCTTTTCTCAGTTTTACTATAATCCAACATCTCTTGGGTCAATGTCCCTGCAGCACAGCCATGAAGGACACAGAAACCCTGCTTAACTCCTTTGCCATGAAAGAAAATGCTAATTATTATCATTGACATTTGAAAAACATCAACAAGAACCAAAAATGTTTGTTAAAAACAACAATAAAATAAGGAAGAAGATAAAGGAATACAATATATGAAGCCAAACCCCATGCAAATATAAAAACAAACATTTTAATAGCTTTAACCACTTAAGGACCGCCGCACGACGATGTACGTCGACAGAATGGCACGGACAGGCACAAGGGCGTACAGGTACGTCCCCTTTAAGAACCTGTCCATGGGTCGAGCGCGCGATGCCGGCGGCACGCTTGGGACCCGGTCCGAAGCTCCATGAACGCGCCCGCGGGACCCGCGGACCCGATCGCCGACGGGGTCCCGCGATCGGGTCACAGAGCTAAAGAACGGGGAGAAGTAAGTGTAAACAAACCTTTCCCCGTTCTTCCTAGTGGCATAGGGAATGACGATTAGTGACGTCACACGCCAAGCCACGCCCTCCTTCAGTTAGATTCACTCATTAGGTCACACTTAACCCCTACAGCGCCACCTAGAGGTTAAACCCTTTACTGAAAGTGTCATTTTCACAGTAAACAGTGCATTTTTATAGCATTGATCGCTGTAAAATGACAATGGTCCCAAAAATGTGTCAAAAGTGTCCGATGTGTCCGCCATAATGTCGCAGTCACAAAAAAATCGCTGATCGCCGCCATTACTAGTTAAAAAAAAAATATTAATAAAAATGCCATAAAACTACCCCCTATTTTGTAGATACTATAACTTTTGCGCAAACCAATCAATAAATGCTTATTGCAATTTTTTTTACCAAAAATATGTAGAAGAATATGTATCGGCCTAAACTGAGGAAAACATTTTTTTTATATATATTTTTGGGGGATATTTATTGTAGCAAAAAGTAAAAAATATGTAATTTTTTTTCAAGATTGTCGCTCTATTTTTGTTTATATCGCAAAAAATTAAAACCGCAGAGGTGATCAAATACCTCTAAAAGAAAGCTCTATTTGTGGGAAAAAAAGGATGTAAATTTTGTTTGGGAGCCATGTCACACGACCGCGCAATTATCAGTTAAAGCGACGCCGTGCCGAATCGAAAAAAGCGGCCTGGTCTTTAACCAGTCAAAATGGTCCAGGGCTGAAGTGGTTAATGACCTTAAAGCCTACGTGCAATCAAAAATCAGCACAAGGGACATAACTAATGCCGCGTACACACGGTTGGAATTTCTGATGGAAAAAGTCAGACGGGAGTTTTTCATCGGATATTCCGACCGTTTGTATGCCCCATCTGACTTTTTCCGTTGGAAATTCCGACGGAATTAGATAGGGAACATGTTCTCTTTATTTCCGATGGAAAACATTTCTATCGGAAATTCCCTTCGTCTGTATGCAATTCCGACGTACTAAAAACCACGCATGCTCAGAATCAAGTCGACGCATGCTCGGAAGCATTGAACTTAATTTTTCTCGGCTCATCTTAGTGTTATACGTCACAGCGTTCTTGACGGTCGGAATTTGGTGTGACCGTGTGTATGCAAGACAGCTTGAGCGGAATTTCGTCGGAAAAAACATCCAAGTTTATTCCGACGGGAAAACCGGTCGTGTGTACAAGGCATTACAGTTCATAGGACATGTCCCTTGTGCTGATTCCTCTTTTGTCATAAGGGCTGTCATAAGGAGCTATCACAGGCTCTCATCAAGAGAGCCAAACTACTCCCACCCTTTCCTCCCAGCTGCTCCATTCATAGAAGTTATACTACAGATTTCATTAATATAACACAATCTATGGATGGAAGAGCAGACCTATCAATTATCTGCCCATTCTCCATTCTTATGCGGCGTACACACGATCGTTTTTCATGCCATTTTTTTAAACAACGTTTTTCTTGTCGTTTTTTTTTCATGTTTCCTCTCAAGCCTGTCTTGCATCCACACGATCATTAAAAAAAACGCTCGAGCAAAGCGCAGTGACGTACAACACGTACGACGGCACTATAAAGGGAAAGTTCCATTCGAATGGCGCCACTCTTCATGTTAGTAAACTTTGTTGAGTGGCGATTTGCACTTTTCAGCCTCGTGCTTTTCAGTCCGTTACAGCGTGACGAATGTGCTATCTCCATTACGAACGCTAGTTTTACCAGAACGAGCGCTCCCGTCTCATACTTGATTCTGAGCATGCGCATTTTTTTCCCCTCGTAAAAGCATACACACTATCGTTTTTCACGTCGTTAAAAAAAACGACATGAAAAACGACGTGAAAAAATAGAGCATGTTCGAAATTTTTAATGCCCGTTTTTCACGCCGTTAAAAATGCTCTGGAGCATACACACGATCGGTTTTAATGGCCATTTAAAAAAATTGCATTTTTAGCGGCATGAAAAACGATCGTGTGTACGCCGCATTAGATTGTGTTTTATTCATAGAAGTTGTTGTATGGCTTCTGTGAATGGAGCAGCTGGGCGGAAAGGGCAGATACATATGGACTCTCTGGATGAGAGACTGCGAATGCCCTTAGTTGTTTTAACCACTGCTGCAACAAAAAATTATGGACGAGGCGGTGGGGGGAAGCATGGACAGAGGAGGATTTCTACTAACAGAAGAGGAATGAACACAAATGAGCACAACAGACACATCCTACTAACTGTAGGTTATGTCCCTTGTGCTGATTTTTTTGGTTTTTGATTAGGTTTTAAGGTTAAATTATAACAGTTGACAGCATTCATCAAAGCTATTAAAATGTGTCTGTGTCTGGTAGGAGGGTAGAAACTGTCCTGGGTTTCAGGTACATTTACTCCCCTTTGATCTCATCTTAAGACGTTGTTGTACAACAATAAGAATTAGTTATAACATGTTGTTATCCAAAATTCCCATGTAGAAAATGGGAGGAAAGAGCCCTATATAAGGCCCCCCCTTTCCTCATCGGATCTGAGGCAGCGGCAATAATTTATTAAATTAACAGTTTTGAAATTATTAGATTTCGATTGGTCAATATAAATTTGCCAATTATAACAAAAATAAGATTAGACTACAGTATGATAGGTCCTTTTAATTAAGATTATCCACCAATAAATGATTTGTAAAAGCAAGGTACCCCTATAAATAAAGCCGTTTATAACGGGCGTTTTGACAGTTGGCAAGAAGAACTGAAGAAGACAGCTCCCCACCCCCCACTCCCTTGTCGCAGCTTTTTATGTGGTTCTACTTCTCTCATTGTATGGGGTAAATTGTTTTCCTGGTGCCTCCATGGCAGCATACCTGTGACAAGCTCCCCCTTGGCTCCTCCCTCAGGACTAGTGAATATTATAAAAGAGTTGGTTAGTACAGCCCCAGCCTTCTTGATAGCCATAACCTCCGGTAGACGGGTTTCAGAGCTCCAAGCTTTAGGAGCGGATCATAATCATATCATATTCTACCCTGACAGAGTGGAACTCAGAACAGTACAAGGATTTATCCCCAAGGTCGCATCATCCTTGAACATGTCGGAACTTTGGGCACTCCCAACGTTTTCAGAACAAGACTCAGGTTCTCTTCACGAGCTGGACATTGCCTCCACTTTGAAATGCTATCTCCAGGACACAGCGTCCTTCAGGGACTCTACCAAGTTGTTCATAATTCCCTGGGGCAAAAACAAAGGCAAGGAGGCGTCAGCAAGAACAATTGCCTCATGGATCGTTAAACTCATCCACAAGGTATACAGGGCAAAAGGACTGGGCCCCCCTTTGATGGTAAGGGCGCACTCCACTAGGGCGGTTTCTGCCTCTTGGGCGGCAAGAGCAAATGTGTCAATTGAAATTATTTGTATTGCAGCGACTTGGTCGTCCCAACATACGTTTTTGAAACATTACCGAGTAGACCCAGGAGCTCTCTCATCGGTGGAGTTTGGCAGACAGGCGATCAAATCAGCCTTTGCTTCCTCTAAATAATAATAATTTCTTTAAATAAACTTCTAAGCATCATCCCATCCATCTCAGCTAGTTATTTGTCACAGGTATGCTGCCACGGAGGCACAAAGAAAACGGAAAATTGTATCATACTTACCAGTAATTTTCCTTTCCTGGTGCCTATCCATGGCAGCATACAATCCCACCCTCTGTATTCTATATTACGGAGAATACTGGGGCTGTACTAATAAACTCTTTTATAATATTCACTTGTCCTGAGGGAGGAGCCAAGGCGGAGCTTGTCACAGGTATGCTGCCATGGATAGGCACCAGGAAAGGAAAATTACTGGTAAGTATGATACAATTTTCAGTTTTTTGTTATTTAGAATAGTTCAATATCATTCAGCTGAGCCGTAGTGGCTAGGTTGTATTTGGTAAGGTGAGATTATAAGATGTTTTTTTATATATTTTAGTAAAATTTATACATTATACTATTTTTTTATACCAATAAAACAGCCGCGGCCTATATTATACCAATACAATTTTATTAAATATTACATAACTTGTCTGGAATGAATTAATAAAAAATATATATATATACCCAGTGTATGTATTGCATGCTGCCTTCTATCCCATTAGAATTCTACATAGGGGACATTATACTCTTAAATTTCCAAAATGCACTGGCTGGACAGCTAATGGAGAACACCTACTCTACCAGCAGAAATATCAAATCTATAACCACTTTAACAATACTATTTGATATATTTTTTTAAATGATACATTAGAAAGGATACTTGAGGTGCTTTGAAAACATTAAAACATGAAATTTATATAAAAACACTTCAGGTTTACAATTGTCCTTGGAAGCATGAAATAAAGAACATACAAGTTGTTGAGTTAAAAAAAACAAAAACGTTATTTCTATTGGTCATTGGAAATGTTATTATTTTTGTGTATTGCTTGCTTGTTTACCCTATTTGAAAAGGCCCAGCTGAAAGAAAGGGCCTTTTCAAATAGGGTAAACAAGCAAGCAATACACAAAAATAATATTTCCAATGACCAATAGAAATAACGTTTTTGCTATAATATAAAATGTGCAGTTAAAAAGTGATCTGCAGAGGATCTCTTTTAGGTAAACTCCAGCCAAAAGTTTTTTTTGTCAGTTTTGAATACAGTGGGGAATTTTAACCTTCTGCTGGGAGTTTTTTTGCCAGCCTTTGTGATACCAAGGCAGTAAATACATGGATTAACAAAAATACAAAGCAACACTGACAGCAAAAAGCTATACATTTTGACATATGTTTTAACACTTCCTAACTTTACTAGAAAAAATAAAAAGTATTAATTGTTTGTTGCTTGTTTCAGTGCCATCCCGTCACCATGGCTACGGTTGATCAAATCTGCTCAGGTTTGATTGCCAAAGGTTTGGCAAATCCTGTATGACATTCAGAGAATCCGAACTTAATGACAAATCCTATTGAAGTCTATGCGGGGGTGAATGCAGTCATTAAAGCGGTTGTAAATCACAGCTGGTTAAAAAAAAAAAACACCTGTAAGGCAATTGCACAATGTGCTAGTATGCATAGCATACTTGCACATTATGAAATACTTACCTTAGAACTAAGCTCTTCCGTGGCGCGCTGACACCGCTGAGAGGGCTGACATCTTTCCCCGGTCCTTCTTCCGGGTTTGCATGCTCCAGCTGTGTGATTGGCCGGAGCCGCGATAGTTCCGGCACAAAGTTCTGAGGTTCCGGCAAGGTATGCCAGAACTTCAGAGTGCATGCAAGTGATGTCACCGTCTGCATCCGGGGTATAAATCACCGAAACCAGGCATGCCCAAAGTCCGGCCTGCGGGCCAATTGCGGCCCGTGTTCCGATTTAATGCGGCCCCCCTGGTAATTTTTGGATATATATATCTTTTGTGGCCCCCAGATATATACTGTATTTATCAACGCTGCCTCAGAGGGGACAGGGAGAGGGTGGGACGAGCACCGTCAGATTGCATACAGGAGAATCTCCTGTTTACTCAGCATCATCTGTAATAGGAAGTCCCCTCTCTTGGGCTGGCATTGGGCGACTGTTCGGTCTATCATAGGAGGCAGGACTTTGCATTACATTAAAGAGGCCACCGAGTAAACAGGAGATTCTCCTGTATGTAATCTTTTGGCGCTCATCCCGTCCGCCTCCCTGTCCCCTCTGAGGCTGCAGATGGGCATCGATCAGGGTGCACTGATGGCAATGGTGAGGCTGCAGATGGGCATTGATTAGGCTACATTGAAATATATAATCTCTATCTCCAAATAACACGCCCAAGCTCATCTCTTTACTAGTGATGAGCCGAACACCCCCGGGTTCGGTTCGCACCAGAACCCGCGAACGGACCGAAAGTTTGCACGAACATTAGAACCCTATTAAATACAATGGATGCGAACGTTCGGATTCTAAAGTGCTAATTATAACGACTATTATCCATGTTATTGTCCTAAACAGAGTTTGGGAACCCGGGTTCTGCACCAGGGGACATGTACCAATGCAAAAAGAAGTTTTAAAAACTGACGTTTTCCGGGAGCAGTCATTTTAATGATGCATAAAGTGAAAAAAAAAAAGTCAAATAATCCTTTAAATATTGTACCTGGGGGGTGTCTAAAGTATGCCTGTGAAGTGCCACGTGTTTCCCGTGTTTAGAACTGTCCCTGCACAAAATAACATTTCTAAAGGAAAAAAAAGCCATTTAAAACTGCTTGCGGCTTTAATGTAATGTCTGGTCCCGGTAATATGGATGAAAATCTTTAAGAAAAATGGCATAGCTACCCCAGCCCATTACCAGCCCCTTTGGGTCTTGTATGGATATTAAGGGGAACCCCGCACACAAAATAAAAAAGGCCCTATATACTCTGAACAGCCGTATACAGGCGGTGCATACAAGACAGGGACTGTAGGTTTGTTCTTATGTAGAATCTGTTTGTAATTTTGAACAGCTACATTGTTTAAGTGTAGCTCCAGGCCAAATACCTATTTTTAAGCTTTTTGGAAAACATAGGGAAGGGTTATCACCCCTGTAACATTTTTTTTGCTGTCTGTGCCCCTGTTCAGAACATTTCACCTCACTTTGCGTCCCAATGACAACTGTTTTTGAAATGTGGTGTTTTTATTGAAACAAGGATTGGTGATAAAGCATCAGTAGAGAGGAGACACCTTTCTCCCATATTAATTCTTACAGGAGAGAATTTTCCTTCCAAGGGGTAGATTTCCTCTCACTTCCTGTTGTCTTCTTCCGTTGCAAGTAGTAGTCGTTTGTAAGTTGGATGTTTGAAAGTAGGGACCTGCCGTATATACTCTGCAGAAATTGGCCCCTTAGGTGTTGGTGTTGGCACAACACTGTAAGCACTCACAGTTACTCTTGGTGGGTGCTGGAACGCCCTGCTGTCAACTATTATATCAGGAATTGTAATAACATATAATTGTTGAACAGTGGTAGTAAAAATTGGGCCTTTGATGGTGGTGCTGGTGCCACAACACTGTAAGGCCTGACAGTTACTCTTGGTGGGCGCAGCAATTGGCCCTGCTGTGAATTACTAGATCAATAATTAGAATTGCATGCCCCTGTTGAACAGGGGCTGAAAAATTGGGCCTTTGGTGGTGGTGGTGGTGGTGGTGTTGACACAACACTGTAAGGCCTGACAGTTACTCTTGGTGGGCGCAGCAATTGGCCCTGCTGTGAATTACTAGATCAATAATTAGAATTGCATGCCCCTGTTGAACAGGGGCTGAAAAATTGGGCCTTTGGTGGTGGTGGTGGTGGTGGTGTTGACACAACACTGTAAGGCCTGACAGTTACTCTTGTTGGGCGCAGCAATGGGCCCTGCTGTGAATTATTAAATCAATAATTATAATTGCATGCCCCTGTTGAACATGGGCTGAAAAATTGGGCCTTAGGCACTGGTGGCACAACACTGCAACCCCTCACAGATACTGTACTTGGAGCACAGCAATGAGGCCTGTTGCAAAGTATTGCATCAAAAATTGTAATTACACGCCCCTGTTAAACAGGGGCTGAAAAATTGGGCCTTAGCCACTGGTGGCGGCACCCATAAACCAAAATGATCTTCCAAGCTATCATCATTAATCGGATCATTGAGGAGGAGGAGGAGGATAGCTAGTCAACATAACAGCACAGGAACTCAGCATCAGCATCAGTCTTGAAGGGATGTGACATTTTAAAATCAATTAGTCTGTTATATCAGCATCAGGTGTGTGGTAGCTGGTGGTGATCCAAGACTGGTTCATCTTGATGAAAGTCAGTCGATCAACCGAGTCGGTGGACAGGCGCACCCTGTGATCCGTGACAAATCCTCCAGCAGCACTGAATGTGCGTTCTGAAAGAACGCTGGATGCAGGACAGGCCAGTAGCTCAATTGCATACTGTGCAAGCTCTGGCCAGTGATCCATCCTCAAGACCCAGTAAGCCAGAGGATTTTCGGTGGGGAAGGTGTCCAAGTCTGACCTTGCCCCTAGGTATTCCTGCACCATGTATATCAGACGCTGGCGATGGTTGCTGGAAACGATCATACTTTGGGGCTGCGGACTAAAGAATTGTCTGAACGCATCGGTCAGACGGCCACCTTCCCCACCGCTCCTTCTTTGACTGCCCGAAGCCTCAGCAACTCGTTGTCCAGGACCAGGAGTTTGTAACCTCCCAGTCTCTGGGAACGCGTTGCACAGACCTTTCTGCAAGGCCTCCCAGAGTTGTCTCATCCTCTGCTCCCTCTGCGACGGTAACATAAGGTCCGCAACCTTACCCTTGTACCGTGGATCAAGGAGAGTGGCCAGCCAGTAATGGTCCTTCTCCTTGATCCGAAGAATACGAGGATCCTTCCGCAGACTTTGCAGGATCAGGGAGGCCATGCAGCGTAGGTTTGCTGAGGCATTCAGCCCGGAGTCCTCTGGGTCACTAAGGACGACATGATCCGCAGCCACCTCCTCCCAGCCACGTACAAGTCCACTGGTTTCTTGGGACTGTAAATCATCCCTAAAAGACTGCTGCTGATGATGCTGAGTAGCAGCCTCCACCTCCATGCTGACACAATCCTCCTCCTCCTCCTCCTCCTCCTCCTTCTTCCTGTGCGATGGGTGGGACAGAAGGAACACTGTCAGGGTAAAGGGGGCCTTGAGAGGCAAGGAAGTCCTCCTCTTCCTGCCTCTGTTCTGCCTCAAGTGCCCTGTCCATTATTCCACGCAGCGTGTGCTCCAACAGGTGGACAAGAGGTACAGTGTCACTGATGCATGCACTGTCACTGCTCACCATCCTCGTGGCCTCCTCAAATGGTGCCAGGACAGTGCATGCATCCCTGATCATGCCCCACTGGCGTGGTGAAAAAAACCCGAGCTCCCCTGACCCTGTCCTGGTGCCGCAGTCGCACAGGTACTCATTGATGGCCCTCTGCTGCGTGTGCAGCCGCTGCAGCATGGCCAACGTTGAGTTCCACCTGGTGGGCATGTCACATATAAGGCGGTTCTTGGGCAGGTTCAACTCCTTTTACAGCTCAGCCAGGCGAGCACTGGCATTATAAGATCTGCGGAAATGAACACAGACTTTCCTGGCCTGCCTCAGGACATCCTGTAAGCCCGGGTACCTGCCCAAGAACCGCTGCACCACCAGGTTAAGGACGTGAGCCATACAGGGCACATGGGTCAGTTGTCCCTGTCAGAGGGCGGAGAGGAGGTTGGTGCCATTGTCGCAAACCACCATTCCTGGCTTAAGCTGGCGTGGCGTCAACCACCTCTCGGCCTGCCCCTGCAGAGCAGACAGGACCTCTGCCCCAGTGTGGCTCCTGTCCCCCAAACACACCAGCGCAAGCACGGCATGGCATCTTTTTGCCTGCGTACTTGCGTAGCCCCTTGAATGCCTACGGAGCACCGCTGGTTCCGAGGACAAACCACAGGAAGAGGCCATGGAGGAAGAAGAAGAGGAGGGGGTAGAGGAGAGAGGTGTGTCACAACCAGTAGTAGCATTTTGGAGGCGTGGCAGTAGAACAACCTCCAACACTACTGCACCTTGTCCTGCATCCTTCCCAGCTGCCAAAAGAGTGACCCAATGGGCCGTGAAAGAAAGGTAACGTCCCTGTCCATGCCTGCTGGACCATGAGTCAGCGGTAATATGCACCTTACCGCTGACCGCCCTGTCCAGCGAGGCCAAGACATTGCCTTCCACATGCCTGTAGAGAGCCGGAATCGCCTTCCGTGAGAAAAAGTGGCGTTTGGGAACCTGCCACTGAGGAACCGCACATTGCACAAACTCACGGAAGGGGGCCGAGTCTACCAACTGAAAAGGCAGCAGTTGAAGCGCTAGCAATTTAGCCAAGCTAGCATTCAACCGCTGGGCATGTGGATGGCTGGGAGTGAACTTCTTTCGACGGTCCAGCAGCTGGGGCAGGGAAATTTGCCTGCTAGAATCGGACGTCGGTGTACTGCTAGCAGAGTGCCCGCAAGTACTTGGCTGTGACACACCTAATTCTACACCTTCATTCCTCTCAGAGCAGGTTTCAGAGAGGACTGAAGGTATAGTGGGGTTGGAGATCCCAGCTGATGCGGTGCAAGAAGAGGTCAGCTTTGTTCTTTGGTGTGGGTCTTTAAGGTAGGCTTGCCAACGAGCTGCATGGCAGGTCAACATTTGTCTGATCAAGCATGTGGTGCCCAAGCGGCTGATGTTTTGGCCACGCGATATACGCTTGAGACATATGTTGCAAACAGCAGCTGTGCAATCTGATGCACTCGCCTCAAAAAAGGCCCACACCAAAGAACTTTTTGAATGATGGGCAGAGGCAGCGCCCTGCACAGGCGGAGCTCTGCGGTGTGATTCCGTCGGTGTGCTGCCCATACGCTGGCCACCCAAGGGCATCCTGCCTCGTTGGAGATGCGCCTCCTCCTCATCCTCCTCCTCTCTCCTATTAGGCACCCACGTGGAGTCAGTGACCTCATCATCCCCTCCCTCCTCATCACTGGAGCCAATCTGGCAGTATGCTGCAGCTGCTGGAGCATGACTGCCAGATTGGTGTCCTTCTTGAGCATCCCCTCTCTCTGCTCTCACGCTACTGCCTTCCTCTATCTGGGTATCATCATCAGATCCTTCGAAACGCTGGGCATCCTCCTGGAGCATGTACCCAACACTGTGCTCAAACAGTTCGGGGGACTCCTCAGGAGGAGGACATGGTGGGTCTAGGGAAGGATTGACTAATGAAGATAATGATACCAGAGAAGAGGACGCTTTGGCAGCTGCTTTGCCAGTACCCTGAGCCTGGGTGAGAGAGGATGAGGAGGATGAGGTGGGCTTGGTCATCCACTCTACCAAGTCTTCGGCATGATGTGGCTCCCTACAAACAAGATTTAGCACAGAATAGCACACTGACACTTTCCCTCACTGTACCTCTCAGTCCCTAAACTCAAGGATTTCAAATATGGTTCAGCAAGATTGGTTTAGAACAGAATAGCACACTGACACTTTCCCTCACTGTACCTCTCTGTCCCTACAAACAAGGTTTAGCACAGAATAACACACTGACACTCTCCCTACCTATCCTTATTTGTCCCTAAATACAAGGAATCCAGGATTAGTAAAGGAAAAAAAATGACACTGTCCCTGCCTATGCTTCTCTTTCCCTGCTCCGGAACACACTACACAAGGCCGCCGCGCTGGCGGCCTTTTATAGTGTGGGGCGTGTACTAAACCCCCTCAAGAATAATTGGCCACAGGCATCCTGCCTGTGGCCAATCATTGCTCTCCTCGCTGCCGGCGCTGTGATTGGCCAAGCATGCGGGGTCACAGTGCATGCTTGGCCAATCACAGCGCCTGGATGACACTGCGATGGCGTAGTGCATTGTGGGCCGTTCGCGTCACTCGAATTTGGCGCGAACGGCCCAAATCGTTCGATCTTCGTCGAACGATCGAACAGCCGATGTTCGAGTCGAACGTATGTTCGACTCGAACACGAAGCTCATCCCTACTCTTTACCACATACAGCCACAAAGGTAAGAGAATTCTTGTTGGACAGTGTATTATTGCTCGCTTAGACCGAATTTTAATGGTTCAAAGAATTTCAGGTAAAATGGTTGGCCCTCACGCATGTTCACTTCATCAAATCTGGCCCTCTTTGAAAAAAGTTTGGAAACCCCTGGCCTAAATGGTACACGTTTAGGAAATATTAGTTTTACCAACAGGTAAGCCTTATTAGAGACTTACCTGAAGGTAAAAATCACAAAGCAGGCTTTAATACTGCTTTAAGATCTGCTAATTTGTAGGGCTAATAGGCAAACTACTGTCAAAAAAGGAATGGAAAGCTGGGCACTGCCATGGGGAGATGTACAAAAGCAAAATGTAAACAAAGAAACATTCTACAGCAAGGAGAGTTTTTTTTTTTAGGGCAGCTTCGAGGGCAACATTAAAAATACACAAGTCTTTCAAATATCATGCTTGAAGAATGCCTTAAAGCTGTAGATGTTACCATTTTCACAGGTAGTCTCAGCAACAGCATACGTTGGAATATTTTGTTGTGGAATTGACTTACCTGTACATTATTGATTTACTGACATATCAGTATAGATGCCACATCATTTCCTAAAATTAAATATTTCTAAGGGTCCATGCACACTAGCTTAAAAAATGCTGCTTATAGAGGAGTTTAGTGTTTTGCCTGTAAAAGCAGCTAATGTTGTCCTATGTGTTCATGCACATTAGAACATATTTTAAGGTCAGCGTTTAGAGGCAGGGAAAAAACCCATCTGGTTTGCATTTTTGAAAGCATTTTTCTGGCAGAAAAAAATGCTAAACTTTTCTAAAAGCGTTCTTTCAGCTCCAAATACAATCACTGTCTAAATCACTCCAGCTTCACCTCTGTAAGATTTTCGAAATACATCCCTTCTTAGCTAATAATACCAAAAACTACTAATTCACTCACTTGTTAACTCTTGTTTCGGCTATTGCAACTCCTTCCTTATTGGCCTACCTCTACACGGGCTATCCTCATTTAGTCTATCATGAATTTCAGACTCATCCACCTTATCAATATTGAAAGTGTCCACCAGCCCCCACATCTTTCTCAATCCGTCCACTGGCTCACATCAAACTTGTCTTAAAGTACCACTCAAACCATCCTCACCAATACTTCCTGCTCTCTAGCTTTCTCATCACTTCCTCTTATCCAAGACTTCTACAAAGCCTCTCCCATGCTCTGAAACTCTCTACCCCAATCTGTCCCCTACCCTGTCTGCCTTTAGACAATCAATGAAAACTAATCTCGTCAAGGAATCCTATCCTCCCCCCAAGCCTAACAAATTAACTTCTCTTTCTTTATCTCATCCCCACACAGTTTACCATTTGTACTTATCCTTCCCCATTAGATTGTAAGCTTTTTGAGCGGGACCCTCCTACCCGTCTTGAATCGTATTGCAACCATACTGTCTTGCTTTTATATTTATAAAACACCACCCAAACTTCTGCCATTTTATAAATTCTGTGTATAATATTTGTGATAATAATATTAATAATATTAATAATATTAATACTACAGCAACATCCCAGTATGATTGATTTCAGTTGCAAAAGGCTGCTTTTCAGATTGTTTTGACCAGCAGATAGAAATAGCCCAGTAGATCACTGTTCTCAATGATGCAAATCTGTCCTGCCACTGGCCAATTCCTATTAAGCCCTCATCAGGATTAAGAGACCCCAGATGATACAGCAGTGTAAAACTGGCTAGCAGCAAGAAGTTTTTAATGAGGCACAATTCTCCAGAATTTACTAGATACAAATAGTACAGACATGGGGTTTCATTACAAGAATTAGCATACTGCAGAGGATACAGCAATGTCAATTTGGCCAGCAGCAGGACAGTTTTAATCAGGGATAATAGACCTAACTGGTGTAGGCCCACACTTGGGCATAAAGATGGAGGGGTGCTGTAAATGTGGGTAATATAATGTTATGTGGTTTAGGTGCACACTGTTTTTGTATTTATTTATTTATTTTTCTTTCAAATGTTGTAGCAGTGTACTGCAATCAAGAGGCATTTCCAAGAGATGATGAGTAACAATGATTACTGTGCTTTGAGCACCCCAACCTTAAAAATCTCTAATCAGCATACAATAAAATGTTGAGGGGTTGATGGCCGAGAACACTAACAATAAGAATGAAAGTACTGTTCCATACCATAATTTCTCCTTATGCAGTTTGTCCTTCCTAAAACAGCTTCCAATACACTGACACTATGGTTACTCTGAGTCCCCCTTTAATAATGAGGGTGCTATCTTATCAAAAAAGACCCCTTATTGTTCCTCCTAAGCCTAATAGTTATAGTTCAAAGGCCATGCAGTACATGCTGTCTTTCCAAAAAAAAAATCTGGACAAATTTGCACATAAATTCACCAGGATTGTGAATCTTGAACCTGGTGGATTTCCCTCAAGCCTGTAGCAGTGATGCACCCAACCTCATCCCAATCCATGGCAGGAATTGAGGAAAGATTCTCCCAATGGGGACACATACAGAAATGATACCTGAGGTTGTAACCCTTTCTCCTCTCTAGGCAAAAAAAAAAAGGTTTTACTTGGACCTGTAATTTTCCTAAGCAATAATATACAAATAAATGTAGGAGCCTTTTTTCCACTGACAACTGATGGTGTAGCTATACTTATTACATGGTCACACTTATAGCTCTCCTACTCACCTGTTTCTGCCGCAGTGAGATATGGCTGACTGCATAGCTTCTTGATAAAATGTTCCAAACCAGGTGCCCACTCATTCCTTTTGAGCCATTCATTCCTATGAAGCTTCAAAGTTGAAATGCAGAGCACATATATGAACCCAGTAGGGAAATTTTGACAAATGGTTGGTGACAGATGAGCATAAATCTGGGAACAGAGGGCTTGGGATAGGTGCAGCTTCATTTTAATAAGAACTGTCTGCAGTACAAGATATCAGCCAATCAAACTTAACCATGTACTGAAAGTTAGTTTCTGTTTGCTGTGTCACAATACAAATAGTGTTCCTAAAATTGCATTGAAAACACAGAGTCCAAAGAGCTACTGTTTTCTCTTTAACCTTACCCAAGTTCTTTAGTACTTTCTGTCCATTTTCTAACTGCAGATTGCTGCTTATAGCATAATGATGGACAGCCAACAGTGCTTTACATAGTAGAAATAATTTCCAAGCTATGCATAAGAGTGGCATACAATGAAGTGACTCATACTATATGCAATATTAGTGTATATTATTTGCCATTATTTAGCTTACGTTTGCCATAAAAAAAAACTAACAGTGACTAATCCTAAGAGCCATAGAAAGAACATTACAGATTAAGATGGAAAAAAAAAAAACTGTTATCTTTAATAGGGTCATTGTGGCATATGGCTTAAAGTGTCTCTACCACTGCTGTGTGTTATATGGGCATCATAATGGGCAGGATAAAACAGCAGGAACAAAGCTTTATTAGTAATATGATTTTTATGTATTATAACATGAAAAGACAAAGCTACAAGAGACTGTGGTGATGATTACATACAAATTATTGACCTATTTAAATATACTTTTTGAAAATTTTAAGACGTATGTGAAAGGGACAGAGAAGGGTCTGATTTTTTTTTTGTTATCTGTGTTAAAGGGGAGATTTTTCTACTTCCTATCCTGTACTTATAACAAAAAGTGACAGATAAATTCTCCAAAATAAGGAAAATGCCTTCCTAGAAAGTTGTTACTGGAACAAATATCATCACTAATTGATTCCCCCTCTATTCCTATTTTGGTGATATAAGTTCTAACCCTTCCCATCTCTTTTCAACACAAAAAGTATTGGGTAGAAGTACATATTTTAATGTGATTTTTGCAAACATGTATAATCTGTAATTAAATGTCTACATAAAAGCCCCGTACACACGATCGGATAACCTATGGATTTTCGTCCGATGGATTTGACCATCGGAAATCCGATGAAACTGTTTTTCATCAGTCTTGGCCACACATCATCAGTCAAAAAACCGACCGTTCCAAACGCGGTGACGTAAAACACTCCGATGAGCCAAGAAAAATGAAGTTTAATGCTTCTGAGCATGCGTCGACTTGATTCTGAGCATGCGTGGGTTTTTGATCCGATGGACTTGCCCATAGACGATCGGAAATTACCATCGGTTTTTGATCCATCGGAAAATTTTAAAACAAGTTCTATTTTTTAAAACCGATGGAAAAAAGACAGATGGGTACCATACACGATCGGTTGGTCTGATGAAAACCATCCATCGGACGGTTTTCATCAGTCAAACCGATCGTGTGTACGGGGCTAAAGACAGTCATATTTGTTCATGACAAGCTCTGCTTTCTAAATGTGCCTTGCAGATCCTGTTGTTTCAAGAGAGCCTGATCCAGGGTAAATCTGATCTGGAACAATAGACTTTCTACAGGTTATGTCTTACACCTACAATGCTTATTGGTAAACAGAGACTGTGTTGTCTAGGCTGGCTTTAATGTCCTTGCTTTAACCATGCTAGGGAGCTTTCTACTTTTGGGAGTACATTTTAAAGTGATAGATGGTAATTGGCTCTAATTCATATAAAGTGTGAATTTTATTGATAGCTCCAGGAGATAATATATTTCTACATAAGCCATATCTGAATGGGAAAAAAAAACTAAAATGCATTAATAGAGCAAAGTGTGTTTCATTAAATAAATTTATTGATATTTATTAGGGGACACGGGATTCAGAGACAATGGAGTTATACTGCTTTCTAGAGGAGATTTTGATCACAAAAAAAAACTGATCAGCCTAGTATAACCTGTCCCACTCCCAGCATGCCTACATTTTGTAGAAAAGCAGTACTAGGAGTGGGATAACAAACACAGAGGGGTAGGACCTTTGAATATTAATGAACTTAATTAAACAATTTGACAGTATGTACAAAAATGATATATTCTTTCTCATTTATTAAGTGACAGAGGATTCAGAGACAAGTGGGATGTCCACAACTAGTCCAACTAAAGGGGTGGTCACAGCAGAAAATGAAAAACAATCTAAAAAAAATAGAACTTAGGGCTGCCTGGACTTATGTCTAAGGCTAACATCCAGGGCCGCCATCAGGGGGGTACAGGCAGTACACCTGTAAGGGGCCCGGATGGCAACCCCCCTTTTTTTTGTAAGGGTCCCAGAGGTCCCCAGGGGCCCGGAGGTCCCCAGGGCTCTGGATGGCAACCCCTCCTTTTTTTTTGTTCTTTTGTTTTTTTTTGTTCGTCAGCACCCAAAGCCCCCCCGACCGCAACAATTTGCGGAAGCCCCCCTGGGTTCTCCTCTGCTCCAGGGGGCCCATGCCTGAAGCTGTGACCAGGTGGCAGTCTTGCAAATATGGAAAGGAGTCTGAGCAGACCAGAGTACCACATTCATCTGGGCCAGTTCATAGATATGAAATTGCTGTAATTCCCTCCATCTTGATCCTGTAAGGTAGAAGATAAAAATGTTTTATAGGATAAAAGGCATAGATCATTCTGTACTAATCTTGCATAGCCCCCAGAGCATTCCCAGCTTCCGCCAAAGGATCACTGCACCTGGAGACAAACCTGTCCAGTTTGCTGCAGAATCTGGAAGTCAGGAGGTCCACATCTGGCTTCCCCATTTGTGATATAGGTCCTGCAACACTTCTGAGTGTAGGTACCAGGGCCGATCCTAGGCAGGGTGCACAGGGTGCTTTGCACCCAGGTGCCTACAGAGGTGGGGGCACCGAAGTGCCAGAGTTCTCCCCTCCCTCCTTCTCTCCTTGTTTGTGTCAGTCCAGAACTAGTGTTCTAAGCATAGGTGTGTGTCCATCCAGAACTGATGTGTGAGCATAGAGCAGCCGTCCAGCCTGGCAGTGCTCGGGGGAGGGGCCGCTCCTCTTCCTGACACGAGGGTTCTAGTTTTCAGTGGCTGCTGAGTGCTGATGTGCAGGAATGAATTCCTCACACTGGGAGTCTTGGATCCCACACTGTCTCCACCAACTCCAGTTGGAATGCCTCCCTCTCCCATCTCTATCTCGGGCTGCACAGAGAGAAAACCGAGTGAGTCACAGTGTTCAGTGTGCTGTGTGCTGGGGGATGGCATCCCCAGCATCCCTTTACACATGCTCTGGGCTGCCCCTGCTCTAGATGTTTTATGGCATGATAGATTGCATAGGATACACAGCCCCTGCCCATTCCTGCACCTCAGTAGTCCATCTACAGATGTGATGTATAATTAGATGTACCAAGAGCCCTTTCACACTGACAGTGTGGGGGCGTCGGCGGTAAAGCGCCGCTAGTTTTAGCGGCGCTTTACTGTCATTTTAGAGGTACATTTAATCCATTAGTGGCCAAATAAAGGGTTCAAAGGCGCCAGTGCCAAAGTGCTTTACAGGCACTGCCCATTGATTTCAATGGGCAGGGGCACTTTAGGAGTATACACCGCTCCTAAAGCGCCTCAAAGAAGCTACTTGCAGGAATTTTTTTTGACGTCCTGCCAGCGCACCGCCCCAGTGTGAAAGCACTCGGGCTCTCACACTGGGATTGCAGATGAGACTTTTTTCAGGCGCTATTTTTAATGCTAAGGCGCCTGAAAAATGCCTCCAGTGTGAAAGGGGCCTAATGGACCATCTCCTGTACTATGTCTGCAGTCTCTGACCATCTCCTGTACCAAGTCTGCAGTCTCTGACCGTCGCCTGTACCAAGTCTGCAGTCTCTGACCGTCTCCTGTACCAAGTCTGCAGTCTCTGACCGTCTCCTGTATCATGTCTGTAGTATGTCTGGGGGCTCTTTCTAACAGACTCTCTAACAGAAGCCCTCTCTGTGTCCATCAGAGAGGCCCCCCTTCAGGTCCCAATAAAGTACTCTGCTTATCTTCCTGTATTTTGTTTATTGTTAAGAGACCATGTAAGGATCCCAGGTTAATGAAGACTTCATGGGGGAGCATCTCTGTGGTTGAGTCATTGCCATAGAAACATTTGTAAAGGGGAGGAGTTAGCAAAATGACAACGCCCATGTGGGGGCGCCAGAAATATTTCTGCACCCAGGCGCCTGTGACCCTAGGATCGGCCCTGGTAGGTACCAATCCCTGGATCCAGTCACTTACAGAGATACAGGCAGGCTGAATAACGTGAAATTAGGAGGGAGCAAAGAGAGAGGAATTCTAGCTTGTATTCCCTTCAAACCATTCTCTTACCCTAGCATCTGAGATATTTTCTGGCCAGGTGTTCATAAAGGCCAACAGATGTTCCCCTATTTTGTAAAACAGGGGTGTTCCTTCATGCTGAAGACTTGTTAGCAGGTTTGGGGATTTTGCAGCCCCGAATTTGGGGCTGAACTGGGTTCCTGGCTTTGTGCTGGCTTAGGAGGTGTAAGCCTAATGCCACGTACACCCAATCGGAATTTCCAACAACAAATGTTTGAAAGCTGGTTCTCAATTTTTCCGACAACAAAAGTTCTTGTCGGAAATTCCGATTGCGTGTATCCAATTCCGACGCACAAAAATCCTATGCATGCTCTGAATCAATTTGACGCATGCTCAGAATAATTGTACTTCATTTTTCTCGGCTGTACGTCACCGCGTTCTTGACAATCTGAATTTTCAAGCAACATTTGTGCGACCGAGTGTTTGCAAGACAAGTTTGAGCCAACATCCGTCGGAAAAAAAGACACGGTTTTGTTGTCGGAAATTCCGATCGTGTGTACGCGGCATAAGTGCTATGAAAGGAACTATTCTTGACATTAAAGGAGGAGAGGGGGATTTTCAACTTAAGGTCTAGCCTTCTTTTTCTTGGGTAAATTAGTTTTCTTACCAACCATAACATCTTTTATAAGGGCCTCTTCAAAAGGCATATGTGGCAAATGCATTTTTGCAAAACAGTTTCATCAAAGAGATCTTCATATATTTACTGGTAGATTATAAGATGAGAGCTCAACCAATCAGTCTGTGCAATAGTGTAGGGCTTTTGCCATAATCTCTAAGAAATACTTTAGCATGAGTCTAGTGCATTAATTTACCACTTGCCGACCGGTTCACCCTGATATAGGTTGTCAAAGTGGGTTCGTTCCCGCGAATCGCCGTATGGCGTAAGGGCTATAGCTGCATGGCGGGGAACCCGATGCGTGTGGCCGGCGGGCAGGATTGCCGCCGGCCACCCGTGACCACATGCAAGAGAGCAGGAACAGGGATTTGTGTGTGTAAACACACAAATCCCTGTTCTGTCAGGGAAGAGGAGAAATATTGTTTGTTCCTACTAGGTAGGAACAACGATATGTCTCCTCCCCCAGTCAGTCACATCCCCATACAGTTAGAAACACTAACAAGGGAACACATTTAACCCCTTGATCAACCCCTAGTGTTAAATCTTTCCCATAAATATGTAGAATAATATATATTGGCCTAAACTGAGAAAGAAAATTGTTTTTTAAAAACATTTTGGGGATATTTATTATAGCAAAAAGTAAAAAATATTGTTTTTGTTTTTTTTTTCAAAATTTTTGCTCTTTTTTTTTTTGGGCGCAAAAAATAAAAACTGCAGAGGTGATCAAATACCACCAAAAGAAAGCACAATTGTCAGTTAAAGCGATGCAGCGACATATCGCAAAAAAATGGCCCGGTCATTAAGCAGCCAAATATTCCGGTTTGTAAGTGGTTAAGATTTGACAGACTAATCAGTGAAAACAATATTTTGGAAAGAGCTTCCAAATGTATGTCCATGGGAACCTTAAATGCTGGTGCATCCTAGACAGGAATTATCCGTGCTTTATTAGAATGGAACACCACCAGATTTACTTTTTAGGAAGCACCTCCTCAAATTTATTTTGCCCAGTAAAACACCTAGGAGAGTTCCCCAGTCTATGTACAGGGCACCTTGAGGTAGAGTGTGTACTGGAAAGGTTTTAGTGTATTTTAGGGAACCCAGACTAAGAGAATGTAAGTAAAAGCATTAGCCTGTTCCTATATTTTTAACTCCTTCATGAAAAAGGTAAAACAAATCTTAAATTATGAACACGATTTTGCAACTTTGACATGTGTTAGTAAAACTGTACATACTATTACAAGCCTACCATTGAGCAACTGCCCTTGCATGGGCACCACTCATTTTATATAAATACTTTGTAACCTAGTCTCTATGAATACGTAGTAATTTCCTTTCATTTATTTATTAACTTGTTTTAAATAAACTGTATCTATTTTATCCATGCGTTAGTTCACACACCTTTCTCCTCTTTTTTCACTTGACATATTATTACTACTTAGTGTATCCAGGTGAATTATGCCTTGTTTTTAAGACAAGCTGAACTTTCATTTGATGGCAATGGATATCTCCTGATTTTATATTTATTACCAAAAGGAAAGCTGATCCAAATTAATAAATTAATAAAAAATATTTTTTTAAATTGAAATGTATTTATTTTTTTTTGTTAATACCACATATGCATATGTTATTTGTTGTTTGTATACGTAGTAGAGCTCAGAAGCAATGGTGCGCATTTTGCTTTTTTTTTTAAATCTTACCTAAAATACACTAACTGACTGTCACGTACCTGATGGTGGAGCCCGATATGCAGGGAGCGGCTTCTTTTGCACCTCCTACTCCGGAACCCCTGATAGTGGGAACAGGGAGCTCGGGAGTGCAGAGTCGCACAAGTGCCTGTCAGGAACACTGGCGCTGGAACGGAGCTGGACTTCAGGAGACTCTGTGCGGATGTCAGCGGTAAGCAGGAAGACAGGAGCAGCAAGCAGGCTGAGCACACAGGTACTGGTGGAAGGTGACTGAAGACAGCGGGGGAGGTGTCCTATAGTTCAGGACACAAACAAGTCCAGGCAGGCCGGGTCATACACAGGCTGGCAAATCAGGTGCAGATCCAGAGGCAGAGTCGTGGTTCAGGCCAGATCAGCAACAGACGGGCAGCGGGTAGTCCAATGGGATAGGCAGGAGCGTGGTCAGACGAGCCAGGGTCAAAAGGCAGGCAGAAGGCAGGAGTAGTTAGGAACAAGCCGGGTCATAGGAATGGATCAGCAGAGTATAACAGCAGGTAGCAGGTGGGTCTCAGGAACGCTGTAGACCAAACAGCAAGGAGCCCAGGCATTAGTCCCTTTAAATAGCCCCTGTTTGGCACCAAGAGCCGTCACCGCGCGCTCCCGCGGTTCAGGAATACTGGTGTTTTGCCCAGAGAAGGAATCAGGAACAGTATGTTTAAGTAGAGCAACATGAAAGACCGGATGGATCCGGAACGACTCCGGTAGCTCTAGCTCATAGGCCACGCTGTTAATCCTCCTTCTGACGGGAAAGGGACCCACGAACTTAGGGCCCAATTTCTTTGAGGGACAGGCAAGTCTTAAGTTCAACGTAGACAACCACACCTGATCTCCAGGTTCCAGGTTGAGTTCTCCTCTTCTCTTTTTGTCAAACACCTCTTTATTGTACTCTTGTGTTTTAGTCATTGTCTCTCGTAACAATTCATTGTTTGTTCTGAAGAAATCCAATGTCACCTGGACAGCAGGTACAGCAGACTCCGGGACACAGTTGGACAAGAATGAAGGATGAAAGCCATAATTTGCATAGAACGGAGATTGCTTTGTGGCAGAGTGGACAGAATTGTTGTAAGCAAATTCGGCCAGAGGCAGCAGAGATACCCAGTCTTCCTGTGAGAATGATGAGAAACAACGTAAGTATTGCTCTAGCATCTGGTTTGTCCGTTCAGTCTGGCCATTTGATTGTGGGTGGTAGGTGGACGAGAAGGACAAGTCAATCCCAAGGGATTCACAAAGGGCTTTCCAGAATCTGGAAGTGAATTGCACCCCTCGCTATGGAGCCTCACGATTTCCTTGACAAAAATGTAGCTGTTTCAGGAGCGGAGGGCGTACCCCTCATGGGCAGGAAGTCATTTTTGAAAGTCTATCCACAACCACGAAGGTAGTGGTGAAAAACTCAGAAGGGGGAAGCTCCACAATGAAGTCCATGGAAATCTTCCTCTATGGCCTCTCCGGTACGGGCAATGGTTTTAACAGACCCCAGGCTCTGGACTTACACCCCTTGTTCCGGATACATGTGGTGCACGACTCCACATAACTCCTGCAGTCCTTTAACAGCTGCGGCCACCAGAACGTGCATTGCAAGAGTTCGGAGGTCTTGAGTACCCCAAAGTGACCAGCCAGCTTGTGATCGTGGCAGTAACTAAGGACCGCGACTCGCAAGTCCTCTGGTACAAAGATTTTGTCCTTGTACCACAAAAATCCATCCTTGGGTTGCAGATCTATCCCAGGTAAGGGAGCGATTCCTGTAGAGGCTTGCCCGATTCGAGACAGCAGGTCCTCTTGAAGCAAGATAAAGTTTCCCGATGACAATATAGTATGCAGGGGAGCAGGTACTTCAGAGTCACAGAACATTCGTGAGAGGGCATCAGGTTTGGTATTCTTTGACCCCGGTCTATACGTTATGTAGAAAGAGAATCGCGTGAAGAAAAGTGCCCACCTGGCCTGCCGCGGTTTCAACCTTTTGGCAACTTTCAGATACTCCAAGTTCTTGTGGTCCGTATAGACCAGGATTGGGTGTGCTGCGCCCTCCAGGAGATACCGCCATTCCTCCAGAGCAGCCTTGATTGCCAACAACTCCCGGTCCCCCACGTCTTAGTTCCTTTCTGATTCTGACAGCTTACGGGAAAAAAAGGCAACCGGGTGCAAAAGGGCCTTGGGCCCCTGTCTTTGAGAGAGAACTGCCCCGACTGCTGTTTCTGAGGCGTCCACCTCTAGGATGTATGGTAGAACCGCGTCAGGGTGTCTCAGGACAGATGCGGAGGTGAACAACTTCTTAAGGGTCTCGAAGGCCGTTTGGGCTTCTGAAGACCACTGAAACCGGACAGTCTGTTTGGTTAGGTTGGTTATGGGGGCAATGATGGTAGAAAATCCTCTGATGAACTTCCTATAGAAGTTTGCCAACCCGACAAAGCGCTGGATGCCCTTCTTGTCCGCGGGCACCGGCCAGTCGAGAATTGCAGCAACTTTCTGAGGATCCATCTTGATACCCTCCACTGAGATGATAAGTCCAAGAAATTGGATACTTTGGCGTTCAAATTCGCACTTTTCGGGCTTTGCATATAAGCAGTGCGTTCGAAGCCGACTGAGCACATTCTGGACGTGTGCCCGATGTTTCTCCAAAGAGGGGGAAAAGATGAGGTCATCCAGATACATGATAACAAAAAGGTCAAGGTAGTCTCTAAAGATGTCGTTCACAAAATGCTGGAACGTAGCTGGGCAAGGGGCATTACTAAGTATTCGAAGTGCCCAAAGCGAGTGCGAAAGGCAGTCTTCCACTTGTCACTGTTTCGGATCTGCACTAGGTTTTAGGCCCTGCGCGCCGCTACCGCGCATACGCGCACCCACGAGCTCCAAAGAGCCGCTATAGCGCAGGCACGCACCCGCGAGCAACGAATCGCTGTCACCGCGCATGCGCGCACCCGGGAACACCGAAGCGCCACCATCTTGTGAACTGGTTTGCCCTTCTTGACACTGACACTGATACTAATTTAAAACTTTTTTTTTTAAATCCTACTTAAAATACACTTTCTCTGACCTTTTACCTGACCTTTAACTCCAACACCCCGACTCTAACCCTGACACTGACCTACTTTAAAGCCTGCTCTATTTTATCTTTACTGTTTTTTTTGTTTTTTGTTTTTTTTTACTCACACTGTTCTTTGTTTAAAATTCTCCACTCCAGCAAGGATAAAAAGATACAATGTGGTTGATTTACTAAAATTGGAGAGTGCAAAATTTGGTGCAGCTTAGCAAAGAAACCAATCAGCTTTCAGGTTTTTTTTTTTTTCAAAGCTAAATCAAACAAGCTGAAGTTAGAATTTGAATCGCTACCTTGCACAACTGCACAAGATTTTGCACTCCCGATGTATCTTTTTCTCCATTCAAGACGAGAAAACACACACAGGGGTGGGCTCAGCTTTAGAGTGACTTATCACTGTGATAGCCAATCAGAGGCTATCACAGCGATCATTAGTACGAGACCCGGAGGTTCTCTTTGAGAGCTCGGTCTCTGTGGTTGGAGCTCGCTGTGCAGCGCGCTCTCGGCACAAACACAGGTATGCATATATATGACCCCATGGAAAAAGACTCACTTTAGTGAGGCTGCATATATATTTATATAGTTGCCAGGAAGAGGCTAAGAACCAAAATGGTTTCTGTAAGCTTGGAAAATATGGAAAATGCCTGCAAATCCTCAGGAACTAAGCCTTCAAACCCTAATTTGTGAGACTTTTCTTTAGATAAAGCCTTCATAGCAGAAGGCAAAGAAACCTCTACAGCAGTGTTTGTCAGCTCCAGTCCTCAAGGCGCCCCAACAGGTCATGTTTTCAGGATTTCCCTCAGATGAAACGGCTATGGTAATTACTAAGGCAGTGAAACTGATCAAATCACCTGTTCAAAATAATGGTAAGCTTGAAAACATGACCTGTTGGGGCGCCTTGAGGACTGGAGTTAAGAAACACTGCTCTACACTCAGCTGTGAAAAAATCAGTGGTTCTGGTTGAGAAGGAATTGAGGTGTGCTTACAACCCTTGCATTCAGAGTCAGCAATCAAGGTTGCCATTTGGCCCATAAATTCAGAGGAGGTTGTCCACCTGATGCTGCTTTGGAAGATTTAGAGTAATGTAGGAACTCAGTTGGGGGACAATGGTCTAGGCTACCAAGCCCATAAGAAGGAAAACTGTAGTTAGTCTCTGAACTGTTAGTAGATTGTGAGTTGGAGAGATCCAATGCAGTGAAACTGCTCTCTTTAGGATTTGACATGTTTCACTGCTTAGCATAGACCAGTAATTTTAGAGCACAAAAGATAAAGTCTTTGGTATTCATGCATTGGCTGCTGAGACCAGGAGAGGTTTAACAAGTCAGATGTGACCATGTCACTGAAGGCATCAACAATGACAAACCAAGGTCTCTTAGAATAGGAGCATGGGCAGAAATGCTGAAAAGGTGGGAATTGCACATGTGTACCACCTAGTGGCACAGCTACTAATTCTACAGTGCTGTGGAGACAACTGAAAAAGAGGGTATAGTAATGGTGCCCAATGGTTCCAATAAAAAAGGTAGCTCTCTGTGCTCAACCCCCATGGCCCACTGATAAATGAGTCTCCATTGAGACAGTGCTACAGTTCTGGACCTTGACATCATTCTGTGGCTAACTAACACAGCACACAAAGGCCTGGGAAGTACCATAGGCAGGGCCCAGCGTCCTAAGGTCACATTGCAGTGATCTTTGGTCTTTTGTCCAGTGGGGTCTGGTTATGGCCTAAAAAGCTATTGCTGAATTCTAGATTAAAGAAAGAAAAAAAAATGCTAGTACAATAATGTCTATCCTCCTAGTCCTCCTAGGACACTAGCAAAAAGAAGAGGCATGCTGGTGGTGGCAGGGGTTTTACCAGGCTGGTCTACTAGTGTCTAAATCCTCCTGTAGAAGGATGTCCATGTCAAACAACAGAATGAGAACCACAAATTATAAATTGTACAATCTCTAAAGGAAATCTCATATGCTCTGTTGTGCTCACTATTTGTGTTCTACACATTGTAAACGTATCCATTGCAACTACATGATTGTCCCAGAATCCTAAACGTCTTCAGTCATATTGCAACCTCAACTAATTATTCACACTTCAAGGGGCTTTATAAAGCAGTGAATTTTTCATTCTCTAAACGTTCACTGCAGGTCAATCTTTCTAGTTAATTAAGTTTAATGCCGCGTACACACGATCACTTTTCTCGTCGGGAAAAATTTAATGTTTTCTCTTGGACGAGAAAAACGGCCGTGTGTAGGCTTTCCAGCATTTTTCCCGACGAGAAAAAAAGTCAAGAATCACGACGAGAATTAGAACATGCTCTAATTTTTCTCATCGTGAATCGCGGCATTTTTTTCCGCTGCAGTTTTCCCATAGGGAAACACTGCTAGGGAGCCTACACACGGCCGGTTTTCTCGAACCAAGAGAAAACATGTCGTGAAAAACGGCCGTGTGTAGTGGACCAAGCCAGTTCTCGTTTTTCCCGTCGGGTTTCACGGCGGTGTTTTCACCGCCGTGAAACTCGATCGTGTGTACAAGGCATCAGGCCTCATACACACTGGACATTAAAATAATGTTATAAAAACGGCAGCAGCTTTGCAGTGAGTTTTTCAACTTTTTTCAACTTTTTTGCAATAGCATTTTTCAGCGCTTAATATCATTTTTTAACATTAAAAAACGCTGGTGAGCGACGTTTTTCAGCGTTTATTGACATTTATTAGCGTTTATCAGTGTTAGAGCGTTTTTACAGTGGAAAAACGTCTCTCAGAACCCACTAGTTTTGGGGGTTTTTTACTACTCAAAAACGTCCCTGACGAAAAATTATGTTATCACCTGTGTGCATGGACACATATGATAACATGATGAAGAGTTTAATGACTGTAGAAAAAAATGTCTCCTGCCAAAAACAGCTGCTGTAAAAACGTCCAAAAATGTCCAGTGTGCATGAGGCCTTAATGTGCAGCGAGTGATTCCCCACCAGTGAATATTTGGTTAATGGCACATGCATTACTTAATTAATTGGCTCCTGAAAATCATTCAGTGTGGTCAGATTTTACTGGCCATCATCTATTGTTACTCTAAATTAAGGCCAGCACCAAAAATGCATTGCTTGCATAAAGCAATTGTGCTTGTCTGTGCACTGTGCACTGATCTATTGAAAGACTGATTCCTTATAGGTTATTTGGAGTGAGCACCAAACAATTCAAACCTAAAACTAACATCAGATGCTTGCTGAAATTTTAAAGACTAGAGCAGTCTATACACCATCCAGTTCCTACAAAACTTAAGTTGGCTTTCTTACCCGGAATGTGGGAGATAATATTTTAGACACAAGATCTAGTTCATCTTAAATTGCTTTGTAGCTACCAGCATAAAGGATAGTCATAAAAATAGCTGAAATACATCACTCCAGGGGAACAGATGTCATTTACACAGCAGTGCTGCAGCTCGGCAACTATTACATTTTAACTTACTTTTTATAGTCTAAATAAGAGCAGTACTGTACAGTACAACCCAAAACAAGAGCTAACTTTGCCTAATTATGCTACCTCAAGATCTATTGCTTTACCTTGACAGTAATGAATTACCTACTGAGGACTTAATTAGATCTGAAATCATTATATAATACATAAGGTACATTTTAACCACTTCCTTACCGGGCCTATTCTGGCACTCCTCTCCTACATGCAAAGATCATAATTTTTTTGCTAGAAAATTACTCAGAACCCCCAAATACTATATATGTTTTTTTTAGCAGACACCCTAGGGAATAAAATGGCGGTCATTGCAACTTTTTACCTCGCACAGTACAATAATTTTTCAAACGCATTTTTTGGGGAAAATAAACGGTTTCATGAATTAAAAAATATTAAAACATTAAAGTTAGCCCAATTTTTTTGCATAATGTGAAAGATGAAGTTACACCGAGTAAATAGATACCTAACATGTCACCCTTCAAAGTTGCACACGCTTGTGGAATGGCGCCAAACTTCGGTACTTAAAAATCCTCATATTTTGAGTTACAGAGGAGGTCTAGGGCTAGAATTATTGCTCTCGCTCTAACGTTCGCTGCGATACCTCACATGTGTGTTCTGAACACCGTTTTCAAATGTGGGCGGGACTTACGTATGCGTTCGCTTCTGAGTGCGAGCTACCGGGGCCAGGGGCACTTGAAAAATTATAAATCTTTTTATTGTTAATTTTACTTTAAACTTTTTACTTTGACACTTTAAAAAAATTATAATAATAATTTGATCACTTTTATTCCTATTACAAGGAATGTAAACATCCCTTGTAATATGAATAAGCATGACAGGATCTCTTTACAGTGAGATATGAGGTCAATAAGACCCCACATCTCACCACTAGGCTGGGAAGCCTGAAATAAATAAAAAAAAAGATCACCGCTTCCTAGCCCAGGCGGCGCCATTTTTTTGAATGCAGAGGCCGGGCGTGATGATCCGAACGATCATAGAGACTCCGGCAACCATCTGGTCCATCGGAGATCTCTATGGTAGGCAGCCGGGGCTGGCGGATCCTGTCACCGACTCACCGATCACCCAGGTGAGTCAGTAGAAGCACCGGAGGGCGGCGGGAGGGGGGTGTCCCCTCTCGCCGCCTGTAAGAACGATTAAGCAGCAGAAAAGCTGCTATGATCATTCTTACAGTGCACAGAATCGCCGGCTCTAAAAAATGATATCTGAATGATGCCTGTAGCTGCAGGCATCATTCAGATATCCCGGCTCAAAGTCAAGGATGTCCAGGGACTTCCATCTGGTAGGAAGTGGTTAAATACACCAAGCGTGAGCCAGCATATTCTCTACATGCTAAAATATGAATGTAAACTATTTAGGCAAGAAGAAACTGTAATAGCATTAAAACTACACCAAAATGTTGGTGCGTATAAATTCTCAATAAAAGGTTCAGTTCAACCAAATCTGATATTGTTTTAATTTATAGCAGATTCTGGTATAATTTCTTATATTTCTTGGTGCCTTTACTGGGGAAATCTCTGTTTAAATATCTGGATCAGCCTACATGCTGTGGCCATTTTTGAGAGGGTGCTGTTTGTTTTGTTAAATTTGTAATTTATTTTATATTATGGAGAATGAACCATGAGGTGCTGACCATGCAAAGGTGGGAAGGAAAATCTAATGCCGCGTACACACGACCGTTTTTAATGTCATTGAAAAAAACTGAATTTTTCTTGACGTGATTTTTCGTGTTTCCTCTCAAGCCTGCCTTGCCTACACACTATCGTGGAAAAAAATGTTCGAGTAAAGCACGGTGACGTACGACACGTACGACGGCACTATAAAGGGGAAGTTCCATTCGGATGGTGCCACCCTTCATGTTAGTAAAGTTTGTTGAGAGACTATTCGCGCTTTTCAGCCTCGTGCTTTTCAGTCCATTACAGCGTGACAAATGTGCTATCTCCATTACGAACGCTAGTTTTACCAAAACGAGTGCTCCCGTCTCATACTTGATTCTGAGCACGCGCATTTTTTTTCACGTTGTTAAAGCCTACACACGGCCGTTTTTCATGACGAGAAAAACGACGATGTGAAAAACGACGATAAAAGTTAGAGCATGTTCCAATTTTTTCTTGGCCATTTTTCACGTCGTGAAAAATGTTCGGAAGCCCACACACGATCATTTTTAATGACCATTTAAAAAAATTGCATTTTTCTCGTCATTAAAAACGGTCGTGTGTACGCGGCATAATTCCCAAAACAGGCACGAAAGACTTAGGAATTATGTCAGGTAAATCTCAACATATAAGACTCCAGAGACTCAGTCCATAAGGCTTCACCTATGACTAAAATATCACATTTGGATGAACTGGCCCATTGAATTATGTTGGTAACAGTTTATGCATAGTGTGCACCTGGTTGCGTAATATGGAGAGGGGCCTGGAAATGTTAATTATACAAGCTGACTTTCAGATTCTCTTTTTTCTTTATATGTGAAATACTCTCTTTCCCATGTTGATAGATTACAAGCTTTTACAGGCTTTTGCATATGTTATGGGAAAGAAAGCATACCTTTACTTTGAGAAATTGTCTTTAATTTTATTTTTGAGCCTAAAAGCCCAACTCCCGAAATTGTAAAAAAAAATAGGAATTAGGTAGCTCAGCACCTCTTAAAATGGTCTATCACCAATCTTTTTTTGAGTTGAATAATACAAAAAAATGTAACCCACTTCCTGTGGGCTAGATCAGATCTTAATGTGAGGTGTCATCATGCCACCCTGGGCCCACCACACAGGACAACCATTAACATAAGCCCTGCTCTATGCAGGAGTAAGGACCACCAACTTCTGGATGGAAAACCAAGAGGATGAGGACCTCACCCACCATTTGGTTAGTGAGAAATGCCTGGAATAAAGGTATGTATATTAAAAAAATTATTTTGGGGGTTGGGTTGAAGGAAGGCAGAGGAGAACATACTGTAAAGCCTTGTACACACGACTGGCAAGAAACGACAAGAAAACTGTTGGGAGAGCTTTCTTGCCGAGAAAACTGTTCGTGTGTATGGTTTCTCGTCGAGAAAACTGTCGTGAATCTCGACAAGAAAAAAAAAAAGACCTGCTTTCTTTTTTCTCATCGGAGTCTCAGTTTTCTCGTCGTGATTCTCGTCAGACTGTTCTTGGACGAGAAAACCGTTCGTGTGTATGCTTTTCCGAGTCTTCAAAAACCACACATGGTCAGAATCAAGTATGAGATGGGAGCACACCTTCTTGTAAAACTAGCGTTCGTAATGAAGATAGCACATCCGTCACGCTGTAACGAACTGAAAGCATGAAGACTGAAAAGCGCGAATCGTCTCTCACTAAACTTTTAGTAACACGCAGTAACACGAGATTAGCAAAAGCAGCCCAAGGGGTGGCGCCATGAGAATGGAACTTCCCCTTTATACTGCCGTCGTACGTGTTGTACGTCACCACGCTTTAGACCGACGAGATTTTGGATTGACAGTGTGTATGCAAGGAAAGCTTGACAAGAATCTCGTCAAGCTTGACAAGAAACCCGTCGAGAAAAACAATGTTTTTTTTGCGACGAGATTCTCTGCCTTGTGTACTGGGCTTAAGGAGGAGGTTTGGGATCGATCTGGATGTGGGCTTTAAACTTTTCCTTTTTGTTCAGATTCACACTTTTTCTTCATCCGGCAGCTTAAAAATTTAATGGGATAGAGGGGGTTGGAATAACCAAACTAGACAAAAATGCATCTTAGGCTGGTGATTAGATAACTTTTTGAGGTATGCATTCCTTATCTAAAATCTAATTTCTTAGTTAAGGAAAATTTGAATTTGGTAATGAAGCAAAGAGTGAAATGTCATTAAAACAATGGCTTTCATTTGATTTAATGAAGTATTTCAATTCTACCTAGCGCTAAATTGACATTTGTATTTAATGTAGTATACAGTGTTTAACTTACTAAAGTATCGATGTGAAGCAAGTGAATCATTGTACATGCCACATTAATTAAATACTCTTTGTATTTGAGAAATCTTAATTAGAAGCATCTACAATCTTAAGGCACAATAAAAAGGTTGATCCAAAATAAATACTGTATAATCTTTATTCTCAAACAGTTTCAAAACTAAGATATACCAACAAATCAGAATGTTCTATTCTATTCTATTAAAGAAACTTCATTGTGGGATCCCCCGATAACAGACATATATAAAAGAACTCAAGCATTAGGAGGCCACTGCCTCTTCTCCTCAGCATGTCATAGCTGGGCATTTATGTACCAGTAAAAAATAGAATCTCAAGGTGCACGCAACCAGCATTATATGGCTAAGAAGAGAGTCATAAAAGGAAATGAATAAGAGCCAATATAGAGCAAAATTTTATTGCAAAATACAGTAACCAATAGAGCAACCAGATTTTAAAAAAAGCAAAACAGATCATGGAGTAGTAAATTTGCTTTGCATGTTACTGTTAATCCTCATTTTTCTTTCTGGACCAGAGTTGTTCTTTAAAGTACATAGCTGAGTACGGTCTGTGATGCTTTTTTATTTACTCTCACATACACACACGCACACACATATAGAAGGGATAAAGTACATGTAAATCTAAGTAATTAGTTTTTTGTTTCCTAAAGCACTGTCACTGGAATTCAAAAAGAGTATTGTAGACACTCTTTAGAGTTTGATCGCACCTTCACACAGAAAATGGTGGTGCTTGTAACATATTCATGTACCTGTCAGGCACAGGAAATATGGAGTTAGGCTGGAATTAAAATTACGTGCTCGGTAGTAATCTCTCTCCCTAGCTCCGGTTAACAGACAGAGACATGGCTGAGGAGCTTTGTTGCAATAGCAGCTATAGAAGTTACTCACTACAGTCTGCTAAAAGATGGACTCGATGAGGTCTCAGTGTTCCTCAGACTAGTCCCAGAGCTCCTGATCAGGCTCTGCCCACCCAACAACTAAATTCTATGACCGCTGCACCTATTGGGTTAGCAGATACTAATGGGGAACTCTAAGAAACGAGTGCCCCATCGCTGCTAGGCTATGGAAACTGCCCACTTCTGTCCATTGTCAGTCACAAGCAAGGTGGACCAGATGGGGGACTAGTATAACAGAGTTCCCCATCAGACTCCACCGACTCCCAGTGTGCCATGTATCAATGGTTGCTGAGATGTTGGCAGCCTGCCTTCTAGCAACTAATGAACTAATAAAAACAAAACATTACCTCTAGGTTTGGTATCCACAAACTTGAGGTAATTCCTTTTTAATTTGTTGCAGCCACAAAGACTGTAAGATCAGTTGCAGATGTTTACTCAGTAAACCCTAACAGAATGACATAAAGCTAGCTAAAGCCCTGTATTATACATACTTGTTATATTTTGGAAAAAAAAGACTTGTTTTCACTGTTTTTAACCCTTTCATTTCCTGCACCTTCTTAGCAGCCACAACCTGTCTACATGCGCCCTAGCATGTCTGCATGTGTGTACAAATGGATTGTAGCCTCCATCAGTAGCCTGTATGGCAGGGTGACAAATCAGGAGCACAATCAGGAGCACAATCGGGAGACCAGGACATAACTTTGCTAGGTATTATTTTAAAAATAAAGACTAAAAGTGTAATAATACTGAAAATGACTTCTGAAATGACATTAACATGGTAAAAATTATATGAGACTTTAGTGATTAGGTTTACATTTATTTTAAGATAAATTTCTCGTGATTCATTTGGCAATCCGTTAAAGTAACAAAACGTACAACTGCGGAAAAATAAAACATTACATGTACATTTTTTGTTGACTCACCCTATAATTTATATGTGTTGTAAAGGGAAAGCTACTCATTACAATTAGTTTTGTTTGTGTTTTACTTACCAATGTATATATTAGCTTTATGATTCACAGTGCATGCTAACCAATGTGGGGTGAGTTTTAAGTGAGCATGTAGTTTCCATCAGGTTGGTCATATACAAGAGAATATAATTCATATAAATTCCTTTCAGAAACACCCTTTTTCCTCTCACAGGTAAGCTTACCTGTAGGTAAAATGAACATCTCCTAAATGTGAATGTCTAGGAAATATTCTAGTAAGCAGCACCTGGTGATGTTACCGGCGCATGCGCTATGAAGTAACGGCATACCCGTGTCATTCCTTCAGAGCTGTGTGCCATGGCCGAGACTCCTGAACGCATGCGTGGGCGTGACATCATCGTGGCTCATCTAGTTAGATGGCTGGAGTCCCCAACCCCAGAAGAAAGACCAGACGAAGAGGGAAGCCTCTGCAGCAGTGACAGCGTGTCACTGGAGTGCTTTGTTTTAAGGTAAGTCTTTCATAATGTGCTAGGCTGCTGGTTGGGGCTGTACACCCAGCCCAAACACATTCATGTGCAGAATATTTAAGAACAAACAGAGGGTATTTAGCTATGTGCTTGCCACTCGGGGCTGGAGGAAGTCTTTAAAATTATTTATATATAAATGAGATCAGCTTGATGTAAATAATCTTACTAATGTGTTTAAATAATATGTTTCTATGTTTTGTGTGTGTGTGTGTGTGTGTGTGTATGTATACAGTGCCTTGAAAAACCATTCATACCCCTTGAAATTGTTAGAACTAAAAACGCAAATGTATTTTATTGGGATTTTATGTAATAGACCAACACAAAGTGGCACATAATTGTGAAGTGGAAGGAAAATGATAACGGTAAACGATAATGGTTTTCCAAATTTTTTACAAATAAATGTCTGAAAAGTGTGGCGTGCATTTGTATTCAGCCCCCTTTTCTCTGATACCCATAACTAAAATTTAGTGGAACTAATTACCTTCAGGAGTTACCTAATTAGTAAATAGAGTCCACCTGTGTATAATTTAATCTTAGTATAAATACAGCCATTCTGTGAAGCCCTCAGAGGTTTGTTAGAGAACCTTAGTGAACAAACAGAATCATGAAGGCCAAGGAACACACCAGACAGGTCAGGGATAAAGTTGTGGAGAAGTTTAAAGAAGTTTTTTAGGTTAAAAAAAAAATATCCCAAGCTTTGAACATCGCGGAGCACTGTTCAATCCATTATCTGAAAATGGAAAGAGTATGGCACAACTGCAAACCTACCAAGACATGGCCGTCCACATAAACTGACAGGCCGGGCAAGGAGAGCATTATTCAGAGAAAGCAGCCAAGAGGCCTATGGTAACTCTGGAGGAGCTGCAGAGATCCACAGCTCAGGTGGGAGAATCTGTCCCAAGGACAACTATTAGTCATGCACTCCAAAAATCTGGTCTTTATGGAAGTGTGGCCAGAAGAAAAAACAAATGTTGAAAGAAAGCCTTAAAGCGGAGTTCCATCCCAAAAAAAATTAAAAGTCAACACTCTAACGATTGCCCGCGCTACTTCACATGTGTGGTTTGAACACCATTTACATATGTGGGCGCAACTTATGTATGCATTCACTTCTGCACGCAAGCACGGAGGGATGGGGTGCCTTAAATTATTTTACTTTTTACGCTGTCCCTTTACTTTTATTTATTTTTTATAACTTTTATTTCTATTACAAGGAATGTAAACATCCCTTGTAATAGGGATGACAGGTCCTCTTTATTGAGAGATCTGGGGGCAAATAGACCCCACATCTCTTATTTACTTTTAAAAGCAAAAGGAAAAAATAATATTATTTGTTTTGGCCCGAGAACCAGAAGTGACGTCTAGTCCTCCAAGGGCATAGAGACAAGTGGTTACCATCTTGGCCTCACTTGACTTCCTGGCCAGCAAACAGCCATATCAGATCGCTCCCGGGCTTTACTGATCAGTTAGGTAAGCCCGGGAATGACCGGCAAAAGGCCCTCCCACCGCTTCTAAAAGTGAACCCCTCCCACCGCTTCTAAAAGTGATCCCGTGGTGAATCTGCACACGGGACCACTTTTAGCTAATGCAGAACCAGGCCATAGTAAAAAATTATACCGGGGTTATGGCAGCTAGCTGCTGCCATAACACCAGTATTAAACCTCAAGGTAATGACGTATTTTTACTATGGGCTGGTTGGCAAGTGAGGAGCATAAAAAATATAAATTCCTATACAAAACATATTGAGTATGCACGATGAACATATACAGTTCTTATTTAAACAAGAACATACAATGATGCAATAAATTATGTTTTAACATTTAAAATAAAAAAGGTAATATTCATTTATGCATTCCAATAGAAATCCTTAGTTTGAAAAGCCACGTTCAAATTCATGAATGCTCTGAACAGTGTCTCCTTCTCTCCAGGGTTTCCTAAACCTTTGCCAGTCACTGAACTCCGGGGCACAGTAATGATGTATTTTCAAATAAGATAAAGTAGGTGTCTCCAAATCCACTGTTGATATTGTGAATATGCTCACTGATCCTTTTTTCAAAGAGCACCACATCCGCATACTGAAACCCTCACAAGCATGAGCCATACTTTGAGAAAAAAAGGATCAGTCAGCATATTTATAATATCAAAAGTGAAGCTTGGTTGTGCACATTACAATATGTGTTGAGCTGGCCAGCTATGTCAACGGGGTGCCTTGCCTGGCCAATTCTATGTTAACTACAACATAATACAATTTTAAAAGTATGCAAAGTGGTGTAATTTAAAGTTGGTTTACTATACATTGCACACAATAAATATAAATATTGAACTAGTAGATATATAGATAGATAGATACAGTAGATCTTTGCTCTCTTTTTGCTCTAATTTTGGTCATTAAACGTTAGAGGAAACGGTAAGAAATATTGGAAATATTGTTGCAGATCCCTTTCTGAGCATAATAATTGAGTATCTGCCATGCTCATCTAATTGCCTAGATGCTTCCTGATTCATTGACCAAGAACAAGTATGCATATCTGCCTCCACTGCCAGGTACCAGCATTTTAAGAAGGCTACTTTAATCCTTTCTCCTTTACACTTCTGTTCTGTTTACCATGACTTGTATAGAGAAAAAGCTCATGTAAATTGTTTGCGTTCATCATTGCCTAATTGGCACCCCTCTTCTGCATTGAGTTAAAGAATATTTGGCAGATATCCATGTGTATTCTAGGACCTGGCAAGAGGTAAAAGTAAGACTTCTAATCATGCTTTTTAATGTAAGCTATACAGGAATGCAATCCGTGATAAACCACTGACCTAGACAGCTGTGGTACTTAAGATCCTTTCCTGTGTTTATATTTGTTCTTTAATTAAGCGGGCACACTTCGGCTCTACCTCACATAAACGTTTCATCTGGAATCTCTTCTCTGGCCCTATACAGGTATGCTGTTGCTTTGCATCCACCTAAAACGGAAAACTGACTGATTGCTTTGATTGTGTCTGTGTGTCTATGGTATGCTGCTGCTTCACATCCACCCAAAACTAAAAACTCACTGATTGCGTTCATAGTGACAGAGATGTTGATTTACCAAAGGCTAATATACTGTGCACTAGGTGTCTATCTCCCTGGAATACTTACATATAAATTGTTCCAATTAAGCAGTGTTGCAAGTCAGGATCTGAGAGATATATTATTATTATTATTATTATTATTATACAGGATTTATATAGCGCCAACAGTTTGCACAGCGTTTTTACAACATCGGGGAAGATAGTACAGTTACAATACAATTCAATACAGGAGGGATCAGAGGGCCCTGCTCGTTAGAGCTTACAGTCTAGAAGGGAAGGTTAAGTGGAACAAAGGGTAGTAGGTGTGGGGGATGATCAGATGGACAAAATGAGAATACAGTTGTTAGGTGTGGGTAGGATAGGCTTCTCTGAAGAGGAGGGTTTTCTATATACAGTGGGGCAAAAAAGTATTTAGTCAGCCACCAATTGTGCAAGTTCTCCCACTTAAAAAGATGAGAGAGGCCTGTAATTGTCATCATAGGTATGCCTCAACTATGAGAGACAAAATGTGGAAACAAATCCAGACAATCACATTGTCTGATTTGGAAAGAATTTATTTGCAAATTATGGTGGAAAATAAGTATTTGGTCAATATCAAAAGTTCACCTCAATACTTTGTTATACTGTATATCCTTTGTTGGCAATGGCAGAGGTCAAAAGTTTTCTGTAAGTCTTCACAAGCTTGTCACACACTGTTGCTGGTATGTTAGCCCATTCCTCCATGCAGATCTTCTCTAGAGCAGTGATGTTTTGGGGCTGTCGCTGGGCAACACAGACTTTCAACTCCCTCCAAATGTTTTCTATGGGGTTGAGATCTGGAGACTGGCTAGGCCACTCCAGGACCTAGAAATGCTTCTTACGAAGCCACTCTTTCGTTGCCCTGGGCGGTGTGTTTGGGATAATTGTCATGCTGAAAGACCAAGCCACGTTCCATCTTCAATGACCTTGCTGATGGGAGGAGGTTTACACTCAAAATCTCATGATACATGGCCCCATTCATTTTTTCATGTACAGTACACGGATCAGTTGTCCTGTTCTGATGACAATTACAGGTCTCTCTCATCTTTTTAAGTGGGGGAACTTGCACAATTGGTGGCTGACTAAATACTTTTTTGCCCCACTGTGTATATATATATATATTGTACATCTTGTTTCCCCTTGCCCCTACCTTCTTTTTTACTATTCAGGCAAAATATAAGATCCTATTTGGTACCGGTTTTCATTCTTTTCATACATGCTATGCGTTTGCTCCTGATGACTGGCACATGGCCACAAAACACGTTGAGCCTATCATTGTCATCATGTTCCCAACACATAGCTTCACCTCAACTGTGATTCATTTGTATCTTATAACCCATTTGTATCCATTACTCAATAAGCATTTGGCTTTTCTTTTTTTTTCTTTTTAACAGAAAAGTTTTTTTATTGACACAATATCAAATTACAATGCAATGACAGTCAAAAGGCAAGATCTTTATACTTTATCACAGGGTACATCAGTAAGTCAGTAAGAGGATTAAAGGTACATTCTGAGAGATCAGAAAGTAAAATGGACAAAGAAGTGGCACAAAACCATTGAAACAAGCATTTGGCTTTTTACATGAATTACTTCCATGGGATACTATGCGATTTCAGATGTGTGCATGTGTATATACATATATATGAATGCTTCTTTTCTGTATGCCATTGCCTTGTATATAGACAAAAATACTCATGTTTAACCACGTATCATATGTTTATGAGGTATGCTTTGTCCATGTGTCAATTAAACAATTTTATAATTTCTCCTACCATGAGTCTTGTGCCTCACTCAAAGTCCTAAAAACCCATTTCTTATTTCGGAATTAGCGATGGAGGCGCATGATATCATGCACCTCATTTTAAGACCCAAAACTCCCCTTTTTCTTTCTGAACTAACCACCCCTATCCATGACAGTATAAAGCTACAGTAGACCATCTTTATGGGAAAAGCGCATGGCTGGGGTTCTTTCAATAAAGTGGGTTCTCTAATTCTGTGGGCATAGTTTGGCTCAGCAATTGTACAAAGCGAAAATGCATAGCAAACTACCATAAAAAAAACACCAAACAGACTGCAGATTACCTTATTTCTCAATTCAGCTCTCCTACCTCTCCTTCTCACAGTTGTGTCCTTTCTCCTTAAACTCCCTTTTCTTCACCCCTCTTCTCTACCCCACAGCTTTTATATATCACCCTCACTTCTGTCTTATGCTTATTACTTTACCCACCAACTCCTGCTAATTCTTAACCCGCATGCTAATAAAACCCCCAGGATGCTGGGGCATGTACCTTCATACAAATCACACTCCCATATTACCTCCATCACCCTTCTGCTTCTCGTAATCTCTGTAAATATATTCTCAAACCCTGGGCCTCCATCATTTAACTGTGGTCAACGCACTCATCACCCCAAACTCTCTGGCAGCAGCCACAATCCACACAATTTAGTGTCTCCCCTTCTCTTGCACCCTTTGGTATACTCGCTCTGTCTGTAACAAACTCAGCTCTGTCCATGACCTCTTTATCATTAACTCCTTTAATCTACTTTGTGTTACTGAAACCTGGCTTCATGAATCCAACAATGCTTCTCCTGCTTCCCTCTCCCATGATGGCCTTATCTGAATTCACTCCCCTAGACTGAGTGGATGGAAGGGAGGTGGAGTGGGAATCCTTCTACCCCCACATAGCACCTTTCAGATACTTTACCCACTTCCCTCTCTGTCACTCTCCCCATTTGAGGCACATTGTATTTGTCTATTTTCTCCAGTTTTATGAATTGCTGAGATCTACCTGTCCCCTGGACTAGTATCAACCTTCCTTAATGACTTCTCTGCCTGGCTACCCTACTTTCTCTCTTCTGAAATACCCAAAATAATTCTCAGTGACTTTTACATCTCTGATAATAGTAACACTGCTGCAACTTCTAAACTTCTCATGATAACCTCTTCTTTTGACTGTAAGCAATAGATATATGCTTCAACTAACTCTGATGGCAACACCCTTAACCTTGTTTTCTCCTACGTTTGCACTGTGTGCAACTTCTCCAACAATCCTTGTCCTCTTCCTAATCACTACCTTATTAGTTTCACTCTCTTTCTGTCTTCCACCTCTTCTCCCTCTACCTGTCTAACATTTACCTGTAGAAACCTTTTCCACTTTAACCATTCTATTCTTTATTCTGCTACTGACCATCTCTGTGACAATAGATCACCCCTGCCCTGCCCCAAATTTGCCACTTCTGTCTACAACAGTTTACTGTCACCCTAATTGGACACACTTGCCACCCTCACTGCACACAGAATCAGGCCCTCTTTTCTGTCTTCTTCCCCTCAACTGTCTGTAACATGCACTAGTTACCCCCTTACCTAAAAAGCCCTCACTGGACCCCACCAATCCCAACAACCTAAGCCTCATCTTTATGCTCCCCTTTTCCCCCAACCTCCTTGAACATCTGCTCTACAACTGACTGAGTGACCCCCTCACTGAGAATAACATTCTTGATCCCCTTCAGTCTGGGTTTCGCCCTCAACACCTCCTCCACAAAAAAACTATACTCCTTTGGTCTCTATAACTGTACTCTTCACTGGTTCTCATCCTACCTATTGTGGCGCTCTTAGAAGGGTCACAGGTGTTTTTTCTTTGAAGTATTTTTAACTTCAGGATGACAATGGGACATTTCTTATACTTCACATTGGACTGTTACACTCCTTTACTGGACTTTTATTAGTTAATTATTCTTTAACCTATTGGAAGGATTGGTATTTCAATATATATTTTCGATATATATATATATATATATATATATATATATATATATATATATATATATTATTTTTTTTTTTTATTTATTTATTATTTTGTGATTCACACTTTATGGGTTTGTAGGTCAGCCAGGTGTTTATTGTTAGTCCTTATTCTTATTTACATTTTCTTTTGTTTTCTATATGTTTTATTGAGATATTTATCACTTCATTACAATATAGCACCATGTACTAGGGTTGTTATGTATTTACACTGATTTCACAAATTTTGCACATATTGGGAATATTTGTGCCTTGGACTTTGCATATTTTGTTAGTCACCAATTGATTACAGCCCTCATGTGTTTGTGTATGAAGGGCTGGCAGGTGTTTCCTATCTGACACTATTTTTTAGCAGCGCAACACTCTTTTATTCACTTAGTCATTTGTTGATGTGGGAACACATTTCTGGTGCTTGCAGCAGCTTGACTAGTCAGTTTTTCGTTTTTTCCGGTACTGTTGGCAGCACATGAGAACAGTCCTCTTTTGCTTCACCCTATTTATTTACCTGTCAAAAAATCTGTTGGAGATACTTCAGTGTGCTCCCTCCCTGGCCACAGTGGCAGACAGGTGCTTAGAATTTCCACAATGTGGAGCCTGATAGGGGACTGAGGGACTACTGTAGTTCCCCATCAGGCCTGGTCTGCTTTGCCATTGATTGATAGTGCACAAAGGTGTCTGGATCCATAGCTGCTATTAATTTCAATAGAAGCTTTCTATTCTGCCCACTTCCATTTGCTGTCAATTTCCAATTTTGGGTAATGACATCACCACTATCCCTGCCCCTTTGTTTTTATTTAGCTTTTGGCTAGGGAATCGCCCAAGGCAGCTAAATTTGCCCTTTGATAGAGCCATGTGTAGGATGTTGTCACAAGCTTACAACTTACCAGCACAGACACGAGCCCTCTTTCAACATTGCCATATCTCTGTATACCAGCTAAGAGCTAGTCTTGATTTCGGCCATTTTCCTATTCTGCAAACTGGCGATAATCCTTCAACAATCTGACATAGCAACAGATTCCTAAAGTGGCAGTAGTAACAACAGCCTAAATTTTTCGCTCATGTCAGTAATGCTAAATTGGGCATGGGTAGATAAATGTCACTGGAAAAGTCTCATTAAACTGATCGTAAACCTAATGCCACGTTCACAGAATCTGATTTTCCGTCAGAAAAACCTTGGATGGTTTTTCCAACTGAATTCCGCTCAAGCTTGGCTTGCATACACACGGTCACACAAAAGTTCTCGGGACTTTCGACCGTCAAGAACGTTGTGACGTACAACACTACGACGAGCCGAGAAAATTAAGTTCAATGCTTCCGAGCATGCGTCAAATTGTTTCCGAACATGCGTCGGATTTTTGCACGTCGGAATTGCTACAGACGATCTGAATTTCCGATCTGAACTTTTTCTGTCGGAAAATGTGAGAACCAGCTCTCAAATTTTTGTTGGTGGAAATTCCGACAGGAAAAGTCCCATGGAGCCTACAAACGGGTGGAATTTCAGACCAAAAGCTTACATCGGACTTTTCTTGTCGGAAAATCCGACCGTGTGTACGCGACATTAGACATGAATTATGAACAAAGCACATCTTCTATACTGTGTACTTGCCTCTAAAAAAGCACTGAGTATGATTTCTCTCTACTGTCTTGTTCCTCTGCTATCATCATGAGTCACTTCTAATGCCTTGTACACACGACCGTTTTTTCCGACTGGAAAACTGCTATGAGAGCTTTTAGCTGGGAATCTCGGTCGTGTGTATGCTCCACGCAGTTTTTATGATGGGAAAACTGCCGGACAAAAAAAAGAGAGCAGGATCTATTTTTTCCCGTCAGGAAAAAATCCTGGCGGGAAAACCGTTCGTCTGTATGTTTTTCCGACGGGCAAAAAAACGTGCATGCTCAGAATCAAGTATGAGAGGGGAGCGCTATTTCTGGTAAAACTAGCGTTCGTAATGGAGGTAGCACATTCATCACACTGTAACGGACTGAAAAGCATGAGGCTGAAAAGCGCAAATTGTCTCTCACCAAACTTTTACTAACACGAGGATCAGCAAAAGCAGCCCGAAGAATGGCACCGTTGGAATGGAACTTCCCCTTTATAGTGCCGTCGTACGTGTTGTACGTCACCGCGCTTTGGACGGGCGTACTTTTGTCTGAGCGTGTGGCAGGCTGAGAGGAATTCTGTCGGGAAAACCATTGGGTTATTATCCGACAGAAAAACGGGTCGTGTGTACTAGGCATGACAGGTTTTTTCCGACACCCAGTGATAAAAAGGCTCCAGCACACAACCTATGACTGATATCCACAGCTGTGCATGTTCTCCATGTACTGTGTAAATGTGGTATGTCTCTTCCCTCCTATCAGGGCTCAGAGCTCCCTTCACAGAGATCTGCACTATGAGACTTCAGATCTCTGCCCCCTGCTGCTGGAGCTGAGAAAAATAATTTGAGATGTGTGTTTTTAGAACAATCGACAGAAGAAATAGCTGCAAATAAACAGGTATAACTTATGTTGAAGGATTCTTTAATCTCTGTGTATCACCTGATGTTAATCACTTCACTAGATATATGTAAGGGTTTTCAACTACTTTAAGCCTTTTGTGACATCATTTTTTTGAAGAGCAGAGATCTCCCCACCATATCTCCTGAAAGATATGCATAATTGATTTCTGATCTAACTCTCCAGCTTCTTCTAAAAAATGTAAAAAACATATTTACCCTTTATATATGACATGTATCATTATTTCAGGGTAAACAGGCTGTGATGGCAGATTTCAAAGCACACGACAATAACATTAGAAGTAACAGGTTATATTTGCAAAGTTGTATGTTTCCAGGGATATATTAAAAAAAGTTTTAAAGCTTTAATTTTATATAAAGTGCATATTACACATGGAAATCTTAAGGGATTTATTGATGTAAGTTAGGCCAATCAATATTCATCCAAGATTATCATGGACTCCTTCAATCATTTACTGAAACTTGCAGCACCCCATTGACATTTTTAGTCATCTCTATATATTTGGTAAGAGAAGGGAGGTTACCGCTCAGGTGCAGCTGATGATCTCCTCACAGGATCCAAGACCAAGGGTGCAGCCAATGCATGTAACAATGCAAAAATAGTGAGAGACCTTGGACTGCCGCACTCCAAAAAAAGTTTGTTCTTTTATTTAAGATAAAAACAATGAATACATGGCACAGCAAAGGAAACAGCTAATGTGAGCTGACGCGTTTCACACTGAACTTCAGCGCTTAGTCATAGCTCATATCTATATATTTGGTGGACCAGTCATTCCATGATCACTGTGCATTCATCCACACAATTCCTCAACTGTGCACAGTTGTGCGATAATCACACCAACAGGTGAGTGTGTGTCAAGAAGTCATTATGGTGCAATTTTTAGATTACATGCCTGAAAAGTATTCAGAAATTACCCAGGCGGTTTAGATCTTATAATATACAAAATAAAATATGAATTTATTACTAACCAGATTTAAGTTCTATTCTTGCAGAGATTACATCAGTACTCTAATAATGGTATTATCAATACATGTATTTACTTGTGCAGTGTAAATAACATCTGTAGGCATAACTACATCTACATAGAGATTAGACCACTCAGGATATTTTCAACATATAAAAAATCATTTGTCTGATCTGGTTAGAAATATAGACTAGAAATATAAACAAATTATTTCATCTGAAAAACACTGAAGTAGGAAATCAAATGAAATAAAACCATTTTGTATGGCTTTATTAATATTTAAAACATCTATTGAAAAACGTTGTGTGCCTTTTTTTTTGTGTAAATCCCAATGCCATGGCCATACAAAACAAAAAAAACACTCAGGATTTGCAAGGTTTCAAAGGTTTTCAGTTAAATAAGAGAACAGATGGTAAAAGCTTAGCTACAAAAGATATGTCCGTTTAAAATTCCTGGTGCCCATATGAGATTTCCACAATATAAAGACATAAAGACTTCGCTGAGATATTTTGTGTGTGGCTCAGGCGGCTGAGGACTCGCACAATGCCAATAAGCCTGCAGGCTTTGTCAGTGGAGAGAAACAAGAAGATTGTGCCAACTGTTTTTGTTCTCATGCTTCCATCCTTGTTATTTGGCTTACTTGTACACTGGCCATGACGGGTCGCAAGTCCAGCTACTGTACCGTACAACTCTGGCCTTAACAAAGTGGACAATGTTGACAAAATGCTATCACCACAATACTGCGTGACAGAATACTGGACACATTAAAGTTCTGATACAACAAAGGTAAGATAATCTATGAGTAGCATCAAACATATGTTTACTGTTCCTTCCAACCTGTACGTCCAGTATGGAAGGGAAAAGCCTAGTGGGTTATATAATCTCAGTGTTATTTTATTCTTAGTCATTTTTTTTTATACTACCCGCATACTTGCTGTCTCTTGGTGTAGATGGCAGTATTGGAGGTGGTGTAGCTGTTTGTGGATTTACTTTGTGTAGAAGCATGACTGTAAGCTCCAGAGTTTGTACGAAGTGCAGTAACCCAAAGTTTTTTCACTGTGGGTAGATCAAAGAAAATAAAGAATGTGTGTATATATATGTATATATATATATATATATATATATATATATATATATATATACTCTATAACAATGCTTTGTGCAATGCTGTTTGTCTTTTTAAATAGGTCTGAGAATTGTAGTTTAGACCTGTTCAGAATTTAGCTTGAGAATCTGTGTATAAGGATGGGTCTTAGAATCTTTTTTGTGGCCCCTAGATAGATATCCTACAACCCCAGCATGCTCTGTCATAGAAAGTGTCTACAAAGCACTTCCCATTTATATACTCTAGCACCTTATTTATTTACAGTTAATGTTATATATCTGGTACACCTACCTCCCATATCTATGCTCCTGTACCTTATATAATTCCAGTGCATATTAATTATTAGGTATACCTACCTCTCATATCTATACTCCAGCACCTTATATAATTCATGTGCATATTAATTATCTGCCACACCTACCTCACATATATATACTCCAGCACCTTACCTATTTCCAGTGCATATTAATTATCTGGCACATCGATCTCCCATATATATACTCCAGCACCTTATTTATTTCCGGTGCATATACATTTTCTGACACCCCTATCTCCAATATGTATACTCCAGCTGCTTATATATTTCCAGTGCATATTTATTATCTGACACACCTACCTCCTATATTTATACTCCAGCAGCTTACCGTATATATTTCCAGTGCATATTAATTATCTGGCACACTTACCTCCTATATATATATATATATATATATATATATATATATATATATATATATATATATATATATATATATATACATACACTTCAGCACCTCGTGTATTTCCAGTACATATTAATTATTTGGTACACCTACCTCCCCCATCTATACTCCAGCACCTTATATATATGCAGTGCAAATAAATTATCTGATACACCTACCTTCCATATCTATACTCCAGCACCTTATGTATTTCCAGTGCATAATAATTATCTGCCACATCTACCTCCCATATCTATACTCCTGCACCTTATGTATTTCCTACTTCCCATAGCTATACTCCAGCAATTTATATGCTTTGAATGCATAATAATTATCTGTCACACCTACCTCCTATATCTACAATATATTACAGCATCACAAGTATAGTATCCAGTGCATAGTAATTGTCTGTTACACCTACCTCCCATATCTATATTCTAGCACTGTATGTATTCCCAGTGCATAATAATTGTTTGTTACACTTACCTCCCATATCTATAGTCCAGCGCTGTATGTATTTCTGGTGCATAAGGGGACCTTGTACTTGTCTGTGGCATCTACCCTTCATATAAAATATTATCTTTAAAGTAACCCCTCCTTCCTTGCCTCATAAAAGCCATTGCTCTGAATTCTCATGCTGTCATTTTCATGCAGTTAACAGGTTTCCCATGGGAAAATGTGAGAAAGTGAAAGCACCCTGGATATAAAGGGGGGAGTTAACATTATACTGGAGAAATTTAAACTATAAATGTGCAATATTTGCCCTACATCATTCATAAACTTTTACTGATAGCGCAAACTGTTTACTTTTTCAAGCTTTTTTGGAAGATTCTACTGTACTCAGACTGCATTCAGGCTGCTTTCACACCTGGGCAGTCTGAAAACGTGGGCAGAATCGTGAGTTTCTGCCCTCGTTTTCAGAAACACAGCAAAATGTGCAACATGATTGCGATGCCAGTATTTCTTAATGACACTCCAATGCATGGAAATTGCACAAAAACGTACAACGTCAAACGCGTTTGGCTGAGTGCCAAAATTTGGTACATAAGCTTCTTTCGCACGTTTGTCACACATAGGGCAGCCTATTCAGGTGAATGGGCTACACAATGCGCAAGCGCACAGAACCACAAATATACTGTGAGCAGGAATGTGCGTTCCCACCAGGCTAAGTGTGAATGAAGTCTCACACCTGAGCATTTCGTTTTTTACACGTTTTTGTCTTGTTTTTATTGTGACAGCATATTGTAGCCAATTCGCTTGAATAAACTTCCCCTATGTATGATAAATATGCAAAGTAGCTCTTGTACCTTTTTTTGGCACTGAGTCAGATGTGTTTTGCATTCCTGTTTGGTGGGGAGCAGTAATTTTAATAATGCTCGAAATGAAACAATAAAAATGCAAAATACCCATAACCACTTGCTTTTGTTCATGAACTACTTGACAGCTATCTTTAAAAAAGGCCTCCTCTTTGTGGTGTTTGTGTGCACCCTCTTGCGCCCTCCATGCAAGATTCCCAACGCACACATTCCTGTAGAGTTGGCTGTTTATAAATGGGTAACTGATGAAGGGGTACAAAACGTTGCTCCGAAACGTTGCTTTCTGCTGTAATTATGTGATCACTGATTAAAGTTTTGGACCCATTTTTGGAGATCCTGGTGTGCTGGAGACATTACTTTCTTTCTCTAGCGCCCTCACACACTTTGATAGTTGTGTCCATTGAACCCAGCAGATCAAAAGGTCAGGTACAGAGCCAATTAAAATGGCTCTGTACTATATGATCACTGTGACCAATCACAATGATCAAAAATGTAAACAAAGGCTGCATTTTGTAGCTACCACTCTGTTAGCTGAGTGGTGGTGTCAAGAAATCAGTGTCAGCAACTACATTCCTGATCAGTAGATATGCCAGTCACAATGTCACCAGACCAGTGTATGCCAGCAACAGTGTTCCTAAATGCTGCCACCCTGGTGCCAGTGTCCCCAGATCAGTGCAGCCAGCAACAGTGTTCTTGATTACCGCCACACCAGTGCAAGTTTCACCAAAGCAAGTGCAGCCAACAACAATGTTTCCAATCACTAGGCAAATCTGTTTCAATGTTGCCAGATCAATACAGCCATGAGCAGGGTTCCTGGTAATTGCCACACTAGTCTTAGTGTCACCAGTCCAGTGCAGCAAGCAACAGTGTTCCTGATCACTAACCACGTCAGTTTTAGTGTCACCTGAACCAGTACAGCCAGAAACATTATTCCTTATTGTTTCCAGACCAGTGCAGCCAGCAACAGTGTTCCTGGTTGTGGCTACACCATTGCGAGTGTCACCAGAGCCAGTGCTACCAGTAACAGTGTTCTGATTACTAGTCACTCCAATGCTAGTGTCACCAGTGCCAGTGTAAGCCAGCAACAGTGTTCTAAACACCTCCAAATCAGTAAAGTTTCACCAGAGACAGTTTAAGCCAGCAACAGTGTCCAGATTGCATTATGGTGACACTGTAGTGGGCTGTCTAGTTATCTGGGACACTGGCTGGTATGCCAGTAGGGCAAGCCAGTGTCCCTGATAACTTGCTACAACAGTAAAGCATCACCAAACCAGTAGGGATGAGCTTCTTGTTCGAGTCGAAACCCATGTTCGACTCGAACATCGGCTGTTCGATCGTTCGATGAAGATCGAACATTATGGGCCGTTCGCGCCAAATCCGAGTGGCGCATCACGGCCCATAATTCATTGCGGCATCGCAGTGCATTGCTGGCTGATGATTGGTCAAGCATGCACTATGACCCGCATGCTTTGGCCAATCACAGCGCGGTAATAACGGAGAGCTGTAATTGGCCAAAGCCAGGGTGGCTTTGGCCAATCATGGCTCAGAGGAGTAGGTACACGCCCCAGACTATATAAGGCCACCTGGAAGTCGGCCTTGTGTAGTGTGTTGCGGTTTGTGAAAGAGAGAGTTACAGAGAGAGAGAGACAGTGTCATTTATATTGAGTTAGATAGAGCAGGCAGGCAAGTCAGTTAGCTGCTGTTACAGTGTGTAGAGGATATATATGCATCCTATGTGTTGTATATATATTTTTACACTGTATTTCGTTTAGCTAGATCCGTTACTGCTGTTCTCTATACTGTGGCAGGCAGGCAGGTGATTGTGCTAGTTGCAGCAGAGTTTCACTTAGTGTACTGTGTGCTTTGCATAGCGTTCACCTAAAGCTTACCTGAATACAGTTAGTGGTGTTCTCATAATAAAACCACAGGCAGAGTGCTGCATTAATTTCATGTAGTGTACTGCAGTACTTCTGTCCTTTGCAGAGTGTTCACTTAAAGGAACCTGAATAAAATTTGTGGTGTTCTCGTAATAAAACCACAGGCAGAGAGCTGCTAGTATTTTCAGTTAGTGTACTGTGTCCTCTGCACAGTGTTCACCTAAAACTAACTGAAGACCTTTGCTGTTTTTTTCATACTAATACCACAGCAGGCAGTGGAGTCTGATAGCTGCATTATATATATATATATATATATATATATATATATATATATATATATATATATATATATATATACATCCCACCTTTGTGCAGCTACTTCTCACTGCAGGCCATTAATATGTCTGGAAGGCAAACAAAGAGAGGCAGACAGTCACGAGGCAATAAAGGAGGGCAAGCAGGCTCTGTGTCTAGAGGCAACAGTGCTGGTTGTGGACACAGTGCATCCTCATCAGCACGTGGCTGTGGGACACGCTTGTCCTTCTTTTCAGCAGCTGGCCATGTTGAGCCACAACACACCCATGATTTGGTAGAGTGGATGACCAAGCCGTCCTCATCCTCCTCATCCTCCTCATCCTCTCACCCAGGCTCAGGGTACTTTGTCTGGCAAAGCAGCTGCCAAAGTGGCCTCTTCCCTCGGCTCAATGGCATCAGTCACTCATGCCTAAGCCCCACCGTGTCCTTCTGAGGAGTCCCCCGAACTGTTTGACCACATGCCCACCAGGTGGAACTCTACGTTGGCCATGCTGCAGCGGCTGCACACGCAGCAGAGGGCCATCAATGAGTATCTGTTGCAATATGGCACCAGGACAGGGTCAGGGGAGCTTGGATATTTTTCCCCACGCCAGTGGGCCATGATCAGGGATGCATGCATTGTCCTGGCTAGTGATGAGCCGAACACCCCCGGGTTCGGTTCGCACCAGAACCCGCGAACGGACCGAAAGTTCGTACGAACATTAGAACCCTATTAAATACAATGGATGCGAACGTGCGAATTCTAAAGTGCTAATTATAACGACTATTATGCATGTTATTGTCCTAAAAAGGGTTTGGGAACCCGGGTTCTGCACCAGGGGACATGTATCAATGCAAAAAGAAGTTTTAAAAACGGTCGTTTTTCGGGAGCAGTCATTTTAATGATGCATAAAGTGAAAAAAAAAAAGTCAAATATTCCTTTAAATATCGTACCTGGGGGGTGTCTAAAGTATGCCTGTGAAGTGCCACGTGTTTCCCGTGTTTAGAACTGTCCCTGCACAAAATGACACTTCTAAAGGAAAAAAAGCCATTTAAAACTGCTTGCGGCTTTAATGTAATGTCTGGTCCCGGTAATATGGATGAAAATCTTTAAGAAAAATGGCATAGCTACCCCATGACCCCCCCCCCCCCCCCCACCCCAGCCCATTACCAGCCCCTTTGGGTCTTGTATGGATATTAAGGGGAACACCGCACACAAAATAAAAAAGGCCCTATATACTCTGAACAGCCGTATACAGGCGGTGCATACAAGAAAGGGACTGTAGGTTTGTTCTTATGTAGAATCTGTTTGTAATTTTGAACAGGTACATTGTTTAAGTGTAGCTCCAGCCCAAAAATCTATTTTTAAACTTTTTGGAAAACATAGGTAAGGGTTATCACCCCTGTAACATTTGTTTTGCTGTCTGTGCCCCTGTTCAGAACATTTCACCTCACTTTCCGTCCCAATGACAACTGTTTTTGAAATGTGGTGTTTTTCTTGAAACAAGGATTGGTGATAAAGCATCAGTACAGAGGAGACACCTTTCTCCCATATTAATTCTTACAGGAGAGAATTTTCCTTCCTAGGGGTATATTTCCTCTCACTTCCTGTTGTCTTCTTGCGTTTGCAAGTAGGAGTCGTTTGTAAGTTGGATGTTTGAAAGTAGGGACCTGCCGTATATACTCTGCAGAAATAGGCCCCTTAGTTGTTGGTGTTGGCACAACACTGTAAGCACTCACAGTTACTCTTGGTTGGTGCTGGAACGCCCTGCTGTCAACTATTATATCAGGAATTGTAATTACATATAATTGTTGAACAGTGGTAGTAAAAATTGGGCCTTTGATGGTGGTGCTGGTGCCACAACACTGTAAGCCCTGACAGTTACTCTTGGTGGGTGCAGCAATGGGGCCTGCTGTGAATTATTAGATCAAGAATTGTAATTGCATGCCCCTGTTGAACAGGGGCTGAAAAATTGGGCCTTTCGTGGTGGTGGTGGTGGTGGTGGTGTTGCCACAACACTGTAAGCCCTCAGAGTTACTCTTGGTGGGTGCAGGAATGGGCCCTGCTGTGAATTATTAGATCAAGAATTGTAATTACATGCCCCTTTTGAACAGGGGCTGAAAAATTGGGCTTTTCGTGGTGGTGGTGGTGGTGGCGTTGCCACAACACTGTAAGCCCTCAGAGTTACTCTTGGTGGGTGCAGCAATGGGCCCTGCTGTGAATTATTAGATCAAGAATTGTAATTACATGCCCCTGTTAAACAGGGGCTGAAAAATTGGGCCTTAGGCACTGGTGGCACAACACTCCAACCCCTCACAGATACTGTACTTGGAGCACAGCAATGAGCCCTGTTGCAAAGTATTGCTTCAAAAATTGTAATTACACGCCCCTGTTAAACAGGGGCTGAAAAATTGGGCCTTAGCCACTGGTGGCGGCACCCATAAACAAAAATGATCTTCCAAGCTATCATCATCAATCGTATCATTGAGGACTCGGAGGAGGAGGATAGCCAGTCAACATAACAGCACAGGCACTCAGCATCAGTCTTGAAGGGATGTGACATGTTAAAATCAATTAGTCTGTTATATCAGCATCAGGTGTGTGGTAGCTGGTGGTGATCCAAGACTGGTTCATCTTGATGAAAGTCAGTCGATCAACCGAGTCGGTGGACAGGCGCACCCTGTGATCCGTGACAAATCCTCCAGCAGCACTGAATGTGCGTCCTGAAAGAACGCTGGATGCAGGACAGGCCAGTAGCTCAATTGCATACTGTGCAAGCTCTGGCCAGTGATCCATCCTCAAGACCCAGTAAGCCAGAGGATTTTCGGTGGGGAAGGTGTCCAAGTCTGACCTTGCCCCTAGATATTCCTGCACCATGTTTATCAGACGCTGGCGATGGTTGCTGGAACCGATCATACTTTGGGGCTGCGGACTAAAGAATTGTCTGAACGCATCGGTCAGACGGCCACCTTCCCCACCGCTCCTTCTTTGACTGGCCGAAGCCTCAGCAACTCGTTGTCCAGGACCATGAGTTTGTAACCTCCCAGTCTCTGGGAACGCGTTGCACAGACCTTTCTGCAAGGCCTCCCGGAGTTGTCTCATCCTCTGCTCCCTCTGCGACGGTAACATAAGGTCCGCAACCTTACCCTTGTACCGTGGATCAAGGAGAGTGGCCAGCCAGCAATGGTCCCTCTCCTTGATCCGAAGAATACGAGGATCCTTCCGCAGACTTTGCAGGATCAGGGAGGCCATGCAGCGTAGGTTAGCTGAGGCATTCGGTCCGGAGTCCTCTGGGTCACTAAGGACGACATGATCCGCAGCCACCTCCTCCCAGCCACGTACAAGTCCACTGGTTTCTTGGGACTGTAAATCATCCCTAAAAGACTGCTGCTGATGATGCTGAGTGCCAGCCTCCACCTCCATGCTGACACAATCCTCCTCCTCCTCCTCCTCCTCCTACTCTTCCTGTGCGATGGGTGGGACAGAAGGAACACTGTCTGGGTAAAGGGGGCCTTGAGAGGCAAGGAAGTCCTCCTCTTCCTGCCTCTGTTCTGCCTCAAGTGCCCTGTCCATTATTCCACGCAGCGTGTGCTCCAACAGGTGGACAAGAGGTACAGTGTCACTGATGCATGCACTGTCACTGCTCACCATCCTTGTGGCCTCCTCAAATGGTGCCAGGACAGTGCATGCATCCCTGATCATGCCCCACTGGCGTGGAGAAAAAAAACCAAGCTCCCCTGACCCTGTCCTGGTGCCGTAGTCGCACAGGTACTCATTGATGGCCCTCTGCTGCGTGTGCAGCCGCTGCAGCATGGCCAACATTGAGTTCCACCTGGTGGGCATGTCACATATAAGGCGGTTCTTGGGCAGGTTCAACTCCTTTTGCAGCTCAGCCAGGCGAGCACTGGCATTATAAGATCTGCGGAAATGCACACAGACTTTCCTGGCCTGCCTCAGGACATCCTGTAAGCCCGGGTACCTGCCCAAGAACCGCTGCACCACCAGGTTAAGGACGTGAGCCACACAGGGCACATGGGTCAGTTGTCCCTGTCGGAGGGCGGAGAGGAGGTTGGTGCCATTGTCGCAAACCACCATTCCTGGCTTAAGCTGGCGTGGCGTCAACCACCTCTCGGCCTGGCCCTGCAGAGCAGACAGGACCTCTGCTCCAGTGTGGCTTCTGTCCCCCAAACACACCAGCGCAAGCACGGCATGGCATCTTTTTGCCTGCGTACTTGCGTAGCCCCTTGAACGCCTACGGAGCACCGCTGGTTCAGAGGACAAAGCACAGGAAGAGGCCATGGAGGAAGAAGAAGAGGAGGGGGTGGAGGAGAGAGGTGTGTCACAACCAGTAGTAGCATTTTGGAGGCGTGGCGGTGGAACAACCTCCAACACTACTGCACCTTGTCCTGCATCCTTCCCAGCTGCCAAAAGAGTGACCCAATGGGCCGTGAAAGAAAGGTAACGTCCCTGTCCATGCCTGCTGAACCATGAGTCAGCGGTAATATGCACCTTACCGCTGACCGCCCTGTCCAGCGAGGCCAAGACATTGCCTTCCACATGCCGGTAGAGAGCCGGAATAGCCTTCCGTGAGAAAAAGTGGCGTTTGGGAACCTGCCACTGAGGAACCGCACATTGCACAAACTCGCGGAAGGGGGCCGAGTCTACCAACTGAAAAGGCAGCAGTTGAAGCGCTAGCAATTTAGCCAAGCTAGCATTCAACCGCTGGGCATGTGGATGGCTGGAAGTGAACTTCTTTCGACGGTCCAGCAGCTGGGGCAGGGAAATTTGCCTGCTAGAATCGGACGTCGGTGTACTGCTAGCAGAGTGGCCGCAAGTACTTGGCTGTGACACACCTAATTCTACACCTTCATTCCTCTCAGTGCATGTTTCAGAGAGGACTGAAGTTATAGTGGGGTTGGAGATCCCAGCTGATGCGGTGCAAGGAGAGGTCCGCTTTGTTCTTTGGTGTGGGTCTTTGAGGTAGGCTTGCCAACGAGCTGCATGGCAGGTCAACATATGTCTGGTCAGGCATGTAGTACCCAAGCGGCTGATGTTTTGGCCACGCGATATACGCTTGAGACATATGTTGCAAACAGCAGCTGTGCGATCTGATGCACTAGCCTCAAAAAAGGCCCACACCAAAGAACTTTTTGAATGACGGGCAGAGGCAGCGCCCTGCACAGGCGGAGCTCTGCGGTGTGATTCCGTTGGTGTACTGCCCTTACGCTGGCCACCAAAGGGCATCCTGCCTCGTTAGAGATGTGCCTCCTCCTCATCCTCCTCCTCCTCTCTCCTATTAGGCACCTACGTGGAGTCAGTGACCTCATCATTCCCTCCCTCCTCATCACTGGAGCCAATCTGGCAGTATGCTGCAGCTGCTGGAACATGACTGCCAGATTGGTGTCCTTCTTGAGCATCCCCTCTGTCTGCTCTCACGCTACTGCCTTCCTCTAGCTGGGTTTCATCATCAGACCCTTCGAAACGCTGCGCATCCTCCTGGAGCATGTACCCAACACTGTGCTCAAACAGTTCGGGGGACTCCTCAGGAGGAGGACATGGTGGGTCTAGGGAAGGAGTGACTGATGATGAGTCTGACATTGATACCAGGGAAGAGGACGCTTTGGCAGCTGCTTTGCCAGTACCCTGAGCCTGGTTGAGAGAGGATGAGGAGGAGGGCTTGGTCATCCACTCTACCAAGTCTTCGGCATGATGTGGCTCAACATGTCCAGCTGCCGAAAAGAAGGACAAGCGTGTCCCATGGCCATGTGCTGATGACAATGCACCGCGTCCACGACCAGCACTGTTGCCCCCAGACACAGAGTCTGCTTTCCCTCTTTTATTGCCTCCTGACTGTCTGCCTCTCCTTGTTTGCCTTCCAGACATTCTAATGGATGGCCTGCAGGGAGATGGGAAAAAAGCAATAAGGGCTACCTTCAGGTGTCCTTCTCTGTCCCTTTACTTAAGGATTTCTAAATATGGTTGAGGATGATTGCTTTCACACAGAATAGCACAATGACAATTTCCCTGACTGTCCAAAAAACAAGGATTTCAAAGATGGTTGATGAGGAATGCTTTAGCACAGTATAGCACAATGAGAATTTCCCTCACTGTCCTTCCCTGTCCCTACAAACAAGGATTAGCACAGTAAAACACACTGACACTCTCCCTACCTATAGTTTTCTGTCCCTATAAAAAATGTTTTTTTAAAGATGGTTGATGATAATTGCTTTAGCACAGTATAGCACAATGAGAATTTCCCTCACTGTCCTTCCCTGTCCCTACAAACAAGGATTAGCACAGTAAAACACACTGACACTCTCCCTACCTATAGTTTTCTGTCCCTATAAAAAATGTTTTTTTAAAGATGGTTGATGATGAATGCTTTAGCACAGTATAGCACAATGAGAATTTCCCTCACTGTCCTTCCCTGTCCCTACAAACAAGGTTTAGCACAGTAAAACAGACTGACACTCTCCCTACCTATCCTTCTCTTTCCCTAAACTAAAGGAATCCAGGTTAAGCAAGAAAAAAAAATGTCACTGTCCCTGCCTATGCTTCTCTTTCCCTGCTCCGGAACACACTACACTAGGCCGCCGTGCTGGCGGCCTTTTATAGTGTGGGGCGTGTACTAAACACCCTCAGCAATAATTGGCCACAGGCATCCTGCCTGTGGCCAATCATTGCTCTCCTCGCTGCCGGCGCTGTGATTGGCCAAGCATGCGGGGTCACAGTGCATGCTTGGCCAATCACAGCGCCTGGATGACACTGCGATGGCGTAGTGCATTGTGGGCCGCGAATTAGGCGCGAACGGCCCAAATCGTTCGTTGTTCGGCGAACGATCAAACAGCCGATGTTCGAGTCGAACGTATGTTCGACTCGAACACCGAGCTCATCCCTAGTCCTGGCACCATTTGAGGAGGCCACGAGGATGGTGAGCAGTGACAGTGCATGCATCAGTGACACTGTCCCTCTTGTCCACCTGTTGGAGCACACGCTGCATGGAATAATAGACAGGGCACTTGAGGCAGAACAGAGGCAGGAAGAGGAGGACTTCCTTACCTCTCAAGGTCCCCTTTATACAGACAGTGTTCCTGCTGGCCCAGCTATCACAGTGGAAGAGGACGAGGAGGAGGATTATTGTGTCAGCATGGAGGTGGAGCCTAGCACTCAGCATCAGCAGCAGTCTTCAAGGGATCAATTACAGTCCCAAGACACCCATAGACTTGTACGTGGCTGGGAGGAGGTGGCTGCGGATCATGACGTCCTCAGTGACCCAGAGGACTCTGCACCGAATGCCTCAGCAAACCTATGCTGCATGGCCTCCCTGATCCTGCAAAGCTTGCGCAAGGTTCCTCATATTCACGTGATCAAGGAGAGGGATCATTACTGGCTGGCAACCCTCCTTGATCCACGTTACAAGGGTAAGGTTGCGGACCTTATTTTGCCATCGCAGAAGGAGCAGAGGATGAAGCATCTTCAGGAGGCCTTGCAGAAAGGTCTGTGCAACGCGTTCCCAGAGACTGGGAGGTTACAATTTCCTGGTCCTGGACAATGTGTTGCTGAAGCTCTGGTCAGTCAAAGAAGGAGCGGTGGAGAAGGTGGCCGTCTGACCGATGCGTTCAGACAATTTTTTAGTACGCAGCCCCAAGGTATGATCGCTTCCAACAACCATCGCCAGCGTCTGGTTTACATGGTGCAGGAATGCCTAGGGGCAAGATCAGACTTGGATACCTTTCCCACTGAAAATCCTCTAAAAAGCCAAAAACATGCTTACATGGTTATGTGCCCCGACCCGGCACTGAGGCTGTAAAGGCGTAGGGATAACGAATGAGAGTCCTGTGGATACTGGCGTGCGCTCCACCACTATGGAGCAGACAACCAGCTGGACCGGAAGTGACGTCAATTGCGTGACCTGTATTGCGCTTCGGCGTACGTTTCGGGTTCCGTCATCAGGAAGCGCTTCCTGATGACAGAACCCGAAACGTACGTCGAAGCGCAATACAGGTCACGCAATTGACGTCACTTCCGGTCCAGCTGGTTGTCTGCTCCATAGTGGTGGAGCGCACGCCAGTATCCACAGGACTCTCATTCGTTATCCCTACGCCTTTACAGCCTCAGTGCCGGGTCGGGGCACATAACCATGTAAGCATGTTTTTGGCTTTTTAGAAATTTTATATGCAATAAAAACGGTATCACGCTATTGCTCGTTTCTCCTTTTTCTGATTATATACCACTGAATCCAAGCGTTATCGTTACCTGCATGGTGGACAACATTTCGCTGATCCTTAGCAATTGGAACTTGCTGAAAGCCTGTTTGACTTCTTTTTTAATTAAAAGGGTCAATTTGCTGCGGTAAGCTGCCATCCTTACTTAATGTGCACTATCGGGTGTCAATATTATTATTGGTGAAGGTGGATCTTCATTTCTCTCAAGAATCACATTGGATTTTTTCACAATACGTTGTTTGAAGTGGATTTAATTGGTGTTTATACAACTCTTTTTTGTGGGATATTTATTTGCATTTATTAACCCTTGTTTGGGGGTTTATTGATTTGGACTTTATTTGCAATAAGTTTCAACTGAATTTTTACATTGTTTGTATTGATTTATATGATAGTCAATCTTTGTTGTTCACAAATTTATTTGGAATTTTTTTGTACACACTGGTTGATTTTTATACACAGTATTTATTTAAGTGGGGAGAGCATATTGTTTTTTTATATATGTCTACCGTTTTTTAATGAATTTAGATTTACTTTTACATATTAGCGTCCTCCTCTCTCACTATTTTCATTATTGATTTCAGTATTTCACTGTAATTTGAGGTGCAGCTTATATATAGCAAATATTTAGTATATTAATTGGCACAGGCTTCATTTAAATCAATAACTTGCATATTAGCCGTTATATTTAGCACTTTTGATTTCGAACATTCGTGTCCATTGTATTTATTAGGGTTCTAAAGTTCGCACAAATTTCGGTCCGTTTGCAGGTTCTGGTGCGAACCGAACCGGGGGGTGTTCGGCTCATCCCTACAGACCAGTGGAGGCAGCCACAGTGTCTCTGATCACTGTCCTTCCCAGTACAGATTTACTGGACCAGTGAAGGCCAGCCACTATATCCCTGATTGCTAGCCACACCAGTCCAATTGACACCAAACCAGGGTGACCCAGCAATAGTGTTGCTGATCACTGCCACACCAGTGCCAGTGTCCCCAGAGCAACTGCAGCCAGCGGAAGTGTTTCTGATCACTAACCACACCAGTACTAGTGCCACCAGACCAATGTAGCCAGAAAAAATGTTCCTGATCACTGCCATACGAGTGTCACCAGAACAGTTTAAGCCAGCAACAGTGTTCCAGATCACCACCACACAAGTGTCAGTGTCACCAGACCAATGCAGCCAGCAACAGTGTTCCTGATCACTAGCTACACCTCAGTGTCACCAGAGCCAATAAAGCCAGCAGAAGTGTTTCTGATCACTAGCCACACCAGAGCAAGTGCAACCATTAACAGTGTTTCTAATTGTTAGCCACACCAGTGGCAGTGTTGCCAGACAAGAGAAGCCAGTGACAGGGTTTATGGTGATTGCCACACCAGTCCTAGTTTCACCAGGGTAAGCCAGCAACAGTGTTCCTGATTGCCGCCATACCAGTTTCATTGTCACCAGACCAGTGAAGCCAGCAACAGTGTTCCTGATTCTGGCCACACCAGTGCCAGTGTCACCAGAGCCAGTGCAACCAGTAACGATGTCCTGATCACTAGCCACACCAGTGCCAGTGTAAGCCAGCAACAGTGTTCTGATCTCCACCAAATCAGTAAAGTGCCATCAGAGCCCTTGAAAGCTAACAACAGTGTCCTGATTGCACTATGGTGACACTGTACTGGAGTGGCCAATGATCTGGGACACTGACTGCCTGTCTTGTTGACACCGTGGGGGTTATTTACGGAAGGCAAATCCACTTTGCACTACAAGTGCAAACTACAAGTGCAAAGTGCACTTGAAATTGCACTGAAAGTGCACTTGGAAGTACAGTCACTGTAAATCTGAGGGGAAGATCTGAAATGAGGGGAAGCTCTGCTGATTTTATTATCCTATCATGTGCAAGCTAAAATGCTGTTTTTTATTTTCCTTGCATGTCCCCCTCGGATCTACAGTGCAATTTCAAGTGCACTTTGCACTTGTAGTGCAAAGTGGATTTGCCTTTAGTAAATAACCCCCTTGTATGTCTATACAGCCAGCCAGTGTCCCTGATTACTAGCTGTAACAGTAAAGCATCACCAGTAAAGAAAATATACCCCTTGAAAGCCTGAAGGTGCTCCTTGAATTTAGGCCCCCTTTATGCAGCTAGGCTCTGAAAAGGTCTCACATGTGCGATGTGCCAATACTCAGAAGGAGTAGCAGAATAAGGGATGGGCGAAGGGTTCGGCCCGAGCATGAGTTGGGGCCGAACTTTGGCTGTTCGGATGTTCTCCGAATTACAGAGTCGTTCAACCATTTGTTCGGCCTGCCGAACGACCACAATGCACTGCGCTGCCACACAGTGCATTGAAAGCCCTGATTGGCTAAAGCAATGAAAGCTACACCCAATCAGGGCACAGAGCACTGTCAGAGCCATGAATGGACACTGTCATGATGACTGTATCCAATCATGGCTCATTGCTCTTAATGCCGCCCTCACACTATTAAATTATTCTTTCCATAGCGGCCATTTGTAGTGTGATAGCGGCATGGAGAGATATAGAACAGAGCTCTGTTCGGTGCTATTAAACAGTTAGTGTGCTATTCTGATTCTATTGTCAGTGTAGAATATCAGTTTAGTGTGCATCTAGGGATAGTTCCGTGTGAGTGTAGTGTGACCATTCCCCATTACATTAGTATGAATGTAGGGATAGTTCAGTCATTATGAGTCTAGTGCGACCATTCATCTTTACATTAATGTGAATGTAGGGATAGTTCAGTCAGTCTGAGTGTAGCGACCGTTTAACACAGTATATCTTATTGCGCTACTGCAAGTTTAACGCCATATAGTTCTGTGCGTTACTGCAAGTTTAACGCTGTATAGTTCTGTGCGTTATTGCAAGTTTAACGCTGTATATTTTAATGCATTACTACAAGTTTAATGCTGTATAGTTCTGTGCGTTACTGCAAGTTTAAAGCTGTACATTTCATTGCTTTACTCCAAGTTAAAGTCGTATATTTCATTGCGTTACTGCAAGTTTAACGCAATATAGTTCTGTGCGTTACTGCAAGTTTAACGCAGTATATTTTATTGCGTTACTGCAAGTTTAACGCCATATAGTTCTGTGTGGTACTGCAAGTTCAAGGCTGTATAGTATTGAGCGTCACTGAAAGTTTAACGCCATATATTTCATTGCGTTACTGCAATTTTAACCCCATATATTTAATTGCGTTACTGCAAGTTTAAAACTGTATAGTTCTCTGCATTACTGCAAGTTTAACTCTGTATATTTCATTGCGTTACTGCAAGTTTTACGCCATATACTGTAGTTCTGTGCGTTACTGCAAGTTTAACGCTGTATATTTCATTGTGTTACTGCAAGTTTAATGCCATATATTTAATTGCGTTACTGCACATGTAAAGCGGAGTTCCACCCATAAACAAAAATCATTACTGTGCAGGAAATAATCTAAAAAAAAAGAATTTGGAGAAAATTATTTTTTTACTTACCTTTTCATGCCTGTTGCTATGTGGTCCCTTGACATCTTCCCCTTCCTCACCGCGGCTCCTTCCCCCTGCGCCTCTGCTCGCTACTGCTCCTGGGAGATGTTTGTCATAATTTCCCAGGAGTCAGTGGGCATCGCCGAGGGCTAGAATCAGGGCGATAATGTCAGAATGCGAATGCGCAAGAACGGGGCGGTGTTTGCTGGTCACTCAGCTGCACTGTATCCCGGAACTATATGCTTGTGGGCTTCACATGCCCACGAGCAAGATCACATGGCCAGGAATGAATTATATACGTTTATTTTTTCTATTAAACCGGACATCGGGGAACAAATTGGTCAAACGACGTGTGTGTTAAATGGCAATATTATGATAGTAGATTTTGTTTGGGGGCATAAGAGGCCAAGATTACAACGTCGAATACTGACTATGCCTAAACAATTTGGGGGGGTAGCAGTCCCTGACATTCAGAAATACTATCAAGCGGCCCACATGGTGAGAGTAATAGACTGGTGTAGGCATACAAGTCTTAAAATATGGTCAAAGATAGAGCAATCACAGTGCAGAGTCCCATTGCGTCGAGTGGTTTGGTGCTTTGGAGACCTTAGTTCTGATCTCAAAGAGCACCCAACCTTGGGCCCTACCCTGCGGATTTGCTCTCAAATATGCACCACCACCGGACTATCATCAGTCAACTCCCCCCTGTACCCCATCGTGGGGAACCCACGTTTCCCTATGGGATTACAGGAGGGACCATGGAGAAGACTTTTAGACTTACAGATATTTCAGGCTTCGCATTTCTCACAAGGAATGACGAGTAATTGGCCCTCATTTATGGAATTAACTTCATCTAAGGACCGCTTTGGCCTCGATTTCTGGAGTGGAGTCCAACTGAGACATTTTTTTAATACCCTACCACCCCTGGAGGGTTTCCTAAGACCATTGACTCCCTTAGAAAAGTTGTGTGAAGAAACAGGCCCTTGTTACCATACACTTTCGAAAATATATGGATTATTGATTGCCCCTCCAGAAGACTATGTCCCCCCATATATAAGGAAGTGGGAAACAATATTGGACTGGACATTTACGCAGGTACAACATAAGCAGATTATAAAGTTGGCGCTAAAATCATCTATATGTACGAGGGCCCAAGAAACAAACTTTAAAATCATGACGAGATGGTACCAAACACCATCACTGCTTAATAAATATTTGCCGGAGATCCCAGATAAATGTTGGAGATGCTAAGAAGAAAGAGGGACATTGCTCCACGTGTTTTGGTCATGTTCGAAGTTAGTACATTTCTGGAGGGAGGTACGTCAGATAGCACAAAAATTTACTGATTATAATATACCAGAAGACCCGGCTTTATTCTTGTTGCATGTTTCTGAAATACCAGGGGAAATATACAGTAAATCAATTGTACGTCATCTTATTAATGGAGCTAGAGCATGTATTGCCCGGCAGTGGAGAGATACGAATCCCCCAACAATCTTACTATGGTTTAATAGAATTGAAGAAGTAAATAAGATGGAGGACTTGACACTCTCACGTCAAAACCGTCATGAGACTTATTCTAAAACCTGGGCACAATGGAATATATTTAAATACTCGGAAGAAGGGAAGACCCTTTTCTGTAACCCAGGAGGAGGGGGGGGGGGAACTAGGGCTCTTCTACCTCCCTGTCCGACCCAAGATAATTTCTATATAGGGAAATTTTCTTCTTCCCTTTTTTTTTTTTTGGGTGAAGGTGAGGTAACCAAAGTTTTTTAGAAGGTGGAGGGTAATAGGAGGGGTCTGGGATCTTAGGAGGGGAAGAATCAAAGGAACAGGAATATTCCAATAGAATTAGATTTATGTTCTATTTAAGATCATAAGAATGTGATATATGGTTTGGGCCCGTGGGGCATTTATTGGTTTAAACTGAAACAGTAAAATGTGCTATTTGATTATTTCCCCTGTATGTTGGATAAAACAGATAAATAAAAAATAAATAAAAAAAATGGCAATATTATAAACTTATGAAATGTTTAAAAAATAAAAATAATTAAATGTCGTTGGAACTCCGCTTTAACACCGTATAGTTCTGTGCATTATTGCAAGTTTACCTCCTTATATTTCATTGCGTTACTGCAAGTTTAACACCATATAGTTCTGTGCGTTATTGCAAGTTTATCGCCGTATAGTTCTTTGTGTTACTGCAAGTTTAACGTCGTATATTTCATTGCATTATTGCAAGTTTAACGTTGTTGTAACGGCACCCCAAGTATGAGAGGGTTTAACGCCGTTTAGGACATTCCCTTTCCGAACACCAAGGCAGCTACCGACACTCCAGTCAGGCGAACAAGACCCATAAGAATAATTCTCCCTCAATAACGAGACAAAGCTCTGTCTTGAGGTTTCAAACAGGACTGACAAACTTTATTGAAAAGACTACAAGTTTTATACACCAAAAGAGGAGGTTCTTACATTCTGCTCATTACTCTGAAAGACACCTGTGACCAGACCTAATTAACATGCTAATTAACTAATCCCTTTTAAGCTTTTAAGCAGCCTGGTGCCTCAGAATTTCCTAGCCTGGCTGTCTCCTAAACTCCAATACACATCATCACAGTACTCCTTCATACAATAGCAGAGTTAATTACCACAAGCCACAATGAAAATACCCTTAGAAGTTAGTCTGGATTCATTAACATTACAACAGGCAGACAGGTGGCTGGGGGTGATGACATTAGCATCTTTCAACTAACATGTTGAGTTCAGAATCAAACACACAGTAAATAGTCTTTTACAGATATCCTGGGGAAAATTGTGGATAAATATTACTGTCCCATTTTAAAGTAGTCCAAGATATACTCTCTCAGTCACCCTATGCCCCTAATGGACATAGGGTGATTTAGACATAAGATGTGCATGGGGAGCTGAAGCAAGTGTATCTCATACTTTCTAAGAGATTCTGGGTTCCACGGGCCCTCCCGTTACAGTTGTATATTTCATTGCGTTACTGCAAGTTTAAGTTTTATGGAAGTTTTTATGGAAGTTTTATGGAAGCTGCTGAGTCGACGCATGGCAGAAAATAGAATAACTACAGCCCTGCTACCAGCTTATTTCCGGAAAGCTGCAGGTTTGACTCACAGCGGAAGAAAAAAGGACACTTCAGACATCTGTTAGATCTGTCCCAAGCACAACCGTGGAAGCTGATTGGTCAATGCACAGCTGAAGCTGAAGGATATTCACTGATATGATGTTTACTAAAAATGTTTTACTAAGATTACTGGTAGCCATAGTAGTGATACTGGCTAGGCCCGAAAGAGGGGAGGTGAAATCATGTGACCCACGTATCAAAACCACTAGAGTAGGGTCCATAACCACCAAAATGTTGCCAAGGCACTCTCATTATCAATGCAGAGGCTCAGTAACTGGTACCTGCATGCATAATGAGACTACCTATTCAATGTATAACATAGGGAGTCGGGTAACCTGTTATGACCCCACCTATGCACCCTGGCAAACCTGGCTAACAATCTGAAGCTTTAGTCCTGCAGGCAAGCTGATAAATCATACCCTGATCACCAACCACAGTACTGCCGCAAACCTGATTTTGGATGTGTGCTCCGCCATTAACCTCAACCATTTCCCAAGGGGAAATTGTGGGGGGTTAGAATGGGAAAGGGAGTAACTGGCAAATGATAGATACATATGCTCAGGGAAGCTAGGAAATGGTTGCTCTATTGTTCCCAGTGGAATTGTGTTGCTTGGGCGACATGGGCTGGGACGATCCAGGATGCTACCCTGCAGTCCTTGCCCAGTTCATCCAGTTGTTCAGTAGGAAGCTGTACCCCTGTAAACTTCACCATCAATAATCCCACCCGATTTTTGACACAATGGGGTAACAAATTCTGAGTAAGCATATATGGGAAGGGGTCAGACCCCGGCACAATTGTGTATGTGTCAATGGAGACAGAACATACAAAAAGCACTAATCATCAGCTATTCCACTCCCTCTATGAGGAACTTGCCACTGGCATAGAAATAATCCCTAGCACCAAGAACCTGTTTATAGAACTGGCAGAAAGAAGGTATCAAATTGTTATGTGTGTGTGGGGACTAATATGGGGGACCAGTGGCCCTAGGAAGCCAGAGAAATATATTATGTAACGGCACCCCAAGTATGAAAGGGGTTAACGCCGTTTAGGATATTCCCTCTCCGAACACACATCTGCTACTGACACTCCACAGTCAAGCGACCATTTCCCATAGGAATAATCCTTCCAGACATACGAGACAATGCTCCGTGTGCTTTCCAGCTGGTCTGACATTCTTTATTGACAAACTTCAAGTTTTATACACACAGAGAGGAGGTTCTTACATTCCTAATTTTCCTCTGACAATACACCTTTGACCAGATTGACCAATTTACATGAGCTAATTAACTACAGCTGATGACTCAAACACATGACCTTTAGGCTAGCCTCACTGTCTTTTAAACTACAGTACCCAGTATCAAAGGACTTCACACAATAGTTACATGACGAGCTCCCAATACACATCTGACAGTTCTTAGCAGACAACAGGTGGGTTTATTAGCTAATCCCTTTACATCTTAAATGACTATGCATAACCTTTATGTTCCTCAGACTGTCTGTCTGCTAGTTTATAATACCTATAATTACAGACTTAATTCCCACAAGCCACAATAGACAATAGAATGCAATCACACCCTACCCCATCACAGCAATTAGTACACAGCAGCCAACACACAATATACACATAAAATATACAATGTATATACAGCATTGATTCTGACTAGCACAGATCATAGTGGGGTTCTCATTCACCCTGTGCCCAAAGTGACCCCTGTCACACATTACAATATGCCATTCAATGCCACATCCGAGGAACCCTCTGCATGAGTAAAGTCAAAATGGCATCTAAAAACCTCAATAATTGGGAAGTACTGCAGGTTAGACCCCCTAGATAAAAAAAAACTCATGTAGGAGAGATGGCCTGCTTAGGACAACAGATTTACAATGACACCTCTAAAAATACATCCTGGTGGAGCGAAAAAGATGTGCCCATGCCTGACCCACACCCTTTTACTAATTCCACTCACTTAAAGTGGGTATCGGAGGATCCCACCAAATAATCTGACTGGAAAGCCCCAGAGAACCTGTACTGGATTTGTGGGAACAAAGCCTACTTAGAGCTTCCCCAAGACTGGACAGGAGCCTGTGTCCTAGGTACACTGAGCCCTGCCTGGTGCCTCAGAGTTTCCTAGCCTGGCTGTCTCCTAAACTCCAATACACATCATCACAGTACTCCTATATACAATAGCAGAGTTAATTACCACAAGCCACAATGAAAAGATAGGTGGCTGGGGGTGATGACATTAGCATCTTTCAACTAACTAGTTGAGTTCAGAATCAAACACACAGTAAATAGTATTTTGCAGATATCCTGGGGAATATTGTGGATAAATATTACTCTCCCATTTTAAAGTAGTCCAAGATATACTCTCTCATGTGTCCTAGGTACACCGAACCCCTCATTCTACCTCATTCCTCTGAGGAGTGGGAAACAGCTGGTAGTCCCTGTGTACCCAGGATCAAAGAGAAAAAGAAGATCATCTGGTATAAAGCTAGGGAATTGGAAAGCTAACGAATGGCCCCCAAAACGTATTGTCCACTATTAGACTATTAGACATGTGCATTTCGTTTCGTTCCGAATCTAAATTCGGACAAATTTTTCATTATTCAGACATTCGGATGCATCCAAATTACCGAATTTCAATACTAACGAATTTAATCGAATCCGAAATAACGTTTCGAATTGAAAAATCACGGACGAAATTCGAATCGAATACGAAAACAAATTCTATTCGAATCGAATTTGAAAACAATTTGAATCGAAATCGAAAACAAATTCGAATCGAAATCGAAAAAATATAAATCGATTTCTAAAAAAGAATACAATAAAATAGAATATAAAATAATATCACACTAGAATGAAAATAAAAGAATAGTAAAGAACAGAATAGACTTTAATAGAATGTAATAAAATACAATAGAAGAATATGACCTTCTTCTGAAATTCTAATTTCGAATAGTATAAATTCGAATTCGAGAATAGATTGGAAAATAACTCAAAACAATGGAAACTAAAATAATATATATTAGATTTTATTATATTCTATTCTTAAGCTCCGTACACACGATCGGATAACCTATGGATTTTCGTCCGATGGATTTGACCATCGGAAATCCGATGAAACTGTTTTTCATCAGTCTTGGCCACACACCATCAGTCAAAAAACCGACCGTTCCAAACACGGTGACGTAAAACACTCCGATGAGCCGAGAAAAATTAAGTTTAATGCTTCTGAGCATGCGTCGACTTGATTCTGAGCATGCGTGGGTTTTTGATCCGATGGACTTGCCCATAGACGATCGGAAATTACCATCGGTTTTTGATCCATCGGAAAATTTTAAAACAAGTTCTATTTTATAAAACCGATGGAAAAAAGACCGATGGGTACCATACACGATCGGTTGGTCTGATGAAAACCATCCATCGGACTGTTTTCATCAGTCAAACCGATCGTGTGTACGGGGCTTAAGTCTATTCTTTTCTATTATTATATATTCTAATATTTTCTATTCGAATTTGATCCAAATTTTTATACTAAATTTAAATTTCAGAAGATGTTTTTTATATACATATATATATATATATATATATATATATATATATATATATATATTATATTACCATTATTCTAATATTTTTCTATTCGAATTTGAGTTCATTCTATATGAATTTCAGAAGATGGTTATATATATAAATATTATATATATATATATATATATATATATATATATATATAGATATATATAGATATAGATATATAGATATATATATATATATATTTAGATTTAGATTTAGATTTAGATATATATATATATATATATATAACCATTTTCCGAACTTCGAATTTCATATAGAATTAAATCGAATTTGACAAGAAAATATTCAAAACTAATAGAAAAAAATATCATAAAAAAAACAATAGAACAAATCAGAAAAAAAAAATCGATTTTCGTATAGAATGATTTTGAATAGAAAAGATTAGAATAAAATAGAATAGAAAATAATAGAAAAGAATAGACTAGAAAAACAATTGAACAGAATAGAATAAAATATAATATATTATATTTAATTTTATAATGTTATATTGTTTTTCTAGTCTATTCTTTTCTATTTGTGATTATAAAAAGAAAAATTTGCGCTAGGTGCAAAATAATGTGAAGTAATAAATAAATGAATAAGTCCCTTAAGGAAACCTACTGCTAACACCAAAAAAAACCTTGATATAAGGTACAAACAAAAATGGATATACAAAATAGTGTAGCGCTGGAAAAAAAACTGTGTATGTCTATACAGTGAATTAAATAAGTGAACAAAGTATCAAAAACACAAGTAAACAGCACAAATAAACAAATAAAGTTCATAAATGCACGTGAAGAGCGAATAATTGAATGTGTAGTGGGTCTTCCCTCTAATTGGATGATGAAAGTTCCACAGAGAAAATATCCAATAAAACTGGTAGATATTATTCCAACAATAAGTGAAGATCCCGCCACCAAAGTGAGAAATGAAGGCTTACCAAACAGCCTGTGACCGCCCTTCTCAGGGGGGTCAAAACAAGCTTAGCAGAGCGATGTTCACTCCATGGGAGGCAGGAAGACTGCAGTGGGAACACTCCATTCACAGTAGGTGAGTCTCCAGAGACGTGTCTGCACAGCTGATCCAATCCAGAAATGGGAAACACTCTTGATGAATCAGAGTGAGTAATCCTCAGCAGATGAAACGAAATCCAAAAAAGAAAAAAGAACTTTCCATAGTGCAGAGTTCATCAAGGAAGTTTTAATTCGATTTAAAAAAATGTACAAGAGAAAGTACAGTTCTCCTATATGCATAAAATAATAAAAGAGAAAATCCTTGCAAGGAAGTAAATTGCTCCAAGTTTCTGTCAAAGACCATTCGCGCGTGCGATCTCAAATGCCCCGTCCCTCTCCAGATTTAAGTGGTGGGCGTCCTAATTCACAACAATATCATCAACAAGGTAGAGGCAGGGGCAGGAGAAGAAATCCTTCCCCTTATCCCAACCATCATTCTCCTCCACCCTGGCGCCATCCTGATGCACATCACAATCAACAGAATCATGGGAACCATCACTCCCCTCGTGTTGACAATAGAAGCAGCAATGTTGTAAGCACTAGAAATAGATTTGCTTCATTAGCTGGGAATGAGGGGGCATCCACTTTGGATGTTAACCATGGAGCCTCTTGTTCCTTCCAAAATCAACAGCCAGGGGGCAGCTCTGGTTGGGATTTTCGGCAGGCTGGCAGGAACAGGCACAAAAGAAATGGGGACGCAAGAGAGGGTGCAGAGGGGGGAGGAAACTTCACTCCAAAGAGAAGGAAGTTTTAGATTGTGCTGGGATTATTAATCTCAGCACAAAGGAGTTGTCGAAGGATGAATTAATTACCTTGAATGAAGGGTTAAAATTTGCCCCTCCACGGAATCTTAATAAGTTCCAAACTTTCATAGACATCCAAAAATACACTAGGAAGTTAAATATCAAACGGTATATTATGAGCAATCCCACCAGGCAATCAGGTAGGGAGGCCTCAGTTATTTTGCATTCAGGGATGTCAAATGCATCCCTTTTTAATCCCCCTATCCACCAGGCGCCAAACCTGACTGTATTTCGTGATCTGGTGTTAAGGGATTTAAATAATTTAAACGTGAAACCGGCATGTACCCAATATAATTTCAGATTGGGCATGGAGTCCCTATGTAATAGGAGGGATGTGGTTGTGCGACCAGCCGATAAAGGGGGTGCCATCGTAGTTCTTGACAAGGACTCTTACTTTGAGGAAATGTCGAGGATAGTGATGGACCCTCTGACTTATTTAAATTTACCCAGGGATCCCACTGTTGAATACAAGAAGGACCTCAGAGCCCTAATTGACAAGGGACACAATATGGACATTTTAAATCTAAAGGAAAGAGAACATCTAGTGCCACTGGCACCTAGATTGCCAGTGATGTATATATTGCCCAAGATTCACAAAACCTTGATCAATCCCCCAGGAAGGCCCATCATCAGTGGTATAGATTCAATCACCTCACGTATTGGCAAATATATTGACTATTATTTGCAACCACTGGTGTTGGGCACCCTGTCTTTCCTCAAAGACACCAAGCACGTTATTAACCTGCTTGGTAAGATTGAGTGGAAGGCCTCCTACTTACTTATTACGGCTGATGTCGCATCCCTCTACACGGCCATCTCTCATGATTTGGGTTATGAGGCGGTGCAACATTTTCTTTATCGTGACTCCAGCATCTCCGTCACGCAGTGTAACTTCGTGATGGAGTTGCTGGACTTCGCGATGAAGCATAACTATTTCTGGCACAGTGGTAAACACTATCTCCAGATTAGGGGTGTGGCCATGGGGGCTAAATTTGCCCCCAGTATGGCCAACCTCTTTATGGCCAAGTGGGAAGAGGATGTAGTACTTTGTGAAAGTCCACCCAATTTAATCTTTTGGAAAAGATTTATTGATGACATCCTGTTTGTCTGGGACGGTGATGTTGAATCAGCTAATTCTTATCTGTCTTTCTTAAACAGTAACGACAGGGGCATCATTCTTAATCACGAGATCAGTCCCATTCAGATTCATTTTCTGGATCTCAATGTTTCAATAGTGGATAACAGGATTGTCACGTCTACCTTTTTCAAACCGACAGACAGGAACGGTTGTATTCCTTTGGATTCATGTCACCATAGTTCCTGGCTGTCGGCGGTTCCGAAGTGCCAATTCTTGCATTTAAAGCGCAATTGTACCGATCTGGAACAATATCGTAAAGAGGCAGAAATTCTTAAACAAATATTCATAGCCAAGGGATATGATGTTGCCAGATTGGATTCTGTCATTACAGAGGTGGGCCTTAGAGATAGACTTCTGTGTGACAGACCTCCAGAAGTAGAAAATAGGGAGGACTTTGGCTTAGCTTTTCTGACTACATATTCGAGCCAACATTGGGCCATAAAAAGGATTATCAAAAGACATTGGTCGGTTTTAAAGAACGACCGAGTACTGGGTCCTCTATTGCCTAATACCCCGATAGTACTCTTCAGGGGTGCTTCTAACCTAAGACACCTAATAGCACCCAATGTACCAGATCCTCCAACCCGTCCGTCCTTTTTTGGGGACCTAAAGGGATTTTACCCCTGTAGACGATGCAAAGTCTGTAAGGTTAATGCTGTCCAGGGTAGAAGAACTATTGAGTTCACTTCATCAGGAACAGGAGTCACATATCCCATCAGGTCCTTTATAACCTGCGCTACAAAATGCATGGTGTACCTTCTGCGGTGCCCATGCGGTTTGGAATACGTTGGTCGGACCACTAGAAAACTGAGTATTAGATTGGGAGAACACATCACCAATATAAAAAATGGTTTTGACAAACATAGTGTGTCTAAGCATTATGATCTTGTACATAACAGAAATCCAAAAGGTACCATTTTCATTGGTTTAGAGAAATATGTGCCCCACTGGAGAGGTGGGAATGGCAAAAGAAGCATCTCTAGATCTGAAACCAGTTGGATACACAAATTAGGTTGTCACACACCGGGTGGCCTCAATGTGGAATGGGATATAAATTGCTTCATTAACAATGGGTGATGTATTTTCTATTCTACCTGAAGCAATTTATTCCTATTCTTTTACAATTATGATCTGAGTTTTAATCCATCGAAATGTTTTTTTTGGGGCCCGATTAATTAACATATGAAACGAAAGTTTTAAAAAAAAAGATTTATATATATCAAGTGTTAACTTGTTTTAGAATAATCTCTGAACAAATGTTTTTTTGAAAACAGTTACACTATGATCCACAAGATGTCACTGTGGAGACTAGATTAAAATTGGTGCAATTTCCGGAGGCTCCACTAGGGGTCATAGTGTAACTATGTCTATGTTTAGACCTATGCATTGAGAGATCAATGTAGAGGCTAATATTTGCTCCGTCTGTCAATCTGACATGTAGCCAATGAGAGAACCCCTAGTGGGCCCTTTGGCTACAAATAGCGTGTGCGCGCCTGTATGGGCGTGCCCCTGATGATGTCAGATGTGACGAAACGGCGTTGGGCGACACGCACATGCACTGCGCACGCGCGAATGGTCTTTGACAGAAACTCGGAGCAATTTACTTCCTTGCAAGGATTTTCTCTTTTATTATTTTATGCATATAGGAGAACTGTACTTTCTCTTGTACATTTTTTTAAATCGAATTAAAACTTCCTTGATGAACTCTGCACTATGGAAAGTTCTTTTTTCTTTTTTGGATTTCGTTTCATCTGCTGAGGATTACTCACTCTGATTCATCAAGAGTGTTTCCCATTTCTGGATTGGATCAGCTGTGCAGACACGTCTCTGGAGACTCGCCTACTGTGAATGGAGTGTTCCCACTGCAGTCTTCCTGCCTCCCATGGAGTGAACATCGCTCTGCTAAGCTTGTTTTGACCCCCCTGAGAAGGGCGGTCACAGGCTGTTTGGTAAGCCTTCATTTCTCACTTTGGTGGCAGGATCTTCACTTATTGTTGGAATAATATCTACCAGTTTTATTGGATATTTTCTCTGTGGAACTTTCATCATCCAATTAGAGGGAAGACCCACTACACATTCAATTATTCGCTCTTCACGTGCATTTATGAACTTTATTTGTTTATTTGTGCTGTTTACTTGTGTTTTTGATACTTTGTTCACTTATTTAATTCACTGTATAGACATACACAGTTTTTTTTTTTTCCAGCGCTACACTATTTTGTATATCTATTCTTTTCTATTTGAATCTTTTCTATTCTAATCAAAATCGTTCTATACTAAATTCGAATTTCGGAAGATGGACGGTTTTATATATATATATATATATATATATATATATATATATATATATATATATATATATATATATATATATATATATAATTTTTTTCTATTCTGTTCTATTGTATTCTCTTATTTTTTTTATTCTGTTCTTTTCTATTCTAATCTTTTCTATTCAAATTTGAATTCATTCTATACTAAATTCGAATTTCGGAAGATGGTTATATATATATATATATATATATATATATATATATATATATATATACACATATACATATACACATAAATAACCATTTTCCAAAATTCTAATTTCATATAGAATTAAATCGAATTTGAATAGAAAATATTCAAAAATAATAGAAAACAATATCATAAAAAAAAACAATAGAACAAATCAGAATATATATATATATATATATATATATAAAACCGTGTTCCGACATTCGAATTTCGTATAGAATGAATTTGAATTCCAATTAGAAAAGATTAGAATATATATAGAAAATATTCTAGAAAAACAATAGTACAGAATAGAATAAAATATAATATATATATTGGATTTTATTCTATTCTGTTCTATTGTTTTTCTATTTGATTCTTTCCAATATTTTCTATTCTATTCCAATCTTTTCGATTCGAATTTGAATTCATTCTATACGAAATTCGAATTTCGGAAGATGGTTTGATAAATATATATAGATAGAGATATATATATATATATATATATATATATATATATATATATATATATATATATCTATATCTATCTATCTATAACCATTTTCCGAAATTCGAATTTCATATAGAAATAAATCGAATTTGAAAAGAAAATATTCAAAACTAATAGAAAGCAATATCATAAAAAAAAATAGAAAAAAAATAAATATACATATATATATATATATATATATATATATATATATATATATATATATATATATATATATATAAAACCAAACCATTTCTGACATTCGAATTTCGTATAGAATGAATTTGAATTCCAATTAGAAAAGATTAGAATAGAAATAGAAAATAGACTAGAAAAACAATAGAACAGAATAGAATAAAATATAATATATATATTGTAGTTTATTCTATTCTGTTCTATTGTTTTTCTATTCGATTCTTTCCAATATTTTCTATTCTATTCTAATCTTTTCGATTCGAATTTGAATTCATTCTATACGAAATTCGAATTTTGGAAGATGGTTTTATAAATATATAAATACCGTGTGATGTCATTACCCCCTCATCCTCCATCTATAGAGAGACAATAACCTCCATACACCATCCAATCAGAGCTCAGCATCGTCATCCATCCCCCACACTCACTAATACCCCACACATTATTTTAGCACATCTCCTGTAGTCTATTAATAGCTATTTCATTTTTTTTTTTGCAGATTACGATCCATTTCCTTTATTTCCAGCAGATCTCCTGCAGACTATTAGCATCTATTTCATTTATGAATGGAGGAATGGTTTGAGGAAGAGACAACAAGAGAGACATCATCACCGCTTATGTCTCTATACACAGGGAAATGGCTGCTAATAGTTTTCAGGAGACCTGCAAAAAAATATGAAATAGATGCTTATAGTCTGCAGATCTGATGAGAAAATTAAATAGATACTAATAGTCTGCAGGTAGACACAGATGGAAATAAATAGTAATCTGAAAAAAAATTAAATAGATGCTAATAGTCTGCAGGAGATCTGCTGAAATAAAGGAAATGGCTGCTCTAATGCAAAAAAAGAAAAAGAAAAGAAAAATGAAATAGATGCTAATAGTCTGCAGGAGATCTGCAAAAAAATGAAATAGATGTTAATATACTGCAGGAGATCTGATGGAAATAAATAGTAATCTGCAAAAAAAAAAAAAAAAAAGATGCTAATAGTCTGCAGGAGATCTGCAAAAAAAAATAAAAGCAGTGAAATGGCTGTTAATAGTCTACAGGAGATCTGCTAAAAAAAGAAATAGATGCTAATAGTCTGCAGGAGATCTGGTGAGAAAACGAAATAGATACTAATAGTCTGCAGAAGATCTGCAAAAAAATATGAAATATATGCTAATAGTCTGCAGGAGATCTTATGGAAATAAATAGTAATCTGCAATTTTTTTTAAATTAAATAGATAGTATCTATATTCTATTCTGTTCTATTGTTTTCTAGTCTATTCTAATCTTTTCTATTCAAATTCGAATTCATTCTATACGAAATTCGAATGTCGGAAAAAAAAATATATATAACCATCTTCCGAAATTCGAGTTTAGTATATAATGATTTCGATTTTAATAGAAAAGATTTGAATAGAATATAAAAGAATAGACTAGAAAAAAACATAGAACAGAATAGAATAAAATAGAATATATATATTGTATTTTATTCTATTCTATTGTTTTTCTAGTCTATTCTCTGTTTTTCTATTTTATTATAATCTTTTCTATTCGGTTGAAATAATTTCGAATCTGGTTGAAATATTATCGAATTTGGTTGAAATATTTTCGAATGCGACCGATTTTTCGAATTCGGTCGAAAACGAAACGATTTCCGAAAACAAATTTAATGAATTTAACGAATCCAACTAAACAAAATTTATTAATTAACGAATTAAAACAAAACGAAACAAAACAAATTTTTTCCTTTTTCACATGTCTATCCACTATTATGGTCCTGCATTGTGGGCTGAAGATGGAAGTTATGGCTATAGAACCCCTATTTACATGCTTAATCGAATAATAAGGCTACAGGCTGTGTTAGAATAAATTACTAAAACAACTGATACTGCTCTTAATTTACTTGCTAAACAAGGAACTAAACCACGTGCTCACATTTACCAGAACAGACTTGCCTTAGACCAGTGGTCATCAACCCTGTCCTCAGGACCCACTAACAGGCCAGGTTTTATGTATTACATTGGGGAGATGCAGACTAGAATACTGCAATCACTGAGCAGCAAATCATATCACCTGTGATGTATTTCAGTTAACTTGCAAACCTGGCCTGTTAGTTGGCCCTGAGGACAGGGTTGATGACCACTGCCTTAGACTATCTGTTAGCTGCTGATGGGGGGGTCTGTGGAAAATGTAATCTGAGTACCGTATATACTCGAGTATAAGCCGAGTTTTTCAGCCCTTTTTTTAGGGCTGAAATAATACCCCTAGGCTTATACTCGAGTCAGTACCTGAAAATCTTCTTATTCCGCGGCTGGCGTCCATTGTTTAAATCTCGCGGCTTTCTTCTGGTCTTTTCTGCGATAGGCGTTTCCAGCAAACACTGTGTTGAGTGTTGCGCCTATCATGGACGTTCTCCGTGATTGGCGGAACGCTGAACACTGTGATTGGCGGAACACTGAACACAGTGCCTGCTGAGAAACGGAGTCCGAGAATAAGAGGAGCTCCGTGATAGGCGCAACACTCAACACAGTGTTTGCTGGAAACGCCTATCATGGAACGGGACCAGAAGAAAGCCGCGAGATTTAAACAATGGACGCCGGCCGCGGAATAAGAAGATTTTCAGGTACACTGACTGACTCGGGCACAGGGAGGCTGCAATGGACACAGTAAGGTGGCAATGGGCACAGTGAGGTGGCAATGGGCACAGTAAGGTTGGGCAATTGGCACAGTAAGGTTGGGCAATTGGCACAGTGAGGTGGCAATGGGCACATTCCCCCCCCCCTAGGCTTATACTCGAGTCAATAAGTTTTCACAGTTTTTTGTGGTAAAAGTAGGTACCTCGGCTTATACTCGGGTCGGCTTATACTCAAGTATATACGGTAACTGTTGTTTGGAAGTGGATAACACAGGAAAAGTCATTGAGGAGATTACAGATAGGATGAGAAAGTTAGCCCACTTGCCGGTCCAGACATGGGACGGGTTCAATGCTGGTAGCTGGTTCGGGGATTGGTTTCCTAGCACATATGGGCTAAAGGCCATATTGGGAATAGATGTAATAATAATAATAGCTTGCTTGTTCCTTCCCTGTCTGATCCTCCTCTGGACTAGAATGATCCAGAGCTTCATTGAGGCCACTGTAGAAAGAAAGGCTGCAACCCATATTATGGCTATGTGGAAGTACCAACCACTAACTCCCCAGGACTAAGCAGAACCCCTACCACGCTGGGCTCTGTGGCTCATTAAGCAAACTGTATGTTACTTATTCTCGCTCAAATTATCGCTAAGATTATGATCAAAGGGGAGAAATGTGGCAGTGGGGGTCAGTTTAGAACTAGCTAAAATTATTCTTCACAAACATGTTTATCCCTTACTTGTAAAATTGTGGTTAGACACAGACACTGAACCTACTCCCTCCTCCCCTCACAGACATCTGTGGTCACTGCAGCCACGTAGCTGCATGCTATGTGACATTTCATTCACCCTCTCCCCTCGGATAAGACACCTCACAGTAGCTTGCTTGCTGATAATTTAGAATTTAGAACAGATAAGAGAAACCGCAAAGCTGCTGAAAAAAAGAAGAAACCATGCATAGATATGTCATGCTAAGATGTTGTTGTGCTAATAAATACAAAAGCCCTGTACACACGATCGGATATCCTATAGATTCTAATCCGATGGTTTTGTCCATCGGAAATCCGATGAAGCTGACTTTCATCAGTCTTGCCCACACACCATCAGTCAAAAAACCGACCGTTCCAAACGCGGTGACGTAAAACACTCCGATGAGCCGAGAAAAATGAAGTTCAATGCTTCTGAGCATGTGTCGACTTGATTCTGAGCATGCATGGGTTTTTTTATCCGATGGACTTGCCCATAGACGATTGGAATTTGCTATCGGTTTTTAATCCATCGGAAAAATTTAAAACATGTTCTATTTTTTAAAACCGATGGAAAAAAGACCGATGGGTCCCATACACGATCGGTTTGTCCGATGGAAAAAGTCCATCGGACTGTTTTCATCGGTAAAACCGATCGTGTGTACACGGTTTAAGGGTTAAGGGTTAACTTCTGCTAACATTTCTAACGGAAATATATATCGCTTGTGACGTAATATGGAAAAATTATATGTGTACTGACAAGACCTGAAGCTGGGCATTCGGCCGTTGTCAAATAAACTTGTATTCCTTTGAGTCTGTGTCCGGTAAGTCATTTCCTGAATATCTCCTACGCTACACAATTACAGTGATCACAGTTGAAAACAACGTTTGTATGCTGCAGCTTCTGCTTTGTGATTTCTCTCACAGAGACCGGCTGTGAGAGGAATCTGTAGGAAACATTTAATGTGTGGGTAAAAAAAAGCATTTACACTCCTGGAGCAGTACAGTACAGTGTCACTATGTGACACTCTCACTAGTGTGCCCAGTAAACAGGGAAACTGCTTGGTTGGTCTGATAACACTGTATGTCAGTGGAGCCAGCAAGTGTACCTGACTATTAGCCACACCAGGGCCAGTGTCACCAGACAAGTGAAGCTGGTCAGCCCTCATACACACGGGGTGTAGTACAGCATATGCCTGTGCGACGGTTGTGTTTACCTGCACAGGGATGCACAGGGGCACACCAGGGCTCGCATAGTATAGGAAGTACATTTTTTTTATTAAAAGCACAATAAATACACGTATAGCGGTACCCCCAGTTAAGAGGGCTGCTGGTATTGATTTGGGCCCTGTAGTGCACCGCTGTCAACCCCTGGCAATCGGCTAAATCCTCCCGTGGCACAGCTGGTAAGGGGAGGTAGGACCGCGTGGCCGCAACCCTTGGTGACGCAGTCCTATGGCAAACACACACAGTGATATACTTTAAAACTTCTATTAAAGTAATTGAAACTGACACCAATGTACTTGGCCCAGATATTTTACTGAGGCTAATGGCATACCTCCCAACCCGCACGGATTCTGCGGGACACTGTATTCCTGCACAGAGCCAGAGGAGGGAGGAGTAGGAGGTAAGATGCAGGGAGGTGAGGCGGGACTCAGAGCGGCTGCGATCACCCACAGCCCAGCCCCAGCGACTGGGAACAACCTACAGGTAAGACGGACGGGCGAGGGCAATTCTGTTGTTATGTTTTATGTGCTCCCCTCGATACTCAACCACCCCCCCCCCACTCAACAACTTTGAAAATCTGTGGTGACAGGCAGTGTGTTGTCCCGCGGTGGAGTTTTGAAATGTTGGGAGGTATGGCTAATGGGCAAGTAATAAACAAAAGGATAACAAGTTGCAGGTCCCTGCAATAACAGTATTTAAATGAACAGAATAAACATGTACTACTATGCAAATCTAACGCTGCCTTTTTACAGCTACTTCCCCTCGTGGGCAGACTAACGCTCAGCAATGTCTACCTACGCAGTCAGGCCTGACTGAACTAAATGGAAGTTCTGTAAACAATCTTCGCTAGCAATCTTTCGGTGGTGCACTTGATGAACAACTTTGTAATCCAAACGGGTAGTAAAGATACAGTATTTGTCTATGAGCAAGTGCTCTCTCACCACCCGGGCCAGTCCCAGTCCGTTTCCTCCGCCGATTCGTCCACACACATGGATCCATCGACATCCGGGTCTTCGGTCCTCCTGGTGTAGTACAGCAAGGATGAGAAGATGTCTCTCATGTTCCGCTAGGCTGGCAGAGGGCTCTTTGGAAGAAAATGCCCAGGCTTCAGGCCTGGGCTTTCAGCAGTCTCGCACAGAGTTCTTGCTTGATAGGCATGAAGTGTTCAAAGAGACAGAATAAACTCCGCCTCCCCTTTATAAAGTCCGCCCCAGCAGTCTTTGCTCCGGGGCAATGCACCCTGGGTGCTGAAAGATGTCTTGGGAAATGTAGTCTCTGCATATTAAAGGGGAATACCCCGCTACACACAATAGGAATTACACTCACAAGAGCAGCAGTACATATCCACAGTGCATATGTAGCACACAGACCCTTCCGCTACATCCATCTTTAGCAGAAAGGCACACCTGCTACTTGCCCGTTGTCCCACTCCAGATATGGAGAGGCGAGCGGTGTTAATTTGTTTGGGCCTTGCGGCGAGTTACCCCTTACGAATGGATCCCCGGTCTCCATTGTCTAGGCGGAAGTCCCTTTTGTAATAAAGCCAATGTCCACACAGGTGTAAAACTTAAGCAGCAAGGTTTTATTATTTTCTTGAGGCAAACTTGGAAGAGAGAGAGTAGAAACGACAAGAAGGGAAAAGGTTCAGGCACGCAACACTTAAGTAACACACATCGCCACTCAAGCCTGAGTGGGTTTTTCTCACCCGGATAGTCCATTTAAGAGCGGTCCTAGCAGCCGGTGTGGAGCACGAAACAAATACTTGTAATTTCCCTGGGATACGATCAGGAGATCCTCTGCCACAGAATCTTCAAGTCCCGAACTTCCCGGCCTAGTAAGAACTAGAACTTAGGTGCCAATGGGGCACATTACCAGGCTTTTGATGGATTGGAATCCTTCCCTCTGATAGGTAACCATGCCTCTCCCGAGACAGTGACTTCTTCACTGATCCCCTTGGGAACAATCCTCCCCTGGTTTCCTCTCCTTCAGAGTGGGTCACCCCTCACTTGGGCACCCTGGGACTCCTCTTTGGGTGTAGGCCCCAGCTAAAGGTGCTGGGCCTACTCACAGCGATGCAGCCTCAGGCTAAAGGTGCCTGGGGCTGGTACACACACACGCCCCTGGCCTGGAGGGCCGGGAGGTGCGAACTGCTCCCCGAATAATGATGTCTGCCCCTTAAGTATCCTCTCCCAGCATGCACAGCAGGTTGACCACGCCCACTGCACAGCTGCCAAGAGAGGACACCCAATGGTGTTGCGATACTCCCTGTGGTTCTACCTGAGACAGAGATGACAATGCCACCTACAGGCAACAGGGAACACTGCAGCCAGGCAATATCACACCAGAGCAGAAGCAAGTTTTTTAGGAATATAACAGTCTGAGCCCAAATATCGGCTCAGACTAACCCCTAAATCTGAACATAGCGCCCCCTAAATTGGGGTGGGCGCTACACATATACAGGGGCAAGGCGGCTCTCCTGTGCAAAATCATGTACAGGTACGTGATTTTGCACGTCAGGGTCTGGAGCGCGCACGCACGCCACCGGCGACCAACTCCCACTGTGATTGGACACAGCGGGAACCAATCAGCGGGTTCGGCGGACTTGATGTCCGCTGGGACCCGCCGATCATTCCTGAGTGAGGCAGAACGACGGTCTACCTATGTAAACAAGGAAGACCACTGTTCAGTAGGGTAGGTAGAGATCCTGTGTTTCTGCAAAGCAGGAACACGGATCTCTGCCTTCCCACAGTAAAAGCCCCTCCCAACAGTTAGCAAGCACTCCCTAGGAACACATTTAACCCTGATTTTAACCTCTTCCCTGCCAGTGTCATTAGTACAGTGACAGTGCACATTTTTAGCACTGATCACTGTATTAGTGTTACTGGTCCCCAAAAAAAGTGTCAAAAGTAGCACTGATTTGTCCGCCGCAATGTCGCAGTCCCGCTATAAGTTGCTGATCGCCTCTGAATTCTAGGAAAAAAAATATCTATAAAAATATCCCAAAGTTTGTAGGCACTATAACTTTTGCGCAAACCAATTAATACACGCTTATTAGGATTTTTTTAACAAAAAATATGTAGCAGAATACATTTTGGACTAAATTGATGAAGAAATTAGATTTTTTACATTTTTTATTGGGTATGTTTTATAACAGAAAGTAAAAAATATATATATATATATTTTTTTTTCAAAATTGTTGGTCTTTTTTTGTTTATAGCACAGAAAAATAAAAACCACAGAGGTGATAAAATACCACCAAAAGATAGCTTTATTTTTGTGGGGAAAAAAAGGACATGCATTCAGGGTTGCCAACTTTCAGTAAATTTACAAACAGTTTGTAAAATCCGTACTTTTTGCATCTGTCCATGAATGTCCATTACAGACATGTAGGCTGCATGTCCGTAACTGACATTTATGGACAGATGCAACAACTATGGATTTTGCAAACTGTTTGTAAATTTACTGAAAGTTGGCAACCCTGCATGCATTTTATTTGGGTACAGCGTCGCATAACCGCGCAATCGTCAGTTAAAGCAACGCAGTGCTGTATCACAAAATAGCCTGGTTAAGAAAGGGGGATAAACCTTCTGGAGCTGAAGTTGTTAATAAGATCTCAGAAAGGGAGTGAGGCAGTGCCTTTGAAAGAAACCGATTGTCTGTAGCCGTGTATATAATTGATCACAGATGCCGCTCTCAATCCTGACAGGAATGTCACAAGGGAACACTGCTCTCTTCCGCCCTAGAAATAGTCAGAACATGTTTTGAAGAGAACCTCTTCCTCAGTTTAAACTGGGCATGGGATTTCCAAGATTAATACAGGTGGGCTGAAGAGATTAACCCTTTAAGCACCCAAATGAAAATGTTTTTTCTCTTAAACGCTACTGATTTACATTTTCTGTCAGTGTATGCTGACAAACAGGAAAATAATTTTTCTGCTTTAAAGCGGAGTTCCACCCAAATTTTGAACTTCCTCTTAATCCACTCCTCGCCCCCTTACATGCCACTAGGGATGAGCTTCGAGTTCGAGTCAAACTCATGTTCGACTCGAACATTGCCTGTTCGCCCGTTCGCCGAACAGCGAACAATTTGGGGTGTTCACGGCAAATTCGAAAAGTCTATGGGAGAAATCTTAAGTGATAATGATAAAGGCTTATATGCAAGTTATTGTCCTAAAAAGTGTTTGGGGACCCGGGTCCTGCCCCAGGGGACATGTATCAATGCAAAAAAAAGTTTTAAAAACGGACGTTTTTTTGGGAGCAGTGATTTTAATAATGCTTAAAATGAAACAATAAAAGTGAAATATTCCTTTCAATTTCGTACCTGGGGAGTGTGTATGATATGCATGTAAATTAGCGCTTGTTTCCCGTGCTTAGAACTGTCCCTGCACAAAGTGTCATTTCTGAAGGAAAAAAAGTCATTTAAAACTCACTCGCGGCTATTAATGAATTGTCTTCTCCCGGCAATACATAGAAAAGTAATTGATAAAAAAAAAAAAGCGTGGGGGTCCCCCCAAATTCAATTACCAGGCCCTTCAGGTCTGGTATAGATATTAGGGGGAACCCCGCCGCAAATAAAAAAAAAGCGTGGGGGTCCCCCCAAATTCAATTACCAGGCCCTTCAGGTCTGGCATGGATTTTAAAGGGGAACTCCACCCCAAATTTAAAAAAAATGGCGTAGAGTTCCCCCAAAAATCCATACCAGACCCTAATCCAAGCACGCAACCTGGCAGACCGCAGGAAAAGAGGGGGGGACGAGAGAGCGCCCCCCCCTCCTGAACTGTACCAGGCCACATGCCCTCAACATGGGGAGGATGTCCCCATGTAGATGGGGACAAGGGCCCTTATCCCCACAACCCTTGCCCGGTGGTTGTGGGGGTCTGCGGGCAGGGGGCTTATCGGAAACTGGAAGACCCCTTTAACAAAGGGGACCCCCGGATCCGCCTCCCTACCATTTCACGAAGAAAGTGTAAAAAAATGTAAAAAAAAACACACAAACACCTTGGAAAAGTCCTTTATTAAAAAAAAAAAAAAAAAAAAAAAACATTCCAGCGATGAAATCCAGTGTCCCGCAGCGATCCGATGTCCAGCGCTGTCCGTCATTGGCTGAGCCTGAGCGGACCTGATGGGGAACTTCCTCCGCAGTCTATTAAATGTATAGACCCGCCCCTTCTAAAGTTCCCCATCAGGTCCGCTCAGCCAATGACTAGGTGTAAGGCTGAGGACCTGATGCGGAACGCGAGAAGGGGTGGGTCTATTCATTTATTACACAGTGGAGGAAGTTCCCCATCAGGTCCGCTCAGGCCAATGACGTAGGCGGGGTCTGACATACGAGGGGGCGGACCCAATGGGGAACTTCCTCCACTGTGTAATAAATTAATAGACCCGCCCTTTCTCACGTTCCGCATCTGGTCCGCATCTGGTCCGCTTACACCTAGTCATTGGCTGAGCTGACCTGATGGGGAACTTTAGAAAGGGCGGGTCTATACATTTAATAGACTGCTGAGGAAGTTCCCCATCAGGTCCGCTCAGGCTCAGCCAATGACGGACAGCGCTGGACAATTTTTTATTTTTTAATAAAGGACTTTTCCAAAGTGTTTGTGTGTTTTTTTTTTTACATTTTTTTTACACTTTCTTCGTGAAATGGTAGAGGTACAGTGTACCCCTTACCAATTCACATAGGGGGAGGTGGGATCTGGAGGTCCCCTTTGTTAAAGGGTTCTTCCAGATTCCGATAAGCCCCCTGCCTGCAGACCCCCACAACCACCGGGCAAGGGTTGTGGGGATGAGGCCCTTGTCCCCATCAACATGGGGACATCCTCCCCATGTTGAGGGCATGTGGCCTGGTACGGTTCAGGAGGGGGGGCGTTCTCTCGTCCCCCCCTCTTTTCCTGCGGCCTGCCAGGTTGCGTGCTCGGATAAAGGGTCTGGTATAGACTTTTGGGGGAACTCCACGCCATTTTTTTTACATATGGGGTGGAGTTCCCCTTAAAATCCACGCCAGACCTGAAGGGCCTGGTATTGATATTTGGGGGGAACCGCAAGCATTTTTTTTAAAATTTGCGGCGGGGTTCCCCTTAATATCTATACCAGACCTGAAGGGCCTGGTAATTGAATTTGGGGGGACCCCCACGCTTTTTTTTTATCAATTACTTTTCTATGTATTGCCGGGAGCCGACAATTTATTAATAGCCACGAGTGAGTTTTAAATTACCTTTTTTCCTTCAGAAATGACACTTTGTGCAGGGACAGTTCTAAGCACGGGAAACAAGCGCGACTTTACATGCATATCATACACACCCCCCAGGTACGAAATTTAAAGGAAAATTTCACTTTTATTTTTTCATTTTAAGCATTATTAAAATCACTGCTCCCGAAAAAAACGTTGTAACGGCACCCCAAGTATGAAAGGGGTTAACGCCGTTTAGGATATTCCCTCTCTGGACACACATCCACTGCCGATCCTCCACAGTCAGGCGACCGCTTCCCATAGGATTAATCCTTCCATACATACGAGACAAACACTCTGTATGAAGTTTCCAACTGGACTGACAATCTTTAATGATAAACTCCCAGTTTTATACACACAGAGAGGAGGTTCTTACATTCTCCTCAGACAATACACCTTTGACCAGACCTAATTTACATGAGCTAATTACCTACAGTGATGACTCAGACACATGCCATTTAGGCTAGCCTCACTGTCTCCCAATACACATCTGACATCTTAGCAGACACAGGTGGGGGCTGGATGTGGTGACATTAGCATCTAACAGTATGTGTCCCAACATCATGAAGGAGTCACTTTTCAGTTAACCTGTTGAGTTCATAATCAAACAGTAAATAGTTCTTTACAGATATCCTGGGGAATATTGTGGAAAAATATCACTGTCCCATTTTAAAGTAATCCAAGACATATTCTTAATGTCCATTATTTTCTTGCTCACCCTGTGCCCAAAGTGACCCCTGTCACAAATGTCCATTTTTAAAACTTTTTTATGCATTGATACATGTCCCCTGGGGCAGAACCCAGGTCCCCAAACACTTTTTAGGACAATAACTTGCATATTAGCCTTTATAATTAGCACTTTAGATTTCAAACGTTCAAGGTCATTCTATTTAATAGGGTTCTAAAGTTCACGCGAACATTCTGTCTATACGCAGGTTCTGGTGCGAACCAAACAGGGGGGTGTTCGGCTAATCCCTGCATGCCACATTTAGCATGTCATTTTTTTTGGGGGGGGCGTGGGGGCTTCAGTAGGAGTGGGACTTCCTGTCCCACTTCCTCCTTCCGCCCTGGGGCCGCCTAGGCTAAGGTGACCAGATTTTTAAAATGAAATCCGGGGACATATTTTTTTTTTTAATAGTAATGGTGGCAATCACCGACTCTCTACCCATCGCCGCTGCCCACCTCACAGCCTGTCAAGTCTTACTCTCCAGGCCCCAGCTACTACTGGGTGGGGAGCGGAGGAAGATCACTCTGCCAGGGAAGGCAAGGAGATAAGCAGGCAGGCGGCTGGCTGGGACTTGAGCCAAGGCAGAAGAACATGCGAGCGGAGCTGAATAGGCATGTGCCCGAAACTGAAGAAATATTCCCTCCGCTCTGACCAGCACATGATCATCAAAAAGGGGCACAGATAATGGAAAAAAACACCCCCCCTAAGCTAGTAGGAGCGGAAGACCGGGGGTGTGTAATTCTGATTTTTATTTTTTTTAATTCTGCACTGACTGCCTTTGAAATTGCCCCACCCCCTGTTCAAATCCAATCCGGGGACAAAACCGGGGACAGATTTGGTCCGGGGACAGTGTCCTCAATCCGGGGACTGTCAACCCTGAAACTGGGGATGTCTGGTCACCCTAGCCTAGGCGTCATATTGACTTTTGGCGGCCCCTCCCTGTAGGCGATCACCTGGGACGTGATCGCCTGTCCACTCAGAGAGCGCTGCGCCGTTCGCGCATGTGCAGTGAGTGCCCGGCCGTGAAGCCGAAATCTGTCACGGCCAGGTGCCCACACTATGAATGGAGGCGCCGGCGGAGAAGGGGGGGAGAGGAGGGGAGCTCTGGGCGGCGCGGCGCTGGACAGTGGAACAGTTAAGTGTATGTTTATTAAAAGCCAGCAGCTACACTTTTTGTAGCTGCTGGCTTTTAATAAACATAAAAAAAAGCTGGAACTCCCCTTTAAGTCAGCAATAGTGTTCTTGATTGCTAGCCACACCAGTTCTTGTGTCACCAGATCAGTGCAGCCAGCATCAGTGTTTCTGATTGCCTCCAAACCAGTCCCAGTGTTACCAGACCAAGTCAGCAACAAGGTTTCTGATCACTAGCCACACCAGTGCCAGTGTTCCCAGATCAGTGTAAGCTGTTGCCAGCGTTCCTGATTGCTACCACCTTAGTACAGTGTCACCAGAGACAGTGCAGCCAGCAACAGTGCTTGTGATCACCGCCATAATTGGTCACAGTGATCATACCATACAAATTTTAATAACTTTCTTCATGTTTGATAAAAATGTGGCCAAATAATTACAACTTCAAAAAACTCACCTTTTACTAATTACCTTGGGCTATCTACTTTCCGATAAGGGATCAATTTTGGGGGTGTTTGTGCTGTCCTGACACTTTAGGGCTTCAATAACCATCAGAACACCAGGGGTGATTTTTTTAAAATATATACTGTATACTAGTTTGTAGACTCTATAACTTTTACACATACTAAATAATATACACAGATTTTAAGTTATTTTTTACTAAAGAAATGTAGCAGAATATATTTATTTGTTTTAAAGCAGAAAGTCAAGGATTTTTTTTTTCAAAATGTTTAGTCTTTACTTTATATAGTACAAAAAAAACAAAAAAACACAGAGGTAAATAAGCTTCACTAAAGAAAGCTCTGTCTGTCTGTACAGAAACCCCTATAACCCCAAGTATAGGACCCTCAGTACAGACACCCAGGGCCGTTTGAAGGACCCCCGCACCCCCACACTCACGCAAAGCCTACAGGAACCACAGCATAGCGATACAGTTTAAGCTCACCCACACTTTATATAAATAAAAAAGGTTTACAGTGCAAATACTGCTGTTGCATATAATCCAACATACTTAAAACACATACACACTCACATTAACATTAAGATGCTGTTTAGGACTGTTTATGGACAGTGGGATGGACAGGGGGACCGTGGGATGGACAGGGGGACCGTGGGATGGACAGGGGGACAGTGGGATGGACAGGGGGACCGTGGGATTAACAGGGGGACCGTGGGAAGGACAGGGGGACCGTGGGATGGACAGGGGGACCGTGGGATGGACAGGGGGACTCTGCACTGTAATATCCACATCATCTCCCCTGTAATGTCCACATCTCCCCCACTGTAATGTCCACATCTCCCCCACTGTAATGTCCACATCTCCCCCACTGTAATGTCCACATCTCCCCCACTGTAATGTCCACATCTCCCCCCCTGTAATGTCCACATCTCCCCCCTGTAATGTCCACATCTCCCCACTCACCTCGGCTGCTGCCGCTGCCGCCGGGTGTACCAAGATGGCCGCCGCTCCGGAGCTAGGCCGAAGCCGCGGCATTTCCTATGGCCGAATTCCGCGGATTGGCTCAGGGCGGAAATCCAGGATAGTCAGCAGGCAGGCACCCTAGGCTGGGGCCCCAGGCCAGCTCGGGGCCCCAAGCAATTGCTTGTTTTGCCTGTCCTGTTCCAACAGCCCTGCAGACACCCCCCAATCACCCCCTCAGGTACAGTATCCCTTAGTTTAGACACCCTTCCCCCCACAGTACTGCAACAACACTGACATTTACAAAAGAAAAGAATGCTGTTTTAATTGCCGGTAAATGACAGCTCCCAGCTACTTTGTTTGATTTGTAAAACAAAGCTGGTGGGTACTCCTTTTTATCTATACTAGACCCTTTTTCTAGAGGGTCTGATAGAGATGTAAATAGGGGACTCAACATGAAAAAAATGAATGGGGTCCCCCAGAAATACAATACACACCAGACCCTTATTTTGGATGAGGGACTGCTATGGATGTCAAGGGAGACCCCCACAAAAACAAATGGTGTGGGGTACCCCCAAATTCCACACCAGCTAATATCTCTGATCATGAAGCTTGTCAGACAAGGAAAGGGTGAGCATGCACCCCCCCCCTCCCCTTTTGAGTCAAACCAGGCCACATACTGTCAACATGGGGGCATCTTGCCAGGGGGTTACCCCCTGGCAAAGCACCTTGTTGTCATGTTGATGAGGATACGGGCCTCTTCCATAAAACTCTGGCCTAGTAGTTGTGGGGTTCTGCAGTCGGGGAGCTTATCAGCATCTGAAAGCTCCCAGTGAAAAAACATGTGTATACATTTATCTAACACATGAAAAGTTCCAGCATGTACTGTATTTGATATTTTCATATAACAACAACTGGGGATGTGGTCAGTTGATTCACGAGACCAGCCATAATTTATATTAAAGTGATTGTAAAGTCTTGTTTTTTTCCTATAAAAATAACAAACATGTCATACTTACCTGCTCTGTGCAGTGGATTTGCACAGAGCAGCCTGGATTCTCCTTTTCTCTGGGCCTTCTTCTGTGATACTGGCCCCTCCCTCCTGTTCAGTGCCCCCACAGCAAGCAGCTCTCTATGGGGACACCCGAGCTAAGTCACAGCTCCCTGTGTTCAGACATGGAGCCTTTACCCGGCCCCACCCAGTCTCTCCCCTGATTGGCTAGCTGACTTTGATGGACAGCAATGGCAGCCAATGGATGTGTCTCAGCCAACCAGGCGGGAGAATCTCAGATGACCGAGGGACTCGTGGACATCGCTGGACAGAGAGGGACCTCCGGTAAGTGTTAGGGGGGGCTGAGGAGGCTGTTGCACACAGAAGGCTATTTATCTTAATGCAAAGAATGTGTTACAATAAAAAAACCTTCTGACTTTACAACTCCTTTAAATACTGCCTGTCATGTAATATATAGATAGTGCTGATTCCACCTTAAGGTAATGTGAATTTGACCTATTAATTTGCTTAAGCAGGCAATTTTCTGTGTAATTACATTTGATTTAGGATTTCTACCTTTTACACATTTTAGTGCACACTATGTGCTGCATACAACATCATTCCATCAACTTTCATGGTGGCAAGCAGAACGGTCTACTAACACAGTATTGAAATTTGATTGTCTTTATACCAAGGCAGGATTTAAAGCAGTGTTCCGCCCAAAAAAATTAAAAGCCAGCAGCTACGCATACTGCAGCTGCTGGCTTTTAACAATAGGACACTTACCTGTCCTGGAGTTTAGCGATGTCGGCACTGCAGCTGATGTTTCCATCAGCTGTCGAGTGCTGCCGCCGCCATTGCGGGTAAGGGAACCTGGCAATGTAGCCTTACAGCTTCACGCCGGGAACCCTACTGCGCTTGCGCGAGGCCCCACTCCTCTCTCCTACTGGCCGGGCAACAGGAAGAGGAGGAGGGAGGAGGAGGAAGCCCCGCGGTGATGTCACAGGCCGCGCCCTGGACTCCCGGAAGTGGGAACAGGATACCTGTCAAAGACAGGTATCCTGTCCCCCCTCCCCCCGAAAGGTGCCAATTGTGGCACCGGAGAGGGAGAGGTGACGAATGAGCGGAAGTTCCACTTTTGGGTGGAACTCCGTTTTAAGGTATACATCAGTAAAAATGGGGATGGTTAAACTCCTGATTCTGTCAGACAGTCAGCCTCTGCTTTTTCATACCCCTACTCACCCACCACTTTATTAGGTACACCTGTTCAATTGCTTGGTAACACCAATTGCTAATTAGCCAATCACATGGCAGCAACTCAATGCATTTAGGCATCTAGATGTGGTGAAGACAACTTGCTGAATAGGGAAGAAAGGGGATTTAAGTGACTTTTAATGTATATAACTGCTATTTTTTTAAATATTATTTTTACAAGTTTAGCAAAAATATGTTAACGCTCACTGTTATGATATGGTATGTTACTCCTGATATGTTTGGATTGGGTTCATGACAGCCAGGGCTCAAGAGGAAGAGGATACGTTCAGTATAATTACAAACCGTCCCTACTTTCAAAATACATGAAATCTCCTTGTGGTCTCCTGTGTTAGAAAAGCAGGCCATGTGTATCCTCTCCCTTTTAGGAGTTTGTAGCACCCCCTCCATGCAGGGAGACCATTCTTACACAATATGATGCCTTGCAGGAAATGACATGTAAGGAAATTATATTACAGGTCATGCTTGAACTAAGCAAATGTTTGCCCAGTAAGTTAAATTCGGTTTCATTGTCACAGGTTACAATCCTCTGGATATCCTGTTACGTTTCGTACATTTTGTGGAATAAACAGAATGAAAAATCTGCAGAAGTGGGTTTTTTCATAAGGTAGTGTGCAGTCCCCCCTAGCAATGAATCAAATTAACATTTACAGAAAACTAAGAATTCTGATTAGCAATGGGTTACAGCGTATACTGCCATATTACTTATTCTTGATAAGTGGTAGGACTTTGTCATACTGCCAGGAAGACTATTCCCCTCCAGCAAGTCAGGTACTTCAGTCATAGCAAATTTCTCTTTAAAGAGGAACTCTAGTGCCTTAAAGAATACAAATGACATCATCTGGAAATAAATATTGTATTATTATTATTATTATGTTCAGTATATAAGCAGGGTGATCGTAAAAAGCCACAACTGCTAAAAACAAGATAAAAAAAATAATAAAGCCATTTTGTAAAACGCTATTTACTGTATATTCAAGTTCTAGCTGAAAGGTTAATGCAATTTTAATTATCACACTTCAAAATAGACTCCATCATTTTTGACACATCTGTCAAGCAGGTTCTCAGACTGAGAATACATTGCATACCTGATGCACTGGTTTTTCTTGAATTGAGATTGTTGATCTGGTCTTAAATCCATCCAAAATTATCCGGTTTTGGAGAGTGAACACGTTTTTTGACATGGGTAATTCAGTGATTTAGCATTAATTAGTACTTGAGTCAGGACGAACAGAACTGGCCAAGCATGTTACAGTTAGTTATTTCTATGTTTAGGTAGAAGGCTACAAGATTCCAAAGGTAAGTGGTATTACATCAGATCCAGTGCATTCATACCATTAGGATGATGATGTATGATCCATTAATTGGAACATTTTTGCTAAGTATATTTTAAATTTGGCATTCATATTACAATTTGATCATACAATCTGTTATGTTATGGTTCAGTAGCACAGAAACAATATTTGACAAAAAAAACAAAACAGATTTCTCTTTTCGTCCATGGACGGACACAGCTCCTTAAATCTTGACATGGTTATGTTCCGTCTATTAGGAGAGGACTAGGCAGAACATGTTAGTTATCTTAAAACATGTAACTTTAACAGAGTTGAACAGCCCCACCCAGGGGGCGGTCCTTCCAGTCATAACCCCTCACCCTGCAGCATGCAGCTCAGTTTTGTTCTGCCTAGTAGAGGAGATGGACCTGGCTCCCCCTTGGGCCCTGAGTCCTACAGAAATTTTTACTTTTTATTTTTGTATTATTTTATTTTTTGATCCTGTGATCTTCTATCAAGTGCCGGCTGGGTGACAAGCTGGATATTATAGATCCTTGTAGTCTGCCCAGTCCGGTCATCGAGCGTGAGCAGACCTTAGCTGAGCGCTGGGTCGGCCACGACATGCCCCGTTGTTCCAGGGGTGGCCGGTGTGTTTTTTTGCTCCGGGGCCCACATATGACTGACCTACTCGAGGTTCAGTCACAGTGAGCCATGGCCGACAGCCACTCCATATGTCAGGCGGTGAGTCTGTCTGGAATGCACCAGCATGTCCACGCGTGGACAGGTAAGTACAGTTCCTCCTGTTTTGTGTCAGTTTGGAACAGCTGGGCTTCCTAGAGGGTCAGTAGGGAGTCCCCTGTCTTCCCTTTCCCTCCCTCTGTCCCCCTCCTCTTTCCTCCTCCCCAGTGCGGGGCCTACTGCGTCAGTGGGCTGTACCTGTAGGGGTCTCCGTACCCGGTTAGGGGCTGTAGAGCTGTCAGGGTCCGCTTCTGTGAGGGTGCCATGCTTTCTGGGGGCCTCCGTTAGGTGTCCCTGCGGCCTTCTCGTCCACCTCATGCTCGGGCGCCATTTTTGGTAGCGCTGGCGCCATTTTCTGTTGGTTTTCATTTAACATTGAAAATGTGGTGCAGGTCTTCATTGCGGGCAGCCATTTTCTTGTAGTCCACGCCTCTTTTCCCTGAGGTGTCCGGCAGCCATTTTGGATGTGGTTTTCACTGTATGGCTTAGCCTCTAGTGCTGGAGGCTCCCTGAATGGCGCAAATAGCGCCATTTACCTCACAGAACACCTCAGTCACACGCAGTGTGTGAGGCAGGTGGACAAGCGGTGCTGAGCAGTCTCTGGCTGGGTGGTGAGTCCCTGGGTAACCCCCCCCCCCGGTCAGCGCAGCTAGGAGGGTGGACTTTTTTTGTCACAAGTCTCCTGACTTAGTCCCTAAGGACTGTCAGTGGGTCAGAATGGAGTCTGAAGCTGGTATTTCTTCCCCAGACATTCCAGTGGCAGCAACTGGTGCCCCTGCACCTGCGGTTACCATGGACAATTTGTTGGCAGTCCTCGAGTCATTTGTTGCCAGGGTGGAAGTGGCATGCGGGCGTATAGGGGGTAAAAAGCGCCCCCTCCCCCTGCCATCTCCTGGGGAATGCTCTGACTCTGACTCTGGCCTGGCTGCAGCACAGGACCCCTGTTCTGAGGCGTCAGAGGACGTGGAACAGGACCGTCCGGGCACTGAGGAGGACTCCTCGTCCGGATCAGTGCAGGACAGAGCACATGTGGGAGCACTTATCAATGCAGTAAGGGACACCCTTAAGCTTGAAGATGCTGCTGGGACATCCACTGGGGTGTCAGTCCCTTTTGGGTCACACAATACGACCCACTCTGTAAAGGTTTTTCCTTATGTTGATTTCTTTGACAGATTCATAGATAAGGAATGGGAACGGCCACAGAGGTCCTGTGTGGTCCCTCAGCGCATGGCGGTCCGTTACCCCTTTGAAGAGAGCCTTTTGAAAAAATGGGCTTCTCCCTCTGTTGTTGACCCCCCGGTATCGAGGTTGGACAAAGTCACCACTGTGGAAGGGACTCCTGCCTTTAAGGACCCTACTGATAGGAGATCCGAAGCGGTGACTCGGACCGCGTTCGCCATGCTGGGGTCAGCATTGCGGCCATTAGTGGCTGCAACTTTGGTGTCTCAGACACTCACTGAATGGGCTAAACTTTTGCATCAGGCAGTAGAGGAGCATCAACTCCCACAAGAAATTATTACACTGGCCGACCAGCAGGTGCAGGGTCTGGTGTATGTATGTGATGCAATCCTGGATGCGACTCCCTTAATCTCCAGGGCCTCTGTATCCGTGGTGATCTTGCGCCGCCTGATATGGCTAAAATGCTGGTCTGCGGACCAAGCTTCTAAGAAAGCTCTGACAGATTTGCCTTTCTCTTTCAAAGTTTTTATTATTTTTCAATAATGCAAAACAAGAGACATGCGGTACATTAAAAATAAGGTACAATGCTCGAGATCATAACAAAAAGTAAATATAAATTTACATTGCTTCTATATGCAAACTTGTGTACAAACATGAAAAACAGGTGAGATATGATCGGGGTACAAATTCCTAGATAGGACATAGAGCAACTCACAATGCACTTGCCCGGCTATACCTGGTTCCAGGAGCCCCGGGAAGCCCCCCCGACACCCCTAAAGGGATCTTACTGTGCCGGGACAGCCATCCGGGACACCCGGAGTGTATCCAGTATCTCTTCTGGGCAGATTACTGCTTGCCTGGTGTTAACATGTACGTTTAATCCATGAGCCCCTAGGGTGGGGCTCTGAGCTTGGAAAGCCCGGAGGCAATTGAATATCAGTGACTAACGGAGCATAGTATAAGACCACATCATACCTAGGCTAGGCAAATCAAAAAAGAGAAAAAATTCAAGAAAAGGGGGAAAAAGAAGAAGAAGGTAGGGAGGGAAGAGGGTGAGAAATAACGAGGGTCCATTCAGCAAGAGGTGGGTTGGAGGGCAAGTGTTGAAGCTTACTGGTTATGATTACATCCCGGGATAAGGGAGATCCCCACATGTCTGGCCCAAGATTCCCAGGTGGATTCAAAGTGTGCTTTAGAGTCTAGCATCATACTGGTCAGTTTCTCTTGGGACATCATCCAAGAAATTTTCCGCTTGGCGGCTGAAAAGGAGACCCCGGGTTGTTTCCAATCTTTGGCAATTGTCATCTTAGCACCCAAAAGAATAAAGTGGATTAATTTGCAATTTTCTCTAGTAGTCTGTGGGAAACTATCATTTAGGAGGGCAACTGCTGGGATTCTGGGAATTTGGAGGCCCGTCACTGTGTGGATGAGGTTGAACATTCTCTTCCAGAATGGCCTGATTTTGGGACATTCCCACCAGATGTGGGCCATGGAGCCATTAATTTTGCATCCTCTAAAGCACTGTGGGTTTGCAGAAGGGTACATGTGGGCCAATTTAGTAGGCGTGAGATACCATCTGGTCATCACTTTGAGGTTAGATTCTATCAGGGAAATGTTCCTTATCCCCTTAAAGGCTCTGGAGAAGGATGTTTGCCATTTTCCAAGATCCCAATGAATTCGGAGATCGTTTTCCCATGCTGACATGTAAGGGGTTTTGCCTGTTTGCTGGGCTAGAGCTTGGTATATAACAGAGATTCCACCCCTCTGATCCATTGCTTGTCCTGACCATAACTCATATGGAGTGAATCTAGGCGGGATGGGCTTTCCTTTCCATATTTTGTGGATAAAGTGTTGTATTTGGTGAAACCAGAATTGCTCTCTTTCAGGGATCTCCAGTTGTTGTTCACAGAATTTAATAGTTATTGGGCCTGTTGCAGTAAAGAAGTGACCGATCCGATACAACCCTTTGTCCAACCAACACTTGAAGGATTTGATGTCTTGGCCAGGCGCGAAATACGGGTTGTTGAAAATGTGGGCCAGGGGACGGGAGTCAGAGGTTAAGGCTGTATGGGTTTTCAAGGTATCCCAGAGCGTTAGGCAGATTTGCCTTTCAAAGGTGGGAGGCTCTTTGGCGCCTCACTAGATGATATTATTAAGGATGTCACTGGAGGTAAGAGCACATTTCTACCTCAGTCCACCAAGGGTAAAGGGCCACCCCGTAAAAAGGGGCTTTCCTTCCCCATGCAAAAGCACTATTTTCGTCAGTCGGGGCCCACTAGCAGACCCTCCCAAGCCAATAAAGCTTCAGCTGGGGGACAGAAGCGTCCCTGGGTGCGGATGCAATCCAAGCTCACAAACAAGTCTGCTTCCGCATGAAGTCTTGCCCCCACCCGATATTTGGGTGGGGGGATGTCTTCGCAAGTTCACAGCTCACTGGACCTCCCTGCTTTCCGATCAGTGGGTTTGCGAAGTGATCTCTTCAGGGTACAAGATCAAGTTTCTTTCTTGTCCACCAAACAGATTCTTTCCCTCAAATCTTCCTTTCCTACCATCTCGGCGGGCTGCCCTGCCTGGTGCAGTTCAAGACTTGTTAAGGCGCGGGGTAAATATACCCGTACCGCAGAAGGACAGGTTTCAGGGATTCTACTCAAATCTGTTCATGGTCCCAAAGAAGGACGGAGTTAGTCCAATCCTAGACCTCAAGGCCCTCAATGCCTTTGTGAAGGTTCGGAAATTCAGGATGGAATCAATTCGCTCGGTGGTAGCTGCACTCCATCCTAGGGACTTTCTGGCGTCCCTGGACATCAAGGACGCGTACTTGCATGTCCCCATATGCGACAGACACCAGAGGTTTCTGCGTTTCGCGGTTCAGTGAGGACCACTATCAGTTCGTGGCTCTCCCCTTTGGCCTGGCGTCAGCACCAAGAGTTTTCACCAAGGTGCTCGTCCCGATTCTAGCTTTGCTCAGACAGCGAGGCATTGCCGTCATAGGTTACTTAGACGATCTTCTTCTAAAAGCTGCTTCCAGCTCAGAATTAGAGGAGGACGTGTCTATAGCCACTCAGACTCTCCAAAACTTTGGATGGATACTGAACCTCCAGAAGTCGGTGTTGGCTCCGACTCAGTGCCTAGAATACCTGGGGCTGATTCTGGACTCATCGGAGGCGAGAGTTTTTCTCCCTCCAGAGAAGTTGCAGAAGCTCCAGACTGCAGTAAGGTTGTTGATATCCCACAAATGGTCGTCCCTCCGTTTATGCATGATTGTCCTGGGCCTCTTGGTACCCTCCTTCGAGGCAGTACCGTATGCCCAATCCCATACTCGGGTGCTGCAGAAGGAGATTCTGTCCAAATGGAACAAATCCCCATTGTCCCTGGATCTTTAGATTCAGGTGAGTCACCTAGTCAGGGCCTCTCTGACTTGGTGGCTGACATCCTCGGCACTTCAGTCCGGGAAGTCTTTCCTTCCCTTCAACTGGACAGTAATCATTACGGACGCCAGCCTGACCAGTTGGGGGGGAGTCTGGGGGGTTCAGTCGGCCCAGGGCCACTGGACTCCGTAAGAATCTCTCCTACCGATCAATGTCCTTGAACTTCAAGCGATCAGACTGTGCTTCTCCAAGTGGTCGCAGAGACTTCAAGGGCGTCCGGTCAGGACACTCACTGGTAAGTACATTTGTGCAGGGGGTCCGACACGTGGTTCCCCCGATTAGACCACCGCTTCCTCCATGGGACTTGAATCTAGTGCTCTCGGTACTTTAGGAACCTCCCTTTGAGAACATCAGGGAGATTCCTCTCTTAACGCTTTCTCAGAAAGTTGCTTTTCTAGTGGCCGTTACATCGGTCAGAAGGGTTTCTGAATTGGCGGCCTTGTCTTGCAAGTCACCTTACTTGGTCCTCCATAAGGATAAAGTGGTGCTACACCCGCAGCCTTCCTTCCTTCCTAAGGTGGTTTCGGCCTTTCACCTAAACAAGGACATTGTACTTCTATCCTTGTGTCCTCGGCCGTCGCATCCCAAGGAGGTTGCGCTACATACTTTAGACGTGGTACATGCCCTACGGGTGTACCTGTCTGCTACGGCTCCATTCCGGAAGTCTGACTCACTGTTTGTATCAGTGTCTGGTCCACAGAAGGGCCTGGCGGTCTTGACGGTCACCATTTCTAGGTGGATCAGGCAGACCGTCATCCAGGCCTATGCCCTTAAGGGGCAGGCGCCTCCCTTTCCTGTCACGGCGCATTCGACCAGGGCAATTGGTGCCTCCTGGGCTTTCCGATATCAGGCACCTGTCTCACAGGTGTGTAAGGCGGCGACCTGGTCATCTGCTCACACTTTCTCAAAGTTTTACAAGGTTGATGTGAGTGCATCTTCGGATGCTTCCTTTGGCCGCAAGGTTTTGCAGGCGGCTGTTTGAGATTGCAACTCCTCCGTTGAGGAGCTCTGTTTGTTTGGGGTGAAGTTAAGTCTTCTTTTGATTGCTGTTCCCACCCCTCGTTTTTTTCTGACACTGCTTGGGGACCTCCATGGACGAAAAGAGAAAATAGGGTTTTTTGTACTCACCGTAAAATCCTTTTTTCTGTCGTCCATGGACGGACACAGAACCCACCCCTCCTTTTTAAGTTTGTACTGCTTTTTGACGAACTGAGCTGCATGCTACAGGGTGAGGGGTTATGACCGGAGGGACTGCCCCCTGGGCGGGGCTGTTCAACTCTGTTAAAGTTACATGTTTTAAAATAACTAACATGTTCTGCCTAGTCCTCTCCTAATAGATGGAACATAACCCACTTTGTCAAGATTTAAGGAGCTGTGTCCGTCCATGGACGACAGAGAAAATGATTTTACGGTGAGTACAAAAAATCCTATTTTCTCCACCCACGCAGACAAAGGGAATGGAGGTATACACCCTCCCCCCCCCTCCCCCCATGCTGGGACATTATATTCTAACAGTACATGGAAAGGAAATATACCGCTCTACCTAAACATAAACTAGCAGTGTGCAGCAGCTCAAAATGTAAGACCATACATTCAATAGAACCAGAGGGAGGGGGGAAAGGAGCTGCGCAAAAAAATGATAAAATGTGAATTATTGTGAATCAACTAAATAAATGGATGAAATGAATAACAATCAAAAAATATATATAAATAAAAACTGTGAAAAAATTCCTTTTAGTGAAAAAAATCTTATTTGTGACGAAAATAGATTCTTGAAGTGTCCAGCCAGTATAAATTGAATTAAATGACCATTCCAGATTGTTGAATATAAGTATTGGAAATATTGTATGTAAAGACGAGAAGGGTGGGCCTCAATGATGACACCAATAAAACACACGTGCACCACCACCTGTAACGTAATGCGCTTACCAGAAGCAAGCTGAAACAAGCCCAGAAACAGTCACCAAACTCCTGGTCTGTGGTCACCCTTCTCTTCTTTACATACAAGATTTTCGTCACAAATAAAAAATGTTTTCACTAAAGGAATTTTTTCACAGTTTTTATTTATATATATTTTTTTGATTGTTATTCATTTCATCCATTTATTTAGTTGATTCACAATAATTCATATATTCTAACAGTGGCACCTGTGAAAGAGCGCTGAAGACACTTTTGTAAAAGGGAGACTGTGATGAAAAGGAGGGGGCTGTGATGTAAAGGAGGGAGTTGTGATGTAAAGGGGAGACTGTGATGTAGAAGAGGGGGCTGTGATGTAAAGGGGAGACTTGTGATGTAAAGGAGGGGGCTGTGATGTAAAGGGGAAACTGTGATGTAAAGGGGGAGATTTGATGTTAAGAGTGAACTGTGATGTAAGTGGGACTGTAATGTAAATGGGACTGTGAAGTAAAGGATGCACTGTAATGTGATGGGGGGTGTTGAAGACACTGGTGTAAAGGGTGGGGCTGCGATAATAATGGGGGGGGTTGGGGTGCTGTGATGTGAATGGGGAAACTGAGATAACTGATGTAAAGGGTGATGTGGTGTGAAGGGGGGACTGAAGAAACTGATGTAAAAGGGGACACTATACCGTAAAGGTGGAGTGGTGGTCTGTCATATAAAAGATCTGAGTGATAGCACAAACAAGAGATTTGGACATGTGCTGGAAAACTTTTTTAGTGCTGGACCTCCGTAAATTTTATTAAATGCCCCTAGCATAGATAACTTAAAATGTTGCCCCAACTATTGGTCAAACCTTCTCACTTTTTCAAAACTGTATCTATGATTACTAGGCCAACTTCCCAAATGGTTCCTTCTGTTTAATGGATGCTGAGGATGCTCCTACAGCTGCCTTTGTGACCCAACTGTTCCACCAAGCTTAGTAGGTGAACATTGAGCTCAATATATATACAGTAGTATATGCTGTGCATATATATATACTGTATATGTAAAGAGAGACAGAGAGCAAGAGAGTGCTCATTTCATACTATATGAAAAAAAGGTATTAAAATAACTATCTATAAAAAGAGACTTTATTACACCATGTACACAAGCAATCATTTCTTAATTGAGTATAATTTTGTTTCCTAGGGAGAATAATTTATTAACTTTAATTTTCTCTGTTTTGAAAATGTAATTTATTCTTTGTTAAAACTTGCGTAGTTTATTCTCTATGATTAAAGAGACTGGACAAAAATTATCTCATGTAATCTCCAGAAGTAAAACTATGTTTGGCTGATAATTCTATGTTTTTTTTTTCTTCTGACTGGTGATAATTTTAAGATTTTATGAGGAATCTTTTGCAGAGAACAGAAGATAGAGGTAAAATAATGATTCATTAGCAAAAACATAGGTTATTAAGAAATGAATGTTTTTTCTAACAATTATTTGATGGGGAAATCAAAATTTTACACCTATGCAATATTTATTTGTGTACATTCGTTTTGATGGGAAAATTAATGTAGGATACAATAGCGAATGCAAGAAATTTAACTCGTGCATCCTGGTTAACTAATCACACCGTTATTTTCAACAGCAAATAAGACATCTGGGTCACAGAGTTGTTATTATCCATAGTACTTAATTTTTGAAGTGAACTTCCCAGAATCCATAGCATTTGTATGATCAACTCTCCAGCACACACAGCTCACACCTCAGTGCCCATGCCACCAGTAAAATCAGCGCTGCAAAAAATACACTTGACTTCTTAATATCGGTGTTATCATCGGTATCTCCACTTCAGAATGCACAGCTCACACCCCCATAATTGTCTCACTAATTAGATCTGCACACCTGCACACACACCTCATTCCCAAATAAGTAACATTTTAATGCAAAATGTTTTTTCAGGCATTATGCAACTAACCTGCACCTCTCAAGCACAAGCATGTTACATAGTTACATAGTTAGTAGGGTTGAATAAAGACAACAGTGCATTCAGTTCAACCTATGTTGGTGTGTGTGTGTGTTTGTGTAGATAATTTTTTCTCAGAACCCTGTATAAAATTATGGGTTAGCTCATACGTCAGAACATGTAGTTGCCATCATCCCTTGAAAGCTGAGTGTATAGAAAACCTCTTGTTTTGGGATTATGTAGGCAACAAAAACAAATTACTGTATATAGAAAAATAAATACATTTACTATCTTGTAAACTGTTTGAAACGCGTTGCATAAAGCCCTTGTTTGGATTGTCCCCAGATGTTCTGGAGGTTTTTTGAATTCTGGCTATTGTATCATTTGTTTCACCATTCAATGACTGTATGATTTTAGTATTTGCAACATATTTATATTGTATACAATGAAATTTTTTGTAATAAATGTATTTATTTTTCTATATAATTAGTTTTTGTTGCCTACATATCCCTGTATATTGTGTTTGATAAGATACACGTTCCAAGAGTCTTTTGAAACTATCAATACTTCCTGTTGACACCACTGATTGTGGATGAGAGTTCCTCATCAGGGATGAGCCGGACACCCCCCTGTTCGGTTCGCACCAGAACCTGCGAACAGACAAAATGTTCGTGTGAACTTTAGAACCCTATTAAATACAATGGACTCGAACGTTCGAAATCTAAAGTGTTAATTATAAAGGCTAATATGCAAGTTATTGTCCTAAAAAGTGTTTGGGGACCTGGGTCCTGCCCCAGGGGACATGTATCAATGCAAAAAAAAGTTTTAAAAACGGCCGTTTTTTCGGGAGCAGTGATTTTAATAATGCTTAAAATGAAAAAATAAAAGTGAAATATTCCTTTAAATTTCGTACCTGGGGGGTGTGTATGATATGCATGTGAAGTGGCGCATGTTTCCCGTGCTTAGAACTGTCCCTGCAAAAAATTTAATTTTTGAAAGAAAAAAAAGCGTGGGGGTTCCCCAGAATTCAATTACCAGGCCCTTCAGGTCTGGAATGGATATTAAGGGGAACCCCGCTGCAAATTTTAAAAAAAATTGACGTGGGGTTCCCCCAAATATCCATTCCAGGCCCTTCAGATCTGGCATTGATTTTAAGGGGAACTCCACCCCAAATTTTTAAAAAAATGGCGTGGAGTCCCCCTAAAAATCCATACCAGACCCCTTATCTGAGCACACAACCTGGCCGGCCGCAGGGGAAAAGGGGGGTACGAGAGAGCGGCCCCCCCTCCCTCCTGAACCGTACCAGGCCACATGCCCTCAACATGGGGAGGATGTCCCCATGTTGATGGGGACAAGGGCCTCATCCCCACAACCCTTGCCCGGTGGTTGTGGGGGTCTGCGGGTGGGGGGCTTATCGGAATCTGGAAGACCCCTTTAACAAAGGGGACCCCCAGATCCCGGCCCCCCCTATGTGAATTGGTAAGGGGTACACTGTACCTCTACCATTTCACGAAGAAAGCGTAAAAAAATGTTTAAAAAAAACATACAAACACCTTGAAAAAGTCCTTTATTAAAAAAAAAAAAAAAAAAAAAAACATTCCAGTGGTGAAATCCAGTGTCCCGCGGCGATCCCGATGTCCAGCGCTGTCCTACATTGGTTGTGCCTGAGCGGACCTGATGGGGAACTCCCTCTCAGTGTTTTAAATGTATAGACCTGCCCCTTCTAAATTTCCCCATCAGGTCCGCTCAGCGGACCAGATGCGGAACATGAGAAGGGGCGGGTCTATACATGTATTACCAAAGTGAGAGCAGTTCCCCATCAGGTCCGCCCCCTCGGTATGTCGGACCCACCTACGTCATTGGCTTGAGCGGGGAACTTCCTTCACTATGTAAATTTAAATTACACAGTTTTTTTTTTAAATTTGGGGTGGAGTTCCCCTTAAAATCCATGCCAGATCTGAAGGGCCTGGAATGGATATTTGGGGGAACCCCACGTCAATTTTTTTTTTAAATTTGCGGCGGGGTTCCCCTTAATATCCATTCCAGACCTGAAGGGCCTGGTAATTGAATTCTGGGGAACCCCCACGCTTTTTTTTTTTTTTTTTTATCAATGACTTTTGTATGTATTGCCGGGAGCCGACAATTCATTAATAGCCGCGAGTGAGTTTTAAATGACTTTTTTTCTTTCAAAAATGTCATTTTTTGCAGGGACAGTTCTAAGCACGGGAAACATGCGCCACTTCACATGCATATCATACACATCCCCCAGGTACGAAATTTAAAGGAATATTTCACTTTTATTTTTTCATTTTAAGCATTATTAAAATCACTGCTCCCGAAAAAACTGCAGTTTTTAAAACTTCTTTTTGCATTGATACATGTCCCCTGGGGCAGGACCCGGGTCCCCAAACACTTTTTAGGACAATAACTTGCATATAAGCCTTTATAATTAGCACTTTAGATTTCTCCCATAGATTTTTCGAATTTGCCGCGAACACCCCAATTTGTTCGCTGTTCGGCGAACGGGCGAACAGGCAATGTTCGAGTCGAACATGAGTTCGACTCGAACTCGAAGCCCATCCCTATTCCTCATCCTTACTGCCCTGACAGTGAAAAACCCCTTACACAGCTTAAAGTGATTGTAAAGCTTCATTTAAAAAACAAACAAACAAACATGTCTATACTTCCCACCTCTGTGAAGTGATTTTGCAGAGAATAGTCCCGGTCCTCCTTTTCTGGGGTCCCCCCATGGCCCTCCTGGCTCCTCCTCTTCTCGAGTGCCTCATGGTGAGCCGCTCTCCCTTGGGGCACCCGTGCGGGCACGCTTCAGAGTCCTGCTGCTGTGTCCATTGTCACAGACAGCAGGACTCTGCCCCGCCCCCTGTCTGCCATGTCACTGGTGTCACAGTGGGAGCCAATTGCTCCTAGTGCTATCAATCTATCCAATGAAGATCTGAGACAGTGGCTGGAGCTGCTGTGCTCATCCCCGTCACTGGAACGATCGGGTTCAGGTAAGTAAAAGGGGGGCTCTGGGGGGCTGCTGCATCACAGGAGGTTTTTTACCTTAACCTCCCCAGCGGTATGATTATTTCAGATTTTTGGTGCTGAAAGCGGTACAATTATTTTGCATGAAAATTTGGCTATAAATAATTATAACAAATAAAAATGTAATTATAATAAAAATTATTCAATAATGTAATCAAATCAAAAACACAGAAATTTGCTCAGTTGCAGAATTGTCGCTGTCATTACTTTCAGTGTTTGATGACGAATTTCCCCACAAATCGCTATCACTCAATTCTGCAAGTGATTCTAATTTATTATCGCTGTTTTCTAGCTGGTCTAAAACCACTTTTGACGTAAACGGACACTTTTTGGTTGCTATGGACAATCTCCAGTTTTCAGGCAGAAAGAAGAGTTTTTATAATATAAAACTGCATGCAGGGCACTGGACAAACCACTAGGGACACAGGGGATGTGTAATTATTTAATACAGTACTGTAATCAGTAAGATTACAGTGTACTGTATGTGTATTGTGTTTTTCACTTTTTGAATTTGGCACCGAACTCCGTCCCCGTGCGTCGCAACTTCGCAGGGAATGGAGCTTGGCACTCGGCAGTGTGAATCGAGCGAGATGATAGCTCGCACACACAGCGGGGAGACATCGCAGGATCCAGGGAACAAGGTAAGTAACTTTCCCTGTATCCTGCAATGCGATCCATAGTCTGTCTCGGAGTTGCTGCTTTTGGTACTGAAATCTTACCCTGAGCCAGACTTGGGAATACCGCCAAGGAGGTTAATGCATAGAATGCATTAAGGTGAAAAACCGTGAGGGTTTACAACCCCTTTAAGTGTCCTCTTGCACTCCCTGAGACTTAATAGTTTCCTACCTACACAGGGATAACCATTAAGATATTTGTATATCGCTATCATATCTCCTCTCAAGTGTCTCTTCTCCAAGGAGAATACATTTAGTGATTGTTCCTCGTATTTGAGATCCTCCAGCCCCCTTATTCATTTTGTTGAACTTCCCTGAACTCTCTCCAGCTCCAGCACATCCTTTCTGAGGATTTGTAAGAGAACTGCTGATTCACGTATGGCGCATATGCGTGCGCAATGAACGGCGTGCACGCGCAGGAGCGCGTCCCTAACGCTAGTTGGCGCCAGACGGCCTATTTAAAGGGTGCTCTGACTTTCCACAAGTGCTGACTGGTCTTCAGCTGTGTCCTGTTCCTCTGAACCCTGCTATACCTGTTTGATACCTGTTACTGATCCCGGCTTCCTCTGACTCTGCTTCTGGACTCTGAATGCTTGATTACTGGTACCCGACTCCGGCCTGCATCTGACCTTCCTCCTGCTTATGCCTTGTACTCTGCAGCCCGCCTGTTACCGAACCCGGCTATCTCCACGGCTCCGCTTCCATCATCTGCCCAGGTCTGACACTGCCACTGGAAACCTGCGCTGGCTCTCTATGGTCTCAGCTCTCCTGTGTCCAGTGCTCTCCTGTCTCCTGACCATAGGAAGTACTGACAAGCCACCAAGCCTGAACCTGCAAACTGGTTGGAGTTTCTCCTTAACTTCCACCGCAGCTCTTTACCTGCTGTCCTGCTGGTACCACGAGCCTACTACTTCCACCGCAGGTTCTACAAGCAACATTCCCTGGCACTCGTGTTCCTCCTGACCCTAGCCACCATCTGTTCCATCTTCAGTGGGGCTTGGGTAGGAGATACAAGGGAGGCCGACCTTGTCATTTCAGACTCCTACCAGGTACGTGACAGGATTGGTGACCAGAACTGGACAGAATTCTCCAGATCTGGCTGTACCAGTGTTTTATAAAGTTGTAGAATTATCGTTTTATCTCTGGAGTAAATCCCTTTTTTAATGTATGCTAATATTATGCTGGCTTTGCTAAGTCTGTCATCTACTAGGAGCCCCAGATCCTTCTCCATCCTGGAATCTCCCAGAGCTTCTCCAGAGCTTCTCCCCCAGTAAGTGACCTGCATTTATAATTTTAACCCCCAAGTGCATTACTTTACATTTTTCAATGTTAAACCTCATCTGCCATCTAGTTGTCCACTTCATTAATTTATTGAGGTCTTCTTCATCTGAGATTGAGCTATTTATCCCATCCTCTATATCATTTATAAATAAATTAAACAGAATTGGTGCCAGGAAAGAGTCTTGGGGTACCCCACTTACCATTCTAGACCATTCTGAGCACCTGTTATTTAACACCACCCTTTGAATGCGGCCCTGTAGCCAGTTTTCAATCTAAGAGCAAACCCTATGGTCCATGCCAAGCGTTTTTGGGGGACTGTATCAAACGCTTTTGCAAAATCCAGATACACCACACCCATAGGCCTACCTTTGTCCAGTTGACAGCTCACTTCCTCATAGAAGGTTAACAGGTTGGTTTGGCAAGAATGACCTTTTGTAAATCCATGCTGATTACTACTAATGATACTTTTTTCTCTAGCAAATTCTTGGATATAGTCCCTTATCATCCCCTCAAATAGTTTACATACTATTGATGTTAGGCTGACAGGCCTGTAGATGTCCAATCACTGTTTATAAACATATATATATATATATATATATATATATATATACAGGTCCTTCTCAAAAATTAGCATATTGTGATAAAGTTCATTATTTTCTGTAATGTACTGATAAACATTAGACTTTCATATATTTTAGATTCATTACACACAACTGAAGTAGTTCAAGCCTTTTCTTGTTTTAATATTGATGATTTTGGCATACAGCTCATGAAAACCCAAAAATCCTATCTCAAAAAATTAGCATATTTCATCCGACGAATAAAAGAAAAGTGTTTTTAATACAAAAAAAGTCAACCTTCAAATAATTATGTTCAGTTATGCACTCAATACTTGGTCGGGAATCCTTTTGCAGAAATGACTGCTTCAATGCGGCGTGGCATGGAGGCAACCAGCCTGTGGCACTGCTGAGGTGTTATGGAGGCCCAGGATGCTTCGATAGCGGCCTTAAGCTCATCCAGAGTGTTGGGTCTTGTGTCTCTCAACTTTCTCTTCCCAATATCCCACAGATTCTCTATGGGGTTCAGGTCAGGAGAGTTGGCAGGCCAATTGAGCACAGTAATACCATGGTCAGTAAACCATTTACCAGTGGTTTTGGCACTGTGAGCAGGTGCCAGGTCGTGCTGAAAAATGAAATCTTCATCTCCATAAAGCTTTTCAGCAGATGGAAGCATGAAGTGCTCCAAAATCTCCTGATAGCTAGCTGCATTGACCCTGCCCTTGATAAAACACAGTGGACCAACACCAGCAGCTGACATGGCACCCCAGACCATCACTGACTGTGGGTACTTGACACTGGACTTCAGGCATTTTGGCATTTCCCTCTCCCCAGTCTTCCTCCAGACTCTGGCACCTTGATTTCCGAATGTACTTTGGACCACTGAGCAACAGTCCAGTGCTGCTTCTCTGTAGCCCAGGTCAGGCGCTTCTGCCGCTGTTTCTGGTTCAAAAGTGGCTTGACCTGGGGAATGCGGCACCTGTAGCCCATTTCCTGCACACGCCTGTTCACGGTGGCTCTGGATGTTTCTACTCCAGACTCAGTCCACTGCTTCCGCAGGTCCTCCAAGGTCTGGAATCGGTCCTTCTCCACAATCTTCTTCAGGGTCCGGTCACCTCTTCTCGTTGTGCAGCGTTTTCTGCCATACTTTTTCCTTCCCACAGACTTCCCACTGAGGTGCCTTGATACAGCACTCTGGGAACAGCCTATTCGTTCAGAAATTTCTTTCTGTGTCTTACCCTCTTGCTTGAGGGTGTCAATGATGGCCTTCTGGACAGCAGTCAGGTCGGCAGTCTTACCCATGATTGCGGTTTTGAGTAATGAACCAGGCTGGGAGTTTTTAAAAGCCTCAGGAATCTTTTGCAGGTGTTTAGAGTTAATTAGTTGATTCAGATGATTAGGTTAATAGCTCGTTTAGAGAACCTTTTCATGATATGCTAATTTTTTGAGATAGGATTTTTGGGTTTTCATGAGCTGTATGCCAAAATCATCAATATTAAAACAAGAAAAGGCTTGAACTACTTCAGTTGTGTGTAATGAATCTAAAATATATGAAAGTCTAATGTTTATCAGTACATTGCAGAAAATAATGAACTTTATCACAATATGCTAATTTTTTGAGAAGGACCTGTATATATATATATATATATTGTAAGATTGGGGTGATCAGACTCAAGCGGTAGGTGCGTTTTCAAATGAGCGAGGTAGTCAAAAACTGTATTTTTAAGGTCATGGTAACCCACTTTTATCAGGGGGGTTCCACCATTACTGTATCTTATGCCTTGTACACACGATCGAAATTTCCGATGGAAAAAGTCACACGGAATTTTTTAGCGGATATTCCGACTGTGTGTGTGCCCCATCTGACTTTTTTTGTCGGAATTTAGAAAGAGAACATGAAATTCCGTTCGTTTGTAGGGAACTCCGACGGAGAAAACCACGCATGCTCAGAATCAAGTCAACGCATGCTCAGAAGCATTGAACTTCATTTTTCTCGGCTTGTCGTAGTGTTGTACGTCACCGCGTTCTTAACGGCCGGAATTTGGTGTGACAGTGTGTATGCAAGACAGCTTGAACGGAATTCCGTCTGAAAAATCAGTTGGAGTTCATCCCGACGGAAAATCCTATCGTGTGTACAAGGCATAACACACTCAATACTTTGGCCTGCTGGATTAGATTCTTGCCACACGGCTGATTCAGGCCTTTAGCCTAGGCCTTAGGTCTGCACCTCAGACCAAAAGAGTTTCCTAGAGTCAAGCTCTCTCCTAGCTTACTCCTGATCAGCGTCTTGCTGCTTTGTCACCAAGTACATCTGCCTCCTGCAGACATGCATACTCTGGCTGCCATATGCAGCCTCTGACTCCTTTTAGAGGAATGGGAGTCCACCTTACTACCATGCACAGACTTCCCTGAGCCATAGTCAGGTCACAAATAAATAGCCCAGCACACAGCTGTGCAATCAGCGTGCCTTTCTCTCCAAAATTTGACGTTAACCAGCAATCTTCCAGGTAGCACAGGGTCCCACTGCCACAATATATATATATATACATATATATATATATATATATATAAATATATATATATATATATATATATATAGACATATATATACACACACACACTATATTGTCAAAAGTATTGGGACACCTGCCTTTACATGCACATTAAATTTAACAGCATTCCAGTCTTAGTCCGTAGGGTTCAATATTGAGTTGGCCCACCCTTTGCAGCTTTAACAGTTTCAACTCTTCTTGGAAGGCTGTCCACAAGGGTTAGGAGTGTGTCTATGGGAATGTTTGACCATTCTTCCAGAAGCGCATTTGTGAGGTCAGACACGGATGTGGACGGGAAGGCCTGGCTTGCAGTCTCCACGCTTATTCATCCCAAAGGCGCTTTATCGGGTTGAGGTCAGGACTGTGGGCAGGCCAGTCAAGTTCCTCCACCCCAAACTCGCTCATCCGTGTCTTTATAGAACTTGCTTTGTCAACTGCAATCTATACACTAGGGGGAGAATCTCTGGGGGAATCTAGGATGAAAAAGGACCTGGGGGTCCTAGTAGATGATAGGCTCAGCAATTGCAAGCTGCTGCTAACAAAGCGAACAGAATATTGGCATTAAAAAAGGGATTAACTCCAGGGATAAAGCAATATTTCTCCCACTCTACAAGTCTCTGGTCCGGCCATACCTAGAGTATGCTGTCCAGTTCTGGGCACCAGTGTTCAGGAAGGATATACTGGATATGGAACGATTACAAAGAAGGGCAACAAAGCTAATAAAGGGCCTGGAGGATATTAGTTATGAAGAAAGGTTGCGAGCACTGAACTTATTCTCTCTGGAGAAGAGACACTTGAGAGGGGATTAGATTTAAATTTACAAATACCGTACTTGTTTTAAACAATTTTTAAACAAACTACATGGCTGTTAAAGGTAGAGGCAAGGACTGTTTGAATCCGGGTCTCACCGCGATCCATGAACAATGATGAGCGGTGAGATACAGACATACCTGCTGAACCTTGCGATATTCATGCTTTTAAGTTTGATTTTCTTGTAAGTGTAAATCTGGAGAGTGGGGATTGTTTAATAAATTGGTATACAGTATCACGCTATGTACACCTCTCTTTTTTACTCGCAGCTCCAGTAAGGATTTCTATACAGGCATTGATTGATCACCTGACTGGTGAGTGTGATACCATAAGGGAGAGTACTCACTGGGTGCGGTGACGGGAGCCAAGGATCTATTCAGATGTGTTTTTGAGAAAAGACACACATTTGATGGACTTTATCAAATAACCACTTTGGATTAAATAAGGACACATTGGGTATAGATTTACAGCCCATACAGCACTGCTAATGTTGTAGAATATTCTATGTAGCGATTTTAGAGTTATTTTAGAACATATTGGTTTTTATATATATATATATATATATATATATATATATATAGAGGATGTTTTAAACAATTTTTTAAATTAAAGTTTTAAATTAATAGTATATAAACTATTAATTAAAAAACTTGCGAAATTATGAAAACAAAATGTTAAAATCCAAATATAGATTCCTTTTTAAAGCGGAGTTCCACCCAAAAGTGGAACTTCCGCTTTAAGCACTCCTCGCCCCCTTACATGCCACATTTGGCATGTATTTTTTTTGGGGGGGGGGAATGGCTCCTTGGTTTTGAGTTCCTGTTCCACTTCCTGCTTCCACCTACGGGCCACCTAGGCGACTCCTCCTCTCCCCCTAGGTGGCCCCTCCCTCTCGGCAATCTTCTGGGACACGTGACAGGTCCCAGAAGATTGCCTTCCACTGGGAGAGCGCAGCGTGACTCGCACCTGTGCAGTGCGCGCCCGGCCGTTAAACCGCAAGCTGTCACGGCCGGGTGCCCACAGTTTCAATGGAGGCGACAAGGAGAGAAGTGGGAGAGTAGCGAGGCTCCGTGCGGCCGCATCGCTGGACCGTCGAACAGGTAAGTGTGTTTATTAAAAGTCAGCAGCTACACTTTTTGTAGCTGCTGACTTATAATAAACAAAAAAAAAGCCTGGAACTCCGCTTTAATGAGTTAATAATAATAATTGTGAATGTTTATGGAACATGGAGAGAATTTATTTGTAACTCAATCTTTTGTATATAAACTTGCTGTTCCAAAGCTAGTTGCTGAGTAAGTAGAATTTGGTATGGGCTCCCTTCACACTATGTGGTTCAGCATTTAGAGGCATTTGATTACTGCACAGTAGGATAAGTAGTAACCGGAGGCAGTTGAAAGGTACTGCTGACAAAAGCTGAAGTGAACAAACACATGTTCCTCAAAAATAAAGACATATAAACTGTTCTGACAAATAAGGAGCAAAGAACTGGCACGTTGATTATCTCTCTATAAGACACTTTCACTTAATATTCTGCAAAGTTTAAGATGGTCCTCAGTCTATTGACATATCTGAAGAGGTGCACCATGCTGCAATTCATAATTATCATGCAGGAGCAAGCATAAATAAACCATGATCCTGCTATCACGTAGGGCAGCAGAAGCCAGCCAGCTCAGAATGTTTTTGTAATAAAATTGACCTAACCTTTGACATGTTTGTAACTCTTATGGGTTCTGAAAATTCTATTACAACAGCAGAAGTTTAAAGATCCTTTATGACATGTTAAGTGCCAGAAACAAAATCTATGGCTTTCTAGCTACTGTTGAAATATGACCCTACAGCCTGGAGATACGCACTGGAAGTTCTAATTTAACATTTTGTTTTTCTTTAACCACTTAAGCCCCGGACCATTTGGTAGCTAAAGGACCAGAGGTGTTTTCCGAATTTTGCACTGCGCTGCTTTAACTGGAAATTGTGCGGACATGCAATGTTGTACCGAAATGAAATTTGCGTCCTTTTCTTCCCACAAATAGAGCTTTCTTTTAATGGTATTTGATTGCCTCTGCGATTTTTATTTTTTGCGATATAAACGAAAAAAGACTGAAAATTTTGAAAAAAATATGATATTTTCTAATTTTTGTTATAAGAAAAATCGAATAAACTCAATTTTAGTCATACATTTAGGCCGAAATGTATTCAGCCACATGTCTTTAGTAAAAAAAATGTCAATAAGCGTATATTTATTGGTTTGCGCAAAAGTTATAGCGTCTACAAACTAGGGTAAATTTTCTGGAATTTACACAGCTTTTAATTTATGACTGCCTATCTCATTTCTTGAGGTGCTAAAATGGCAGGGCAGTACAAAACCCCCCCAAATGACCCCATTTTGGAAAGTAGACATCCCAAGGAAATTTATGAGAGGCATGTTGAGCCCATTGAATATTTTTTTTTTTTGTCTCAAGTGATTGAATAATGACTAAAAAAAATAAAAATTACAAAAAGTTGTCACTAAATGATATATTGCTCACACATGCCATGGTTATATGTGGAATTGCACCCCAAAATACATTTTGCTGCTTCTCCTGAGTACGGGGATACCACATGTGTGGGACTTTTTAGGAGCCTAGCCGCGTACGGGGCCCCGAAAACCAAGCACCGCCTTCAGGATTTCTAAGGGCACAAATTTTTGATTTCACTCCTCACTATCTATCACACTTTCGAAGGCCATAAAATGCCAAAATAGCACCAAACCTCCCCAAATGACCCCATTTTGGAAAGTAGACACCCCAAGCTATTTGCTGAGAGGCATGTTGAGTATTTTACAGCTCTAATTTGTTTTTGAAAATGAAGAAAGTAAATCTTTTTTTTTTTTTCTTTCCAATTTTCAAAACTTTGTGACAAAAAGCGAGATCTGCAACATACTCACCATACCTCTCAGCAAATAGCTTGGGGTCTCTACTTTCCAAAATGGGGTCATTTGGGGGGGGTTTGTGCCATCTGGGCATTCCATGGCCTCCGAAACTGTGATAGGCAGTGAGGAGTGAAATCAAAAATTTACACCCTTAGAAAGCCTGAAGGCGGTGATTGGTTTTGGGGTCCCGTACGCGGCTAGGCTCCCAAAAAGTCTCACACATGTGGTATCCCCGTACTCAGGAGAAGCAACAGAATGTATTTTGGGGTGTAATTCCACATATGCCCATGACATGTTTGAGCAATATATCATTTAGTGACAACTTTGTGCAAAAAATAAAAAATAAAAAAATAAATTGTCTTTTTTCCGCAACGTGTGTCAACATATAAAATATTCCATGGACTCGACATGCCTCTCAGTATATAGCTTGGGATGTCTACTTTCCAAAATGGGGTCATTTGGGGGGGTTTTGAACTGTTCTGGCATTTTATACACAACATTAGGAAGCTTACATCCACTCTTCTAAGCACTTGAAGACAAAGCCCTTTTCATGCAGCCTGTTGGCTGAACGAAAAAAAGAGATTGATCGGTGGGTATGCCCACCATTAGAATACCGCCCTTCATCCACCCACTTCTAATGATGGGCATACATGCACCGGAAGAAATTCCAACAGCAAATGTCCAATGGATCCTACACACGGTTGGAATATCCGACCAAAAGCTAACATTGAACCTTTGTTGTCGGAAATTCCGATTGTGTGTACTCGGCATAACAGTGTGTAGTGATATGGGGCAATTTGCTTTTCAGAGGAACTCTGAACTTTATTCTGAACATAAAGTAACTGTCTTAATGTTTGATTTTTCACATGACCGCAGTCTCCGCCTAGTTCCGGGCATTGATGTGTGTGCTCCGTGCGAAAGTTACCCCACGTGCATGGGTGCAGATGATTCCACCCACACGTTGTATGGTACTACTATGTTCATGTACTTGGAAAATGAAAAGGTTAATTTTATTTCAGGTTTCCTCGGATTGCATACATACTTGCTGACATTGGTCTACGTATTTAAACCCATTTTAATAAAAGCCATCTGTATTGGTGTTTATTAGCAGTATTTTTGCAAATAACAATGGTTTTGCTAAAAGCTGTGCACAGCATGGAAGCCTGCCTGTGAGGTTTGTTTGTAGAAGGATCTAATGAAAGATGCTATATAAACAATTAGACGCCCCACTGGAGAGCTGCTCCCAACTACGACACGAGGAATGGTTGCAGTGCTGCTACATGTATATCACCCGTTCCCCATTAATAATATGCCACGCTAACTGCATGGGAATGAAATATATAAACGCAAGCAGGCTTATCTGTCACCACATGGCCAGGAGCTGTCCGTCATTATTATTTCAGTTTGAAATAACTCTGTCACTATCCATTCACTTAGAAAGCAAAGCACAATGCAGACATTGACTGTATTCAATCATCTGCTCAGAGGTAAGGGGAGGTAAAGACCATACAGTATACATAAAGCACCCACATCTCTAAGATTAGAAAAATACCACGAGGCTTAGATATTAAAATCATGTGGATGCTGATATGAAAGAACACAGAGGAAAATTAGTCATGCATGTAGATGATTATAATTGTTAATGAAAATTGTCCTTACTGCAGCATCGAATCTCTTTGTGACTGCTAAAAATTAGTAGCAGTTCTCATTAACATAGAACAGAAATAGCTCTCACTTTACTGTGAATGACTAGCGGGTAAGAAAGAGCAGTATTAAATAGAGACTAATGCTGTCCTTCTTTTCTGGTCGTTCCATCACTTCTGGTGAAGAGGTCACATTTGTATATCACTCAGGCTTTATGTCTTGCAGTAGGCTGTGGAGAGGAAAGCAGATGGTATCGCCCAGGCTCTAATTCATTTTACCGTTTTTTATGTCACTTGATTGGGCAGCTGCTGTTATTTTTAGTGTCAGTTTTCCGTCACACACAATGCATGTTTTTTGTTCATGGACTGATTGACCTTTTAACCATTTTATGTAGAAATGTAAGCTATTTCAGTCAGGATGTCATGACTTAGGGATCCTTCCAGACCACTTTTCCCCCTTTTTTTTTCTAATAGTGAAGATAGACTTTATATTTAGCAATCATTAGCAAATCTTAAAGGGGTTGTAAACCCATTACAACCACTTTAACCTACAGGTAAGCCTAGATTAAGGCTTACCTGTAGGTGCAACAAATATCTCCCAAACCTAAAAGGTTTAGGAGATATTTGCAGAAATAGCGGCACCGATGTCTGCGGCGCATGCGCCGTAGACATCGGGCGCAGGCGCACTAAGCGTGCCGCTTCTAACGGCGATCATGCCGTTAGTAGCGGCACCGGCGTGCATGTGCGGGAGTGACGTCATCGCTGCTCCGGCCAGCACAGCGACCATGGCATCCAAAAAGCGCGCCTCCACCTCAAAATCGCTATATGACCTGCTGGAAGTCAGCGACAGCGATGCAGAATCGCTTGCAGAGGAGTTGAGTGACAGTGACTCGTACGAAAGTTCGTCATCAGACGCAGAAAGCAATTTTAGCGACGATCCTGCGACTGTGCCCAGCGATGTGCGGACTTGGTGCTCGATTGATTGCGGTACGGAGCACCCCCCAAGATTTCAGTTTACAGGAGCACCTGGGATCAAAGTGGAAGTTGAGGAAGATAACCCCTTGGCATACCTCGAGCTCTTTCTGACTGATGAAGTTATTGCCAAAATTGTTTTGGAGACGAATCGCTACCAGGAGCAACAAGCTGCTACCCATCATCACTTTTCAAGGACCAGAAAATGGGAACCGGTAACCAGAGAGGACATCTGGAAGTTTTTGGGCCTTATAATTCTACAGGGAGTGGCGGGGAAACCCCTGCAGAAATGGTACTGGACAACCAACAAATTGCTGGCCACTCCTTTTTTTGGCACCGTTATGTCGGAATACAAATTTTCGCTTATAATGAAATATTTGCATTTTGCAAATAATGAAGACTTTGATGAGAGTTCTCATCCAGCAAAAATTTGGGAGATTTACCAACTTATTCTGAAGAATTTCCAGCAGACCTATGTGCCGGACAGAGACATAAGTATCGATGAAAGTCTTATGGCCTACAAAGGTCGACTTAGCTGGATACAGTTCATCGCATCAAAGCGAGTTCGTTTTGGCATAAAGTCATTTATGCTCTGGGTACATCTGGAATTCAGTCCTGTACACCGGGAAAGGGACCAAATTCAGCGATCGATTCAGCAGTTTTGGAATGGCAACCGCTTCGGTTCTTTCTTTGATTGAGCCATTGCTGAACCAGGGCTACTGCGTCACCACAGACAATTTTTATACGTCACCAGAACTCTTTGAGTTCCTTCTCCTGAACAAAACGGATGCCTATGGGACCGTTAGGCCTAACCGGCGTGACATGCCGCCAACCTTTGCCAAAACAAACCTTCGGGGCAGGAGAAATAGTTGCCTGGCAGAAAGGAGAAATGATGGCACTGAAATGGCAGGACAAAAAAAATGTGTGCCTTATGAGTACCATCCACAACACCTCTACTGTAATGGTACATACCAAAGGTGGAAAAGATGTCATGAAGCCACAGGTCGTGTTGGATTACAACAATACCATGGGAGGTGTGGACAGGGCTGACCAGGCCATGACCTTTTATCCTGCCATGAGAAAGCAACAACAAAAAATATTATAAAAAAATATTCAGGCATCTTCTGGAACAGTGCCTGTGGAATGCTTTCATTCTTCTGAAAAAAAAAAAGTGACAGGCCTATGATTCATGCGGACTTTGTGTGGAAGGTTGCCAAACTAATTTTTCTAAAGCACCAGACGCCAAGGGCAGTAAACAGATCTGGACGTCGGGCTGCTGGCGTTGTGAAACCGGAACGCCTGACTGGTTGTCACTTTATGGACCACATTCCACCTACTGAAAAGAAGACAGCACCCACAAGAATGTGTGTGGTTTGCTGCTCCAAGCGCGACGACTCCGGAAAGAAAAATCAGAAAAGAAACCAGATTCTATTGTCCCGACTGTGACGTTGGACTTTGTGCTGTACCTTGCTTTAAGATTTTCCATAGCCAAGACGTTTACTGAAGCAATATGACTTCTAATATTGCACCCTTGTTTGAGCAAAAAAAATGTCAGTGTTTTTGATTATATTATTTACAAAAATGTATTGACTAAAAAGTATTATTATTATTAAATTATTATTTGTTATTATTTATTATATTATAATTTATGATTTTGTGTTTCAAACTTTATCATACCCGAGATGTCTACTAGACTCTTGTTTGGACAGATTTAGGTGAGTTATTCCTAAGAATTGCAGGCCTACAATGTAAAACGCCAAATTTCCATGCAAAATAATGGTACCGCTTTCAGCAGCTAAAATCTTCCAGAATCATACCGCCGGGGAGGTTAAAGTGGAACTTAGTAAGAAAATGAATTCCTGATAGATCACTTCACACTGTGCTCCCTTTTCCGGTATAGCTATGTAAAACATTAAAAATAAGTGCCTATACTATTTAAAACCCAGCAATACACTGGGGTTGATTTACTAATACTGGGGAGTGCAAAATTTGGTGCAGCTGTGCATGGTAGCCAATCAGCTTCTAACTTCAGCTTGTTCAATTAAGCTTTGACAAAAAGAAAACGCGGTAGCTGATTTCTATGCAGAGCTGTACCAGTTTTAGTAAATCAACACCACTGTCTCACTCTGCTCTGCACATGCTTAGTTGCTCTCTATTTTTGTCGCTGTGCCAAAAACCAGAGCCACTAGAGTCTGATCTGCTGACAACCTAAAGATTTACTGCTGCTCATGGGCTCTGGACTTCAGCAAAATGGCAACCTCCAGCAAGAAGAAACAAGAAAAATGCTGGAGGCAAATTATTGCCGCGTCGAAAGGGTGGTGATAAATAGCATGTACTCAGAATGTTCTGGAGTGGTAAGTGGGGTACCCCAAGGCTCTGTCTGGGACCAATTCTGTTTCAATTATTTATAAATGATATAGAAGATGAGATAAATAGCTCAATCTCAGTGTTCGCTGATGACACAAAAAGAAGCATGGCAATAACATTACAGCAGGATAAAGAAACTTTATAAGAGCACCTGAATAAATTAATGGGCAACTGAGGTTTAATATTGAAAAATGTAAAGTAATGCACCTGGGGATTAAAAATATAAATGTAAGTTACTCGCTAGGGGAGAACCTCTGGGGGAATCCAGGATGGAGAAGAATCTGGGGATCCTAGTAGAGGACAGACTGAGTGATAGCATGCAATGCCAAGCTGCAGCAAGCAAAGCTAGCAGACTATTAGCATGCATTAAAAAGTGAATTTACTCTAGAGATAAAACTATAAAATATCAAGAATTATGTTGTACAATGGGTAAAATCATCTCATTGACATAGAAAAACACAAAACACAAAAAATTTCCCTGTGATAATGTTGTAAATTTATCATCACCCTACTGCAGCTGGGTGGGGATAGGCTTGCAGTAACTTCACTTCAACACTTTAACACTTAACACTTTAAGCTGCATAGGGGTTTTTTCACTGTCAGGGTGATAAGGATGTGAAACCCCTTCCACAATTGGAAGTATCAGCAGGAAGTATTGATAGTTTTAAAAGACTATTGGACATGCATCTTAGCGAACACAATTTACAGGGATATTGGAAATGATTATTGACATGAACACACATACACAGGTTGAACTGGATGGACTAGTGTTTTTTTTCAACCTTACCAACTAATTTTGGTAGCATAATACCATATTGTGGAATGTATGTTCCTTGCTAAAAAAAAACATTATTTTTTATCAAGTTGTTATGTAAAGTTACATTTTAACTTAGAAAGATTCCCTATTGATTTTTTTTTTCAGTTGCAATTTACTATTATACCTCTTTAATAATTAGAAGAATTCTCTCTAGTCAAGGTCAGCATTACCTTTGAGAGTTCCTCCTGCAGCAGGGAACGCAGTCTTCACCAAAGGGTGCATTGGGAGGCAGAAAAATATCAGAGGATGAATAGACTGCCCATTAGTCTGCTGTGCAGTTTGACAGGTGGATTTGTAATAATACAGCAGCTTCCAAGTGCTAATCGTGCACATACAGGTTTTCCTGTCTCAGATGTTATCCTGCCTTTTGCTTTGTCATTAATGCACTACACCAGCTTATTGGCAGGTCATTAGGGTAGCATAGTTCATGCCTGGAATGGCCTGCAGAGCAGAATTAAGCAATCTCTTGGAGGTTATCCTGACATTCATATATCAGCTTTCACTTTCTTATGCCAATACATACTTTAGAACTTTATAAAAAAACAAAAAAAAAAACATTAGCGTATTCTTACCTGCTTGATCACACTGTACATTGAGTTGCACACACCTAGCTCAGTATACAATTTTGACATCTACTGAGATGAGTGAACTGTTGCACATGCAGGGCAGTGACGTCATCTTGGCCCGGCCAATCAAAAGACATAGAAGAAGACCTGGGCGAATATATCAGCGGCCAGCAGGGAGCTGCTGGACACCGCATAGCTGGTGCTCTGGAACACTTATTGTGTATCCACCATTTTGCATTGAATTTGCTTATGTACCGTATATACTCGAGTATAAGCCGAGTTTTTCAGCACATTTTTTTGTGCTGAAAATGCCCCCTCGGCTTATACTCGAGTCTGTGTCCATCTTCATCTTTGTGCGCCTGATCCCTGGACCCCTAACATGGTACACATGTAGCCCCACTCTTCCTCTACAAGTGTGCAAAGTTTGTTGTCCGGGAGACCTACGGCCGGGGAGCACCGATTTTTCAAAGCCGGGCACCTCTTCCATAGACTCCCATGTTAAACGTCAGTCTAGTCACACAGCGCAGGAGATCAGGTAGGGAGATTGGGCACAGTGAGGCATGGGCACAGTGACAGTGAGGCATGGGCACAGTGAGGCATGGGCACAGTGACAGTGAGGCATGGGCACAGTGAGGCATGGACACAGTGAGGCATGGACACAGTGAGGCATGGGCACAGTAAGGCACAGTGAGGCATGGACACAGTGAGGCATGCACATGGACACAGTGAGGCAAAGCGAGGCACAGTGAGGCATGCAGATGGACACCCTAGGCTTATACTCGAGTCAATAAGTTTTCCCATTTTTTTGTGGTAAAATTAGGTGCCTCGGCTTATATTCGGGTCAGCTTATACTCGAGTATATACGTTATGTATAATATCTTTGAGAAATAAAACCCATAGGAATACCGAATAAACTACTATAATAAGCGTCCCGTTCCTATATACTTTCCCCAATCCCCCTCCCCTTTTAATTTTAATATTTTTTTTGCCTTTCCCCCTTTTCCCAAATGTGATTATATTCATTTTATTAACCAACGCATCCTTATAAAAATGGTCAGATATTTGATAAGTATATACATAAAATCAAATCTTTGGTATTTTTTGTAACCATATTAATACCATACTATAAATTGTACTACAAATCAATTGTTACCGTATATTCAACATAGTTATGTGATTATTTCAATATTACGTTGTAATGTGTTCTCATGTTTAATCAATAAAAACATTGTGAAACAAAAAAAAATCTTTGTACTGAAGCCTAGTGGTAATTTGGATAGCTACAACTTGCGATGCAATGTTTGTAAAATGGTGCAGTCCAGTTACCAACATGTTTAAATTAATTAGTTTAGTCCGCTTAGCTAGACCCCTCCCTTCTTCTTCATGTTCTTCAGAGATTATCCAGCCTTCATAGTGGACATGATGTAAAAGATCATTGTTCATTCACACTCTGATATGACCGCTGAACATCCATTTATTGCATTTTACAAGTAAAACTATATTGGATTAAACTGCTGTCTCTTATTGGAGAGGAATGCTGATTCAACAGGCGATCATACTGGCCACATAGGATGGGTGTGTCAATTTATAAGGTGGTGCTTTGAAACAGAAAAGCTGGAGTGAAGGTAAGTATAGTTCCCCTTTAAAGTATACCTGTCTGTACTTGATACATGTTAAATCAACGGATTTAGAGATATAGGCAGCTGAAGTTATATTCAAATGCAGGAGTGTGTAGGACCAAGCTCAGCTTTTACAGAAAAAGTCATCATATGCATATATTTGCAGCCACCTCTATCTTTGTGTCTACTGAAATTTTTGATGTACCGTATGGTTATCAGTGAATGTGCCCTTTTTTTTCATCATATGCTTAATTCGAATTGCCCAAACTTGAGATAAACCTACTTTAAAGCTGAACTCTAGGCATATATACAAGACACAATGTAATGCAATGCTGTACAAACTTTCCAAATCCAAGAAGTATCTGAATCTGACCTGGTATCAGACTCTTGCAGTCCCTTTACAGCTGAGCTTAGACTGGTAGAAGAAGAAGCAACGCAAGGCACCATCACACAGCTGTTCTTAAGTGCTTATGTGCTAATGAGATGAGCTCATCAGTTTTCTGATTTTCATTTCACTGTTAAGTCAACCGCTTGGGGGGAGACAACACCTCAAACAGAGCCTTTTATAATGGTAATAACTAGGGATGAGCTTCGAGTTCGAGTCAAACTCATGTTCGACTCGAACATTGCCTGTTCGCCCATTCGCCGAACAACGAACTTCCTTCACTGTGTAAATTTAAATTACACAGTGAAGGAAGTTCCCCGCTCAGGCCAATGACGTAGGCGGGGTCCGACATACCGAGGGGGCGGACCTGATGGGGAACTTCGTTCGCTGTGTAAAACATGTATAGACCCGCCCCTTCTCATGTTCCGCATCTGGTCCGCTGAGCGGTCTATACATTTAAAACACAGCGGAGGAAGTTCCCCATCAGGTCCGCACAGGCACAATCAATGACGGACAGCGCTGGACATTGGGATCGCCGCGGGACACTGGATTTCATCGCTGGAATGTTTTTTTTTTTTTATAAAGGACTTTTTCAAGGTGTTTGTGTGTTTTTATTTACATTTTTTGACACTTTCTTCGTGAAATGGTAGGGGTACAGTGTACCTCTTACCAATTCACATAGGGGGGGCCGGGATCTGGGAGTCCCCTTTGTTAAAGGGGTCTTCCAGATTTCGATAAGCCCCGCGCCCGCAGACCCCCACAACCACCGGGCAAGGGTTGTGGGGATGAGGCCCTTGTCCCCACATCCTCCCCATGTTGAGAGCATGTGGCCTGGTACGGTTCAGGAGGGAGGGGGGGCCGCTCTCTCGTCCCCCCCTCTTCCCCTGCGGCTGGCCAGGTTGCGTGCTTGGATAAGGGTCTGGTATGGATTTTTGGGGGGACTCCACGCCATTTTTTTTTACATTTGCGGCGGGGTTCCCCTTAATATGCATTCCAGACCTAAAGGGCCTGGTAATTGAATTTGGGGGAACCCCCACGCTTTTTTTTTTTTTTTTTTTATCAATGACTTTTCTATGTATTGATAAAAGCCGACAATTCATTATTAGCCGCGAGTGAGTTTTAAATGACTTTTTTTCCTTCAAAAATTACACTTTGTGCAGGGACAGTTCTAAGCACGGGAAACATGCGCCACTTTACATGCATATCATACACACCCCCCAGGTACGAAATTTAAAGGAATATTTCACTTTTATTTTTTCATTTTAAGTATTATTAAAATCACCGCTCCCGTAAAACTGTCTATTTTTTAAACCTTTTTTTGCATTGATACATGTCCCCTGGGGCAGGACCCGGGTCCCCAAACACTTTTTAGGACAATAAATTGCATATTAGCCTTTATAATTAACACTTTAGATTTCGAACGTTCGAGTCCATTGTATTTAATAGGGTTCTAAAGTTCACACGAACATTCTGTCTGTTCGCAGGTTCTGGTGCGAACCTAACAGGGGGGTGTTCGGCTCATACCTAGTAATAACAATTGTTTCATGTATTTTCTTTTTTGTATTGCTGTTCCTCTTTTACTCCTACCTGGAGAAGTGCACCGGCAGTTGGGGATGGTTTAACTGCAGTGAGTGCTGGAATGCAGAGCACAGTTTGTACAGCTTGGGAGCCTTGTGCAGCTTAAAATTTGCATATAATACAAGCTTTTTTTAAGACTTTTAAAGAAAAACATCAGGCCACTTATAACAGGGGTATTTATTGTAAATATGAATTATTAGAAGCAGCAGAGGAAAATTTAAGAAACACTTCATACACAGGCAGCCAGAGGACAGTAAAAGCAGGTGGTTGAACAGTCTTACCACCCCCTTACTGCATACCTCCCAACCATCCCAGATTCGCCAGGGCCATCCCAGAATTTGATGTAAATCCTGGTGTCCGGGTGAATCAAAGCTAAGTTCCAGAGTGGCGGTAGGATCCCACCAATAGAGATTAATGACAAAGGTGTTTCTCCCAATGTAGCTGTGCTAACAAAAAAAAATGTTTACAGACCAGGTCAGCCCTACTGAGATTTGCTTAACATAGATACACTGTAAGAAAGTGAAAGTAAGAGTGAATATTCGTGATTTTTTTTATCAATCTACAAAATGCAAAGTGAGAAGAAAACCTAAATCAAATAAATATTTGGTGTGACTACCCTTTGGATTTAAACCAGCACCAATTCTTACATGTACACACTTTGTAGACGTTCACAAAGTCAGAGATGTTGTAGGATTAGCCCACGTTCACACTGGGGCTGCGGGAGTGAAGCCTGCGAGTTCAGCTGAACTCACACGATTTCACTCCTGCTGGCAGTCCCGATTTCAGCCGCGATTTCAAAGACATCTGAAACAGATGTCAATGTAAATCGTGGCTGAAATCACAAAAAGTAGTACAGAAACTACTTTTTGTAATCGGTGCAGCGCCGCAGATGCGGCGTCGCACCGATTAGGACGGTGCCATTGCCCGCAATTTGCGACAAATTTCGCCAATTTGACATGCGATTTGACATGTCAAATCGCATGTCAAATCGCACCAGTGTGAACCAGGGCTTAGAGTCAGTTGTATGATTAACCAATTATATCAAGCAGGTATTAATAATCATCAATTTCATACGTAGGTTGAAACACAGTATTAACTAAAACAGGAATAGCTGTGTAGAAGACTTAAAACTGGGTTAGGAACAGCCAAACTCTGCTACTAAGGTGAAGTTGTGGAAGACAATTTTTATGTCACAGGTCATACACCATGGCAAGACTGAGCACAGCAACAAGACACAAGGTAGTTGTACTCATAGGTGTGCACAGGCTGTTGCATTAGGGTGTGCACCCCAAAGCTTAAACACACACTACTGATCACCCATGATGTTCTTTCAGAAAGGGAAGGGGATGGTCAATTACATATTTCCCAGCCCCTTCCTCCACTCATCCTAAAACATCCTTGCAGTAACAGCTGACGGGAAAGGATGGAAGCTGGTAGCACTGCAGGGGGATAGAGGGAGCCAGGGAAGTAGGGGGAATCTGTGCTGTAAAGGGTGATTAGGGTGTGCCTGGGCACATCTGGCACCCCCTGTGCGCACGCCTATGGTTGTACTGCATCAGCAAGTTCTCTCCCAGGCAAAGATTTCAAAGCAGACTGGGGTTTCATGATGTGCTGTCGAAGAAGCATACAGAAACAGGCAAAGTTGAGGACCATAGGCCAAGTGGTAGGCCAAGGAAACTTTATGCAGCAGATAAAAGACACATTATGCTTAATTCTCTTTGACATCAAAAGATGCCCAGCAGTGCCATCAGCACACAACTGGTGGAAACCAGTGGGACCCAGGTACACCCATCACCTTCCTGGAAAAGTCTGGTCAGAAATTGACGCTATGGAAGAATTGTGGCCAAAAAGCCATACCTCCGATATAGAAACAAGGCTAAGCGACTCAATTATGCATAAAAAAACCCCAAAGAAACTGGGATGCAGAAACATGGCAACAGGTGCTCTGGCCTAATGAGTCAAAATGGCTGTAGCAGGAGGCAGTTTGCTCACTGAAGGGCTGGAGAGCTGTACAAAAATGAGTGTCTGCAGGCAAAAGTGAAGTATGGTGGAGGTTCCTTGCAAGTTTGGGGCTGCATTTCTGCAAAGGGAGTTGAAGATTTGATCAGGATTAACCACTTAAGCCCCGGACCATTTCGCTGGCCAAAGACCAGAGCACTTTTTGCGAATCGGCACTGCGTCGCTTTAACTGACAATTGCGCGATCGTGCAACGTGGCTCCCAAACAAAATTGACGTCCTTTTTTTCCCACAAATAGAGATTTCTTTTGGTGGTATTTGATCATCTCTGCAGTTTTTATTTTTTGCGCTATAAACAAAAATAGAGCGACAATTTCGAAAAAAAGCAATATGTTTTACTCTTTGCTATAATAAATATCCCCCAAAAATATATAATTTATTTTTTTTCCTCAGTTTAGGCCGATACATATTCTTCTACATATTTTTGGTAAAAAAATCGCAATAAGCGTTTATTGATTGGTTTGCGCAAAAGTTATAGCGTCTGCAAAATAGGGGATGGTTTTATGGCATTTTTATTATTATTTTTTCTTTACTAGTAATGGCAGCGATCTGCGACTTTTATCGTGACTGCGACATTATGGCGGACACATTGGACACTTTTGACACATTTTTGGGACCATTGTAATTTTTACAGCAATCAGTGCTATAAAAATGCACTGATTACTGTGAAAATGACACTGGCAGGGAAGGGGTTAACCACTAGGTGGCGCTGAAGGGGTTAAGTGTATCCTAGGGCGTTCTTCTAACTGTAGGGGGATGGGCTGTGAGTGACACGACACTGATCACCGCTTCCGATTACAGGAAGCTGTGATTAGTGTCCTGTCACTAGGAAGACTGGGGAAATGCTTGTTTACATCAGCATTTCACCGTTCTTCCTCACCGTGAGACGATCGCGGGCATCCCCGTGCATATTGAGTCCGCGGGACCCGCGGTCGGACTCACGGAGCTCACGGCGGGCACGCGTGTCCACAATGCTGCTTCTTAAAGGGGACGTATATATATGTACATCTGCCTGCCAGTGCCATTCTGTCGACGTATATCGTCGTGTGGCGGTCGCTATGTGGTTAATGTCATCCCCAATGCTGAGAAATACAGGCAGAAACTTATCCATCATGCCATACCATCAGGTAGACGTGTAATTGGCATCAAAATCTTTCTGCAGCAGGACAATGACCCCAAACATACACCTAATGCCATTAGGAACTATCTTCAGCATAAAGAAGCACAAGGAGTCCCAGAGGTGATGGTTTGGCCTCCACAAAGCCCTGATCCCAACATCATCGAGCCTGTCTGGGAATTCATGCAGACAGAAGAATCTGAGGCAGCCTACATCCATGGAAGATTTGTGGTTTATTCTCCAAGACGTTTGGAACAACCTACCTGCCGAGTTCTTACAAAAACTCTGCGCAAGTGTACCTAGAAGAATTGGTGCTGTTTTAAAGGCAAAGGGTGGTCACACCAAATATTGATTTGATTTGGATTTCTCTTCTGTTCATTTACTTTCCATTTTGTTAATAAAACAAAACTATTAACACTTCTATTTCTGAAATCATTCTTAATTTACAACATAGGAAGTTACTTCATTTTTATATTTTTTTGCAAAAATCTTACAAAAATGTTGGCTGTTTTATAACATGAGAAAGTTGAGAGAGAAAAAAAATATTTTTTTTTTTATTCTTTAACCACTTCAATACAGGGCACTTTCGCCCCTTCCTTCCCAGGCCAATTTTCAGCTTTCAGCGCTCTCGCACTTTCAATGAAAATTGCGCGGTCATGCTATGCTGTACCCAAATGAAATTTTTATCATTTTGTTCGCACAAATAGAGCTTTCTTTTGGTGGTATTTATTCACCACTCCGTTTTTTGTTTTTTTTTGCGATATAAGCGAAAAAAGAGTGAAAATTTGGAAAAAAACAACAATATTTTCTTCTTTCTATTTTAAAAGAAATCCAATAAAATCGAATTTTGTCATAAATTTAAGCCAAAATGTATTCTGCTACATGTCTTTGGTAAAAAAAATATCATTAAGTGTATAATAATTGGTTTGTGTGATCACGGACAGATGTCCGCAGATGATCATGTACAGATGTGCGCAGGTGATCACAGACATATGTGTGCAGATGATCATTGGGACATATGATTTTACTGGGACATATGTGGGGGATAGGTGTTTTTACTGTGTGGGGACATGTGTGGGGACATGTGTGTGGGGACATGTGTTTTGGGGACTTTGTGTGTTTACATTGTGTGTGACATTAGGCTGGTGATCAGTGTGTAAAAAGATGTAAAAAACTGCTCATACTCACTGATCTCCGGCCGGCTGCAACGATCCGCTCTCCTCTCCTCACCGACAACTTTTGTGTGAGGAGATGAGAGCCGATCGCCTAGCAACTGGCTCTCTATTTACATCACATGATGGCTGTGATTGGACACAGCCGTCATGTGATCAGGAGGGTCAATCACAGAGCTCTCCTGCCTATCGGAGATGTATGCGCGATCCCCCTCCACTCAGAAGGAGGAAGAGCCCACCTGGCCGTATATATGCAGTGGCCGGGTGGGATGTGGTTGTAGCGATACCTCCAACTAAGAAGGCCGCAGATTTAGTTGGGCCCTGAAGACAGCTCCGCCAACCCCCGGCAATCTGCTCAACCCCCTACTGGCACAGCTAGTAAGGGGAGATAGGACTGCGTGACCGCAACTCTAGGTGACGCAGTCCTATGGCAAACACACACACAGTGATATACTTTAAAACTCCTATTAAAGTAAGGGAAACTGACACCAATGTACTTGACCCAGATATTTTACTGAGGCTAATGGGCAAGTAATAAACAACAGTATAACAAGTTGCAGATCCCTGCAATAAACAGTAATAAAGATAAACAGAGTAATCAGAATAATAAAGTATTGCTATGCAACTCTAGCGCTGCCCTTTTACAGCTACTTCCCCTCATGGGTAGACTAACACCCAGCAATGTCTACCTATGCAGTCAGGCCTGACTGATCTAAATGGAAGTTCAGTGAAACAATATTCGCTAGAAATCTTTCGGTGGTGCACTTGAAGAACAACTTTGTAATCCGAACGAATAGTAAAGATAAAAGTATCTGTCTTTAAACAGCTCTCACCACCCGGACAAGTCCAAGTCCGTTTCCTCCATCGATTCGTCTAGGAACAGGAATCCACCGACATCCAAGTCTTCAATCCTTCTGGTGTACTGCAGCAAGGATGAGAAGATGTTTCTAAGGCTCTGCTAGGCTGGCAGAGGGGCTCTTTGGAAAGGAGCACAAGGCCCAGGCTTCAGGCCTTGTGCACACAGCAGTTCAGCACAGAGATCCTCTTGCTAGGAGAGGGGGTGTCCAAAGAGACCGAACAAACTCCACCTCCCCTTTATAAAGTCTGCCCCAGCAGTCTCTGTTCCGGAGCAATGTACCCTGGGTGCTGCAAGATGTACTGGGAGATGTAGTCTCTCTCTCTCCTCTGCTTTCACTTCCAGTAATGTCTCTTTACTTCCTCCCGACTCACCTCTCACCTGGAACTTCTTGTCTCTCTGCATTAAAGGGGAACACCCCGCTACATGGTTAAATATTTTCTTTAACCACTTAACAACCACCTGCCGACAAATAACGTCGACAAGGTGGTTGCTTAACTCTGGGAGGACGTTATATAACGTCCTCCCAGAATCGCGCTCCCGCGCGCCCCCTGGGGCGCGCACACGGGAAACTCCGTGACCGCCGGGTCCAGAGGACCCGGCGGATCACGAATCGCGGTAAATCGCCGCTGATAGCGGCCGTTTACCACGTGATCGCTCCGTCAAATGACGGAGCAATCACTTGTAAACAGACCGGCGTCATTTGATGACGCCGGTTCCTCCCTCCCCTCTCTGTACCGATCGGTACAGTGTGAGAGGGGAGGGGGAGGGAGCGGATGGCAGCAGCAGCACTGTGGGCTGGATCTGTGACAATTGCAGTCACAGATCCAGCCATCCATCCATCCCTGCTCAGCCATCCCTGTGCTATACCCTGCCAATACTCTGCAATACACCCTGCCAATACTCTGCAATACCCTGGTGCAATACTCTGCAATACCCTGGTGCAATACTCTATACCCTGGTGCAATACTCTGCAATACCCTGCGAAATACTCTGCAATACCCTGCGAAATACTCTGCAATACCCTGCGAAATACTCTGCAATACCCTGGTGCAATACTCTGCAATACCCTGGTGCAATACTCTGCAATACCCTGGTGCAATACTCTGCAATACCCTGGTGCAATACTCTGCAATACCCTGCACAATACTCTGCAATACCCTGCACAATACTCTGCAATACCCTGCAAAATACTCTGCAATACCCTGCAAAATACTCTGCAATACTCTGCAATACCCTGCACAATACTCTGCAATACCCTGCACAATACTCTGCAATACCCTGCACAATACTCTGCAATACCCTCCACAATACTCTGCAATACCCTCCACAATACTCTGCAATACCCTCCACAATACTCTGCAATACCCTCCACAATACTCTGCAATACCCTCCACAATACCCTGTGCAATACCCTCCACAATACCCTGTGCAATACCCGTGCAATACCCTGCCATACACCGCAATACCCTGCCATACACCGCAATACCCTGCCATAGTCCGCAATACTCCGCAATGCCCTGCAATACTCCGCAATGCCCGGCAATACTCCGCAATGCCCGGCAATACTCCGCAATGCCCAGCAATACTCCGCAATGCCCGGCAATACTCTGCAATAACCACTTCCCGCCCTCCGGCCGTCATATGACGTCCGTGACTTTGTGCGAGGATATCTGAATGATGGGAGCAGCTACAGGCATCATTCAGATATTAGCTTTTTCAGCCGGCGATTCCCTACACCATAAGAACAATCATAGCGGCTGTTCCACCGCTTGATCATTCTTACGGGAGGCGAGAGGGGATGTCCCCCCCCCCCCCCGCCGCCCTCCGGTGCTTCTACCGACTCACCGCTACGATCAAAGCCAGGATTGTTGTTCTTTTTTTTTGTATTTTTTTCAGGCTTCCCAGCCTAGAGGTGAGATGTGGGGTCTTATTGACACACCCCCCCCATATCTCACTGTAAAGAGGACCTGTCATGCCATATTCCTATTACAAGGGATGTTTACGTTCCTTGTAATAGGTATAAAAGTGATCAAAAAAATGTTTAGGGCGGAAAAACATGTCAAACTAAAATAAATAAAGTAAAATGAAGAATAAAATATTTATTTTTTTTTAAAGCGCCCCTGTCCCTGTGAGCTCGCATACAGAAGCGAACGCATACGTAAGTCCCGCCCACATATGAAAACGGTTTTCAAACCACACATGTGAGGTATCTCTGCGAACGTTAGAGCGAGAGCAATCATTTTGGCCCTAGACCTCCTCTGTAACTCAAAACATGTAACCAGTAAAAATATTTAAAGCGTCGCCTATGGGGATTTTTTAAGTAGCGAAGTTTGGCGCCATTCCACGAGTGTGTGCAATTTTTAAGGGCGACATGTTAGGTATCTATTTACTCGGTGTAACTTCATCTTTCACATTATTCAAAAACATTGGGCTAACTTTACTGTTTTTTTTTTTTTTTAAGCACAAAACATTTTTTTTCCGTAAAAAACGCGTTAAAAAAATTGCTGCGCAAATATCGTGCGAGATAAAAAGTTGCAACAACCACCATTATATTCTCTAAGGTCTTTGCTAAAAAAACATATATAATGTTTTGGGGTTCTATGTAATTTTCTAGCAAACAAATGATGATTTTTACATGTAGGAGAGAAATGTCAGAATTGGCCTGGGTGCTCCAGAACGCCTGAAGGTGCTCCCTGCATGTCGGGCCTCTGTATGTGGCCACGCTGTGTAAAAGTCTCACACATGTGGTATCGCCATACTCGGGAGTAATAGCAGAATGTGTTTTGGGGTGTAATTTGTGGAATGCATATGCTGTGTGTGAGAAATAACCTGCTAATATGACAATTTTGTGAAAAAAAAAAAGAGAAAAAAAAAATCTTGATTTTGCAAAGAATTGTGGGAAAAAATGACAACTTCAAAAAACTCACAATGCCTCTTTCTGAATACCTTGGAATGTCTTCTTTCCAAAAAGGGGTCATTTGGGGGGTATTTGTACTTTTCTGGCATGTTAGGGTCTCAAGAATTGAGATAGGCCGTCAGTACTTCAGGTGTGATCAATTTTCAGATATTGGCACCATAGCTTGTGGACTCTATAACTTTCACAAAGACCAAATAATATCCACCAATTTGTACTTATTTTTACCAAAGATATGTAGCAGTATAAATTTTGGCCAAAATTTATGAAGAAAAAATAGTAATTTGCAAAATTTTATAACAGAAACGAAAAAAAAATCATTTTTTTACAAAATTTTCAGTCTTTTTTCTCTTATAGCGCAAAAAATAAAAAAAAACAACAGTGATTAAATACCACCAAAAGAAAGCTCTATTTGTGTGAAAAAAAGGACAAAAATTTCATATGGGTACAGTGTTGTATGACTGAGTAATTGTCATTCAAAATGTGAGAGCACCGAAAGCTGAAAATTGGTCTGGTTATTAAGGGGGTTTAAGTGCCCAGTGGTCAAGTGGTTAAAAAACAAACTCTACAAGTGGCAGCTGTAGTTACTAGTGATATGTAAATGGTAAGGATAAAAATAAGGATTAAATTACAGATTATTATGGTAACAAAATCTTTATTCTCCAAAAAATAATCCATACAGATCCTCTATGGCCTTGGCCATGTAATCTATTTTTCACGAAATTGTTTCTTACTGTGTTTTTCTGCCTCCTAGTAACATTATCCTTGAGCTCTGGTTCTCTCCATTTCTCCCTCACCCCTGTTTGATTGGAACAAGCAGTGTACGTTAGTTGCAGTTGCACTGCTCTAAGGACATTACAAATCCCATAACCCACAATCTATCTCAGGAGTAAGCAGGAGAGAATGGCTACATTCATACATAGAGTGGGACCATGGAGAATCAATGTAGCCACCCTCTAACAAGAAGACAGATCACAGCAGCAAAAAAGGAATTTGGAGATTTGGAGGAATCTGAGAGCAATAGAAGGTACTTTTAAGAATTTAAGAATACATACTAGAATAGAATTTTTAAAAGCAGAATTTAGTGTCACTGTGAAGAACTGGCACACAGGAAAAGCAAAGCAATAAAGGAAGGAGCTAACAGTAATATGACAAAGTATAATCTCACAATGCTGCTTCTAGCTGTGGGCAATACCTCTGCTCACACTTCCATCTGGACTTTCTTTTTATTATTTCTGTTTCAATTATTTACCCTAGTTTTTTTTTATCAAGTAAAACATTATTTTCTGAAAATAAGAGCCAAATAATTTGCATGTCTCTGTGTAGTTTTGTAAGGGAACTTTGTGAAACATTTATGGTTCGTTTTTTTTTTATATATATATATATATATTATAATGATGCAAACACAACATAGACAAAAAGATTGCATTGCTAAACTAGTTTTCTTTCTTAGTTGCCTAGCTTAATGAATTTGTAAATGCTTCACATACTCAATGAATACTGAGCTCTAGGCAAACAGGTAAATGCACAGGTGTAATACATATGTAGCGGCCTCACCTCTCTCTCTTTCTTTATCGGTTATTTGGCTGTCGTCTAGGGGTACCTGGGAGAGAGAGATGATACACACCACGGCCCGTGTCCTCCTCTTACTAGGAGATGAAGGCCAGAGATTGGGCTTTTGTGTAGGTGTCCTAGAGTCAAGTCCAGTCCTTCTTCCCTGACTCCTTTGCTTAGTAACCCAAGTTCCACACAGTGAGTAGGTACAACTCAATTTTATTCTTCTTGCCAAGCAATAAAACAATCTTTCTCCTTTTGAATAATGGGGGGACAGATCGAGGCACAATCCTTTCCCTTCTTGCTGCTGCCCACTGTGCTGTCACCAGTGGTGAATAGTCACTGCCACTGACTAGGTAATATAGAACGTGAATTACCTTCGCTCACTTTGCCCCTGTCAGAGGGAGAAATCCGTCCAAGGGAGAAATGGAGGCCTCTCCGTCACCAGCGATGCTGCGCCGGACTCTCCGGAGAAGTTACTGCGCACCAGTCCTCACAAACTCAGACTCGGGCACCCAAGGAGTTAGGGCCCCCTCAAATTCCTCCACCCTCGCGGAACTCAGTCGAAGGTACTGAGCCCCAGGCATCCACCATAGTACCTCACCCCAGGCTAAAGGTGCCTGAGATGGACTCCATCTCTGCTCCAGCTAGGCCAAGGGCGCCTAGGCCTGGAACACCGGAACGCCAGCACCCAAGCTGAAGGTGCCTGGGCGCGGCCACGTCCTCCGACTCTCCCCCCAAAATCAGGGCCTCCGCCCCCTTTATGACCTCTCCCTTTGCATCACAGCGGGTTCCCCAGATCAAGATGAAGTGACATATTCGTCACGAAACGCGTCATGTCCGACGTTGTTATTCTGGGCTGTTGACCAAACCCCACTCGCTCCTCTCCTCTCCTCGCAATGAACTCTATTGAATGAATTCACCGCCAGCCTACGGAGGATAAGATAAGGACAGTCAGATCTTGCCCCCAGTGGCCTAAACCTGCTATTACACAGGCTTGTGTATCCTCAGATCTAACAGCGTGACGGCTTCAGCTACACGGTCAGCGCTGATGTGTTGAAACAGAGCCAGCGGATCACAGGAGCCGCACGCGACTCCACGGAGGGACGTACTCTATGCAGCAGCCTCCTACAAGCCGGAAGGATTACCTCTCTGAGTAGCAGCACAGCGAGAGCTACAGAGCTCAAGGACATCACTAGAAATCCATAGAGCAACGGCTTAAAAGAGACTCTGGTGTCAGGTGAATCACGGGATGGTTGTTATGGATGGGTAAGCAAGTATATCACCACATGGTTACCGTGCCCCCCTTCCTCCCCTCTATCAAATATCATCTCACCATACTCGGCCAGGACTGGGCTCAAGCCTTTGTCCCTCCATGGACTGTTTGCAATAGACCAAACTCAGAATAAGTCCTATGCCATATTGCTGAGTGCAATCCAGTGCTAATTACACTGTACCAATAGTCTTACCAGCTAATACAAATCTACCTATTGACATATGGAGCTGCACTGCATGAACATTGTATCTGCAGGAATATTAGCCAATACGGCTTGATTCTAATACTCTAGTTTGGATTTAGATTTGAGTTATCATTCATCCTACAGCATAAACCCTACATTGGTTTGGTTTGAACAGTCCTTTCATTCAACAAATGCTGTAAGCTCCGGATATTGATACAATATTCACCCGGTCATTCAGGGCTCATTCCTAGTAAGGACACTTAGGAGTAGTAGAGCGGGCGGCTGAAGTCCACCCAGGCCATCATTTTTACTTTTTCCAACAGTGCACTGTGTATGTTTTTTTTCATGTTTTTATTCTAATGTGCATATATTCAGGAGAAACCCTTTCCCCTATATGAGTATATCCATACTGTTAGGTTGAAATGTGATAATTTAGATAGCATTCGACCAATAAAGTATTTTCTATTTTTCTATTACCAAATGTATTGTGGTTGATTCACCCTATAACCGTCTATTGGGTTTTGTCCCAATCTCCCGTCCCCCCCTCTCCCTTTTTGTTTCTATCCACCATAGTACCTCACCCCAGGCTAAAGGTGCCTGAGATGGACTCCATCTCTGCTCCAGCTAGGCCAAGGGCGCCTAGGCCTGGAACACCGGAACGCCAGCACCCAAGCTGAAGGTGCCTGGGCGCGGCCACGTCCTCCGACTCTCCCCCAAAAATCATGGCCTCCCCCCCTTTATGACCTCTCCCTTTGCATCACAGCGGGTTCCCCGCCCCGCTGTACCAGCTCCAGGGGAGGACAAAAAAGCACGGTTCGCGGTGTGAGTTCAACTCCGACCCCAGGCAACCGCGCCACCCAGGGGCCCCAAGGAACCTCACACCACCAGAGTCCTCACATAAATTCAAATACCCGCTACACTCTCCCCCTGGTGATTTGACACTGGTCCCCAGTGTCTGGTACAAACTCACACCCCACGAATAGTGGTGTCATAAGTTCAGCCCAGAAACCAAACTACACAATTTAACCCTGGATTGTGCCACAACCTAAATGGTAAAGGAATACAACTATAAAACTTTTCAATAAAAACACTTTAAATATTTCACACATTTACATTCCTCCCTCTGGCTATCTAAGAACCACCCACTCTCAGTAGTCTTGACAGACGAATCTCCTGCAGAGGGAAAGAAAAGAAACATACATCCTACCAACATGTGTGTTTGCTTGGAATGAATGAGTCTATCTTAGGAGAAACCCATTCACTCCAATAAGTGCTGCATAATGTAAAAAAAAAAAAAAAAACAATCGTTGCGCAACACTGCCACCTGGTGACAGCGCCACGGTCAAGACACTCATCACTTCCAGATGAACTTTCCTCTTGAACATTTTCTCTGTGATCCTACACTATCTAAAACCCAAAGTCACTGATTTCTTCTGAGTGCCAGGAGAAGGAGGGAGAACCAAACAAAACAGCTCCCATATCTCCAACGAGTAAAATTGCCCAAATCAAAAAAAAAAATAGGGCACAGTCCCTGTGTTCAAGAAAAGGCACTCTGGAAAGTTCAGCCAGGAATAGAAAAGAAAAGCACACGGGAGTCTTTTTTTCTCCCTTACAGGTAAAACCTTGGATGAGGCAGTAATACAGGCTTTAAACGATCATCAAAAGCCTCCACATGGTACTCAATACTTTTTCCTTCTTTGCGGCAGATCACCACTTTGTCCGCATAAATGTGTCTTCCCAGCATCCACTTAGCTTTACAGTCCTGAAAATTCTTGGTGACCGTGGTGAACAAGAAAGGTACCGCCGTGCTTGCTGTACTTTCAGTTTGTCCCACACAAAGGTATCATGCCATCTTTGCCGAAAGACCTCCACCTCATAGAGCAGTTCCCGAGGCAGATACGGGTATTCCCACCCATATTCCTGAGCAACCTTCTGGCCAAAGAGACGCTGCAGCCTTGACAAAGGTGGCATAGTAGCTCGGTCTCCTTCTCCAGGTGGAACAATCGCTTCTGGGTGGCGAGGTGCGTTCACCACCTCGGTGGACCTGGGCCTAGGAGCCCGCAGTGATTGACGTTGCACTCCCGCAACAGGAGCGGGTGAAATGTAGGTTGAATCCAGAAGGGGAACTCCAGACAGAGGACTAGCTTCCTCCCTCAGCGCCGGGGCCTCCACCCGAGGTGTACTATCTCCAGTAGACATGGGCAGGTCCCTCGTAACACGGGCCAAGGGTAGCTTCATCTTGTCCCATCCCTTCTGTTGGAAGATTTTGTCTATCTCCCCATCATCGCCATTGTCAGACAATGAATCCAGGTCAGAGGTGTCGTAGCTGTCAGGAACTTGGTAGGAGGCCGAGATGCTGGGAGGGCTCCCCTTGCGGCCGAGTGCAGCACACCACTGAAGATGACACAGCAGGTGTAGTGCCCACAGAAGCACGGGTGCCTGGTAACTGAAGACAGACGTGCTTGGAAGCTCCAGGAGACAGAGACCAGTGGAGCAACTGGAAAGCTGAGCCAGGAGCCAGGCCAAGGATCATTCACAGGAAGACAGTCCGTAAACAGAATGACCAGGGATGAGCCGAGTCTTAGTACAGGGTGCAGGATATGCAGAGTTCAATAGACAAGCCGGGGTCGGATGCAGGGAGCAGGCAGAAGGAGGTCTGGTGCAAGCCAAGAGTCGAGCCAAAGGATCAGGAAGAGCGGGTCAGAACAAGCCGGGTCGGTACACAGGAGATCAGATCAACAGGTGATTCAGGATACAGGAACACAGGGGGAGCTGAAGATAAACCAGCAAATGCAGACACTAGCAGACTTCCTTATATAGGCCCATGTGACCTGCTGGTAGGGATGCTGGGTCCTAAAGTCCTTCTCCTTCTGTTGGTTCCCTGACAGTGCCTTTGCCTATGCAGGTTTGCCAACCCTGCACCATTACGCACAGGGATGCGCCTATTTCCCTGACAGTGCCCCCCCCCCAACGGGCAGCCTCCGGATGCCCAGTTGCGCCCATTTTGCGGGATGACTGGTGCTTTGTATAAGCCTAGGGGCGTGTACATGACTCGCAGGTTCCCAAGAGCTCTCTTCTGCAGGGTATCCTTTCCACTTAATTAAAAACTGAATTGTCCTACCTCTCTGACGACAGTCAAGGATGGACTCCACTTCAAATTCAGTCTCGTCTCCAACCAGGACCGGAGGTGGGGGTATTTCTTCTCTCCCTGAAAAAGGACTGGAAATTACATGTTTAAGAAGTGCAACATGAAATACAGGGTGGATTTTATACGATTCAGGCAAGGCAAGTTCGAAGGCTACTGGATTTATTTCCCATTTTATTTCAAAAGGGCCAATAAACTTTGGTCTCAATTTTCGGGAAGGACAAGGCAGTTTGAGGTTTGCAGATGAGAGCCACACCTTGTCCCCCACCTTAAAGGCAGGGTTTCCTCTCTTCTTCTTGTCATACTGTCTCTTATATCCTTCTTGGGCTTTACGCATTGTGTCCTGGAGAATCTGATAATTGGCTTGGATGGAATTTATTCTGTCCTGGACTGCCGGGACTGAGGATTCGGGAATGACATTGGGTAAAAATGAAGGGTGGTAGCCATAGTTCGCCCAAAAGGGTGACTGGTTGGTAGCAGTGTGCACAGAGTTGTTATATGCGAATTCTGCACAGGGCAATAATGAGATCCAATCGTCCTGAGAAAAGGAACAAAAACAACGCAGGTATTGCTCTAAGGTCTGGTTAGTCCTTTCTGTTTGGCCGTTACTCTGGGGATGGTAAGCTGTGGAAAAACATGTCTCAATTGATAGTGATTTGCAAAGTTTCCTCCAGAACCTAGAGGTGAATTGTACACCTCTGTCTGACACAATGTTATCTGGTACTCCGTGTAGTCTGACTACTTCTTTAATGAAAATTTCTGCTGTGTCCATGGCAGAAGGTGTGCCCATCATTGGTAAGAAATGCGCCATCTTGGATAGCCGGTCTACTACTACTAGAATGGTTGTAAACTCTTCTGAAGGGGGTAAATCCACAATAAAGTCTAAAGAAATATTTTTCCAAGGTTGTTCTGGAACTGGCAGTGGTCTTAACAGGCCCCAGGATTTTGCGTTGGACCCCTTATTCCTTTGGCATATTGTGCAGGAGTTGACATAGTCCTTACAATCGGCTCTCAGAGTGGGCCACCATAAAGACCGTTGGACCAGTTCGGTCGTTTTTCGGATCCCAAAGTGGCCAGCCAGCTGGTGATCGTGGAAAGTTTTTAGGACCTGAAGCCTGGCTTGCTGTGGGACAAAAATCCTGTCTTGATGCCAAAGGAGTCCCTCCTGGCTTCTGAGGGAGGAGATTTCTGTTTCCGTGCACTGAGTGGATGCTTGTTCAATTGAAGCTCTTAAATCAGGCTGGATCAAGAGGAAGTTTTGAGGGGACAGAATTGGACTGGGTGTGATCTCTTCAGGGGTATCAGGAAACATTCTGGACAAGGCTTCGGCTTTTCCATTTTTAGACCCTGGGCGGAAGGTGATATGGAAATTGAATCGAGAAAAGAATAAAGCCCATCGAGCCTGCCGGGGTCTCAGTCGCTTGGCCGTGCGGAGATACTCCAAGTTCTTATGATCTGTAAAGATCAAAATAGGGTGGACGGCGCCCTCCAGGAGATATCTCCATTCCTCCAGGGCGGTCTTTATTGCCAAGAGCTCTCGATCCCCTACGTCGTAGTTCTTCTCAGGCTGGGTCATCTTCCGTGAAGAGAAGGCCACAGGATGAAGTAGGGCTTTGGGCCCCTGACGCTGGGAAAGAACTGCTCCTGTGGCTACTTCGGAGGCATCAACTTCCAGAACATAGGGCAAGGCAGGATCGGGATGCTGTAAAACAGGTGCAGAGGTAAAGAGGACCTTTAGTTGATCAAAGGCCGTTTGTGCTGCTTCGGACCACTGGAATCTGGTATGCTGACGTGTTATCTGGGTAATTGGTGCTACAATGGTAGAAAAGTCTCTTTCAAATCTTCGGTAAAAATTTGCGAAGCCGATGAACCTCTGAACACTCTTCTTATCAGAAGGGGCCGGCCACTCAAGAATGGCTTTCACCTTCTGAGGATCCATGGCTATCCCATTGGTGGTGATAATGAGTCAGAAGAACTGGATTGTCGTCTTCTCGAAGTCGCATTTTTCGGCTTTTACATACAATCCGTGTACCCTGAGGATGCCCAGTACCTTTTTTACATGTGTTCTGTGAAGCTCCAGAGTAGCTGAGAATATGAGGATATCATCGAGGTAGACGATAATGAAGTGGTCTAGGTACTGCCGGAAGATATTGTTTATGAAATGTTGGAATGTGGCTGGGGCGTTGCATAATCCAAATGGCATTACTAAGTATTCAAAATGTCCAAACCTTGTTCTGAACGCTGTTTTCCACTCGTCCCCCTCCCGGATGCGGACAAGATTGTAGGCTCCCCGTAGGTCTAGTTTAGTGAAGACATGAGCTGTACGGAACCTCTGGAAGAGTTCTAGGATGAGGGGGAGCGGGTAGCGATTTTTAAGAGTAACTCTATTCAATTCTCTGTAATCCACACATGGCCTCAAAGTTTTATCCTTCTTCTCAACAAAGAAAATGCCGGCACCGGCAGGAGAGGAGGAAGGGCGGATAAATCCCTTTTCAAGGTTTTCATCAATATACTGTCTCAAAGTCTCAAGTTCAGTCTCAGAGAGGGGAAAAATACGGCCAAAAGGAATCTCAGCCCCCGGTAACAACTCAATGGGGCAATCGTAGGGACGATGCGGGGGTAGAGTATCTGCTTTCTTCTTGTCAAAGACATCCTTGAACTCCTGATAGGCTGCTGGTATATTGGGATCCACACTGGGTGTGGGTAGAACAGACATGCAACTGGAAGAGTCCTTGGTTTCAGGAACAAGACAATGCTGCCGGCAGTAGGGAGAGGTGAAGAAAACTTCCCTTTTGGACCAGTCAATCTGAGGGTTGTGCGCCTGTAGCCATGGGGTTCCCAAGATGACAGGGAATATAGGAGAGCTCAGGACATCAAAACGTAGAAATTCCTGATGACCAGAATTGATGGAGGTAAGGATAGGTGCCGTTTCCTGGGTGACATGCCCGGAACTGGGCATTGAGCCGTCGGCCAGGTGGACAGTCAGTCTTTGGCCCTTGTGGTGGAGGGGAATAGCGAGTCTCTTTGCCAGTGTCAGATCCAAAAAGCAACTACATGCCCCGGAATCCAGTATTGCTTGGAGGTGAACTTCTTGTCCTGCTATCAGTAATGTGACAGGAAGAGTAATGTGAGAGGAGGAGGACCTGGACACCTGACAGTTGACCGTGGTGCGGAGGACCGATTTCCTGGGTCTTATGGGGCAAAAGGTTATATAATGACTGGTTCCCCCGCAGTAGAAGCAAAGGTTCGCCTGTCGGCGACGAAGTCTCTCCCCTGAGGTTAATGCCGGATGGGCCAGGCCAAGCTGCATAGAACTAGATGTGGGCGGAGTTTCGAGAAGTTGGGGGGTTTGGATGCGTTCAGACCGGCGCTCTCGTAAGCGTCTGTCGAGTTGCATAGTCAATAGGATGAGACCCTCTAGAGTTGAAGGGGTCTTGACTCTAGACAGTTCATCCTTGAGGGATTCAGACAGTCCCAGCCGATACTGATAACGTAACGCTGCCTCGTTCCATCCTGAGTCTGAGGACCAGGTACGGAATTCCACTGTGTAATCTTCCGCGGGGCGCTGACCCTGCCGTATGCCATGTAGAGCAGCTTCAGCAGTGGCCGCCCGCAGGGGATCATCATATAACTGGGCCATGATTTCAAAGAACTGGTCCACAGAATTGATGAGGGGACTCTCCTGCTCCAGTAAGCCATGAGCCCATACTTGGGGTTCATCAGTCAGCAAAGAAATGATGAATCCCACTTTCACTGCTTCAGAGTAAAAGGTCCGTGGTTGCAGAGCCAGGTACAGGTAACAGGCGTTTTTAAAGGATCGGAATTTCTTCCGATCACCGGAGAAGCGTTCAGGTGTTGGCACTCGTGGTTCCGGAGGGGGCATCACCACAGCAGGAGTGGTTGCCAAGGAACTAGTTAAAGATGACCCTTGACCTGCGGGAGAAGGTTTTGCAGGCAGGTGCTGCAGTCGGCCCTCTAATTGGCGGTACTCTTTCTGGAGTTCTTGGATGGCCTGGGTGAGGGCTGTGATCTGTAGGCTGGCGGCTTCCAGCGGGGAGACACCTCCGTCGGCCTCTGACATGGCTGGTTTATACTGTCAGGAACTTGGTAGGAGGCCGAGATGCTGGGAGGGCTCCCCTTGCGGCCGAGTGCAGCACACCGCTGAAGATGACACAGCAGGTGTAGTGCCCACAGAAGCACGGGTGCCTGGTAACTGAAGACAGACGTGCTTGGAAGGTCCAGGAGACAGAGACCAGTGGAGCAACTGGAAAGCTGAGCCGGGAGCCAGGCCAAGGATCATTCACAGGAAGACAGTCTGTAATCAGAATGACCAGGGATGAGCCGAGTCTTAGTACAGGGTGCAGGATATGCAGAGTTCAATAGACAAGCCGGGGTCGGATGCAGGGAGCAGGCAGAAGGAGGTCTGGTGCAAGCCAAGAGTCGAGCCAAAGGATCAGGAAGAGCGGGTCAGAACAAGCCGGGTCGGTACACAGGAGATCAGATCAACAGGTGATTCAGGATACAGGAACACAGGGGGAGCTGAAGATAAACCAGCAAATGCAGACACTAGCAGACTTCCTTATATAGGCCCATGTGACCTGCTGGTAGGGATGCTGGGTCCTAAAGTCCTTCTCCTTCTGTTGGTTCCCTGACAGTGCCTTTGCCTATGCAGGTTTGCCAACCCTGCACCATTACGCACAGGGATGCGCCTATTTCCCTGACAGTAGCACTCAGCGGGCAGATAATTCCCAGTCACGGAACTATCCCCCTTGACGGCCTCTACCGACTGTGGGCTACCGCCACTTTCTACCACGCAGACAGTCCCAACCCCTGGCTCACCTGGGCCTTTGGAAGAATAGGGATGTCCAGGACTTTTCCTACCGGAGCCATCCAGGCCAGGCAAGCAGTGGGGCGAAGCTCTTCCACGACCATACGAGGCCATCACTAGGCCGACTTTTCTCTTCGCGGGCCGGAGCAGGGAGCTGCTGGTGACCGAGGCAGCATCCTCTGATTTTTCTCTTTTCACCTCTGTTTGGGCAGTCACTTCACCCGGATCAGTGCGCACGGGGAACGCACCAGCATCGATCTCTCCCTCCGGAGTGGCAGTCCCTGTGAGGTAGTTGAGGTGGAAAGCCCGAGGCTTTTCTGTGGATGGTTCCACCTCGAAGAGGTATTCTTTGCAGACCTCACAGCGCCCAAACGGCTTCAGCTGGACCACCAGTCCCGAACAGCCGGGACAGATCACACCGAGGTCCTCCATGTCTCTGCAGGTGTACAGAGCCAATCGCCCCTGGGGCCTTAGTCTAATCCCCGTATCCATAATCGGAGCAGCCAGAGAAGACATATCCGCGAAGGAAGGAACAGAAATCCACAGAGCACTTGAAGCCATCCTCTCTCTTTGCTGCTCCATTGCGCACTGACCCACCTGCGCCGGAATCTCCACGTGCGTACGTCCACATGGCCAGACTCCTCCCACGTTCTGCACTTGTTCGCAGGGCTTTTCCCTTGCCCCGCCCACGAACTACGCAGTTGTGAGTTGCCTCGTGGCGCGTTGGCCAATATGGCTGACCTACTCGGAACTCCTCTGGGCAGCAAAGTTCAAATTCAGACACCATACACATATCCCGGATACGATGCCCCCACGTGTAGCGGCCTCACCTCTCTCTCTTTCTTTATCGGTTATGTGGCTGTTGTCTAGGGGTACCTGGGAGAGAGAGATGATACACACCACGGCCCGTGTCCTCCTCTTACTAGGAGATGAAGACCAGAGATTGGGCTTTTGTGTAGGTGTCCTAGAGTCAAGTCCAGTCCTTCGTCCCTGACTCCTTTGCTTAGTAACCCAAGTTCCACACAGTGAGTAGGTACAACTCAGTTTTATTCTTCTTGCCAAGCAATAAAACAGTCTTTCTCCTTTTGAATAATGGGGGGACAGATCGAGGCACAATCCTTTCCCTTCTTGTTGCTGCCCACTGTGCTGTCACCAGTGGTGAATAGTCACTGCCACTGACTAGGTAATATAGAACGTGAATTACCTTCGCTCACTTTGCCCCTGTCAGAGGGAGAAATCCGTCCAAGGGAGAAATGGAGGCCTCTCCGTCACCAGCGATGCTGCGCCAGACTCTCCGGAGAAGTTACTGCGCACCAGTCCTCACGAACTCAGACTCGGGCACCCAAGGAGTTAGGGCCCCCTCAAATTACTCCACCCTCGCGGAACTCAGTCGAAGGTACTGAGCCCCAGGCATCCGCCATAGTACCTCACCCCAGGCTAAAGGTGCCTAAGATGGACTCCATCTCTGCTCCAGCTAGGCCATGGGTGCCTAGGCCTGGAACACCGGAACGCCAGCACCCAAGCTGAAGGTGCCTGGGCGCGGCCACGTCCTCCGACTCTCCCCCCAAAATCAGGGCCTCCGCCCCCTTTATGACCTCTCCCTTTGCATCACAGCGGGTTCCCCGCCCCGCTGTACCAGCTCCAGGGGAGGACAAAAAAGCACGGTTCGCGGTGTGAGTTCAACTCCGGCCCCAGGCAACAGCGCCACCCAGGGGCCCCAAGGAACCTCACACCACCAGAGTCCTCACATAAATTCAAATACCCGCTACACTCTCCCCCTGGTGATTTGACACTGGTCCCCAGTGTCTGGTACAACCTCACACCCCACGAAAGGTGGTGTCATAAGTTCAGCCCAGAAACCAAACTACACAATTTAACCCTGGATTGTGCCACGACCTAAATGGTAAAGGAATACAACTATAAAACTTTTCAATGAAAACACTTTAAATATTTCACACATTTACATTCTTCCCTCCCTCTGGCTATCTAAGAACCACCTACTCTCAGTAGTCTTGACAGACGAATCTCCTGCAGAGGGAAAGAAAAGAAACATACATCCTACCAACATGTGTGTTTGCTTGGAATGAATGAGTCTATCCTAGGAGAAACCCATTCACTCCAATAAGTGCTGCATAATGTAAAAAAAACAAAAAAACAATCGTTGCGCAACACTGCCACCTGGTGACAGCGCCACGGTCAAGACACTCATCACTTCCAGATGAACTTTCCTCTTGAACATTTTTTCTGTGATCCTACACTATCTAAAACCCAAAGTCACTGATTTCTTCTGAGTGCCAGGAGAAGGAGGGAGAACCAAACAAAACAGCTCCCATATCTCCAACGAGTAAAATTGCCCAAATCAAAAAAAAACTAGGGCACAGTCCCTGTGTTCAAGAAAAGGCACTCTGGAAAGTTCAGCCAGGAATAGAAAAGAAAAGCACACGGGAGTCTTTTTTTCTCCCTTACAGGTAAAACCTTGGATGAGGCAGTAATACAGGCTTTAAACGATCATCAAAAGCCTCCACATGGTACTCAATACTTTTTCCTTCTTTGCGGCAGATCACCACTTTGTCCGCATAAATGTGTCTTCCCAGCATCCACTTAGCTTTACAGTCCTGAAAATTCTTGGTGACCGTGGTGAACAAGAAAGGTACCGCCGTGCTTGCTGTACTTTCAGTTTGTCCCACACAAAGGTATCATGCCATCTTTGCCGAAAGACCTCCACCTCATAGAGCAGTTCCCGAGGCAGATACGGGTATTCCCACCCATATTCCAATCCTGAGCAACCTTCTGGCCAAAGAGACGCTGCAGCCTTGACAAAGGTGGCATAGTAGCTCGGTCTCCTTCTCCAGGTGGAACAATCGCTTTTGGGTGGCGAGGTGCGTTCACCACCTTGGTGGACCTGGGCCTAGGAGCCCGCAGTGATTGACGTTGCACTCCCGCAACAGGAGCGGGTGAAATGGAGGTTGAATCCAGAAGGGGAACTCCAGACAGAGGACTAGCTTCCTCCCTCAGCGCTGGGGCCTCCACCCGAGGTGTACTATCTCCAGGAAAAAGTGGGCAGGTCCCTCGTAACACGGGCCAAGGGTAGCTTCATCTTGTCCCATCCCTTCTGTTGGAAGATTTCGTCTATCTCCCCATCATCGCCATTGTCAGACAATGAATCCAGGTCAGAGGTGTCATAGCACTCAGCGGGCAGATAATTCCCAGTCACGGAACTATCCCCCTTGACGGCCTCTACCGACTGTGGGCTACCGCCACTTTCTACCACGCAGACAGTCCCAACCCCTGGCTCACCTGGGCCTTTGGAAGAATAGGGATGTCCAGGACTTTTCCTACCGGAGCCATCCAGGCTAGGCAAGCAGTGGGGCGAAGCTCTTCCACGACCATACGAGGCCATCACTAGGCCGACTTTTCTCTTCGCTGGCCGGAGCAGGGAGCTGCTGGTGACCGAGGCAGCATCCTCTGATTTTTCTCTTTTCACCTGTGTTTGGGCAGTCACTTCGCCCGGATCAGTGCGCACGGGGAACGCACCAGCATCGATCTCTCCCTCCGGAGTGGCAGTCCCTGTGAGGTAGTTGAGGTGGAAAGCCCGAGGCTTTTCTGTGGATGGTTCCACCTCGAAGAGGAATTCTTTGCAGACCTCACAGCGCCAAAACGGCTTCAGCTGGACCACCAGTCCCGAACAGCCGGGACAGATCACACCGAGGTCCTCCATGTCTCTGCAGGTGTACAGAGCCAATCGCCCCTGGGGCCTTAGTCTTATCCCCGTATCCATAATCGGAGCAGCCAAAGAAGACATATCTGCGAAGGAAGGAACAGAAATCCACGGAGCACTTGAAGCCATCTTCTCTCTTTGCTGCTCCATTGCGCACTGACCCACCTGTGCCGGAATCTCCACGTGCGTACGTCCACATGGCCAGACTCCTCCCACGTTCTGCACTTGTTCGCGGGCTTTTTCCTTGCCCCGCCCATGAACTACGCAGTTGTGAGTTGCCTCGTGGCGCGTTGGCCAATATGGCCGACCTACTCGGAACTCCTCTGGGCAGCAAAGTTCAAATTTAGACACCATACACATATCCCGGATACGATGCCCCCACGTGTAGCGGCCTCACCTCTCTCTCTCTTTCTTTATCGGTTATGTGGCTGTTGTCTAGGGGTACCTGGGAGAGAGAGATGATACACACCACGGCCCGTGTCCTCCTCTTACTAGGAGATGAAGGCCAGAGATTGGGCTTTTGTGTAGGTGTCCTAGAGTCAAGTCCAGTCCTTCGTCCCTGACTCCTTTGCTTAGTAACCCAAGTTCCACACAGTGAGTAGGTACAACTCAGTTTTATTCTTCTTGCCAAGCAATAAAACAGTCTTTCTCCCTTTTGAATAATGGGGGGACAGATCGAGGCACAATCCTTTCCCTTCTTGCTGCTGCCCACTGTGCTGTCACCAGTGGTGAATAGTCACTGCCACTGACTAGGTAATATAGAACGTGAATTACCTTCGCTCACTTTGCCCCTGTCAGAGGGAGAAATCCGTCCAAGGGAGAAATGGAGGCCTTTCCGTTACCAGCGATGCTGCGCCGCACTCTCCGGAGAAGTTACTGCACACCAGTCCTCACGAACTCAGACTCGGGCACCCAAGGAGTTAGGGTCCCCTCGAATTCCTCCACCCTCGCGGAACTCAGTCGAAGGTACTGAGCCCCAGGCATCTGCCATAGTACCTCACCCCAGGCTAAAGGTGCCTGAGATGGACTCCATCTCTGCTCCAGCTAGGCCAAGGGCACCTAGGCCTGGAACACCGGAACGCCAGCACCCAAGCTGAAGGTGCCTGGGCGCGGCCACGTCCTCTCACTCTCCCCCTAAAATCCGGGCCTCTGCCCCCTTTATGACCTCTCCCTTTGCATCACAGCGGGTTCCCCGCCCTGCTGTACCAGCTCCAGGGGAGGACAAAAAAGCACGGTTCGCGGTGTGAGTTCAACTCCGGCCCCAGGCAACAGCGCCACCTAGGGGCCCCAAGGAACCTCACACCACCAGAGTCCTCACATAAATTCAAATACCCGCTACACATATATATGAGAGCTGTTTTATTTATCAACGTATTTGTATTTCTGTCCACCCATTTCTGAAATATACAAGCCACCTCAAACAGCCATGTTGGTGATACTGGTTACAGTTACAGAATGCAGCGGTGTCCTCTCTATCCGCCCACAGCCTGACTGGATAGTGAAAGAGCAGTAGCAGACTTATATGGTCATACCTCTGCTCATTTTGTTTTCTCCTCCTATTAGCATATTCCTTGTAAACTTGAAAAAACCTTGCGAGCTACCAGAGAAAATCTTAATATCTGTACAGTATTTTCAGCTGCTATCACTGATCACACTCCCATATGTTGTGCTTAGTAAATTATAAATATATCAAATTTGTGCCACGCTGTACACTGTTTTCAGTTTTCCTTTTGTGCAATAAATAATATTCAAACTTGTTCCGCGCTATACACTATTATCAATTGTATAGCAATACAAAATATATACCATATATATTCTAAATCAAAAAAATCCCTACTGTGCAATAAATCAATACAAATATTATTCAATAAAGTGAATAGTGCATGCTTATTAACAAAGTGCTGGTGTGCTTTTATTGTGAACCAATAATATTGTTCATTCATGTATATCGATTATAAAGTTTATTAACCGGTTCCCGACCGGCTCACGCACATATACTGCGGCACAATCGCACCACTGCGCGAAACCCGGTACGGGGTTCCATTTAAGAGCCGCCGGAGGGCGGGCGCCGCCAGAGGCACATGCGAGTACGCAGCACGGCAGGGGACCCGATGCACGTGGCAAATTCCTGTTCTGTCAGGGGAGTGGAGACATATCGTTTGTTCCTACTAAGTAGGAACAATATGTCTCCTCCCCTAGTCAGTCCTATCCCCATACAGTTAGAACACACCTAGGGGACACACATTTAACCCCTTGATCGCTCCCTAGTTTTAACCCCTTCCCTGCCAGTGACATTTATACAGTAATCAGTGCATATTTATAGCGCTGATCGCTGTAAAAATGTCAATGGTCACAAAAATGTGTCAAACGTGTCCGATCTGTCCATCGCAATGTCACAGCACCGCTAAAAATCGCAGATCACTACCATTACTAGTAAAAAATAAAAATAAAAAATGCCATAAAAATGCCATAAATCTTTACCATAGTTTGTAGATGCTATAACTTTTGTGCAAACCAATCAATATACGCTTATTGCAATTTATTTTAATAAAAATATGTAGAAGAGAGAGGAGCAGTGGAGAAGGCTGCCACCTAAGTGATGCATTGCTCAATTTTTTTAGTCCTCACCGCCCAGGGCTGTCTGCTTCCATATCCCATCAGCAGCATCTGCATCACATGGTGGACAATTATCTAGTGGCGAAAACAGAGATGGAGAGATTTCCAGTCGACGATCCACTGGCTTACTGGGTCATGACAATAGACCACTGGCCAGAACTTGCCCAGTATTCTATTGAGCTGCTGGGCTGCCATGCGTCCAGCATGCTTTCCGAACGGGCATTCAGTTACTGATCATAGAACGCGTCTGTCCACAGACTCGGTGGACCGTCTGAATTTTATCAAATTTAATCTGTCCTGGGTTAGCAGCAGCTATGAAGCCCCTGATGCCGATGTCGCCGATTAAGTGTTTTTGGATTATGGAATCTCTGCAGGACTTCTAGGCTGCCTAGTGTTGTGGGTGTTGATTTCATCTGGAAGAATGTTTTTGGTGTAGGTTTCATGGGCACAATTAACACCCACAGACCAATTTTCTGCACCTGTTTGACAGGTGCATATCATTAAGATTTTTGACAGCAAGGCCAATTCTTGCTTTCATCAAGAGCACCTCTATAGGGTTATGGTATGAAGGCGCCACCAACACCCAAAGAACAACTTTTCTGCACCCGTTACAGAAGTAGAAATCCGAAGTCTGTGGTAGAGACACCGGAACTTATCCAAAAATTCTATAATCTCGTTCCCTGCGCACTACATTGTGACCTCATCATACAAACTGGCTCCCCAAGCCATTGTTTACAAAATAAAGAAAGCTTGCAGGGAAAATACATTTTTTTGGGCTCTATAAATGTAATTATTGCTGCAAAAGCTTTTATACATGGTACCGATGTGCCACTTTACAAGTGGACTAAGGGGACCCCCCCAGTCACTATATTAACCACTTAAGCCCCGGACCATTTGGTAGCTGGAGGACCAGAGGTGATTTCAGAATTTTGCACTGTGCTGCTTTAACTGTAAATTGTGCGGACATGCAATGTTGTACCCAAACGAAATTTGCGTCCTTTTCTTCCCACAAATAGAGCTTTCTTTTAATGGTATTTGATTGCCTCTGCGATTTTGATTTTTTGCGATATAAACGGAAAAAGACAGAAAATTTTGAAAAAAAATGATATTTTCTACTTTTTGTTATAAGAAAAATCGAATAAACTCAATTTTAGTCATACATTTAGGCCAAAATGTATTCAGCCACATGTCTTTAGTAAAAAAAATGTCAATAAGCGTATATTTATTGGTTAGCGCAAAAGTTATAGCGTTTACAAACTAGGGTACATTTTCTGGAATTTACACAGCTTTAAATTTATGACTGCCTATTTCATTTCTTGAGGTGCTAAAATGGCAGGGCAGTACAAAACCCCCCCAAATGACCCCATTTTGGAAAGTAGACACCCCAAGGAAATTGCTGAGAGGCATGTTGAGCCCATTGAATATTTTTTTTTTGATTAAATAATGACAAAAAATAAATAAAAAATTACAAAAAGTTGTCACTAAATTATATATTGCTCACACATGCCATGGTTATATGTGGAATTGCACCCCAAAATACATTCTGCTGCTTCTCCTGAGTACGGGGATATCACAGTTTCGAAGGCCATAAAATGCCAAAATAGCACAAAACCCCCCAAAATGACCCCATTTCTGAAAGTAGACACCCCAAGCTATTTACTGAGAGGCATGTTCAGTCCATGGAATATTTTATATTTTGCCACAAGTTGCAGGAATATGACAAACTTTTTTTTTTGCACAAAGTTGTCACTAAATGATATATTGCTCACACATGCCATGGGCATATGTGAAATTACACCCCAAAATACATTCTGCTGCTTCTCCTGAGTACGGGGATACCACATGTGTGGGACTTTTTGGGAGCCTAGCCGCGTACGGGACCCCAAAAAACAAGCACCGCCTTCAAGGTTTCTAAGGGCATAAATTTTTGATTTCACTCCTCACTACCTATCACTACCTATCACAGTTTTGAAGGCCATAAAATGCCAAGATGGCACAAAACCCCCCCAAATGACCCCATTTTGGAAAGTAGACACCCCAAGCTATTTGCTGAGAGGCATGTTGAGCCCATTGAATATTTTTTTTTTGTCCCAAGTGATTGAATAATGACAAAAAGAAAAAAAATAAATGTACAAAAAGTTGTCACTAAATGATATATTGCTCAAACAGGCCATGGTTATATGTGGAATTGCACCCCAAAATACATTTTGCTGCTTCTCCTGAGTACGGGGATACCACATGTGTGGGACTTTTTGAGAGCCTAGCTGCGTACGGGGCCCTGAAAACCAAGCACCGCCTTCAGGATTTCTAAGGGCTTGATTCTTGATTTCACTCCTCACTGCCTATCACAGTTTTGAAGGCCATAAAATGCTCAGATAGCCCAAAACCCCCACAAATGACCCCATTTTGGAAAGTAGACACCCCAAGCTATTTGCCGAGAGGCATGATGAGTATTTTACAGCTCTCATTTGTTTTTGAAAATGAAGAAAGACATTTTTTTTTTTTTTTCTTTTTTCAATTTTCAAAACTTTGTGACAAAAAGCGAGATCTGCAAAATACTCAACATACCTCTCAGCAAATAGCTTGGGGTGTCTACTTTCCAAAATGGGGTCATTTGGGGGGGTTTGTGCCATCTGGGCATTCCATGGCCTCCGAAACTGTGATAGGCAGAGAGGAGTGAAATCAAAAATTTACACCCATAGAAATCCTGAAGGCGGTGCTTGGTTTTCGGGGTCCTGTACGCGGCTAGGCTCCCAAAAAGTCTCACACATGTGGTATCCCCATACTCAGGAGAAGCAACAGAATGTATTTTGGGGTGCAATTCCACATATAACCATCGCATGTTTGAGCAATATATAATTTAGTTAAAACTTTTTGTACATTTTTTATTTATTTTTTTGTCATTATTCAATCACTTGGGACAAAAAAAAAAAATATTCAATGGGCTCAACATGCCTCTCAGCACATAGCTTGAGGTGTCTGCTTTCCAAAATGGGGTCATTTGGGGGGGGGGGTTTGAACTGTCCTGGCATTTTATGCACAACATTAGGAAGCTTATGTCACACATCATCCACTCTTCTAACCACTTGAAGACAAAGCCCTTTCTGACACTTTTTGTTTACATGAAAACATTTTTTTTTTTGCAAGAAAATTATGTTGAACCCCCAAACATTATATATTTTTTTAAAGCAAAGGCCCTACAGATTAAAATAGTGGGTGTTGCATTTTTTTTCCACACAGTATTTGCGCAGCGATTTTTCAAACACATTTTTTGGGGGGAAAACACACTTTTTTTATTTTTAATGCACTAAAAAACACTATATTGCCCAAATGTTTGATGAAATAAAAAAGATGATCTTAGGCTGAGTACATGGATACCAAACACGACATGATTTAAAATTGCGCACAAACGCGCAGCGGCGACAAACTACATTCATTTTTAAAAGCATTTAAAAGCCTTTACAGGTTACCACGTTAGATTTACAGAGGAGGTCTACTGCTAAAATTACTGCCCTCGAGCTGACCTTCGCGGTGATACCTCACATGCACGATGCAATTGCTGTTTACATATGACGCTAGACCGACGCTTGCGTTCGCCTTTGCGCAAGAGCAGGGGGGGACAGCGGTGCTTTTTTTTTATTTTTATTATTTATTTTGCTTTTTTATTTTATTTTTAAACTGTTCCTTCCATATTTTTTTTTTACCATTTTTATTGTTATCTCAGGGAATGTAAATATCCCCTATGATAGCAATAAGTAGTGACAGGTACTCTTTTTTTGAAAAGATCTTTCCTCTGCCCTCAAAGCATCTGACCACACCAAGATCGGTGTGATAAAATGCTTTCCCAATTTCCCAATGGCGCTGTTTATATCCGGGGGGGGGGACATTCCCTCCCACTGCTTGTAAAAGCAGTCTAGAGGCTAATTATCTGCTAGAATTGCTTTTACATGAAAGCCGGCCACTGGCTGAAAAGAATGATACCAAGATGATACCTAAACCGGCAGGCATCATTCTGGTATAAACATTCAAAGTCCAGCAACATACCAGTACGTTGCTGGTCCTTGTTGGACATGTATTGTAATCTTTTTTTTCATGCAGCCTGTTGGCTGAACGAAAAAAAGAGATTGATCGGTGGGTATGCCCACCATTAGAATACCTCCCTTCATCCACCCACTTCTAATGATGGGCATATATGCCGAAGCATGGGGGAATCCTCCCGCAAAAAAGTTATGCCGCGTACACACGGTCGGACTTTTCCACGGGCAAGCCTTCGTCGGAATTTAGACCGTATGTACGCGGCATAAAAGGTTATGCCGCGTACACACGGTCGGACTTTTCCACGGGCAAGCCTCCGTCGGAATTTCGACCGTATATACGCGGCATTAGGAGCAAAATCGCTCCTCCGCCCCTGCTGCCCCCATGCTTCGGCATATATGCTCTTTTTTTTAACTGTGGTGGTGAAATCACCTCCTACAGCGTTGGAGTCACGGCTTTATGTATCGTGGAAGCAAACGCTGTTGCTGTCAAGATAAATAAATCCGCGATGCAACTGAATGGCGTACCTGCTAAGCAAATGATGGTTAACATTAAAACAAAGTAACATTACAGTACAACAGTAAGACCATACCATACCTGCAAAGCAAATACCAAAACAAAACCTAGTAAAAAATAAAACATTTTTTTTAACGCAACCTGTGTCTAAAATATATATATGCCGAAGCATGGGGGCATCCTCCCGCAAAAAAGTTATGCCGCGTACACACGGTCGGACTTTTCCACGGGCAAGCCTCCGTCGGAATTTCGACCGTATATACGCGGCATTAGGAGCAAAATCGCTCCTCCGCCCCTGCTGCCCCCATGCTTCGGCATATATGCTCTTTTTTTAAACTGTGGTGGTGAAATCACCTCCTACAGCGTTGGAGTCACGGCTTTATGTATCGTGGGAGCAAACGCTGTTGCTGTCAAGATAAATAGATCCGCGCTGCAACTGAATGGCGTACCTGAAAACAAAAAATTACATACCTGAAAAGCAAGCATGATAAAACATTGCAGAATAGAATACAGTAAAAAAGAGCAGAACAATAGAGAGAAAATAGAGAGAGAGAGAGAACAATAAAACGACAACTATTTTTGTTTTTTTTATTTTATATTTTTTTTGTGTTTTGTTTTTTACGTTTTTATTTTTTACACTTTTTTTTGTAACTTTAACAACTGTAATGGTTCGGGTCTCTCAAAATGTAATGGCATCTTGGGAGACCCTGTGTAAGTGTGTCCTAGTCTGTGAAATGCTGTACCCTACGCTAAAACTTCACTTTTGAGTGGTAGCGATCAAAACATTCACCAAGGCAAAGACCAGGTTTGTCAGGACAGAGTGGACAAAAAACACGGGTGTCACGCCTAAATCCGCGCTTGCTACAGACACGACATCTTTTTTGGGGGGTTCATTGGGTAGGGGTACTCGGGAGGGCATACGGATAATGCCTCTCATGCAGCCGGCTTACTGCATTTGGTAGGGGATGGTGAGGTGCAGAACCGCCTGGATACAGGAGTTCTGTGACTATCTCATTCTGGAATTTTAGAAGAGATAACGTCCCGCCTGAAGCTCTGTATAGCACATGAGCATTCAGCAAAGCCAATTGGAATAAGGATAGAGACACTTTTTTGTACCAGCGTCTCGCCTTACGGTCAATTAGATACGGCACCATCAACTGGTCGTTGAGGTCCACCCCTCCCATATTTTTGTTATATTCGTGGACACAGAGGGGTTTCTCCACAACACCAGTCGCCGTATGAATTTGGACTGTCGTGTCTGCATGAAGGGAGGTAAGAAGGAAAACATTCTTATTGTCCCTCCACTTCATAGCGAGCAAGTTATTACACTTCATGCAGGCTCTCTCCCCCAGCCTAAGACGGGCATCTACAAGCCGCTGGGGAAAGCCCCGGCGATTAGGTCGCACGGTGCCACATGCTCCAATCTGATGATCAAACAAGTGACTAAACAGTGGCACGCTCGTGTAATAATTGTCCACATACAAGTGGTACCCCTTTCCGAATAAGGGTGACACCAATTTCCACACTATCTTGCCAGCGCTCCCTATGTAATCCGGGCAGTTGACCTGTTCATCCTGACTATCTTTTCCCTCATAAACCATAAAGCTCCATACATAGCCTGTTGCCCTGTCACAGAACTTATAGAGCTTGACCCCGTATCTGGCACGCTTGCTGGGAAGGTACTGCTTGAAAGCCAAGCGGCCAGAAAATTTAATCAGGGACTCATCAACGCAGACAACTTGATCGGGAATAAACAAGGCTGCAAAACGTTCGTTGAAGTGGTTTATGAGGGGCCGAATTTTATAGAGCCGCTCGTACTCAGGGTCCCCACGTGGACGACAAAGTTCATTGTCGTTGAAGTGCATGAACCGCAAAATCTGCTCGTATCGTGTCCTGGGCATGGAGGCAGAGAACACGGGCATGGGGTCAATTGGGTGCGTGGACCAATAAGCACGCAATGACGGGAATTTATGTGTGCCCATGTTGAGGGAAAGGCCCAGAAAGGTCTTAAATTCGGAAACCGTAATTGGTTTCCAATCTTTGGCAATTTTAGGCAACTGGGGGTTAGCGGCGATGAATTGACCAGCATACAAATTACTCTGGTCCACAATAGATCTATAGAGATCTTCCGTGAAAAACAGCGAATAATAATCGATTGGCATAAAATCAGCTGTTTCCACCTGAATACCGGGTTGGGCAGTGAATGGGGGAAGTACGGGTTCTGCAGAAGTGGTGGGGACCCAATCAGGATAGGCGAATTCTGCAGGAAGGGCACTATGGGCACGACGGGCCTGCCTTTGTCTTCTTGGTGGCAGCGGGACACTACTTGTGCTTGCCACCTCGCCAGCTTGAACTGCACTTATGGGACTCGCCACGTCACCACGTGATACTGCAGTGCTGGATGTACGCCCAGGCTGTACTAGGCCGCTGGTGCTTGCCAATTCACCAGAAGGAATAGCGGGCGCTAGTACTACTCTGCTCCATGATACGAGAGCCCTGCGGTTCTTGCTCCTCAACAACCTCAGAAGATCGGGATCGGGTACGCCTGACCTTAGCAGGGACCTCAACTTCGTCGTCAGAGCTATCTGACGTGGGGCCGCTGACGTCACTGTCTTCTACGGGAAGATATTCTGAGCCTGAATCTGACAGATACGTGACCTCCTCTTCACTATCTGTCATGCTCAGAATCTCGTAGGCCTCTTTACTAGTGTACCTTCGTCTTGCCATTTTGGGCTCTAAATTTAGGGGTACACTAGTAAGATTCACAGGTAAAAAAAGCACCTGACTGTCACCAAATGTATCAAACGCTACCAAAAAAACTGTTAGCGATCGCAGGGATCAGGACTGTCTCTGCGAACGCTGCAGTTATGTGTGTTGTGTTTGGTAAGTGACAGTGATCGATCGATACTGCACTTGGGTGGGCTGGGCTGGGCGGAGGGGCTAAACGCAGGTACTAGCAGGTATCTGGGCTGATCCCGCTAACACTGCGTTTTTGGGAACCCTAAACCGCTGGGGACGCTAGTATTTTTTTTTTATATCCAACAAAGTTTTATTATTAATTTGCAGAGGTACAGAGCATACAGACACCCCTCAACATAGCGGGGTAAGAAGTCATTACAAACATGCATTTCAAAACAAATCCGAACTAGGAGCCAGCCGGTCCTCAAATCAACATATCCACTCTCCCAATCGTTAAAACATCTCTCAACCTATATTGATGCCTAGCAATCTATCAGCCACCAGATCCACCGGGGCCAAGCCCGGTACATCTAGCCATTTTGCCCATAGCTTCTCGAATTTTTGAGCACTACCCCTATGCTGATAAGTCATCTTCTCCATCCTCAACACTATCCCAATATTATTAACCCATTCCTTCAAGGTCGGCGGGTCCTCCGCTTTCCAGTGTATCATGATGAGCTTCCTCGCCTGAAACAGAGTCCTATGAGCGGCTTCTCTACAGTCCTCGTCCCATTCGTATTCCTCCAAAGCACCCAAGAGACAAGCTCTCGGGTCCTGTGGAAGAGACACGCCAAACACTGAATTAATGGTAGACACCACCCCCACCCAGTACATGTGGAGTTTGGGACATCTCCACAACATATGGACTAGATCTCCGTGGTCCCTTTTGCATCGTGTACATATGGGGTCAAGCTGTGGATTCATTAAATGTAATCTGTGAGGTGTGAAATAAGTGCGTAACAATATGTACAACTGGGTAAGCCTATGGGATATATTCAGTGAACACCTACCCACAGCCTGGAAAATTTCCTCCCACTGCTCACCATCCAACTGTCCAACATCTGCCTCCCACTTCTCCCTTATCTTCAGAGGATGCTGCCTCATCACGGACTGTAACAGTATGGCATAGCATTGTGAGATAAAGCCCTTTGACGACCCAGCATCCCCAAGAAGCCTAAACACCGGGGTTGGCGACAAGTGCCACTCCGAGGAGCGACCCTGTGCCGCCACCGCATGGAGCAATTGTAAATAATAAAAGTACATTGATTGCGGGAGACCGTAAGATTCCCTTAGGTCGCTAAAAGGGCGCAATACTCCATTACAGAATATGTGTCTAAGATGCGTAATCCCATACTGCTTCCATCTGGCCCCAGACTGCAGTTTTGCCAATTCAGTATATGTATCATTTTGCCATATAGGGCTATATTCTGTATAGCCATCTGCATTCTGAATGTATTTAACCTTGTTCCATACCTTCTGAATTAAGCTATAAGTTGGAAACTTTTTATGTGGTTTAGCGAAGGCCTGAGCCTCCAACGCCACAGGAACCGGATCTCTGCACACAGTAAACAGCAGCAGTTTATGAGCCGAGGTTTGCAAGGTGGGCGCCCCCTCTGCCTCTAATGGAAACATGCCTATAAGGTGCTGTAGCTGGGAAGCTAAGTAATACAGCCAAGGGTTTGGTAACGCCAAGCCCCCGCAGTCTTTGGGCCGCTGCAAATGTTCCAATCTGATCCTAGGGAGCTTATCCCTCCATATGAGGCTGCGAAAGATACTATTTACTGTACGAAATGTTTTGAGGGGGATAACCATAGGAGTATTATGAAGGAAATACAGTAGCTGTGGCATGAGTATCATCTTTATAAGATTCACCCTGCCAGCCACAGATAGGAGAAGAGCCTTCCAGGTTTTGACTTTATCCCTAAACCTTAGTAACAGGGGGGAGATATTAAGATGGATAAAATCCCGTGGCCTAGCTGTGATCTGAACCCCCAAGTACTTAAAAGCAGTGGTAATGGGAATGGGGCAGGAAGAGTTAATCACCTGTGTGTCGTCCCCATCCAACAGGAGCAACGCCGATTTTGACCAGTTTATATGCAAACCGGAAAACCCTCCAAATTTGGATATGGTCGACATAGCTTCCCTAAGGGAGGAGTCCGTGTCCCCCAGAAGAAGCAGAGTGTCATCGGCATATAGCATGACTTTTTCCTGCAAGTCACCATAGCAGAAACTAGTAATGCCAGAATTTGCCCGAATATCCATGGCCAGTGGCTCAATAGCCAAAGCAAAGAGGAGGGGTGACAGGGGACACCCCTGCCGAGTCCCCCTCCTCAATGCAAAGCTCCCAGACAAAGAACCAAAGGTCCTTATGGCGGCCTGCGGCTGACTATATAGCAACTTCACCCAGGATATATAAATTGGACCAAACCCGAACCTCCGCAGCACCGACCAAAGATAATTCCAATCTATGCTATCAAACGCCTTTGTGGCGTCCAGGGACAAGAGTGCCCTGCTTCCCATGTTATCTGCCCTTGCTTGTACATTCAGGAACAACCTCCGCAAATTAACCGCTGTAGATTTATTTGGCATGAAACCAGCCTGGTCCCCATACACAATTGAAGTAATCACCCCATTCAGCCGAATGGCCAGTACCTTGGCTAATATCTTGATGTCGCTTTGCAGCAAGGAGATGGGGCGATACGCCCCTGGGTCTACAGGATCCTTACCCGGTTTGAGCAGTAGTACTATGTTTGCCTTAGACATTGAGGGTGGAAGGGTCCCTCTCTCCCTGGCATTGTTAAACACTCTCAGTAGTTGGGGCAGTATTTCCTCTGAGTATTGCTTATACACCTCCATAGGCAACCCATCCTCCCCCGGGGCCTTACAATTAGGGAATGCACCCACAGCCCCCCGGAGCTCCCCGACAGTAAGCGGCGCCTCCAACTGTGCCCGCTGACCCTCGGACAGCGCAGGGAAGACTAATCGGGCCAGGTATAACTCCAGATCCTCCTGGGCGTATGGCGCTCCAGGACTGTACAGGGTCTCATAGAAACCCGCCAATTCCTCCATAATCAACTCTGGTTGGGAGACTACACTCCCTGTCTTGGACCTAATGGCTCCTATAGCAGGCGAGCGTTGATGGGAGTTTGTAATCCGTGCCAAAATTCGGCCGGTCTTCTCACCCTCCTCAAAGAACGCCTGTTTCGTAAAGAACCTTTTCTTCTCAGCCGAGGAGGAAAGTAGTTGTTGATAGGCCGACTGAGCGGCCACCCATGCTTCTCTGGTCAGATCAGAGGGATCCGTCACATATACCCTCTCTAATTCCTGAACCCTAGCCTCCACTTCTATCAGGAGCTCAGAGGAGGCTCTTTTAACCTTATTCATTTCCCCTATCAGGAGGCCCCGGAGATGCGCCTTAAAGGCATCCCAGTGCCGCACATTAAATTCTACTCCATCCCCGTCATCAAAGAACCTCCGTATATCACCCATTATCTCCTCATGGGAACGAAACAATTTCAACCAAAATGCATTAAACTTCCAGGGCGCCCTAGTTAATTTTGCCGGTGGAGCCACCAGCAACTGTACCACTAGAGCAGAATGGTCTGATACACTACGGGGTCTATGTGTAATGTCAGCTACAAACGGGAGTATGCTCAGGTTCCCCACCCCCAGATCTATCCTAGACAGGCAACCATGGGACTTTGAAAAGCAGGTAAATTGTCTGTCGCCCGGATTGCGATGTCGCCAGATATCCACCCAGCCCACCTCTTGCAACAACCGCGCCAGGGGAGTACTCCTGGCGAGGGCAGAGGGCCTAGGGCTCGGGTGTCTATCCGCCACCTGGTCCGAACAGCAGTTGAAGTCACCGATCACTAGCAGCGGCACATCCGGCCTACCATCCAAAAACGCAAGGAGGAGCCGGAGTACCGCCGCCGCGAACGGTGGTGGGATATATATGCATGCCAGCACACATATCAATGTACCAAACCTGCAGTGAAGAAATACATATCGCCCCTCCTGGTCTATGACACTGTCAAACTCCTGGAAATCCAAGGCTGCATGCACCAGTACACTCACCCCCCTAGAAAAGGAGGTGTGTGTAGAGTGATAAGCTCTCCCCACCCATGCATACCGTAAACAGCATACTGTCTCTCCCGTTAAGTGAGTCTCTTGGAAACAGATAACCCCAGGAAGGAATTTCTTCAAACACATATTAAGCATTGTACGTTTCAAGGGGGAGTGCATACCCCTCACATTCCAGGAAACAATAGAAACCTTAGCCATGAGCATCCGCAATTAAAGATAAATGGTCGGATAATCGTGGGTAGAGACAACAATATAGTCCCCGGGGCAGGGGTGACGTCACCCCTCTCGTACCATTCCTGAACGCCGCTGCACTGCGCTCTAGGAGTATTAATTCACGTCTGCTGCAATGTACCTCTTTGAAGTTGTAACTGCTGAAAAAGGGAAAGTTAGTAGGAACAGTGGACCTAACGGGTCCTGGAGCTACATAATCCACCAACAGGGCAGCAGCAACTCCTTTCACGCAGCAGCAACTCCTTTCACGACAGAACGTCGCCATGGTTCAGTCAATTGTAACATCCTCTTATTGGACAACGTGGTGTAAATCACTCTCCTTGCATTGTATAGCCATATAATGTCCCCCAGCCATAAAACAGTAGCCGCAAACAATAATAGGGGATCCCCCCTGAGGAAATTAAACGCAAGGTGTCTTTGAGCAGCATACAATTCGTGCCATCAGGCACAATCAGAATTTAGACCTTATTCCCCCTCCTCCTGCTCTCGTCGCTGAAGTGATTGTTCGTTCCGATCCAGCCAGGTTAGAGCCTCCTTGGCAGACTCAAAGAATTGTGCCTGGCCCCGCACCACTATGCGGAGCTTTGCAGGATAAAGCATAGCGTATGGAAGTTGCAGGAGTCGCAGGCGGCGTTTCACATCATTAAATTTGGCCCTGCGTCTCTGGACCTCTGCCGAAAAGTCCGGATAGAAGGACACTCTGGTGCCATTGTGCTGTACATTCGCTCGCTCCCGAGCTTGGCGTAGCACCGCCTCCCTGTCCCGGTAATGCAGTAGTTTCACAAGGATGGATCTAGGAGGACCCCCCTGTTGGGGCGGGCGAGAGGGCGCAAAAAATGGTGAAAATGAATTTTTGCCAAAAAGTTCAATCAACCAGTTCTCCACATATGTAGTAGGATCCCTGCCCTCCACCCTCTCCGGGAGACCCACTATACGAACGTTGTTTCTTCTGAGGCGGTTCTCCAAATCTTCAGCACGATCGTATGCATCTCTAGCCATCTGCAGGGCTGCTCTTGTGTCCTGGGCTATGGGCTGCATTTGGTCCTCCACCTCACTAACTCTGCTCTCCACAGCCGTGGTACGTTCACGGATCTTCTGCATGTCTTGCCTCAGCAAGCCAAACTGCTCCTTTAAAGTATCAACAGAGGCTGTGCATTTGTTCACAGCCCTAAGGATATCAGCCAGAGTGGGTTGCACTGCATCCTGTGCATCTGGGGCTGAAGTGTCCTGCATCACAGAGCCTGCCTGGCCCCCCTCCTCCTCTCCCCACTGATCTGGGACAGCGTCTGCATGTATATCAGGCATCATATGTGTGGGGTCCCCCGATCGGACGGGCATCTCGGTCCCCATAGCCCCAGACATCTTCTGGGCATAATACAGCATGTCCTTAGGGGGTTCTTTGGGGGTTTTGGGCGGCTTACTTGCCTTGGGGCCTAGCTTGTCCTGGCCGCGCGGTGTCCCCTTCACTACAGATGCGGCGGCGCCATCTTGGAGCTCCGGCCCCGCGATTTCCGCCTGTCCTTTGCGGGTCATCCCCCTGGTACAGAGAGCCGGTGGTGGTACCTCAGTGGTCCCCGGATCACAGGCTGCGAGCATAGGTGACCGTCAGACCGATTAGGCGGCTGGGGGAGGATCAGTACCGGATCACTGTTAGGAGCTGTGGGAGATGCGTCCTCTCACATGCCTGTCTTGGCCACGCCCCACTGGGGGACGCTAGTATAGATCTGATCAGATACTATACCACTAAGGGAGGTGTATGCTTTGCACGTGGGTGTTAGCGTTACTGGCACTAACCTAAAGCTGCCTGGGGCGACGCAGACCCTCTCTGGCGCTAAAACCTAATTGATATCACCCGCTGGGCGATCAGGGGGTTAAACCTTTATTGGGTTATATACGGCGGGTGCCCTGATGCTATCAAAAGCAAACTAACCAACCAGCGTCACCTGTAACCTTTATATGGTGATCACTGGTGAAAGGGTTAACTAGGGGCAATCAGGGGGTTAAAACCTTTATTAGGTTAAATATGGGGGTACCCGACGCTATATAAAAACCTGACGGGTTACCTAAATAACGAAATAACTCACTGGGTAACCAGTGTCACCAGTGACGCTTATACGGTGATCACTGGTGAAAGGGTTAACTCTAGGGGCAATCAGGGGGTTAAAATAATATATGGGGGTACCTGACGCTAATAAAAACCTGCGGCGAACCTAAAAATAATTAACTGGCTATCTAGGACACCAGCGACAAGAAAAAAGCGATCGGAAAAACGATCGCTTAGTGACGCTGGCGTTAGGGGGTGAAAGGGTTACCTGGGGGGCGATCAAGGGGTTAAACCTTTATTAGGGGGGGTTAGGGGGCTACCTTGGACCTAAAGGGGCCTAATCCTAACTGCCCTGCAACTTTTTACAGTCACAAATGACACTGATTGCAGTGATCAGTAAAAAAAATGATCACTGCAAACGGTGCACTGTGACTGGGGGTACTGGGGGTGATCTGGGGGTGATCTGGGGGTGACTGGGGGGTGATTTGTGTGCCTACGTGTACTGGTGTCAGTGGGCTGTTGGTGCACTTACTGTGAGATGTCTTCACTCCTCGCGCCGGATCGAAAAGACCGACACGAGGAGAGATGACATCACTTCCTCTGCCTGTGTTTACATTACACAGGCAGGGGAAGCTCTCTCATTCGCCGGGAGCGATCGAGAGGGGGTGGCCGGAATCGAACGGCCGTCCCCTCATGCCGGATCGCTCCCGAACACTTAACCACCGCTCACTGTACAGAAGGGGGGTCCGATCGGACCCCCCAACTATACAAAGGCGATCACGTACATATACGTGATTCTGCCTGTCGGTGCCATTCTGCCGACGTATAATTACAGTGGGCGGTCGTTAAGTTGTTAAAAGGAATTTTTCATTTTTATACTTTCACTTTAAGCATCATTAAATCACTGCTCATTTAAAAATTATGTTTTTTACAAACTGTTTTTCATTCCAGAGGCCTAATGTTGACCTCAAGAGTTAGGGAGAGCTGACATCCTTCCTTGTAGAGTGGGTTACCAGGCATGGTGGGTGTAATGTAAGATGAAATGATGGGCGCCAGTCACTATTTGAATGTGAACAAGAGATTTATTGTCTCTTAACAAGAACTGTGGAAGAGCGGGTTAGGGCCAGGACACCCTTAGGTTGATGCAATGGTAATTGGCAGACTCCGAGAGGCTATAGGTAGACAGCTATACAGGGAAAGGCCTCCAGCCGAATGCCACGTCTGTCTAGGTAAAACCACTGTCTCCTATGGCAACTGAACTTGTAACAGTTACTAAAGGTAGTTGTACATAACTCTTGGTAACACTTGGCACTCGCTGAAGTTCTACCACTTCTTCACCGTCCCCAGCTGGTGAGAAGACTGCTCTGGAACTTGCTTAAGCTTAATCACAGTAGTCTCTAGTAATAAATTGGATGGTCCCTTAGTGGCGACTGCTTCCCCTTTACCTCCGACCACAACTGGTTCCCCGTCCGGCTGAACCTTCGCAACTTGGTTGCACTCCAATCCTGCAGTCCCAACCCTACGCTGCTTCTCCTGCTCCTGGATAGGCCTCAGGCAGCCTAGCAGCCAGGTGTCCCTGGGATAGGCCTCTGGCTTCCGGCCTAGCAACCCGGGGGGGCCTTAACACACGTCCACCTAGACAGCCATCCAGATGGCACAGAACCCCGATCACCTGACTCCACCCAAATAAATAGGCTCTTCCAGCAGGCCAAGGGACTATAAAAATTCCTGCCAATTGGTTGAGACGACCCACCAATTCATAATCTGACTTTGCTAAGCCCCTGTCAATCTAATGTCACCAGCCCCAGTGCCACCTAGTGACAGAAGAGAAACGGTGAAGCAATTTCCAGAATTAGAGAGGAATCAGTGGATCTCTTAACAATTAGCCAGGACAATTACTATCTGGCAAACTAAATTTGTTAGCAACCCTGCCAAAACACCAGGGTGCTACATATACAGTCATGGCCGAAATGGTTGGCACCCCAGAAATTTTTACAGAAAATCAAGTATTTCTCACAGAAAAGTATTGCAGTAACACATGTTTTGCTATACACATGTTTATTCCCTTTGTGTGTATTGGAACAAAAAAATGCAAATTGGACATAATGTCACACAAAACTCCAAAAATGGGCTGGTCAAAATTCTTGCCACCCTTAAGTTAATATTTGGTTTCACACCCTTTGGAAAAAATAACTGAAATCAGTCGCTTCCTATAACCATCAATAAGCTTCTTACACCTCTCACCCGGAATTTTGGACCACTCTTCCTTTGCAAACTGCTCCAGGTCTTTCTTATTGGAAGGGCGTCTTTTCCCAACAGCAATTTTAAGATCTCTCCACAGGTGTTCAATGGGATTTAGATCTGGACTCATTGCTGGCCACTTTAGAACTCTCCAGCGCTTTGTTGCCATCCATTTCTGGGTGCTTTTTGACGTATGTTTGGGGTCATTGTCCTGCTGGAAGACCCAAGATCTCAGACACAAACCCAGCTTTCTGACACTGGGCTCTACAGTGCGACCCAAAATCCTTTGGTTATCCTCAGATTTCCTGATGCCTTGCACACATTCAGGTTACCCAGTGCCAGAGGCAGCAAAACAACCCCAAAACATCATTGAACCTCCACCATATTTCACTGTAGGTACTGTGTTCTTTTCTTTGTAGGCCTCATTCCATTTTTGGTAAACAGCAGAATGATGTGCTTTACCAAAAAGCTCTATCTTTGTCTCATCTGTCCACAAGATGTTTTCCCAGAAGGATTTTGGCTTACTCAAGTACATTTTGTCAAACTGTAGTCTTGCTTTTTTATGTCTCTGTGTTAGCAGTGGGGTCCTCCTTGGTCTCCTGCCATAGCGTTTCATTTCATTTAAATGTCGACGGGTAGTTCGCGCTGACACTGAAGCTCCCTGAGCCTGCAAGACAGCTTGAATTTCTTTGGAACTTGTTTGGGGCTGCTTATCCACCATCCGGACTATCCTGCGTTGCAACCTTTCATCAATTTTTCTCTTTCGTCCACGCCCATAGAGATTAGCTACAGTGCCATGGGTTGCAAACTTCTTGATAATGTTGCGCACTGTGGACAAAGGCAAATCTAGATCTCTGGAGATGGACTTGTAACCTTGAGATTGTTGATATTTTTCCACAATTTTGGTTCTCAAGTCCTCAGACAGTTCTCTTCTCCTCTTTCTGTTGTCCATGCTTAGTGTGGCACACACAGACACACAATGCAAAGACTAAGTGAACTTCTCTCATTTTTATCTGCTTTCAGGTGTGATTTTTATATTGCCCACACCTGTTACTTGCCCTAGGTGAGTTTAAGGCCCCTTTCACACTGGGGCGGTTTGCAGGCGCTATTGTGCTAAAAATAGCGCCTGCAAACCGAGCCTAAACAGCGGCTGCTGTTTCTCCAATGTGAAAGCCCAGAGGGCATTCACACTGGAGCGGTGCGCTAACAGGACGTGAAAAAAAGTCCTGCTAGCTGCATCTTTGGAGCAGTAAGAGGAGCGGTGTGTTTACCGCTCCTACACCGCTCCTTCCCATTGAAATGAATGGGACACTGCGGTAATACCGCCCCCGAACCGCGGCTGTAGCCGCGGTTTGCGGGTGGTATTAACCCTTTTTCGGCCGCTAGCGGGGGTTAAAACCGCACCGCTAGCGGCCGAATACCTCAGCAATCCCGACGGTATAGCGGCGCTAAAAATAGCGGCGCTATACTGCCACCGCACCCAGCGCCCCAGTGTGAAACCGCTCTAAAGGAGCATCACATGCTTGAAACAATCTTATTTATCCACAATTTTGAAAGGGTGCCAAGAATTTTGACCAGCCCATTTTAAGAGTTTTGTGGGAGATTATGTCCAATTTGCTTTTTTTCCTCCCTTTTTTTGTTTTGTTCCAATACACACAAAGGGAATAAGCATGTGTATAGCAAAACATGTGTTACTGCAATACTTTTCTGTGAGAAATACTTGATTTTCTGGAAACATTTCTGGGGTGTCAACAAATTCGGCCATGACTGTACATGCCCCCCAGGGCAGTACCTGGACCCCCATAACCATTATATGCCCAATTACTTGCATAAAATTCTTCAAAATGGGCACTTTTGATTTTTCACATTCGGGTCCCATAGATTTCAATGAGTTTCGTTATTTGGTTCCAAACTTTCCTGATGTTCGAAAGTTCTGGTGCGAACTGTTGTTTGGCTCATCCCTACTTCTGACAATGTTTTTAGGGTAATCTGTGCTGTTCTGCCCCAAAGTCAATAACTTCCCCTATGTCTTGCATGGGCAAGAAAAAGGGGACAGTCTGTGCAATGGAGTCATAAAAAAACTTACAGGCCCACTCTATCCAAAGCCCAAAAAAATGGTTGCATTAGGCATTAAGACACTTGCTTTGGAAACAGTCCAGTCCTCATGTTGACATCAGCAAACTGCCTATGTACCAGGCCTATAGGTACTATCACCAAAACCAAATTGCTGATTTTAATCACTGTGGAAGTGAGTGAGTGAGTGAGTGAGTAACTTGTATAGCGCTGCAATTGCGAACTAAATCGCCTCAAGGCGCTTTGCATCCAGTGTCGTTGAGATCGTTAGAAGAGATGGGTCTTTAGTATTTTCCGGAAGGCCCGATGGTTTTCTTCCATGCGGATATTCGTGGGTAGCGCATTCCATAGCCTTGGTCCTTGGACAGCAAACCTTCGTTCTCCCTTGGCTTTGTAGCGGGTCTTGGGGATGTGGAGGAGGTTTTGGTTAGTTGATCGAAGGTCACGAGTAGTGGTGTAGTGTTTTATTTTCTCGCATAAGTATTCAGGAGCGTTTCCTTGTGCGCATTTGTGGGTGAGGCAGTGTCATACATACTGAACTGGCAGCCTGTGATTTTCAATGAGTGTTTGCAGCCTGTTTATAAATCCGCCTATGTATGATTTATGCTATCATCATTTTACTGTTTTGCTCTCTCATAATCCGTGAAGTACATCTCTTGCTCTACATCAGTATTTCACAGATAACAGTGTAGCTCTTTGCTGCAGAGCTTGTCATGGCAATAAGTCTATCCATTCACATTGAAAATAGGACCTTTATCCTGACTTTGCCTTTAAATTGCTCTGGTCTTATCACACATGCTGCTTGTGAGGGGACTTGGTTGTACATTTTTTAAATCCCTGGATGTAGCTACATGTGTCTGTTTCATAAAATAAATTATATTTGTGGCAGATTGAAGTAGTTATTGTAGGACATTTTTCTCTCTGTGTTATGTTAATTTGTATACTAATATTAAAGCATTTCATACCATTAGTAGATACCTAAAATATTGCATTTTTATATAAATACATGAATGTGTAGGTGCATTTCTTTTAATGACCAGTTAAATTAATATTTTTTTATTGAGCAGAAAAAAAGAAAATAAAAAACAAAAAACAAAAAAAAAAGCGGTACATATGGCACTTTCACAGTAGTATAACACTAATGCCGCGTACACACGACCGTTTTTCATGACGTGAAAAATGCCATTTTTTAAATTGGTCATTAAAAACGAGCGTGTGTAGGCTCCAGAGCATTTTTAACGACGTGAAAAATGGCCTGAAAAAAATTAGAACCTGCTCTATTTTTTCACGTCGTTTTTCACGTCGTTCTTTTTAACGTCATGAAAAACTGTAGTGTGTGTGCTTTTACAAGGGGAAAAAAACCGCGCATGCTCAGAATTAAGTATGAGACGGGAGCGCTCGTTCTGGTAAAACTAGCGTTTGTAATGGAGATAGCACATTCGTCACGCTGTAACGGACTGAAAAGCACGAAGACTGAAAAGCGTGAATCGTCTCTCACCAAACTTTATTAACACGAAGATCAGCAAAAGGGTGGCGCCATTCGAATGGAACTTCCCCTTTATAGTGCCGTTGTACGAGTTGTACGTCACCGCGCTTTGCTCGAGCATTTTTTTTCACGATAGTGTGTAGGCAAGCCAGGCTTGAGAAGAATCACGTCCAGAAAAACTTTGTTTTTTTCAATGACATTAAAAACGGCCGTGTGTATGTGGCATAACATTTAGGCTTCATGTACACTGCTGCTTATAAATTGACATTTAGGAGCAGTTGGGCATTTTTGCAGCAGCCCCTGAACTCTCCTCTATGTTATCTTACCAGTACATGTACACAGGGGCGTTTATAGTTGTTTCTAGGCAGTTGAGTTTAGAAAGAAAAATTGGAAAGCAAAAAAATGCATTCAGGATGGATGTTCAGAGGCATTTGGAACGCCAAATGCCTGTAACAGTTTGTAAACGCGGTAATTCGTGTTTAGCCATATTTTGTTTACAGGCGTTTTTAATATTTTTGACTGTTAAAAAAATAAAAACGCTCCTAAACACAAACAAGGCTAAACGCAGCATGTAAACGTGGCAAAACTGACGTTTTTAAACATCGGTTACTATCTGTCAAGTTAAATCGTTCAAAAGAGGTTTCAAAACGTCCCGTGTACATGTACATTAAACCTTTATATCCTTACATAAATGAATCCATGATGGAATGTTTACCGTCAAGGCCACATTTCCCCCTCTATAGGGGGAACCGGAATGGTATAAACCAAAGAAAGAGTAAGAGGAAAAAAAAAGGGGGGGGGGTATTTTTTAGAAGTTAGAATAGCGTCCTAAAGAGCGGGTCAGTCAAATACGACAAGTAAAAGAACTATGTTTGATCTCCCAGTATTGACTATTCCTAAAAAGCAGCCATGTGTGATTTTCAGAAATGTAATATCAATTTCTATTCCCTATAAAAGACAGAAGCAAAGGAGAATCGGGAAATTCTACCCAGGGTGTGCATACTTCTCTAAACTTGGAAAAAGCAAGAGGGTTGCCCCTGGGATTTTATGGGCAGAGGAGAAAAAACAGATAAAGAGGTGACAAGCGTATATAAAAATATTATACAAAATGTATTGAGTATGAAAAAACACATAAATTAACACAGTGAGTTTCTAAAAGCAGGGATTGACAGTCATACTATATAATGGTATGGTACAGCAAAGTTCTGAAACAAATGCAGCCAGTTTGTCCCCAAATACAGCCAGTTTGTTCCCATATGCAGCCAGTTTGTCCCCATATGCAGCCAGTTTGTCCCCAAATGCAGCCAGTTTGTCCCCAAATGCAGCCAGTTTCCCCCAAATGCAGCCAGTTTGTCCCCAAATGCAGCCAGTTTGTCCCCAAATGCAGCCAGTTTGTCCCCATATACAGCCAGTTTGTCCCCTATCAGAGCCAGTTTGTCCCCAAATGCAGCAAGTTTGTCCCCATATACAGCCAGTTTCCCCCCAAATACAGCCAGTTTGTTCCCAAATGCAGCCAGTTTCCCCCCAAATACAGCCAATTTGTCCCCAAATACAGCCAGTTTGTCCCCAAATACAGCCAGTTTGTCTCCAAATACAGCCAGTTTGTCCCCTAATGCAGACAGTTTCCCCCCAGCCCTGCACTTACCTTCCTCGGGTCAGCGCCGTCCTTCTTCCGTCCTCGATGTCTTCTCCTGCCCTCGATGTTGCTTCATCCAATCAGGTTACCGGTAACCAGACCCGGTGAACCTGATTGGCTGAAATTGGCTAATAGGCACTTCAAAACACCAACCAGCCGCTGTTATTCAGATGGCCGATGCTCAACAGTGGGCGGCAGCGGCGGCGACAATACATAGGTTCATGCAATGCATGAACCTATGTATTGTTGTGGTGAGTGACGGGCGCAGGAGCGAGAGGGAGCGGCGCTCCTGCGCCCACTATGGACGCACCGCCACTGACAAAAGGTTATAACTGTGGGGGATGAGGAAGTGATAAAAGATTAGTTGGAGATGTGATAGGCTTCCCTGAATAGATTTGTTTTCAGGGATCGCCTAAAGGCAGCCACAGTAATGGCTCTAACGGTTACTTTAAACAGCTTGCTGGTCAGTTCACCAGGTGATAATAAAGGAAAAAAAGCCTAAAAACGGAAAACGAATGAAGCCACCACATCTATGAATTGGAAAGCTGCAGTATAATAAATATTTGCTTTTGGATGTATCGATATACCACTTTAACCACTTCCATACAGGGCTTTTTATACCACTTCCATACCGGGCCTATTCTAGCACTTCTCTCCTACATGTACAAATCATCATTCTTTTGCTAGAAAATAACTCAGAACCCCCAAACATTATATATGTTTTTTTAGCAGACACCCTAGGGAATAGGGCATTGCAACTTTTTTTCTTGCACGGTATTTGCGCAATAATTTTTCAAAGCATTTAAAAAAAAAAAAAAATGGTTTCATGAATTAAAAAATAACAAAACTGTAAAGTTAGCCCAATTTTTGGGGAAAATATGAAAGGTGATGTTACGCTGAGTAAATAGATACCTAACATGTGAAAGAAGAAGTAAAAGGGACTATATTTATTTATCAGATACCTAACATGTCACGCTTTAAAATTGCGCACACTTATGTAATGGCGCCAAACTTCGGTACTTAAAAAATCTCCATAGGCGACGCTTTAATTTTTTTTACAGGTGACCAGGTTAGAATTACAGAGGAGGTCTAGTGCTAGAATTGTTGCATGCGCTCTAACGCACGCGGCAATACTTCACATATGTAGTTTGAACGGCGTTTACATATGTGGGCGACTTACGTGTGCATTCGCTTCTGATCGCGAGCTACCGGGGACAGGGGCGTTTTAAATTTTATTATTTTATTTTTTTTACACTTATTTTACTTTTTTTTATTTTTTTTATCACTTTTATTCCTATTACAAGGAATGTAAACATCCCTTGTAATAGGATTGTGTGTGACAGGTCCTCTTTATTGAGAGATGCGGGGTCAATAAGACTGGTCACCAGTCATCTCTATGCTCATCACGTGACCCACCACCGGTGCTGGAAGATTCGCTCCGGGTCCCCGATCGCACGGGAGAGCCCGGAGAAGCACCGGATGGCGGCGGGAGGGGGGGATGTCCCCTCCCGCCGCCTATAAGAACGATCAAGGGGCGGAACCGCCGCTATGATCGTTCTTATGGTGCACAGAATCGCCGGCACGTCAAAAGGATATCTGAATGATGCCTCTAGCTGCAGGCATCATTCAGATATTCCCCTACAAAGCCGAGGACGTCATATGACGTCCACCCAGGATGGGAGATCCCATCTGTGGATGTCATTTGACTATAGCTGGGTAGGGAAGTGGTTAAATAAATGAGTATGTCCAAAAACATTTGATTTGATTTGATTTGATTTGATCACAAATACAATTTTAACTAGTATGCATGCTGCACTACTAGAGAGCATGTTGGTGTAGCCTAAGCACACTCTAATCATTTAACCTTTTGCAAACCAGAGAAATATTTGGGATAATATTCCTAGATATATATACAGTAAATGCACTCTTTTACTTGCGCTTGCACCTTATGGCAAAAACTCCTCCTGCAGATGGTGGTTCAGTTGTGTTTTAAGAAAGGTTCAAATCAGTAAAGAAAAATACCCAATATGGATCTGTGGCTCTCATGTCTGTAAAATTCCTGTGCTAAAATAAGAAAAGGAAATATGCTATGGAACATGTTTATATTTCCACTGGAATTAGTTGTAATAACATTACTGCATGCTAATGTACTTATCACATACGTTGGTTTAGACTATAGTTCAAGCCATATGTAATATTCATGGTATTTATTTCCCTTCACTAATATTATTATATATTATACCTATGGGGGAACCGTGACATGATCAATTCAGCTTTTTATTTCAATGGTGATCTATGTAATGTACTTCTACAGGGTTAGAGTCTCTTGCAATCCATCAACATAAAGTTTCACATTGTTCCTTCTCAGATACTGTGCAGAATGATGGAACTGGTCATTTTGCAGCAGTAATGCTGAAATATGAAGTGTCAGGGAAATGTATAAGTTTAGTATATAGAGGCAGTTTGTAAGCTTCTCACTAGTGGACAAGTCAAGTTGTTGTTGTTGTCGAGTTTCACATAAATGGCAGTCATCTAGTCCCAAATAAGTAATGGTACAGCATAAGAATTGGACATTTTAAAGAGGAAGTAAACCCTGATGGGTTTTACTTCCTCTTTGAGAGACAGAAATGTCCACTCCAGGCAAGTCTAGCTTGGTTGCAGTCTTTCTCTCAGGAACCGAGGGTGCTGGCAATGCACGTGGCAATTAAGAACGAAAGATGATTAGGACAGCCGCACTCCAATCCAACATGGCTTTATTGTAAAAACGGAAACAGGCACTACAAGTCACAGCAACGAACCTAGGACAGCTGACGCGTTTCACACTACACTTACAGGTAGTGTTTACTCATAGCTGATGAGCTATGAGTAAACACTAAGTGTAGTGTGAAACGCGTCAGCTGTCCTAGGTTCGTTGCTGTGACTTGTAGTGCCTGTTTCCGTTTTTACAATAAAGCCATGTTGGATTGGAGTGCGGCTGTCCTAATCATCTTTTGTTCTTTTTTACTTCCTCTTTGTTTCCCTGCAAAGGTAAAGCATAATGGGCTACTATGCATCGCATAGTAGCCCATTATGTGATACTTACCTGCAGGAGAAGCCCGCGATGTTCCCATCTTCCTCGCTAGCAGCGAGCGACCATTCTTCACCCCTCTTCCTTCCGGGGCCATGAACTCCGGCTCTGTGACTGGCCGGAGTCGCATGCGCACGGGAGCCGCCTGTCACTGCATGACCCCAGCTTGAAACAGCACACTGTGCCCTTTCAAGTCGGGGCATGCGCAGAAGAGGCATTCGTTCTGGGACATTGCAAATATCTCCTAAACCGTGGAGGTTTAGGAAATATTTCAAGCACCTACAGGTAAGCCTTAAGCTTACCTGTAGGTGAATGTTGTCCCTGAGGGTTTACAACCACTTTAATGCACTGTAAAGATAACCTCCAACATAATCCCTTTACCTTCAGGTTAGTTTCACACCTGCACCTTACACCAGCACTTGTGCATTATGCCACGCAATAACATCTGTTACACCAAAATGCACAAAAATTGTACCAACACAGCTTACCACAATGCACAATTGGGCTGCAACATACACTTTATTGTCAAAAGTATTGGGGCACATGAACTTTATTAGCATCCCAGTCTTATGCTGGCCATACACGGGTCGAATTTCAAAAGAACTTTCTTTCGAAAATCTCATCTAAGAATTTTCGTTCGTATTTCGCACCATTAGTGGGCTGCAGAAACAGACGATTTTCGTGCGACCATCGAATTTTAATAATCCAACATGTTGGATATTTTTAGAAAAAACAAAGGATTTTCTAATCAATGATGGGAGAATCGTGCGAGAAATGTAATCGAAAAAGAAATGCGCATATGCAAGAAAAGAAAATTCTTCGAAAGAAAAGAATATTCCCGGAAAGAAAAGAAGATTCCCAGACACGAAAATTATTTTCTGTAGGAACATGAGGTGAAATTGAAGGCTTGGTTGGTCGAATTTCGAAATCAATAGTGACACCATCGGATCACAAAACGCACAACTTTTCTGATTTTCAAAAGAAGGTTCTTTCGGAATTTGATCCGTGTATGGCCAGCATTAGTTTGTAGGGTTCAATATTGAGTTGGCCCACCCTTTGCAGCTATAACAGCTTTAACTCTTCTGGGAAGGCTGCCCACAAGGTTTAGGAGAGTGTCTATGGGAATGTTTGACCATTCTTCCAGAAGTGAATTTGTGAGGTCAGGCACTGATGTGGATGAGAAGGCCTGGCTCGCAGTCTCTGCTCTACTTCATCCCAAAGGTGTTCTATTGGGTTTAGGTCAGGCCAGTCAAGTTCCTTCACCCTAAACTCACTCATCCATGTTTTTATTGACCTTGCTTTGTGTTCATGTGCGTGTAAAGGCAGGTATCCCAATACTTTTGACAATATAGTGTAGGTGCATTTAGAAGGTGCATTGGGGTGTCATTTAAAATTAAGGCACCATAATGCAGCAGTGCGTGTAGCTACAATGCAATCATGTGAAGGGGGCTTTGTCTGTTCTGCCTTCTAGCTTTTGTCAGTCTTAAGCCTCGTACACACGATCAGATTTTTCGACAACAATTGTGTGATGGCAGGGGTTTTGTCGGATAATCCGACCGTTTGTATGCTCCATCGGACAATTGTTGACAAATGTGGGATAGCATGCTCTCAAATTTTCCGACAACAAATGTGTGCCGTCGGATTATCCGATCATGTGTACACAAGTCCGTCGGACTAAAATCCAAAGTACAAACATGCATGTTCCGAACCAATGCTAACCATAAGACAACATTAGCAGAAGTTGCCCAAAGGGTGGCGCTAAAGAGCAGAATAAACATGAAGTTTCGTGTATGTTGGCTGAAAAAGTTCTGCCGTCTGTATGCAGAACAAGTTCACGGCCAACGGCCTTGGCACAAAATTCCACGGATTTGTCTGATGGAAATCCGATCGTGTGTACAAGGCTTTAGTTTACTGTTGCAGAGTCTGCTGGTCTGTGCAAAATGATGGCAATTAATTGATGAGCTGGCTAACTAGACCACTAAAAGTGTGCATGCAGGCAAAATTTTAAAAAATTAAAGCCCAGCCAACCAATCCATGTATATTTCCCCATGTAATAATTTAGGAAGCCGGTATGGAAGGGGCATGTTATGGTGCATGGTAGCCAATCAGCTTCCAAATTCAGCTTGTTCAATTAAGCTTTGACAATGAAACCTGGAAGCTGATTGGTTTCACTGCAGAGCTGCACCAGATTTTGCACCATGCAGTTTTAGTAAATAACCCCCAGTCAGTGTTCGGGGCACACACAGTTTCCTCTTTCAGTGAATTTATATGTGCAGCAGCTGGACGTTAAAGCTCACCTTTCTTGCCACCGCATATATGCATTACACTGCCAGCATAGGATTAAATAAGGTGAGAGAGTGCTCAAATTAAATTCCAATCGCGTGTAAATGCATGCATATGATTGAAGTCAGCACAGTTTCACCTTACTAACTAAGTTAGGTGAACAGTCTCATTTACTAAATTAAAGGGTAACTAAATCCAAAAACAAAAATACAATATACTGTATTGCCGATTATTACCTTTAGATGTGGCAGCTGCATTCCTTTTCTTTTTTTTTCTTTTCAAGCTAAGACATTTTTTAGCAAATACAGAAAATACCTGTTGATCTTGCCTTCAATGCAGCTCCCTTGTCACTTCCTGTGAGCTACACTAAAGATTATCTTCCTTCCTAACTAGGGATGAGCCTAACACAGCCCCCCCCCTCGGTTCGGTTCGCACCAGAACCTGCGAACGGACCGAAAGTATCGAACCCCGTTAAAATCTATGGGACTCGAACGTTCGGAATCAAAAGTGCTAATTTTAAAGGCTAATATGCAAGTTATTGTCATAAAAAGTGTTTTTGGGACCCGGGTCCTGCCCCAGGGGACATGTATCAATGCAAAAAAAAGTTTTAAAAACTGACGTTTTTCGGGAGCAGTGATTTTAATGATGCTTAAAGTGAAAAAAAAAGTGAAATACTCCTTTAAATATCGTACCTGGGGGGTGTCTATAGTATGCCTGTGAAGTGGCATGTGTTTCCCGTGTTTAGAACTGTCCCTGCACAAAATGACATTTCTAAAGGAAAAAAAGTCATTTAAAACTGCTTGCGGCTTTAATGTAATGTGTGGTCCCGGCAATATGGATGAAAATCATTGAGAAAATCGGCATGGGTATGGGTACCCCCCCCCCCCCCCCTCCCCAAGCTCATTTGTCTTCAGGTAGCTTTAGGTGCAAAGGACACAGTACACTAACTGAAAATACTGCAGCTCCCTGCCTGTGGTATTATTAGTATGAGAACACCAGCAATTGTCTTCAGGTAGCTTTAGGTGCACACTGTGCAGAGGACACAGTACACTAACTGAAAATACTGCAGCTACCTGCCTGTGTTATTATTAGTATGTGAACACCAGCAATTGTCTTCAGGTAGCTTTAGGTGCACACTGTGCAAAGGACACAGTACACTAACTGAATATACTGCAGCTCCTTGCCTGTGGTATTATTAGTATGAGAACACCAGCAATTGTCTTCAGGTAGCTTTAGGTGCACACTGTGCAAAGGACACAGTACACTAACTGAAAATACTGCAGCTCCCTGCCTGTGGTATTATTAGTATGAGAACACCAGCTATTGTCTTCAGATAGCTTTAGGTGCACACTGTGCAGAGGACACAGTACACTAACTGAAAATACTGCAGCTCCCTGCCTGTGTTATTATTAGTATGTGAACACCAGCAATTGTCTTCAGGTAGCTTTAGGTGCACACTGTGCAAAGGACACAGTACACTAACTGAATATACTGCAGCTCCTTGCCTGTGGTATTATTAGTATGAGAACACCAGCAATTGTCTTCAGGTAGCTTTAGGTGCACACTGTGCAAAGGCGACAGTACACTAACTGAAAATACTGCAGCTCCCTGCCTGTGGTAATATTAGTATGAGAACACAAGCAATTGTCTTCAGGTAGCTTTAGGTGCACACTGTGCAAAGAACACAGTACACTAACTGAAAATACTGCAGCTACCACAATCACCTGCCTGTCTGTCAGTATATTCGGAAGTGAATAACAGGAACGGATCTAGCTAAACTGAATACAGTGTATATACATATATATATATATATATATATACAACACCTAGGATGCATATATATCCTCCACACACTGTAACGGCAGCTAACTGACTCGCCTGCCTGCTCTATCTAACTCAAATGAAATGGCACTATCTCTCTCTCTCTCTCTGTCTTTCTTTCTCCGCCGCCGCAACACACTACACAAGGCCGCCACACAGGCGGCCTTATATAGTGTGGGGCATGTACTAAACCCCCTGAGACATAATTGGCCAAAGCCACCCTGGCTTTGGCCAATTATGGCTCTCCGTTCTTGCCGCGTGCGATTGGCCAAAGCATGCGGGTCATAGTGCATGCTTGGCCAATCATCAGCCAGCAATGCACTGCGATGCCGCAGTGAATTATGGGCCGTGACGCGCCACTCAAATTTGGCGCGAACGGCCCATAATGTTCGAAATTCGGCGAACGGCAGAACAGACGATGTTCGAGTTGAACATGATTTCGACTCGAACTCGAAGCTCATCCCTATTCCTAACTATCTTTTGTAATCCACCAATTGGCCTATACCCATGTTATGGAGATGAAGAGGTAAAGACATGCTTGTAGTCCATATAGGAGAGTGGGCTATGGGTGACAACCTTTCTCCCTCCATAGGGAACAGTGTAGGAGTGACATAGCCACCCAAGGACAGAAGTGTGCTATTTGCAGGATTACTGGGTAAAAATAAAAAATAAAAAGCTTGAAAAAATTAATTGAATGTACCCACCACACCAAGGACCATTGAGCTGCAATATATTACATTTTTGGTTTGGGGTTTAGAGACACTGTAAAGTGTCTTTAAACCCACATTATTAAAAACTGTCATCATATGCTGTTCATACCCACTCAGTCACTATGGGATTTGTTTTCTGTATTCTGGAATAACCTGGTTGAACCTGTTTCAATGTCCCTCCACCCTTGTCTGTATCCCTGCTGCAGCCTGAGATTGTGTAGATCACCTGTTGTCACATCTACTGAGCATGCTTCAGTTTCAGTTCCATTCTAAGCTATTTATTTCTTCCTTCTTATCTGTGCAACCCACATGACTATAGAGTCACACATGTGGGTGTATACACAGTGGTAAATGACAGCCAACTCCCTCCCTCCTCCTCTATGCCCACTAAACACTACACTATGGAAGTGGGATATTACATATTTATTGATGGAGGCATCTCCTCCCTGTACTTCTAAGCACATACACACAATAGACACAGGCTGGAGGGGAGTAAAACAGGTTCTGATTGGCAGAACCTCCCTCTAGATAACCCACACCATGTTCTGCACAAAAATTATAAAGATTTGAGTTCAAATACATATTTGTATGACAATTTAAAACATTTATTTGATATACTGTAAGTGTAGCGGGTATTTGAATTTAGGGGAAGCATCTGGGTGGTAGTGTAACTCAGATGCACTGATTGCTAGGGGATCTGAGGCCCTTTTATGGTTCTTGGAGGACTCTGGTGGTGTGAGGTTCCCTGGGCCTATAGGTGGGGTTGTTGCCGGGGGCCAGAGGTGAACCCACACCGCAGGACTGTGCCTTTTTGTCCTCCCCTGGAGCTGGTACAGCGGGGCGGGGAACCCGCTGTGGCGCAAAGGGAGGGGAGATAAAAGGGGCGGATGCCCTTACCACGGGGTTCAGAGTGCAGAGTCGGAGGACGTGGCCGCACCCAGGCACCTTCAGCTTAGGTGCTGGCGTTCCGGTGCTCCGGGCCCAGGTGCCCTTGACCTGGGCGGAGCGGAGATGGAGTCCATCTCAGGCACCTTTAGCCTGGGGTGAGGTACTATGGCAGATGCCTGGGGCTCAGTACTTTCGACTGAGTTCCGCGAGGGTGGAGGAATCCGAGGGGGCCCTAACTCCTTGGGTGCCCATGTCTGAGTTTGTGAGGTCTGGTGTGCAGAACTTCTCTGGAGAGTCCGGCGCAGCATCGCTGGTGACAACAGAGAGGCCTCCGGTATCTCCCTTGGACGGATATCCTTCCCCTGACAGGGGCCGTGCTAGCGAAGGTAATTCACGTTCTATTTCACATAGTCAGTGGCAGTGACTATTTGCCACTGTTGATACCACAGTGGTTGGCAAGAGAAGGGAAAGGATTGTGCCTCGACCTATTCCCATTAAGACTAAGTTGTTGCAAAAGAATCCAACTTAACCGTGCTGTATGTTTATTCGCTGAGAAGAATAAAACTGTGTTGGACCTATTCACTGTGTGGAACTCTGGTTACTAGGAGCAAAGGAGTCAGGGACGAAGTACAGGACTTGACTCTAGGACACCTAGACAAAGCCCGATCTTTCTGGCCTTCACCTCTTCACTATGGAGGACATGGGCCGTGGTGTATCTCATCCCTCCCCCCAGCACTAACACCCCTAGACAAAGAAAGACAAGCCGAAAATGAGAAGGGGTGAGAGGGGTGAGGCCGCTACATAAGTTATGTATATTCCAAAGTCTTTTTATTTATTTTTATTTTTTTTAACATATGGGCAGTAGTAGATGACTAAAAGCTCCTCCTACTGCAGACAGGCTGGAAAAGAGCTGGGTCACATGACAGCTGTATATCGATTATCATAAAAGGTAATTCAGATTTTTTTTAGGGCTGTTACTGATTACAATTTTCGTGTTCGATTAATCTATTTTTTTTAAAACGATTAATGGACTGATTTCGATTAATTATAACGCACATACAGATCCAACTACATTTAGCTGATCTCCTTGCAGGCCGATTCCCAGTGCAGCTACCAACCACTGGAAAGATGGATAGCAGGATACAAAAAACACACAAAGGCAGCGCTCAATGGGAATAGCATTAAAACTTTTAGTCTTCAAGTAGGTAACAAAATAAATATTGCACTGGAGATAAAATCAATGTAGCTACATAAACTGTAAAAATGGTGTGAGTAATACCAAATGGTAGCAAAAGCAGTCATAAAAACATGTAGCTAAGTATGATACTGGTATAAAAATGTGTACAACGATAGCACTGCTGAATCCAGATGAGGAGGGGCTAACATCAGTCCGTCGGCATGTAGATGTCCCGTGAAGGGAACTATCACAACTCCCAGTGGATGGCTGTAGAATCCCAGGTTGATAGAGGGAAGTGTAACAGCCCTTGCTTGTGGCAGATAGTAAGGTCCCGCCGGCATGCAGATATGAAGGCACAGCAAAGGAGCCCTTCAGATGGACACGGCAAGCCCCACCGGTGTCCGTGATGTCATCGGATCTCCGACAGAACTCCCTGAAGACCCAGAACCCGGGGGAGAGGTGAGTACCGATCAAAAGAATTTTGATTGATCAAAAAAATTAATCGATTAATCGAGGACTTAATAGTTAATTTCCACAGCCCTAATTTTTTTAAATTAAAATACATTTAAATACAGTGCCAATCATCTATATACATAAAGAGAAGGGATAATGTAAATGAATCAGTGTGTGTTTAGTATTATTTTAATCCCAAGTGAATAAAACATTTCCATCTACATCAACAACCAATTTTAATACTTAGAAGACGTGTTTTACTTTTTAGAGATTTTTTTTATTTATTTTTTATACAAATAATTCTATTTTTGTTTACCTAGGCAGATTGAATATCCTTTTTTCTGCTCACATTTGAATTAATATCTTTTATTTACACACATTTTATTTAAAAATTGGACACAGTTAATGAAATCTTAAAATACTTTAAAATGTAAGAGATTTCCTACTTAAGATAAGAGAATATTACACAGATCTTGTTTGCACATCTGCATTAATTTTAAGAATCTGTGAGACCAAAAATTCAAGATCTAACTTACTGACTGTGTAATCCACAAAAAATGAATGTTTACATTGACTCTACAAAACTATTCTTATTTCAAATGTCCAGTTAGGTCCAAAGGATTTCTAAAATCTTCACTTACCTGACTGGGTGTTTGAAACAGACATGGGTTCACTCAGGGCTGCTGTAAGAAATCATGGGGCCCTGTACAGCCTACCTGGCAGGGCCCCCCCAATATATCAAGACTATATTTTCACGAAAGATACACTAAAATCATTATTAGCGAACACAAACATAACAGAGAACCTGTGTTAATTAGCCCCTTTTCAATTGTTTTTTTTTGGTAAAAATTATAATTTTTATAAAAATGATTTTTTTTACAATTATTTTATTTTACAATTTTTTTTAATTATTTATTACAATGTTTACCTATTGTTTTTTTACAATTTGTTATTTTTTTTACAGGACAGGGAAGCCTACAACACTGTGGGGGGGGGGGGGGCAGCACAGTGACATGGGGGGGATCAGAAGCAGGCAGGACAGGGAGGGGGATCGGTGTCGGGGAAGCAATTACAGGTACGATGCCCTGTGTCTGTGTCTCTCCCTGCAGTAGCTGAAAGCTGGCTAGAGGGGGAGAAATTGGCTTTTAGCTGCTGCAGAGAGCCGCACAGGGCATCCTTCTGTAATTGCCCCTCCCCCGACCGCACTAATTCCCCCTACTGTTTGGGCCCCCCCTGTGTGCCTGGGCCCCCTACAGGAGGACTGGTGGTCCCCCCCTATCAGCGGCTCTGGGTTCACTATAGCAGCATGCAAAGGACATCTTTGATAAAACACACCTAAATTCTTTGTGCAAATATTCTGAATATTCGCAAAGGACAGACAGGATGTTTCATTTTCTTTTTGTTTTTTATTCCTGATTTTTAACTATTTATTTTGGCGATCAAGAGAAATATGAGCTCTAGAGTAACCTAATTAATTGTTAGAAATGTGCAAATGCACTCTAAAGTTCTGTGCTTCCCTGAGCTACAATCCCATACCTCAAACAAGCAGCTGTATAAACATCCTACTTAGTCTAAAACATGGGGGTTAATTTACTAGAACTGGAGAGTGCAAAATCTGTTCTAGCTGTGCATGGTAGCCAATCAGCTTCTAACTTCAGCTTGTTCAGTTAAATTTTGACAACGAAATCTGGAAGCTGATTGGTTTCTATGCAGAGCTGCACCAGATTTTGCACCCTCCAGTTTTAATAAATCACTCCCATTGTCTACACATAAAACACTTAAAGTGTTCACAACAAGATTTACTACATATGTTGTTTTTTTTAGTTGATCTGTGTTTTATTTTTTATTTATGTATTTATTTTCATGTAGTGAGGAGGTTATTCATTTAACTGAATCCTGTTGTGAGCGCTGTAATTTTTTGAGTGTTTTAAGCAGAAAGTTGCATGAAAAATATATTGATTTACTATTCTTTTATTTTTTCTTGTTTTTGGGGTGTACAATGTATTTATAAAATATAAAGTATTACAATTATTTTAGTTTAGTGTACTCTGTTTTTTTTTTCCTTTCTTGTCTCATTGGATGTGTAATGTCTGTTTCCTTTTTCTTTCCATAAAAAGTTGACTTTTTAGGGTAATTTGGAGCTGTATTTTGGCACAAGAACAGATACATTATACAGTAGTTGAAGGAGCTTCCTCAGGAGCTTCCTCAGGAGCCTTGTAAATAAAGTGCAAAGTCCCATTTAAAGCTGAACTCCACCCTTTATTCGAAAAATCTAATTTTTTTGGTATGTTAAAAGTTTTACATCCAAGGCTTACAATAAAAAGAATTATCATTTCATTATTGTCAAAGCAAAAGTATATTTACATTCACAGTTGTGCACGCTTGTATATTTACATCTTCCTTTTTGTTTATTTAACCACTTAACGACCGCCCACTGTAAATATACGTCAGCAGAATGGCACCGACAGGCAGAATCACGTACATATACGTGATTGCCTTTGTATAGTTGGGGGGTCCGATCGGACCCCCCTTCTTTACAGTGGGTGGTCGTTTTACCTTCGGGAGCGATCCGGCATGAGGGGACGGCCGTTCGATTCCGCCCCCCCCCTCTCGATCACTCCCGGCGAATGAGAGAGCTTCCCCTGCCTGCCAGGAAGGAGGAAGTGATGTCATCTCTCCTGGGGCGCTCACATATACCGAGCGCCGTACAGGAGAAGATGCAGGTTAGTACACAAAACAGCACACTGACACCAGGACACATAGGCACATAAATCGCCCCCCCAGGCCCCCCCAGACACCCCCAGATCACCCCCCAGCCCCCAGTCACAGTGTCACTGATTGCAGTGACCATTTATTTAGTGATCACTGCAATCAGTGACATTTGTGACTGTAAAAGTGTCACTACATTTAGTTTTAGGTCCAGTGTAGCCCCCTAACCCCCCCCTAATAAAGGTTTAACCCCCTGATCACCCCCCAGATAACCCTTTCACCCCCTAGCACCGCCGTCACTAAGCAATCATTTTTCTGATCGATGTCTTAGCGTCGGTGATGCTGATCGGTAGCCAGTAATTTTTTTTAGGTTCGCCGCAGGTTTTTATAGCGTCGGGTACCCCCATATATTACCTAATGAAGGTTTAACCCCCTTGATCGCCCCCCAGGTAACCCTTTCACCCCCTATCACCACTGTCACTAAGTTATAATTTTTCTGATCGATGTCTTAGCGTCGGCGATGCTGATCGGTAGCCAGTAATTTTTTTTAGGTTCGCCGCAGGTTTTTATAGCGTCGGGTTCCCCCATATATTACCTAATAAAGGTTTAACCCCCTTGATCACCCCCCAGGTAACCCTTTCACCCCCTAGCACCACCGTCGCTATGCGATCATTTTTCTGATCGATGTCTTAGCGTCGGTGATGCTGATCGGTAGCCAGTAATTTTTTTTAGGTTCGCCGCAGGTTTTTATAGCATCGGGTACCCCCATATATTACCTAATAAAGGTTTAAACCCCTTGATCGCCCCCCCAGGTAACCCTTTCACCCCCTATCACCACTGTCACTAAGCGATAATTTTTCTGATCGATGTCTTAGCGTCGGCGATGCTGATCGGTAGCCAGTAATTTTTTTTAGGTTCGCCGCAGGTTTTTATAGCGTCGGGTACCCCCATATATTACCTAATAAAGGTGTAACCCCCTTGATCACCCCCCAGGTAACCCTTTCACCCCCTAGCACCGCCGTCACTATGCGATCATTTTTCTGATCGATGTCTTAGCGTCGGTGATGCTGATCTGTAGCCAGTAATTTTTTTTAGGTTCGCCGCAGGTTTTTATAGCGTCAGGTACCCCCATATATTATCTAATAAAGGTTTAACCCCCTGATCGCCCCCCAGGTAACCCTTTCACCCCCTATCACCACTGTCGCTAAGCAATCGTTTTTATGATCGTTGTCTTAGTGTCGGTGATGCCGATAGGTAGCCAGTAATTTTTTTTTAGGTTCGCCGTCAGGTTTTTATATAGCGTCAGGTACCCCCATATATTACCTAATAAAGGTTTTAACCCCCTAATTGCCCCTAGTTAACCCTTTCACCAGTGATCATCATATAAGTGTTACGGGTGACGCTGGTTAGTTAGTTTGCTTTTTATAGTGTCAGGGCACCCGCCGTATATAACCCAATAAAGGTTTAACCCCCTGATCGCCCGGCGGGTGATATCAGTTAGGTTTTAGCGTCAGAGAGGGTCTGCGTCACACCCCAGGCAGCGTCAGGTTAGTGCCAGTAGCGCTAACACCCACACGTGAAGCATACACCCCCCTTAGTGGTATAGTATCTGATCAGCTCAATATCTGATCTGATCAGATCTATACTAGCGTCCCCAGCAGTTTAGGGTTCCCAAAAACGCACTGTTAGTGGGATCAGCCCAGATACCTGCTAGCACCTGCGTTTTGCCCCTCCGTCCAGCCCAGGCCACCGAAGTGCAGTATCGATCGATCACTGTCACTTGCAAAACACAACACACATAATTGCAGCGTTCGCAGAGACAGGCCTGATCCCTGCGACTCCAGTGCTGTAGGAGGTGATTTCACCACCACAGTTAAAAAAAAAAAGCATATATGCCGAAGCATTTGGGGCAGCAGGAGCGGAGGAGCGATTTTGCTCCTAATGTCGCGTATATACGGTCGAAATTCCGACGGAGGCTTGCCCGTGGAAAAGTCTGACCATGTGTACGTGGCATAACTTTTGCGAGAAGATGCCCCCATGCTTCGGCATATATAAATGGTGCGTGTATGCCCATCATTGGAAGTGGGTGGATGAAGGGCGGTATTCTAATGGTGGGCATACCCACCGATCAATCTTTTTTTTTCGTTCAGCCAACAGGCTGCATGAAAAAAAAGATTACAATACATGTCCAACAAGGACCAGCAACGTACTGGTATGTTGCTGGACTTTGAATGTTTATACCAGAATGATGCCTGTGGGTTTAGGTATCATCTTGGTATCATTCTTTTCAGCCAGCGGCCGGCTTTCATGTAAAAGCAATCCTAGTGGCTAATTAGCCTCTGGACTGCTTTTACAAGCAGTGGGAGGGAATGACCCCCCCCCGGATATAAAAAGCACCATTGGGAAATTGGGAAAGCATTTTATCACACCGATCTTGGTGTGGTCAGATGCTTTGAGGGCAGAGGAAAGATCTAGGGTCCAATAGACCCCAGTTTTTTCAAAAAAGAGTACCTGTCATTACCTATTGCTATCATAGGGGATATTTACATTCCCTGAGATAACAATAAAAGTGATAAAAATAAATAAATATGGAAGCAACAGATTAAAAATAAAATAAAAAAGCAAAATTAATTTAAAAAAAAATAAAAAAAATAGCACCCCTGTCCTGCCCTGCTCTTGCCCAATGGCGAACGCAAGCGTCGGTCTGGCGTCATATGTAAACAGCAATTGCACCATGCATGTGAGGTATCACCGCGAAGGTCAGATCAAGGGCAGTAATTTTAGCAGTAGACCTCCTCTGTAAATCTAACGGGGTAACCTGTAAATGCTTTTAAAGGCTTTTAAAAATGTATGTAGTTTGTCGCCAATGCGCGTTTGTGCGAAATTTTAAAGCATGTCGTGTTTGGTATCTATGTACTCGGCCTAAGATCATCTTTTTTATTTCATCAAACATTTGGGCAATATAGTGTGTTTTAGTGCATTAAAATTAAAAAAAGTGTATTTTTTCCCCAAAAAATGCGTTTGAAAAATCGCCGCGCAAATACTGTGTAGAAAAAAAAAATGCAACACCCACCATTTTATTCTGTAGGGCCTTTGCTTTAAAAATATATATAATGTTTGGGGGTTCAACATAATTTTCTTGCAAAAAAAAAAATGTTTTCATGTAAACAAAAAGTGTCAAAAAGGGCTTTGTCTTCAAGTGGTTAGAAGAGTGGATGTAAGCTTCCTAATGTTGTGTATAAAATGCCAGAACAGTTCAAAACCCCCCCAAATGACCCCATTTTGGAAAGTAGACACCCCAAGCTATATACTGAGAGGCATGTCGAGTCCATGGAATATTTTATATGTTGACACAAGTTGCGGAAAAAATACAATTTTTTTTTTTGCACAAAGTTGTCACTAAATGATATATTGATCAAACATGCCATGGGCATATGTGGAATTACACCCCAAAATACATTCTGTTGCTTCTCCTGAGTACGGGGATACCACATGTGTGAGACTTTTTGGGAGCCTAGCCGCGTACGGGACCCCAAAAACCAAGCACCGCCTTCAGGCTTTCTAAGGGTGTCAATTTTTGATTTCACTTCTCACTGCCTATCACAGTTTCGGAGGCCATGGAATGCCCAGATGGCACAAAACCCCCCCAAATGACCCCATTTTGGAAAGTAGACACCCCAAGCTATTTGCTGAGAGGTATTGTGAGTATTTTGCAGATCTCGCTTTTTGTCACAAAGTTTTGAAAATTGAAAAAAAAAAAGAAAAAAAAAAAAATGTTCTTTCTTCATTTTCAAAAACAAATGAGAGCTGTAAAATACTCACCATGCCTCTCAGCAAACAGCTTGGGGTGTCTACTTTCCAAAATGGGGTCATTTGGGGGGGTTTTGTGCTATTTTGGCATTTTATGGCCTTCAAAACTGTGATAGGTAGTGAGGAGTGAAATCAAAAATTTGCGCCCTTAGAAATCCTGAAGGCGGTGCTTGGTTTCCGGGGTCCCGTACGTGGCTAGGCTCCTAAAAAGTCCCACACATGTGGTATCCCCGTACTCAGGAGAAGCAGCAGAATGTATTTTGGGGTGCAATTCCACATATAACCATGGCATGTGTGAGCAATATATCATTTAGTGACAACTTTTTGTAATTTTTTATTTTTTAACGGCCGCTCACTGTATAGGAGGGGGGTCCGATCGGACCCCCCAACTGTACAAAGGCGATCACGTATGCTCTACGTGATTGTGCCTGTCGGTGCCATTCTGCCGACGTATATATACAGTGAGCGGTCGTTAAGTGGTTAAACAATGTACCTGTTCAAAATTAAAAACAGATTCTACATAAGAACAAACCTACAGTCCCTGTCTTGTATGCACCGCCTGTATACGGCTGTTCAGAGTATATAGGGCCTTTTTTATTTTGTGTGCGGGGTTCCCCTTAATATCCATACAAGACCCAAAGGGGCTGGTAATGGGCTGGGGTAGGAGGGGGGGTGTGATGGGGTAGCTATGCCTTTTTTCTTAAAGATTTTCATCCATATTACCGGGACCAGACATTACATTAAAGCCGCAAGCAGTTTTAAATGGCTTTTTTTCCTTTAGAAATGTCATTTTGTGCAGGGACAGTTCTAAACACGGGAAACACGTGTCACTTCACAGGCATACTTTAGACACCCCCCAGGTACGATATTTAAAGGAATATTTGACTTTTTTTTTTCACTTTATGCATCATTAACCACTTAACGACCGCTCACTCTATATATACGTCGGCAGAACCCGTACACCGGCTAGGCTCCCAAAAAGTCCCACACATGTGGGATCCCTGTACTCAGGAGAAGCAGCAGAATGTATTTTGGGGTGCAATTCCACATATAACCATGGCATGTGTGAGCAATATATCATTTAGTGACAACTTTTTGTACATTTTTTCTTTTTTTTTTCTTTTTGTCATTATTCAATCATTTGGGACAAAAAAAAAATATTCAATGGGCTCAACATGCCTCTCAGCAAATAGCTTGGGGTGTCTACTTTCCAAAATGGGGTCATTTGGGCGGGTTTTGTGCCATCTTGGCATTTTATGGCCTTCAAAACTGTGATAGGTAGTGATAGGTAGTGAGGAGTGAAATCAAAAATGTATGCCCTTAGAAACCTTGAAGGCGGTGCTTGGTTTTTGGGGTCCTGTATGCGACTAGGCTCCCAAAAAGTCCCACACATGTGGTATCCCCGTACTCAGGAGAAGCAGCAGAATGTATTTTGGGGTGTAATTTCACATATGCCCATGGCATGTGTGAGCAATATATCATTTAGTGACAACTTTGTGCAAAAAAAATAAAGTTTGTCATATTCCCGCAACTTGTGGCAAAATATAAAATATTCCATGGATTAATCATGCCTCTCAGTAAATAGCTTGGGGTGTCTAATTTCCAAAATGGGGTCATTTGGGGGGGTTTTGTGCTATTTTGGCATTTTATGGCCTTCGAAACTGTGATAGGTAGTGAGGAGTGAAATCAAAAATTTGCGCCCTTAGAAATCCTGAAGGCGGTGCTTGGTTTCCGGGGTCCCGTACGTGGCTAGGCTCCTAAAAAGTCCCACACATGTGGTATCCCCGTACTCAGGAGAAGCAGCAGAATGTATTTTGGGGTGCAATTCCACATATAACCATGGCATGTGTGAGCAATATATCATTTAGTGACAACTTTTTGTAATTTTTTTTTTGTCATTATTCAATCACTTGGGACAAAAAAAAAAAATATTCAATGGGTTCAACATGCCTCTCAGCAATTTCCTTGGGGTGTCTACTTTCCAAAATGGGGTCATTTGGGGGGGGGGTTTTGTACTGCCCTGCCATTTTAGCACCTCAAGAAATGAGATAGGCAGTCATAAATTAAAAGCTGTGTAAATTCCAGAAAATGTACCCTAGTTTGTAGACGCTATAACTTTTGCGCAAACCAATAAATATACGCTTATTGACATTTTTTTTACTAAAGACTTGTGGCTGAATACATTTTGGCCTAAATGTATGACTACAATTGAGTTTATTCGATTTTTCTTATAACAAAAAGTAGAAAATATCATTTTTTTTCAAAGTTTTCGGTCTTTTTCCGTTTATATCGCAAAAAATAAAAATCGCAGAGGCAATCAAATACCATTAAAAGAAAGCTCTATTTGTGGGAAGAAAAGGACGCAAATTTCGTTTGGGTACAACATTGCATGTCCGCACAATTTACAGTTAAAGCAGCGCAGTGCAAAATTCTGAATTCACCTCTGGTCCTTTAGCTACCAAATGGTCCGGGGCTTAAGTGGTTAAAGACAAGGAACACTTCTCCTGGGCACTGCAATACGTACCTATTACAGGTCGTTTCTGATGATTTCAATTACAGCAACATTGAGGCTGGGTTCACACTAGTGCGAATTGGATTCAGGTTTCCCCGCATCCAATTCACACAGCAGGAAAGTGTGACCGGCTCTCTATGGAGCCGGTTCCCATATCTCCGCAGCGGCTCTGGAGCGATTTGCACAAGAGCCCTGTGTGTCTTTTGGTCCATTTCAGGTCTGAATTCAGCCACAAATTTGGGCTGAAATCGGACCTGAAACGGTGAACGAGGACGCACCGGACTTCTGCTGTGCTCATGTGTGAACCCAGCCTCAATCTCTTTCCCTTTCATACTCTGTGCTATACTATTAGGATGTAACTATTTATATTGTTATATCACTAGATACAATTTAAGATTTTTTCCAGCTTATACCCTTTAACAGAGAATCATTGTCTCAGAGCCTGAATTTCAAACAAAGTGATCTATTTCAGAACAGATCCCTCTTCATATTTCCCATAAACTCCATCTATCTAATGGGACCAACAATACATTTATCACCTTTTAATGACTTCTCCCAAAAGCCTTCTCCATAATGTCATATTCATTAATCATCACCAAGAGTTGTTAAGTTAATGGTCAATATGGACATGAGGATGTTCTGGATGGATATAAGGAGGAGAGTTTAACCTTTGTGGAAATGTTTTTCCCTCTCTGTGGTTTTATAGCTAAAATCATCCCAGTCCTTAACACTTTCATGTCTGTGCCTATTTAATAAGCCAGTAAAAAAACATAATAATCAGCAAATTGCAGAAGGCCACAACCAGCCATATCATACCTTCAGTTATTAGTTCACAGAGGATGAAACAATAAAAAATGACTGCTGGATGGATTATGGCACTCTGCATATTGATACTTTATTTGTATATGCCCAGTAGTGTCATCTTCACATTACAGATTAATATCTAAAACTGTTTCTATGTTCTCGCAACTGTAAAACGTTCAACCTTTTTTAAAGTGAACCTATAGTTAACCACTTGACAACCAATGACGTTGCAAGTGGTTATACCGGGATAATGCCTGCAGTTGCAGGCAACATCCTGGTACCGTTTTTTTAGAGACGACAGTCAGCTCTCTTGTAAAAGCGATCCTACTGGTTAACTAGCAGCTGGATTTCTTTTACAAGCAGTGGGAGGGGACACCTCTCCTTCCCGCCACCTTCCACAGTTTTATCGGGCTGTCCCGTCCCACCAGGACACCCAATCAACCAGATGGCACTTCCGCCGGCTGATCATAGAGGCAAACAAAGTCTGAAACCGTTCAGTTCACCTCCATGATATACCTGGTTTACCTGGATGTAAATGGTGCCATTTTTAAAAATGAAAAGCACACTGATCTTGGTGTAATCAAATGCTTTTAAGGGCAGACGAGGGATCTGGGGTCTTATAGACCCAGATCTCTCCATAAAGGGTACCTGGCACTTGCCTATTGCCGTCAAAAGGAATGTTTACATTTTTTGTGACAGCATTAAAAGTAATAAGGTGAACACATTCATCAGTCCCACGCACATGCAAACATCAATCGTCCGACACATGTGAGGTATCACTGCAAATGTCAGATCATGGGCAGTAATTCTAGCATGAGACCTCCTGTGTCAATCTAAGTTGGTAACCTGTAAAGGCTTTTAAACTATCGCTTCTGAAAAGTAAAATGTACGCTGTTTGTCGCCGTTGCACAGGCTTGTGCAATTTTAAAGTGTGACATATTTGGTATCTATTTACTCAGCGTTATACCATCTTCTATGGTTTACCAAAAAAAGTGGGTTATGTAAAAACTACTGCGCAAATACCATGTGACATATAAAATTGAAACACCCACCAATTTATTCTTTAGGGCCTATGCTTAAAAATATATATAATGTTTAGGGGTTTTAGGGGTTTAGGGGTCTGTGGGTATAGAATTGGGTATATGGGATTGTACGATATATATATATTTTTTTTTTATGGTTGTACTTGATGGACTTGTGTCTTTTTTCAACCTGACTAACTATGTAACTATGTAACTAGGGGTTCTAAGAAATGTTCTTGCAAAAAATACTGATTGTTATATTTTATTTATTTATTACAGGTACTTGTATAGTGATGTCAATTTACACAGCGCTTTACATATATAATGTACATTCACATCAGTCCCTGCCCTCAGGGAGCTTACAGTCTATGGTCCCTAACTCACATTCATACATACACATACTAGGTAAACAAAAAGTGCCAGAAAGGGCCTGGTCTTTTGGCTGATCCTAACCTTATAACTAAATCCTAAATAAATAAGGGGGTGTTAGGAAAACATTGTTCGGGACTCCCACTGGCAACCAGTCACATGGGTGACCACTGTTTGAACAAAGCCACTGATTGGCCAGTTCTTCCTAAATGTCAAGAACCTTTGCTAGAGACCACATTAACAATGCTTTGGCACTGGTCACTTGACTCACAGTTGGAAGGCACAAAGCATAAAATATGCACTTTTTGCAGTCTACTTAGTTTCTATGTATATTTTAGACTTTTGGTTAACGTATGGCAAATTAAGTTTATCTAAATGTCCACTTTGATTTGACATATACAGTATGTCTATAGTAGAACTGTACTGCAAAAATAAAAAAATTATAGTAGATATCGTTTTCTGGTAGAAGATAAATGCAAAAACTCTTCTGCCAAAAAAAACTCTTCCTTTGGATCCTAGCAACTGAGACATGCCTTTTACTCTCAATTCGGCAAGGAATCTCTTCTCGAACCCCGCGACCTGGAGCTACTGACACGCAGTGACTCCTTGACTAAACCACTCTCGAGTTTATACAAAGAACTTTTTCAGGAGACAACTGTACTGATGCAGACCTGCAGACTGGCCTGGGAGACAGTGGCCCTGGGGATAGACAGAGATGACTGGGACGGTATGTGGGGGACTGCATTTCAGTGCCTAGTCTCTACTAGGGATCAATCAATCAATCAATCAATCAATAAAGCATTACCTTTCTACAAAGCAACATATTTGAATAGCGGGGCCATGACCAAGTTTGCCAAGGTTTGGGGAGGTTGGATGGCATCAGTGGATATGGTCTCGGATTAACTCACGGGCTTGACAGTTACAATTGAATTCAGGTGGTAGTAGTAAGGATTTATTTGGCCTTTTGATTCTCTAGACCTTAATCTCTCATGCTCTCATGTGGCTGGGGAGCTACATTGTAGGTATTGTTGGAGTACAAATGGAGACCACGTCCTAAATCACAATGCTCTTCCTTCGGTGGGAGGTTTGCATTGTGTATATCTGTCTGGGCAAGTGTTGAATTATTGTTTATATTTTACACTTTTTTTTTTTTTACTTTTTTGTGTTTATGTTACTGACGGAATTTACTGTAACCGGTGACTTGTCCCCGCAACTGCGGCTGAAGTTGTATGTGTAGTGGGGTGTCACTTTATGGTGTTCATAAGAGACTATATTGCATTAAGTGAGTCCCGTTCTCCTCTGGTTCCTATTGGGTAATATGCTGGCTATTGCTTGACAATAAGAAGGGAAGTGCATGGTGGGATTTGTGGTACCGGGAGAGTTGGACTCCAATGGCAAGGGTACTACACAGACTACCATACCCACAGTGCAACGGAATATCCATCGTGCATTGCCCGGCTCAAGGTCTGCTGGGGATGGACTATTTAAGGGAAGGAAGAGGAACGCGCGGTCTCTTTGGACATCGCCCGCCCAGCAACTTGGATCCTGTTGGGGCCTATCGCGTTGATTTAGGCCGGAGAGTCCGGGCCTACCGTGTGAGAGCAAGCCTGCCTATCGAAGAGGGAGAGAAGCCTCATCCAGAGAGCCTGCTGACATCTCTGAGTTCCTGAGGGTCGAGCTATCTTCCCCTTCCCCTTTGGTTGTCCGGAAGATCGGAGACTGTAGGTGACCGGGAGATTGCGTGCTGAAGCCCAGCAGCGGGACCGGTTGACGGATTGGTCTGGTCGGGTGAGAGAGCACTGCTCATGAATTCTTAACTGTGCTAGGCCTGTGATTCTTTACCTAGGCCCCACCGCCATCACAGCAGTGTGCCACGCACCCAGTATAGCGTGCTGCGCAGTTGAAGTTGGGCGTCTCATCGCCGGTGACTTTAGGCCCAAAACTACAGTAGGATTACAACTAACTGGGTTATTCCTTGGATTACAAATGTAAAAGTGCACCAAAGTTGCTAGCGAAGATCCCTTCTATAGGAGTGACTATAACTTACTGGGACGTTGTTCGGGCGCCATATTGCCCACGAGGGGGAAGCTCGCGAGCGCAGTTCTATTAGAGACAATTAGTGTGTATAAGATTGGTATATCAAGACAGTGGTTATACTGTGCATATCTTTGACTTTGCAGGGCTCTGCATGTTTAAATGCCTGTCTGTTAATCTAACCTTTTCATTACCTAGTAAAGATATTTTATGGTTAAGCAATCACGGTGTGTGGACTGTTAACGGTTCCAGAGAGACGGCTAGCACAGGTACTCTAGACTAGACCACGTCCCTGTTGAGACGAAACGTTGGGTAAGCGACGTTCTGACGTCACCGCATCATACGCTAGACCCGGAAGATACGGGCAGCCAGATCGAGGAGCCGGCCGGCTCGATCGTTTTACATGCTTTGTTTCATCTTACGTCTGTAAGTGTGCTTTTTATTATTTCTTATTAAAAGTCTAAAGGATTTTATGCTATGTGAGCCTTCTTTTCATTTATGTGGCATATCCTGATTTATTACTGTTCATGAGTCATCCAAGCAAGTAGCGCTGCCTGCTGAGGACACCTTTTATTGGGATTATCTGTTTATGCGCTGACTGATCTCCTGTAATAAGAGATCATGCACTTCTGGTAAGCAGCAGTGTGTCATTAAGGTGGAAGCACTTTTCTATCACCACTTTTTCTGGATGCTGTGGGTTCATTTGCACAGTGGAGACCCATTTAAGTTTTATGGACTATATGTAAAAATATACTTGGTTTTTATACATCACATATGGACTGCAAGTTTTGCTTTTCTGTTTTTTGCACTTTAGGTCCTATTGACCTCCTACATTGAGTTTTATGCTAATTCATTGTTTTCTCACCTTCACTTTTATATTAGCGCAGCTTTTTTTCTTTTCCACTCTAGACTTAAACAGTGACAGTATATTGCATTGTGGTTTTCATTACTCGTGTGCGGCAGAATCTCACTTGTTTAACCGCTGTGCCAGTGGAGGGTCAGAGCTAGTTTACCGGGTGTTGACAGCAGTAAGGTACAGGCCCAAATCAATACCAGCAGCTCTCTTAACTGGGGGTAGTTTTACACGTGGGGGCTCAAGTCCGGGATCCTGTACTCTGCAATCAAAACCCCTGCCCGTGGTGCCAGCATGGATCCTTTTACTGTGGTCCAGTGGTGCGAATCAACAGGTGCTTCTCCAGGCGCGAGTGTGGCTATTGAACTTCCCGGAGAGAGCTGGGAAGAGGAGGAAGTTGACAGGCTCATGAAGTTACCATCTCCAAGCAGGAAAGCATGGGTGATTGATCTCAAACCGGAAGAGGAAACTTCCCATACCTACGCATTATTAGAGTGGAGGGATGGTGTGCCCGAGGATTTCAGAGGCCGGAGTGTACAGTCCAAGGACCGGAAGACATACTATCTGGTGCACCCAAAGACTGTAAAAGAAGAGGTTCCTGAAACTAGCCAGGCAAAAATCCTCAGAGAACCGACAACCTTCCCGGCACCCCTGACTACTATAGGCCCTGAACTCCTTAACGCTTTAGGGGACCTCATGACAAAGTGCCAAAAGAATAACACAGTGTGCGTAGAGACTGGATACAGAAAGCTGAGGACTTTCTCGGTGGACACAGCCTGTGCTGCTTGGAGAAGAGGACTTTGATACCTGGATAGAACAAGCAATGCAGGCTGTGGAAGGTTAGGAACTGTCAGAAGCCCAAAAGAAGCAGCACATAAATGAAAGTTTAAAGGGAGCTGGTGCGGAGGCTGTGAAGAATCTAAGATTCAGCAATGTCACTTGTACTGCCTATGATTACTTAGTCATGTTACAAGAGGAATTCGATCAGTTGGAGAAAGTAACTGACCTAATTTACCAGTTTGAGCACACCCATCAGCAGCCAGGAGAGCGTTTGTCTGAGTATGTCCGAAGATTGAACAAAATGCTCTGCCAGATAGTCCTGAAGAAAGGGATGGTACCACAGGACATAGACCGAGCCAGGATGCAACAGATTTTAAGAGGGGCTCTGCGCAACGATCCGGTTTGGCTCCATTTGAAAACCACAGAAGGAGTCATGTCCTTAAGTTACCCAGACCTTTTGCGAATAATGAGAGATGAGGAGGCTTTGCTAAAGGGTCAACAAGCAGCTGATAAACGCACCTCTCCCCCCTCCGCTGGGGTTGGAGCAGCCATAGCCACGGGACTCTGAGGTGGCTGTTTTAAAGTCACACATGACTCAAGTGTTGGAGATGCTTACTTCTTTGATGGCCAAAGACTCAGGAGCTACTAAAGAAGAAGGCAAGAAAGGAATAGTCCGGAATACCTCAACCCCTGTCTATCAACAGAACCGAGATGAGGAAGCTTGTTTCAATTGCGGGGGGATTGGGCACTACAGGCAAGTGTGCCCCAGTATGAAGAAAACTTCAGTCTTATACCGCAAGCCGGCAGAAAACTTCAGAGGGCTCCGGTGAAGGAGTCAACCGGGTGCCTATCCGTTCCAGCCAACTCCAACAAAATACGAGACCCAGGGAGGTCGCAAAGGGAGAACAATTCTCCACGCAATGAATCTGATACTTCTTTCTTCAGGTCCAAATATAATGTCAGGAGGAAGGAGATCAGTGCATACCAGGCCCAACAAGGACTGAGGTCCCGGAAGAGACTGAAAAAGAAAAAAAGAAAAAAAACTCAAGCAGTAGAACCCAGTCAGGAGACTTCTCAGTGGAAATTTCCAGTTAAACTGGTGGGACCCTCCCCAGTTGTCCCAATTCAAGTAGAAGGAATCTATACGAAGGCCCTTCTTGACACAGGAGCTCAAGTGACCCTTCTATATTGGAACTTTTACCAAAAACATCTGAGACATCTGCCCTTGCAGAAGCTAGAAGACCTGGAAATATGGGACCCAGAGCTTCCCATACGATGGATACCTCCCGATCAAATTGGCCTTCGACCCTTCAGTAGCCGGGGGAAGCAGAGATCTTTGACACACTGGCTGTGGTTTGTCCTCACCCACCAGGAGCTAACAAGAGTTCCCTCATAATAGGGACCAACACTGACTTGGTCAGGAGACTACTGACACCCATAGCCCAGGAACAGGATACCCCAACGCCCAGAGTTCACCCTATGTTGCACCGGGCATATCAGCATTTGGTGCTAGAACAGAAGGCCCGAAAGAAGGAGTAGGGAAGATCTGGAAGCTAGACAAGATGGAAAAAGTGCAACAGCCGGGAGAAGTAACCTGTCTGAGGGCTGCTGTCAAACTCACTTGGGCTCTTTCGTCATACTGGAACCAGACCCTCTGGATACTTATCAAGGGTTGGAGGTAATCCCCGAAGTGGTCCCGTTGAGGGCACTGAAGAAGAGCAATGGCAGGGTATCGGGGAAGATCCCAGCCAGAATGTTGTTGGGCCAGGTGAATCCTGCCACCCCAGTCGCTCTATCGGACTTGGAGAAGGGAGAAAAGAGAGGGGCCACGATAGATAAGCTTTGTCTTGAAGACACAACCCTCCCACCGGCTTGGAAGGAGAGGGCCAAAATCCAGTTGGCTAGGTGGCAGAAGATCTTTTCTAAGAATGAGTTTGATGTGGGATCATTGTGTTCGGAAAAACCCTGGAAGAACATGAGGAAAGATTGGAGAAAGTCCTGAAGAGACTCCATGATGAAGGCCTAAAGTGTCAATTCTACCAGTCTTCAGTGCATTACTTGGGACATATCGTGTCCGCGGAAGGAGTGTCTACAGATCCAGAAAAATTGAAGGCTGTCACCTCTTGGCCCAGGCCTACTACTGTGACTGAACTTCGGTCATTTTTGGGATTCTGCTTCTACTACAGGAGGTTTGTTGAGGGTTTTGCCAAGATTGGCAGGCCCTTGAACGAGCTTCTGAGGACTGAAGGAGAAGAAGAAGATTTCGAGCCTAGGAGACCAGGGGAGTCTATAGAAGACCAGTGGACCATCGAGTGTGAAGAAGCTTTTACCAGGTTGAAGGAAAGCCTGACCACTGCCCCCGTCTTGGCCTATGCAGACACCAGGAAGCCCTATGAGTTACATGTAGATGCCAGTCGTGATGGTCTAGGAGGGGTGTTGTATCAAGAGCATGACGGCAGTTAAGACCTGTTGCTTATGTGAGCAGAAGCCTGGGCCCGGCGGAGAAAAACTATCCCACCCACAAGCTGGAATTCCTGGCCTTAAAATGGGCTGTGGTGGAAAAATTAAAAGACTACTTGTATGGGGCTGAGTTTGTGGTTAAGACAGACAATAACCCGCTCACCTACCTTCTGACCACCGCCAAATTAGATGCCACAGGCCACCGGTGGTTGACAGCAGTAAGGTACAGGCCCAAATCAATACCAGCAGCTCTCTTAACTGGGGGTAGTGCTACATATGTATATTATAAATCTCAATAAAAAGTATTTTACAAAAAAAGATATCAGAGGCAGCGAAGGGGCAACAAGGGGAATGGATGTGGCATCACTGCAAGAGGGCACACTGACATGTACATTAGGTCAAGACACAGACTGACTCCAAGGACAGTAGAGTTCTGCTTGAAAGATGAAGTGCAGAGCATTGATGTAGACAAAGCCATCACAATAATTGAATCTTTGATTGGGTAGTCTAAAGCCCCGTATACACGATCGGTTTAACTGATGAAAACCGTCCGATGGATGGTTTTCATCAGACAAACCGATCGTGTATGGTACCCATCGGTCTTTTTTCCATCGGATGGAAAAAATAGAACTTGTTTTAAATTTAAAATACCCACGCATGCTCAGACGGAATTAGGAGACGGGAGCGCTCGTTCTGGTAAAACTAGCGTTCCTAATGGAGAGAGCACATTCGTCATTCTGCAAGTTATTGCTTCGTTTAATGCAGCGCATGTTTTGTTGCTTTAGAACGGTCTTTAAAATGTCATTTTGGCAGCAGATCTTTCTCCTGAGTTCTGACAAACGTATGTCTTTCTTCTTTCTTGTGATCTTAGGAATAATTAGTTTAATTCTTCAAGGCCGACCTCACAAATTACACCTTTTTTTTTGTTTTTGTCTTTAAATTTGTTGTGCATTTTTTGGTGTGTCAAGTTCTCAGAACAACATATTATTTTTATTTTTTACTCATGGAGGTTGGTGTCCCTTGTTATTAATTACACATTGTATTTATGAAATCTTATTGCTACTTCCAAAAAAAACACATCAGGCATGTATGTTGGCTGAAATCAAATTTCCCTTTATTTTGGACAAAAAACAAACAAAAACCGAAGGGCAACTATTTAGAAATTAGCACAGAATATAAAGTCATTAGATCCCAAATGCAGACCTGACTATGATCAATAATAAAATTAACAACAGCATGAAATCAGGAGCAGCAGCCAAAGACATACATCATCCCAAGCTGTGGTACTCCATCAACCTTCAATTTCTGGATGAGCAGCTCGAGGCCAGGGAATCACCTCCTGCTCTTCCCTGTAGCCTTCCTTCCATGCCTCTCTGCAGCGTTCTCTCCACGGCCCCGTCCACGCACCCTTGCAGGCTGGGCCACTGTGGGTGGTGATGTGGCAGGAGGAGGAGGAGAAGGAGGAGAGGGATTGGCCTGCTGCGAGATATGGGTGGCCTCAGTCAGCAGCCCCCTCGCCCCCATGTGTACGGCCATATATATAAGGTGCTCACGGGGCGTGGCCTGCGGAGACATGAAGATGGATGCTTAATCTATCTGCTCTGACCACCACGGATCAATACAAGCCTGTAAGGAGGTTCACCAACCCTCAGAACTCACACTGAATATGGGGACTGCTTCCCGGTCATCGTCCGCCTCCCGGTCCCGCTCTCCTAGGGAACATACCGCCGGACTTAGCCAGAACATCCCTGAAATATTCCGGGCCCCTCGAGGGACTGCGGCATCTTCCCGCCATGGACGCTCACAAACCATTGCACTGACTGACTCCCCACCGCCGCTACCACCGGTCACAAACCAGGATCTACCTGGGATAGAGCTCTTACCTCAACCTCAAATTAATCTACAGGATCTGCGGTCGGTAGCCGCGGACATCAAGGACACCCTGTCAGCTGCCATCGCTGACCTGAGGCTGGAGATACGCTCGCTGAATGACAGGGTCCAATCTGTGGAGAAGACAACCAGCCGCCATGATGTTACCATCGGCAAAGTCACCTCACGCATTGACAGTCATACCAAGCAGATGAGAGACATGCACCGACATCTTGAAGACCTTGAGAACCGAAACAGACGCCACAACGTTCGAATCCGGAATGTCCCCGAATCGATCGAGGGTGACCAGCTTACCCCCGCAATAGTGAGCATCTTTAATGATTTACTAGGTCGGCCTCCTCAAACAGCAATAAAAATTGACAGGCTACACCGTGCCTTGAGGCCAAAAGGCAGAGAAACTGACCCCCGAGGGATGTTATATGCCTCATTGTTGATTTCACACTTAAGGAGGACATTATGAGAAGCGCGAGGAACAGGCCCCAAATTCTTCACGAGGGACGCACCGTACAAATTTTCCAAGATCTATCCGCAGTCACACTCCAGCACTGCCGGGACCTAAAGCCCCTCTTAGATGTCCTCCGCACCGGGAACATTCATTACAAGTGGAAGTTCCGGTTTTGCCTTTCTGCCTCCACACAGGGCCGCACGGCTCTGCTAAAGGTACCTGAAGACCTGCCGCACTTCTGTGAAATTCTGGGCATACAACAAGTGGCAGTCCCTGACTGGTACGCTGACTTCCAACCTCTCCTACCGAAGAAAGATGGGCTGCAATCCGAGCCCATGGAGTCCCAGGACAGCGGTGGCAGACGGAGACGCTCTCCTACACCTATTGATCGCCATCATCCCTCCCGCTACTCACGACGGGACACAAGCCCCTTGTGTTCTCCGTGGACACTTCCTCTCTCTCGCGGCTAAACGATCCCGACTTAAAAAGGCTCGAATTGCTACACTGACAGCTCACATACGCAAACTGGAACAGACGCACAAAGCGTCTCTAGCCACAAACACTCTAATGGAACTAACGCTCGCCAGAGAGGAACTCCTTAGATAACTCAACTATGTCCTGAAACATAAGTTTGCGATGTCCCAAAAACTTTTCTACGAATTTGGTAATAAATCCGGTAAACTCCTAGCTAGGGCTCTCCAAGCCAAAAAGGCAACACACACCATCCATAACATAACAACCCCCTCCAGGATATCCCTTGTTAAACCTCAAGACATCTCCGACCAATTTGTCAACTACTTTACTGACCTATACAACCTCCCCCCTGACCGTACCTCTGGCACTCCCCAGGACAGACGCTTAGCAATATCGGAGTTTCTGGCACAATACAGCCCTACCCCCCTCTCATCGGACGAATCTGCTAACTTAGATCTTCCACTTACTAAGGATGAAATACTGACTGCCTTAAAGCAAATGAAACCAGGCAAAAGCCCCGGCCCTGATGGCTTGACGGTAAGCTACTACAAATCTTTCCCGGACACTTTGCTGCCTCATCTTGTTAAAGCTTTTAACACTCTGTCACCTCATTCCACTACCAGTAAGGAGTTTCTCGAAGCGCACATCACACTCATCCCCAAACCGGGCAAGGACCCTACCCTGGTATCAAACTACCGCCCAATCTCTTTACTTAACGTTGATCTGAAACTATACGCCAAATCCTTAGCAAACCGCATTCTCCCCCTACTCACCAAATTGATTTCCCTAGACCAAGTTGGTTTTGTCCCGGGTAGGGAGGCCAGGGACAACACCACCAAAGCCCTTGACATCCATCACTGGCTGTCCAAGTCATCGACCCGGGGGTTCTTCCTATCTCTGGATGCCGAGAAGGCGTTCGACAGGGTGGCCTGGGACTACATGGAGGCGACACTTCGGATGATGGGCTTCCCTCCACGCTTTATTCAATTGGTAATGGCTCTTTACGCTGACCCATCTGCTAAAATTCGAATCAATGGCCGCCTGTCGGACGCCTTCTCCATCTCTAATGGTACCCGTCAGGGATGTCCACTATCCCCCATAATTTTCATCCTTACCTTGGAGCCCTTGCTCCGCAAATTAAGAGACAACCCAAATGTCAAGGGCATTGATATCCGAGACACCAATTACAAAATTGCCGCTTACGCGGACGATATCCTCCTTTTTCTGCGAGACCCTATCATCACGATCCCGAACCTTCTTGCAGATTTCTCCCTTTTCAAATCATTGTCCAATTTACAAATTAATTTTACTAAATCAAAAGCCTTGAATGTCACCCTACCTCCGGCCTTGGTCTCGCAATGTAAACTCAACTTCCCCTTCCGGTGGGAATCTACAGCACTTACGTATTTAGGCATCAAAATCCCCACAAATTTATCTGCCCTTTATGCCCAAAATTTCCTCCCCGCCCTCCAGGCAATTCAAGGAGATCTACACAATTGGCACTTCGGCACCTTTTCCTGGTTGGGCAGAATTGCCATATTGAAAATGAATGTCCTGCCCAGACTCCTATACCTTCTCCAAGCCATCCCGATTAAGCTTCCCCCCTCGTTCATTACTTCTTACAAACGAATGTGCAGAACATTTATCTGGGCATCCAAATCCCCCAGATTAAGCTGGGACAGATTAACACTCCCCAAATTATCGGGGGGTCTCGGTCTCCCCGATATACAAAAATATCACTGGGCATGCCACCTAAATAGGATTGTAGATTGGCATGTCCACACCCACACAAAGGCTTGGGTAGCATTGGAAAATGCATCCACAACTATCCCACTATCACATCTCCCTTGGATCAAGCCTGCATCTTTCCCCACTGATAGCTATACACACCCCCTCATTGGAGCCTCTTTGTCCTGCCTCACTAAATCCTGCAGTCACTTAACAGTCACTCCTGCCCCTGGACCGATGACTCCACTGAATCACAATCCCGACTTCTCCCCAGGTTTGGCCTCCCGTGACACCACTACCGTGCCCGTCGCTACCCCACACAGAGCGCATGCATTCTTCCGCAATGGCAACCTCCTGTCCTGCTCGGAGTTGTCTGAAATACTCCCAGAAAGCCGCATAACCTTCTTCAAATACCTGCAGATCAAACACTATTTTAATTCCGCTAAAACACCCACCACTTGGACGAGACCCCTCACACCTCTTGAAAATCTCTGCAACAACGGCGAACCCCAACGCCACCTTATCTCGACCTTGTATGCCCTCCTCTTCTCCACACACACTTCCGACACCGATAAACTAACCCGGCAATGGGAATCAGACCTGTCATTACAACTCTCCGCGACCGATTGGGAACGCATATTCACGCACATGCATAAAGGATCTCTTAACGTAACCACTCAGGAAAATAGATACAAAATCTTCTCCAAGTGGTATAGGACCCCTGACAAACTCCACAAGTGCTACCCTCACCTCCCGCCGACTTGTTGGAGATGTAACGCGAGCACTGGCTCACTACTCCACATATGGTGGGAATGCCCCATCATCCAACCATTCTGGACCGAAGTCCACCACCTTATCGCTCAGATCACCACATTCACCGCCAAATTCACCCCCGCCCAATTCCTACTTCATCACTCTTCCATGCCCCTCTCTAACTACAAAAAATCTCTTACCATACACCTCATAAACACAGCCAATTCATGCATTCCAATCCACTGGAGGAGCACCAACCCCCCTACGATTGCGGAGTGGCATCGCAGGGTCGATAGAATAGCAGAAATGGAACAACTCATATTTCAAGCTCGAGACGCACCTACCAAATACACTGACACATGGGCCTGTTGGATACAATACCGGGGAACCACCACATGTCCACCCCCACTTTCATCGGACGGATCCCCCTCCTAGTGGCACTGCCCCTTAGACTTTACCACCCCCCCTGTAGCTCCTCCTTACCCTTTCGTGCACATGTTCACACATCCATTTGTTTTTAAGTAGGTCTATTCCCTAATCCGTAGCCATCATCTGACCTACACCCGATCGAGTACACGACAACCTTTGTTTAATCACTGAGACCCCCTCCCCCTTACTGGAACGATAATAGTTTCCTTATTAGTTGCACCCTGGATACCTTACCAAACCCCTTAGACTCACCATGTGTCTTAACTTTAACGTGGCCCCCGTCCACTCACAGCAAGATCCCGTTAGGGGGTGAGAGGACTGGGGGCTGGCCATCAATGGTAATCGCTGCGCATTCTTAGAGATAGTACCACGGAGACGCTCCCCCCCCCTCTAGTTAAGGCACTCCTTCAACCCCGTCCCATGCCCACATTCCATATATCTCTAGACAGCAGTTGGGCACAGACGACTACATTGTTATCTTCATAGCTGAAGTCATGACTGAACCTATATTGCATTTATTTGTTACTCAAGAATTACTGAAGATTATCTACCATCTGCTATGTTGTTTTTTCCCATCTCTGTTTCCGACACAAGTTATAGTTATTGTTTACAATCTTCTGTAATCCTGTAAAATCCAATAAACATTATTGAAAAAAAAATATATAAGGTGCTCACAAAGGGCCCGTTGTCCCGCCTCCATTCTGAGCAACTTATCCGCCAGATAGGTGCTAAACCCCTCCGTAGGGTTGAGGGGGGCCCTCATGATAGCAGCAGCCTCCTGAATCATCTTTAGTGACTCCTCCTCCACTTGTGTCATCCGCCGTTGTTTTGGCGGTCTGACGTGGAGGGGAGCCACTTGGGAGACGGTGCTGCCACTAGGCCTGGGGACCTGCTGAGTCCCACTTGGCCCTGCCTCCTCCTGCCTGCCACACTCCTGACCCTCTTCCTCCTGGCTTGCCTCATCCTGTTTTTAAAAGAAAATGAAAAATTTGATTATTTGGGGGATCTATCACACACAATTTTGATCTCTTTCATGTTTTTTTTTATTTTTGGGGGGGGGTTGGGATGATATCATTTATGGCTAATCCAAACAGTTCAACACAATATTACTTAGTGGACAATAATTATGATCAAAAATACTATACCGGGCTGAAGATGTGAAGATCTGGCTCTTCTAGCTCGGAAGGCTCCTCCTCCGCCTCTGCAGGGGTGGAGGGAAGGGTGGAAGGAACGCTGGAGGGAAGGGTGGAAGGAAGGGTTGAGGGAAGGCTGGAAATAGATTCCCTGGCCTCGATCTGGTCATCCAGAAATTGAAGATGTCTGTAGTACCACAGCTTGGGCTTTACTACATCGTCGGCTGCTGCTCCTGATCTCTTTGACTGGCGCACTTCCTTGTATTTTTTTTTATAGGAATTACGCAGGTTGTTGATTTTATTATTGATCATAGTGTAGTCTGCATCTGGGATCCATGGCTTCATATCCTCTGCTAACTTGATAATAGTTGCCCGACGTACATCACTCTTGTGGTACGCTGGGTGTTTCAGTTCCCACAGGTTGCGCTGTTCCTTATATTTTTCTATAAAAATCAGCATCACCTCCGGCTCTCGTAGTTTCTGCATCTTTTTTGAACAACAAGTAAAAAACAAAAGAAAAAAAAGTAAAGGATCAGAATTGATTCTCCTCAACTTATCACAATATTGCCCTTTACAATCATGAACCATTATAGGCCACTGCAGGCCCGAGTTCCCTTCTTACCTTAGTTCACTTCGTTGGTTCACTTCCGATCGTCCTTACTCCGCGCATCCCTAATAACTTCTTTCCCCTTTTTATACCCTGCGCATGCGTGTAACTCCGCCCTCGTCGCCCGCCCATGACGGACTTTTTCTGCATTTCCCCGCCCCTTAACGATCGGCGCACAGTGTGAGACGGCGACATGTCGCAGACACAGGTGGCTTCTTTACTTGAAATTACCGACGAGGAAAGCCCGGAGGCGGAAACGTCCCGATCCAGTCAAAAAAGATACAAGGCGACTAATATGTATTTTTCTGAGATGGCGGAGATGGTGGACATTCTGCGGAGGAAGGATTACGATGGCAAGCATGGCCCATACGACACCCCTAATCTCCGGAAGTCACAAATTATGGACAAAGTTGCGAAGACTCTCTATAAAAAATATGGGGTCAGGAGATCCAAGGAACAACTCCGTAAAAGGTGGTCAGACCTGAAGCTCAGGGAGCCGGAGGAGCAGTATAGGAAGCTTATAAAAAGCATTGAAAAAAGTAAGTTTATTTTACTGTGTTCTTTCACATTGTAATATGTATTCTTCCATGTTTTGCACCATGTGCTTGGCTTGACTGGTTTCACATTTTAAAATCTCAACTTTTATGGTAAGTGGAGAGTCCACTTATTTGCTAAATGTGTTGAAAAAAAAATTGCTGCTCTTCCCCCAAACATGTTTGGCACATATCCACGTAAACTACATGTGGGCATGCCTCATTTTACTTCAACAATGTTTATCTACACATTGTTGGCTAGATGATGTGTTGTAAGGAAATTTAGAATGTGAATGAAAGAATAAACTGTATTCTGGGTAAAGGAGATGACACTCCAGCAGTTGTGTACTCTTTTTTGTTCTTCATCAAGATACTATACTCTGGGCCACATGACCAAATTTCTTAACGGTGTCACACACAGGTGGTCCAGTGGATACCTTGGTGTTTATCCAAGTGAATTTGTGAGTGTCCTCCAAAATAACATGTTGCTTTGTTGAGTTTGCAAGATCTCATATGTTCATCTTGAAAATCAGGGCCAAATATCAATTGGACCCCACTTTAAAACATTGAGAATCCATTTTCAGGCCTAAAAAGTCTGTGGGCTAAAAGGATACATTTTTTTTTAGATTCCCATAGGGGAGAGGAGAGTGGGAGGACACCATGCTCATGAGACGAGGAACCCAACACCACAGAAACTCTCTGAAGATCCCAAAGCAGACAAAGTTCAGCAGGTTCAGGAAGCGGAGGGGGAGAAAGTGGAGGTGGAGGAAGGAGAGGTGGAGGAAGGAGAGGTGGAGCTTATCAGCACAACAGGTCAGTGTCTGTCACCACAACTTCAAGGTAAATACAGATGTAGGCCTGCATAGTTTTAAAATATTTTTTTCTTTTTAGGGACTGAACGTGGGGGTGTGTCAGGAAGTCCAAATCCTCCATTCTCGAGTGCCAGCGCAAAAATAATCATTCAGGAAATCATGGAATGCAGTATCGAAATGGACATTATGAGAAAGAGAATGATTGTGATTGAGCAAAAATATAAAAACATGATAGATATTTTGGGGAGAATAGTGTGACCCCCCCCCTTTTTGTGTGCTTTGTTATGTGTTGGAATATTTCTATGGGATTTCCACCAGCCCAAATGTGAAGATGCACACACTGAAGACTCAACATGTCCCTGTTTTGGGGGTACAACCTCTTCCTCCCTCCTCAAGTAGGGGAGAGGAAGGGTTTTCACCCCCAAAGCACGTCCATTGATCCCCCATGATGGCAGATAGCACATGTTTACCCTAGCCATGGGATCATGTTGAAGATACCCATTTGAGCCCCAAAAAGAAAGTGTGGTTCTTCACATTTGGGATGGATCAGGGGTAACATCACCCCATCTCCTGTTTGTATTTTTCACTGTGTTATTTTATTACTTTTTAATGGAAAAAAATGTGGCTTTTGACCCATGCATGTTTCTGCCAAAAAAGCCACACAAAACACCCCAAAAAAAACTTTCGAAAAAAAAACAAAACTGCGTTGCAATCAATAAAAACATTGGGGAAGTCGAAAAAAGGTGTGCCTTGTTGTTTCTATGCTCAATAGCAGTTCTGAAGATGCAAAATGAGTGTTTTTACCTCTGAGATTGGAGGCTATTTACTAATAAGGAGAAATACACTTGGCACTACTAGAACCTGGGAGACACATAAACCACAAATCAAAGAATGACAACACAAGTTTGTAGTAAATCAAATCTTTTTGTTTATTTAAAAAAGGTAACATCAAAGTTCAGATGTGGTCTGGCATTGCGATGGCCCCCCTACCCGTGAAGTACTCTACGTATTTCTGACGTACTTCATGGGCACTTTGGGGGGCCAAACCAGTACGGGCAGTGCTGAGGCCGGTCAGATTTATCAGTTCAGAGGGAGCGGCCTCAGAGTATTTTCTTAAAAAATTGTGCAACAAGCAGCAGCAGTACACAATGATGTTCAGTTTATAATCCGCCAAATTGATATCTGTCTGGAACAGGCGGAACCGGCTGGCCATTATCCCGAAGGCATTCTCCACAACTCTCCGGGCTCTGGCCAGCCGGTAATTAAAAACCCTCCTCTCCGGGGTGAGGGTGCGTTGGGGAAACGGCCGCATGAGGTGTGGTCCTAGTCCAAAAGCTTCATCCGCGATGAAAACGAACGGTAGCCCTTCCACGTTCTCTGCATCTGGAGGCAGTGCAAGACCCCGAGCCTGCAGACGGTGAGCGAACTCCGTCTCAGCGAATACTCCGCCATCGGACATCCGGCCGTTCTTCCCCACGTCCACATACAGGAACTCGTACCGTGCCGACACCACCTCCATTAACACTATGCTATTAAAACCTTTATAGTTAAAATAGTATGACCCCGAACGGGGTGGCGGCACTATGTGGACGTGCTTCCCATCAATTGCCCCTCCGCAGTTGGGGAAATCCCACCGCTGGGCAAATTGGGAGGCCACAGTCAGCCATTCCTGTGGTGTGCTAGAGAACTGTGGAGTCAAACAAAAAGAAGACATTAGTACGGTTTATGTTTACAGTGCAAGCAGATTACACACAAAAACATTGTTGACCAACATCATTCTAACATTATTATTTAGGGGAGTATTTCCTACCAAATAAACAAAGGCCCACTTAGCAGATGCCTCAGCCCCGCTGAGTGGACATTCTAAAATAAACTAGGGGGGGCCTAAGGTGATTGTGGGGGATCCAAAAAAGGCTCGACCACTCTGCTGAGCTTGATTGAGAACTAAAAAATTGGTAACATCTTTAGGGGGGGGGAGGGAGGGTTGTCAAACTACGCGGGCAATGACCCCACAAAAAGGAAAAGGAGAATATAAGGCTAGCTGGGTTTGCGCCCACGATAGCATGCTGGAGAGGTTAGTGAAGGGAAATAGGCATGTAGAGCCCAAAAAGGCATTTACAGGTAAAAAAATGCATGGGGAAAATGGGGACATTACCAGGATATTACAAACAGGCAAATTTGGGTTAGGAGGGAAAAAATAAGAAGATTCAAAAACAATCAAGACATATAATGTGAGGTTAAAGGAGCAAAATTACCTTCATATAGTCCTTCTGCAGGACCTGAATGATGGCCGAACATGTCTCAGGGATAATGATCCCGAGAGCCTGGGGGGAGATGCCTGTTGAGAACTTGAGGTCCTGCAAGCTTCTCCCAGTCGCCAGGTATCTCAACGTGGCAATAAGCCTCTGCTCGGCAGTGATGGCCTGGCGCATCACAGTGTCCTGCCTCGTTATATAGGGGGACAGCAAATCCAACAGACTGTGAAATACGGGGTCCGTCATCCTGAGATAATTCCTGAAATCATCAGGATTATTCTCATGGATTTCCCGCAGCAGAGGCATATGAGAGAATTGGTCCCGCTGGAGCAACCAATTCTTAGTCCATGAACTCCTCCTCACCCTGTTCACAGACTGAACTCGGGTTACAGTGTTAACTGCAACACCAAGCCCAAAGCCAGCACGAGCTCGAGAACGAGAACGCACTTCAAACATGGTTTTAAACCGGTCGGCTGGTCAGAATGCACTCAAACAGAACGCACCGTGGAACAGCAAGGCCTGAGAAGAACGACCTGAAAAACAGGAAACAAACGGCCAAGAAGGCACTGCAAGGCAGTAACGACCTGACTGCACGCACTGAATCACAAATACAAACCCACAAGCACAAACTGAACACCAGGAAACGATCTGCAAAGCACGGAGACTGAAAAGCGTGAATCGGCTCTCACCAAACATTTACTAACACGCGGTAACACGAAATCAGCAAAAGCAGCCCAAGGGGTGGCGCCATTAGATTTGTTTGGCCCTTTTATAGCGCGTCGTACGTTTTGTACGTGCCGTCGTTTTGTTGCCGTCGGTTTTTAAACTGATGGTGTGTGGCCAAGACTGATGAAAAACAGTTTCATCAGATTTCCGATGGTCAAATCCATCGGACGAAAATCCATAGGTTATCCGATCGTGTGTACAGGGCTTCAGGTTTACATGGATGAGCAGATATCTTCGTGACAATGGTATGCAAGAATATAGCTGCCCGTTCTTACAAGAACGATAAGCCCTGCTACAATTCTTGTTCTTCTTTATAGACCAGTGAGGGATTGGGAGTCCTGGACATGGACATATTTAGGAAAATCTTCCTGTGCAATAAGGAACACCTAAAACTGCTTAGTGTAAATCTGCTTACTCTGCCTATAGACATGCACCTCTAAGCCATCTCCATGCTGGAGATAGTGTGTGTTTCCTTCAACAGACCTGCAAGCAAAGTGTTAGGATCATTTCATACCTGCAGCAAGTACAGGCTGTGTGCAGAGAAAATATTAAGGAGTCAGGTGCTTTCAGTGTCTAAAAAGTAATGCTGCAGCTTTACCTGGGAACAACTAGGGTGCTGAAACGTACATTCTGATATTGCTCATTCTTACTTGGTGTCCTTTGTGTTTTTCTTCCAGATCTGTACAGTAATCTAGAGTACAACATTGCCCTGTAATGAAGACCAGTCAGTGCTGCTCTCTTTCCTTGCGCAGGGTGACTGGTCTTGCACCCGCCTTCCTGTAGTTTTCTGCAGGGAACCTGTAATTGGGTGGACCTACTTGGTCCCTCCCACAGCTCTGCTCTCTGTACACGTTGTGGGCAGCATAGTGATGAGGCCACAGCTACTTTTACAAGGCCATCTCTCAGTTTATAAGTTCATTTAGCAAACGCAAAGTAGATTTATTGGCTATTGAGGAATATACTTTAATGAAAATGTTTGTTCTCTAAATTAAAATTAAAATATCCTGCCAAAGTAACAATTCTAAAGGTTGCAAAATGTTCGTGGGAAGATGTTTGAGATCATACAGCTTATCAGTAGTAAGGGTTAATCCACTAGCTACAGTATTGCTTGGAATATCCATGCTCCTTTTCATCAACATTGAATAGTGTAGGTGCCAAACACCTGCATGCTTTTTACAACTTCTCTATATACAGTACAGCGTGAGCTCTGTCTTGAATCTTGATAGCTTTGTTAACAAGTGCCCTCAGGAAAGTTTATTTCAGTGTTTCATGTCCCTGGTGGCTCAAGATATATGGAAGAACACTGTGCTGGGTAAGCATCCTCTCCAGTCTCTCAAAGCATGCAGGTGCTCCCTATACACTGTAAGACCCGTCACAACATCCTCTGCAACAAACTTGACACCTCTCTGTTCTCAGTCTCTTTGTGTGCAAGACAAGATTGAAATAAGCAAGTTGTTATGCAAGACATCAATTAAACATGTTTTTTACCATCTTTAGGATTTTCCCCTCTAGTTATTTAATGCTGTGAATGTTATGCATATCTTCATAACTTTTCTGTTATGGCTTTATTCAATTTGTATCGGTGCTTACAGGGAGAAAAGCCTGCACATTTTCATTTAATATAAATTAGAGTACCTTTCTTGTTGATTTCTCAAGCTACTGAACAGAAGAACATCATGATTGGTAACGATAATAAAACAGCTTCAAAAAAATTAGGAAAACATTATCTAAAGTATGTTTTTTTACTTGCTCTGAATCTTCACATTACTTAATGCTTCCAACAACACAGAGGGGCTGACTTTTTCAGTTTGAATGCCTTCTTGCTCCTAAATTACGTGATTCGAGATTATAAATAACACTAATGCATTTCTTTCTGATTGCATATACACAGAAGCATCAAAATGGCAAACTAATTGACTTACAGTGCCTTGAAAAAGTATTCATACCCCTTTAAATGTTCCACATTTTGTGATGTTACAACCAAAAACATAAATGTATTTTATTGGGATTTTATGTGATAGACCAAAACAAAGTGGCACAAAATTGTGACGTGGAAGGAAAATGATAAATGGTTTTCAAATTTTTTTACAAATAAATACCTGAAAAGTGTGGCATGCATTTGTATTCAGCCCCCTTTACTCTGATACCTCTAACTAAAATCTAGTGGAACCAATTTCCTTCAGAAGTCACCTAATTAGTAAATAGAGTCGACCTGTGTGTAATTTAATCTCAGTATAAATACAGCTGTTCTGTGAAGCCCTCAGAGGTTTGTTAGAGAGCCTTAGTGAACAAACGGCATCATAAAGGCCAAGGAACACACCAGACAGGTCAGGGATACAGTTGTGGAGAAGTTTAAAAAGGTTTTAAAAAAATATCCCAAGCTTTGAACATCTCACAGAGCACTGTTCAATCCATCATCCGAAAATAGAAAGAGTATGGCACAACTGAAAACCTACCAAGACATGGCCGTCTACCTAAATTTTATGGAAGAGTGGCAAGAAGAAAGCCATTGTTGAATAAGAATAAGAAGTCCCGTTTGCGAGAAGCCATGTGGGGAACACAGCAAACATGTGGAAAAGGTGCTCTGGTCAGATGAGCCCAAATCTAAACTTTTTGGCCTAAAAGAAAAACTCTATGTTCGGTGGTATACTAACACTGCACATCACCCTGAAGACTCAATCCCCACTGTGAAACATGAGGGAGGGGAGCACCATGTTGTGGGGATGCTTTTCCTCAGCAGAGACAGGGACCTTTTCTCATCAGCAGTATATAGCAGCCGTGTGGCTTCTATCAGTGCCTAGTAAATCTAGTAGGAGGAGTTTTCATTCTCCGTTGATCCTCTGTCTGGACAGTGCTGATTGTCTCTGTGCTGATCACATACACTCTCCCAAGAAAAAAAAAACTCTCTAACAATACAGACCCGTCCACTGGCTCTGTAAGGCTACTTTCACACTGAGGCGCACTACAGGCGCTAAAGTGCTAAAAATAGTGCCTGCAAAGTGCCTGTAAAGTGCCTATCCTGTCACTCCAGTGTGAAAGCCCAAGGGCTTTCACACTGGAGCGGTGCGCTGGCAGGACACTAAAAATAGTCATGCAAGCATCATCTTTGAGGCGCTTCAGGAGCGGTGTATACACCGCTCCTAAAGCACCCCTGCCAATTAAAGGAATGGGCAGCGCCGCCGAAGCAGCACTTTGCGGGTGCTTTTAACCATTTTTCGGCCGCTATCAGGGGTTAAAGGCGCCCCGGTAGCAGCCGAAAAGTGCCGCTAAAACAACGGTAAAGAGCCGCTAAAAATAGCGGCGCTTTACCGCCGACGCCTGCCCGCCCCAGTGTGAAAGTGCCCTTAATATCAGTTTATTTTTTTGAGACAGTGGAAGAAGAGGAGGATCAGAGAAGACGGGATCAAACAGCCTTTATACACAAAGAAAGCAGAGGATTAATCCCTTAGCTTCCACAATGAGTATAACAAGCATGCTATGCTGCATATACAGACTGATTTTACTGTTGTGGGTTTAGTAACACTTTAAGCTCTTTGGGTACATCCTGATATGGCCTGAGAACTATCTTTCCATTGTGCTGTCATAATATCATCCTGTCACATGTGTCCGCAGTTGTCAGTATCAATAAACCAGTCCAAAGAAAATATGTGCAGCTGTTGCTGGAGAGAGTGCATGTAGACAGAAAGTGGATGGAAGGGTCTGGAGGAGATCAGCAACACAAAAAAAAACATAATGATAGTTTCTGATGCATGATGCTTTCCCTGTTGTTCTCCCCACTGACACAATCATATTTTTACTGCCACTTTCTCTTCGGTTTACTTTTTTTCTGAAGCATAGCAAAAAGAGGAAAGGTGCAAAACTACAAGCCGTACCCACTTTGTTGGCTACACCAATGCTGTATCTTGGCCTAGGCCAACAAGGCCCAGGCCTAGGGCAGCACTTTGAAGAGGGGGCAGCATGAAAAGAGTCCCCGCTGGCTTGCGATACACTTTTAGTGTTTGCGCCAGTCTTATGAGGTGAACTGGGCCGCAAGACAAATCGGTCTGGCGCCCCCATAAAGCGGCCGCACTGCTGCCGGTATGATAGGGATTGTGCAGACACAAGGGACACTGACATGGTCACCTATACCTGGCAGGTAGGTAGTAGGACTCTCCTGCAATCCTTTGCTTGTGTGAGTTGTACATATTAAGGAATCTTAATTTTATTTCTGTTGATTGTTGATGAGAAAAATAAACATGTATTTATTTATTCCTGCCCCCAATCTTTCCTTTGCTCACTGCCTTGACCACATACCTTCGTAATTGTGCTACATGTTTTCTGCTGCACCACTGGCATGGTTATATCCTCTTAGTCCTCCATAAATTTAGCAGAAGTTTGTGCTTGAAGTAGAAATATAGGCAACACTTTTTTTCCATTTTGGATAGAGTAATGGATGGTTATAACTCCTGTTAATTTTTTTTGCCATCCGTTCATTTCCCTTCATTTTTGCCCCATAGCCAAACAGGAAGTGAGAGGAAATCTCTGCAGATTAAGGGAATCCCTCCCCAGCAAGGCCCTCAGAACTAGTGTCCCCACTGGAAAATTTCAGGGCAGGTCTTAAACGGGAAGGGGTGTGGCCTTGACAGGAAAGGGTGGATCATATTTAAATTAGGGGTTGCACACGTTTAGTCAGGCCTAGGGCAGCATAAAACCTAAGTACACCACGGGGCTACACCCCTATGTGTCTGGCAGTTGGCACGCATTTGCACAATTTTTTTCATTTCAGACCTTGCAAGGTGTCCCTCCTAATTATTTACAGATGTTGGCAACTGTGACATTACAGCTTGTAATATGTACACACTTTAATGTGTATACTCTGAGCACAGGTTAAGTTTACAACAAGCTTTAGGCTGTATTCACACAGCAACGATTTACAGCTCTCCATTGCCAGCTGCGGTAGGGGGCAGTGGGGCGTGCAATTCAGTAAATCACAAGGCTCCCTTTTTTTTTGTACAACCTTTATTTGAAGTATACAAAACATACACTCCATTCACATCAATGTACAGCAGTGCAATGTGCTGCATTGCTGTACATTGCTGTGCGATTCAGTATGGTGCACTGTGATAAAATGCAGCATATCTGCATTTTATCGCAGCAGGCCGCAGCACAGCCATAGGCAGTGTGAATGTGACACATAGGAAACAATTGTTTCCTGCGTGTCCCTATGGTGACAGACATTGTCTGTCATCACATATAGGGGCTGATTTACTAAAGGCAAATATATTGTGCACAGCAAGTGCACTTGCTCCAGAGCTTAGTAAAGGAGGAATACTCAATCACGTGCAAGGAAAATAAAAATCAGCATTTTTGTTTGAACATGATTGGATGATAGAAACTAGCAAATAGACATGTGCACAACATAAAAAATAGTTTAGTTTGGTTTAGTTTCTGTTCGTTTCCGTTGATTCGTAACGATTCGTAATTTCGTAAGACGTGGGTTATCGTATTCGGACTCTTTTGTATTTCCGTAAGGGTTATTTTTCCGTTGATTCGTTTTTCCGTTAGTCTAATTTTCGTTGATTCGAAATTCATATTTTTCGTTATATTTTAAATTCGGCCGCGTTAGTATTCTCGTAAGAACTATATTTTCGTTCATTTGCAATGATTCGTATTTCCGTGTCTAATTTCCGTCGATTGGAAAATTTTACTTTTGTAGATTTAATTACATTCGTACTTTCGTTACAATACATTTTCCGTTTATTCAAAACACTACTTGTCGTCATTTTGTAATTCGTACTTTCGTGAGATTGACTGGCTCATTTATTCGTACTTTCGTAACATTGTTTTCGTAGATTCGTAATCGGGGCATAATTCGTAATATAGAAAATAGAATCTAGACAGAGTATGCTTAAGAAACAAAGAATTTCTCTCTCACAAGTCACAACTTAACTCACAAATCCACCAAAACAGTGCCACCTACCCAACCACACCCTATCTGGACTGTGGATGGAGTCTAACACAGAAAAACACACAAAGGAATAAGAAACAAACTCATTGGGGGAAGGGACAACCTCTTCAGGGGAAGGGACAAGCTTATTGGCCAACGTCCAGAAATATTTCAGAGCTAACGAATTCGTTGTTTTGATTTCCGTTTTCCAAATATTCGTAATTTATTTTTTTTTTGTTTTTTTCGTTCATTTTGATATTTGTTATTTTGAATCTTTGTTCGGTATTTTCGTTGTTTTGATTTCCTTTTTTCCGAATATTCGTAATTTCGAGTTTTCGTTCATCTTGATTTTCAATATTTTGAATCTTTGTTCGGTATTTTCGTTGTTTCTATGTTTTAGTTTTTTTCACACTTTCGTATTTTCGCTGTTTCTAATTTAATAATTTCGTATTTTCGTTGTTTTCCATATTCGTTCTTTTCGATGATTAGTTTTTCGTTGGTAATTTTAGTAAACCGTTCGTTTACGAATTAACGAATTTGGAACTAAACGAATTGCACATGTCTACTAGCAAAGCTTCCCCTCAGATCTAGAGCAAATGCACTTTAAAGTGCACTTGCAGTGTACAGTATATTTGCATAGCTCCCAACTGTCCCTGATTTCGAAGGACTGTGCCTGATTTGGAACAAAGTCCCTCTGTCCCTCGTTCCTCCTCATTTGTCCCTCATTTTGGTCTGATCTATATAGTTGTATAAAAAAGCAACTTTTTATCTTTCAGGAAGTGTTTCCCAGAGCTAAACCTTTCATCTAATTTCTAAATTGCTGCATTTGTATATTTCAAAAGCCAGTATAAGGAAATAGTAATGATAAAAAAAAGCACCTGTGGGTGTAACCAATCATTTTTTTTGTATATTTCTCCTTTAAGGGGGCGTGACAGGGGGTATTTTCTATGCCTACATACTTTTGCTAATAGGTGTTCCTCGTTCACATCTCAAAAAGTTGGGAGGTATGTATTTTCCTTTAGTAAATCAACCTCTTTTGGGGCAATTCATCCTTAAAATGCACCTGTGCCCATTAACACGTTTACATATTCCTAACGAACATTAAAAGAACTTAAAAAAAAAGTCATCCCTGACCCCTCTAGCTGCGTGTACTGTGAAAGAATTTATCATTAGGCCTCATTTTCATGGCAAAAAAAAACAGCAGCTGGGGCAAGAGTCCAGTGGATTCTCACACCTGGATTTACAGATTGATACGAGTAGTTGCAGCCACTGAGCCGGTCATACATGTATCTATAGCCAAAAAGTATGTATTATATAATGTCTACTTTAAAAAAGTTGGTAAACTACAAATGTATGAATTGTAACATGTTTCATATCAAAGCAGACATACACTCAGAACAGTAGATATAATGTAAAGCCCTGTACACACGATCGGATATCCTATAGATTCTAATCCGATGGTTTTCTCCATCGGAAATCCGATGAAACTATCTTCCATCAGTCTTGCCCACACACCATCAGTCAAAAAACCGACCGTTTCAAACGCGGTGACGTAAAACACTCCGATGAGCCGAGAAAAATGAAGTTCAATGCTTCTGAGCATGCGTCGACTTGATTCTGAGCATGCGTGGGTTTTTTATCCGATGGAGTTCCCCACAGACGATATTAATTTGCTATCTGTTTTTTAACCATCGGATAAATTTAAAACATGTTCTATTTTTAAACACCGATGGAAAAAAGACCGTTGGGACCCATACACAATCGGTTTGTCCGATGAAAACAGTCCATCGGACTGTTTTCATCGGTAAAACCTATCGTGTGTACACGGCTTTAGAGTTAACTGCATAACTTGTTAGCAATAGATGGCATAATAATTAAAGATCACATTATTAAATTCAAAATTAATAATATATTGCATAACCTATATTTAAATTCATTAACATATACAGAATACATAACTAACTCTTCAGACAATGATAATATCATAGATTACTGCTTAACTGCAGTCCATTGTGACAATTACATGGTAATAAATACTCTTAACATGGTAATGCTTATTGCATGCTACCAATAATACTTTGTATAGACAGATACCCTATGCCAGGATGTATATACCAAACCCCCCTTGAAAACACATCCTGCATCTGGATGCAGATAATAGTGAAAGATCACTGCCACCTATGGGAGAAACGTAGAGCAGCACACAGACAGGTCACATACATTGCAGGAAAAGTAATATTATTTCACTGTACCATCTCAGGTGAGGTAACCTGAGTAAAATAAATTTAGGAAAAATCCTATTTAGTCAGGATGGTGTTTTGTAGCAATCTGTTTGTATGTCAAAACCAGGCGTCCTGAGCATTTTTTTGCCATTTGGATTAACCAAGATTTAATCATGTGAAGCAGTACAGCTGGAAGTTGCCAAAATGTTTGTGGTATGTAGTTGGCAGTCAGCTTTATCTTGCACAATAAGTAATAAAAAATAACAAGTTAAATGAAGTTTGTATTATACTTAAAGCGGAGCTCCACCCTAAAGTGGAACTTCTGCTCATCAGATTCCTCCCCCCTCCGGTGCCACAATTGGCACCTTTCAGGGGGGAGGGGGTGCAGATACCAGTCTAAGGTATTTGCACCCACTTCCGGGAATACACACTGCGGGTAGACTGTGGGCAGTGCGTCACTTCCCGGTCCCCCCCCCCGTTGTGTTCTGAAAAACACACGGCTCCCAGAAAACAGCGGGGACCAGTGAAAGACGCGCAGCGCTGCTCGCCCATGCGCAGTAGGGAACCGGCAAGTGAAGCCTCAACTCTTCACTTCCTGATTCCCTCACCCATGATGACGGTGGGGGCAGCCGAGAGACGAGCGGTTGCTCGTCTTCTCTGCTAACGACGGCGCTGGACTCCAGGACAGGTAAGTGTCCTAATATTAAAAGTCAGCAGCGCAGTATTTGTAGCTGCTGGCTTTTAATATTTTTTTTTACGGCGGAGCTCTGCTTTAAGTCACAGTTTTTCCCTCTTATATGCTTTATTTATTTGTATATTAAGGGAAAAAAAAGGAAATATACAACTAGGTCCCCTTTAGGATTGATTAGTTTAACATACACCTGCGCACAGCGCTTTCTCTCTTTCACTTTCCCCCCTTTAGCTGGTAACTTCTGATCCTGAACTTCCAGGGGATTAAACACCACTACCATCTCTAGCCAGGAAACTAGCTGCAGGATTAAAGACTCTATAGGAGCTATATATAGGAAAGTGCCATAACAGGGGGTTCTTGTTAACCCCTTGTTTTTCTACTTTCTGCATCAGATATATTGCACCCACTTATAGAGAGCTTACCTTAAAATTCTTATATAATTTGTTATGGGTCAGTACATTGGTTGATCCTTTGGATGAATTTGGTTCGGTGGTCGGTCCTCTCTCCTGGGTTACTTCCCTTAGTTTGTGTGCCCTTGTATTTGCCCCAGGGGGGCTTTTACAGTGACAATATCCTGAATTACTCCACACTGAAGTCCTGGAAAAACAAAACATTTCTGATACTTTTGGACTAAGTATAAAGATACTTTAAGGATACTATATGACTGAAATAGCTAGATGTGATGGATGGGGATTCAGTAGCGTTGGGAGGGGGGGCTGGCCCGGGCTAAATCCCTGGGTGGGCCCCCAATAAGCCCGGGGTTTCTTTTTGCTCATTGAGCATTATTAGAATGAGTCCCAAGGCCTGGGGTTGGACAGGAACTCTGGGATATAGTTTGCAGTTTGAACACATCACCGCTCACTCACTAGTCAGTTCCCCGAATGAGAATGGCAGAAACCAAATTAATATTTTTTGGGGGGGAGGGGGGGCTGGTTACACAGGTTTTAGTGTGGCCTCCATCCAGTTCCAGCTTCCGGGTCTGTTTTAAAGTCCTCCCCTCCACATCTGCTGTGCTGCGGTACGCCGCCAACGGGACAGCACAGCAACAGGCCGCAGCAGCAGCACACACTCCACAGCCAGCTCAAGTGAGCCCTCATATCAGACTCAGCGTGCTGCCTGTCACTGAGGCCCACCGGAAAGCACTGGAACAGGTCGAAGGCCAGTGCAGCCAGGCAGCAACCAGCAAGTGAGCCTAAACCCCCCCCCATAATGCCGGAGGAGCATCAGCGGTGAGATGACCTGGCCATACCACAAGTGTTTAAAAAATTGTGTATGCATATTTTTTTTACTTGAGTCTGACCTTTCTCTTCTGCCAGTGTGTTTTGATGTGTGCACAAAGGGGTGTGTGTGTGAGCACATATATTCTATCCTGCTCCCTGCATGAGATTCTACCATCTTAAATGTAAGTTTATATAATACTCTTAATTAATTTCTAATTAATAACAATTCCAAGATTTAATGAGTTCAGAGAATATTTTATTGTGAGGCATTGGGCAGGGGTGAGGGGGGCATTGGGTGGAGCTTGGGCTGGACTTACTTTAAAATGTGGGAGGGGTTATCAAATTTACCTTCGGGCTGAAGCCCCTGGTCTTTTTCCCACCTAGCAACACCCCTTTAGGGATTGTATAAGCCTAGGTTCACACTGTTGCAGGTGGTGGACAGTGTAAGTCTAACCTGTTCCCACAAGCACAACCACTTGCAGCCAAAACACGCTGCTCTTTTGCAGACATTAAGGGCTTCCATTTGTTTGTAAAGGCACCGCCATGAATTTAGAAAACCAGCGCATTTTCAGGTTGCAGGGACTTTTTCCCTGCAGGTACAGCAGCCAAATCAAATGAATGGGTTATTATGCCCATGCAATTGCGAGCAGCAGCAAATACAAAATTGTGAACCTAGCATAGGTATGGGGGTTTACTGCATTGCTGATCTAAAAATGTTTTAGAGTTGTGTTTTTTTTTTTAAATGATAGTAATAAAAGGTAATAAAAGTAATAAAAGGTTTATATTTTTGTAAATTAAATGTTGTAATGTGGGTACCTTAACCTCTCCACGGAGGTAAAACAAATCCACGTGAAAAATGTCTGAACACAATTTTGCAACTTAGACATATCTTATAAAGGAAAACAGGCACAAAATAGTCAAAAAGTGTATTTTTCTTGCTATTACCATAAAACTACGACCAAAGAACAACCCAAAGTAAATTCTCCTGCTCCTGATGATCTCTGCAATACCACATACGGTATGTGTATATTATTTGTTGCTTGCACCCGTGGTAGGGCCTAGAAACAATAGTTCACAGTTTGCTTTTTTTTTATCCTAATAAAGCACACTGACATTAACTGACTATGATGCTAATAAAAAATTTAAAAAAATTATTGGGGTGGGGGGCTTACTAAAACTGGAGCATACAAAACCCAGTGAAGCTCTGCATAGAAGCCAATCAGCTTCCAGTTTTTATTGTCAAAACGTAATAGAACAAGCTGAAGTTAGAAGCTGATTGGCTGCCATGCACAGTTGTTCCAGATTTAGTAACTCAAATATGTTCATTAAGGGCTCTTTCACGCGGACGGTCCGTTCAGGTCCGCCTGTCAGATTTTTAGGCGGACCTGAACGGATGCTCCATGTACCCTTATGGAGCCACGGATGTCAGCGGTGACATGTCCGCTGACATCCGATCCGCTCCGATCCGCCAAAGTGTGACGGAGGAAAACCCTATTTTTCCATCCGTCTGCGGATCGGATCGGATGACAACGGACTCTACGGTCCGTCATCATCCGATCCCCCATAGGGGAGAGCGGCGCTCTGACAGGGCGGTCCCTGCACAGTGTGCGGGGACCACCCAGTCATCCACTGGCTCAGCGGGGATCAACGGAGCGATCCCCGCTGAGCAAGCGGAGGTTCACGGGGTGGATCATTACTGATCCGTCCCGTGTGAAAGGGGCCTTAAAGGCAGGATGAAGGAATATGTATTCAGGAATCTGAGGCTCCTGGAGCTGCTGGTGCTTCTGAACTGCAACTGAGCCAGGTGGAAAACTATAAGTGTTTACAGGGCCACCCATGGCTCAGATTTCTGCTGATTCAGCAAGAATCGGACATAAATCAAGCCATTCACAGTAGCATGAAGCCTGCCCTGTCCTGTAGGGTGGAAAATTACTGAGCAATTTCACTGTATTGTCACCCTGTTACATGTAGTAGAAAAACAAAAACACCTGTGATAATGCCAGTGACAGACTGCATCATAATTGTAAAGCCCCGTACACACGATCAGATAACCTATGGATTTTCGTCCGATGGATTTGTCCATCGGAAATCCGATGAAACTGTTTTTCATCAGTCTTGGCCACACACCATCAGTCAAAAAACCGACCGTTCCAAACGCGGTGACGTAAAACACTCCGATGAGCCGAGAAAAATTAAGTTTAATGCTTCTGAGCATGCGTCGAATTGATTCTGAGCATGCGTGGGTTTTTGATCCGATGGACTTGCCCATAGACGATCGGAAATTCCCATCAGTTTTTTATCCATCGGAAAATTTTAAAACAAGTTCTATTTTTTACAACCGATGGAAAAAAGGCCGATGGGTACCATACACGATCGGTTGGTCTGATGAAAACCATCCATCGGACGGTTTTCATCAGTCAAACCGATCGTGTGTGCAGGGCTTTACTTTCAATTTTGCCCATGGTTGCTTTTTAATTTGTAGGGCCAGTGCTGCGACCACCGTCAAAAGCTTAAAACATTTTTCACCACATTTATCACTCGTAAATGATATCAGACATTTATCAATCCATGTTGCAATTTTGTTGTGATCTTTCTGCAACATAAAATCTGTATGATCTTGTGTGATCACCAATGCCTTTAGACTATTTTCAATATGTTTCATTTCTAACCACCCTTTGAGGGGATTTACTAAAACTGAGCTTAAAGAATCTGGTATAGCTGTGCATATCAACTTTTAGGTTTAAGGCTGGGTTCACACTGGTATGACAAACGCTCCAACATTGGGAGCTCATGTCGCATGATGTGTGTAAATCACTGGTTCCCTATGAGAGCCGTCTTAACTGATCTGACACAAGTCGGTCCGACTTTGAAAAAGGTTCCTGCACTACTTTGGTCCAACTTTGATTCTACTTCAGACTTATGCTCTGAGGATCTTGAAGGGGAACTCCACGCCCCAAAAAAACCCGGCATAGACTTCCCCCTCCAAGACCATACCAGGCCCTTCGGTCTGGTATGGATTTTAAGGGGAACCCTCATGCCAAAAAAACTGTGTGGTCCCCCCCAAGATTCATACCAGCCCCCTATCATGCAGCCCGGTAGGTCAGGAAAGGGGGTGGAGAGGAGCGAGTGCCCCCCCTCCTGGACCATGCCCTCAACATGAACCGAAGAACCAAACCAGAGGGAGTCATCAGCGGAGGGAGAAGAACCGGAGGTTGAAGACCTCACCAGAGGGAGAAGAAATCAGAAGAAGAGATGCGGGAGCTGCTTTAATAAATTATTTTGTCAAAAACCTGTGTACTGTTTTTTATTTTTGAAATAGCTAGCTACCCCATACTCATTTACGTAGGGTGGGGGGGGTGAGATCTGGGGGGCTCCCTTGTTAAGGGGGGCTTCCAGATTCCGATAAGCCTTTTGCCCGCAGACCTCCACAACCACCGCCCAGGGTTGTTGAGGGTGTGTTGAGAGCATGTAGCCTGGTATGGTCCAGGAGGGGGGGGGGGGCGCTCGCTCGTCCCACCCCCTTTCCTGACCTGCCGGGCTGCGTGCTCGGATAACTGTCAGATATGGATTTTGGGGGGGAGGGCCCACGCCGTTTTTTGGCATGGGGGTTCCCCTAAATTCCATACCAGACCGAAGGGCCTGGTATGGTCTTGGAGCGGGAATCCTATGCGTTTTTTTTATTTATTTTTTGGGCGTAGAGTTTCCCCTCAAGATTATTACCAGACACAAAGGGCCTGGTATTGTCGGGATAAAAGTCAGATCCCATTCATTGAAGTCAGATAGAAGTTGGACTTCAAGTCGCAGGACAAAGTCGGATCCACAGTGGTATGACTGGTGTGTCGTACCAGTGTGAATACGGCCTTAGCCCACGTTCACACTGGGGCTGCGGGAGTGAAGCCTGCGAGTTCAGCTGAACTCGCACGATTTCACTCCCGCTGGCAGTCCCAATTTCGGCCGCGATTTCAAAGACATCTGAAACAGATGTCAATGTAAATCGCGGCTGAAATCGCAAAAAGTAGTACAGAAACTACTTCTTGTAATCGGTGCAGCACCGCAGATGCGGCGTCGCACCGATTAGGACGGTGCCATTGGCCGCAATTTGCGGCAAATTTCGCCGATTTGACATGCGATTTGACATGTCAAATTGCACCAGTGTGAACCAGGGCTTAGAGCCAAAGCATAATTGAACATGCTGAAGTTGGGAGCTGATTGGTTACTATGCACAGCTGCATCAGATTCTGTGTGCTCCAGTTTTAGTAAAGTCTCCCCTTTGTAACCTACTCTTTTATTCATTCCTTACCCCTGTAAAAACATTTAGTCTTAGCAGCTTAAACTCCAAGGCCAGGCTATGTGGAACAATGTTAAACACTTTTGCAAAATCCATTGAGTATGAGCTTGTATCCCTGATGAATGCTCTGCGGGTATGAGTATTGAGTATACAATGCATGCTGCATGAGAAGCCCAGCTGTGGAGATTTTGATAAGTGGCTGTGTGATCTAATGATATCTCCCTGGGCAGGGGTAGGTACATTTTAAATAATGGTGTAATATTAGCTAGTCTTTTTAATGTGACCAAGGTAAAGGAAAGTCTAAAAATAAAAGTGTTTTTTTCACCTTCAGATTTTATCTAGTACTGTTCCTCCTGAAGAAGATGTCCGTAAACTGTTGACTAACTATACCTCCTATGTTCCATCGTGGAGTATATTCAGCATCAGTGTAACATGTATTGTCACATTATATGTTTTTTTTCTATTATTTTGTAAACCCCTGTTGTAACCTGTATCTGGATACCTTGTTTTTAATTACATTTTTGTATCAATAAAATGCATACTTTTTGCTTAATGTGTAATCTGTTCAGGGTACCAAGATAGTTAATTTTTCTCTTTGGTTTCTGCTTTGGAGACCCTTGAGGGGGATAGTCTCCTTGCATCTACACATTTATGATTGTCTTTAGGATGATGGTACCCCCAGCCTTTACTTAAAAATAAGCTATTTTCAGCTTTAGCAGTGGCAGCTGTTTTTCTTTTTTGTGGGAGCGGCAAACAATCCATCCTCTGCCACCCCCCGGTTGGTCGGATCATGGGCAGTACCACCCCCCCCGGGTCGGTTAGTCAGTAGTGGGGGCCACGCACTTACCTCTTGCCAGCAGCACTTCGGTCGGTGGGTGGCGGGTGGCAGCGGCGCCTTCTCTCCGGGCTGCGGGCGGCTGCTTCCTCACTTCCCCTGTGTCTCCTTCCTCCTCCTCCTCCTCCTGGTGGCCAAACTCAGAACGCGCTTCCTGATTGGTCGAGAGGAGAATCAGTGTTACAATAGCGAATATTCATTTACTATTGTCGCACAACTGCCTGGGCTTTGCGTGCAGTGCTCTGAATCCCGAGCCCACTCTTTTTTAAAGCCTATTAGAGCCTCTGGCTCTAATCACATGCTTAAAAAAAAACAGATTAGAATCCATGCATCCAGCGCCCTGCATGTAGATCAGGGGGCCGGATGCATGGATAGGGGGGGACGGCGCCCGTGCGCCCCCCTATGGACGGGCTGCCACTGATTTTGAGGCTCTCCCATTATTGTCTTAACTTTGACATACATCAGTCATTCATATATCATTATGCACACTACTACTTCTACTACTACTTTTACTATTCATAGATATTATTATTATTATTATTATTAATATTAGGGAGGAATTTCAGTTCTCTTTACCTTTAGCCCCACTCCCCTCCAGCCCCCATATATTTGTCTTTTATGCAGATGTGTTGAAGGGGTCTACCTGGCCTTAAGATCCCAGAAGAACCCTATGGCACATTTGCACATGTGCAAAGAAGAAGTGTTGGAGTTCCATTTATGCACAGACATAATGAGGTTTGGGACTTGACTTTACACATGCACTGCTCTACCAGGCCTGAAGACCTGCAACATAGCTGCACATGTGCATAATCCAAGGGAGGAAGGGGGTGCAAATATTATTCCTGCCTAATGCACTGCAGCACTCAAAGCCTTATAAAGTAAAATAATAATAATAGTATCTAAAGGTGGGAGAGGGAGGTACAGGCAGCATAAAATAACTTTTTTTAGGGTGAAGGTCCACTTTAAGTAATGGTTGTAAAACATTGATTGTTAAGTCTCAATTGAACTGCAGGGAATTAAAGGGTTTGTTACCCCAGTATTTCATATTCGGATATGTGCCTGCTGTACAATGTACTTGTATGAAAAAGTATCCTGTTCTCTTTGTATTGCTTGCTTTGTGCGAAATTCCTGGTGATACTGCCAGTCCCTCTGCTTTTCTATTAAAAACAGACCACACTAAGCAAGAGAACAAAGCTATGCTGGGAAGTTCAGTGTGCTGTTGCTACTCCTCTCCTCCAGCTCTTATACAGCTAAGAACAGAGGGAACCGAAGGAATGTGATCACTTCTAAAAAAGGGGGGGGGGGAGTATTTATATGCATATATATATATTTATACACAAATGTTGTACCTTTCATTTCTATTTTAAAATGAATCGGTTGTTTTCACAAGGTAATTATTTCCAATCACTTTAAGTAGGTATCAGTAGAGTGGTTCATTTTGCAAGAGAAAATCGACTGATGACGAGGAGAGAGATTGAAAGAGAGGTAGTACCAGAACTGGATTTTCTCAGAATGATGCAATTAGAAGCGTTTATACGAACAAAGGCAAAGGTATATACAGAAGTCAGATTATTGTCAAGATTTGAGCAGATGTGCCTGTAGGGAAATCCTCTTAGACACTCATTATCATATTTCTATGGGATACTAATTAACTCAGAAACACCACAAGAACTTACGTTTCTACAGGCATAGGAGAGAGACTTGGGGATAACATTCTCTCAAGAGCAGAGAGACAGGATTCTGATATTCAACCACAAGGCCTCAGTAGTGAGCAGATACCAAGAGGGAGGGTATAAAATTCTAACTAGATGGTAGAGAACACCATCTGTACTACACCGAATCTACCCCCAGACAGCAGATGTTTGTTGGAGGTGCAAGGCAGCAGAGGGTACGTTAATACATATTTTTTGGGAGTTTGAGAAAATTAAGGAATTCTGGAGAACGGTGATAGAAATTATTAAAACAATAACAGGAGTGTCTCTAGAAGACAGACCAGAAGCCATTCTATTACTCGATATCCCTATATCAATGGAAAAATATAAAAACTCACTGCTCAGACAACTTCTCACAGCCGCTAGGGCATGTATCCCTGTCCTGTGGAAAAAGGAGAGCCCCCCATCTAGTATACAGTGGTTCGCCAGAATTGCAGAAATCTAACAAATGGAGAATCTTACTATGACAATGAAAGATCAAGACGAGTGGTACCGGACGATATGGGCACCCTACATGAGGTATAGGGAGGGGATATGAGAGGAAAATTGAGCTAGACCGGGGGGGGGGGGGTCGGAGATGGGGATGGGAGGAGGAGAGAGTCTGATTTCACCCTTCTCCTTGTTTTTTTTTTTCTTAGGAGGGAGGGTGGTGGTAGTAAGAAGGGAGTTGGAGGTAGAGAAGGAAAAGACAATTCACATTAAGTAATGAACTGAGTAGGAGGTAAGAGAATATAAGATGACAATACTCAGATTGGTAAAATGAGATGGTATAAAAGTGTGGAAAATTATAATGTGAATGTGAAAATTATAAAAAATAAAGGATTTATAAAAAAAGTAGGGACAGTTAAAGGAACTTTTACTAAGAAGAATGCAAAGTTTGCTAGCAAAATCCCCTCCTTAAAAAATTACCGGTTTAGGGTACGCATGTGATCCTTTCATCAAGGGGAACCCATGTCAGTGTTAAAATAGAGCACCCATCTTTGCCTATTCTCATTTTGTACCTATTGTATATGATAAAGTTGATTAAGTTTATTTTCATGGTTGTTGGAACACATAATAGAAATTTTGGAAACTCTTTTATGTGAGAGCACTTTTGTAACTAGTTATATTGATCCTGGCTAGGAACCTTGGGATGTGGCTTTCACTGGAATTTCTCTGCAGGCAATAATTGTGCTTCAGGGGAACATTATCTGCTATAAACAAATTGGAGTAGATGTATTGTAGCAGGCATTGGAAAAATTGAATTTATTCTGGTCCACCTTGCTATAATTCTTCATGATTTCACAAGATTGTTCAACAATTTATTTTTGCCATCAAAATCTTCTCCTTAAAAAATACGTGTTTAGGGTAAGCATGTGATCCTTTCATTAAGGGGATCACATGCTGGTAATAAAAAAGAGCACCCATCTTTGTCTATTGATATGATAAAGTAGATTAAAGTTTGTTTTTCATAATTGTTGAAACACATAATAGAAGATTTGGAAACTCAGTTATGTGAGAGTACATCTGTAACTACGGTAGTTGTTTTGATCCTGGCTAGGAACCTTGGTATGGGCTTTCACTAGAATTTCTTTGCAAGCAATAATTGTGCATAACAGCTTGGGGGGAACAACAGATGTCATAAAAAATTGGAGTGGATATATTGTAGAAGGCACAGGAAATTTAGTTTTTTATTCTGCTTCGCCTTGCTACAGTTCATCATGATTTCACAAGAATTTCCCAACAACTTATTTTTAAGGGGTAAACAAAATCACTTGAAGCAATTTCCATGGCCATCTGTATTGGGTTTAGAAAACAGAAAAGTAAAGAAGGAGCACATCTCATTGATTGAAGTTTTTATTTAACCACTTAAGCCCCGGACCATTATGCAGCTTAAAAACCAGAGGTGTTTTTACAATTTGGCACTGTGCTGCTTTAACTGGTAATTGCGCAGTCATGCAATGTTGTACCCAAACGAAATTTGCGTCCTTTTTTTCCCACAAATAGAGCTTTCTTTTGATGGTATTTGATTGCCTCTGCAATTTTAATTTTTTGCGATATAAACAGAAAAAGACCAAAAATTTCGAAAAAAATCTATATTTTCTACTTTTTGTTATATGAAAAATCTAATAATCTCAATTTTAGTCATACATTTAGGCCAAAATGTATTCAGCCACATGTTTTTAGTAAAAAAAAATGTCAATAAGCATATATTTATTGGTTTGCGCAAAAGTTATAGCGTCTCCAACTAGGGTACATTTTCTGGAATTTACACAGCTTTTAATTTATGACTGCCTCATTTCTTGAGGTGCTAAAATGGCAGGGCAGTAAAAAACAAAAAAAACAAAATTACACCATTTTGGAAAGTAGACACCCCAAGGAAATTGCTGAGAGGCATGTTGAGCCCATTGAATATTTTATCTTTTTGTCCCAAGTGATTGAATAATGACGAAAAAAAAAAAAATTACAAAAAGTTGTCACTAAATGATATATTGCTCACACATGCCGTGGTTATATGTGGAATTGCACCCCAAAATAAATTTTGCTGCTTCTCCCGAGTACGGGGATACCACATGTGTGGGACTTTTTGGGAGCCTAGCCGCGTACGGGGCCCCGAAAACCAATCACTGTCTTCAGGATTTCTAAGGGCGCAAATTTTTGATTTCACTCCTCACTACCTATAACAGTTTTGAAGGCCATAAAATGCCAAAATAGCACAAAACCCCCCCAAAATGACCCCATTTTGGAAAGTAGACACTCCAAGCTATTTGCTGAGAGGCATGTTGAGTCCATGGAATATTTTATATTTTGCCACAAGTTGCGGGAAAATTACAAACTTTTTTTTTTTTTGCACAAAGTTGTCACTAAATGATATATTGCTCACACATGCCATGGGCATATGTGAAATTACACCCCAAAATACATTCTGCTGCTTCTCCTGAGTACGGGGATACCACATGTGTGGGACTTTTTGGGTGCCTAGCCACGTACGGGACCCCGAAATCCAAGCACCACCTTCAAGATTTCTAAGGGCATAAATTTTTGAAAACATTTTTGAAAAAAAATTGTCATTCCCACAACTTGTGTCAAAATATAAAATACTCCATGGACTCGACATTCCTCTCAGCAAATAGTTTGGGGTGTCTACTTTCCAAAATGGGGTCATTTGGGGGGGGTTTTGAACTGTCCTAGCATTTTATGCACAACATTAGGAAGTTTATGTCACACATCATCCACTCTTCTAACCACTTGAAGACAAAGCCCTTTTTGACACTTTTTGTTTACATGAAAACATATTTTTTTTTGCAAGAAAATTACGTTGAACCCCCAAACATTATATATTTTTTTAAAGCAAAGGCCCTACAGATTAAAATGGTGGGTGTTGCATTTTTTTCCCACACAGTATTTGCATAGCGATTTTTCAAACGCATTTTTTGGGGAAAAAATACACTTTTTTAAATTTGAATGCACTAAAACACACTATATTGCCCAAATGTTTGATGAAATAAAAAAGATGATCTTAGGCCGAGTACATGGATATCAAACACGACATGCTTCAAAATTGCGCACAAATGTGCAGTGGCGACAAACTACATACATTTTTAAAAGCCTTTAAAAGCCTTTACAGGTTATCACATTCGATTTACAGAGGATGTATACTGCTAAAATTACTGCACTCGATCTGACCTTCGCAGTGATATCTCACATGCATGGTGCAATTGCTGTTTACATATGACGCCAGACCGACGCTTGCGTTCGCCTTTGCGCAAGAGCAGGGGGGACAGGGGTGCTGTTTTTTTATTTATTTATTTATTTATTTTTATTTCGCTTTTTTTTTTTTTTTTTAAACTGTTCCTTCCATTTTTTTTTTCTTTAACCATTTTTATTGTTATCTCAGGGAATGTAAATATCCCCTATGATAGCAATAGGTAGTGACAGGTACTTTTTTTTTGAAAAAATTGGGGTCTATTAGACCCTAGATCTTTCCTCTGCCCTCAAAGCATCTGACCACACCAAGATCGGTGTGATAAAATTATTTCCCAATTTCCCAATGGCGCTGTTTATATCTGGGGGGGAGACATTCCCTCCCACTGCTTGTAAAAGCAGTCTAGATGCTAATTAGCCGAAAGGATTGCTTTTACATGAAAGCCGACCACTGGCTGAAAAGAATGATACCAAGATGATACTTAAACCCGCAGGCATCATTCTGGTATAACCATTCAAACTCCAATACGTTGTTGGTCCTTGTTGGACATGTATTGAAATCTTTTTTTTCATGCAGCCTATTGGCTGAACGAAAAAAAGAGATTGATCGGTGGGTATGCCCACCATTAGAATACCTCCCTTCATCCACCCACTTCTAATGATGGGCATACATGCACTATTTATATATGCCGAAGCATGGGGGCATCCTCCCGCAAAAAAGTTATGCCGCGTACACACGGTCTGACTTTTCCACGGGCAAGCCTCCGTCAGAATTTCGACTGTATATACGCTGCACTAGGAGCAAAATCGCACCTCCGCCCCTGCTGCCCCCATGCTTCGGCATATATGCTCTTTTTTTTTAACTGTGGTGGTGAAATCACCACCTACAGTGTTGGAGTCACGGCTTTATGTATCGTGGGAGCAAACGCTCTTGCTGTCAAGATAAATAAATCCACGCTGCAACTGAATGGCGTACCTGCTAAGCAAATGATGGTTAACATTAAAACAAAGTAACATTACAGTATAACAGTAAGACCTTACAATACCATACCTGCAAAGCAAATACCAAAAAAAAAACATAGTAAAAAATAAAACATTTTTTAACACAACCTGTGCCTAAAATATATATATGCCGAAGCATGGAGGCATCCTCCCGCAAAAAAGTTATGCTGCATACACACAGTCAGACTTTTCCACGAGCAAGCCTCCGTCGGAATTTCGACCGTGTGTACGCGGCATAAAAAGTTACGCCGCATACACACGGTCGGACTTTTCCACGGGCAAGCCTCCGTCGGAATTTCGACCGTATGTACGCGGCATTAGGAGCAAAATCGCTCCTCCGCCCCTGCTGCCCCCATGCTTTGGCATATATGCTCTTTTTTTTAACTGTGGTGGTGAAATCACCTCCTACAGCACTGGAGTCACGGCTTTATGTATCGTGGGAGCAAACGCTGTTGCTGTCAAGATAAATAAATCCGAGCTGCAGCTGAATGGCGCACCTGAAATCAAAAAACTTACATACCTGAAAAGCAAGCATGATAAAACATAACAATAAAACATTGCAGAATAGAATACAGTAAAAAAGAGCAGAACAATAGAGAGAAAATAGAGAGAGAACAATAAAACAAAAACTATTTTTTTTTTTTTTTTTTTTTGTGGGTTTTTTTTTACGTTTTTTTTTTTACACTTTTTTTTGTAACTGTAACAACTGTAATGGTTTGGGTCTCTCAAAATGTGATAACATCTTTGGGAGACCCTGTGTAAGTGTGTCCTAGTCTGTTAAATGCTGTACCCTACGCTAAAACTTCACTAGTGTGTGGTAGCGTTCAAAACATTTACCAATGCAAAGACCAGGATTGTCAGGACAGCGTGGACAATAATAACGGGTGTCCTGTTTTGGGGGGCTCGTTGGGTAGGGTTACTCTCGAGGACATACGGAAAATGCCTCTCATGCAGCCGGCTTACTGCATTTGGTTGGGAATGGTGAGGTGCAGAACCGCCTGGATACAGGAGGTCTGTGACGATCTCATCCTGGAATTAAAGGAAGGATAAAGCTCTGTATAGCACATGAGCGTTCAGCAAAGCCAATTGAAATAAGTATAGAGACACTTTTTTGTACCAGCATCTCGCCTTATGGGCAATGTGATACGCCGCCAACAACTGGTTGTTGAGGTCCACCCCTCCCATATTTTGGTTATATTCGTGGACACAGAGGGGTTTCTCCACAACACCAGTCGCCGTACGAATTTGGACTGTCGTGTCTGCGTGAAGGGAGGTAAGAACGAAAACATTCCTATTATCCCTACACTTCACAGCGAGCAAATTATTACACTTCAAGCAGGCTGTCTCCCCCAGCCTAAGACGGGAATCTACAAGCCACTGGGGAAAGCCCCGGCGATTAGGTCACACGTGCCACATGCTCCAATCTAATGATCAAACAAGTGACTAAAAAGTGGCACGCTCGTGTAATAATTGTCCACATACAAGTGGTACCCTTTTCCGAATAAGGGTGACACCAAGTTCCACACTATCTTGCCAGCGCTCCCTATGTAATCTGGGCAGTTCTCCGGCTCTACGTGACTTTCTTTTCCCTCATAAACCATAAAGCTCCATACATAGCCTATTGCCCTGTCACAGAACTTATAGAGCTTGACCCCAAGCTCTGGCATGCTTGCTGGGAAGGTACTGTTTGAAAGACAAGCGGCCAGAAAATGTAATTAGGGACTCATCAACGCAGACAACTTGATCGGGAGTAAACAAAGCTGCAAAATGTTAGTTGAAGTGGTTTATGAGGGGCCGAATTTTGTAGAGCCGATCGTATTCAGGGTCTCCACGAGGACGACAAAGTTCATTGTCGTTGAAGTGCATGAACCGCAAGATCTGCTCGTATTGTTTCCTGGACATGGAGGCAGAGAACACGGGCATATGGTCAACTGGGTGCGTGGACCAATAGGCCCGCAACAACGAGAATTTATGTGTGCCCATGTTGAGGGAAAGGCCCAGAAAGGTATTAAATTCGAAAACCGTAATTGGTTTCCAATCTCTGGCAAGCGAAGGCAACTGGGGATTAGCGGCGATGAATTGACCAGCATATAAATTACTCTGGTCCACAATAGATCTATAGAGATCTTCCGTGAAAAACAGCAAATAATAATCAAGTGGCGTAAAATCAGCTGTTTCCACCTGAATACCGGGTTGGCCAGTGAATGGGGGAAGTATGGGTGCTGCAGAAGTGGTGGGGACCCAATCAGGATTGGCGAATTCTGCAGGAAGGGCACTATGGGCACGATGGGCCTGCCTTTGTCTTCTTCTTGGTGGCAGCGGGACACTACTTGTGCTTGCCACCTCGCCAGCTTGAACTGCAATTATGGGACTCGCTACGTCACCAAGTGTTACTGCAGTGCTGGATATATGTCCAGGGTGTACTAGGCCACTGGTGCTTGCCAGTTCACCAGAAGGAATAGGGGCACTTGCTTCTCTGCTCCATAATACGAGAGCCCTGCGGTTCTTGCTCCTAAAAAACATCAGAAGATCGGGATCGGGTACGCCTGACCTTAGCAGGGACCTCACCTTCGTCGTCAGAGCTATCTGACATGGAGCCGCTGTCTTCTACGGGGTTGTATTCTGAGCCTGAATCTGACAGATGCGAGACCTCCTCTTCACTATCTGTCATGCTCAGAATCTCGTAGGCCTCTTTACTAGTGTCAGCGTGTAATGTGGTGAATCCGCGCTACCTCCCTAACTGTATCAATGCAATAGTGCTTACACACTGCACCAAAAAAAATTATAATAATTGTGTATATGCTAGTCTTCAAAGAGGCTAAGTACATAAAAAATTAAATATAAATGATGGTGCTGCAAATAGAAAAAAGCTGGAATATTCAGCTAATAGACATGTGTAAAAATAATAATAAATGCGTGACCTTAAGGGTAGCAAGCAAAGTGCTAAATGTAGGTGATGGGATCACCTGGATGCTAGTCCAGATGAAAAAACAAATAAGTGAATGTTATAAAAACAAGAGATCACAAAGAAATAAGAAAATGCAAAAAAGTCCATTTACTTCAGCTGCTAGGTTTTACCACATAAACATAGGCAACAAAGTGTCCATTAATAAAAACAGCCGGTGTATGACCAAAGTCACAGGAGATTGCAAATCTTTAATAGAAACTTCAATTCAGTTGATACAATCAACCACAGCACATAAGTACAAAGAGGCCGCTTACTAGAGCAGATGGGTCCCTATGACGGAGACCAAACAAGCTCAGCACACACGCCAGATACGGGTGTCAACGATTTTCAATCATGCAGTCATCTGGATCCTCCACTCCATTCACCGACTGGGGACTATAGAACACCTTCAATCCTTAGGATGCAGGAATGCTCATATAGTGTGGCGAGGAGCCAGGTTTATAGAAAAAAGTAATAAAAGAACTTCATGGTGCAGTAAGTTTGGTAAAAAACGAGTACCCTTTATTGGCCTAAAATTGGGTATCTGACATCCACATGAAGGTAAAAAGACAAAACTTTCAAACGAGCACTAAAAAACCCCGCCGCGGCTCGAGCCATCTGCTCTGGTAAGCGGCCTCTTTGTACATTACTCTTTACTAGTGTACATTCAATTTGCCATTTTGGGCTCTAAATTTAGTGGTACACTAGTAAGGATTCACAGGTAAAAAAGCACCTGACTGTCAGCAACTGTATCAAACGCTACCAAAAAAACTGTTAGCGATTGCAGGGATCATGCCTGTGTCTGCGAATGCTGCAGTTAATTGAGAAAAGTTGGGACTTTGAATGAGGTGCGAACAAAAAGTCCACGCCTCAATGAAACGTGAGGAAAAGTTCACGCCTCCATCCCTATGCTGAATGCAACATAAAAGGGGTGGAAGGTTTGGGACTTTGAATGAGGTGTGTTTGTACAGACCAAAAAGATAATATAGATAAAAACATCCATGTGTTTATTCCTAAAACAAACATTGGCATGACATGGTAAACATAACATGCATGCTACAGTTTAACAGACTTGCAAAGAATGATGATAAAACGCATGGCACTTCATGATAAAAATATGCATATTGGATATGAAACAGAATATGATCAAAAAGAAAACATATGTTGATAGAACCATTTAAATATACATTGGATGCATCAGGAGAGACCCGACGCGTTTCGTGGACTGCATCCACTCATCGGGGGCCATGCATCCATGTTCTAAAAGGAACAAAAAAAATATATATAAATGATCATTCTAGTCTATTAAATCAATACCATGGGCAATTTATTAAAATTGCTAAAGGGTTCCTGGCCATAGCGAAAAGTTGATTACTCACATCTGAAATGAGACATGTGATAACGTGTGTCAGAGGCCGGTCAGTTATGTCTCGCCCGGGAGCTGAGAAAGGGATCCGGTGAAAGGAGCTGGGCGCGCGGCCGCAACTCCCCATGAGGAATGAGTGCAAGATATCACGGATGTTAGGGATTCTGAAGTGAATAAGATTGATAGAATTTATATGGTGTAAATGACCTTGTCAGTGTATAAAAGTATACAAGAAAGAAGTACCATAGCCGTGATAGAAAGTATAATAAAAGTGAAAAGGGTATGGTTGAAATAAATAGCTGTCCATCAGGGACCCAAGGTAAAAGAATATATAAGAAGTAGCATAGAAGAAAAAGAAAAGGATAAGGTGAGGCCAAAGGGTGATGAGAAATTACCCATAACGAGAAACTGAAAAAGAAAAAGAAAAGAAACAGGAGTGATTGTTGAATCAATAAGTGGAATTAAATTACCTTATTGAAAGGATTGTGGTGGGACATGGAGGGAACTCCAAAACCCCCGAAGTGGAACTGCACAGGAGTGATTGCAACAAAAGCTGTGGGTGTATGAGGACTGCGGACCCCAAGACCGGCATAGCCACCAGACCCCCTCCAGCGTCACGCTGAATGACACAAAGAGGGAGAGAAACAGCCCGGAGGTGACGATCATCTCGCGTCGGAGTGTCTCCCCTCATGTCAGTCAAGCTGGTATAAAGGCGCTTGCGTAATGCGACACCCGATGAGGACATCACACATGCAACGCAGACTGCGTGGCGCCGATTCGCGATGGAAGCGCCCGCCCACTTCCCCATGTCAAGTAGAGAGGGAGGAGAAGGAGGGGCGCCCAGAGCGAAGCACAGCTCCCGGGGATGAAACACAAACCAGCCTACTGACCACAGAACACCTAGCAACATGTCAGAGCCAATGAGTGGGAGGGCCAGCAATGATGCATATAAATATGGGCCATCGATACTGTACTTGGGTGGGCTGGGCTGGGCTAGGCGGAGGGGCTAAACGCAGGTGCTAGCAGGTATCTGGGCTGATCCCGCTAACACTGCGTTTTTGGGAACCCTAAAGTGCTGGGGACGCTAGTATAGATCTGATCAGATACTATACCACTAAGGGAGGTGTATGCTTCGCGCGTGGGTGTTAGTGTTACTGGCACTAAACTGATGCTGCCTCGGGCGAGGCAGACCCTAACTGACGCTAAAACCTAATTGATATCACCCGCCGGGCGATCAGGGGGTTAAACCTTTATTGGGTTATATACGGCCTGATGCTATAAAAAACAAACTAACAAACCAGCGTCACCCGTAACACTTATACGGTGATCACTGGTGAAAGGGTTAACTAGGGGCAATCAGGGGTTTAAAACCTTTATTAGGTAATATATGGGGGTACCTGACGCTATATAAAAACCTGACGGGTAACCTAAATAACTAAATAACTAACTGGCTAACTAGTTTCACCAGTGACACTTATACGGTGATCACTGGTGAAAGGGTTAACTCTAGGGGCAATCAGGGGGTTAAAACCTTTATTAGGTTGTATATGGGGGTACCTGACGCTATAAAAACCTGGCGGCGAACCTAAAAAAATAACTGGCTACCTAGCGGCACCAGCGACACTAATACAGCGATCAGAAAAACGATAAATGTATAAGCATAGGGCTGGACATGACGGAGTTAACAGGGTACACAGAACATCAGTAGGGGTGGCTTTGGAAGGTGCAGAGTGGGAGGGGAGGAAAGTGAAATAAAAGGGGTAGCTCCTCCCTATGATTCACCGCAGTGTGAGGGAAAGTTCCCGCCCACCCTCCCCTTTTTTGGTTTTGTTGTCTGTGAGTTTGTGTTGTGGTGTTTGGTGTTGTTTTTTCTTATAACAGGGTCGGGACTTGGATGTCGTGGCAGAGGCGGGTGTTGATCTTTGTAGGGGATGGAAGAGATTTCAGAAGGAGGAGTTCAGCATCCATCGTTGGTATGGGTCCTGATGGTGGTATCCCAGCTAACGAAGGTTTAGCTGGGAATTGGTAATGGGGCACTGCGGTCAGGGATTGTCTCTGAGCAAGCTTGTCGGCTTGAGGCCTAGGAAGTGGAACCACATTGGAGAGGTACAGCAGTGCAGTATGGTGTTCACAGGGGTTATGGAAGAACCTGCAAAGATCAACGCTATGTAGACTGGGTTAATAACGGTTATTTTATGTGAATGTTAATTTGAATATATATATATTTGTTTAAATAAAGTAGACTGCTACGGCCTGGGTTTTTTACTCCAATATTGATGTGGTCTCAATTAATATAGTAAGGATGTGGGGTAGAAAATGGGGTAGCAGTGGGTACATATGTTATACAATAGTCATGCAAAAACTAAAAAAAGCTCTATACTTTGTCTGATAAGTTAGAAGGCTGGGGGCTATTTATCCCCCCTCCTCTCTCCTCTCCTGTGTCGGCGGGGTTTCTGGGTCCAGCCATGACGTCATTTCCGGGTTTCCGCGTCACTTCCGCTTTTCGTCACTGTGCGGCGGCCGGCTGCAGGAGTCGGGGGCCAAGCCGTGTTCCAGGATTCATGCCAGGTTTCACTATACCGGACACATGCCGGCGTCTTTTGTAGGGCCGCCCGCTCGTTTACCCGCTCCTTCTCCGGGGCTCACACTCCCACTCCTCGGGGCACGCACTGAGGCGTCCACGTGGTACGGGGCTCCATGGAAGCCACCCGCCTGCTTCTCCTAGTGCTCACGCCAGGGGAGGGGGGGCTGCCGTCCGGCCATCCACCCTCCAGCGTTGCCAGGGCTCCGCCTGGCATGGAGGAGGTTGCCCGCCCGGTACTCGCGGCGGGGGGGGGCGGCATCCATCCGTTCCGAGGCTCAATCCGCATCTGGGGGGGTCAGCCGCCTGTTCTCTCGGAGCTCTGAGCAGCAGCACGCTCAGCCAGGAGCCTGGGCGGAGGGTGGTCCACCTCTCCGGTTCCTATTGTGCCGCCTGCGTAGGAGCTGCCCGCCCGCATTGTGAGGGCTGCCCGCTCGCTTCTCCACCCACACACTGACCCGGGGCTCGTTCTCCTCTGCTGTCAGGGTGCTTCCCTCGGTACTCACGCGGGGGGGGCTGTTCGTCCACCCACCACTTCCATAGGGCCTTCTCGCATGGGGGGGCGTTCTCCAGCTATTTGCACCGGGAGGCTGTCCATCCACCTTGGGTTCATCCAGCATGATCGGGGGGCCACCTGCCATCCACCCTCTATTCCTCTGGGCCCACGCCGGCACATCTGCAGGGCCGCCTTCTCGTCCACTCCTCTTCCCAGGCTCACGCTGGGGAGGGGGGGTCCGTCCATACACTCCTCCATGGTTCTCACTGCATCTCGAGGGGGGGGGTTTCTTCTGTCCATTCTTCCCAGGTACACGCTGGCGGGGGGGGCATCATCCTCTTCTCCCGGGGTCACACCAGCTGCATGGGGGGGGGGACTGTCCACCCTTGTCAGGGGGCGCCCGTTTCTCCCAGTGCTCAGAGTGGCAGCACGGTCTGCTGGCAGTCTAGGGATAATTCGCCGCACCAGCAAAGGGGGACACTCGTCAGATGGCGAGTATTCTGCATGGTTTTCCCACCCACTTGCCCAGGGCTCTATCAGGTATGGAGGAGGCCACCCGCGTCTCCCGGTGCCCATGCCAGGGAGAGGGGGGGCGTCCATCCATCCTGCTTCATGCAGGGGCCGGCCGCCCGTTTCTCCTGGAGAGCAGGGATACAGCTCGGCCGACCAGGTTCTGGTGCTGAGGGTGATCCACCTCTCCAGTCCCCGTGGTGCTGGTTAGTGGGGGTGGGGGGGGGCGCTCCGTTGCTGCTGTCAGGCTGGGGGGGGCTCTACCTCTGTATTAGGGATGAGCTTCGTGTTCGAGTCGAACATACGTTCGACTCGAACATCAGCTGTTCGATCGTTCGACGAAGATCGAACGATTTGGGCCGTTCGCGCCAAATTCGAGTGACGCGAACGGCCCACAATGCACTACGCCATCGCAGTGTCATCCAGGCGCTGTGATTGGCCAAGCATGCACTGTGACCCCGCATGCTTGGCCAATCACAGCGCCGGCAGCGAGGAGAGCAATGATTGGCCACAGGCAGGATGCCTGTGGCCAATTATTGCTGAGGGTGTTTAGTACACGCCCCACACTATAAAAGGCCGCCAGCACGGCGGCCTAGTGTAGTGTGTTCCGGAGCAGGGATAGAGCAGCATAGGCAGGGACAGTGACTTTTATTTCTTTCTTGCTTAACCTGGATTCCTTTAGTTTAGGGAAAGAGAAGGATAGGTAGGGAGAGTGTCAGTGTGTTTTGTGCTTGTGCTATATTGTGCTTAAAAAAAACATTTTTTCTAGGGACAGAAAACTGTAGGTAGGGAGAGTGTGTCAGTTTCTTTCACTGTCAAAGTCCTTGTTTCCAGGGACCTGGAAGGACAGTGAGTGAATTCTCCTTGTGCTAAATTGTGCTTAAAAAAAACATTTTTTCTAGGGACAGAAAACTGTAGGTAGGGAGAGTGTGTCAGTTTCTTTCACTGTCAAAGTCCTTGTTTCCAGGGACCTGGAAGGACAGTGAGTGAATTCTCCTTGTGCTAAATTGTGCTTAAAAAAAACATTTTTTCTAGGGACAGAAAACTGTAGGTAGGGAGAGTGTGTCAGTTTCTTTCACTGTCAAAGTCCTTGTTTCCAGGGACCTGGAAGGACAGTGAGTGAATTCTCCTTGTGCTAAATTGTGCTTAAAAAAACATTTTTTCTAGGGACAGAAAACTGTAGGTAGGGAGAGTGTGTCAGTTTCTTTCACTGTCAAAGTCCTTGTTTCCAGGGACCTGGAAGGACAGTGAGTGAATTCTCCTTGTGCTAAATTGTGCTTAAAAAAAACATTTTTTCTAGGGACAGAAAACTGTAGGTAGGGAGAGTGTGTCAGTTTCTTTCACTGTCAAAGTCCTTGTTTCCAGGGACCTGGAAGGACAGTGAGTGAATTCTCCTTGTGCTAAATTGTGCTTAAAAAAAACATTTTTTCTAGGGACAGAAAACTGTAGGTAGGGAGAGTGTGTCAGTTTCTTTCACTGTCAAAGTCCTTGTTTCCAGGGACCTGGAAGGACAGTGAGTGAATTCTCCTTGTGCTAAATTGTGCTTAAAAAAATATTTTTTCTAGGGACAGAAAACTGTAGGTAGGGAGAGTGTGTCAGTTTCTTTCACTGTCAAAGTCCTTGTTTCCAGGGACCTGGAAGGACAGTGAGTGAATTCTCCTTTAAGCTAAATTGTGCTTAAAAAAAACATTTTTTCTAGGGACAGAAAACTGTAGGTAGGGAGAGTGTGTCAGTTTCTTTCACTGTCAAAGTCCTTGTTTCCAGGGACCTGGAAGGACAGTGAGTGAATTCTCCTTGTGCTAAATTGTGCTTAAAAAAAACATTTTTTCTAGGGACAGAAAACTGTAGGTAGGGAGAGTGTGTCAGTTTCTTTCACTGTCAAAGTCCTTGTTTCCAGGGACCTGGAAGGACAGTGAGTGAATTCTCCTTGTGCTAAATTGTGCTTAAAAAAAACATTTTTTCTAGGGACAGAAAACTGTAGGTAGGGAGAGTGTGTCAGTTTCTTTCACTGTCAAAGTCCTTGTTTCCAGGGACCTGGAAGGACAGTGAGTGAATTCTCCTTGTGCTAAATTGTGCTTAAAAAAACATTTTTTCTAGGGACAGAAAACTGTAGGTAGGGAGAGTGTGTCAGTTTCTTTCACTGTCAAAGTCCTTGTTTCCAGGGACCTGGAAGGACAGTGAGTGAATTCTCCTTGTGCTAAATTGTGCTTAAAAAAAACATTTTTTCTAGGGACAGAAAACTGTAGGTAGGGAGAGTGTGTCAGTTTCTTTCACTGTCAAAGTCCTTGTTTCCAGGGACCTGGAAGGACAGTGAGTGAATTCTCCTTGTGCTAAATTGTGCTTAAAAAAAACATTTTTTCTAGGGACAGAAAACTGTAGGTAGGGAGAGTGTGTCAGTTTCTTTCACTGTCAAAGTCCTTGTTTCCAGGGACCTGGAAGGACAGTGAGTGAATTCTCCTTGTGCTAAATTGTGCTTAAAAAAAACATTTTTTCTAGGGACAGAAAACTGTAGGTAGGGAGAGTGTGTCAGTTTCTTTCACTGTCAAAGTCCTTGTTTCCAGGGACCTGGAAGGACAGTGAGTGAATTCTCCTTGTGCTAAATTGTGCTTAAAAAAACATTTTTTCTAGGGACAGAAAACTGTAGGTAGGGAGAGTGTGTCAGTTTCTTTCACTGTCAAAGTCCTTGTTTCCAGGGACCTGGAAGGACAGTGAGTGAATTCTCCTTGTGCTAAATTGTGCTTAAAAAAAACATTTTTTCTAGGGACAGAAAACTGTAGGTAGGGAGAGTGTGTCAGTTTCTTTCACTGTCAAAGTCCTTGTTTCCAGGGACCTGGAAGGACAGTGAGTGAATTCTCCTTGTGCTAAATTGTGCTTAAAAAAAACATTTTTTCTAGGGACAGAAAACTGTAGGTAGGGAGAGTGTGTCAGTTTCTTTCACTGTCAAAGTCCTTGTTTCCAGGGACCTGGAAGGACAGTGAGTGAATTCTCCTTGTGCTAAATTGTGCTTAAAAAAAACATTTTTTCTAGGGACAGAAAACTGTAGGTAGGGAGAGTGTGTCAGTTTCTTTCACTGTCAAAGTCCTTGTTTCCAGGGACCTGGAAGGACAGTGAGTGAATTCTCCTTGTGCTAAATTGTGCTTAAAAAAAACATTTTTTCTAGGGACAGAAAACTGTAGGTAGGGAGAGTGTGTCAGTTTCTTTCACTGTCAAAGTCCTTGTTTCCAGGGACCTGGAAGGACAGTGAGTGAATTCTCCTTGTGCTAAATTGTGCTTAAAAAAAACATATTTTCTAGGGACAAGAAACTGTAGGTAGGGAGAGTGTGTCAGTTTCTTTCACTGTCAAAGTCCTTGTTTCCAGGGACCTGGAAGGACAGTGAGTGAATTCTCCTTGTGCTAAATTGTGCTTAAAAAAAACATTTTTTCTAGGGACAGAAAACTGTAGGTAGGGAGAGTGTGTCAGTTTCTTTCACTGTCAAAGTCCTTGTTTCAAGGGACAGAGAAGGACACCTGAAGGTAGCCCTTATTGCTTTTTTCCCATCTCCCTGCAGGCCATCTATTAGAATGTCTGGAAGGCAAACAAGGAGAGGCAGACAGTCAGGAGGCAATAAAAGAGGGCAAGCAGGCTCTGTGTCTGGGGGCAACAGTGCTGGTCGTGGACGCGGTGCATTGTCATCAGCACATGGCCATGGGACACGCTTGTCCTTCTTTTCGGCAGCTGGACATGTTGAGCCACATCATGCCGAAGACTTGGTAGAGTGGATGACCAAGCCCTCCTCCTCCTCCTCATCCTCTCTCACCCAGGCTCAGGGTACTGGAAAAGCAGCTGCCAAAGCGTCCTCTTCCCTGGTATCAATGTCAGACTCATCATCAGTCACTCCTTCCCTAGACCCACCATGTCCTCCTCCTGAGGAGTCCCCCGAACTGTTTCAGCACAGTGTTGGGTACATGCTCCAGGAGGATGCCCAGCGTTTCGAAGGGTCTGATGATGAAACCCAGCTAGAGGAAGGCAGTAGCGTGAGAGCAGACAGAGGGGATGCTCAAGAAGGACACCAATCTGGCAGTCATGTTCCAGCAGCTGCAGCATACTGCCAGATTGGCTCCAGTGATGAGGAGGGAGGTGATGATGAGGTCACTGACTCCACGTGGGTGCCTAATAGGAGAGAGGAGGAGGAGGAGGATGAGGAGGAGGCACATCTCCAACGAGGCAGGATGCCCTTTGGTGGCCAGCGTAAGGGCAGTACACCGACGGAATCACACCGCAGAGCTCCGCCTGTGCAGGGCGCTGCCTCTGCCCGTCATTCAAAAAGTTCTTTGGTGTGGGCCTTTTTTGAGGCTAGTGCATCAGATCGCACAGCTGCTGTTTGCAACATATGTCTCAAGCGTATATCGCGTGGCCAAAACATCAGCCGCTTGGGTACCACATGCCTGACCAGACATATGTTGACCTGCCATGCAGCTCGTTGGCAAGCCTACCTCAAAGACCCACACCAAAGAACAAAGCGGACCTCTCCTTGCACCGCATCAGCTGGGATCTCCAACCCCACTATAACTTCAGTCCTCTCTGAAACATGCACTGAGAGGAATGAAGGTGTAGAATTAGGCGTGTCACAGCCAAGTACTTGCGGCCACTCTGCTAGCAGTACACCGACGTCCGATTCTAGCAGGCAAATTTCCCTGCCCCAGCTGCTGGACCGTCGAAAGAAGTTCACTCCCAGCCATCCACATGCCCAGCGGTTGAATGCTAGCTTGGCTAAATTGCTAGCGCTTCAACTGCTGCCTTTTCAGTTGGTAGACTCGGCCCCCTTCCGTGAGTTTGTGCAATGTGCGGTTCCTCAGTGGCAGGTTCCCAAACGCCACTTTTTCTCACGGAAGGCTATTCCGGCTCTCTACCGGCATGTGGAAGGCAATGTCTTGGCCTCGCTGGACAGGGCGGTCAGCGGTAAGGTGCATATTACCGCTGACTCATGGTCCAGCAGGCATGGACAGGGACGTTACCTTTCTTTCACGGCCCATTGGGTCACTCTTTTGGCAGCTGGGAAGGATGCAGGACAAGGTGCAGTAGTGTTGGAGGTTGTCCCACCGCCACGCCTCCAAAATGCTACTACTGGTTGTGACACACCTCTCTCCTCCACCCCCTCCTCTTCTTCTTCCTCCATGGCCTCTTCCTGTGGTTTGTCCTATGAACCAGCGGTGCTCCGTAGCCGTTCACGGGGCTACGCAAGTACGCAGGCAAAAAGATGCCATGCCGTGCTTGCGCTGGTGTGTTTGGGGGACAGAAGCCACACTGGGGCAGAGGTCCTGTCTGCTCTGCAGGGCCAGGCCGAGAGGTGGTTGACGCCACGCCAGCTTAAGCCAGGAATGGTGGTTTGCGACAATGGCACCAACCTCCTCTCCGCCCTCCGACAGGGACAACTGACCCATGTGCCCTGTGTGGCTCACGTCCTTAACCTGGTGGTGCAGCGGTTCTTGGGCAGGTACCCGGGCTTACAGGATGTCCTGAGGCAGGCCAGGAAAGTCTGTGTGCATTTCCGCAGATCTTATAATGCCAGTGCTCGCCTGGCTGAGCTGCAAAAGGAGTTGAACCTGCCCAAGAACCGCCTTATATTGACATGCCCACCAGGTGGAACTCAACGTTGGCCATGCTGCAGCGGCTGCACACGCAGCAGAGGGCCATCAATGAGTACCTGTGCGACTACGGCACCAGGACAGGGTCAGGGGAGCTTGGTTTTTTTTCTCCACGCCAGTGGGGCATGATCAGGGATGCATGCACTGTCCTGGCACCATTTGAGGAGGCCACGAGGATGGTGAGCAGTGACAGTGCATGCATCAGTGACACTGTACCTCTTGTCCACCTGTTGGAGCACACGCTGCGTGGAATAATGGACAGGGCACTTGAGGCAGAACAGAGGCAGGAAGAGGAGGACTTCCTTGCCTCTCAAGGCCCCCTTTACCCAGACAGTGTTCCTTCTGTCCCACCCATCGCACAGGAAGAGGAGGAGGAGGAGGAGGAGGAGGAGGATTGTGTCAGCATGGAGGTGGAGGCTGGCACTCAGCATCATCAGCAGCAGTCTTTTAGGGATGATTTACAGTCCCAAGAAACCAGTGGACTTGTACGTGGCTGGGAGGAGGTGGCTGCGGATCATGTCGTCCTTAGTGACCCAGAGGACTCCGGAGCGAATGCCTCAGCAAACCTACGCTGCATGGCCTCCCTGATCCTGCAAAGTCTGCGGAAGGATCCTCGTATTCTTCGGATCAAGGAGAGGGACCATTACTGGCTGGCCACTCTCCTTGATCCACGGTACAAGGGTAAGGTTGCGGACCTTATGTTACCGTCGCAGAGGGAGCAGAGGATGAGACAACTCCGGGAGGCCTTGCAGAAAGGTCTGTGCAACGCGTTCCCAGAGACTGGGAGGTTACAAACTCCTGGTCCTGGACAACGAGTTGCTGAGGCTTCGGCCAGTCAAAGAAGGAGCGGTGGGGAAGGTGGCCGTCTGACCGATGCGTTCAGACAATTCTTTAGTCCGCAGCCCCAAAGTATGATCGGTTCCAGCAACCATCGCCAGCGCCTGATAAACATGGTGCAGGAATATCTAGGGGCAAGGTCAGACTTGGACACCTTCCCCACCGAAAATCCTCTGGCTTACTGGGTCTTGAGGATGGATCACTGGCCAGAGCTTGCACAGTATGCAATTGAGCTACTGGCCTGTCCTGCATCCAGCGTTCTTTCGGAACGCACATTCAGTGCTGCTGGAGGATTTGTCACGGATCACAGGGTGCGCCTGTCCACCGACTCGGTTGATCGACTGACTTTCATCAAGATGAACCAGTCTTGGATCACCACCAGCTACCACACACCTGATGCTGATATAACAGACTAATTGATTTTAACATGTCACATCCCTTCAAGACTGATGCTGATGCTGAGTGCCTGTGCTGTTATGTTGACTGGCTATCCTCCTCCTCCGAGTCCTCAATGATACGATTGATGATGATAGCTTGGAAGATCATTTTTGTTTATGGGTGCCGCCACCAGTGGCTAAGGCCCAATTTTTCAGCCCCTGTTTTACAGGGGCGTGTAATTACAATTTTTTTAGCAATAATTTGCCATAGGGCTCATTGCTGTGCTCCAAGTACAGTATCTGTGAGGGGTTGGAGTGTTGTGGCACCAGTGCCTAAGGCCCAATTTTTCAGCCCCTGTTTAACAGGGGCGTGTCATTACAATTTTTGAAGCAATACTTTGCAACAGGGCTCATTGCTGTGCTCCAAGTACAGTATCTGTGAGGGGTTGTAGTGTTGTGCCACCAGTGCCTAAGGCCCAATTTTTCAGCCCCTGTTCAACAGGGGCATGCAATTACAATTCTTGATCTAATAATTCACAGCAGGGTCCATTGCTGCACCCACCAAGAGTAACTCTGAGGGCTTACAGTCTTGTGGCAACGCCACCACCACCACCACCACGAAAGGCCCAATTTTTCAGCCCCTGTTCAAAAGGGGCATGTAATTACAATTCTTGATCTAATAATTCACAGCAGGGCCCATTGCTGCACCCACCAAGAGTAACTGTCAGGGCTTACAGTGTTGTGGCACCAGCACCACCATCAAAGCCCCAATTTTTACTACCACTGTTCAACAATTATATGTAATTAAAATTCCTGATATAATAGTTGACAGCAGGGCGTTCCAGCACCAACCAAGAGTAACTGAGTGCTTACAGTGTTGTGCCAACACCAACAACTAAGGGGCCTATTTCTGCAGAGTATATACGGCAGGTCCCTACTTTCAAACATCCAACTTACAAACGACTCCTACTTGCAAACGAAAGAAGACAACAGGAAGTGAGAGGAAATCTACCCCTAGAAAGGAAAATTCTCTCCTGTAAGAATAAATATGGGAGAAAGGGGTCTCATCTGTACTGATGCTTTATCAGCAATCCTTGTTTCAAGAAAAACACCACATTTCAAAAACAGTTGTCATTGGGACGGAAAGTGAGGTGAAATGTTCTGAACAGGGGCACAGACAGCAAAACAAATGTTACAGGGGTGATAACCCTTACCTATGTTTCCCAAAAAGTTTAAAAATAGATTTTTGGGCTGGAGCTACACTTCAACAATGTACCTGTTCAAAATTACAAACAGATTCTACATAAGAACAAACCTACAGTCCCTGTCTTGTATGCACCTCCTGTATACGGCTGTTCAGAGTATATAGGGCCTTTTTTATTTTATGTGCGGGGTTCCCCTTAATATCCATACAAGACCCAAAGGGGCTGGTAATGGGCTGGGGTAGGGGGGGGGTCATGGGGTAGCTATGCCATTTTTCTTAAAGAATTTCATCCATATTACCGGGACCAGACATTACATTAAAGCCGCAAGCAGTTTTAAATGGCTTTTTTTTCCTTTAGAAGTGTCATTTTGTGCAGGGACAGTTCTAAACACGGGAAACACGTGGCACTTCACAGGCATACTTTAGACACCCCCCAGGTACGATATTTAAAGGAATATTTGACTTTTTTTTTTTCACTTTATGCATCATTAAAATGACTGCTCCCGAAAAACGACCGTTTTTAAAACTTCTTTTTGCATTGATACATGTCCCCTGGTGCACAACCCGGGTTCCCAAACCCTATTTATGACAATAACATGCATAATAGTTGTTATAATTAGCACTTTAGAATTCGAACGTTCGCATCCATTGTATTTAATAGGGTTCTAATGTTCGTTCGAACTTTCGGTCCGTTCGCGGGTTCTGGTGCGAACCGAACCCGGGGGTGTTCGGCTCATCACTACTCTGTATAGCAGTTATCCTTCCTGGGGCATCGGAATCAGGGGAGGGGGTCACCTGTGGTCAGTTGTCAGGGTTTCTGGTTGGTCTGACTTGCATGGGTATTACCTCAGGCACTAGGTGTGGGTATCCTTGCTTTCATCTTTTCAGTCCAGATCTGTGTTTTCTCAGGTCACATGGGGGGGGGGGGATTCAGGCTGCAGGTCCAGCTGCGTCTTGCTCAATGTATCCAGTCTACCTTGGGGTCTCTGAGCCAGGGGTGGGGGGATGCTGTTCAGAAAAGGGGGGGCTGTTTGGTGGAGTAGCTTCTCTTCCACGATCATTCGGGTATTCATGCGTCACGTGGTTTCTGTCTTAGCGGTTCTGGCGGGAGAATGTTGCTTTCAGCGGCCGGTGAGTGTTTTGCTGTCATGGCTTTTCCGGTCATGGCGTGTTCCTGTCGTAGCGTTTTCCTGTCATGGCGTTTTTTCTGTCAGCTTGTGCAGGTTTCAGCTTACACCGGTAGCTGTTTTCTTCTTCGTTCAGTTCCGTATCATCTTACTTCCGTAGGTTTCATCATACTTTTGTAGGTCTTGCATTCCTGGTCCAGTTGGCTAGGTTTCACATCTCGGTTCTGTCACATCTACAGATCCTTACGGGCTCAGGTTTTTCGTCGGTCTTGTTCTTGACCACAATCTTCTCGCCCGTTACGTTACGTCATACATTTGCATTCGTTTCATTTCATTGGCAGGACTACCCACCACGGTCTGTGGGTATACTCAGGTCCTGAGGGTTCAGCTTACACCGGTAGCTGTTTTTTCTTCTTCGTTCAGTTCCGTATCATCTTACTTCCGTAGGTTCATCGTACTTTTGTAGGTTCTTGCATTCCTGGTTCAGTTGGCTAGGTTTCACATCTCGGTTTCTGTCATGTCTACAGATCCTTACGGGCTCAGGTTTTTTCGTTGGTCTTGTTCTTTGACCGCGATCTTCTCGCCCGTTACGTTACGTCATACGTTTGCATTCGTTTCATTTCATCTGCAGGACTACCCACCACGGTCTGTGGGTACTCAGGTCCTGAGGGTTCAGTTTCTACGCTCTGTAATTGCGAAATAGTTTCCTTGAGCTCACTCACGTCACACGCCGGGGGGGGGGGGGGGTCATTTTTCAGGTTCATTTATACTATGGTCCCACCTTCACTGCTTATGTCTTCGCTCGGGGGTTGGTACAGAGGGGGTTGTGTTCTGTCTTAGCATATTTACCCCAGCGTGTTTCAGTTTAGCAGGTCAGCCAGTCCTAGCATGTTCTGTCATAACTTGGCGGTGCCGTGCAGTCACCGCTCGCACCCACAGCCGTTGCAGCGTTGTTTGTTTTCCTTGTCTCGTCACACTTTTCGTTCAGGTTCTTGCATACCGGAGGGGTAGTTAGCCAGGGTGCGCATCTCAGGATCTGTCCCGTCTACGGATCCATACGGGCTGAGGTTTCGTTTTTAATTGGTTGTTGACCACAATCTTCTCGCCTGTATACCATACGTCATACGTGCACGTTCATTCTTACGCCTATACAACCACTACCCACCACGGTCCGTGGGTACATCGGCCCTGAGTGTTTCATTTTTAATTACCTGTCTCTGCGCGGCAGGTTACTCGGGCTCACTTACTACACACACTTACTACATACTCTAGGGTGGGTTCTGTCGGCAGGTTCATTCACGCGCTGAGGTCTGGTCATTTCTGCTCACATCTTTGTCCCAGGCAGGTACAGAGGGGTGGTGTCTTGTGTCTGGTTGTCTGTTGTCTTTTTCTTTGTATGTTAGGGTTGGGGCAGGCTGCACGTTTTGGCGGCATCACAGGCAGGTTCATCCCTTCCACTCCATGTGGGGAGGTGGTCGTTCTTGGCTCTGCGTGGCGGTGAGTCATCTCAGGGGTTTCCTTTTCCAGCCACTACTGGGTAGGCGGTACATTTCAGTTTGTTTCCTGTTCTGTCCTAGATACCAGCACGATGCATGCTCTGGGCCGTATTCTTAGCGCAGTTGGATGCGGGCCAATCAGGCTCCCCACGGCCTCTCCTGTTCACTGGACAGGTTGTATGTGTTCTAACTCTCTTGGGCAGGGGGTCAGCACACCCCAACTCCTGCATGTCAGCAGGCAGTTCAGCATCTCCTTGGTTCCGGGTTTGGCAAGCCTTCGGTTCTACAGGCCCAGCCGGTTCCGAGGGGAGCTCACTGTCACTCGGGTAGGTTGAATCATGCCATGTCTGGTTCTGTGCGGTCATCGGGGTGTTCAGTTTAAGCGTGTTGACATCGTCCATCCATCCTGCAACACTTCTTTCAGGTATCCGGCTCTTAGACCCCCCTTCACTCCTGGCAGTTTGTCCTTTTTGGCATCTCTCCCTCTCACGTCCCCTTACCATGTATGGACGGTTAGGCCAGGGATTGTAGGTATTCACAGAGATACTCTTCTTTCATCCTGGTGGCTGGGCACAACCCTTGCATTATTCCCTGGGGCTCCTCGGGACAGCCCTTGTTCCGTTTCTCCCAAGTGTCCGCTCGCTACTAGCGGTTCGTTCCCATGTCCGTGTTTTCTGGTGTAGGCTTATCCAGTCAGATACGGGAAAGTCGGTTGGTTGCTGGGCAGGTTTTCAAGTTCTGTCGGTTAGGGCCCTTCTAGTCTTCGTTCGGAGGTCGCTGGTTTCTGCTATCGTAACGGATATTTACCAGTCCCAATCATTGACGTCATCCAGACTGTTTGTTACGGGCCCTTCTTCTTTTCCAAACTCACCTAGTCCGGGTCTTTTTTGCCCACATTTAGGCATACTGACCAGCAGGCTATGGCACAACTCAAGCCTTGGGTAGTTAGGGTATCACATTCTCAAGTGAAGACTCTGACTATTCACTAGTGAAGACTCTGACTACAAGTTAGAAGGCTGGCCGCAGGCTAGCCTGAATTTGTAGGAGGAGTCTGGGGGCTATTTATCCCCCCTCCTCTCTCCTCTCCTGTGTCGGCGGGGTTTCTGGGTCCCCACCCACCCGTTCCCCCTTTTGCATACAATTATTTACTTATTTCATTTCTTCAGTCATACTCAGGGTATGCCCACTTTTAGGCATACTGACCAGCAGGCTATGGCACAACTCAAGCCTTGGGTAGTTAGGGTATCACATTCTCAAGTGAAGACTCTGACTATTCACTAGTGAAGACTCTGACTACAAATTAAAAAAAATCAGGTTTTAGGCAACTTGTCGTTATATCAAAAACTCTGTGCCAGTCTGTCCCAGGAGATCCAGTTATTCCTCCTCTGGGCACTGACCTCTTGCTTCTCACCGCCTGGACACAAAAGTCAACTTAGCCCTTTCTGTGACAGTTATAATTTACTTGTTTTTTTTTTTGCATATGTCAGCAGCTTGAGGTTAATGGTTAGAGACAGAGGTGATAGATTAGCTTTTAATTCAATCTTATTTTATTTGTTTATGCAAGGAAATGACAGAAAAAGACATACATTGTCTTAAACATTACAAACATTGATAGGATACATCCTCAACAGGCATCATGTGTGTCAGAACAGAGCAGGGCTAAGAACCATCAGATGAAAGTATCCACAAACCTATTTGGAGAGTATGAAGTAGGGTCACTCAATGGGTTATAGGTAGTAGGTAGATTGAAGCCCTGGTACGTTATCCTACTGGGTTCTTAGAGGTGTATTTATGTGTAGAGAAAAGAGAAAGAGTCAGAGTCAGGGGCAAATAGTAGGGGTACACAGATAGGGGACAGGGATCAGAGATCATAATCACTCCATCAAGGTCCGAGAGTGGTCTCGTCCAGGGCACACTCCGCCCAAGAGATAAACTCCGAGGAGTACCGAAACACGGACCACGAAGTCCATGTGAGAGAGAACTGTTCACTTTTGTCATTTTCCTCCGCCACCAGGCGTTCAAGGTCCCTAATGCGGTCCACCTCAACAGCCCAATCCCCCAGGGAAGGCATGGTTGCCGTTCTCCAATGACGGGGAATCACTACCCTGACCGCCGCCAGAAAGTGTCGCAAGACATCATTTCTGATGGATTTAAATGATCCAGGGAGAATAGACAAGAGAGCCACCTCAGGTGAAGGGTGAATAGAGGTCGCCATCAATTTGCAGTAGAGTGTGAAAATCCGCTGCCAGTACCTCCGCACAGGAGGGCACTCCCATCAGATGTGGAGCATGGTTCCTCGGGAGCTGAGGCACCGCCAGCAGGCATCCGACACCTCCGGATTGAAGTGGTGAAGAGATGATGGACATCTGTACCATCTTGTTAACAGTTTAAACCCCTTCTCCTGGGTCTTGGTGGCTATGGACAATTTATGCGTCAGGGTAAAACATTTTTGCCAGTCAATAGGGGAGATAGTGTGACGGAGGTCTGTCTCCCAGGCCACCGTATACGATGGGAGGCCAGGGGAGTAAACATCGAGCAGAAGGGAGTATAATTGAGATACAACATGCGTTGGAGGTTCCACCTGCAGGAGCAGTTCCTCGAATCCCGTCGGTTCAGCAAGAATGTCTGTAATAGATGGGAAAGTCCGGATGTAGGAGGCAGTCTGTTGCCTCCGAAGCCACTGCATGGGGTGACGGGAGGTCAGGCCGGTAGAGGTATCTGACCTCAAAGTGGGGTCTGCACGAAGGACCTGGGCAAGTCGCCTATGATCCTCTCTTCTCCATGGTCCGAATCTTGCTACCGACATAGCTGGCGGAAAGGCCGGGGTCCCAAAGAAGGGAGTCATAGGCCCCATGCGGTTTGATAAGCCCCTTCTGGACAGCATGCGATCCCAAATCTGGATCGTTTGATGGGTAAGGTCATTAAGAGGGCCCGAACCCCCCCGTACCGTAGGCAAGGTCCAGGGGAGAGCGGAGAGTTCAATTGGGCTCATGTGGCTTTCCAATTGAACCCAAAGCTTGGTTGAAGAATGATGGAACCAATCTAGTATGCGGGTGAGCACCGCTGCTTTATGGTATAGGGAGGCATCTGGGGCTCCAGCCCCCCCCCCCCCCCGAGCCTTTGGAAGAGAAAGTGTTTCATACCGTATCCTGGGATGGGCCGCATTCCAAATAAATTTGGAAAACAGTTGGCGTATTTTCTTAAAGTACGAATTAGGTATGTGAATAGGGATGGTCTGAAACAAATACAGGAACCTAGGGAGAACATCCATTTTCAGGGCATTCACTCTACCTAGCCATGAGAGCTGTTTGGACGCATAATTGATTAAATCTGCCTGGGTCCTAAGAAGTAGGGGGGCAAAGTTCAAGGAAAAAAGTTGGGAAGCATCCGCCGGTATTTGAATTCCGAGATACCTTATGGAGGGGGAACCAGTTTTGAAGGGGAGAGAAGACGATAGTCTTCGTAGGGCCGACGCAGGCAGAGATATGTTGAGGATTTCCGATTTATTGTAGTTGACCTTGAAGTTGCTAACTTCTCCAAATTTCCGAAACTCCTGTAATACCAAGGCAAGGATGTGTGAGGGTGTGTCACGAACAGGAGCAGATCATCTGCAAAGAGGGCAAGTTTAGTATGTGTGGGCCCGACTGTTATGCCTTGGATAGAAGGATTGTTACGTAGAGCAATAGCTAGATGTTCCATAGTGAGAACATAGAGGAGGGGGGACAGTGGGCATCCCTGTCGCGTCCCGTTAGATACAGAGAAGGCTGGAGATAGCGAGCCATTTAGTCTAATCCTAGCATATGGAGAGGAGTAAAGGGACATTATTCTCGCCATCATATTGGTTCCCACGCCTATTTGTTGCAGGGATAGTCGAAGGAACTGCCAGTCTACTCGGTCGAATGCCTTCTCGGCATCGACTGTTAAGAGGCATAGTGGGATATCGTGGGACCGGGCATAGTTGGTTAAAAGAAGGGTCTTCAGGGTATTGTCCCTAGCCTCACGGCCACTCACAAAGCCGACCTGGTCTAGGTGTATTATCCCAGGCAACAATGGTTGTAATCTATTGGCTAGGATTTTAGCAAAGACTTTCAAATCGACCCCAATCAAGGAGATCGGCCTATAGCTTGCACAAAGAGTGGGGTCTTTGCCTGGCTTTGGGATGAGGGATATGTGAGCCTCAAGTGTTTGTGGAGGGAACAATGAACCCTCCGACAAAGAGTTGAACACCTTAGTTAGAAAGGGCGTGAGGAGGGCGGCAAAAAGTTTGTAGAACTTAGGAGTGAAGCCGTCTGGGCCCGGGCTCTTTCCACTCGGTGTACCCGCTATGGCTTTGGCAACTTCGTCTTCTGTGATTGAGGTTTCCAGATCAGCGATGACGTCATCGTCTAATGTAGGGAGCGCGGTTTCCAATACATATGACATCTGGTCCTCCACCCCGGAAGAAGGGGAACTTGTCCCTAGAGTCTTAGGGATATTGTACAGGGACTGATAGAAGTCCCTGAATTCCCCCGCCATCTTAGTGGGTGAGGATACCATTTCTCCCTGTGCCCCCCGAATATGGGGCACAAAGGTGGAGGTTGTTTTTGGGTGCAGGGAGCGAGCCAGTGGCCTACCACATTTATCTCGAAACTTATATTGATGGAAAGTGAGCTTATCTGCATATGTGCGTGCAGAGGCTTCATAAAGTTCTCTAAGTTGTGATCATGCCCTAGAAACGTCCGCCAGCATTGTCACTGTCGGGGATCGTTTGTGCTCAGTTTCTAAGTTTCTAAGCGTTTTATTTGCTGCCTCTATGGCGGCTGAGCGCTCCTTTTTAAGACGCGTACCCATTTGGATAAAGGTACCACGTAGGACAGCCTTAAGTGCCTCCCATTGAAAGGGCAACGATGTCGTATCCAAAGCGTGGTCCGCAAAAAAGTTAGAGATTGTATCTGAAACCCTTGTCACACATTCCGGGTTCGTAAGCAGCGAATCGTTCAAGCGCCATGACCATTCCCTAATCGGAGTGGAAGGGAGCGAGAATGTCACGTGTATAGGAGAATGGTCAGACCAGACCATTGGGTCTATGGTGCATTCCGGGGACCAGTCCAGGCAGCTATGGTCACTCATTAGGTAATCTATGCGACTATAGGTGTGATGAACATGGGAGAAGTGGGTATAGTTACGGCCGTGGGGTGCAGCACTCTCCAAACGTCCACCAGACGCAGATCGTAGAATGCCCGTTTCAGAGCCCTCAGTTTGGGGAAGGAGATACACGATCGCGAGGTGGAGGAATCTAAAAGTGGTTCAAGAGGGGTGTTAAAATCTCCCCCCAGTACGAGCCTACCCTCCCTGAATCCTGACAGAATCCTCAAGTATTGTAACGCGGCCGATACTTGATTAACATTAGGAAGGTAAATGTTAGCTACTGTAAATTTGGTACCCCATAACACGAATTTCACAAAAACATACCTCCCCTGGGGGTCCGAGAGATGGTCAAGCACCTCTATAGGGAGCGTCTTATGGAAGGCCACAGACACTCCCTTGGCTTTCTGGGTTGGGCTAGTGCTGTGGAACCACCTGTTGAAGTATCTGCTGGAACAGGAAGGGGTGGAGGCAGAGTGAAAATGTGTCTCTTGGAGAAGAAGCACATTGACTTGGCGTTTGTGCATTTGATACAGGATTTGTCCTCTTTTGGAGGCAATATTGAGCCCATTGACATTGTAGGAACAGAATTGTAACCTAGGGTGAGAGGTCACTGTGTGGGCCATGATGGAGTGATGGGGGGGGGGAGGGGGGGGAAGGAGAGAGAGAAGAAGAGAAAAAAAAAAGAAAAGCGGGGAAAAAAAAGGGGGAAACACAACAGGGGAGGAAGAGAGAAGGTAGAGCGAGGCGGGGAAGAGATCGAACATAGAGAGCACCTGGGGAAGGAGGCTCAAAAATACTAAAGTGTGCGCAAAAACGTAACACTTCGTGAAATATCACGTAGTAGGCACGAACTGTGCCAATCCTATTTAGGGGGAGAGAACGGGGTTAGAACAGCTGAGTTGTGATCCCGACAACCTAACAGGCATATATAACATAACTGTAAATGTAACACACCCAATGACCGTGGCATCTAATGCTCAACTGCCTAGTAGTGATGAGCCGAACACCCCCGGGTTCGGTTCGCACCAGAACCCGCGAACGGACCGAAAGTTCGCACGAACATTAGAACCCTATTAAATACAATGGATGCGAACGTTCGAATTCTAAAGTGCTAATTATAACAACTATTATGCATGTTATTGTCCTAAAAAGGGTTTGGGAACCCGGGTTCTGCACCAGGGGACATGTATCAATGCAAAAAGAAGTTTTAAAAACGGTCGTTTTTCGGGAGCAGTCATTTTAATGATGCATAAAGTGAAAAAAAAAAGTCAAATATTCCTTTAAATATCGTACCTGGGGGGTGTCTAAAGTATGCCTGTGAAGTGCCACGTGTTTCCCGTGTTTAGAACTGTCCCTGCACAAAATGACACTTCTAAAGGAAAAAAAAGCCATTTAAAACTGCTTGCGGCTTTAATGTAATGTCTGGTCCCGGTAATATGGATGAAAATCTTTAAGAAAAATGGCATAGCTACCCCATGACCCCCCCCCCCCCTACCCCAGCCCATTACCAGCCCCTTTGGGTCTTGTATGGATATTAAGGGGAACCCCGCACATAAAATAAAAAAGGCCCTATATACTCTGAACAGCCGTATACAGGCGGTGCATACAAGACAGGGACTGTAGGTTTGTTCTTATGTAGAATCTGTTTGTAATTTTGAACAGGTACATTGTTGAAGTGTAGCTCCAGCCCAAAAATCTATTTTTAAACTTTTTGGAAAACATAGGTAAGGGTTATCACCCCTGTAACATTTGTTTTGCTGTCTGTGCCCCTGTTCAGAACATTTCACCTCACTTTCCGTCCCAATGACAACTGTTTTTGAAATGTGGTGTTTTTCTTGAAACAAGGATTGCTGATAAAGCATCAGTACAGAGGAGACACCTTTCTCCCATATTTATTCTTACAGGAGAGAATTTTCCTTCCTAGTGGTAGATTTCCTCTCACTTCCTGTTGTCTTCTTGCGTTTGCAAGTAGGAGTCGTTTGTAAGTTGGATGTTTGAAAGTAGGGACCTGCCGTATATACTCTGCAGAAATAGGCCCCTTAGTTGTTGGTGTTGGCACAACACTGTAAGCACTCACAGTTACTCTTGGTTGGTGCTGGAACGCCCTGCTGTCAACTATTATATCAGGAATTTTAATTACATATAATTGTTGAACAGTGGTAGTAAAAATTGGGCCTTTGATGGTGGTGCTGGTGCCACAACACTGTAAGCCCTGACAGTTACTCTTGGTGGGTGCAGCAATGGGCCCTGCTGTGAATTATTAGATCAAGAATTGTAATTGCATGCCCCTGTTGAACAGGGGCTGAAAAATTGGGCCTTTCGTGGTGGTGGTGGTGGTGGTGGTGTTGCCACAACACTGTAAGCCCTCAGAGTTACTCTTGATGGGTGCAGGAATGGGCCCTGCTGTGAATTATTAGATCAAGAATTGTAATTACATGCCCCTTTTGAACAGGGGCTGAAAAATTGGGCCTTTCGTGGTGGTGGTGGTGGTGGCGTTGCCACAACACTGTAAGCCCTCAGAGTTACTCTTGGTGGGTGCAGCAATGGGCCCTGCTGTGAATTATTACATCAAGAATTGTAATTGCATGCCCCTGTTGAACGGTGGCTGAAAAATTGGGCCTTAGGCACTGGTGGCACAACACTACAACCCCTCACAGATACTGTACTTGGAGCACAGCAATGAGCCCTGTTGCAAAGTATTGCTTCAAAAATTGTAATGACACGCCCCTGTTAAACAGGGGCTGAAAAATTGGGCCTTAGGCACTGGTGGCACAACACTACAACCCCTCACAGATACTGTACTTGGAGCACAGCAATGAGCCCTGTTGCAAAGTATTGCTTCAAAAATTGTAATGACACGCCCCTGTTAAACAGGGGCTGAAAAATTGGGCCTTAGGCACTGGTGGCACAACACTACAACCCCTCACAGATACTGTACTTGGAGCACAGCAATGAGCCCTGTTGCAAAGTATTGCTTCAAAAATTGTAATGACACGCCCCTGTTAAACAGGGGCTGAAAAATTGGGACTTAGGCACTGGTGCCACAACACTCCAACCCCTCACAGATACTGTACTTGGAGCACAGCAATGAGCCCTGTTGCAAAGTATTGCTTCAAAAATTGTAATGACACGCCCCTGTTAAACAGGGGCTGAAAAATTGGGCCTTAGGCACTGGTGCCACAACACTCCAACCCCTCACAGATACTGTACTTGGAGCACAGCAATGAGCCCTATGGCAAATTATTGCTAAAAAAATTGTAATTACACGCCCCTGTAAAACAGGGGCTGAAAAATTGGGCCTTAGCCACTGGTGGCGGCACCCATAAACAAAAATGATCTTCCAAGCTATCATCATCAATCGTATCATTGAGGACTCGGAGGAGGAGGATAGCCAGTCAACATAACAGCACAGGCACTCAGCATCAGCATCAGTCTTGAAGGGATGTGACATGTTAAAATCAATTAGTCTGTTATATCAGCATCAGGTGTGTGGTAGCTGGTGGCGATCCAAGACTGGTTCATCTTGATGAAAGTCAGTCGATCAACCAAGTCGGTGGACAGGCGCACCCTGTGATCCGTGACAAATCCTCCAGCAGCACTGAATGTGCGTTCCGAAAGAACGCTGGATGCAGGACAGGCCAGTAGCTCAATTGCATACTGTGCAAGCTCTGGCCAGTGATCCATCCTCAAGACCCAGTAAGCCAGAGGATTTTCGGTGGGGAAGGTGTCCAAGTCTGACCTTGCCCCTAGATATTCCTGCACCATGTTTATCAGACGCTGGCGATGGTTGCTGGAACCGATCATACTTTGGGGCTGCGGACTAAAGAATTGTCTGAACGCATCGGTCAGACGGCCACCTTCCCCACCGCTCCTTCTTTGACTGGCCGAAGCCTCAGCAACTCGTTGTCCAGGACCAGGAGTTTGTAACCTCCCAGTCTCTGGGAACGCGTTGCACAGACCTTTCTGCAAGGCCTCCCGGAGTTGTCTCATCCTCTGCTCCCTCTGCGACGGTAACATAAGGTCCGCAACCTTACCCTTGTACCGTGGATCAAGGAGAGTGGCCAGCCAGTAATGGTCCCTCTCCTTGATCCGAAGAATACGAGGATCCTTCCGCAGACTTTGCAGGATCAGGGAGGCCATGCAGCGTAGGTTTGCTGAGGCATTCGCTCCGGAGTCCTCTGGGTCACTAAGGACGACATGATCCGCAGTCACCTCCTCCCAGCCACGTACAAGTCCACTGGTTTCTTGGGACTGTAAATCATCCCTAAAAGACTGCTGCTGATGATGCTGAGTGCCAGCCTCCACCTCCATGCTGACACAATCCTCCTCCTCCTCCTCCTCTTCCTGTGCGATGGGTGGGACAGAAGGAACACTGTCTGGGTAAAGGGGGCCTTGAGAGGCAAGGAAGTCCTCCTCTTCCTGCCTCTGTTCTGCCTCAAGTGCCCTGTCCATTATTCCACGCAGCGTGTGCTCCAACAGGTGGACAAGAGGTACAGTGTCACTGATGCATGCACTGTCACTGCTCACCATCCTCGTGGCCTCCTCAAATGGTGCCAGGACAGTGCATGCATCCCTGATCATGCCCCACTGGCGTGGAGAAAAAAAACCAAGCTCCCCTGACCCTGTCCTGGTGCCGTAGTCACACAGGTACTCATTGATGGCCCTCTGCTGCGTGTGCAGCCGCTGCAGCATGGCCAACGTTGAGTTCCACCTGGTGGGCATGTCACATATAAGGCGGTTCTTGGGCAGGTTCAACTCCTTTTGCAGCTCAGCCAGGCGAGCACTGGCATTATAAGATCTGCGGAAATGCACACAGACTTTCCTGGCCTGCCTCAGGACATCCTGTAAGCCCGGGTACCTGCCCAAGAACCGCTGCACCACCAGGTTAAGGACGTGAGCCACACAGGGCACATGGGTCAGTTGTCCCTGTCGAAGGGCGGAGAGGAGGTTGGTGCCATTGTCGCAAACCACCATTCCTGGCTTAAGCTGGCGTGGCGTCAACCACCTCTCGGCCTGGCCCTGCAGAGCAGACAGGACCTCTGCCCCAGTGTGGCTTCTGTCCCCCAAACACACCAGCGCAAGCACGGCATGGCATCTTTTTGCCTGCGTACTTGCGTAGCCCCGTGAACGGCTACGGAGCACCGCTGGTTCATAGGACAAACCACAGGAAGAGGCCATGGAGGAAGAAGAAGAGGAGGGGGTGGAGGAGAGAAGTGTGTCACAACCAGTAGTAGCATTTTGGAGGCGTGGCGGTGGAACAACCTCCAACACTACTGCACCTTGTCCTGCATCCTTCCCAGCTGCCAAAAGAGTGACCCAATGGGCCGTGAAAGAAAGGTAACGTCCCTGTCCATGCCTGCTGGACCATGAGTCAGCGGTAATATGCACCTTACCGCTGACCGCCCTGTCCAGCGAGGCCAAGACATTGCCTTCCACATGCCGGTAGAGAGCCGGAATAGCCTTCCGTGAGAAAAAGTGGCGTTTGGGAACCTGCCACTGAGGAACCGCACATTGCACAAACTCACGGAAGGGGGCCGAGTCTACCAACTGAAAAGGCAGCAGTTGAAGCGCTAGCAATTTAGCCAAGCTAGCATTCAACCGCTGGGCATGTGGATGGCTGGGAGTGAACTTCTTTTGACGGTCCAGCAGCTGGGGCAGGGAAATTTGCCTGCTAGAATCGGACGTCGGTGTACTGCTAGCAGAGTGGCCGCAAGTACTTGGCTGTGACACACCTAATTCTACACCTTCATTCCTCTCAGTGCATGTTTCAGAGAGGACTGAAGTTATAGTGGGGTTGGAGATCCCAGCTGATGCGGTGCAAGGAGAGGTCCGCTTTGTTCTTTGGTGTGGGTCTTTGAGGTAGGCTTGCCAACGAGCTGCATGGCAGGTCAACATATGTCTGGTCAGGCATGTGGTACCCAAGCGGCTGATGTTTTGGCCACGCGATATACGCTTGAGACATATGTTGCAAACAGCAGCTGTGCGATCTGATGCACTAGCCTCAAAAAAGGCCCACACCAAGGAACTTTTTGAATGACGGGCAGAGGCAGCGCCCTGCACAGGCGGAGCTCTGCGGTGTGATTCCGTCGGTGTACTGCCCTTACGCTGGCCACCAAAGGGCATCCTGCCTCGTTGGAGATGTGCCTCCTCCTCATCCTCCTCCTCCTCCTCTCTCCTATTAGGCACCCACGTGGAGTCAGTGACCTCATCATCCCCTCCCTCCTCATCACTGGAGCCAATCTGGCAGTATGCTGCAGCTGCTGGAACATGACTGCCAGATTGGTGTCCTTCTTGAGCATCCCCTCTGTCTGCTCTCACCCTACTGCCTTCCTGTAGCTGGGTTTCATCATCAGACCCTTCGAAGCGCTGGGCATCCTCCTGGAGCATGTACCCAACACTGTGCTCAAACAGTTCGGGGGACTCCTCAGGAGGAGGACATGGTGGGTCTAGGGAAGGAGTGACTGATGATGAGTCTGACATTGATACCAGGGAAGAGGACGCTTTGGCAGCTGCTTTGCCAGTACCCTGAGCCTGGGTGAGAGAGGATGAGGAGGAGGAGGAGGGCTTGGTCATCCACTCTACCAAGTCTTCGGCATGATGTGGCTCAACATGTCCAGCTGCCGAAAAGAAGGACAAGCGTGTCCCATGGCCATGTGCTGATGACAATGCACCGCGTCCACGACCAGCACTGTTGCCCCCAGACACAGAGCCTGCTTGCCCTCTTTTATTGCCTCCTGACTGTCTGCCTCTCCTTGTTTGCCTTCCAGACATTCTAATAGATGGCCTGCAGGGAGATGGGAAAAAAGCAATAAGGGCTACCTTCAGGTGTCCTTCTCTGTCCCTTTACTTAAGGATTTCTAAATATGGTTGAGGATGATTGCTTTTGCACAGAATAGCACAACGACAATTTCCCTGACTGTCCAAAAAACAAGGATTTCAAAGATGGTTGATGAGGAATGCTTTAGCACACTATAGCACAAGGAGAATTCCCCTCACTTTCCTTCTTTGTCCCTAGAAACAAGGACTCGCACAGTGAAAGAAACTGACACTCTCCCTACCTAGAGTTTTCTGTCCCTAGAAAAAATGTTTTTTAAAAGCACACTATAGCACAAGGAGAATTCCCCTCACTTTCCTTCTTTGTCCCTAGAAACAAGGACTCGCACAGTGAAAGAAACTGACACTCTCCCTACCTAGAGTTTTCTGTCCCTAGAAAAAAAGTTTTTTAAAAGCACACTATAGCACAAGGAGAATTCCCCTCACTTTCCTTCTTTGTCCCTAGAAACAAGGACTCGCACAGTGAAAGAAACTGACACTCTCCCTACCTAGAGTTTTCTGTCCCTAGAAAAAATGTTTTTTTAAAGCACACTATAGCACAAGGAGAATTCCCCTCACTTTCCTTCTTTGTCCCTAGAAACAAGGACTCGCACAGTGAAAGAAACTGACACTCTCCCTACCTAGAGTTTTCTGTCCCTAGAAAAAATGTTTTTTAAAAGCACACTATAGCACAAGGAGAATTCCCCTCACTTTCCTTCCCTGTCCCTAGAAACAAGGACTCGCACAGTGAAAGAAACTGACACTCTCCCTACCTAGAGTTTTCTGTCCCTAGAAAAAATGTTTTTTAAAGCACACTATAGCACAAGGAGAATTCACTCACTGTCCTTCCCTGTCCCTAGAAACAAGGACTCGCACAGTGAAAGAAACTGACACTCTCCCTACCTAGAGTTTTCTGTCCCTAGAAAAAATGTTTTTTTAAAGCACACTATAGCACAAGGAGAATTCACTCACTGTCCTTCCCTGTCCCTAGAAACAAGGACTCGCACAGTGAAAGAAACTGACACTCTCCCTACCTAGAGTTTTCTGTCCCTAGAAAAAATGTTTTTTAAAGCACACTATAGCACAAGGAGAATTCACTCACTGTCCTTCCCTGTCCCTAGAAACAAGGACTCGCACAGTGAAAAAAACTGACACTCTCCCTACCTAGAGTTTTCTGTCCCTAGAAAAAATGTTTTTTTTAAAGCACACTATAGCACAAGGAGAATTCACTCACTGTCCTTCTTTGTCCCTAGAAACAAGGACTCGCACAGTGAAAGAAACTGACACTCTCCCTACCTAGAGTTTTCTGTCCCTAGAAAAAATGTTTTTTTAAAGCACACTATAGCACAAGGAGAATTCACTCACTGTCCTTCCCTGTCCCTAGAAACAAGGACTCGCACAGTGAAAGAAACTGACACTCTCCCTACCTAGAGTTTTCTGTCCCTAGAAAAAATGTTTTTTAAAAGCACACTATAGCACAAGGAGAATTCCCCTCACTTTCCTTCTTTGTCCCTAGAAACAAGGACTCGCACAGTGAAAGAAACTGACACTCTCCCTACCTAGAGTTTTCTGTCCCTAGAAAAAATGTTTTTTTTAAAGCACACTATAGCACAAGGAGAATTCCCCTCACTTTCCTTCTTTGTCCCTAGAAACAAGGATTCGCACAGTAAAACACACTGACACTCTCCCTACCTATCCTTCTCTTTCCCTAAACTAAAGGAATCCAGGTTAAGCAAGAAAGAAATAAATGTCACTGTCCCTGCCTATGCTGCTCTTTCCCTGCTCCGGAACACACTACACTAGGCCGCCGTGCTGGCGGCCTTTTATAGTGTGGGGCGTGTACTAAACACCCTCAGCAATAATTGGCCACAGGCATCCTGCCTGTGGCCAATCATTGCTCTCCTCGCTGCCGGCGCTGTGATTGGCCAAGCATGCGGGGTCACAGTGCATGCTTGGCCAATCACAGCGCCTAGATGACACTGCGATGGCGTAGTGCATTGTGGGCCGTTCGCGTCACTCGAATTTGGCGCGAACGGCCCAAATCGTTCGATCTTCGTCGAACGATCGAACAGCCGATGTTCGAGTCGAACGTATGTTCGACTCGAACACGAAGCTCATCCCTACTGCCTAGTCACTAAAGAGCAGGGCGTCAGACTAATACCATTGGTGCGCTTGAGTATAATAAACAATCTAAAATTGCATAGAAAAATAACATCAACGTAGAACAAGGTGTACACAAACTGGTGACAGAATAAAGGCACAGGTATTCCCGCGTAAGCATGCAAGGGTTGGAAGCACCAATTACTACATTTATAGCAGAATTAACTATGATAGTTGTCACGGCTTAGCCCAGATATCTGTGTAAACGCACAGAAGGTGTCAGTGATAAGGCCAGCCAGTCCCAAGCTCCAGGGACATAGATGTCCAGAGCCCGAGGGAAGACCCGGAGGTCCCCGGACAAGCCAAAGGGCTATGCCCGGGAAACACCAAGCCAGCCAGTAGAGCCAATGCCGTGAAAGAACATATCAACACCACAGACCGCCTTTCCAAGGCCCCAGCAAGCACAACCGCACCAGCTGAGGGCAAGGAAACATTCTCCGTGCCAAGCGAGACAACTAAACCGTTAGCAGCACTTAGATAACAAAGTGAGCAAGAGTCAGTGGGGTGGATACGCAAGTAAAACCGTGAGTGCAAAACAAAATAGAGAGAACAGTAGGCAAACCTGGCCGGAGTCTCATAGAGGAACTGTAGTCACCTGGTGGACAAAAGGACATAGCAAAAAGAACCATTTCAGGTCTCAGACGACAGAGTCTGGATCAGTCTTCTGTTGACGTGGCTCGCCGTACTCTAGGACCGGAAGGTACCGATCTAGACTGTGGGCGTCCTCGACGCTGTAGAGGAGGGCCCGGTAGCCGCTGGCGGTCATCTGGGGGGTCCAACCAGTTCGGGACGACAATAGGGTCCCGGTCCAGGAACAGGAAGAAGGCAGGAAGCTGGTCCGGGTCTGACAGCACAAATTTGTGGTTATCTTCTCGGGTCACTTTGATGCTGAAGGGGTGGCCCCAAGTGTACGTGGCGCCTACTTGGCGAATCAAGTCCAGCAGAGGACGGACCGCTCGCCGCATGTACAGCGTGTTGCGGGAGAGGTCCGGGTAGAGGTGTATAGGTGATCCGTGAAAGTCCAGTGGCCCCAGGCGCCAGGCCTTGCGCAAGATTTCTTCCTTCAGGGTATAGTAGTGCACCCGGCAAAGTACGTCACGAGGGCGGTCCCTGCGGTCACCCCCCATGCCTCCCACTCTATGCACTCTGTCCAATTCAATGGGAGATGTAACTTCCCTGCCCAGGACCTGATTGAGGATAGCGATGACAGTGGGTTTGAGATCGGCACCTGATGTAGCCTCCGGGATCCCCTGCAGCCGGATGTTGTTCCTGCGGCTCCGGTTCTCACTATCTTCTATCCGGAGCTGGTGTTGCCGTAGACGGGAAAGGTGAGCTGTAGATGCATTTTCAAGCGCTGTTATGCGAGCTGAATGGTCCTCCTGGGTGGTGGCCATAGCAGAAACCGTGACCTCCGACGCGGAAACCCGTTGTTTGAGGGCATTTAGTTCAACATGAAGAGAAGTTTCCATTTTGGAAGCCCAGGAATCAAAGTCAGCTCGGAAAGCAGAAAGTACGGCAGCGGATGTGGAGCCCTGGGAGAGCATCTCTGCTGAGGCCGTGTTCACGCTAAGAGTAGCGGGATCCATCGGAGGGGCCGGGTGCACACCCGGGCCGGTCCCACCGACAGAGAAAGCTGCTGCAGTCGGGGGAGGAGGTGTTGGCTTGCCTGGGGTTCGGGCTGACGAAGCCCTGTCTTTCCCTGTACGGGAGTCCTGTGAGGCTGTGCGTAGCAGGTACCGTTGGATATTACCTGGTTGCAGTGCAGCGGAATCAGTAGAGGTAGAGCTGGAAGCCGCCATCAGCAGATTGGGCGTGATTGGTTGGGAACGCAGCCTGCGGTCGTCGGGAGAGCACAATGCTCAGCAGTACATGTCTTCAGCCGTCCATCCTCAGCCACGCATCCCCATAGATGGAGTGGAAGAACAGAAAGTGCGACCCGTGTCGTACATGGGAATAGACGCTTGCTTTGTTGCTACTGTCGTGTTGGAGCAGGCGCAGGGGAGTGCCGGTGTTTGTGTTACAGGACAGCGGTACGGCAGCCTGGGCTGCACTGGCGGCTGTGGAGGGGGCAGAGCAAGGCTAGTGGCAAGGGGGAGCACGGAGTCCGGGTGGAGCAAGATGGCCGCTACACTACTTGCTAGTCTGTGACTGGAGGGTTACGGGGAGGGCAAGATGAATGAGGTGGAGGCCCAGCCGCCCTGTATACCAGGGTAATCAGACCTTGATGTGTAGGGCGAAGCGGTATCAAATGGGCAAGGGGGGACCCAGCAGTCCTATGGTCGGGTGTAGCAAGATGGGCGCCCCTCGAACCTATGGGGTCAGGGCTCCCACCGAGTGCTCCTTTCTGACTGCCAGCCGGGGAGGGATCAGCCTACTTCTGGTGCCTTTTACTCTGCCCCCGCCCCGCTTACCCCGTGCGAGATGGTGCTTTGTGCTGGATGTTGCTCTGGGTGTATTGGGAGCAGCAAGATGGCCGCCGACTTCCAGGAGTAGGCCGAAGCCGCGGACTTTCCTAGAATTGGCCGCCGCGGGTGTGTCAGGCCGAACGTCCCGGGAACCCTCAGGTATACAGACCAGTCCAGTGTAGGCACACTTGCGGCCGAGCCGCCCGCCGCACACGCCGCCGACCGCAGCACTTTAGGCCGGAGGATGCTGCTGGTCCCGCAGGCCGCAAGATGGCGGCCAGGCCCCGGAGCCGACCACGGGCCGAGAAGAAGACCGAGGGGGTTCCCTGTTAGTCAAACACCTCCATCCAAGCCTGGATGGAGATGCAGGATGTCCGTAGGGTGTCCGGAGGCCCTCCGGGAGGCGTTGGAGGCTTCGTGGGCCCCAAGATGGCGTCGGGCCTGGGCTGTGTGGAGCGGGCCTGGATCTAGATTAGCTTTTTACTTAATAAGTATACATTTACACACTAGTAACAGCTAGTTCTTAAATGCCTTAATTTTGTCAAAGTAATTTGGAACCACGGCTGTGAATGATTAGGATAACCAGTTGGATGAGCTTTAAGTGACATCCAGCCAAACAATTAGATAGATGCACCTTTAGAAGTAAAGCCTTGAGGAATAAAAGCTGTTTATGATTCACATAACTTCTGTAACACTGTAGAAAAAAAAAAAAATACAGTGGTTATAACAATGATGTGAATACAAATACAGATGTTTTAAAAACAGGGAACGACAGGTCTGCCCAGAAGACTTGAAAAGGAATGGGGAAAGCTTTGCAAGGGAGCTTTGGCAAAGGTAGTCTTGTAGCAATATTGTGATTGTGTGAGAGCGATTCAGAAATCAGCCATAGAGTCACCCTTCAATCCCTTTCTGGAGTGAAGAGAGCTTGGCTTTTTCAAAGTTTTAATGTTGGAAAAAAGGATATAGCAGGTATCTAACAAGTGTTACACAGACAGAAATATGTTAATGTGTTAATAAAAAAATAATAATAAAAAAATAGATATCCACAAAAAGATGTGAATATTCGTATATATCAAATACACAACCATAGCTGCATGCATGCATGGTGGTCTCTACATTTCCTATGAGGTATTAAAGGAAAATACTACATTTTCCCTATTTATATTTGCTTATTAGTCTATCCCAGTGTTTCTCAACTCCAGTCCTCAAGGCACCCCAACAGGTCATGTTTTCAGGATTTCCATTATTTTGCACAGGTGATTTGATCAGTTTCACTGCCTTCGTAATTACCAAAGCTGTTTCATCTGAGGGAAATCCTGAAAACATGACCTGTTGGGGCGCCTTGAGGACTGGAGTTGAGAAACACTGGTCTATCCGAATAGAGCTTTAGATGAAGCTTTAACTTAGTGGATCTGTTGTTGCACTGGCATTGGTCCTCTGATAATCCAGTACATAGGGAGGTTGTCACTTGATTTAATCATCTATATGACCATCTTTATATTTAATACACACATTAAATTATTCAACACTTTTTTTTTTTGTGTATCTAAAGTCAAAACAATTTTTTCATTTTGAATAAAGTAGGGAAATGTTAGCAAACCCTCTCAGATTTTATTATGCTGTCTGTGCCCTCATCAGGGTAATTCACCCACTCTATTTGTCCTAGTGACCATTGTTTTGGCTTTATAAAAATTTCAAATTTACTATTTATAAAGATAGAGTACATTTTAGAGGCCTCCTACGTTCCCATGCTGAGCAATTTCTAAACAGGTACTCTTATCTAAACCACAAGATTGGGGTATTCTTCTACTTGCAGCTTCCTGGGACTTTATGACCTTTTCTTGGAAATCTACCAAGTCTTGCAGTGTGCCCTCTACCCCACCACACATTTGCACCATGGTTTCTATTCTTTAATTCAGTGTTTCTTAACTCCAGTCCTCAAGGCGCCCCAACAGGTCATGTTTTCATGCTTTCCATTATTTTGCACAGGTGATTTGATCAGTTTCACTGCCTTAGTAATTACCACAGCCGTTTCATCTGAGGTAAATCCTGAAAACATGACCTGTTGGGGCAGGGGTGGATCCAGAGTCTAGTTTCGGGAGGGGCACTGCTAGAAAATAAGGTGTTGCTTACAGAACTGAATTTAACGTATCATACAGTCCTAACCTTGTTTAAAAGTGTTACATGCATCCCAATGCCGGCATCCCATTTATTTCTACTGAGACACACAGCCACTTCATCCCAATATTTCATGCTGGTGCGGGTCCCTGAACCCACCCTGCATGCATTCTGTGACCCGCACGCATGACATATTGGGATATAGCGGCTGTGTGTCTCAGTAGAAATAAATGGGATGCCGTCATTGGGATGCATGTAACACTTTATGCATCCTCAAGCTAGTAAAAGACAACCCTGCATGTTAGAGGCATGTCTGCAGCATGCCCTGTGTGAATGAAGCCTAAAGATAAATGTTTCTGTCATTCTATATCATCATTATTATCATGATAATCACACAATACACGTGCTGTGGCTCAACACACCTGTACTGTGTGATTATCATGATGATAATGATTGGTAATTGTAATATGGCACATGGAGGGGGTTAATGTACTCACTGATGTATTACTGACCAGTGGCAATTAAATAACTCCTTTGTGCTGCATTAGTGGCAATGTTTATAAACCCCTTCATGCTGTAGCATAACAGGGGTTAATTAATTAATTAACACTGATGGTGCCACTGACTGTCATTAATGCAGCACAAAAGGGATTAATTGCCACTGGTCACTAATACTTTGGTGAGTACATTACACCCTCCATGTGCTATATTACAATTACCACTGTAAATTATTTAACCCCCCCTCCCCCAAAGCATTAACCAATTCACACATCTAATACAAGGTATTAAATATGGCATTGTTATGTTAATGAGGTACGTTATCACTCACTTGCGGTGCACTGAGCTCTGGCTACAGGTCCTATCAGCAGCATCTTGTCTTCAATCTCGCGCTCCCGGCCTCTGAATCATGACATCACACCAGCCGGGACTAGGAAGATCCTGTCGGGTGGAGATCACTCCGCCTGACAGGGAAGCGAAGTGACAATCGCACCGCTTTGCTGCAACTCTGCCAGTGTGTAGCAGCGGTCCTGGTGTCACCGCGATCCACACCCTCATAGTGATGCCACTGGGCCCCTCTAAATGAACTGATGGGGCCCAGGGAATATATCTTAGGCCACCTGAGAGCCGGGGAAGCAGAAAAAAGTCCCTGCAGCTGTATTTAGACGATGCCTCGTAACGCAAATCTGGTGAGGTGGCGGAGGGAGAAAGTTTTGGAGTCTGAATTATTTTCTGGGGGGGGCAATTGCCCCGTTGCCCCCCCTGGATATGCTCCTGTGTTGGGGCGCCTTGAGGAATGGAGTTGAGAAACACTGCTTTAATTGATAGGGCAGTCAACATTTGCAGATTGGTCTGCCACTGTGGAAACTGCTGTGTGCACATACAGAGGAAGCCAATTGTCAAGCTTGTTAGGAACATGCCATGTGATACCAGTAGGAGATTAGAGGAAATAGCAAAAATTAAAAAGTTACAAAATGCTGTTAAAAGATAGAGATTTGTAAAAAGACTGTGAGACTTACTATAGGACAGGCATGTCCACAGTCCAGCCCCTGGGCCAATTGCGGCCTGCTTTCCGGTTTCGAATGGCCCGCCTGGTAATTTGGACATATATATCTTTTGTGACCCCCAACAAATCTCCGAGCGCTAGGGCCACAAAAGATATAAATTCTGGCTGCCTTGGAGGGGACAGGAAGGGGGGGACGAGTGCCGTACATACAGGAGAATTTCATGTTTACGCGTCGGCCTCTGTAATAGGAGGTCCCGTCTCCTGTGCTGCCATTGGACAACTGTTCTGTCCATCATAGGAGGTGGGACTTTGTATTAAAAAGGCCACGAGAAAACAGGAGTTTCCCCTGTATGTAATCTGTTGGCGCTCGTCCCACCTCCCAGATGGGCATGGATCAGGTTGGACTGAGGGCAATGGTGAGTCTACATTCATGGCAATGGGAGTTCTGTATTCATGGCAATGGTGGGGCTGCATTCATGGCAATGGGGGTGCTGCATTCATGGCAATGGGATTTCTGCATTCAGGGCAATGGGGGTGTTGCATTCATGGCAATGATGAGGCTGCATTCATGGCAATTGTGGGGCTGCATTCATGGCAAGAGGGGTGCTGCATTCATGACAATGGTGGGGCTGCATTCATGGCAACGGGGGTTCTGCATTCATGGAAGTGGTGGGGCTGAATTCATGGCAATGGTGAGGCTACATTCATGGCAATGGGGGTTCTGAATTCATGGCAGTGGTGGGGCTGCATTCATGGAAATGGTGAGGCTGCATTCATCGCAATGGTGAGGTTGGATTCATGGCAATGGTGGGGCTGCATTCATTGCAATGGTGGGGCTGCATTCATGGAAATGGTGAGGTTACATTCATGGCAATGGTGGGGCTGCATTCATGGCAGTGGTGGGGCTGCATTCATGGCTGTGGTGGTGCCGCATTGATGGCAGTGGAAGTGCTGCATTCAGGCACTTGTGAGGCTGCAGATGAGCACTGATTAGGCTGCATTGATAGGCACTGACCCTCATTTTGCTTCACAGCTCTTTATTTAAAATTTAATTTTTTTTTCCTGAAACTTCCCTCATAAAGTGAAGGTACGTGTTATATGCCAATAAATATGGTAAATCCAAATAACACGCCCAAGCTCATCTCTTCACCACACACAGCCAGAAAGGCAGGATAATTCTTGTTGGGCAGTGTATTAGTATTCGAACGAACACACTTAGACCAAATTTTAATGGTTCAAAGAATGTCAGGCAAAATGGTCGGCCCTCATGCATGTTCACTTCATCAAATCTGGCCCTCTCTGAAAAAAGTTTGGACACCCCTGCTATAGGAGGATAGTTAAAAACACTACGTTGTGCTTATCAGTGTCTTGACTGAAAACAGTGAATAATATCATACAGTTTGTTTGTCCACATTAACTCATTTTGGTTAAAGGCTATGCAGGCAAACAACTGAAATCAATCCAATCCAATCAATCCAATGCTGCAACAAATGCTGCAGCTGTGCTAAAATCAGAACATTAAATAAATTTACCTTCATCTGAGTTTTCTGAAATTCACCGTAGATAGATTTTCACTAACCATCTAACAGGGCCAGTAGAAGGGCAGCAGTGATATACTCTTTGAAGCATTTTGCATTTAAACTTTCAAAGCAGGTTTGGTTATAATTGATAGCTATGGCAAACCAATTAGTACTAACATTTTGTTTTGCTATCTGCTTTCTCTATGTGGGAGATGACAATAAACCTGCAGAATAAACCATCATATTTTAGAATCACCAGATTACCGAATATCTGGGGGGAGAACTGGTACAGTATAACAGTGTAGCAATGTCTGCATAAAAAATGATGTACCAAGTAGAATATGTTCCCACTATGCATCTCCAGGTTTTATTTTAAATGGAGGGTACTGTCCCATACTGGTTGCTTTCAGTATCTAAAAAGGGCCAAATTTCTTCTCGATTTCTGGAACTTTTAGATCATAAGGGACACTTGTCAAATGCGTCAACAAATGCTCAAATTAGCAGGTTGTATAACTAGTAAAAGTGAACATTTTCAATGTACTTCTTGTAGGAGTAGCTGGACCAGCTTGAGTTGCTGGAGTTGTACTTTAGCTGACTAGTGGAAAATGTACAGAATACAAAAAAGCAGAAGCTTGTTTAATAAGATTTTGGGTGCAGTTGCTTCCTGTGCTTTAGAAAAATTATCCCAGACACACTGTCTGTAATAGAGTTTATTAATCTATAAGGCTCCATATACACAGAAGCTCAAAAACTGTCGTTTTTAAAGCAGCAGAAAAAGCTAGCTTTTATCAGCGTTTTTTTACTAGTGTTTATTAGCGTTTTTCAGTGTAGCGTTTTTTACCTTTTTTTTTTTTCAATGGTTTAAAAAACGCTAAAAAACGCTCGCGACCAGCGTTTTTGAGCATTTTTAAACGCGTTTATGAGCGTTTTTCGGCGTTTTGAGTATTTTTGCATTTTTTTTCTGCCGAAAAACGGCACTTTGAGCGCAAATTTCTTCCGTTCAGAAAAAAGCCCATTAACTCCACTGCTTATTAAAGCTAAAAAACGTTATGTGTGCATGAACACATAGGCTAACATAGAGTGCAGTTAATGGGCTTTTTAAAAAAACGCCAAAACGCCAATAAACTGCAGTTTATCAGCTTCTGTGTAAATGGAGCCTAAAGCTTTCATACTAAACTGAATAATTGTCTACATCATAGTAAACAAACAATATTATGTGTAGCTGTGAATAACACAAAGCAAAAAGACAAGGCAGAACCTTATTTGGATCAACCACTTTGTATAAATATATTCATTGTAGTAAGTGGCTTAACTACTGACAATGCATTGGACCATAGTGTTCTTGCTGAATTAAATTAGATGTAAAACCTACAGTAAGTGACATTTAGTTTGTTAAAGTCATGTGTATCATATGCAAACTGCTATTTTTTTTATACATTTCTTTAACTTTTTTCGTTCTTTGCTATATATCATTGGTCTCCAAACTGCGACCCTATGCTTGCCTTTATACAGCACTATTCCTCCTACTGATAGGAGCAAGAGTTTGGCATAAATCTTCCAGTGACACCAACATTGAGGCATAATTCCTCCCATTGATATCAGCAATTGAACATTATTCCTACCACTGAAACAAAAGATGGGACACTGTTCCTCCCACTAAAACCAATGATGGGGCACTATTCTTCCCACTGACACCAATGATGAGACACTGGGGGTTAATTAGTAAAGGCAAATCCACTGTGAACTTCCAAGTGCACTTGGAAGTGCACTTGGAAATGCAGTCACTGTAGATCTGAGGGGGACATGCAAGGAAAATAAAAAACAGCATTTTAGCTTGCACATGATGGGATAATAAAATCAGCAGTGCTTCCCCTCATTTCAGATCTTCCCCTTGGATATACAGGGACTGCACTTCCAAGGGCACTTCCAAGTGCACTTGTAGTGCACAATGGATTTGCCTTAGGTAAACAACCCCCACTATTCCTTCCACTGTCACCAACAATGGAGCATTATTCCTCCCACCGTTATAAAAAATTGAACACTATTCCTCCCTCAAATACCAATGATAGGGCACTATTCTTCCTCCTATTGACCAAGCTGTACTTTTTTAAACTCTCATGCCCCGTACACACGACCGGGTTTTCCGACGGGAAAACTGCGAGGAGAGCTTTTGGCCGTGTGTATGCTCGTTCGCAGTTTTTCCAATGGGAAAACTGCCAAAACTGCCAAAAAGCTAAAAAAAAGAGAACCAGCTCTTTTTTATCCCGGCGGGTTTCCCGACTGACTTTTTCCCGTCAGAAAACCCGGAAGTGTGTAGCAGAAAACGGCCATTTTTAGCCGTTTTCCGGTGGGGAAAAACTCAGATGGAGCAAACACAGGGTCAGGATTCCTGAGGAAAAGCTCTCATCTGAGTTTTCCAGACAGGAAAACAGATCGTCTGTATGAGGGGAAAAGTAGAGAGCAGGTTCTCGGTTTTCCCCTCTGGATTTCCGACAGGTCTTTTCCTGTTGGGAATCCCGGTCGTGTGTACAGGGCATCACTGACCACAAAGCCTGAGGCATTGGGGTTGATTTACTAAAGGCAAATAGACATTACACTTTGAAAAATGCAGTTGTACTCTGCAAGAGCAGTTGTTTCAGAGCTTAGTAAATGAGCAAAAGTTCTGCTGACTTCATCCAATCATGTGCAAGCAAAGATGCTTTTTTATATTATTATTTTCCTTGCACGCGACTGGGTACTTTTTGCAAAGTGAAGCTTTACCTCATTTACTAAGCGCTGGAGCAACTGCACTTGCAGAATGCAACTGCACTTTGCAAAGTGCACAGTCTATTTGCCTTTAGTAAATCAACCCCATTGTTTACTTCCATTAACAATGGGGCATTTTTACTACCACTGACCACAGTCTGGCTGTTAGTTTAGAAAGTTTGGAGACCCCTAAAATCTACAATGCTCACTAGCAGTAGAACACAATGGAAATTTGTGGACGTTTTCATAAAACTTAATCCTTTAACAGCAAAAATATGATAAATAGTAACCAATAAATCTATTAATCAAAATATTCATGACAGTGGGAAGGTATGTCTCTTTATACATAACATGATGATATGCATTTGTCTACGTCATATATTGCTGCACAAAATTACTTCTCCGCTAGTTTACACATAAAATTCACAGACTGGAGAGTGCGCATGCGCGGAGTATCCAAGATGGCCGCTTGAGCCGGAGCTCCGCCACACCTAGCTCTAGCGCCGCTCACAGCACCGCACAGAGGGACCATCGACGAGCTACAACGGGCGTTCCAGACTCCCAGATCACCAGGGAACCCCGCCGTATGAGAGGAAGCCAGGTACGGAGAGACCTCGGGCCGCAATTTGACCGGGTTCAGCCGCCGGGGTATACCAAGATGGCCGCCGCGGCCCAGCTACACGCTGCTGACATGGAGGGACATCCAGAGCAGAGGCAAGTGCTAGCGCCCGCCACCCTGCCATACACCCCAGCCAGCCAAAGCATGATCATGCACCATATGACCCCATCCCCAGCATCGACTGAATCATTACTTAGCAGACACTTTGGAGACAATGCTGTCCCTTTAGCAGGGACACCCTCTCATGCACACCAAGGGGGCCCCTACCTCACACCCCCGATTAATGAAGAAAGTCCCCATCACGATGACCTATTCCAGAAGTTGTCTGCCTTACTGGAGAGGGGATTGGCCAACACAGCAGCTAAGATTACTGGCGATATAAAAGCTGACTTCCAGAACTTAGGTTCCAGGATGGAAGCCATAGAGAACAAGCTGGATTTGACAGTTACAATCACTAACCAGAATGCTAGCCACATCCAGACACTTCAAGACAGGCTAGACTCAGCCCTATTGAGAATCGATGAACTTGAAGATAGATCCAGGAGATCCAATTTCAGAATCAGGGGTCTCCCTGAAACCTTTTCAGAGGTCTCACAAGCGACACAGGAAATAATTAAATCCCTGATCCCTAACATACCGCAACACCGTCTGGAATTGGACAGGGTTCATAGAGCCCTGGGCCCTCCTAGAAAAGATGGTTCCCCCAGGGATGTAATCGCTAAACCTCACTTTTACCAGGTTAAGGAGGAAATAATGAAGCAATCCAGAGCAGCGAAACAGATCTCCCATCAAGGTCACCCTATCCAAATTTTCGCTGACCTATCCCCCTCCACGATCCAGAGAAGAAGGGCCCTGAAACCTCTCTTAGGGATCATGGCCCAGAAGGACATCAAATACTGGTGGGCATTCCCATTTGCCGTTAAATTCATTTTCAAGAGTAAACCTTATTCGTTCTCTAATTTCCAAGATGGCGAGAAGACCCTCCTCACACTGAAGCTGATCTCGCTAGATTCGGATATGGACACTTCAAACCCAGCAAACAACTCTACTAAGAGGCCACCACCCTCCAGCCCCCTGACGCCCCTGTGGAACAACCCGAAAACGAAGAAAGCGAAAGACACTCGCCCGACCTGAGTATTGCCAGCTATTAATTTGATTTTATTTTTATATCTCCTACTCTCTTCCTTGGCTCCCAAAGGGAGTACTAATCAGAGACTTCCTATTACTCTGAAAGGGGCAATTGCCCTCCCAAATTCTACTGAACAAACTTTCTTAATTTTTAGTATACATAGATATGGACCCGACCTGGGGTTTTCCCAAATTGATTTTACTTATAGTTCTGGATAAGGCCTTAAACGAACCGGTAGGCTCATTATCACCATTCACTGGATGACAGAAACCTTATGTTTCTCAAGTGGTTGTTTCTACGAGTTGGGCTCATAGTGGCCCCCTAATGTTGGTGGGTTAGTTACTGAACCAAATGTTTTCCCACCATTATAATGGATAGTAGATCTAAGTTGTTCACCACAATGCCTGCTCTGAAAAGGGGCGGGTGAGGGGTAGTTATCCAGTTGCTCATCCCGGAGGAGTGGGGGTCCCTCTTTTATGGGAATTTAAACCTTCTGTGCTAGATTTTTCTAAAATTGAATAAAAGTTAGTTGAGCGCCGTGGAGCTGGGTGCTCAGCATGCGCCTCCGCCTATCCCTCAGTCTCCCGAAGATTTGTGGGATGGGTTGTCTGCTCACAGTGGTGCAGACACTTTTTGTAAGGTCCGGCCCGGGGGAAGAGTTATTTCCCCCGGGAGCGGACCGCTTTTCTCTGAAGAGGCTGTCTATGGTCTCTTCCTCTATCTTTTCGATCTTGCTCTTTCTGTATACCCCTTCCCTCTCCCTCCTCCCCTCCCCCATCTACGATCTAAGATGCTTAATATTTGTGTGTTTCTCAGAATCCATCCAGGCTGTCACTGAGGCTCCCAGTCAAACTAAACCATCTCACAGAGGGTCCACACAGAAGGCGACTAGAGATCCGGCTCACCTAAAGGTAAGTGACGCAGGGATAGACAGCGTACACTCAACTCTTCTCCATGGCTAATGCACCAAAACCTATACTTAAAATAGCTACCCACAACGCTCAGGGTCTTAATTCTCCAATAAAAAGGAGGAAAATATTTGACAGTTACAAATCCCTGGGAATAGAAGTGGTTCTGATTCAGGAAACTCACTTCCCTAGACGGTACAGCCCTGCCTTTTTACACCATCACTTCCCGGTCTTTTATTTGGCAAAGGCAGAAGACAAATCAAAAGGGGTTGCAATTTTATTTTCAAAATCTTGTAATTTCACTTGGCAAGCCGAGTACAAGGATCCAGAGGGCAGGTTTCTATTAGTGAAAGGCCTAATTGAGGGGCACGTTTTCTCCTTTGTCTCATACTATGCTCCAAATAAAGGGCAACTGAGTTTTTTTCAGTCAATGATGTCAACCCTGAGCCCTATGCTGGAGGGGACTCCCATATTTGGGGGTGACTCCAACGTTGCGCTTGATCGTGGGCTAGATAAGTCCAACCCAGCCAAACCCATTCTAACTCGCCCCACCAGGGCCAGCCTAAAATTTGCTAGACTTCTCCATGCGCATGGTTTGGCGGACGTTTGGCGTGAACAGAACCCAACGACAAGAGATTATACCCATTTCTCTTACCCCCATCAATCCTATGCCAGGATAGATCACATTCTCATCCCCTCACATCACCTACCACATGTCAATGATGCTCGGATTATAGACACGTCACTCTCGGATCACTCTATAGTGTTAGCATCTCTCGACTCACTCTCACACAGACCCAAACATTTCCAGTGGAGGCTTAATGAGTCAATTTTGTCAGACCCCATTAATGTGATCGAGATTAATAAAGCACTAACCGAATACTTCTCTTTAAATAACAATGGGGAGGTATCCGCAGAAGTACTCTGGGCAGCCCATAAAGTAACCGTCAGAGGTAAACTTATCCAGCTCGCATCCAAAATCAAAAGAGAAAGAATGGCGGATATCGTTAGACTGGAGAGAATGTACGCTTCTCTCAGAGCCCAACATAAAAAAGACCCGACCAGAATTAGCATGACACAAATAGACTCAGTCAGACTGCAACTTAACTTAGCCCTGACAACACGAGCCGAAAAACTGATCCGATGGAGCGGAGCGAAATTTTATACCCAGAAGGATAAATTAGGCAAGATGCTGGCCAATAAACTCACCCCCAGGGTGAGGCTAAACACAATCCCGAGGATCAAATCACTTAATCAGATCACGACTTCTGATCCCTCCAAAATCCTGACAGCTTTCAGAGAGTTCTATGACAAGCTTTATAGTGCGGGTCAGCAGGTTACCGCTAGTTCCATTTCACGTTTTCTAGACACCCTCCCTATTCCTAAACTCTCTGATGAACACAAAACCATCATGGAGGACCCAATTTCAGTGGAAGAAGCCATGGAGGTTATCAAAAACCTAAAGGGGGGAACGGCTCCAGGTCCGGACGGTCTATCAGTCCCCTACTATAAAACCTTCTCAGAGATAGTAACGCCCTTTATGACAAAATTTTTTAACAAAACAACCTCCGGCTCTCCCCTACAACCTGACCTGAACTCAGCATTCATTACTGTTATCCCGAAACCCGATAAAAATCCAGAAGAGGTAGCTAACTATAGACCAATATCATTGATAAATAACGATTTAAAGATCCTCACCAAAGTCCTTGCAAACAGACTAAACTCATTCATCAGCTCCTATATTCACAGAGACCAAGTGGGATTTATCCCAGGCAGACAGGGCCCTGATCAAACTAGAAGAGCTATTGATATAGTCTCAATCTTACAGTCTAATTGGCCAGGAGGACCTAAGCAACAGGGAATGCTACTTTCCCTGGACATACAAAAAGCATTCGATACTGTGTCCTGGCAGTACATCTTTACCCTGTTAGAGCAGTGGGGCTTTGGGCATCAATTTATAGGAACCTTGAAAGCACTATACTCCACACCCACAGCGCGAATTCGAATTCAAGGACATTACTCCTCCCCGGTCCACATAGCAAGAGGAACAAGGCAAGGCTGCCCGTTGTCACCCGCAATTTTTGCATTGGCCATAGAGACACTGGCGATAGCTATACGAGAGAATCCTGATGTAAAGGGGGTTACTTGTGGGCCCCAAATGCACAAATGTGGATTATTTGCGGATGACTTAATACTCTTTATCACCTCCCCACTAACCTCCCTACCTAATTTGAATAAAATTCTTTTCTCTTTTGCGACAGTTTCAGGTTTGCAGGTTAACTTTGCCAAATCCCAAGCCCTAAACGTCTCTCTTAACCCTGAGATGGTCTCCCTACTTAAAATGAATTTTAAATTTGCCTGGAATGATTGTAATATCAAATACTTGGGTATCTCCCTGACTTCTAAATTTGAGTCCCTTTATGCTAAAAACTTCCCTCCCATGTATCACAAGTTAGAGCAAGACATAAAACTATGGTCAAGGCAAAATTTATCTTGGTTGGGAAGAATAAATGCTGTCAAGATGACACTATTGCCTAGACTGCTCTACCTCTTCCGAGCTCTCCCCATTCCACTGAGGAGGGACCATCTCAAGTCACTCCAGAGCAAAATTATACAATTTATTTGGGGGGGATCGGGATACAGGATCAACCAACAGACTCTTTATCACTCCAGAAAACGAGGAGGACTGGGTGTGCCAAACTTGTATAGATATTTCTTAGCATCAAGACTGTCCCAGTTCTCCACTGTATATGCTAAAGGGAGAAAACCAGATTGGATACAAATCGAACGCCAGGCGGTTCCACATCATACCCTGGATTACCTATTGTGGTGTTCACCTAAGAATAGACCACCTATCTTGGCCCCCACTCTCTCACACTCTTTTGCTATGTGGGATAAAGTGAAATTGAACCCTAACCTTACCTCAGCCATGCAACCCCTCTCACACCTATTCCGTAACCCGAGTTTCCCCCCGGGGTTAAACATAAAGGCCTTTCAATGGTGGCTGGACAAAGGGCTGTACCGTATAGGCCATTTCTTCACGTCCAGAGGCCCAATTTCTCTGGCCTATTGTGTAAGCAACCTCGACCTTCCTCAGTCTGAGAGATTTCGGTTTCAGCAAATTAGCCATTTCTTGCATAAAATATGGCCCGAAAAGCCTGATCCTCCCAAATTTTCAAATTATGAACTTTGGTGCAGTCAACCCATGGAGCAGAGGGGAGGCATTTCAGTCATCTATGCGTCACTTTCCCACCCGACTGAAAAATCCCCTTACATGGTAGCCTGGGAGGGAGATTTCAAGTTTCAGTGGAACTTGGAGACCTGGCAGTCTGCTCTAACCACAGCTTATAAAGGAATCATCAATACATCTCTCATGGAGGCAAATTTAAAAATTATGACTAGATGGTATATGACACCAACACGATTGGCCAAGATTTTTCCAACGGCTGATCCGTTATGCTTCCGGGGGTGTCATCTGAGGGGCACAATCGCCCACGTGTGGTGGGAATGCCCTAGAATCAGGTCCTTCTGGAGAAAGACATTAAATCTCATTAAAAGAGTCACGGGATGCGAGATTCCCAGGTCTCCGGAAACCATTTTACTAAACGCTCATATTCCCAAGATATCCAAACACGATCGTTTACTAATCCACTATATATTGCTAGGAGCCAAAATTACACTAGCCAAGGCGTGGAAGCACCCAAATGTCTCCACTAAAGCAGTTATCAGGAAAGTATCTTGGATCATGGCCCAGGAAAAGCTTGCCAGTATCATCAATGATTCAACAAGTAAATTTGAGAAGGTTTGGGAACCATGGGCTCAGTTCTTGGGTATTTCTCTAGTTCCTGGATTAGCGCAGATTTAAAACCTAGCTTAAATTAAGCACTTAGTGAACCTCGCCTCCCTCCCCTCCCCCACCCTACCCTATCCCCCTTCTTCCCTACCTTTCTTCTTTCTGACTATCTATCCTTTCTTCTAACAGGGTATCGAATTACTATTATTGGTACAACTTTAGAGGTCCTCTTAGGAGTGAGTTAGCCCCATCGGGGTTTCCCCCCTGGGGGGAGGGGGGGTTACCTCCCTCTGGCACAGTAGGTGCCCTTTTGGGGTGCCGGGGGGAGGTGGCTCCGTGACACCTTCCCTATCCAGGATGTTGGGGACTGGGGGAGAGCATTTAGCTCCCCGAGCTCTGTTGATGGGGTGAGGTTGGGAGGAAGTATGCCTTTGATTGAAATCTGTAGGTCAGGTGATATGATTAACCACATGATAGAGTTTTTTACGAGTACGGACCCTCCTTAATTTAAGCTCTTTCGTGGTGTTCTTTTCCAGCCCCCCCATGCTACCAGTTAAAAACTGTTATCTTCTATATTGCTATCGTATATGTTACTCTGTATTTTCCTATTTGAAAATAAAATACTTTGAAAGTAAAAAAATTCACAGACTGATTAATCCAAATAAATCATTCCGTTTTTTTTTTAAGATGGAAAAACATTTTATCAAGGCCAGTATCAAATCAGCATTTTTTTTTCTCAGGTTATTAATGTCACAATGTCAAAGAATGAGAAACTGTAGTAGAAAAAAAATATCTTTCGGTAAATATAAATAAAACTATGTAAAACAGTGTAGATCTGTGTGCAGGTGGATGTGTCAGGCAGAAATGATTATTGATTGCTGTGGGGGAATATATTAAATAGAGAAGTTGGTATTTATTCAGTCTTAGGTTTAGCATTTTTATGCAACAATTGAGAGAAGTTCTGTCAAAGGAAACTTAGTCCTCTCTCACTATATGCAGGCCTATTCAACAGGAGTGACAATGATGAGCATTGACATATTAGAAACCCATTAAAAATAATATCTTAGTCAAGCTTGTTAAAATAAAATGTGATTGGTGGTTCCAGGGAAAGGTACTTTGCATATCCTTTTTACTCATTGCACTGACTTCTTGAATAGGAATATGTAGAGAGGCAAATGCCAGTGACCAGACAACTTTAACAATTTTCTACCCTGTTTTGGATATCAATTTCTCTTCCAGATATGCAAGAACCACAAAGATATTTGCACTTTAAATCATGGTATAGTTATGTAACATACATACCCTTTTCTCCTGCCTACCTTCACTTTACAGAGATAAAGGCACACCGTGCCACATGCCCGTATCCTCCTGGTATAAGAGGTTGAGCAGTGTTCTTACAGTTTTGGGTCCTGCAGCGAATTACCTCCCGTCCATTGGTTCTCGTCCCCAGAATATAGGGACAAGTCTGTTCTTCTCCCCGAAAGAAAGCCAATGTCCAGACAATTATTAAACTCCAAACAGATGAGTTTATTTTATCTTGCGGGAAACAGATTTGGGAATAGGTTGAAGATAGTACAAATGTAGGTAGGGAGATAGGTTCAGGCACGCGGCACCCAGTTACCTTATTCTTCACTCAAGCCTGAGTATGAATTTTGCTCATCCGGATAGATCCCTCTCACAGTTCTAGCAGCCGGAGTGAAGCACGAACAGTTTCTTTAAGTTAGTCCCCTTCACGGACAAGTCTAATGCCGCGTACACACGACGTTTTTAATGTCATTGAAAAAAACTGCATTTTTCTCGACGTGATTCTTCTCAAGCCTGCCTTGCCTACACACTATCGTGGAAAAAAATGCTTGAGTAAAGCGCGGTGACATACAACACGTACAACGGCACTATAAAGGGGAAGTTCCATTCGGATGGCGCCACCCTTCATGTTAGTAAAGTTTGTTGCGAGACGATTCGCGCTTTTCAGCCTCGTGCTTTTCAGTCCGTTACAGCGTGACGAATGTGCTATCTCCATTACGAACGCTAGTTTTACCAGAACGAGCGCTCCCGTCTCATACTTGATTCTGAGCATGCGCATTTTTTTTCACGTTGTTAAAGCCTACACACGGCCGTTTTTCATGACGAGAAAAATGACGAGAAAAATTAGAGCATGTTCCACGTCGTGAAAAATGCTCTGAGGCCCACACACACGATCATTTTTAATGACCATTTTAAAAATTTAATTTATCTCGTCATTAAAAACGGTTGTGTGTATGAGACATTAGAGATCCTCTGCCACAGAATCCTTTAGTTACTGAATTAGAACTTTGAAAACTCCCATAGATTAATAGAGACCATAGGTGCCAATGGGACACACTATAGGAGCTATACTGCAACTCACGAATCCTTCCCTCTGATAGGTAACCAGGCCTCTCCTTCACCGTAAATTTCTCCACCGATTCATCAGACAGGTCCTCCCCCGGTTTCCTCTCCTTCAGAGCTGGCCACCCTCACACGGGTTCCCTGGGACTCCAGTGTGTTGGTTGTAGACCCAGTTGAAGGTACTGGGCCTACCTGGAACTCTGCAGCCTCGGGCTAAAGGTGCCCGAGACTCCTCGGCCAGTTCACGCACCCCAGGCCAGCAGGGCCAATGGGCGCGACTTCGCCACCAGGGGTCCTCTGGGGAATCCCCCTGGCACACCACCCCAATGGGGCACACTCCTCCTCCTCTCTCCACTCTCCTCTCTCTCCACTCCCCCGCATGGCGTCTTCCCTTTTTGTACCCTCTCCCAGCATGCACAGCAGGCTGAACTCCGCCCACCGCACAGCAGCCGAGAGAAGACACCCAACCACACCACAATGTCACCAGTGGTTCAACCCGAGGCCTGGGCAACAGCGCCACCACAGGCCCAGGGGAACTATACACCAGGCAACAACACGGCAGAGCAGAGTCCATAGTAAACAGAATTATAGAATCTGAGCCATACTATTGCTCAGACTGCCCCTAAATTTACAACATAGCGACCCCAATGTATTATTGTGTTACTGTTTGCAAAAAAAAAAATAGTCAGTGGACCTCCGCTTTAAGTATTTATGAGCATATCCTAAGGCCCCATGTACACGGGACGCTGTTAAACGCGCGTTCAGAGGCAGTTGGACACTTTTTTCAACTGCCCCTGAACTCATGCAATGTTATCCTATGTGACCATGTACACAGTCTTGTTTATTGCTGTTTTTAGGCAGTTGCGTTTAACAGCGTTTCTTTGAAAGCAAAAAAATGGGTTCAGACGCAGAAGATTTCCAAGTTTCAGATGCAAAACGTGACTAAACGCGGCTAAACGCGGTAACCCGCATTTAGCAGCGACTTGTTTATAGCCGTTTTTCGTTTTTGGCCATTTAAAAAAATAAATAAATTAAGCGCAAACGCGGCAAAATGCGGCATGTAAACGCGGCAATAACGGACGTTTTAAACGTGGGTTACTATCTGTCAAGTTTAATCATTTAGGAGCAGTTGTATAAACGCCCCATGTACATGGAGCCTAATTCATCAATCGCATCACTTTAAAAATACCATACTACTTCTGCTCTAAAAATCATACTACTATTTTACAATACAACATCACAAATTTATGTTAATTATCCCAGTATAGCTATTTATATAATATTAACATGAAAACAGAAAGGCACACTAAGGGCAACAAAATGTAATTACAGGGAAAGTACAGAGTAATGTGCTTTTAATGGACACAATTAGAAGATTTCTTTAACTAGATAAGTCTTTGGCGCCATGCACTTTAGGTTAGTGAGCACTTTCTTGTGTCACACCAAATATAGCTCTGTCTACTGCATGAAAAACAGAACTGTGTGCACACTGCAGAAAGGGTACATAGTTGTGGTGTACCTAGAAAAGTTGCCACAAACTTTGCCACAAAAGTTGCCAAGAAAATAGGATTTTTGTACTCACCGTAATCACTGTAATCCTTTTCTCTGTCATCCATGGATGGACACAGCTCCTTAATTCTTGACAGTTGGGTTATGTTCCTTTTCATAGGAGAGGACTAGGCAGAACATGTTAGTTATCTTAAAACATGTAACTTTAACAGAGTTGAACAGCCCCGCCCAGGGGGCGGTCCCTCCGTACATAACCCTTCTACCTGCAGTCAGCAGCCTCAGTTCGTAGTAAAGCAGTACAAACTAAAAAAGGAGGGGTGGGTGCTGTGTCCGTCCATGGACGGCAGAGAAAAGGATTTTACGGTGAGTACAAAAATCCTATTTTCTCTTTTTGTCCATGGACCAACACGGCTCCTTAATTCTTGACAGTTGGGACGTCCCAAAGCAGTGTCAAAAAAACTAGGGGTGGGCACAGCATCAAAAAAAAATTCACCCCAAACAAGCAGAGCTCCTCAACGGAGGAGTTGCAACCTCAAAACAGCCACCTTGCAAAACGTTGTGGCCGAAGATAGCATCCGAAGATGCACTCACATCAATCTTGTAAAATTTGGAAAAAGCGTAAACGGGCGACCAGGTCGCCGCCTTACACTTTTGTGATACAAATGATTGAAGTCGGAAAGCCCAAGAGGCACCAAAAGCCCTGGTCGAACGCGGCGTAACAGGAAAGAGAGGCGCCCGCCCCTAAGGGTATAGGCCTGGCTGACGGTCTGCCTGATCCACCGAGAAATGGTGGCCGACGAGACCGCCAGGCCCCTTTTGTGGACCAGACACCGACACAAACAGTGAGTCAGACCTCCGAAACTGAGCCATAAGAGACAGGTACACCCACAAGGCCCTTACCACGTTCAAAGTGTGGAGCGCAGACTCTCTGGGATGCGATGACCGAGCAAACAAGGATGGAAGTACAATGTCCTCTTTCAGGTGAAAAGCCAAAATCACCTGTGGAAGAAACTAAGGTCGCGGGCGTAGTACCGCTAAATCCTTATGGAGGATCGAAATGGGGACTTGCAAGGCAAGGCCGCCAATTTAGAAACCCTTCTGACAGAAGTAATGGCCACTAGAAAGGCCACCTTCTGAGATCACGTCAGGAGAGGAATCCCACTGGTGTTCTCAAAAGTAGGTTCCTGAAGAACCGAGAGCACCAGCTTCAAATCCCGAGGAGGGAGAAGTGGTCTAATTGGGGGAAGCCCCCATCAAAACTCCTGTACAAAGGTATCCACCAGGGAATGGGACGCCAACAGCCATAGAAAGAAAACAGCCAAGGCTGATACTGACCTTTGGTGGTGCTTAAAACAAGTGACCTGGACCGACTGGACCCCCCAACCTCCCTTCAATAGAAAGGAGGAGGCCATCATGAGACCCATTTTACTGCCCCCCAGCAGCCACAACTTTTCTGGAGGAAGAAAAATTCTCGCCTCTGATGAGCACAGAACCAGCCCCAGGATGGTGACTGACTATAGACACGTCTTCCTTTAATTCTAAACTGAAAACAGGTTATAAAAGAAGACCATGCAGAGACCAATGATGACAATGCCATGTTGACTCAGCAAGGCTAGAATCAAAGCGAGCACCCTGGTGAAAACTCCCGTGCCACTAGGTCAAAAAGGAGAGTCATAAATTAATAGTGGTTCTCCCTGACCGCTAATCACAGGAACCTCTGGTGCCTGTCGCATCTGGGGACATGCCAGCTCGCATGCCTGAAGTCCAGGGATGTCCCTGAATGGAGCAAACCGACTCCATCCTGAATTTCCAAATCCCCACCCAGTCTTGAGCTGCCCCATCAGGGCAGTCCGACGAGACTGTAGGACAAAGAAACCATCCGGTGAATAAGAAAGAAAACATCGATCTTTTATGAAGCGACCACTTCACAAACGTCATGGTCGGAAAAACAGGACGGTTACACAAAGGCATTCAGGGCCTTGAGGCCTAAGAGCCATGAACAGATCTGAATCTGTCCTGCAGCGGTATGGGTATGACAACCCCCAAGAAACACCGCAATATATTGGAGAAGGAAGATCACAGCTTACAGGGCGCCTCTACTGTTAGCCAAAGAAAGGCAAATCTGTCAGAGCTTCCCTAGAAACTCAGTCAGCGAACCAGTATATCAGCCTTTTCAGGTGGCGCAAAGCCATGCCGGACACAGAGGCCCTAGAGGCTAAACCAGTCACAGTGCACCTGCTGGTCGACTTATAGAGGAAGCTGATGCTCCTCCACTGCCTGGTACAAAAGCAGTCATTAAGTGTCAGAGACACCAGAGACGCAGCCACTAACGGGCGTAACGCTGACCTCCGATCACCTCTGAAAGTCAGATGACCCGCCTGCCGGAAAAGTGGTACCCCTGATACCAGGGGTCAACTTCATAGGCAAAAACACATATCCTTATGAAAATGCTCTACAAGGAATAACGTGCGTTGAGGGACCAAAAAGCACCTCTGCGACAAACCAAGTCCCCATCTATGAAGAGTCGTCTTCAATATAGAGTGGGACGAGTGCGACCCAAAAAAGGGACTGACACCTTCCAGCAGCTACTTCATTGATAAGTGCTGATTGTACAAACACATAGTTTATACTGTGTATTGCGCCAAAACTTGCAATTGGAGTGTGGGAGGAAACCCACTCAGCCACAGAGAGCATAGTACATAGACATACGGTGTATGTATTTTAGTATGTGTGAATAAACATATTGAACATGTTTATGCTGTGCATAGCCCAGAAGGTGCACATACCATTGGAGTGTGGGAGGAAATCGGAGCACCCGGAGGAAACCCACGCAGACACAGAGAATAACCATACAGACATACTGTATGCTGTGAATGTATTTAGTGTCGTATATAATCATATTGTTTATGTTTATAATATGCATTGCACCAAAGGCGCGCATGTCATAGGAGCATGGGAGGAAACCGGAGTACCTGGAGGAAACCCACGCAGACACTATAAACATAATTGTGTATGTTTAAACTATGGCACCGAGGGCGCTTAATCCTCTGTGAATCCAATCTGAGTATAAGTGCTGCCAAAGCAAGCACCAAACTGCACACAAAAAACAACCTCTGACCCTCAGAACAGTGGTCCTGTCAGAGTCAGAGCATCCCTCAGGAAATGGCGGGAAACCACAGGTGCAGGGGAACTGGCTGTTGCCTCTCAGATACTGATTCCATGTCACACAGAAAGCTCTCAGGATTAGTCAAACTAATGACCAAAGTCCCCCCCCCCTCCATGCTGCACTAACCGTGGGTCACCCAGGAGACACACCTGCCCAGAATGAGACCGCTCACCGCCATTGCCCACCTCTATACACTAAGACTGTGTATCACTGTAATATCCATGCTGCTCTATAAGCAGTGCAGTGTGTGTGGAAACAGTGAGGGAAGTTGTGAGGAGAATCGTGCTTGCCATCCAGGAGCCAGCATTATAGGCCCAAGATGGCCGCCGGATGCCTCAGGAAAGGCCGCGACCACAAGAAAATGGCCGCCCGCAATAGCAACTGTGCCAGAGCGCGGCCATGGCAAGATGGCCACCAATGGGAAAAAGCAATGCAATAGAAAACACCTTGAAAATGGCACCAGCGCTGTCAAAATGGCGCCCGAGCACCGCAATGTGGACGAGAAGGCCAGGCATGGGCTTCCCCGGAGTAGAGCACCCCCCACAGAGGAACAAGCTACCCCCGCGGGACCCGGAGGCCACCCACAGGTACGTACCGGTCGCAGCCAGCCCCGCTGGGGCAGAAGGGATAAAGGTGACAGAAAACAGGGAAGGGGGGGACAGGAGAACCCCCTTTCCCAGGAATTCCTAGCTGTTCACACCCGCTGAGGCAGGGGGAACTGTACTTACCCGTCCAAACGAGGACCTGCTGGTGCGTTCCTGACAGGCCTACAACCGAGCAGTACGGAGTAGCTGTCGGCCTGGTCCACTGTGAGTGAGACAGCAAGCAGCCCAGTCATATGTGGACCCTGGAGCAAAAGCTCACCGGCCACGCCTGGAGTCATGGGGTATGTTGTGACAGACCCGACGCCTATTTGCAAGGGACTGTAACGCGCTCGATGGCCGGACTAGGGGGACTACAAGGATCTATAATATCCTGCCTGTCATGCCCAGCCGGCAGTTGATAGAAGATCTTAAACAATAAACAAGATAAAATCTAATAAAATATTAATTTCTTCAGGCTGTCAAGAATTAAGGAGCTGTGTCCGTCCATGGACGAAAAGAGAAATTGAGTTTTTAAAACGTTCATTCAATTTTCTAATAGTTAATAAGGTCAAATAATGACCATTTTAAACCATAATGAGAAGGAAAATTGAAGGAGAAGGATGGATTTTTTTTTCTCCAAAGAATTATTGAAAATCTTAACAGAGAATGTGGTTTTGTTAAAGCAGTTGTAAAAATGATTCTGTTCCTTTAAAGCATAAAGAACAGCACAGTGCTTGTGCTGTGTAATTTGTCCCTTTGTATAATCTAAAATACCTGATTGATCCTGCCTGGTGCTGCCCTCCCCTCTGTAAACTGACCATGTTTATCATGGCTGCTGATCCATGATACTGTGGTCAGTTTACGTGTCTCTGTCATCACCCTGTCTCTCCTCTCTCCCCCTCCCTCCCTGCCTGTCAGCTAGCCTGTGCCGATCTGCTCCCCGCCCCTCCCCTCCTGCTGCTAAAATAACGTAGTTTTATTCCTAAAATCCACTGTGTTAGATGAAGTTTTGTGCCCCAGTGTATGTGCTTTATATAAAATATGCAACTTTATAACTATTTCAGAGCGCCGCTTGGCGCTCACGTGACCACCTGCCGCTCTCCTCTTCTCCCCTCCTCCCAGCTAACATCAGCGGGGGTTCTCAGCCCCTCCCTCTGTAGTTATCAGATTGGGGAGGAGAGTGGTGGGCAGTCACGTAATTGCAGAGCGGTGCTCTGAAATAAGGGATAAAGCTGCATGTTTTTTTTTTAAAGCACCTACACTGGGGCATATAACTCAATCTAACACAGTGGATTCTAGGAATAAGACAAAGTGGCTTTACATGCACATTCCAAAATCAAACATAGAATTTAAAACATTGGTGTGGCAATTGAACAATTTTTTTTTTTTTTTTTCAAATAATATTTTTCAAAGTCCATCGTGATATTATTGAAAGCTCTGGCAAATGATTTTTCTTGATTTAGCGCTTCACTGGTGATAATTTTCGATTTTGGCATTTGTTAGCAATTTGTTGGCAAACATCTACCGGTAATTATTAGCACTTGAATTTCTGTCTGTTAGGCTCCTTTCACACGTGTGAGACGACAAAGTCGTGCGCTTTGTATTGCGACTTTACAGTGCAACTTTGATGCAACTTTTGCTGTGATTTTGATCTGACGGTACATTCTCTGGTCCAGAGTTGCAATAAAAGTTGGATCAAAGTAGTGCAGGAACCCTTTCTGAAGTCGCAGCGACTTCTGTAGTGTCAGTAGGAAGGGCTTTCATAAAAATACATTGAATTTCACAGGTCCTACACCTTGGTTTCTCACAAGTGTGAAAGGAGCCTTAAAAGTAAAGTGGTTAATCTCATTTGTAGCCCTCTCTTTTGTAGAGCTTGTGCTAGGTAAAGTTTCTACACTACAGCCAAGCATTTCACAGAGTTGAAGAATGTTTTTGCTGCCAGCTTAGCTTCTTACAGCTGCACCAGTAAAAACTCAATGTAGCATAATGCTTGCATGCTGAATAGTGCCTGGGTACATATGCCTTTTAGCTCAGTCTTGAGGGAGGTACAGTGAGTTTGAAAGATAACAAGGAGAGGGTGCTTCTAAGATGTAAGAAGCAGTATATATTGCACATATTTTATTTATTAAATAAGTATTTCTTAATGTGTGTGTCATCATAACTCCCCTAATGTAAAGATGTATTAAAAACATATTAATTAACTTTTAATATATATTGTTATACTCCTGTACAAAATTCACATTTCTTTTATTGTAAGAGTGCTGCACCTTGTGAAGCTAGTTCTAATTACTTATACCTTACTATTACAATAATTACATCTATCTCTATGGTAACAAGGCAGTTGACAGAATAAAAAGCACGTTCACACATACTTTGCATGAAAAATAGTGTGCAGAACGTTACAGTAAATAGATAGCATAGAAAACCAGAGAACCATTTCATACTTTAGATCCTCAAGAAGTCCTTGAACTCTTTTAGTTAAAGTGGAGCTCCACCCTAAATTTTAACTTCTGCTAATCAGAACCCTCCCGCCCTCAGGTGTCACAATTGACACCTTTCAGGGGGGAGGGGGTGAAGATACCTGTCTAAGACAGGTATTTTCACCCACATCCGGGAGTCCTCTCTCCGGGAAATCTGCGGGAGACACGTCACTTCCCCCAGACTTCCCGTAGTGTTCTGGGAGACACTCGGCTCCCAGAGCACAGGAGGACGAATCAGAACGGCGCAGCGCGACTCGCTCATGCGCCGTAGGGAACCGGGCATGAAGCCGCAAGGCTTCACTTCCTGGTTCCCTCAGCGAGGATGGCGGAGGGGGCAGCAGAGTGACGAGCGATCGCTCGTCCTCTGCTGCGGACGTCGCTGGACTCCAGGACAGGTAAGTGTCCAAATATTAAAAGCCAGCAGCTGTTGTAGCTGTAGCTGCTGGCTTTTAATATTTTTTTTTCCGGCGGAGCTCCGCTTTAAATTTTGAAGTGGTTGTAAACCCGGAATTTTTTATTTTATTTTTAAAAACCACCTGCAAGACAAAGCCATAATGAGCTAGTATGACTAGCATACTTGCTCATAATGCATCACTTACCTTAGATCGGGGGGCCCCCAAAGCCGTCCTAGTCTCCCCCTCCAGCCGCAGCCATCGCTCCACAGATCTCCAGAAGGTTACTTCCAGGTATCGCCGCTCCAGCCAATCACAGCGCCGCTCCGGCGCGCGGGAGACGTCAAATCCGGCAAAGCCAGATTTGTGAATGGGTATTAACCCTGTGAATGCACCGTTGTCTACGGCGCGCATGCGCCGTAGACATCGGTGCATGTCTTTTTTTGCAAATGTAGCGATACCTTCAACTAAGAGGGCTGCAGATTTAGTTTGGGCCCTGAAGACAGCTCCGCCAACCCCCGGCAATTTACTCGACCCCCTTCTGGCACAGTTAGTCTAGGGTAACAATATATTTCTTATGCTCTATGATCAAACTCAGACACCAAGGCAATAATAAAGGAATATCTGATTTACTTTAGATTGTGGTAAAAGAATCAACAGTGATAACAGCTTACATGAAATTGATTGCAGAGCCCTGCAGCAATAAACACACTATGTATTCATGGAACAGTAAAGGCGCTCCGCACGGGCGACCGTTAACTAGGCGCCCTGTGGCGCAGCAACTAAATGAACTATCTATCTAACCAGGCCTGGCTTAGATACCTAAAACTCAGTCTCTAGGGGATGATGGTTTCTTCACCGGCAAGTCTTTAAAGGTGGTGCACATAACAGAACAACATTTGTAATCCAGTGGGAAGATTGTGATAGAACAAACACTTTACTGAAGAACCTCTGAGTTCAACTCTGATATGGATCTCCAGTGAGAGTATCAGATATAAACTTGTGGGCCACGGCAGTCTATAGGCACATCAGCAATAAACAGTATATGGTCTGAGCATATGCTCGCTCACCCCTCCGGACGCGATCCCAGTCTGGGAACTTCCACCGACTGTGTCTTCACACACAGAGTCTCCAGCGATCGGGTCCCCGATCCAACCAAGGCTGTGGATGAGCGAAGTCAGATGCCACCCAGGCTCGCAGCAGGGTGGAAGGCTCTTTGGTGCTGCACAAGGCCTCAGGCTTCAGGCCTTGTACACCAGCACATCCGCACAGGAGGATCAGTCACTGAAGTCTCGTGTCCCAAAGAGGCCGAGCCCAGCCTCGCCTCCTCCTTTTATAACCCCTCCCATGAGTCTCTGGGGTGGAAACATTGCCGAAAGGGGTTCTAGGTAAGGAAGTCCTGGGAGTCTTAAAGGGGACCCCGCTAAACATTCCCCCCAGGGCTGGCCAAAGACATTGTGCTGCCTGGGCCCAAGAATGAAATGCTGCCCCCCCCAAAAAAAAATCCTATGCCCATCCAGCAAAGAGACGTTTCCATAAAGCAAAGAGACAGCCCAATATATTCAGCAAGAGACATCCCATATATTCAGCAAAGAGACATGCCCCTTCTAGGGTGACCACGCATTTTGCAGGTCTGTCCCGGGCACATTCATTCCAGGACAATACAGTGTCCCGGAATGAAACTGACACAGCCACCCCCCTAGGCCAATCTGATGCCCCCAAAAAAGGCCGCCACATCACCTCTTTACTCACTGACAGTACTTGTCCTGGCCGGGAATGCCTGGAGGAGCACAATCCCCGCCCCCTGCATGTGATTGGAGAAATCATAAATCCCACCTCTTGTGTCCAATCACTGTGCTGTAATTCGTTACAGAACAAGCTGATGTTTGGGAAGGGGGGGGGGGTGTCCGTGAATAGTAGTTTAAAAATGTGGTCACCCTAGCTCCTTCCTGCAAAGAGTATTGTGTAGCACCACAAAAGCTCAACCCTTTCTCTCCACTGCCACCGACCAGCTACACTCTGATCCCAGCTCAGTGATGCAACATGCTGCAACAACAGCGCTGCATTGACCACATTTCCAAACTGCCATTCAGGGATACCGCCCTTCCTTCCCAAAAAAAGATGAGGGGGGGGGGTGTAGTCTCGCTGACAGGGAATTTGGCAGCGGGTGATTTGTCGGGCGAATGGCTGCTGTTAGCACTTAAATCATCCTAACATTATGATTGATATGGTGTCAGGATGATCAAATCACATTATTTCTATTACTACATTGTAATATATAATGAAATAGTTTAACTCACCATAATGCAGAATCAGTGGGAACCCTGAGCTTGTCATTTGCCACCATTGCTTGCCACCAGATGTAGCTTATTGCTTGCCACCGTTGCCTGCCACCAGATGCAGCTGTGCCACTTGCCACCCATAGCCTGCCACAACATGCAGCCTGTCACTTGTTACCAATGCCTGTCACCAGATGCAGCCTGTCACTTGTCACCAATGCCTGTCACCAGATGCAGCCTGTCACTTGTCACCAATGCCTGTCACCAGATGCAGCCTGTCACTTGTCACCAATGCCTGTCACCAGATGCAGCCTGTCACTTGTTACCAATGCCTGTCACCAGATGCAGCCTTCACTTGTTACCAATGCCTGTCACCAGATGCAGCCTGTCACTTGTTACCAATGCCTGTCACCAGATGCAGCCTGTCACTTGTCACCAATGCCTGTCACCAGATGCAGCCTGTCACTTGTCACCAATACCTGTCACCAGATGCAGCCTGTCACTTGTCACCATTGCCTGTCACCAGATGCAGCCTGTCACTTGTCACCATTGCCTGTCACCAGATGCAGCCTGTCACTTGTCACCGATGCCTGTCACCAGATGCAGCCTGTCACTTGTCACCAATGTCTGTCACCAGATGCAGCGTGTCACTTGTCACCAATGCCTGTCACCAGATGCAGCCTGTCACTTGTCACCAATGCCTGTCACCAGATGCAGCCTGTCACCATTGCCTGTCACCAGATGCAGCTTGTCACTTGTCACCGATGCCTGTCACCAGATGCAGCCTGTCACTTGTCACCATTGCCTGTCACCAGATGCAGCCTGTCACTTGTCACCGATGCCTGTCACCAGATGCAGCCTGTCACTTGTCACCAATGTCTGTCACCAGATGCAGCGTGTCACTTGTCACCAATGCCTGTCACCAGATGCAGCCTGTCACTTGTCACCAATGCCTGTCACCAGATGCAGCCTGTCACCATTGCCTGTCACCAGATGCAGCTTGTCACTTGTCACCGATGCCTGTCACCAGATGCAGCCTGTCACTTGTCACCAATGTCTGTCACCAGATGCAGCGTGTCACTTGTCACCAATGCCTGTCACCAGATGCAGCCTGTCACTTGTCACCATTGACTGTCACCAGATGCAGCCTGTCACTTGTCACCATTGACTGTCACCAGATGCAGCCTGTCACTTGTCACCATTGCCTGTCACCAGATGCAGCCTGTCACTTGTCACCGATGCCTGTCACCAGATGCAGCCTGTCACTTGTCACCAATGTCTGTCACCAGATGCAGCGTGTCACTTGTCACCAATGCCTGTCACCAGATGCAGCCTGTCACTTGTCACCATTGACTGTCACCAGATGCAGCCTGTCACTTGTTACCAATGCATGTCACCAGATGCAGCCTGTCACTTGTCACCAATGCCTGTCACCAGATGCAGCCTGTCACTTGTCACCAATGCCTGTCACCAGATGCAGCCTGTCACTTGTCACCAATGCCTGTCACCAGATGCAGCCTGTCACTGGCACCATTGACTGTCACCAGATGCAGCCTGTCACTTGTCACCATTGACTGTCACCAGATGCAGCCTGTCACTTGTCACCATTGCCTGTCACCAGATGCAGCCTGTCACTTGTCACCGATGCCTGTCACCAGATGCAGCCTGTCACTTGTCACCAATGTCTGTCACCAGATGCAGCGTGTCACTTGTCACCAATGCCTGTCACCAGATGCAGCCTGTCACTTGTCACCATTGACTGTCACCAGATGCAGCCTGTCACTTGTTACCAATGCCTATCACCAGATGCAGCCTGTTACTTGTCACCAATGCCTGTCACTTGTCTCTGATGCTTGTCACCAGATGCAGCCTGTCACCAGATGCAGCCTGTCACTTGTCACCGATGCCTGTCACCAGATGCAGCCTGTCACTTGTCACTGATGCCTGTCAACAGATGCAGCCTGTCACTTGTCACCATTGCCTGTCACCAGATGCAGCCTGTCACTTGTCACTGATGCCTGTCAACAGATGCAGCCTGTCACTTGTCACCATTGCCTGTCACCAGATGCAGCCTGTCACTTGTCACTGATGCCTGTCACCAGATGCAGCCTGTCACTTGTCACCATTGCCTGTCACCAGATGCAGCCTGTCACTTGTCACCATTGCCTGTCACCAGATGCAGCCTGTCACTTGTCACCAATGCCTGTCACCAGATGCAGCCTGTCACTTGTCACCGATGCCTGTCACCAGATGCAGCCTGTCACTTGTCACCGATGCCTGTCACCAGATGCAGCCTGTCACTTGTCACCGATGCCTGTCACCAGATGCAGCCTGTCACTTGTCACTGATGCCTGTCACCAGATGCAGCCTGTCACTCAGCCTGGCTCTCTCTCCCTATCCTTCAGATGGGCATGCTGGGGGCTGCAGTTTCCCCCCTAGAATTGCAATGGGCCAGCCATTTGCACTACATATCCCATAATCCTCTTTTCTCCTTTTAGTTTTTTTCCCTGGCCAATGGGAGGAAAAGGGGGAAGAAACATAGCGGTGGCTGTCCTAGGAACAGCAGCATGAGGAGGAGAAGGAGGGGGGAGAAGAGCCCGCAGCTGCTCTCTCTCCACACACACACACACACACAGCCGCTCCGATCTCATGCTGTTACATACAGGGAGGAGGTGGGTGGAGCTAGCGGAGGAGGAGGAAGTGAAATACTCTCTGCAATGAATGATGGGCCTCTCTCTCCTTACGTCACTGGTTGCTAGACACAAAGCGGTCCGCGGCTAGCAACCAGTTTGGGCAGTGAAGCAGGGGCCGCTGGAGAGACCCTTGAAGTGGGTCTTGCCACTGCGGCCAGTGACAGCGGCGCCGGCGATGCAGTACAGTATGACAATGCACACTAGATGGAGGGAAACCCAGGTCCTCAGGCAGAGCGCCCCTGTTGCCGCCCCTCTTAAAGTGCCGCCTGGGACCATGGTCCCATCGGGTCCCATGGTAGGGCCGGCCCTGATTCCCCCCACTTAAATTCTTTGGTCCCCAAAGACAATTCTAGCATACACTGCGTACAACCCTAGACAACATTTCGTATGATGTTGGCATAGGGAATTCCCACCAAAACAAAGGGGTTGACTTCCCTTGCCCACAGGTCACACTATCTTGAGTGGCCTGCCTAACTGTGCCAGAGAGTGAGTTGGGGTTGCCCTCCACCAAATGAACAGTGGAGGGATCCGGATTCTCAGCACTCCTCCTGGCAGTAACTACAGAGTCTTCTGAGCTCTTCCCCATTTGTGGGTAGGTCAACTTCTTAGGAGGCCTGATGACTCTTCGAGTCCTTTGCTCTCTTGGGTTTTCTGGCTCTGGTGCCACCGGTTCTTCTTCCAAAACAGGCTCAGGGATGGAGTCCCTGGGGTCTTCCTCTGAATAAGTATTACGGGCGTCCTCCCAGTAGTCTGATGAAGGACTAGATGGGATGAACTCTGTGGCCTCTGGATTCAGTGTTCCATCTACAGTGTCCTCAGCAGTTGGAAGATCTATAGCAGAAGTTCCTTGAGTTGGGGAAGACCACAGCCAGTCAAGTTCCCTTCCTTCATCTTCACTGAGTTCAGAGGCCTTTCTATCTTCAGCTCGAGAGGTCTGGGACCGAGTGTTTGGCCTGGGAGTGTCCAGAATAGAGACTGGTTCAGGGGAGTCTCTTATTGGAGGTATCCTGACTGCTTCAGTGAGTGGGAGCAGGTGATTTCGATGCTACGTCTTCAGTGGTCCTACCTTTCCTTCTGGCTTCAACTTGTAGACAGGTAGGCCCGGCAGCTTCCTACTGATGACATAGGGTTTAGATCTCCATCTGTCTGCAAGTTTGTCTTTTCCAGGGACCCCCAGATTGTGTAGCAGTACTCGGTCCCCGGGCTCCAGGTCTTGTACCCGGACCTTCAAGTCGAAGTCTCTTTTGTTTCTGGCTCCCCTTTGATCTGAGGCCGCTTGAGCTTGTTCATGAGCTACTTTCAGGCTGTGTCTGAGCCTGTCCACATATCCTTTGTGGGATGTGGCTGAGGAATGGTCTAAAGAAATGCCAAAGGCCAGGTCCACAGGCAACCTCGCTTCTCTCCCAAACATGAGTCGATATGGGGAGTAGCCTGTAGCATCACTGGTGGTGCAGTTGTAAGCGTGTACTATAGCTGCTATGTGTTTGCTCCAATGCTGTTTCTTCTCACTATCCAGGGTTCCCAACATGTTGAGCAGGGTTCGGTTAAACCTCTCCGGCTGAGCATCTCCCTGTGGGTGGTAAGGTGTGGTTCAAATTTTCTTGATTCCTAACGAATCCAGGAGTTTCCGGATCAGCCGACTCTCAAAGTCCCTTCCTTGATCTGAATGAAGTCGCTGGGGCAGCCCATAATGGACAAAATACTTCTCCATAAGTACCTTGGCTACTGTGGAAGCCTTCTGGTCTTTGGTTGGGAAAGCTTGGGCATACGGGGTGAAATGATCGGTTATCACCAGAACATTTCCTAGTCCACTCAGGTCGGGTTTGAGGCAGAGGAAATCAATGCATACCAGATCCATTGGGCCATGACTTTGTAGATGGCCCATGGGGGCAGCTTGATGGGGTAAAGTCTTCCTCTGGATGCAACGTGCACATGAATGGCAGTACTCTTCTACTTCTGCCCTCATGCAGGGCCAATAGAACCGACTTCTGACAAGTTGAAAGGTCCTCTCCGCCCCTAGATGACCGTGATTGTCATGTAGGGCAATCAGAACAGTCTCTCGATGTTTTTCCGGAAGGAACAATTGCCATTTATCTTCCAGGTCATCTGAGGGGCCCCTTCGGTAGACCACTCCCTGATGCACCTGTAACCTGTCCCACTCTTTCCTCAACAGGCGAGCTTCCTTTGAGGAGTGACTCAAGAGTCTGTTTGGATCCTGATTCTCCAAGGCTTCCAGAACCAATTTCCCCATGGGATCTTCTAATTGGTCGCATCTTAGTTCCTTCTTGGACAATTTTGGCAGATGGTCTTCCTCCAGTTGATTTACTCCACAGTATTGTTTGGGGACTCCTACCATGGTAACTCCTATCTCTCCCGCCCTTGAGCCCCCTCTGGCTTGTAATTCAGCCCCTTGACAAAGGGCCTGCACCCCGTCAGGTGCCACTTGAGTCCAGTCTTCCATGTCACTGGTGGGACCATGAGATCTCCTGGACAGAGCGTCTGCATCTCGATTCCCAATCCCTGGCCTGTACTTTAGGCTGAAATTGAATCCAGACAATGCGGCCAGCCACCTGTGTCCAGTGGCGTCCAGCTTTGCTGTGGTGAAAAGGTAGGTAAGGGGGTTGTTGTCGGTCTTCACAGTGAACTCCGCCCCCATACAGGTAGTCTTTGAGCTTGTCTACTACCGCCCACTTAAGGGCCAGGAACTCCAGCTTGTGAGTGGGGTAGTTTTTCTCAGAGGGGGTCAGGCTCCTGCTCACGTAGGAAACAGGCCGCAGTTGTCCTTCGTGTTCTTGGTAAAGTACTCCTCCCAGAACGTCATGACTAGCATCTACGTGTAGTTCATAGGGTTTGGTTGGGTCTGCGTAGGCCAAGACTGGGGCAGTGGTTAGGCTCTTCTTCAATGCCTGGAAGGCCTCTTCACACTTCTGGTTCCACTGATCTCTGACTGACTCTCCCGGCTTCCTGGGCCCTGAGTCGTCCTCTTCCCCCTCGGTCTTGAGTAGTTTATTCAATGGTCTGGCAATTCGGGCGAATCCCTCCACAAACCTCCTGTAATAGGAGCAGAACCCTAAGAAGGATCTGAGTTCTGTTACTGTGGTGGGTCGTGGCCAGGAGGTAACTGCCTCTAATTTCTCAGGGTCTGTGGCCACCCCTTCTTCAGACACTATGTGCCCCAGATAGTTCACAGAAGACTGGTAGAACCGACACTTCTCAGGCGAAAGCTTGAGTCCCTCCTCACTGAGTCTCCTCAACACTTTTTCCAGCCTCTCCTCGTGTTCCTCCAAGGTTCTCCCAAAGACAATGACATCGTCCAGGTATACAAGGACTTCAATAAGGTTCATGTCTCCTAAAGTCTTCTCCATGAGACGTTGGAAGGTAGCGGGAGCCCCAGACAGTCCCTGGGGCATTTGATCAAACTTAAAGAACCCCACTGGGGTTATGAAGGCTGTCTTCTCCTTGTCTTCTGGATGCATAGGGATCTGATAGTATCCACTCTTGAGATCCATAACGCTGAACCACTTGGCTCCAGACAGACTCTGTAAAGCGTCCTCTATCCTCGGAGTGGTGTACTGGTCGGGTATGGTTCTCCTGTTGAGAGTCCTGTAGTCTATACAGAGCCTCAATGACCCATTCTTCTTCCTGACCACCACTATCGGGGAGGCATAGGGGCTTCTAGACTCCCGGATCACACCAGACCTCTTGAGTTCTGCAAGTTGTTCCCTTAGATCCTCCAGATCTGCTAGTGGGACCCGCCTGACCCTCTCTCTGAAGGGCTTGTCTTCTTGGAGGCGGATCTGATGGGTGGCACTCCTTGCACACCCCACATCGAACTCATCTTTAGAGAAGATCTTCTCCCATCTGGTCAACTGGGCCTTGGCTCTCTCTTTCCAAGCCCTGGGCAGATTCGGGTTTTCCATGGACAGCTTCTCCCATACATCTCCTCCTTCACCCGTCCCCTTGACTTCTGATAAGTTGACAGGGGCAGCAGGGCTCACCTGGCCCAGCAGCATCCTGGCTGGGATTTCCATGGGGCCATCTGTAGTGTTCCTAACACTCACCGGAACTCTACAATGGGCCTTCTTTAGGGCCTTCAGTGGAATCACTTCTGGTATCACTTCCAGACCGGGGGACTCTTCCCTTGGGTCGGACTCCAACATGACAAAGGGTCCAGGCTGCTCCCAAGTAAGCTTCACAGTGGCTCTAAGACAGGTTACTTCGCCAGGCTGCAACACTACCCCTTCTCTTCCAAGTCTCCACACCTTCCCTATCCCCTCTCCAGGGGTCTTCTGCTCTAGGACCAGCCGTTGGTAGGCCGTCTTCAGCATGGGGTGGATCTTGGTGGCCGCTTGCCCCTTCTCTTCCACTAGATGGGTCAGGAGTCTTTGAACCAGGTCCGTGTTTGTCCCTATTATAAGGGAACTCTTGTTGGCTCCTGGCGGTCGAGGGCACACAACAGCCAGGGTGTCAAACACTTCGGCCTTCCCAGCCACGGATGGGTCAAAAGTCATCTTGACGGGCAGATAGACATCATAGGGGAAATTCTGGGTTCCAATCCCACATATTTCCAGTCCCTCTATCTTCTGGATGGGCAGGTGACTCAAGTGTTTATCATAGAAGTCCCGGTATAATAGAGTCACTTGTGCCTCAGTATCCAAGATTGCTCTGGTGTAGACTCCCTCCACTTGAATGGGCACTATAGGAGATAGGCCTACAAGCTTCTCCAGATATGGCCTGACAGGGGTCGCCTTCTTCTGGCCCATTCCCTTCGGACTCTCTCTCTCCCAACTCCCTTTAAACTTTAATCTTTCTTGAGCCTGGTATGCATTGATTTCCCTCCTTTCAATGGGTGTACAAACCCGCTGAGGGATATTATTGTTTTTCTTAGGTGTGCATCCCCTTTGGGGAAGGTTGTCCCTCTTCTGAGGGGTCTTGCTCTCTTTCTCTGGGGTATATCTCTGTTGAGGAATGCTGTGTTTCCTCCGAGGGGTCCTGTTCCCTCCTTTCTTCTGCTTTGCATTCAGCTTGGAGCTCACTGAAGGTGATGGGCACCCGGTTGACTCCTTCACCGGGGCCCTCTGGAGTTTCCCGCCGGCTTGCGGTTATCTGTTTTCTTCTTCTTGGGACTGGAACATGTAGCTGCAATGTGGCCAACTCCCCCACAGTTAAAACAGATTATGTCCCCCCAGTCTTGCAGAGATACGGGTGCCGAAGCAACTGGGAACAGTTCCTTCCTTGGTACTTCTCTCCTGGGGCCCTCTGAGTCTTTTGCTATCAGAGAGGTCAGTATTTCTAACACCTCGGACATTTGTGATTTTAAAGTGTCCACTTCTGAGTCTCTTTCAGGGGTCATTACTGGGTTGACTAACACCTGTGCGGGGGCAACATTTGTCTTGATCATTTGCTGGTCCTGTTGTAGTGCCTCCTCATCTCTAAAGATTTTTATCAAATCAGAGTAAGTCAGTGACGCTCCTCCTCCCGAGGTTTTCAGGTGCAGCCAGACTGGATCCGAGCGCAATGCTCCCTTTAAAACTTGTTTCATTCTTGCCGCATCTGTATCTTGGGGCTTCATCCCCTTCTTTAACACAATCTTGCACAGCAACCTGTTCAGTCTTCTAACATACTCTGAAAGTTTCTCCTTCGGTTGTTGGAAAGTATGTTCAAATTGGTAGACCATCTCTGTCACCTTTTCCAATTGACCAAACTCTTCCTGTAGCATGGCTAGACAGTCTTGAGCCGTGCAGTCTGCATTCCCAAACCAAAAACTTTTCACTGCTTCTGCTGCTGCGCCTTTAAGGCTTTCTTTCACTCGTTGCCTCTTCTGCGCTTCAGGCACCTCCCATGCCTCTACTGCTTGTAATGCCTGCTCCACCCAGGTATCAAAATCTTCTTCCCCTGCAGGGACAGGGAACTTCCCTGAGAATGTCTTTAGTCTCCAGTAGCTAGTCTCTACATGCACCGTGCTTGTCTTCTGACATTTGGTTAGCAAATCCCCTATTGCATTTATCAATTCTGGTGATATAGCCGTGGCAGGTACAGGTGCCACCGGAGGTGTCGCTCTGCCTGCTGTTTCTGGCGAGGTACGGGCCGCAGCCTGCAGTGATCCCGTTGGTGATGGCTCCTTCTTGATTGCGTGCGCCAACCTATAGGATCTATTATCTGGCGTCCGTACACAGTTGCGCTTACAAGCCTCTGGCATCCCGTCCAAGTATTCCACTAGTGCATACTGGTATGAGATGTCTGGGTCTGACTTTATTCCCATCACCCACGGTGTGTGATCTGGGGTCACTGACTTCATTAACTCCTCTATCGTTTCAGTTGACCATTCCTCCCCTGGTAGGTTGATGACCACTGACTGGCTTGGGTCTGTCTTAGCCGATTCGCACCACGCTCTTATTCCTTGCGGGTCCATGCCGGCACTTCTGGCGTTCACCTGCTGTATCAGGATCCCGGACGAGAACCCCAACGTGTAGCGATACCTTCAACTAAGAGGGCCGCAGATTTAGTTTGGGCCCTGAAGACAGCTCCGCCAACCCCCGGCAATTTACTCGACCCCCTTCTGGCACAGTTAGTCTAGGGTAACAATATAATTCTTATGCTCTATGATCAAACTCAGACACCAAGGCAATAATAAAGGAATATCTGATTTACTTTAGATTGTGGTAAAAGAATCAACAGTGATAACAGCTTACATGAAATTGATTGCAGAGCCCTGCAGCAATAAACACACTATGTATTCATGGAACAGTAAAGGCGCGCCGCGCGGGCGACCGTTAACTAGGCGCCCTGTAGCGCAGCAACTAAATGAACTATCTATCTAACCAGGCCTTGCTCAGATACTTAAAACTCAGTCTCTAGGGGATGATAGTTTCTTTACCGGCAAGTCTTTAAAAGTGGTGCACATAACATAACAACATTTGTAATCCAGTGGGAAGATTGTGATAGAACAAACACTTTACTGAAGAACCTCTGAGTTCAACTCTGATATGGATCTCCAGTGAGAGTATCAGATATAAACGTGTGGGCCGCGGCAGTCTATAGGCACATCAGCAATAAACAGTATATGGTCCGAGCATACGCTCGCTCACCCCTCCGGACGCGATCCCAGTCCGGGAACTTCCACCGACTGTGTCTTCACACACAGTGTCTCCAGCAATCGGGTCCCCGATCCAACCAAGGCTGTGGATGAGCGAAGTCAGATGCCACCCAGGCTCGCAGCAGGGTGGAAGGCTCTTTGGTGCTGCACAAGGCCTCAGGCTTCAGGCCTTGTACACCAGCACATCCGCACAGGAGGATCAGTCACTGAAGTCTCGTGTCCCAAAGAGGCCGAGCCCAGCCTCGCCTCCTCCTTTTATAACCCCTCCCATGAGCCTCTGGGGTGGAAACATTGCCGAAAGGGGTTCTGGGTAAGGTAGTCCTGGGAGTCTTAAAGGGGACCCCGCTACACAAATATCTCCTAAACCGTGTAGGTTTAGGAGATATTTCTTGCACCTACAGGTAAGCCTTAGGCCTCGTACACACGGCCGAGATTCTCGTTGAAAAAAACATGTCGTTTTTTTCGACGAGATTCTTGGACAAGAAACTTGTCCCGGCCGAGTGTACACACGATCGTTTCAAAGAACCCGCAGTTCTTTGAAAGGAGCGTACGCGGTGACGTCATCGACTACGTCGAGCATGCGCTCGTCACATTCGATGCCGTCGCCGCCATCTTGGTATACCCTACGTATGCCGAGGAAGCTACCGCGCATGCGTCGAATTCATTTCGAACATGCGCGGGCTTCCGGGAGGACAGGTAAGTGTACACACACTCACTTTTCTCGTCGAGAAACATGCCGAGGAGAATCTCGACGAGAAAATAGAGAGCAGGTTCTCTATTTTCTCGTCGAGGTTTCTTGTCGGTTTTCTCGACAAGAAACCCGATAGCAGCGTACACACGACCGATTTACTCGGCAAGACCTCTCTGCCAGCAAGTTTCTTGCTGGTTCTTGCCGAGAAAATCGGTCGTGTGTACGAGGCTTTAATCTAGGTTTACCTGTAGGTACAAGTTGTATAAGTGGGTTTACAACCACTTTAACGTAACATGTTTCAGACAATCTATATGAATAAAGTTAAATAAAAACAACCTGAAGAAAACCTTAAAAGGAATCACTCATTACGGAATCATGGATTGTTCTGCAATGTACGCAGGGTGATTTTGTTAAAATTTACTTTGCCAGGATATTTAGCTGATTTTTTCGGGAGGGGGGGGGATTTAAGATAGTTATATACTATGATTAAGCCCTGCATTAGGACAAAAAGAGCTAGCAGGCAAGGGTCCAGGTGGGGAATATGTGCAGAGCGTAGAAAAGCCCACCAGGGAGAGACTAAAGAAATAGGACTCCCCCTGGATAAAGAAGCCACAGGTGGACCACGCCGCTTATGAAAAAAATGACTTTTATTAGTACAAAAAATTTAAAATTCATTACACAATTTACTGATGCTCAAAAAACCTATACCAGCACCCACAGACAATTAAAATTAATATGATGACGTTGTCAATGTTAAAACCACAAACTACTAAGTGCGGACGCATGCATGCAGTCTAACAGGGTGACCAACTGGAAAGGAAATCCAGTTAATATCCCTGTATGTAATAGGGTCAGCCAGTGGGGCTAGACCAGTTCCAAAAGAACATAGAAAATGCAAAAAACTGTAAAAAACTGGAACTAATAAATAATAATAATGAATAATTTTAAATGTCTGTGGGTGCTGGTATAGGTTTTTTGAGAATCAGTAAATTGTGTAATGAATTTTCAATTTTTTGTACTAATAAAAGTAATTTTTTTTATAAGCAGCGTGGTCCACCTGTGGCTTCTTTATCCAGGGGGAGTCCTATTTCTTTAGTCTCTCCCTGGTGGGCTTTTCTACATATTGGTTTTAGGCCACAGAGACTGCACCTTACTTGGTGAGTCCGCCAATAAATGTCACATTGTGCGTCTGTTATCTACCAGGTGTGTGTATATATATATATATATATATATATATATATATATATATATATATATAGTGAGCACTGGAACCATTCCTTTTTTCTTGGTTCTATCTTTAATATGTGCAGATCGTCTTACTGATATATGGACTTAGTGTATGCTGACATTAGTGTGCAGTGATTTGCCTACATTTGCTATTGCAAATTGGGGACAGGCTCATTGGTGTTACTGTTAAGCCCTGTACACACGATCGGTTTTACCGATGAAAACAGTCCGATGGACTTTTTTCATCGGACAAACCGATCGTTTATGGGCCCCATCGGTCTTTTTTCCATCGGTGAATAAAAATAGAACATGTTTTAAATTTTTCCGATGGGAAAAAAAACGATAGCAAATTCCGATAGTCTCTGTGGAACTCCATCGGAGAAAAAACCCACGCATGCTCAGAATCAAGTCGACGCATGCTCAGAAGCATTGAACCTAATTTTTCTCGGCTCGTCAGAGTGTTTTACGTCACGGCGTTTGGGACGGTCGTATTTCGACTGATGGTGTGTAGGCAAGGCTGATGGAAGTCAGCTTCATCGGAAATCCGATGGAAAAATCCATCGGAAATCCGATCGTGTGTACAGGGCTTAATAGTCAAACAATTGTTGAAAAAATGGCATGGAGAGCCCCCACTGCCATGGGGGACATGTACAGTACCAATGCAAAACATTTTTTTGTAAATACCTTTCAATGGGGAAATGGCCCATGCAGGTTAAAGGGCAAACAGGGGAACAAAACAGGAAGCGCCACCTAAGTGCAATATTTTAGACACAATTTATTAAAGACAGAGGAGATGCACTTACAGACATATGTAAAAAACGGGCTCATCTGTGTGTGTAGTTTGCAGTGTAATCCGGTCTCAGGTGCATCCGGGCTTTCGGGTAGGCAGAGCAGTGTGTAGTTTCCATCCTGTGGCCACCAGGAAGCCAGCCAGAACCAGCAGGGAACGAGGATGATGACGTCACCGGAAGCGGAACAAGAGAGATCACCGGAAGGAAAGACATGTCCACTGTGCAGCTCATTTTGCACAGAGTGGCCCCGAATGCCATTTTCTGTGGTCCCCCAGTGGCTCTCTCGGCTTCTCTTCGCATTAGATAACCCCCTCTGGGAAGCGCTCTCCCAAGGGGGTTACCTTGCAGGCGAGCTGCCAAGTCCTGCATTCGGCATCCATAGCTGCTGAATGCAGGACTTGGCCCCGCCCCCCACGTCATTGGATTTGATTGACAGCAGTGGGAGCCAATGGCTGCGCTGCTATCAATCTATCCAATGAAGAGCCGAGAAACTCGGAGCAAAGATCCAGCGCGTTCTCGACGCAGGACTTTCCAGGGCTCTGGTAAGTAAAACGGGGGGGCGGTAATAGTCAGATGTTTTTTCACCTTAACCGCTTGCGGACCGCCGCACGAACTTATACGTCGACAGAATGGCACGGCTGGGCAAATGGGCGTATATATATGTCCCCTTTAATTTGCCGCCGTGTGGTCCGTGACCGTGCCCGCGGGACCCGTGGACTCGATGTCCGCCGGTGTCCCGCGATCGGGTCACAGTGCTGAAGAATGGGAAGATGTCAGTGTAAACACAACATCTCCCTGTTCTTCCTAGTGACATGTCCCTCTCATCGGGAACAGCGATTAGTGACATGTCACTCATAGCCACGCCCCCTAACAGTTAGAATCACTCCCTAGGACACACTTAACCCCTTCAGCGCCCCCCTACAGGTTAAACCCTTCACTGCCAGTGTCATTTTCACAGTAATCAGTGCATTTTTATAGCACTGATCGCTGTAAAAATGACAATGGTCCTAAAAATGTGTCAAAAGTGTCCGATATGTCCTCCATAATGTCGCAGTCATAATAAAAATCGCTGATCACCGCCATTACTAGTAAAAAAAAATCTATTAATAAAAATGCCATAAAACTATCCCCTATTTTGTAGACGCTATAACTTACGCAAACCAATCAATAAACGCTTATTGCGATTTTTTTTTTCAGTTTACTCCGAATACATATCGGCCTAAACTGAGGAAAAAATTAGTTTTGTTAGGTATTTTTTTGGGATATTTATTATAGCAAAAAGTAAAAGATATTGCATTTTTTTCAAAATTGTCGCTCTATTTTTGCTTATAGCGCAAAAAATAAAAACCACAGAGGTGATCAAATACCACCAAAAGAAAGCTCTATTTGTGGGAAAAAAGGGACGTCAATTTTGTTTGGGAGCCACGTCGCACGACCGTGCGATTGTCAGTTAAAGCGGCGCAGTGCCGAATCGCAAAAAGTGGCCTGGTCTTTGGCCAGCCAAAAGGTCCGGGGCTTAAGTGGTTAATGCATAGGATGCATTAAGGTGAAAAACAGGAGGGTTTACAACCCCTTTAACCTGAACAAGTTCCTATCACCATCCATTAAAAACAAGTATATCCTGCCCCCCTGACAAGTTTGTCAACTTTTCCTGATCTTTCCCTGCAGCAGTTTCTAATACACTAATGCCTCGTACACACAGTCAGATAATCGGATGATTAAAACCGCTTTCGGATTGATCGTACAATAGTCTGATCGTTAGTACACAGCTTTTAACAGCCGATCACGACAGTCCAACCAATAATATCCTATGGGACGAACACGAACACTTTGCTTCGACGATGGCCCGAGCGAACAACAATTGTTTAATCAGTACAGTATGCGTCTGCTAAAAATCGATAGACAAACACCACGCATGATCGGAAGCACAAAAATAATCAGTTAGGAGATGGGAGAACCATACGAATGTAAATAGCCAAAAGGCTTGGCAGACATAGGGATCACACGTATTTGACATCATTACCAATACGTAGCTACGCAAACAGAAAGGTTTTCCAGAATCGTACGACAAAACATCATACATTTCGTAGAGTGTATTTTGGACTGTTGTTTTTGATATTAGTATTATGCAACAGAATGTGAATGATAAGTCATACGATTATCTGGTCATGTGTACGAGGCATAACACTATGGGTTCTCTGTGCCTCCCCCCCCTTTTTAATAAGAGGGCTGGCTTGTAGAATAATCTGAAAATCGCCCCTTTCTGGTAGCCATAAGTCAAAGGCTATGCCATGCATTATGGGTGACTCTGCACATAAATTCGCCAGGCAGGCAAACTTTGAACCAGCAGAATTTGCCTTAAACCCATGGTAGCAGCAAACCCAAACCTCATCCCTACTGGTGATCTACAATATAACTCTAGTATGTAGGAATGCAGATAACCTCTTTGTATTTAATTCCACAAAGCAAGCTTTCCATTCCTTAAAAAAATGGCAGTTGTTGAAAGTCTGGTAAAACTATTGTTTCAAGAAGATCAGTAGCATCATTTTCCAGGGTAATCAAAACCTTATTGACCAGACAAAATTTTGATTTTTTTGGATGTGTAGCAGTTTATTTAACAATAACCTTTTGCTTTGAACAACAAAATGATTTTCTTTTACAAAGAGTTTTATTAATAATCCATTGCAACTTCACAGCTTAACCACTTCCATACCGGGCCATTGTAAAATGACGGCGGCAGGAACCATCTCTCCCTCCAGGTGGACGTCAAATGACGTCCTGGGTTTGAGGGGGGATATCTGAATGATGCCTGCAGCTAGAGGCATTATTCAGATATCCTTGTTTTTAGCCGGCGATTCTGCGCACCATAAGAATGATCATAGCGGCGGTTCCGCCGCTTTATAGTTCTTATAGGCGGCGGGAGGGGACATCCCCCCCTCCTGCCGCCATCCGGTGCTTCTCCGGGATCTCCCGTGCCATCGGGGACCCGGAGAGAATCGTCCGGCGCCGGTGGTGGGTCACGTGACGAGTATAGAGATGACTGGTGACCAGATGGTCACCAGTCATCTCTATGACCGTCGGAGGCCCGGGCGCGATGTGATGACGTCACGCTCGCCATTGCGTCTAGTAAGTATGAGATCGTGAATTTTTTTTTTTATGATCTCATGCTTTCCAGCCTGGAGGAGAGATGTGGGGTCTTATTGACCCCGCATCTCTCCATAAAGAGGACCTGTCACACACCATTCCTATTACAAGGGATGTTTACATTCCTTGTAATAGGAATAAAAGTGATCAAAAAAAAAGTGTAAAAAAAAAGTAAAAATAAAACAAATAAGTAAAATAAAATAAAAAAAAGAAAAAAAGAAAACACCCCTGTCCCAAATAGCTTGCGCTCAGAAGCGAACGCACACGTAAGTCCCGCCCACATATGTAAACGCCGTTCAAACCACATATGTGAGGTATCACCGCGTGTGTTAGAGCGCGTGCAACAATTATAGCACTAGACCTCCTCTGTAACTCTAATCTGTAAAAATTGTCAAAGCGTCGCCTATGGAGGTTTTTAAGTACCGAAGTTTGGCACCATTCCATGAGCGTGCGCAATTTTAAAGCGTGACATGTTCGGTACCTTTTTACTCGGCGTAACATAAGCTTTCAAATTTTACAAAAAAATTGGGCTAACTTTACAGTTTTGTTATTTTTCAATTCATGAAACCATTTTTTTCCCCAAAAAAAGGCGTTTGAAAAATTATTGCGCAAATACCGTGCAAGATAAAAAGTTGCAACGACCGTCATTTTATTCCCTAGGGTGTCTGCTAAAAAAAACGTTTGTGGATTCTGAGTAATTTTCTAGCAAAAGAATGATGATTTGTACATGTAGGAGAGGCCCGGTATGGAAGTGGTATAAAAAGCCCTGTATGGAAAGGATTAACATTGAGAAGAATACATCATGAATGAACATAACAGAAAAACGAATGTAGCATTTTAAGAAGGAAAAAATAAAAATGCTAGTAAATTAGACACATAAAGGTGATCAAACATACTCGGGTCCCAGGAATGCCCATAGGGCATTGTCCGCTATTTAGCAAGTGTTTAAAAGGTCTATCTCAAACGGGAGCCTAACTGTGAACAGCCCTGGGTATCTAACCATGCAGCCGACTCTTCCAAGGCCATGGCCGTTGGCCGTTGGCCTGATAGATTATGAGCAGAGACTGAGAAATAAAACTACTAATGCCGTGTACACATGATCGGTTTTACCGATGAAAACAGTCCGATGGACTTTTCTCATCGGACAAACCGATCGTGTATGGGCCCCATCGGTCTTTTTTCCATAGGTGATAAAAAATAGAACATGTTTTAAATTTATCCGATGGAAAAAAAAATGATAGCAAATTCCGATCGTCTGTGTGGAACTCAATCGGACAAAAAAACCCACGCATGCTCAGAATCAAGTTGACGCATGCTCGGAAGCATTGAACTTCATTTTTCTCGGCTTGTCGGAGTGTTTTACGTCACAGCGTTTGGGACGGTCGGATTTTTGACTGATGGTGTTTAGGCAAGACTGATGGAAGTCAGCTTCATCGGATTTCCGATGGAAAAATCCATCGGATTAGAATCCATAGGAAATCCGATCGTGTGTACAGGGCTTTAGAGAAAGATTCAAAGAGAGACAGAGTCTGAGATTAGCAGAAAAGTAAAGGGTGTAGAGTAAAGAAAGGGGGGGGAGATGGGGAGGGGGGTCTTCGCGGCGGGGGGCAAAAGCACCTCAGATCCGAAGGAGGGTGGTGTCAAATCTAGTGGGTTTAGTGTAATCAACCCAGGGTTGCCAGGCCTTTAGGAACGTATCATGTGTGTCTGAGAGAATGGCAGTCAGCTTCTCATTTACCATTATGTCGTCCATGCGTTTTTTAACCGCCTCAAAGCTTAGTGCTGGTGTTTTCCACGCCTTTGCTATCGTCAGTTTGGTTGCAGTAAAGAGGTGCAGAGCCAGCTGGCACTCCGAGCGCAGCAGTTCTGCAATCGGGTTACAAAGAAGAGCTTCGTACGGGTCCTTTTTGAGGTCAGTATGGAGTATATTTCAAAGGAGAGAATAGACTCTAATCCAAAATGATTTTCATACTGTTTCTAGGACACATGAGGCTTGCAATTGTTTGCAAATTTGGTTTTAAAAATGCTGACTGACTTGCAATAATAGGCAGAAACATTAAGAACATTTTTATAAAAAAAAAGTAAAGCCTCGTACACACAACCTGTTTTCTCGGCAAGAAAACTGCTGGGAGAGCTTTTTGCAGAGAAAACCATCCGTGTGTATGTTTTCTCGTCGGGAAAACTGCCGGGAATCTCGACGAGAAAAATAGAGAATCAGCTCTCTATTTTCTTGTCGGCCTGTTTCCCGATGAGAAAACCGTGCGTGTGTACAGGGCTACTTGCTTACCTGTCGCGCTCGCGACCCTGCAGTCATCCCTGTGAGTCGGACCACGGGTCCCGCGGACTGGATCGCCGCGGGGATCCCCGCGATCATCTTATGGAGGGATGGAGCGGGGAGATGTTAGTGTAAACACAACATCTCGTCGCTCCCCTACTGACAATGTCAGCGATCTCCGCTCTGTGTAATCAGAGCGGAGATTGGTGACGTGTCACTCGTAGCCACGCCCCCCTCAGTTAGAAACACGCCCCTAGGCACACTTAACCCCTTCAGTGCCCCTAGTGGTTAACCCCTTCACTGCCAGTGTCATTTTTACAGTAACCAGTGCATTTTTATTGCACCGATCGCTGTAAAAATGACAATGGTCCCAAAAATGTATCAAAAGTGTCCGATGTGTCCGCCATAAAGTCACAAAAAAAATCGCTGATCGCTGCCATTACTAGTAAAAAAAAAAAATTATAAAAATGCCATAAAACTATTTTGTAAACGCTATAATTTTTGCGCAAACCAATCAATAAACGCCAATTGCGATTTTTTTTTACCAAAAATATGTAGAAGAATACGTATCGGCCTAAACTGAGGAAAAAATATGTTTTTTATATATTTTTCTGGGGATATTTATTATAGCAAAAAGTAAAAAATATTGCTTTTTTTTTCAAATTGTCGCTCTATTTTTGTTTATAGCGCAAAAAATAAATATCGCAGAGGTGATCAAATACCACCAAAAAAAAGCTCTATTTGTGGGAAAAAAAGGACGTCAATTTTGTTGGGGAGCCATGTCGCACGACCGCGCAATTGTCAGTTGAAGCAACGCAGTGCCGAATCGCAAAAAGGGGCCTTGTCTTGTTGCTGCATATTAGTCCGGGGCTTAAAGCGGAGGTTCCGCGGTCCATACATGTTTTTTTCTTTTTGTGCATTCAATGTGACTAATGATGACTGTAATGTACTCACTTCTCCAGCGCTACAAAACATCCCCCGTCCGTTTTCCGAAAAAATAAACACTTATAAAAATGTTTCCATGTTTTTCCATTTTGCTTGTGGGCATCTTGAAGCCCACAAGCATAGACTTCCGGGTAGCGGTGAATGCGCGTCTCCCGGCATTCACCGCGGTATCTCGCTCAAGTGCAGTGTTGACGGCGAGCAGCGCCGTCAACACTTCCTGGTTGCCATCACAACGGGCGTCAACATTAAAAGTACACGCCCTGTTGTGATGACATTGCGCCGACATCCCAGGACACTTAGGGCCGACGGGCAAACCAAAGGACCCGCCCACTCCCGCGGGAGGAAAAGCAGGAAGTACAACAGAATTCCAAAAATCTACTTATTTTACAGCATCCAAAACTTAAAAAGGTTAGTGACATGGTATTGTACATAGCACTAGGATTACAGGAATACAAAGTGTAATTTTAGGGTGAACCTCCGCTTTAAGTGGTTAAAGAATTTCATGCATCATTTTCTCATGTGCACTTATACATTGATTTTATCTAGTTATGGTGCCAATTACTCTAAAGCAGAGTTTGTGAGCATTCGTTAAGTAACACGCGAATGAGCATAACCCTTTACTTGGCACTAGCTTAAAATTTACTTCCCAGTCTGGAAATTATGTTTAACTCGGATGAATATAAGCACAATCGGTTGGAATTATTTCTTAGTGGTTGCTATGGGAATGTGGAGTCTTTCCCAAGCCTAATTGGCAAAGTCACAAGTTGGTGTTGACAGTATATGATATAGACATTCATCAGATTGATAGGTAAGCTATTGTAGCATTAAAATGAATTGGTTCCACCCACCTCCTTCCTAACACGCCGAGCAAATGTTTTATTGTTCAGGTAGAAGTTAGAACATATGACTCTTTCATTCTCACATTTGTTTCCTTTTGTATCCAATAGAGAACACACTGTATTTCTGTAAAACCAGTTACATAATTGCTATGTGTTTGTTTTCCTTCTTCCACAATTCCACACATCAGCTAAAATATCGTAACAGACTATAATGGTTTTGTAGCTTGTGCCAATAACCTACCACCTTTAACCCACATATATCCACAAACTGACACATCCCACACAGATTTTACCCACAACAATATCTAAATATTGCTGTTGCCTTTGCTAGTATGTTTTATATAACAAGTATAATACTGCATCACCTAAAATATACAATGGAAAGAGGCGTATATAACAATAGGCTGTCCTAGTAGAAGGACATGCATGTTGCAAGAGACTGTCGTGTTAGAAATGAAAACTGATTCTGAACTTCTGGAATATTATCTGTATAGAAAATTAGTAATAGATTGTTATGTCAGATTTGATAGTGTAGCGACCGAACCCCTCTCTCCCCTTCTCATTCTCGGCTTGCCTGTCTTTGTCTAGGGGTGTCAGTACCGGGGGGAGGGATGAGATACACCACGGCCCATGTCCTCCATAGTGAAGAGGTGAAGGCCAGAAAGATCGGGCTTTGTGTAGGTGTCCTAGGGTCAAATGCTTTCCTCGGATTCACTCCCCTTTGCTCCTAGTAACCAGAGTTCCACACACTGAATAGGTCCAACACAGTTTTATTCTTCTCAGCGAATAAACATGCAGCACAGTCAAGTTGGGACCTTTGCAACAGTTCAGTAATAATGGGAGTAGGTCGAGGCACAATCCTTTAAAGTATCGCTAACCACTGTGGTGTCACCAATGGCGAATAGTCACTGCCACTGCCTATATGAGGTAGAACATGAATTACCTTCGCTAGCACAGCCCCTGTCAGGGGAAGGATATCCGTCCAAGGGAGTCACTGGAGGCCTCTCTGTCACCAGCAATGCTGCGCCGGACTCTCCAGAGAAGTTCCGCTCACCAGTCTCCTCGACCTCAGACACGGGCACCCAAGGAGTTAGGGCCCCCTCGGATTCCTCCACCCTCGCGGAACTCAGTCGAAGGTACTGAGCCCCAGGCATCCGCCATAGTACCTCACCCCAGGCTAAAGGTGCCTGAGATGGACTCCATCTCTCGCTCCGGCCAGGTCAAGGGCACCTGGGCCCGGAACTCCGGAACACCAGCACCCAAGCTGAAGGTGCCTGGGTGCAGCCGCGTCCTCCGACTCTGAACCCCAAGGTCAGGGCGTCCACCCCATTTATCCCCTCGCCTTTTGCGTCACAGCAGGTTCCCCGCCCCGCCATACCAGCGCCAGGAAAGGACAAAAAAGGAAGCAGTCTTGCGGTGTGGGTTCAACTCCGGCCAGGGCGACAATGCCACCTGCAGGCCGCAGGGAACCTCACACCACCAGAGTCCTCCAAGAACCATAAAAAAGGGTCTCGGATTCCCTAGCAATCAGTGCATCTGGGTTACACTACCACCCAGATGCTTCCCTTAAATTCAAATACCCGCTACAATAGTATAGCCTGATTTTTAAACGTAACGTTGTATCACCTTATTGGTAGACAATGCAATGTAATATTTGGGTGTACATTGTGATAATTGGTAACCATATACGTAACAAATGCAATATAAAGCGGAAATTTGTTTTTCTATTTTTGAATACCGTAAAAAAGGATAACAATCTCTGTCAAGTTTTTGTTGCTGTCTGTGTCCCTGTTGGGGGAGACACACTCTAATGTAGCGTACACACAGTCGTAATTTCCGGCAACAAATGTTCGATGTGAGTTTGTTGTCGGAAAATCCGACCGTGTGTAGGCTCCATCGGGGAAGCATCAATTTAAGGGAAGCATCTGGGTGGTAGTGTAACCCAGATGCACTGTAGGCTCCATCGGACATTTGCTGTCGGAATTTCCGACAACAAATGTTTGAGAGCTGGTTCTCAAATTTTCCGACAACAAAACTTGTCAGAAATTTCGATCGTGTGTAGCCAATTCCAACCCCTAAAAATTATACGACTGCTCGGAATCAATTCGACACATGCTCGGAATCATTGTACTTTATTTTTCTCGGCTCGTCGTAGTGTTGTACGTCTCCGCGTTCTTGACGTTTGGAATTTCCGAGCAACATTTGTGTGACCGTGTGTGTGCAAGACAAGTTTGAGCCAACATCCGTCTGGAAAAAAATCCACGGTTTTGTTGTCGGAATGTCCGATCGTGTGTACGCGGCATTACTATTTGTCCTGGTGACTGTAGTCATTAGTAGAGAAAGTCAGATAAAACCAATATTTTGCTGTTGCCACAAGAACACAAGGTTAGGGAAGATATTTTAATAGGTACATTTGAAGGACAACTTACAAAGTCTCTATTTATTTTGAAAAGATTGCTATTCACTTTCTGTCATGTATCTTAAATGGGAAATAAGTAGAAATCTTCCAGATGGGAACCTAAAAAGCAATAAAACCCTGACAGAGGTACTAACCCTTCCCCACCCCATGCAAAGCTAAGGAATAAAGGTTTCAGCTTAAATTCCACTTTAAGAAGTTTCAAAATGATGCAGGCAAAGCTACGCTCACAGAAATCCTCCTCCACCTTGGTGAAAAATCAATGCTATTTAATAAATTGCTAGGAACAGAAGGTTCGAACAGTAGGAAGGTACAATGTTCAATACTCTTGCTGTGTCATATTGAAGAGCTAGGTTGAAATCTTGCCAGATCCATGTCTGAAGTTTGTACACTGCACCTGTGATTGTATGGGTTTCTTCCAGGTGCTCCAGTTTCCACCTCAATTTTAAACACATACTGATAGGTCGGTTGGCACGTACCTATACTTGTCCTAGAAAGTATTTATGTATGCTCCACAGGAATTGCCATGAATGGTGAAAATGGAATGCACTGTGTATTTATATAGACAATAAATAATGATGTGTAACAAGAAAAGGAGTCCAGAACAATCCAGGAATCGCTTACAGATGTTTATAAACCTTGATCTTTATTACCCACACCCCATTCTTTTTTCACGCTCAATATCTTCTTAGTTGCTTTATTATTTTGTTTCCTACAGAATGAAAATAACCTTCAGTCAATTATTGTATTTGTTTATATAGCAACAACTTCTGCATCACCAGGGCCGCCATCAGGAATTTTGCCCCCCCCTGCACGGCTTCAGGCAGGGCCGCCATCAGGAATTTTGGGGCCCCTTACACAGCTTCAGGCATGGGCCCCCTGGAGCAGAGGAGGAGAACCGGGGGGGTGCTGCCGCCTCAAATGGAGGAGCGGGGGGGGTGCCACGAATTGGGAAGCGGGGGGTGCTGCCGCCGCAAATTGTTGAGGTCGGGGGGGGGCTTTGGGTAATGGCGAACACAAAAGAAAAAAAAGGGGGGTCCAATCGGGGCCCTGGGGACCTCTGGGGGGCCTTTCTGGGCCCCTTACAAAAAAATAAAAAATTATAAAAAAAAATAAAAAACCATTTGGGGCCCTCAGGAACTTCGGGCCCCTTAAAAAAAAAGGGGGCATCCAGGCCCCTGGGGACATCCGGGCCCCTTACAGGTGTACTGCCTGTACCCCCCTGATGGCGGCCCTGGCTTCAGGCATGGGCCCCCTGGAGCAGAGAACCGGGGGGTGCTGCCGCCGCAAATTGATGACCGGGGGGAGCTGCCGCTAATTGATACAAATCTGCCTCCCTGCTGAAATCCCCCTCCCAGCACAAATCCTTGCCCCCCCATTCCCCAAATCCCCCCAGCACTACCCCCCCCAAAAAAATTCTCCCCTCCCAGCACAAATCCACTATCCCTAAAATTCCCCCTCCAAGTACAAATCTTCTCCCTCTCAATTCACATTTCCCCCTCCCAGCATCAATTCATCCCGAATCCCCCTCCTAGCACAAATCTCCTTCCCCTTATGCCCCTCCTAACACAAATCCCCCTAAATCACCACTCTTAGTACTCCCCCGCCCAGATTTCCCCTCCTAGAACAATACTTACCCCCTGGCGTCCCCAAATTACCCTTTCTGAAACAAAACCCCTCCCCCAATCTCCTTGTTGTGCCCACCCCATAGGGCCCAGGGCAGCTGTCCTTTCTGCCCACCCTTTGTCCCAACCCTGAGGGTTAGGTTTGTTTTTTGTTGCTGCACACTTCTTGGAAAGATTTCACCTCATTCCAGTCCTAGGGCAGAATATGAACACTCAATGGTAACCCAAATGTTGATAGCTGTCATCTTTCCATGAGGTAAAGGAAATCTCCCAATTCGGATACCTTTCTCCAGTGAAAATTATTAAAGGTGGCTTTTTTCCAATTTTGGGAAAATTTCTTCTTACATCCTGTAGTGTGACTGGAACAGGAAGTGATTGCAAATCTCCACAAATGGGATACGAGCATCAATAACAAAACTGTATAGTTTTTGACTCTTCTTCCTTCTATTCAAAACAAAAGAAAATATTTTTACTAAATGTTGGGGTTGATTTACTAAAGGCAAATAGGATGTTGACTTTACAAAGGAATTTTACCCTATAACCTGCAAGGTAAAAAAAAATATATATATTTTTGTTTGAACATGATTGGAGGATACAATTTGGCAGAGCTACATCTCATTTTCTTCTATGGGAAATTTCCAAGTGAACAGTCTACTTGATGTTAGCAAATAAAACGATTTTAAATTTGAAAGAGACAACATGAAATGATCCTTTCACTGTGCATCATGTGACTCCAAAGACATGCTGGTAGGTTAATTGGCTTCTGTCTAAATTGGCCCCAGTATATGAATGTGAGTTAGGGACTTTAGATTGTAAGCTCCTTTAGTGTAGGGACCGATGTGAATGTACAATGTATATGTAAAGCGCTGCGTAAATTGACAGCGCTATATAAGTACCTAAACCACTTCGGGACCGCCCGCTGTATATATACGTTGGCACTTTGAAGAGAGATATCTCTGTTATGGCAGTAGCTAGCTGCCATAACCCAGATATCCTCTTCTTCAGTGGGCGGTCCGGTTTCCGATAATAGTGGTCTCTGCGGCGGATTCGCCGTGAGATCACCGTTATCGGCGGCGGGAGAGGAGCCCCCCCTCCCGCCGCTCTCCCGTGCCCTCCGCAGCTTACCGGTCCTCTCTCCTGCTTGGCATGGATACGAGTGAGGGGAAGATGGCCTCCACCCGTCTCCATACCATAGCAGGGCGGAAGCGACGTCAAAACGTCACTTCCGCCCATAGCTCTTAAAGGGACATTTTTTTAATTATCTTTTCCCAAATGGCAGCTTTTTTTTTTTTATTGCATTATTGTCCAAATATGAGATCTGAGGTCTTTTTGAACCCAGATCCCATATTTAAGAGGACCTGTCATGCTTTTTTCTATTACAAGGGATGTTTACATTCCTTGTAATAGGAATAAAAGTGACACAATTTTTTTTAAAGAACAGTGTAAAAAAATATAAATAAAAGGTAAAATAAATAAGATTTTTTTTTTAAACGCGCCCTGTCCCGACGAGCTCGCGTAGCAGAAGCGAACGCATACGTGAGCAGAGCCCGCATATGAAAACGGTGTTCAGACCACACATGTGAGGTATTGCCGCAATCGGTAGAGCGAGAGCAATAATTCTAACCCTAGACCTCCTCTGTAACTCAAAGCATGCAACCTGTAGAATTTTTTAAACGTGGCCTATGGAGATTTTTAAGGGTAAAAGTTTGTCGCCATTCCACGAGCGGGGCGCAATTTTGAAGCATGACATGTTGGGTATCAATTTACTCGGCGTAACATTATCTTTTACATCATAAAAAAAAATTGGGCTAACTTTACGGTTGTCTTATTTTTTAATTCAAAAAAGTGTATTTTTTCCAAAAAAAGAGCGCTTGTAAGACCGCTGCGCAAATACGGTGTGACATAAAGTATTGCAACAACCGCCATTTTATTCACTAGGGTGTTAGAATTTTTTTTTATAATGTTTGGGGGTTCTAAGTAATTTTCTAGCAAAAAAAAATTGTTTTTAACTTGCAAACAACAAATCTCAAAAAGAGGCTTAGTCCTTAAGTGGTTAAATAAATAAATAAAATAGATGTGCAATGAAAAAAAAAAATACAGGATTTTTGATTGCACATGATTGGATGATTGAGAAAAACACAATTTTACAGTACTCGCTAAGCTAAGTGCTAACCTTTAGTAAATCAAACCCAATGAGTCAACCTGGAGCAAAAGTTAATTTAACTGCAAATCTGTTCCATATTAGTGACTTGATAAGAAGTGAAACAACGGAGGATGCACTTTTATAAACAACTGTAGTGCCTATGTATCTACCATAATGGGCCGTACACACGATCCGAATATCGTACGACAGATCGTACGACTTTTTCCGCTTAACCTCCCTGGCGGTATGATTCTGTCCGATTTTAGGTGCTGAAAGCGGTACAATTATTTTGCATGGAAATTTGGCGTTTTATATTGTAGGCCTGCAATTCTTAGGAATAACTCACTTAAATCTGTCCAAACCAGAGTCTATAAACATCCCGAGTATGATAAAGTTTGAAACACAAAATCATAAATTATAATATAATAAATAACTATAAATAATTATAACAAATAATAATATAATAATAATAAAAATGATTCAATAATGTAATCAAATCAAAAACACTGAAATTTGCTCAGTTGCAGAATTGTCGCTGTCATTAGATTTAGTGTTTGATGACGAATTTCCCCACAAATCGCTATCGCTCAATTCTGCAAGTGATTCTAATTTATTATCGCTGTTTTCTAGCTGGTCTAAAACCACTTTTGACATAAAGGGACACTTTTTGGTTGCTATGGACAATCTCCAGTTTCCAGGCAGAAAAAACTGTATTTATAATATAAAAGTGCAGGGCACTGGACAGACCACTAGGGACAAAGCGGATGTGTAATTTTTTTATACAGTACTGTAATCCGTAAGATTACAGTATACTGTATGTGTATTGTGTTTTTACTTTTCTGAATTTGGCGCCGATCTCCACCCCCGTGCGCCGCAACGTCGCAGGGAACGGAGCTCGGCGGCACTCGGGCACTGTGTGAATCGAGCGGGGAGACAGCTCGCAGACACAGCGGGGAGACATCGCAGGATCCAGGGAACAAGGTAAGTAACTTTCCCTGTACCGCTAATGTTACTGAAATCTTACTCCGAGCCAGACTCGGGAATACCGCCAGGGAGGTTAATAGTCGCAAGTAGAAATTAAATAGGTTATTAAAGTCACGAAAATTCTCGTACGACAGAAAAAAGTGATGTCATGTGCTGTAATGTATTTTTATTGTATTTTCGGACGACAACTGTACTGACTAAACGAAAATCGTACGATCTGGTATCGTACGAGGAAAATTTTCGTGCATGTCTGATAAAATAATATCGGATGAACTGTCATGATCGGCTCTCGAGAAAGCTTGGTACTAACGATCCGATTATCGTATGATTCTTCCTCGGACGACATTTTTCGTACGGTATTCGGATCGTGTGTACGGGCCATAAATGTTATCAAATTATCTGAAACAATAAAAAAAAAAATTGTAGCCACTACAGGTGTTTGTCAAAATATTTGGATAACAGACTTTCAATAGATCCATCATTTTTATTGACAATAATCTAGTCATCATATCATCATCACTTCATAATTGCACTCGCTTACTGTTGAAGCACTAGCTGTAGTGTATTATTAAATGACTTCTTTTATTTTACTGAGTGCAAATCCATCTAATTATCCAGATAAATATATTTTACCAGCTAACAAACATGTTAGCAGCTGCACAAATCACTAGCTTTCCCGATCCCTAGTATCATTTCACTGACTTGTACCCAACCATTATCTTGAAAAGGAACGTTTGAAAAGGGAATTTTCCACATATTAAGAATTTATCTATATATTGCCAAGGACTGTACAAGTAAATGCACAATAGCCACATGTACTGTATAAAATGCAGTTCCTACACAGATGTAATGAGTCATCCTACAAGCATCATGTTGCAGAATAGACACATAACAAGTTAAAGGGACACAGTCATGAGAGAAATACCTCTGCTGCCATTTTAACCTCAATCCAAAAATCTCTTTGCCTGGCTCGCAGTGGATCCTCTCATTTCTCTACCTGTGACTTATTGATTGACTGACCCAAGACAAGTATGTGACCAGTGAAGTCAGTATCCCAAGCCTGTATATTTGTTCTGGGCTAGTGATTGAATATGGGCTAAAGTTAGAGACTCAGTATGGAAGCCATAAAACTAGCATTTTCCAGAGGTAATCAACAATGGAACATGTGTACTTATTACATAACATCATGGCTTTAAATTATGTTTCTCATTTACATGTATATTCACCCAGTTCTTCAACCGCCTATTATTTAAGTATAGAAGATCGGCATTCTGTAGAATACAGTCTAAGCTGTTGTAGCTTCAGCTGGCTGATTTTTCTTCCAATGTTTACAGTCTTCCTGCATGTGAGTGGACATGCAGTTAAATCATGTTTGCATCTGTCTGTATTCAGTCAGATGCTTTGTATCAAAAAAGTCTACAAATTATCCTGATAGTCAGTCCAGTAGCAAAAAAAATCTGATTGTTCTGTTAAGTGACTGTTGAGAAGGAAATGGTGTGTAACTATTGTGAATTTCCTCAAAGTTTTTATCTGAATTATTTATAAAGAGAAAACTTTGGCATATTTTGAAATATAAATTCGAAGAATAGAGTCGGCAAGTCCAAACGTCTTTGTTGTTTCTTTATTGGTGCATAAAAAAAGTGAGTAAGAATATACAGGGGCTCACGCATTCTGGCTTACAAGACTTGATCACAGCAATATATATGAAATATATTTTAACTACCGTATATACTCGAGTATAAGCCGACCCGAATATAAGCCAAGGCACCTAATTTTACCACAAAAAATGGGAAAACGTATTGACTCGAGTATAAGCCTAGGGTGTCTTTCTGCATGTCCATCTGCATGCCTCACTGTGCCTCACTTTGCCTCACTGTGTCCATGTGCATGCCTCACTGTGCCCTTGCCTCACTGTGTCCATGCCTCACTGTGCCCATGCCTCACTGTGTCCATGTGCATGCCTCACTGTGTCCATGCCTCACTGTGTCCATGCCTCACTGTGTCCATGTGCATGCCTCACTGTGTCCATGCCTCACTGTGTCCATGCCTCACTGTGCCCATGCCTCACTGTGCCCATGCCTCACTGTGTCCATGACTAGACTGATGTTTAACATGGGAGTCTATTGAAGGGGTGCCCGGCTTTAAAAAAAATGGGTGCTCCCCGGCTGTAGGTCCCCCGGACAACAAACCTTGCACACTTGTAGAGGAGAAATTGGGCTACATGTGTGCCAAGTTCTGGGTCCAGGGGACCTACGACCGGCTGGTACCGTGTCCCCAAAATCACCAGAAAAATTACAGTTTAACATGGGAGTCTACGGAAGGGGTGCCCGAGTTTGAAAAATTGGTGCTCCCTGGCTGTAGGTCCCCCGGACAAGAAATTTTGCACACTTATAGAGGAAGAGTGGGGCTACATGTGTACCAAGCTTGGGGTCCAGGGGACCTACGGCCGGCTGGTACCGGGTCCCCAAAGTCCGGGAGATCAGGCGCAAAAAGGTGACTCGAGTATAAGCCGAGGGGGGCATTTTCAGCACAAAAAAATGTGCTGAAAAACTCGGCTTATACTCGAGTATTTAGCATCCATAAACATCCTCCCATGATCGCGTTGCCCGGGCACCCCTGCAGCGTGTGGGCGACGCGCTCTGTGTCCAATGACAGCTGTAACATGGATGTAAACACAAGCCGGTTATCAGCTTTCCTTTCCTCATGCTGACAGTGTGAGAAGAGAAGAAGAAAGCCGATAACTGGCTTGTGTTAAAGGGACTTTGGCATTGATAATCAGGGCACTGATTATCAGTGTCCTGATTATCAGTGCAGTCCCACAAGTTCCCACCAGTGCTGTTAATCAGTGCCCATGAGTGCAGCCAATCAGTGATACCAATCAGTGGATTTTCATCAGTGTCACATATCAGTGCTGCCCATCAGTGCCACCTACCAGTCCCTATCAGTGCCCACCAGTGTCACCTATCAGTGCCCATCAGTGATGCCTATCAGTGCACTTTAGTGCCACTTATCAGTGCCCATCAGTGCCACCTATCAGGGCAGTCCCAACAGTGCCTCCTCATCAGTGCCCACCAGTGCCACCTCATCAGTGCCCATCAGTTCCACCTATCAGTGCTGCCTCATCAGTGCCCATCAGTGCAGCCTATCAGTGCACATCAGTGAAGCCTCAGAGTCATCAGCAAACATCAGTGAAGGAGAAAAATTACCTGTTTGCAAAATTTTATAACAAACTATGAAAATATTTTATTTATTTTAAAAAATGTCGTTCCTTTTTGTTTGTTTAGCAAAAAATAACAATACAGTGGTAATTAAATACTACCAAAAGAAAGCTCTATTTGTGTGAAAATAAATGATAAAAATGTCATATGAGTACAGTGTAGCATGACCACACAATAGTCATTCAAAGTGCGACAGTGCTGAAAACTAAAAATTGGCCTGGGCTGGAAGGGGGTAAAAGTGGTTAAACCTATTCTGTATAAACTAGAAGCCTTTTAATGCCTATAGATTCTGTCTTAGCTTGGAGTAACTGTTTTCTATACATATAGATACCCATCTGCATTTAATAAACCAAGTGTGTGCATATAATAAATTATTTGTAACAATTTTAAATAAATGACTACATAATACATGTCAGCAGGGTGCAACCTGTGGGATGAGTCCTCAATTGGGGTCCAGCTCAAACACATCAACCAGGCCTATCATTTTTCCTGTATTGTATGTTCTTGAATAGGGTTAAGCGAACCCGAACTGTAAAGTTCGGGTTTGTACCGGACTTTTGGGTTTTTGGTACCCGGACCCGAACCCGAACAATTTACTGTATGTTCGGGTTCGAGTTCGGTGTTCAGCAATGTATTGGCGCATTTTAAAAAGCTGCAGGGCAGCCAATCAACATTCGTTTAACTCGTGTGCCCTTAGAAGCCATCACAGCCATGCCTACTAATGGCATGGCTGTGATTGGCCAGTGCAGCATGTGACCCAGCCTCTATATAAGCTAGAGGCACATAGCACAGCACGTCACTCTGCTGTAGGGAAAGGTTGCTGCTGCTGCTTTGAGGGAGAGAATTATATAGGAGTCCTGATTCAGAAATCAAATTACTCAGCGATCTACCTTAATTGGGTTGTGAGGGTGCAGTGCACAATCTTTTTACCCTGCCCTGAGCCCAGTGCCAGAGAAAAGATAACTTTTATGCGTCTGTTAGTTAGGTTGGCGTCGGCGGGCATTTTATGCAAGCTCAGTGCACCAGCACTGCATATGTTACTGTGAGATACACCCTTTAGATACTGTTGGTCTATTCTGCTATTCTAAAAACACCCATTTAGGCCAAAAAAATGATATTTTGCTGTGTTTCCTGCATATCTGTATTTAGTGAGAGACACACTTTAGATACTGTTGTTTTATTCTGCTATTCAAAAAAAATAAAAAATTTAGGACAATTTAGGTGATTGGTTGCTACGCAGCGGGGCGGTCCTTGCAATCAATCACTTACTCTTAACTTAAAAAGTTTCCCGCCCATTGTCCACAGTGGCCGCGCTGCACGTCTTTTGTGTATAAGGTAGGGTTCTGTGGGGAGGGGGAAGTTCTGTGCTGTTATGAGGACAGGAGTCTGCTATCTAGAGGGGTCTGTGAGGGGGGGACCAGTCTGTGATGGTAGGGGACCAGTCTGTAAGGGGGGACCAGTCTGTAAGGGGGGGACCAGTCTGTGTTGGGAGGGGACCAGTCTGATGGGGTGGACCAGTCTGTGATGGGGGAGCAGTCTGTTATGGGAGGGGACCAGTCTGATGGGGCAGACCTGTCTGTGATGGGAGGGGACCAGTCTGATGGGGGGGACCAGTCTGATGGGGCGGACCAGTCTGATGGGGTGGACCAGTCTGTGATGGGGGAGCAGTCTGTTATGGGAGGGGACCAGTCTGATGGGGCAGACCTGTCTGTGATAGGAGGGGACCAGTCTGATGGGGGGGACCAGTCTGATGGGGAGGACCAGTCTGATGGGGCGGACCAGTCTGTGATGGGGGGTACCAGTCTGATGGGGTGGACCAGTCTGTGATGGGGGGACCAGTCTGATGGGGCGGACCAGTCTGTGATGGGGGGACCAGTCTGATGGGGCGGACCAGTCTGTGATGGGAGGGGACCGGTCTGTGATAGGAGGGGACCAGTCTGTGATGGGGGGACCAGTCTGATGGAGGGGGACCAGTCTGATGGGGCAGACCAGTCTGTGATGGGAGGGGACCAGTCTGATGGAGCGGACCAGTCTGTGATGGGAGGGGACCAGTTTGTGATGGGGGACCAGTCTGATGGAGAGGGACCAGTCTGTGATGGGAGGGGACCAGCATGTGATTGGGGACCAGCCTGTGATTGGAGGGACCAGTCTGTGATGGGGGACCAATCTGTGATGGGGGGACCAGTCTGTTAGGGGAGGGCAGTCTGTTATGGGGGGGACCAATCTGTGATGGGGGACCAATCTGTGATGGGGGGAACCAGTCTGATGGAGGGGGACCAGTCTGATGGAGGGGGACCAGTCTGTGATGGAGGGGGACCAGTCTGTGATGGGGGACAAGTCTGTGATGGGGGGACAGTCTGTGGTGGGGGGACCAGTCTGTGATGGAGGTATGAGATGAGGGGCCTGTGATGTGCACAAGAGGCTGCGATGTGGAGGATATCATGTGGAGTCATAGCACCAATATGACACTCGGACCTCCACTAGAAGAACATTTTTCTGACCGGACCCCCTTGAATTTTAATTCACTACCCTTGTGCTATAGCATTGCTTGGGCATTACGGGAACATGTTAAGATAGAAATATGGAAGTTGTAGATGTCATTTTTGGCTTTTTCTGAATTCACACTTTCTAAGATTTATTTATTCTCGACTATTCCTTTCCAGTGCTATTTTTTATTTACAGCACATAAAGAAAGCTTTATTTCTTTGTGTTTATCACTGTCATGAGTTTTCTTTGTTCCGACTGCTCTAAAGTAATAAACGATGAACTCTGATTGGCTACTGTAGGTTACAGTAGACAATTTCTATTTAAACTGCCTAAATATATGTCTGTTTACCATATGAAAATGCTGCAAGTCTATGTGCCTCTACACACATTTTCTTGTAAGTTACTAGTCATTTACATGGTTCTAATTATGATTTTTTTTGTGCTGTGGAGGCATAGTATTTGTAGTTGTATACTGCTATCAGCAAAATTACATTATTGTGCAGTAAGCTTGGCAACCTAAGGTTTTAGAACCTAACAAGGCATTTTATTAGGTACAGTACAGTACTAATGCAGTGCTATATCCAGGGTGCCAAATGAAGAAGAGTGCCACACCACCCAGCAGTTGGGATGGTGCCAGGGTTACCACCTATTCTTATTTTGATGGATAATTGGTAAAAAGCACCCTGAATTCACATATCCATAAACGTCAGTGGATGGGAGAAATTGCCCAGCAGATTGGCAATGCAATGAGTGGCCTAGCCTGTATCTCCACTTCCCCCTGACACACCTGCTGCTTTTATTGATGCTGGTGGTCGGTTGCTAGGAATGTTCAATGGCATGCTTGCTCCAGCATTTAGAAGGTGGATGGAACATCCACTTGGAGAACTGCTCCCAGTATTCCACCTCTCAGCTTTTTACCTTGCTGCCTGCCACACTGTGAATGAGAACTCTGATATAAGGGGAAACTCTGAAGAGTCTGATGTAAGAGGGGACCCAAGTCTCCAGGGAACTCTGGGGACACTGATGCAAGGGATAACTCTGGGATTTTGACGTGAGAGATAGCTTTGGGGACTCTGATGTAAGGGGTAACTCTGGGAACCCTGTTGCAAGGGGAACTCTGATGGGCAGCAGTCCTAGTGTGTATGTGTGGGACCAGGGTGATGACATCCCGCTGGGAGGGGTCAGGCGCCATCTTGCTGAACTAACACAGCTTCACTGTGTATATGCATGCTGTAAATAGGAACTTGGATGTGTCTCTGGGCATTGTGAGTGTTATACCTTTTTTATTTTTTTATTAAAAAGTCACTGGCAATACTACACTGTTGGATGTTATTTGCATGTATCTCTTTGAGCTTTTATTTCTGCGAGAACTGTGGGATATGGATATGTGACCTGGGTGCTGCTGATCTGTTGCCTATGTGATTGGCCCAAGCCAATTTTCAGCTTTCAGCGCTGTCACTGTTTAAATGACAATTGCATGGTCATGCTACACTGTACCCTAAAAAATTTGTTATAATTTTTTTCCCACAAATAGAGCTTTATTTTGGTGGTATTTGATCACCTCTGGGGTTTTTATTTTTTGCTAAACAAATAAAAAAAGACCTAAAATGTTGAAAACAAAAAAAGTTTTTCTTTGTTTCTGTTATAAAATTTTGTAAATAAGTAAGTTTTCTCCTTCACTTATGGCCACTAATGAGGCTGCACGAACGGGCACTGATAAGGTGGCACTGATGGGCACTGATGAGGTGGCACCAATGAGGTGCCACTGATGAGGTGGCACTGATGAGCACTGATGATGGGCATTGATATGCAACACTGGTCACTGATAGGCGGCACTGATGGGCACTGATACGCAGCACTGATATGCAGCACTGATGAGCACTCATAGGTGGCACAGTTGGGCACTCAGAGGTTGCACTAATGGGCACTGATGGGCACTGAAAGGATGTACTGATGGGTACTTATAGGTGGCACTGATGGATGGGCACTGATGGACACTGATGGGTGGCACTGATGGACACTGATAGATGGCACTGATGGCAGTACTGCTATGGAGGCACTGGCAGGCATTGCTGATGGGCACTAATTGTCATCATATATGGGCACACAATGGCATCATATATGGGCACACATTGGCATCCCTGGTGGCCATGGGTGGCATACCCGGTGGTCATCAGTGGTGGCCATCCCTGGTGGTCCTGGTGGCATCCCTGGTGGGCATCCTTGTGGGGGCTGTGCTGATAATCAATCAGCGCAGACCCCCCCTGTCAGGAGAGCTGCCGAACGGCTCACATCTACTCGCGTCTGTCAGACGCTAGTGAGGAAAAGCCGATACATGGCTTTTCCTGTTTACACCGTGATCAGCTGTGATTGGACATAGCTGATCACATGGTAAAGAGCCTCCGTCAGAGGCTCTTTACCCAGATCGGAGATGCGGTGTGTCAGACTGACACACCACATCAACAATCACAGCGCTGCGGCGCCAGCTTGTTAACCTGATCACGTCATATGACGTCCGGTCAGGATAACAGAACCACTTTCACAATGTCATATTGCTATATGGTGGGCGGGAAGTGGTTAAAAATGCTTTTGACCACCTTTATTACTTTAAGGGGTCCATCACATCAGGTGAGTAGACATCTGATTGGGCACGTGGCTGATATTCTTTGGTGGTAGTTCATGATGGAAGATTTCTGACACTGTGGAAGATGTACCTTTATTGGAGGCACATGAACTGTGGTGGCTGTTTTTTTCTGAACTTACAACCAAACTGGATTATATATGGGACTGTTTTCACCTTTTAAATTTACACACAAAATAGAATGTGACAACTCCAAATCCTGTTATATCTCTTGGAAATCTCAGTGGAAACTGGTGGGCATGATAACAAAATTTCAGACTTATAGAACTACAACTGGTATATACTGAATAAGACTAAGAGGAGCAGAAAGCAGCAGTTTAATTGCACAGCACAGGTGAAGGAGCCTGAGGGTTGTGTAATATATTATATAAGAATCCCAAAGCAAATACCATGAGAAAGGTGTTGCTGGAGTTTTGTGATTTAACCACTTACCAACCACAATGCATATATATATATATATATATATATGTTGTGGTTTGCAAGTGATGTACCGGGATTATGTCTGAAGATATCAGCCATAACCCTGGTACTGTTTTTTTATGCAGGCGGCTGGCTTTCGCATGAAACTGGTCCAAAGGGCTCATGAACGGAACGGTTTCCGAGGTGGCGTTTCGCTTGCCGGTGTTTCTCTGGCTTACTGTTTCCGCCGGTTCGCTTAAGAGAAACCTTCCGACAGTGAAGCCGGCTGCTCCCATAGGTGATCAAAGAGTTAACACTCTTTGACCAACTGGCCCAACTCCATGGCCTTGGAGGACCGGAGAAACACCATGGCATCACTTCCAGTCCAGGCTGGAAGAATATATATATATATCTTTTTTTAAAGCGAAAGATCAATTTTTTTTGATCTTTTGCTTTTAAGAGCCCTTTCACACTGTAGCGCCCATAGCGTCGGCGGTAAAATTCCGTTATTTTTACTGCCGACGCTATGGGCGGATATGCGGCGCATTTCGGCCACTAGCGCATTGCAGGCGGTATAGCCGCGCTGTGTCATTCATTTCAATGGGCAGCAGCGGTGGAGGAGCGGTAAACACACCGCTCTTACACCGCTGCAAAGATGTGGCTAACAGGACTTTTTCTAACTTCCTGCTAGCGCAACGCACCCTTATGCTTTCACACTGGAATGAATGTGGCAGCAGTTTAGCAGCATTTTGCAGGCGCTATTTTTAACGCTATAGCGCCTGCAAAACGCTCCAGTGTGAAAGGGGTCTAAAGGTTAAAGTAGAGATTTGGGGTCTTTTTGACAGGGGACTATACGGGTGAGCTAAACCTACTCGGGATCGAGTAGCGACTATCGTACCAGTTTGTGCCTGGACCTATCTCTCAAACCTTACTGTCCTTTCTCTCATCCACCTTTCCTGTCTGCTGAACTTGAACTTGCTTATAAAATAAACTCAGCGTTGGAGTTAAAGTGGTGTGGACATTGGTCTTACTGGGGAAAAATAGAGACTTGTCCTTATACTCTAGGAGAAGAGAACCAGTCTGCTGGGATACCTTGCTGCAGGACCCAAAATTGTTAACACCGCTCAACCTCCTCGAACAGGAGGGTACGGGCATATAGCGCGGTGTGACTTGACCTGCAAGTGAGCCGAAGGCAGGAAAAGGTCTGTGTGCTACACGTGGGGGCTCGGGTCTGGGATTCTGCAGCTATACCCCCCCAGAAGTTGGACTTTATTTTCCCGTGTGGCTCCGTGGAGGTCGGCCATTTTGGAGAATTTGAACTATGCCACTTGTGAGAGAAATGGAGGTACAGGCCTAGCTGTATTTCTGACTGCAGAGTTTGTGGGCGTGTCTCAAAAATAGAAAAGCCCGCGAGTTACGTGCAGTGAGAAGAAGAAGGGGGAGGGGCCCCCGCCAAGAGTGTGTTGCACGTGGTGTCTTTGGCGCCAAAAATACAGATTGGACTAGTGAGTTAGCAACATGTCTACCGCCCCTTGGATTTCTGTTTCATCGGGACCTCGTGTGTTCCCACCTGTTCCATCCATGGACGTTAGGGATGAGCCGAACACCCCCCGGTTCAGTTCGCACCAGAACTTGCGAACGGACCGAAAGTTCACACGAACTTTAGAACCCTATTAAATACAATGGATGCGAACGTTCGAAATCAAAAGTGCTAATTATAACGGCTAATATGCAAGTCATTGTCCTAAAAAGGGTTTGGGGACCCGGGTTCTGCCCAAGGGGACATGTATCAATGCAAAAAGAAGTTTTAAAAACTGCAGTTTTTTCGGGAGCAGTCATTTTAATGATGCATAAAGTGAAAAAAAAGTGAAATATTCCTTTAAATATCGTACCTGGGGGGTGTCTAAAGTATGCCTGTGAAGTGCCATGTGTTTCCCGTGTTTAGAACTGTCCCTGCACAAAATGACATTTCTTTTTCGTACATCACGGGATACAGAGCGACTTAGTCATTACTAATGGGTTATATAGATTACCTTCAGGTGTTGGCACTGGCCAATTCCAAACCGGAAGTACCCTCCCCTATATAAGCCCCTCCCACCCGGGAGCACCTCAGTTTTTTGCCAGTGTCTAAGGTGTTGGCCAAAGAGTAACATGTGTTTTCACTGGGCTTGCGTACAGGTTCTTTTGGGCCTTAGTAAGCTGTTCCGGATCCCACCAAAAAAGCTTCATAGCTAAACGGTCGGTACCCGGGCCTTGCAGCAGAAGAGCAAGGTTTTGCCTGTAATGCTTCTCTTAGGAGGGCTGGACCCTGGGATCCAGAGCTCTGGTCATACCCACGACCAAGATGTTGTCTGTGCAGGGTGCTATACAGGTCCAGGGGAGTGGAATCCTTGGGAACCCGGTCCCTGAAGGTTTAATTACAATGCCTGCCGTGATAGGTGAAGTTTGGACTTCTGTGGACCAAACAAAGTCCTGCGGCGGGGATCAGGTAAGTGGGGGCCCCCAGGAACTTGGTTCTATTGGGGGACCCCCAAGCCTAATTTGTCTTTCTGTCTGTTACCTAACGGTATTCCCGCTAAATATCTGTGTTTGCCTGTAACTACTGAAAATGTAAAATTTTAATAGTAGTCAAGAAAAAAAAAAAAAAAAGGGACCGCGGTACCTGTGTTAAACCACTAGAGGCCGCTGTAGTCCATTTTTCTTGTCATGTGGATCTTTGGTTTTCTCAAGTCAAAAGATCCAGGCAGCTGGTAAGTTTCTCTGTGGGAATCCACTTCCTCTGCCCTGTTGCTGCGCTCATCCACCGCACAGGCCCTCCGGCAAAAAGGGCCCTGGCTCCTAGTCCCCTGTTTGATTTCGAAAAGGGCGCCAATGGCGCACGGGCGCGCGCGCGGGCGCGTGCACGCGCCTCCTATGAAAAAAAGGGGCGGGGCGGGTGGATGACGCTCGATGCGCGCCGCGGCGCTTCTGCGCATGTGCGGGCGTCCCAGCATAGTTAAAAGACACAGTACAAGTGTCAGCTGGATGCAAACAGAGCTAGCAACAAACAGTGGCACACAGAGGCGGTTGATGCAGGCATCCCCATAGAAAGGCACTTTAGTGGACACCAGCTGGTATATAGCAGCACCTGTGTTAGATTATTACCAGCAAAATTGGTGTATGACGACGGGAATACCTCAGCTTTTGTGCTTAAAGGATATGTCGTCCAGACGCTCCGGAAATAGATCTTCCAGGAAGCCAAAGGGGTCTCCATCGGGCTCTGAGGATATTGGGCATGCTTGTACTGCACCAATCTCCCCTGAGAATTCAGAGGTCAGTAGCTGTAGAAACCCCGCAGGAATGCCTGGTGCTGCGGCTGTCCCCAGTCCACCTGCTCCTGTATATATAACAGAGGAGGTTTTATCCTCAACTCTGGGAGGATTGGAAGAGAGATTAACAGCATTGATCGCTGCTTCCCTGTCTCAGGAAAAGCGCGTCCGATCTCCGTCTCCTCCTTCAGAGTGCCTGTTAGTGGAGGAACAGTCCCAGAGATCGACCTACCTGAAGGGGATCAGGATGAGGTTGATTCAGTTATGGAGGAATCAACAGGGGAAGAACCTTTCTCAGCATCTCAGGCTGAAAGATTATGGGTTCAGTCTCTGACTAATATGGTCCGATCAGCATTTAAAATGCCTCTGGCGGAACCACCATCCACTACGGTTTCCTCGCTGGGGTCGCTAAAAGCTCCCCAGGCTGTCTGTTCCTTCCCAATCCACCCTTTATTAGAAGGGCTTATTTACCAGGATTGGGAGCATCCTGATAAAATATTTGCTCCCCCCAAGAGATTTCCGGTGATCTATCCCATGGAGGATAAGTTCATAAAAAAATGGAGGGTCCCTACAGTGGACGCAGCCATCTCTTCTGTTAACAAATCACTGACATGTCCAGTAGATAATGTTCCAATGTCAAAGACCCAATAGATAAAAAATTGGAGTCTTTACTAAAATCTGCTTTCTCTACAGCAAGCATGGTGACACAACCTGCGGTAGCAGCGATTGGAGTCTGCCAAGCAGTGAAAGATCAGTTGAAACAAGTCTTAAGGGACTTACCAGATCAGCAGGCTCTTGCCCTAGCTGACCTGCCTAGAGCCTTGTGTTTTGCGGTGGACGCCATAAAGGATACAATCCAACAGGCCTCCCGCTTTACGCTGTCTATAGTACAGGCTTCTGTGGCTCAAAAACTGGTCTGCTGAAGCTCCCTGTAAAAAACTGCTGGTTAGCTTCCCATTTCATGGAGAACGCTTATTTGGAGAAGATCTGGACAAATATATCCAGAAAATTTCTGCCGGTAAAAGTTCACTCTTACCGGTTAAGAACAAGGGTAGAAGTCCTTCTTTTAAGAGGCCTACTTCTCCAGTCCCTGGCACATCGGCTGTGAAACAGTTCCGACGGCCTCCGCGGTCAAATCCAGGGGGCAGAAATCAGGGACAATCACAGGGTATCAAGAAACCCTGGGTCAAGAGAGGTACAAAACCTCCCCCTAAGTCATGAAGGGTTGCCCCCACTCAGTCGGGTGAGGGGAAGACTTCAGTTGTTCACAGAGACCTGGCGGGACACCATCAGAGATGGGTGATCCCCGCAGTAAGTCTGGGATACAGGCTGGAGTTAAAAGACATTCCTCCTGCCCATTTTATAAGGTCAAACGTGCCAAGCGATCCCCAGAAGAGTGGATCCCTCCTTCTGGCACTAGAGCAACTATTGCCCCAAGGGTAATCATGAAGGTTCCCTTGAAAGAAAACGGGTTCGGGTTTTACTCGAACCTTGTCACAGTCCCCAAACCAAATGGGGACATGAGGCCCATATTGAATATAAAAGGGCTAAACAAGTTCCTACATATCAGGACTTTTTTCGGATGGAGTCGATCCGATCGGTGGCCACCGCCCTACAAGGGCAGGAATGGTTAGCCTCGATCGACATAAGGGATGCTTATTTGCATATTCCCATCTGTCCGGCCCACCAGAAATTTCTACGCCTTGCAGTAGAAGGGCGCCATTTTCAGTTCAGAGCCTTACCTTTCGGTCTGGCCACGGCACCACGAGTGTTCACAAAAATTCTGGCCCTACGATTGGCCAAACTAGGAACACAAGGTGTAACGATAATGGCATATCTAGACGACTTGTTGCTGATAGACCACTCAGTGAAAAAAACTAGAAGTGGTCGTTCACAAGATAATCAAGTATCTGGAATCTCACGGTTGCATTATCAACCGAGACAAGTCAGCCCTAAAACCAGTCAAAAGCCTGGAATACTTGGGGGCTAAGACTGGATTCAAATCAGAGAAAGATTTTCTTACCTCCAGAGAAGGTGTCGTCTTTGAAAGATTTGACCCACTTAGTGGGTACAAAAAAGAAAAACCATCCATACGCCTGTGTATAAGGCTGCTGGGAAAAATGGTGGCTTCATTCGAAGCGGTACCCTACAGTCAATTCCATTCAAGGAACTTGCAGAGGGCCATACTGTCAGCCTGGAACAAAAAAGTTCAGGCTTTAGACTTACCAATGTCCCTGTCCCCTTCCGTTCGCAAGAGCCTCCATTGGTGGTTGGTGCCCCAGAATCTGGGAAGGGAAACCCTTCAGTCCGGTTTCTTGGAAGGTGGTCACTACAGTTGCCAGCCTCATAGGCTGGGGGGCAGTACTGGAGCAATGGTCTCTCCAGGGCAAGTGGTCAGAAGCAGAGAAGGCCCTGCCCACCAATCTCTTAGAGATACGAGCAGCCCGGTATGCCCTAGTAGCATGGACATCCAAACTCCAAGGGTCACCTGTCAGAATTCAATCAGACAATGCCACAGCAGTGGCATATATCAATCTCCAGGGTGGCACCAGGAGTCGTGCAGCCCAGAGGGAAGCGAAATGCATCCTGGAATGGGCAGAAAGGTATGTCACAGCCATATCCGCGGTTTTCATCCCAGGAGTGGAAAATTGGAGAGCGGACTTTTTTAAGTCGCCAGCAATTATGCCCGGGGGAATGGTCTCTTCACCCCGAGGTTTTCTAGGCAATATGCCAGCGGTGGGGAACACCGGATGTAGATCTGCTAGCATCCAGATTCAACGCAAAGGTGGACAGATTTGTGTCTCGCACAAAGGATCCCCTAGCTTGCGGTTCGGATGCCCTAGTGTTCCCTTGGGATCAGTTCAAGCTGATATATGCATTCCCACCGCGATTAATCCGCAGAATAAGGGTAGAAAAGAAACGAGTGATTCTGGTGGCTCCAGCGTGGCCCCGAAGGGCATGGTACGCGGAGATTGTAAAAATGTCAGTGGGAAGTCCTTGGACCCTCCCACATCGTCCGGACCTGCTTTCGCAAGGACCGATATACTACCCTTCCTTACCAGCCCTAGGTTGACGGCCTGGCTATAGAAGCCCACATTCTAAAAAAGAGAGGGCTCTCTAATCCTGTGGTATCTACCATGATCAATGCCAGGAAGCCGGTATCCAGGCAGATCTATTATAGGATCTAGAAGGCGTACATCACGTGGGGTGAGGCCAGGAAATGGCATCCACGTAAGTACGCAATAGGTAGGATTCTGGACTTCCTACAGTGGGCTGTACATAGGAAGCTTGCCTTGAGTACTATCAAGGGTCAGACGGCCTTGTCAATATTTTTTTTTTTCAAAGGCCCTTGGCTTTGCATTCATTAATCAAAGCTTTCATACAAGGAGTGATGCGTATTAGCCCTCCGGTTAGTATTCCCATATGTCCATGGGACTTATACCTGGTTCTGTCGGTTCTACAGAAACAACCATTTGAACCATTGCGGCACATTTTCTTGGTTCTTTTTACCAGGAAATTGATTTTCTTAGTAGCCATTTGTTCGGCTAAAAGAGTATCGGAATTAGCCGCCTTGTCCTGTAAGGAGCCATATCTGGTTATCCATAAGGACAGAGTAGTATTACGTCCTCATCCAGCCTTCTTCCTAAGGTGGTATCGAGGTTCCATTTGAACCAAGATGTGGTTCTTCCTTCCTTTTTCCCCAAACCTAGTTCGGTAGAGGAAAAGTTATTGCATTCTTTGGATGTAGTAAGAGCAGTTAAAGCTTATCTTAAAGCCACTGCTCAGATTCGCAGAACGGATACTTTGTTTGTTCTGCCGGAAGGCCCCAGAAAGGGTCAGGCAGCATCAAAAATCTACTTTAGCCAAGTGGATTTGACAGGTCATAATACAAGCCTATGGCTTGAAAAGGAGACCGCCTCCGTTCAAAGTTAGGGCGCACTCCACAAGAGCAGTTGGAACTTCATGGGCAGTGCATCACCAAGCCTCCCTGGCTCAAGTACTGTAAGGCCACAACATGGTCCTTAGTACACACGTTTACTAGATTCTACCAGGTAGACGTCAGAAGTCAGGAGGATGTCGCCTTTGGGCGCAGTGTGTTGCAGGCCGCAAAAGAGCCTCATGCCTGATGGCGCCCAGCTTATGTATCCCTCCCCTCATTTGGCCTTGCTTTGGGACGTCCCATTAGTAATGACTAAGTCGCTCTGTGTCCCGTGATGTACGAAAAAGAAAAAGGGATTTTTATAACAGCTTACCTGTAAAATCCTTTTCTTGGAGTACATCACGGGACACAGAGCTCCCACCCCTCTTTTTGGGACACTTATTGCTTGGCTACAAAACTGAGGTGCTCCCGGGTGGGAGGGGCTTATATAGGGGAGGGTACTTCCGGTTTGGAATTGGCCAGTGCCAACACCTGAAGGTAATCTATATAACCCATTAGTAATGACTAAGTCGCTCTGTGTCCCGTGATGTACTCCAAGAAAAGGATTTTACAGGTAAGCTGTTATAAAAATCCCTTTTTCTAAAGGAAAAAAAAAGCCATTTAAAACTGCTTGCGGCTTTAATGTAATGTCTGGTCCCGGCAATATGGATGAAAATCATTGAGAAAAATGGCATTGCTACCCTATCACCCCCCCACCCCCCAGCGCATTACCTGCCCGTTTGGGACTTGTATTGATATTAAGGGGAACCCCGTACCAAAAATAAAAAAAGGCCCTATATACTCTGAACAGCAGTATACAGGCGGTGCAAACAAGACAGGGACTGTAGGTTTGTTCTTAAGTAGAATCTTTTTCTAATTTGGAGCAGGTAAATTTTTTAAGTGTAGCTCTAGCCAAAAAATCTATTTTTAAGCTTTTTGGAGAACATAGGGAAGGGTTATCACCCCTGTAACATTTGTTGTGCTGTCTGTGCACCTGTTCAGAACATTTCACCTCACTTTCCGTCCCAATGACAAATGTTTTTGGAAAAGTGGGGTTTTTATTGAAACAAGAATTCGTGATAAAGCATCAGTAGAGAGGAGACACCTTTTTCCCATATTAACTTTTACAGGAGAGAATTTCCCTTCCTAGGGGTAGATTTCCTCTCACTTCCTGTTGTCTCCTTCCGTTTGCAAGTAGGAGTCGTTTGTAAGTTGGATGTTTGAAAGTAGGGGCCTGCCGTATATACTCTGCAGAAATTTGCCCCTTAGGTGTTGGTGTTGCCACAACACTGTAAGCCCTCACAGTTACTCTTGGTGGGCGCTGGAACGCCCTGCTGTGAACTATTATATCAGGAATTGTAATTACATGCCATTGTTGAACAGTGGTAGGAAAAATTGAGCCTTTGGTGGTGGTGCTGGTGCCACAACACTGTAAGCCCTCACAGTTACTCTTGATGGGCGCATAAATGGGCCCTGCTGTGAATTATTAGATCAAGAATTGTAATTGCATGCCCCTGTTGAACAGGGGCTGAAAAATTGGGCCCTTGGTGGTGGCGGTGGTGCTGGTGCCACAAGACTGTAAGTCCTCACAGTTACTCTTGGTGGGCGCAGGAATGGGCCCATCTGTGAAATATTAGATCAAGAATTGTTATTACATGCCCCTGTTGAACAGGGGCAGAAAAATTGGGCCTTAGGCACTGGTGCTGGTGCCACAACACTTCAACCCATCACAGATACTGTATTTGGAGCGCAGCAATGAGCCCTGTTGCAAAGCATTGCATCAAAAAAATGTATTTTACGCCCCTGTTAAACGGGGGCTGAAAAATTGGGCCTTAGCCACTGGTGCCACAACACTTCAACCCATCACAGATACTGTATTTGAAGCGCAGCAATGAGCCCTGTTGCAAAGTATTGCATCAAAAATTTTAATTATACGCCCCTGTTAAACAGGGGCTGAAAAAATGGGCCTTAGCCACTGGTGGCGGCACCCAGAACCACAAATATTCTTCCAAGCTATCGGCAGGATCATTGAGGAGGAAGAGGATAGTCAGTCAACATAACAGGACAGTCACTCAGCATCAGCATAGACAGTCTTGAAGGGATGTGACATTTCAAAAAAAATTATTCGATTACATCAGCTTCAGGTGCTTGGTAGCTGGTGGTGATCCAAGACTGGTTCATCTTTATGAAGGTCAGTCGATCAACCGAGTCAGTGGACAGGCGCACCCTGTGATCAGTTACAAAGCCACCAGCAGCACTGAATGTGCGTTCCGAAAGAGCGCTGGATGCAGGACAGGCCAGTAGCTCAATTGCATACTGTGCAAGCTCTGGCCAGTGATCCATCCTCAAGACCCAGTAAGCCAGAGGATGTTCGGTGGGAAAGGTGTCCAAGTCTGTCCTTGCCCCTAGGTATTCCTGGACCATGTAAATCAGACGCTGGCGATGGTTGCTGGAACCGATCATACCATGGGGCTGCGTACTAAAAAATTGTCTGAACGCATCGGTCAGACGGCCACCTTCCCCACCGCTCCTTCTTTGACTGACCGAAGCCTCAGCAACTCGTTGTCCAGGACCAGGAGTTTGTAACCTCCCAGTCTCTGGTGAACGCGTTGCACAGACCTTTCTGCAATGCCTCCCGGAGATGTCTCATCCTCTGCTCCCTCAGCGACGGCAAGATAAGGTCTGCAACCTTAACCTTGTACTGTGGATCAAGGAGAGTGGCCAGCCAGTAATGGTCCCTCTCCTTGATCCGAAGAATACGAGGATCCTTCCGCAGGCTTTGCAGGATCAGGGAGGCCATGCAGCGTAGGTTAGCTGAGGCATTCAGTCCGGAGTCCTCTAGGTCACTAAGGACGACATGATCCGCAGCCACCTCCTCCCAGCCACGTACAAGTCCACGGGTTTCTTGGGACTGTAAATCATTCCTAAAAGACTGCTGCTCTTGATGCTGAGTGCCAGGTTCTACCTCCATGCTGACACAATCCTCCTCCTCCTCCTCGTCCTCTTCCTGTGTGATGGGTGAGACAGAAGGAACACTGTCTGGGTAAAGGGGGCCTTGAGAGGCAAGGAAGTCCTCCTCTTCCTGCTTCTGTTCTGCTTCAAGTGCCCTGTCCATTATTCCACGCAGCGTATGCTCCAACAGGTGGACAAGAGGTACAGTGTCACTGATGCATGCACTGTCACTGTTCCCCGTCCTCGTGGCCTCCTCAAATGGTGCCAGGACAGTGCATGCATCCCTGACCATGCCCCACTGGCGTGGAGAAAAAAAACCGAGCTCCCCTGACCCTGTCCTGGTGCCGTAGTCGCACAGGTACTCATTGATGGCCCTCTGCTGCGTGTGCAGCCGCTGCAGCATGGCCAACGTTGAGTTCCACCTGGTGGGCATGTCACATATAAGGCGGTTCTTGGGCAGGTTCAACTCCTTTTGCAGCTCAGCCAGCCGAGCACAGACACATGGGTCAGTTGTCCCTGTTGGAGGGCGGAGAGGAGGTTGGTGCCATTGTCGCAAACCACCATTCCTGGCTTAAGCTGGCGTGGCGTCAACCACCTCTCGGCCTGCTTCTGCAGAGCTGACAGAACCTCTGCCCCAGTGTGGCTCCTGTCCCCCAAACACACCAGCGCAAGCACGCCATGGCATCTTTTTGCCTGCGTACTTGCGTAGCCCCTTGAACGCCTACCGCTGGTTCCGAGGACAAAGCACAGGAAGAGGCCATGGAGGAAGAAGAAGAGGAGGGGGTAGAGGAGAGAGGTGTGTCACAACCAGTAGTAGCATTTTGGAGGCATGGCGGCGGAACAACCTCCAACACTACTGCACCCTGTCCTGCATCCTTCCCAGCTGCCAAAAGAGTGACCCAATGGGCCGTGAAAGAAAGGTACCGTCCCTGTCCATGCCTGCTGGACCATGAGTGAGCTGTAATATTCATCTTACTGCTGACCGCCCTGTCCAGCGAGGCATGGACATTGCCTTCCACATGCCGGTAGAGAGACGGAATCGCCTTCCGTGAGAAAAAGTGGTGTTTGGGAACCTGCCACTGAGGAACCGCACATTGTTACATAGTTACATTGTTACATAGTTACATAGTTAGTCAGGTTGAAAAAAAGTCCATCCAGTTCAACCATAAAAAAATAAATAAATAAAATAAAAAATATCGTACAATCCCATATACCCAATTCTATACCCACAGTTGATCCAGAGGAAGGCAAAAAACCCCAGCAGAGCATGATCCAATTTGCTACAGCAGGGGAAAAAATTCCTTCCTGATCCCCCAAGAGGCAATCGGATTTACCCTGGATCAACTTTACCTATAAATGTTAGTACCCAGTTATATTATGTACATTTAGGAAAGTATCCAGGCCTTTCTTAAAGCAATCTACTGAGCTGGCCAGAACCACCTCTGGAGGGAGTCTGTTCCACATTTTCACAGCTCTTACTGTGAAAAAACCTTTTGTATTTGGAGATGAAATCTATCTTCCTCTAGACGTAAAGAGTGCCCCCTTGTCTTTTGTGTTGACCGTAAAGTGAATAACTCAACACCAAGTTCACTATATGGACCCCTTATATATTTGTACATGTTAATCATATCCCCCGTTATTCTCCTCTTCTCAAGAGTGAATAAATTCAGTTCCTCTAATCTTTCCTCACATTGCACAAACTCATGGAAGGGGGCAGAGTCTAGCAACTGAAAAGGCAGCAGTTGAAGTGCTAGCAATTTAGCCAAGCTAGCATTCAACCGCTGGGCATGTGGATGGCTGGGAGTGAACTTCTTTCGACGGTCCAGCAGCTGGGGCAGGGAAATTTGCCTGCTACAATTGGACATCGATGTACTGCTAGCAGAGTGCCCGCAAGTACTTGGCTGTGACACATCTAATTCTACACCTTCATTCCTCTCAGTGCAGGTTTCAGAGAGGACTGAAGGTATAGTGGGGTTGGAGATCCCAGCTGATGAGGAGCAAGGAGAGGTCCGCTTTGTTCTTTGGTGTGGGTCTTTAAGGTACGCTTGCCAATGAGCTGCATGGCAGGTCAACATATGTCTGGTCAAGCACGTGGTGCCCAAGCGGCTGATGTTTTGGCCACGCGAGTTACGCTTGAGACATATGTTGCAAATAGCAGCGATGCGATCTGATGCACTCGACTCAAAAAAGGCCCACACCAAAGAACTTTTGGAATAACGGGCAGAGGCAGCGCCCTGCACAGGCGGAGCTCTGCGGTGTGATTCAGTCAGTGTGCTGCCCTTACGCTGGCCCCCAGAGGGCATCCTGCCTCGTTGGAGATGTGCCTCCTCCTCATCCTCCTCCTCCTCCTCCTCTCTCCTATCAGGCACCCATGTGGAGTCAGTGACTTCATCATCCCCTCCCTCTTGATCACTGGAGCAAACCTGGCAGTATGCTGCAGCTGCTGGAACATGACTGCCAGATTGCTGTCCTTCTTCAGCATCCCCTCTCTCTGCACTCACGCTACTGCCTTCCTCTAGCTGTGTATCATCATCAGACCCTTCAAAACGCTGAGCATCCTCCTGGAGCATGTACCCAACACTGTGCTCAAACAGTTCGGGGGACTCCTCAGGAGGACATGGTGGGTCTAGGGAAGGAGTGACTGATGACATTGATTCGAGGGAAGAGGACGCGTTGGTAGCTGCTTTGCCAGTACCCTGAGTCTGGGTGAGAGAGGATGAGGAGGATGAGGATGGCTTGGTCATCCACTCTACCAAGTCTTCGGCATGATGCGGCTCAACATGTCCAGCTGCCGAAAATAAGGACAAGCGTGTCCCATGGCCACGTGCTGATGACAATGCACTGTATCCATGACCAGCACTGTTGCCCCCAGACACAGAGCCTGCTTGCCCTCTTTTATTGGCTCGCGACTGTCTGCCTCTCCTTGTTGGCCTTCCAGACATTCTAATGGCCTGCAGGGAGATGGGAAAACCAGCAATAAGGGGTAGCTGTAGGTGTATACTGTGCAGGAGGCACACTACACCCACTGTAACTGCTGCAGATGCCTGCCTGTGTTACACAACAGGAAACACAGCAATAAGGGGTAGCTTCAGGTGTATAATGTGCAGAAGGCACACTACGCCCACTGTAACTGCTGCAGATGCCTGTTAGTGTAACACAAAAGAAAAAACCCACGAGCAATAAGGGGTAGCTTCAGGTGTATACTGTGCAGGAGGCACACTACACCCACTGTAACTGCTGCAGATGCCTGCCTGTGTCACACAACAGGAAAACACAGCAATAAGGGGTAGATTCGTGTGTATACTGTGCAGGAGGCACACTACACCCACTGTAACTGCTGCAGATGCCTGCCTGTGTCACACAACAGGAAAACACAGCAATAAGGGGTAGATTCGTGTGTATACTGTGCAGGAGGCACACTACACCCACTGTAACTGCTGCAGATGCCTGTTAGTGTAACCCAAAAGAAAAAAAACATGAGCAATAAGGGGTAGCTTCAGGTGTATACTGTGCAGGACGCACACTACACACACTGTAACTGCTGCAGATGTCTGCCTGTGTTACACAACAGGAAAACACAGCAATAAGGGCTAGCTTCAGGTGTATACTGTGCAGGAGGCACACTACACCCACTGTAACTGCTGCAGATGCAAATGCACAAGGTTAATGAAAAAATATCAAAGACACTTTCCCTGCCTATCCTTCTCTGTCCCTACACACCAACACACTACACAAGGCCGCCGCACTGGCGGCCTTTTATAGTGTGGGGCGTGTACTAAACCCCCCTGAGCTATAAATGGCCACAGGCATCCTGCCTGTGGCCAATTATGGCTCTCCTCGCTGCCGGCGCTGTGATTGGCCAAGCATGTGGATTCACAGTGCATGCTTGGCCAATCACAGCGCCGGCAATGCACTGCGATGGCGCAGTGTATTGTGGGCCATTCGCGTCACACGAATTTGGCGCGAATGACCCACAAAGTTCTGGTTTCTCCAAACAGGCGATGTTCGAGTCGAACATGCGTTCGACTCGAACACCGAGCTCATCCCTACTGGACATTGCTCCACTAACTGCCCCCCTAATGGATACAGGGATCCAGCTGAAGCCCCGAGGCTGCTTTACGCTTTACATGTGCAGAGATGCGGAAGCCTTGGGCATGATCTGTCCTAAGTGCCAAGGACTGGTGGTACAGCTTTGGCCCTTTGGAAGATGTACCCAGTGTGGAGAGTTCCTTTTCGAGGTGGATCAACCCACGGAAAAGCCCCGGGTCTACCAGGTAAACTGCCTAACAGGCGCTGCCACTCTGGAAGAGGAAACCTATACTCCCACAGCCATGCCCAGGCACACCACCGTGACTACAAAGGAAGTCAAGGAGGAGGTTCCGGTCACCACAGAGCCTGAGATGAAGAACCCAGTGGATGCTGCCTCCGTAACAACCGAGACCTCTCTTCCACCTCCCAAGCGGAAGGTGGGCTATGTTAAAGCCTCCCGCGGCCGCGGTCGAGGCCCACCCCAGCGCCTACCCGAACCGGAGCTTCGAACCGGAGGGACCTCCAGGAGATCTATGACTGGGGACGATAAGGAGGCTGGGGATATTGCTATGCATGTTGGGAGGAGGAAGAAGCCCGCTCCGCATGTCGGATGGAGTGAGGCTGAAGCCGAATCCCAGGGACTATTGCGGGACCAGTGTGAGGTGGCTACCCTTACTTGCAGTTACAGAGGGTTGACTACCAAAGACCCAACAGGGGTGTCAGCATGAGTAAGGGCCCCGGGTGATCTTAAGTGGACTCAGACAGATAGGAAAAGACTGTTCATAAACCTATCAGATCACCCGACTCGTGCGTGTTACCTGGGAAAGGGGACCAAGAAACTCTGCCAAAACTTGCCCGGTCACAGAGAGACTTGATCGACCGCGTGAGCAGAGATTACGGCTTTGAATTTCCTTATGTACCTTGTGAAGTAATGAAAGAGATAGAGGAGAATAGGGAATCTTGGTACGATGAGGTCGTTTGGAAGTACCTGGCTACCCCTGAGTCCCGGAAATGGAAGGCTCACTTTAACATTCGTGAAGAATTTTTTGCTATCCGGAGGATTTGGGGTTACAGTCGGCATATTTATGCTGACAGGGTGGTTGTTTGTGCTGAATGGGGAGTGGACGTTGAGTATTCAATTACTACCAACGGAAAGAATGGGAAAACTCTTGTCCTCCCAGACCCACACTATTACCTCTAGAGTGAGAACTTGTTTTTTTATATTATTACTCACTCTAGAAACCAAGCTGCCTGAACATATGACTTTGTCCCTGCCAGGGAATCTACTCTGTTGAGGATTGGAGAGCTGTTCTGTGTTTTTTTTCTCCTCCTCCAACAGAAAGAAAGTTTTTAAAAAAAAAAATAACTTTGGGGTAGATTTATCTAGGTTCAAGGTTGAAAGTCGCCGTGTTAAAGATGGGGAATGTTCTATAACATTGATACATTTCCATGTGAGTCAGTGCCAGATGTGATGACGGTTGCACTACCACCAGGTGGCGGTGATTTGCTGAACTTTAATGATTAGGATTAGCAAAAATTTGAGCACTTAGTGAAGGGAGTTGTCTTTCTTCAGGGGGACAGCTCACTTCTTTTGTAAAGCGGTTAGATAGGATGTTTGTTTGTGTGCTGTGTTTTTTTTTCTCTCCCTCTGCAGGTGAACTACTAGTAATTCTGCCAGAGGATGGGCCGAGTGGTAGTTTAGAAGGGGGTGGAACTCGTATATTATGCCATGTAAAATGTGACATTGAGAATGGGATGTCAATGTTTGTACTCTATGTTATCTACCCCTTCCTCTCTTTTATTCTTGCCCTTCCCCATTTTATTTTTCCGGCACAACAATTCAAAATTTTGTACATTTGAAATAAATCTGCGCTTGCTCAGGCTTGAGGAGTGTGAATTTATTTCAGACACTGGGGACAGTGTCTATTTCAGAGGGGGGTGTATGTAGCGCCCCTTTACTTTTCAGGGGTGCTATGTACTTAAATTTAGGGGTTGGTCTGAGCTAGTAGCCAGGCTCAGACCACTTTGATTTGTTAGTACTCGCTTCTGCCTATGTGATGTAGCCTGACGCACAGTTCCCTGTGGCCTGTAGGTGGCACTGCCATATCAGGTCAGGGTTGAACTGTGGGTGACATTGCTATGCCTTAGGGTGTCCTCTCTCGGCAGCGGTATGGTGGGCATGGTTGGCATGCTGTGCATGCCGGGAGAGGATACATAAGGGGCAGACGCTATTCTTTGGGGGTGGAAGTCAGGAGTCTGGAGTGTGAGCGGTTCGTGCCACCTGGCCCTCCAGGCCAGGGGTGCACGTGTGTATCAGTCTCAGGCACCTTTAGCCTGGGGCTGCAACACCACTAGTAGGCCCAGCACCTTTAGCTGGGGCCTATCTCCAAAGGAAGAATCCCAGGGTGCCCAGGAAAAGGGTGGACCCGCTCTAAGAAGAGGAGACCGGGGGAGGACCTTTCAGATGGACCGGTGAGAGTTCACGGTGAAAGAGAGGCCTGGTTACCTTCTGGAGGGATTCAAAGATCCATCACAGGCTTTGCAACGTGCTGTCACTGGCACCTGTTCTTGTGTTGCAACAGCTGAGAAGTTTGGGACTTAAAGATTCTGTGGCAGAGGATCTCCCAATCGTATCTCAAGGAAAACCTAAAGTGAACATTCGAGCATCACTCCGGCTGCTAGGATCCGCTCTTACAGGGGACTATCCAGGTGAGCTAAACCTACTCAGGATCGAGTAGCGACTATCGTACCAGTTTGTGCCTGGATCTCCCAAACCTTACTGTCCTTTCTCTCATCCACCTTTCCTGTGTGCTGAAATTGAACTTGCTTATAAAATAAACTCAGCGTTGGAGTTAAAGTAATGTGGACATTGGCCTTACTGGGGAAAAATAGAGACTTGTCCCTATATTCTAGGAGATGAGAACCAGTCTGCTGGGATACCTTGCTGCAGGACCCAAAACTGTTAACACCGCTCAACCTCCTCGAACAGGAGGGTACGGACATATAGCGCGGTGTGCCTTGACCTGCAAGTGAGCCAAAGGCAGGAAAAGGTCCGTGTGCTACAGTAGTATTAAAGGTTCAGCTTTTTTTCCTTTTTTTTTTAAAACAACCATGTCCTACTTACTAGACATGTGCACACTGAATTATTTTGTTTCGGAATTTCGGTTTCGTCCGAAAACTACATTTATTTAGTTACTCCCGAAATTCGTTTTTATTTATTTTGTTTCATTAAAAAATCGGAATTAAGGTCGAATCTGTCATTTCAAGGCTTATGGTGTCTGTCGGATGTTCTAAGAAGATTCAACGAAGCAGCTAAACTGTACGACGCTGCAATCATACATTTCCGATTGAATGCTCTGCCCACAAGCTATAGTAGAATTCTAATGTTGTATGACTTGTAATAATTATATTTATTAATTATTATTACTAGTCAACCAACATTAGAATTCTTATATAGCCTATGCGAAGAGCATTTGACCATAAATGTCCACTCACGGCGATCGTATGCTTCGTCGAATCTTCATGTCTCTATAATGTCAAATCTTTTCTCTCTATGTTGACTTATCTTGGACTAATAGAGTTGGGTTAGACACATTCAACCGCAGGTTTGATAGACACAGATCGCTATTGTTACTGTCATGTCGAATCTTCTATCTATCTATCTATCTATCTATATAGAACTGTTGTCGCAAAGAAACAAAAATAAAGCATTTTTTATTTCGGATCTTTCGGATTTCAGATTCTGCGCGTTCGTTATCGTTTGTTAAAACGAACGCGAAAATCCCGGAAAATTCGAACGAAAATGCATTCGGATGAAAACAAATGCACATGTCTAATACTTACCTACTCTGTGCAGTCGTTTTAAACAGAGTACCCCCGATCCTCCTCTCCTAGGTTTCCCGCCAGCACTCCTGGCTCCTCCTTATTGACCAGTGCCCCCAATAGCAAGCTGCTTGCTATGGTGCTATGGGGGCACTGGTGGATGCTCACTCCTGAGCCCTGCTCTATGCATTCATAAGACACATAGAGCCACTTCTCGACCCCCACATTCTTCTCATTGGCCAATGGCTCCCGCTGCTGTCTCATTCAATGAGGAGAGGGAGTCCCGGTACAACCAAGGTTCTTGTGCACATTGCTGGATCGAGAGGGAGCTCAGGTGCGTATTTAGAGGGGACTGTGAGGAGAGCAGCACACAGAAGGGGTTTTACCTTCAAACATAGAGTGCATGGAGGTAAAAAAAACCTTCAGCCTTTACATCCACTTTAAAACGATTCTAAACCTATTTTTTAACAAACCTGTCATACTTATTAGCTCTGTGCAATGGTTTTGCACATAGCAGCCCAGATCCTCCTCTTCTAGGGTCCCCTGATGCCTTCTCAGGTTCTCCTGGCTCCTCCCCCATGCTGATTGTCCCCATAGCAAGTTGATTTCTATGGGTCCACTTGTATGGGCTCGATCCCAGCTGTACTTTTTGTGTCCATTGACACACAGACCATGGCTCGACCCCAGCCTTGCCCCCGCTTCCCAGTCACTGTCTGTGATTGACATTGGCTCCCGCTGCTGAGCCGAGAGAGACACTTTGCTTGTGCACAGTGCTGGATCTCGATCAGGCTCTGGTAAGTTTAAGAGGACTTGGGGCAGGGCCGATCCTACCTAGGGTGCAGGGGGTGCCTCGCACCCAAGCGGCTGTTAGGTGCCGCAGAGAAGGGGCGCCGAGCCGCCGAGCCGCTGTTCCGCCGGCGCGAAGCTACTGCTTGCACATTGCTGCTAGAATCTATCTACCTAGCAACCAGTGACGTCACGGTCACACACAGGCCGTGGCCGCCCCAGCATTCACAGCGCGCCGCCTCTGCGGCTGGGCCTGGAAATTTAGCTCCGCTCGGCTCCACCCACCTCTGCCTCTGCCATCTTCAGACAGCGTGGCTCAGAGGGAGCGGACAGGGAGCGAGCGCCGAGCAGAGTACTCACTATAGAGTGAGCAGGGCCAATCCTACCTAGGGTGCAGGGGGTGCCTCGCACCCAAGCGGCTGTTAGCTGCCGCAGAGAAGGGGCGCCGAGCCGCCGAGCCGCTGTTCCGCCGGCGCCGAAGCTACTGCTTGCACATTGCTGCTAGAATCTATCTACCTAGCAACCAGTGACGTCACGGTCACACACAGGCCGCGGCCGCCCCAGCATTCACAGCGCGCCGCCTCTGCGGCTGGGCCTGGAAATTTAGCTCCGCTCGGCTCCACCCACCTCTGCCTCTGCCATCTTCAGACAGCGTGGCTCAGAGGGAGCGGACAGGGAGCGAGCGCCGAGCAGAGTACTCACTATAGAGTGAGTCTCTGTCTGACTGAGCCTACCTCTGCTGACTGTGGACTGCCTGCCTGCCTGCCAGCCTTGCTGTGAGAGTCTGAGAGGAGCTGACCTGTGCTGAGGAGACTAGTAGTAGTACTGACTGCACCATCCTGACCTGTAAGTAATTTGATGTGCCTGTGCCATTAAACGCAGCCACTGTGCCCATTAAAATGCAGCCACTGTGCCCGTCAAATCGCAGCCACTGTGCCCGTCAAAATGCAGCCACTGTGCCCGTCAAATCGCAGCCACTGTGCCCGTCAAATCGCAGCCACTGTGCCCGTCAAATCGCAGCCACTGTGCCCATGTAAACGCAGCCACTGTGCCCGTCAAAACGCAGCCACTGTGCCCATGTAAACGCAGCTACTGTGCCCGTCAAAACGCAGCCACTGTGCCCGTCAAAACGCATCCACTGTGCCCATGTAAACGCAGCCACTGTGCCCATCAAAACGCAGCCACTGTGCCCGTCAAATTGCAGCCACTGTGCCCGTCAAATCGCAGCCACTGTGCCCATCAAAATGCAGCCACTGTGCCCATCAAAACACAGCCACTGTGCCAGTCAAACCGCAGCCACTGTGCCCATGTAAACGCAGCCAGTGTGCCCGTCAAAACGCAGCCACTGTGCCCATGTAAACGCAGCCACTGTGCCCGTCAAAACGCAGCCACTGTGCCCGTCAAATCGCATCCACTGTGCCCATGTAAACGCAGCCACTGTGCCCGTCAAAACGCAGCCACTGTGCCCATCAAAACGCAGCCACTGTGCCCGTCAAATCGCAGCGACTGTGCCCGTCAAATCGCAGCCACTGTGCCCGTCAAAACGCAGCCACTGTGCCCATCAAAACACAGCCACTGTGCCAGTCAAATCGCAGCCACTGTGCCCATGTAAACGCAGCCACTGTGCCCGTCAAACGCAGCCACAGTGCCCGTCAAACGCAGCCACAGTGCCCGTCAAAACGCAGCCACTGTGCCCGTCAAATCGCAGCCACTGTGCCCGTCAAAACGCAGCCACTGTGCCCGTCAAAACACAGCCACTGTGCCAGTCAAATCGCAACCACTGTGCCCATGTAAACGCAGCCACTGTGCCCGTCAAACGCAGCCACAGTGCCCGTCAAACGCAGCCACAGTGCCCGTCAAAACACAGCCACTGTGCCTGTCAAAACGCAGCCACTGTGCCAGTCAAATCGCAGCCACTGTGCCTGTCAAAACGCAGCCACTGTGCCCGTCAAAACGCAGCCACTGTGCCCGTCAAAATACAGCCACTGTGCCCGTCAAAACGCAGCCACTGTGCCCATCAAAACGCAGCGACTGTGCCAGTCAAATCGCAGCCACTGTGCCCATGTAAACACAGCCACTGTGCCCGTTTAAACGCAGCCACAGTGCCCGTCAAACGCAGCCACAGTGCCCGTCAAAACGCAGCCACTGTGCCTGTCAAAACGCAGCCACTGTGCCAGTCAAATCGCAGCCACTGTGCCCATGTAAATGCAGCCACTGTGCCCGTCAAAACGCAGCCACTGTGCCCGTCAAAACGCAGCCACTGTGCCCATCAAAACGCAGCGACTGTGCCAGTCAAACGCAGCCACTGTGCCTGTCAAACGCAGCCACTGTGCCCATTAAACGCAGCTACTGTGCCCAATCGCAGCCATGGTGCCTGTCAAACGCAGCTACAGACAGCGGCTTCTGTGTCTTCCGTACGCCTCCTCCCCATAGGCATCTAATCATAGCGCCTGTCGTTTCAGCCAATCAGACCTGCGCACCTGATTGGCTAAGAGGCGGTTCAGTGTTAGAAAAGCAAATATGAATATTCGCTTTCCTAACACACCTAGGGGGAAATGTTTTACGCTCACAGTTCACCTTTTTTGAAGCCTATTAGAGCCTATGGCTCTAATTAGGTGCTTCAAAAACACCCCCCGCCTCTGTAATTCATGTGCTCGGTGTCCGAAAAGGGGCCGGACACCTAAATAGTTGTTGGCTACAGCAGCCATGGATAGATTCATGCAATGCATGAATCTATCCATACTACCCAGAGGAGGTGCCTGGAAAGAGGGGGCGGCGCCCGCGTGTCCTTAATGGACGCACCATCACTGAGGAGCGGTGTATACACCTCTCCTAAAGCACCCCTGCCATTGAAATCCATGGGCAGCGCCACAAAAGTGCCTCGGCAGCGGTGCTTTGCAGGCACTTTTAACCCTTTTTCGGCCGCTAGGGGTTAAAAGCACCCCGCTAACAGCTGAAAAGCACAGCTAAAACGACAGTAAAGCATGACACTAATACAGTGATCAGTGCTAAAAATATGCGCTGTCACTGTACTAATGTACTGACCTGTGTTCGTGCAAACAGACAGAATTGCGATCTGCCTTGTTTACATATGCAGAACATCATTTTGGCTCTCTGCCTAATGATCAGCGCTTTCTGGTGGACATAAAGGCCGCGGTACCCGCAGATTAGGGTTGTCCCGATACCGATACTAGTATCGGTATCGGTACCGATACAGAGCATTTGCCCGAGTACTTGTACTCGGGCAAATGCTCCCGATGCTTCAACCCGATATTTGTACGGTCAGGGTGATCAGTGCGGTGGGGGAGTTACAAGCACCGATCACCGCTGTATAGATTTAAAAGTCTGACAGCCGTTTCTCTCCCCCCCCCCCCCCCGCCCCGCACGACTTTCAGCTGCTTTAGTAAAATCAGCGGTGATTGGTGCTTGTAACTCCCCCACACACGATCACCGCTGACTGTCCCCGTATACTCCTCCAGCCCCCCTCCATTCTGCTGCTGTCTCCCTCCCTCTGTGCTGCTCTCTTCCTCCGTGTCCCCCTCCATGCTGCGGTCTCCCTCCGTGTCCCCCTCCATGCTGCTCTCTCCCTCCGTGTCCCCCTCCATGCTGCTCTCTCCCTCCGTGTCCCCTCCATGCTGCTCTCTCCCTCCGTGTCCCCCTCCATGCTGCTCTCTCCCTCCGTGTCCCCCTCCATGCTGCTCTCTCCCTCCGTGTCCCCCTCCATGCTGCTGTCTCCCTCTGTGTCCCCCTCCATGCTGCTGTCTCCCTCCCTCTGTGCTGCTCTCCCTCTGTGTCCCCCTCCATTCTGCTCTCTCCCTCCATGTCCCCCTCCATGCTGCTCTCTCCCTCCGTGTCCCCCTTCATGCTGCTGTCTCCCTCCGTGTCCCCCTCCATGCTGCTGTCTCCCTCCCTCTGTGCTGCTCTCCCTCTGTGTCCCCCTCCATTCTGCTCTCTCCCTCCGTGTCCCCCTCCATGCTGCTCTCTCCCTCCGTGTCCCCCTTCATGCTGCTGTCTCCCTCCATGTCCCCCTCCATGCTGCTGTCTCCCTCCCTCTGTGCTGCTCTCCCTCTGTGTCCCCCTCCATGCTGCTCTCTCCCTCCGTGTCCCCCTCCATGCTGCTCTCTCCCTCCGTGTCCCCCTCAATGCTGCTGTCTCCCTCCGTGCTGCCTTCCCCCTCCGTTCTCCTCCTCCCCCTCGATCTGTCAGGATGGAGAGCGGAGGTAAGAGCTGGTAAATCTGGCTCCTTACTGTTCGGAATGGACAGAGTCAGTGATCACTGACTCTGTCCATTCACATAACTGAAACATCGTAAACTGTGTTTACAATGTTTTAGTTTATGAATAAAGAGGAGCCGCTGTCCATGTCTCCATTTATTTTCAGCGCAGCTAAGGCTGCTGAGAAAGGAACTGGGGAATCTGTGTCCCTAGTCCCTTTCCCTGTCTCAAAGGGGAGATGTCAGAGGTCTGTTAAGACCCCTGATATCTCACCAAAGCCCCCCAACAGGGCTGATAAAAAAATAAATAAAAATAAAATAAAAAAAGAATTGTAAAAAAAATAAAAAATAAATAGAAGAAAAAACACACTAGCACACTGACACTGCCCCCCCCCCCCTTAAAAAAACGAAAGCATTGTAAAAAAACAAATAAATAAATAAAATAAATTGTAAAAATTAAAAAAAAAAAAAATCAAAACACAAATTGTAAAAAAAAAAAAATACTGACATGTGCCACTGTCACATGATATTAAAAAAAGTATCGGTAATCGGTATCGGTGAGTACTTGGAAAAAAGTATCGGTACTTGTACTCGCTATTAAAACAGTTGTATCGGGACAACCCTACCGCAGATCATCTCCTACTGTGTGTAATCACAGCAGGAGTGGGTCACCGGCGCACGCGCGCATGCACTCCACAGACCCAGGAGTGTCAGATCACGTACTACATAAATCTCTCTCTCTCCCCCCTCTCGTTTATATACTCCATGTTGTATGTTGCATAGTCCTAACAGTCTTCATTCTCTCAACAGTTACTGATTTTAACGAAGTTCTTCTGTAAGGTAGGCTCAGACAAAGTGATATCATTCTTTGTGCAAATGTTATTGAAAATTAAAATGTTTTAAAAAAGGATCCTCTAGCCCTAGGCGTATGTGTGAGGCTGTCAGTTGTGCTACAGTAAGGCCTCTTTCACACGGACAGTCCGTTCAGGTCTGCCTGTCAGTCTTTTAGGTGGACCTGAACGGATGCTACATGTCCTCCTATGGAGCCACGGATGTCAGCGGTGACATTTCTGCTGACATCCGACCCGCTCCAATCCGCCAAAGTGTGACGGAGGAAAATCCTATTTTTCCTTCCGTCTGCGGATCGGATCAGATGAACATGGACAGACGGTCCGTCGTCATCCGATCCCCCATAGGGGAGAGCGGCGCTCTGACAGGGTGGCCCTGCACAGTGTGCGGGGACCGCCCAGTCATCCGCCGGCTCAGCGGGGATCAACGGAGCGATCCCCGCTGAGCAAGCGGAGCTTCACGGGGCGGATCTTCACGGATCCGTCCCGTGTGAAAGAGGCCTAATTAGTAGAATTTTGTGGGTAAATAGACTGTGGCATAGGAGTGCATAAAGCGACTAGGCCCTGGTTCTGATTATAATAACGCTTTGCCACATTGTGCTATATGAATCTTTGCATGTGTTTTCCTTCCCTACCCATTTTTACTATGTTTTTTATAATTTTAGTCACACTCCACTTTTTATCAAGCTGACTTTTCAATTGTAGGTATTGCTAATGTTTACTGTAAACAGTTTACATATTGTTTAAATGTCAATGGTTTTGAATACTTTCTGTCAAATTTTATGTAAGTAAAAATTGCAGCTTGTCAGTGTATTTTCTAGGTTTTAAAAAAGTTGTAGGGGTTGGCAACACTGAGTACCGCGTATATGTAATTTTATATGGACAGTGTGGCCGTCAGTAATACTGAAACGGGGCACGCTGCGGCTGTGAGACCATTCACTCACCTGTTCTCACAGCTGCAGTATGCAGGACGCAAACTATGATCTAGCCGGGGGCATAATACAAAAAAGGATTTTGCTTGATTTGGAAACCGCTGCTTGGCGTTGCATCAGGGTGGATATAAATCAATAAATTGGAAAAAAAATCAGATTTTTATTTTTTATTTTTTTTATTTAAATCAAATTATTTTTTTATTTTTTTTATCAAATTTATTTTAATAAAATGCTATTGGAGTAAAAATCGATCTAAAGATAGTTTTCTATGTAAGATACATTAATAATTTAGTTTATTCGGTATAAAATGGAGCTTAGTTAGGTAGCACGAGGCTGTATAGTCTGCAATATTTAAATTTTTGGTAAACTCATTTAGCCCGGGTTCACACTATAGCGATGCGGGAACCAGCGCAATTGCAGTGACGGTTCCCTCATCACATCTCTCCCCCAGAGGGCAGTTCACACTGCCCTCTGCAAACCGATGCGGGTGTCAATACAATTTTAATGACACCCCCAGATCGGTTCACAGATCGCAGTGTGAACTGTGAATTAGCACAGGAATGTGAACACCCATGCGATCCAATTTCAGTGTGGGAAAAATAAAGTCCCTGCACCTTTTTTTGTGCAAATCCAATGCGAGTTTAGCCATACAACTGTATGGCTGAATTTGCATTGCACAGACAGTGCATGTGATCCGCACCATCAATGCGGTGAGAATCACATGCAAGTCTGTGTTTGCATATGTGTGAACCAAGGCTCAATAAATCCAAGCTCTGCAACCTGAGATGACATGCACTGCATTGATGCATTCACACAATTTCACAGTAACCAGGAGATAAAACAAAGTTCAGGAATATTCCTTTATCCCATTGTTTTGCAATGTACACTAAAAAATGTATGAGTTCTGATATCGCTGTTTTACTAACCTGACAGCTTATTATTCAAAATAGGAAACCTTCATTTTGTTTGCAAATATTAAAGATTCTAACTACCCACAAGAATAATTCCTTACATTAAACGAGCACCTGTCATTTCAGATCCATCATGGGAGCGCCTGTCAGCGGGCATCCACTCACCTGCTGCCGCCACGTCCCTCACCTTGTTGTGTCACTGCCGCATCACCATCCGTCCCATTAAAGTAAATGGAACTGTTGGTGAGTCAACAGTGGGTCAGAGGAGGAGCCACTGCGGGACAGAGATGACAGTTGCTCTTTAAAAATTATGATTTAAATCGAGTTTATTTAAATCAAGCCTTTTTACTAGTGATTTAAATCAAATCCACCCTGCAATGCATGCCATTGATCCCCCAGCTGATCTCCTCCTAGTATGTATGATGCATATTCTTAGACCCAAGTGCATTACTGTACATTTATCAACATTAAACCTTATTTTGCCACATAGTTGCCCAATAAAACAGAGCATTGAGGTTGGCTTGTAAGTTGGAGACATCCTGTGAGGACGTTATTCCACTGCAAGAAATGCTCAAGTTCAGTTACATTTGATGCTGACCGTTTGTGGACTGCAGTCTTCAAGTCATTCCACAGATTTTCAATGGTGTTTAAGTCTGAGCTCTGACTAGGCCATGCAAGGGCACTCACCTTTTTCTCCTTCAACCACTATGTGCTCATTGTTGCTGTGTGCTTTGGGCCATTGTAATGTTGGAAGGTAAATCTTCTTTCCATTGACAACCTTCTGGCAGTGGGCAGCAGATTTTCCGCTGCAGAGAAACACCCCCATACCAGGATATTACCACCTCCATGGTTTACTATAGGAATGGTGTTATTTGGATGGTGAGCTGTATTGGATTTCTGCCAGACATATTGTTTGGTATTGAGGCCACATAATTTAATTTTAGTCTCATCGGACCATAACACCCTTTACCATGTGGCCTCAGAATCTTCAAGGTGCGTTTTGACAAAGCTCAAGTGATTGCACGTGGTCTTTCTTGAGGAGTGTTCTTTTATTGCAACCCTCCCATACAAACCACATTTGTGGAGAATGTGTGATATTGTTGTCACATGCACATAATGACCACGCTTTGTTCTTTTACATGAATGTTGAAAGTGGCAGGTGGGGGTCGAGAGGAAGCAGAGAAGAGGGGGAGGGTGGCCGAGTTGCTCCACCATGGGCCTCTGGGTAATACTTGCCCCCTGGGCCAAAAGTTGCCAGTCAGACCCTGCCAAAAGGTAGTAGTGGAGATGGGAGGGAAAGGAGGTCCCAGACAGACAGGAGGACCAGCAGCCAGACCCAGCACCTATTATTTAAGGTAAGTGAAGTCTTCTAGGGCTGGGCCTGGGCATCAAAGTGCTATAAATTTATATATTGTTTATTTTTACTATTGTTCAGTGACACTCTAATGTAGTCTTCATGGGGCCTGGAGGGGACTTTTTCTATCAGAGACTCTCCAATGGTCACAGAGAGGGCCTCTGTTAGAGAGCCCCCCCTCCAAGATCCATTAGACCCCATTGTAGTCTCTAATGGGGCCTGGTGGGGGCCCTAACAGACTATATAATGGACACAAAGAGGGCCTCTGGTAGAGAGACCCCCCCCATCAGATCCAATTAGACCCCATTGTAGTTGCCTAATATATCCCACCCCTTGACAGGTGTCATTGTAATAATATAATCAATGCTATTCACTTCACCTGTCAGTGGTTTTAATGTTGTGGCTGATCAGTGTAGTGTACATTTACTTTGAACCTTAGATGGCTAGCAAAAAACCAAAGTTATCAGGATATCAAAACCTGCAACGCCGAAAAAGAAAGGAAGAAGCTTTGAAAAAAAATACTTCTTCTATCACAAGCTTCTTACAGCCACAGTCTTCGTTAAGCAGTGGTCAAGATTCCCTTTGCACAGATGCATCAACATCAAGCAAAGAGTTAAGGTCCAGTCTCACAGACATTTCATATGGTGGAGAAGGAGAAACAAATAAAGAATTGGAAGAATCAGAATGTGATGATGATCTGGTCCCCGTGGATCCTGAGTGCTGCACTGAGCCAATAACAACTGGAGATGTAACTTCAGGTTACATTGTTTCAGCAGCAGAGCATTATGACATTGAAGAGGAAGATATATCTGATGTTTCCTCTGAGTCAGACACTGAGTCTATTGTTCATATGGATGATGAAACTGAAATGGAACTTGAAGAGCCATCAACATCATCAAGTGGAATCTCAAGTGATCCTGCTTTCTGGCCTGAAAATATAGATGACCAACACAAAATAACTTTGATAAAAATTGGTCCTGTTCAAGAAAAGGCTTTTACTTTTCCAAAAGATGATTCCAACAGGATCTTTTCTATCTCTTACTACCAAAGAGTACTGGACAATGGAGAGAAGATACCAAGAAATTGGTTGATCTATTCTACAGCTAATAATTCGGTCCAGTGCTTTGCTTGCCGGATATTCAACAGTGACAATATGGCTTTGGCCTCAAAACAAGGCTTTAATGATTGGCAGCATCTGTCAAGACATTTAAGCCGACATGAAAAAAACACAATCCATATCACAAATTATAAGAAATGGATGGATCTTTCAAGAGCTCTGGAAAAGGGAACAACCATTGATCATATCAATCAAAAGATCATTAAACAAGAAGAGAAGCACTGGTATTCTGTCATACAGTGAATAATCTACATTATCCAATATTTAGCAGGACAAAATCTGGCGCTTCGTGGCTGTGATACCCGTTTGTTTCAAAACAATAATGGTAATTTGCTGAAATTGGTTGAAATGATAGGGAAATTTGATCCCATCATATCTGAACACATTCAGAGAATTCAGTGCTCCATTTCACAGCATTCACAAATGCCACATTATCTCGGTTACAAGATTCAGAATGAGATAATTGCCATAGTTGGAACAAAAATACGAGAAAAAATTATAAGAAGCCTACATGAGTCCAAATATTTCTCCATTATCCTGGATTGTACTCCTGATATGAGCCACATGGAGCAGATTAGTATTGTTGTCCGATTTGTTGTTCTAGATCAAAGTGCAAAAAAAATTGAAATTCGAGAACACTTCCTGGATTTTTGCCCAGTAGACAATACAACATCTGAAGGACTGACATCCTTTTTACTGGCCTACTTAAAGAACAATGGGATTGCAATTGAGAATATGCGTGGCCAAGGCTATGACCATGGCGCCAATATGAAAGGAAAACATAATGGTTTGCAGCAAAAGATACTCAATATCAATCCAAGAGCCTTTTTTGTTCCATGCAGTGCACATACTCTCAACTTGGTTGTGAATGACGCTGCAAAGATTTCATACCTGACAATAGATTTTTTTGGCATCATTCAAGAACTTTATGTGTTCTTTGTCTCATCCACCAAACGATGGCAAGTACTCAAGGAGCACGTTACAAATCTAACTTTAAAACCACTCTCCAATACCAGATGGGAAAGCAGAGTTGCAGCAATTAAACCCTTGCGATATTTCCTACCTGAGGTATTTGATGCACTATATGACATCTCAGATGATGACAACAGGGACATTAACACTAAACATCAGGCTCAATCCTTGGCAACGAAAATTAAATCATTCAAATTCGTCTGTTCCATTGTCATTCGGTATGAATTATTATCAAAGGTGAACGTAATCAGCAAAATAATGCAGCAAACAACAATAAACCTATCAGGCTGTGTACAGGAACTGGAAAAGTTGATCAAGCACTTGGTGGAATACAGGTCTGATGAAGGCTTTGAAAATGTGCTAGTTGATGCCAAAGAAATAGCTGAAAAGCTTGATTGTGAAGCAAAATTTCCTGATGCCTTTACAATTAGACCTCGACGGAGAAAGAAGATTTTTGACTATGAACATGAGGATGAGTCTCTTGCAGACCCTACACAATATTTTAAAGTGATTTTTTTCTTTGCCGTTTTGGATACATCCATCCAGTCCATAAATGAGAGATTCACGTTACTTCAGAGCCACTGTGACACATTTGCATTTTTATATGATATCCCAAAACTTGGACAAAATGGACAAAAAGGATATATTGAAGTGTTCCATGGATCTGCAAAACAAATTAACTGACAGCCAGTTATCCCACTCTGACATTAATGGAATAGATCTTTGTGATGAACTGGACACCATTAGACCTTTTCTAACCCAGGAGATGACAGTCACCAACATCTTGCAGTATCTAGTGGAGAATAACTTGACCAACACATTTCCAAACCTTTCTGTTTCACTGAGAATATTGATGACACTTCCTGTAAGTGTAGCTGCTGGGGAACGTTCATTTTCTAAACTAAAGCTGATAAAAAATTATCTCCGATCCACGATGTCCCAGGCAAGACTTACCAACTTATCCATTATATCCATTGAAAAAACATTCTGCGAAGACTTGGATATACATGATGTCATTAGAAATTTTGCTGTTGCCAAGGCTCGGAGAGTTCGTTTTGTTTGATTAAATAATCAATGTGTACACACTGCATCCTTCCCTAGTGTCTCACAACTAGAAGATAATGTACCAACATTTTTTGGGAGACTGCAGATGTGTTTTTGCAATATTTAGCTGGGCTTGGATGTTTTTCTTAAGAAAAGGCTTGCCACTCTACCCCATAGCTCAGGCATATGAAGAATATGGGAGATTGTTGTCACATTTACCTTACAGCCAGCACTTGCCAGATATTCCTGCAGCTCCTTTAATGTTGCTGTAGGCCTCTTGGCAGCCTCCCTGACCAGTTTCTTCTCATCTTTTCATCAATTTTTTAGGGACGTCCAGTTCTTGGTAATGTCACTGTTGTGCCATATTTTCTCAACTTGATGATGACTGTCTTCACTGTGTTCCATGGTATATGTAATGCCTTGGAAATTCTTTTGTACCCTTCTTCTGACTGATACCTTCTAACAGTGAGATCCATCTGATGCTTTGGAAACTCTCTGCGGACCATGGCTTTTGCTGTAGGATGCGACTAAGAAAATGTCAGGAAAGACCTACTTGAACAAGTCAACGTTATTTGGGCTTAATTAGTGCACTCTAAGGCTAGATTTACATCTAGGCTTCTGTGCTTGATGCGTTTTTCATGCACGTTTTGAGGTGCTTTTTGTTTTTAAACCCTAGTTTTTGCATGCAGTTTTCATGCATTTTGCGTTTTTTTTTTCCTATTTAAACACACTGTATATAGCTGGTTGCTAAGGAGGAGGATGGGAAGCCAGACACTTTAACTTTATTTAATTGATATTTGCACTGTTTTGTGATTGTATGCATGAATCTTATTTGCACTTTAGTGATTGTATTTATTGAAAATTTAAAAAGTACAGAATCAATCTATCTTGCATATTTTGCATCTGTAGTTATAGATTTTCTGCTACCTCATTATCTATTCAAAAGTTTTATATTGTTCAGTTCATATTAATATTTCAAATTTTGTTTTTTGCTACACTATTTGATTTACATGCACTTGACACAAAATTGTCAATAAATAAAACATTTATTTTGATTTGTCAAAGCTGTTGACTTCGTTATTGTCAAAGCAAAGTGGTGGGGCTTACAGATGGAGAGGTGAAGTTGTTGCCATAGAAACATTTGTAAAGGGGAGAAGTTAATAATATAACCATGCCCATGTGGAGGCGCCAAAAATATTTCTGCACCCAGGCGCCTGGGACCCTAGGATCGGCCCTGACTTGGGGGGTAGCTGTATGCAGAAGGTTTTTTTACCTTAATGCAGAGAATGCAAAAAAAAACTTCTGCCTTTCGTACAGCAGGCACAACATGTTTCTCAGGCACAAATCTTTCCAGGTGTATGCACTTTCACTCTGGAATCACTCCTCTTAGGCAGCAATGAAAGGCAACTTCCACTGGAACATACCGAGCTTACCAAGGGTCCAACAGAAATCCAGTGATAGCGTCGTAGTTTAAATAAATGTTTATTGTAGAACAGAGCTACTGTAGGTATCCAGTTAAAACAATATGACAATGAAAAAACTGTAAAAACTCACTGAGAGCCCCTGATGAATCGGAATCATACAGCGGCATGGCATTAGCACTGAGACTCTTCCCTGACTAGTTGCATCCAAACAGACATTCTCAAGGGGTCCTCTAGTGCCTGACATCAACCATCGTTTTGTGGTCCACTTCATCCCACCTACAGGAAACGACAGGCTGCTCAGCCATGTTGCCAAAGGGCTGAATCATCACAAAAACACCCCAAATATATTCAGATAAAAAAATGCTGGTAGGTCTGAAACCTCTCTAGATAATGAAAGGGTCATACTCACAGTCCAGCTGTAGTAAAGAAAAAACACTCATACATATCAAAGTTGAAACATATATATGCAAATATAAATATTATCTGATCTTGCTTTAAAATACTCCAATGACATTTTAGCACCTGTTTATTTTATGCTGTTTTATAGTATTATATGATTTGGTTTTATGGATTGTATACAAAATGTTCAATTATTTTTGATTATTATGTATGTGGTGTAATCTATTTACTCGAAGGCTGCTCATGCTGGATTATTAGTGAAATCAGATAAAAATTTTTTTGCCATATGCATGTTGACCTTTGATATGTATGAGTATTTTTTTTTACTATATTGAGCCTCAGTTTTGAACTATTTAGCAGTAAGGAAGAGGTGTTTATTACACCTAATTAACAAATTGGGAAGTAATCAATACAGAATGACCTTATTTAACAAATATGGGAAGGTTCTAGTTTCCCGATTCAGCTTTGTTTTGTTTTTGTTAGTTTTTTCCTATAGACACTGCTAGCTGTCTTTGTGTTCAGCAGTTCCATGGAAGTATACGGCAGCCATGCTTCTCCACTAGGGATGAGCTTCGTGTTCGAGTTGAACATACGTTCGACTCGAACATCGGCTGTTCGATCGTTCGACGAAGATCGAACGATTTGGGCCGTTCGCGCCAAATTCGAGTGACGCGAACGGCCCACAATGCACTACGCCATCGCAGTGTCATCCAGGCGCTGTGATTGGCCAAGCATGCACTGTGACCCCGCATGCTTGGCCAATCACAGCGCCGGCAGCGAGGAGAGCAATGATTGGCCACAGGCAGGATGCCTGTGGCCAATTATTGCTGAGGGGGTTTAGTACACGCCCCACACTATAAAAGGCCGCCAGCGCGGCGGCCTTGTGTAGTGTGTTCCGGAGCAGGGAAAGAGAAGCATAGGCAGGGACAGTGTCATTATTTTTCCTTTACTAATCCTGGATTCCTTGTGTTTAGGGACAAATAAGGATAGGTAGGGAGAGTGTCAGTGACAGTGTGCTATTCTGTGCTAATCCTTGTTTGTAGGGACAGAGAGCTACAGTGAGGGAAAGTGTCAGTGTGCTATTCTGTTCTAAACCAATCTTGCTGAACCATATTTTCAATCCTTGAGTTTAGGGACAGAGAGGTACAGTGAGGGAAAGTGTCAGTGTGCTATTTTGTGCTAAATCTTGTTTGTAGGGAGGGACAGAGTAGGACAGTGAGGGAAAGTGTCAGTGTGCTATTCTGTTCTAAACCAATTTTGCTGTTCCATATTTTCAATCCTTGAGTTTAGGGACAGAGAAGGACACTCGTGGCAATTTTCAGTGTGCTATTCTGTGCTAAATCTTGTTTGTAGGGAGGGACAGAGTAGGACAGTGAGGGAAAGTGTCAGTGTGCTATTCTGTTCTAAACCAATTTTGCAGTTCCATATTTTCAATCCTTGAGTTTAGGGACAGAGAAGGACACTCGTGGAAATTATCAGTGTGCTATTCTGTGCTAAATCTTGTTTGTAGGGAGGGACAGAGTAGGACAGTGAGGGAAAGTGTCAGTGTGCTATTCTGTTCTAAACCAATTTTGCTGTTCCATATTTTCAATCCTTGAGTTTAGGGACAGAGAAGGACACTGGTGGAAATTATCAGTGTGCTATTCTGTGCTAAATCTTTTTTGTAGGGAGGGACAGAGTAGGACAGTGAGGGAAAGTGTCAGTGTGCTATTCTGTTCTAAACCAATTTTGCTGTTCCATATTTTCAATCCTTGAGTTTAGGGACAGAGAAGGACACTCGTGGCAATTATCAGTGTGCTATTCTGTGCTAAATCTTTTTTGTAGGGAGGGACAGAGTAGGACAGTGAGGGAAAGTGTCAGTGTGCTATTCTGTTCTAAACCAATTTTGCTGTTCCATATTTTCAATCCTTGAATTTAGGGACAGAGAAGGACACTCGTGGAAATTATCAGTGTGCTATTCTGTGCTAAATCTTGTTTGTAGGGAGGGACAGAGTAGGACAGTGAGGGAAAGTGTCCTATTCTGTTCTAAACCAATTTTGCTGTTCCATATTTTCAATCCTTGAGTTTAGGGACAGAGAAGGACACTCGTGGCAATTTTCAGTGTGCTATTCTAAGCTAAATCTTTTTTGTAGGGAGAGACAGAGTAGGACAGTGAGGGAAAGTGTCAGTGTGCTATTCTGTTCTAAACCAATTTTGCTGTTCCATATTTTCAATCCTTGAGTTTAGGGACAGAGAAGGACACTCGTGGCAATTATCAGTGTGCTATTCTGTGCTAAATCTTGTTTGTAGGGAGGGACAGAGTAGGACAGTGAGGGAAAGTGTCAGTGTGCTATTCTGTTCTAAACCAATTTTGCTGTTCCATATTTTCAATCCTTGAGTTTAGGGACAGAGAAGGACACTCGTGGAAATTATCAGTGTGCTATTCTGTGCTAAATCTTGTTTGTAGGGAGGGACAGAGTAGGACAGTGAGGGAAAGTGTCCTATTCTGTTCTAAACCAATTTTGCTGTTCCATATTTTCAATCCTTGAGTTTAGGGACAGAGAAGGACACTTGTGGCAATTTTCAGTGTGCTATTCTGTGCTAAATCTTGTTTTTAGGGAGGGACAGAGTAGGACAGTGAAGGAAAGTGTCAGTGTGCTATTCTGTTCTAAACCAATTTTGCTGTTCCATATTTTCAATCCTTGAGTTTAGGGACAGAGAAGGACACTCGTGGCAATTATCAGTGTGCTATTCTGTGCTAAATCTTGTTTGTAGGGAGGGACAGAGTAGGACAGTGAGGGAAAGTGTCAGTGTGCTATTCTGTTCTAAACCAATTTTGCTGTTCCATATTTTCAATCCTTGAGTTTAGGGACAGAGAAGGACACTCGTGGAAATTATCAGTGTGCTATTCTGTGCTAAATCTTTTTTGTAGGGAGGGACAGAGTAGGACAGTGAGGGAAAGTGTCAGTGTGCTATTCTGTTCTAAACCAATTTTGCTGTTCCATATTTTCAATCCTTGAGTTTAGGGACAGAGAAGGACACTCGTGGAAATTATCAGTGTGCTATTCTGTGCTAAATCTTTTTTGTAGGGAGGGACAGAGTAGGACAGTGAGGGAAAGTGTCAGTGTGCTATTCTGTTCTAAACCAATTTTGCTGTTCCATATTTTCAATCCTTGAGTTTAGGGACAGAGAAGGACACTCGTGGCAATTATCAGTGTGCTATTCTGTGCTAAATCTTGTTTGTAGGGAGGGACAGAGTAGGACAGTGAGGGAAAGTGTCAGTGTGCTATTCTGTTCTAAACCAATTTTGCTGTTCCATATTTTCAATCCTTGAGTTTAGGGACAGAGAAGGACACTCGTGGAAATTATCAGTGTGCTATTCTGTGCTAAATCTTGTTTGTAGGGAGGGACAGAGTAGGACAGTGAGGGAAAGTGTCCTATTCTGTTCTAAACCAATTTTGCTGAACCATATTTTCAATCCTTGAGTTTAGGGACAGAGAGGTACAGTGAGTGAAACTGACAGTGTGCTATTCTGTTCTAAACCAATTTTGCTGTTCCATATTTCAAATCCTTGAGTTTAGGGACAGAGAAGGATAGGCAGGGGACAGTGTCAGTGTCATTGTTGCTAAGCCTCCTGCACAGTATACACCTGAAGGTAGCCCTTATTGCTATTTTTCCCATCTCCCTGCAGGCCATCCATTAAAATGTCTGGAAGGCAAACAAGGAGAGGCAGACAGTCAGGAGGCAAAAAAAGAGGGCAAGCAGGCTCTGTGTCTGGGGGCAACAGTGCTGGTCGTGGACGCGGTGCATTGTCATCAGCACATGGCCATGGGACACGCTTGTCCTTCTTTTCGGCAGCTGGACATGTTGAGCCACATCATGCCGAAGACTTGGTAGAGTGGATGACCAAGCCCACCTCATCCTCCTCATCCTCTCTCACCCAGGCTCAGGGTACTGGCAAAGCAGCTGCCAAAGCGTCCTCTTCTCTGGTATCATTATCTTCATTAGTCAATCCTTCCCTAGACCCACCATGTCCTCCTCCTGAGGAGTCCCCCGAACTGTTTGAGCACAGTGTTGGGTACATGCTCCAGGAGGATGCCCAGCGTTTCGAAGGATCTGATGATGATACGCAGCTACAGGAAGGCAGCAGCGTGAGAGCAGAGAGAGTGGATGCTCAAGAAGGACACCAATCTGGCAGTCATGCTCCAGCAGCTGCAGCATACTGCCAGATTGGCTCCAGTGATGAGGAGGGAGGGGATGATGAGGTCACTGACTCCACGTGGGTGCCTAATAGGAGAGAGGAGGAGGAGGAGGAGGATGAGGAGGAGGCACATCTCCAACGAGGCAGGATGCCCTTGAGTGGCCAGCGTATGGGCAGCACACCGACGGAATCACACCGCAGAGCTCCGCCTGTGCAGGGCGCTGCCTCTGCCCGTCATTCAAAAAGTTCTTTGGTGTGGGCCTTTTTTGAGGCGAGTGCATCAGATCGCACAGCTGCTGTTTGCAACATATGTCTCAAGCGTATATCGCGTGGCCAATACATCAGCCGCTTGGGCACCACATGCTTGATCAGACATATGTTGACCTGCCATGCAGCTCGTTGGCAAGGCTACCTTAAAGACCCACACCAAAGAACAAAGCTGACCTCTTCTTGCACCGCATCAGCTGGGATCTCCAACCCCACTATACCTTCACTCCTCTCTGAAACCTGCTCTGAGAGGAATGAAGGTGTAGAATTAGGTGTGTCACAGGCAAGTACTTGCGGGCACTCTGCTAGCAGTACACCAACGTCCGATTCTAGCAGGCAAATTTCCCTGCCCCAGCTGCTGGACCGTCGAAATAAGTTCACTCCCAGCCATCCACATGCCCAGCGGTTGAATGCTAGCTTGGCTAAATTGCTAGCGCTTCAACTGCTGCCTTTTCAGTTGGTAGACTCGGCCCCCTTCCGTGAGTTTGTGCAATGTGCGGTTCCTCAGTGGCAGGTTTCCAAACGCCACTTTTTTGCACGGAAGGCGATTCCGGCTCTCTACAGGCATGTGGAAGGCAATGTCTTGGCCTACCTGGACAGGGCGGTCAGCGGTAAGGTGCATATTACCGCTGACTCATGGTCCAGCAGGCATGGACAGGGACGTTACCTTTCTTTCACGGCCCATTGGGTCACTCTTTTGGCAGCTGGGAAGGATGCAGGACAAGGTGCAGTAGTGTTGGAGGTTGTTCCACCGCCACGCCTCCAAAATGCTACTACTGGTTGTGACACACCTCTCTCCTCCACCCCCTCCTCTTCTTCTTCCTCCATGGCCTCTTCCTGTGATTTGTCCTCGGAACCAGCGGTGCTCCGTAGGCGTTCAAGGGGCTACGCAAGTACGCAGGCAAAAAGATGCCATGCCGTGCTTGCGCTGGTGTGTTTGGGGGACAGGAGCCACACTGGGGCAGAGGTCCTGTCTGCTCTGCAGGGGCAGGCCGAGAGGTGGTTGACGCCACGCCAGCTTAAGCCAGGAATGGTGGTTTGCGACAATGGCACCAACCTCCTCTCCGCCCTCCGACAGGGACAACTGACCCATGTGCCCTGTATGGCTCACGTCCTTAACCTGGTGGTGCAGCGGTTCTTGGGCAGGTACCCGGGCTTACAGGATGTCCTGAGGCAGGCCAGGAAAGTCTGTGTGCATTTCTGCAGATCTTATAATGCCAGTGCTCGCCTGGCTGAGCTGCAAAAGGAGTTGAACCTGCCCAAGAACCGCCTTATATGTGACATGCCCACCAGGTGGAACTCAATGTTGGCCATGCTGCAGCGGCTGCACACGCAGCAGAGGGCCATCAATGAGTACCTGTGCGACTACGGCACCAGGACAGGGTCAGGGGAGCTCGGGTTTTTTTCACCACGCCAGTGGGGCATGATCAGGGATGCATGCACTGTCCTGGCACCATTTGAGGAGGCCACGAGGATGGTGAGCAGTGACAGTGCATGCATCAGTGACACTGTACCTCTTGTCCACCTGTTGGAGCACACGCTGCGTGGAATAATGGACAGGCCACTTGAGGCAGAACAGAGGCAGGAAGAGGAGGACTTCCTTGCCTCTCAAGCCCCCCTTTACCCAGACAGTGTTCCTTCTGTCCCACCCATCGCACAGGAAGAGGAGGAGGAGGAGGAGGAGGAGGATTGTGTCAGCATGGAGGTGGAGGCTGGCACTCAGCATCATCAGCAGCAGTCTTTTAGGGATGATTTACAGTCCCAAGAAACCAGTGGACTTGTACGTGGCTGGGAGGAGGTGGCTGCGGATCATGTCGTCCTTAGTGACCCAGAGGACTCCGGACTGAATGCCTCAGCTAACCTACGCTGCATGGCCTCCCTGATCCTGCAAAGTCTGCGGAAGGATCCTCGTATTCTTCGGATCAAGGAGAGGGACCATTACTGGCTGGCCACTCTCCTTGATCCACGGTACAAGGGTAAGGTTGCGGACCTTATCGTACCGTCGCAGAGGGAGCAGAGGATGAGACAACTCCGGGAGGCCTTGCAGAAAGGTCTGTGCAACGCGTTCCCAGAGACTGGGAGGTTACAAACTCCTGGTCCTGGACAACGAGTTGCTGAGGCTTCGGGCAGTCAAAGAAGGAGCGGTGGGGAAGGTGGCCGTCTGACCGATGCGTTCAGACAATTCTTTAGTCCGCAGCCCCAAAGTATGATCGGTTCCAGCAACCATCGCCAGCGTCTGATATACATGGTCCAGGAATACCTAGGGGCAAGGTCAGACTTGGACACCTTCCCCACCGAAAATCCTCTGGCTTACTGGGTCTTGAGGATGGATCACTGGCCAGAGCTTGCACAGTATGCAATTGAGCTACTGGCCTGTCCTGCATCCAGCGTTCTTTCAGAACGCACATTCAGTGCTGCTGGAGGATTTGTCACGGATCACAGGGTGCGCCTGTCCACCGACTCAGTTGATCGACTGACTTTCATCAAGATGAACCAGTCTTGGATCACCACCAGCTACCACACACCAGATGCTGATATAACAGACTAATTGATTTTAAAATGTCACATCCCTTCAAGACTGATGCTGATGCTGAGTGCCTGTGCTATTATGTTGACTGGCTATCCTCCTCCTCCTCCTCAATGATACGATTAATGATGATAGCTTGGAAGATCATTTTGGTTTATGGGTGACGCCACCAGTGGCTAAGGCCCAATTTTTCAGCCCCTGTTTAACAGGGGCGTGTAATTAAAATTTTTGATGCAATACTTTGCAACAGGCCTCATTGCTGTGCTCCAAGTACAGTATCTGTGAGGGGTTGCAGTGTTGTGCCACCAGTGCCTAAGGCCCAATTTTTCAGCCCCTGTTCAACAGGGGCATGCAATTATAATTATTGATCTAATAATTCACAGCAGGACCCATTGCTGCGCCCACCAAGAGTAACTGTCAGGCCTTACAGTGTTGTGGCACCAGCACCACCATCACCACCACCACCACCACCAAAGGCCCAATTTTTCAGCCCCTATTCAACAGGGGCATGCAATTATAATTATTGATCTAATAATTCACAGCAGGGCCCATTGCTACGCCCACCAAGAGTAACTGTCAGGCCTTACAGTGTTGTGGCACCAGCACCACCATCAAAGGCCCAATTTTTACTACCACTGATCAACAATTATATGTTATTACAATTCCTGATATAATAGTTGACAGCAGGGCGTTCCAGCACCCACCAAGAATAACTGTGAGTGTTTTCAGTGTTGTGCCAACACCAACACCTAAGGGGCCAATTTCTGCAGAGTATATACGGCAGGTCCCTACTTTCAAACATCCAACTTACAAACTACTACTACTTGCAAACGGAAGAAGACAACAGGAAGTGAGAGGAAATCTACCCCTTGGAAGGAAAATTCTCTCCTGTAAGAATTAATATGGGAGAAAGGTGTCTCCTCTCTACTGATGCTTTATCACCAATCCTTGTTTCAATAAAAACACCACATTTCAAAAACAGTTGTCATTGGGACGCAAAGTGAGGTGAAATGTTCTGAACAGGGGCACAGACAGCAAAAAAAATGTGACAGGGGTGATAACCGTTCCCTATGTTTTCCAAAAAGCTAAAAAAAAGGAATTTGGCATGGAGCTACACTTAAACAATGCAGCTGTTCAAAATTACAAACAGATTCTACATAAGAACAAACCTACAGTCCCTGTCTTGTATGCACCGCCTGTATACGGCTGTTCAGAGTATATAGGGCCTTTTTTCTTTTGTGTGCGGGGTTCCCCTTAATATCCATACAAGACCCAAAGGGGCTGGTAATGGGCTGGGGTAGGGGAGGGGGGGGGTTGATGGGGTAGCTATGCCATTTTTCATAAAGATTTTCATCCATATTACCGGGACCAGACATTGCATTAAAGCCGCAAGCAGTTTTAAATGGCTTTTTTTCCTTTAGAAATGTTATTTTGTGCAGGGACAGTTCTAAACACGGGAAACACGTGGCACTTCACAGGCATACTTTAGACACCCCCCAGGTACAATATTTAAAGGAATATTTGACTTTTTTTTTTTCACTTTATGCATCATTAACCACTTCACGCCCGGGCTATAAGCAAAAGACGTCCGCAAAGCGGTCGTCAATTGCTGATAGGACGTCTATGGACGTCCTCTTATTTACTTCCGCGATGCGCGCCACCGCGGGCGCGCGTCGGGGAAAAACTGTGCCCGCCGTGTCAGGCGAGTGCCGATGCGCGTGCCTGGCGGCCGCGATGTCCGCCAGGTACGAGCGATCGGCTGTCACAGAGCCAGGGACGTGGATCTCTGTGTGTAAACACAGAGATCCACGTCCTGTCAGGGAGAGGAGATGGATGGTGTGTCCCTTGTACATAGGGACAACCATCAGTCACCTCCCCCAGTCAGTCCCCTCCCCCCCACAGTAAGAACATCTAGCAGGGAACATATTAACCCCTTGATCGCCCCCTAGTGGTTAACCCCTTCCCTGCCAGTCACATTTATACAGTAATAAGTGCATATTTTTAGCACTGTTCGCTGTATAAATGTGAATGGTCCCAAAAATTTGTCAAAAGTGTCCGATGTGTCCGCCGTAATGTCACAGTCACAAAAAAAAAAATCGCAGATCGACGCCATTACTAGTAAAAAAATAAATAAAAAAATAATTTAAAAAAAATCATAATTCTATTCCCTATTTTGTAGGCGCTATAACTTTTGCGCAAACCAATCACTATACGCTTATTGCGATTTTTTTTTTACCTAAAATATGTAGAATACGTATCGGCCTAAACTGAGGAAAAAAATAGTTTTTTTAAAAAAAAATGGGATATTAATTATAGCAAAAATTAAAAAATATTGTGTTTTTTTCAAAATTGTCGCTCTATTTTTGTTTATAGCGCAAAAAATAAAAACCGCAGAAATGATCAAAGACCACCAAAAGAAAGCTCTATTTGTGGGAAAAAAAGGACGTCAATTTTGTTTGGGAGCCACGTCGCACGACCGCGCAATTGTCATTCAAAGCGTGACGGCGCTGAAACCTGAAATTTCGCCTGGGCAGGAAGGGGGTTATGTGCCCAGTTGTCAAGTGGTTAAAATGACTGCTCCCGGAAAACGTCCGTTTTTAAAACTTCTTTTTGCATTGATACATGTCCCCTGGTGCAGAACCCAGGTTCCCAAACTCTGTTTCGGACAATAACATGGATAATAGTCGTTATAATTAGCACTTTAGAATCCGAACGTTCGCATCCATTGTATTTAATAGGGTTCTAATGTTCGTGCGAACTTTCGGTCCGTTCGCGGGTTCTGGTGCGAACCGAACCCGGGGGTGTTCGGCTCATCACTATTCTCCACTTTGAAATGCCTATGCAAATATTTCAGCTATAAAGCAGATGGAATGCGCTGATATCTCATATTCCTTCAATGTATGAAAAATGTGGCTTCTTATCGATGACTTTCTGTATATAGTAGATTTTGTTTTTAGCATCACTTGGCAATAGTAATTATTTCTTGTTTTGTAGGGTCATTACATACTGCACATCACAGTGTTATCATATTTCAGTTTCTTTAATTTATGTGTTAGACTGACAAGCAATTGTGTTCACAAGGTCACACTGTGTAACAAACTGACAAAGTTTAGAAAGTGGTATTTGATGGATTTGAGAGAACAAAATTGTGTTTTTTCCATGTGAAGGGGTTAGGCAATATTCTCTTCTGTATTCCATGTAAAGAAAAAGGGATTTTTATAACAGCTTACCTGTAAAATCCTTTTCTTGGAGTACATCACGGGACACAGAGCGACTTAGTCATTACTAATGGGTTATATAGATTACCTTCAGGTGTTGGCACTGGCCAATTCCAAACCGGAAGTACCCTCCCCTATATAAGCCCCTCCCATCCGGGAGCACCTCAGTTTTGTAGCCAAGCAATAAGTGTCCCAAAAAGAGGGGTGGGAGCTCTGTGTCCCGTGATGTACTCCAAGAAAAGGATTTTACAGGTAAGCTGTTATAAAAATCCCTTTTTCTTTTTCGTACATCACGGGACACAGAGCGACTTAGTCATTACTAATGGGACGTCCCAAAGCAATGCCAAATGAGGGGAGGGATACATAAGCTGGGCGCCATCAGGCATGAGGCTCTTTTGCGGCCTGCAACACACTGCGCCCAAAGGCGACATCCTCCTGACTTCTGACGTCTACCTGGTAGAAACTAGTAAACGTGTGTACTAAGGACCATGTTGTGGCCTTACAGACTTGAGCCAGGGAGGCTTGGTGATGCACTGCCCATGAAGTTCCAACTGCTCTTGTGGAGTGCGCCCTAACTTTGAACGGAGGTGGTCTCCTTTTCAAGCCATAGGCTTGTATTATGACCTGTCGAATCCACTTGGCTAAAGTAGATTTTTGATGCTGCCTGACCCTTTCTGGGGCCTTCCGGCAGAACAAACAAAGTATCCGTTCTACGAATCTGAGCAGTGGCTTTAAGATAAGCTTTAACTGCTCTTACTACATCCAAAGAATGCAATAACTTTTCCTCTACCGAACTAGGTTTGGGGAAAAAGGAAAGGAAGAACCACATCTTGGTTCAAATGGAACCTCGATACTACCTTAGGAAGAAGGCTGGATGAGGACGTAATACTACTCTGTCCTTATGGATAACCAGATATGGCTCCTTACAGGACAAGGCGGCTAATTCCGATACTCTTTTAGCCGAACAAATGCCTACTAAGAAAATCAATTTCCTGGTGAGAAGAACCAAGAAAATGTGCCGCAATGGTTCAAATGGTTGTTTCTGTAGAACCGACAGAACCAGGTTTAAGTCCCATGGACATATGGGAATACTAACCGGAGGGCTAATACGCATCACTCCTTGTATGAAAGCTTTGACTAATGAATGCAAAGCCAAGGGCCTTTGAAAAAAAAATATTGACAAGGCCGTCTGACCCTTGATAGTACTCAAGGCAAGCTTCCTATGTACAGCCCACTGTAGGAAGTCCAGAATCCTACCTATTACGTACTTACGTGGATGCCATTTCCTGGCCTCACCCCACGTGATGTACGCCTTCTAGATCCTATAATAGATCTGCCTGGATACCGGCTTCCTGGCATTGATCATGGTAGATACCACAGGATTAGAGAGCCCTCTCTTTTTTAGAATGTGGGCTTCTATAGCCAGGCCGTCAAACCTAGGGCTGGTAAGGAAGGGTAGTATATCGGTCCTTGCGAAAGCAGGTCCGGACGATGTGGGAGGGTCCAAGGACTTCCCACTGACATTTTTACAATCTCCGCGTACCATGCCCTTCGGGGCCACGCTGGAGCCACCAGAATCACTGGTTTATTTTCTACCCCGATTCTGCGGATTAATCGCGGTGGGAATGCCTATATCAGCTTGAACTGATCCCAAGGGAACACTAGGGCATCCGAACCGCAAGCTAGGGGATCCTTTGTGCGAGACACAAATCTGTCCACCTTTGCGTTGAATCTGGATGCTAGCAGATCTACATCCGGTGTTCCCCACCGCTGGCATATTGCCTGGAAAACCTCGGGGTGAAGAGACCATTCCCCCGGGCATAATTGCTGGCGACTTAAAAAGTCCACTCTCCAATTTTCCACTCCTGGGATGAAAACCGCGGATATGGCTGTGACATACCTTTCTGCCCATTCCAGGATGCAATTTGCTTCCCTCTGGGCTGCACGACTCCTGGTGCCACCCTGGAGATTGATATATGCCACTGCTGTGGCATTGTCTGATTGAATTCTGACAGGTGACCCTTGGAGTTTGGATGTCCATGCTACTAGGGCATACCGGGCTGCTCGTATCTCTAAGAGATTGGTGGGCAGGGCCTTCTCTGCTTCTGACCACTTGCCCTGGAGAGACCATTGCTCCAGTACTGCCCCCCAGCCTATGAGGCTGGCAACTGTAGTGACCACCTTCCAAGAAACCGGACTGAAGGGTTTCCCTTCCCAGATTCTGGGGCACCAACCACCAATGGTGCGAACGGAAGGGGACAGGGACATTGGTAAGTCTAAAGCCTGAACTTTTTTGTTCCAGGCTGACAGTATGGCCCTCTGCAAGTTCCTTGAATGGAATTGACCGTAGGGTACCGCTTCGAATGAAGCCACCATTTTTCCCAGCAGCCTTATACACAGGCGTATGGATGGTTTTTCTTTTTTGCACCCACTAAGTGGGTCAAATCTTTCAAAGACGACACTTTCTCTGGAGGTAAGAAAATCTTTCTCTAATTTGAATCCAGTCTTAGCCCCCAAGTATTCCAGGCTTTTGACTGGTTTTAGGGCTGACTTGTCTCGGTTGATAATGCAACCGTGAGATTCCAGATACTTGATTATCTTGTGAACGACCACTTCTAGTTTTTTTCACTGAGTGGTCTATCAGCAACAAGTCGTCTAGATATGCCATTATCGTTACACCTTGTGTTCCTAGTTTGGCCAATCGTAGGGCCAGAATTTTTGTGAACACTCGTGGTGCCGTGGCCAGACCGAAAGGTAAGGCTCTGAACTGAAAATGGCGCCCTTCTACTGCAAAGCGTAGAAATTTCTGGTGGGCCGGACAGATGGGAATATGCAAATAAGCATCCCTTATGTCGATCGAGGCTAACCATTCCTGCCCTTGTAGGGCGGTGGCCACCGATCGGATCGACTCCATCCGAAAAAGTCCTGATATGTAGGAACTTGTTTAGCCCTTTTATATTTAATATGGGCCTCATGTCCCCATTTGGTTTGGGGACTGTGACAAGGTTTGAGTAAAACCCGAACCCGTTTTCTTTCAAGGGAACCTTCATGATTACCCTTGGGGCAATAGTTGCTCTAGTGCCAGAAGGAGGGATCCACTCTTCTGGGGATCGCTTGGCACGTTTGACCTTATAAAATGGGCAGGAGGAATGTCTTTTAACTCCAGCCTGTATCCCAGACTTACTGCGGAGATCACCCATCTCTGATGGTGTCCCGCCAGGTCTCTGTGAACCACTGAAGTCTTCCCCTCACCCGACTGAGTGGGGGCAACCCTTCATGACTTAGGGGGAGGTTTTGTACCTCTCTTGACCCAGGGTTTCTTGTTACCCTGTGATTGTCTCTGATTTCTGCCCCCTGGATTTGACCGCGGAGGCCGTCGGAACTGTTTCACAGCCGATGTGCCAGGGACTGGAGAAGTAGGACTCTTAAAAGAAGGACTTCTACCCTTGTTCTTAACCGGTAAGAGTGAACTTTTACCGGCAGAAATTTTCTGGATATATTTGTCCAGATCTTCTCCAAATAAGCGTTCTCCATGAAATGGGAAGCTAACCAGCAGTTTTTTACAGGGAGCTTCAGCAGACCAGTTTTTGAGCCACAGAAGCCTACGCATATGTACTATAGACAGCGTAAAGCGGGAGGCCTGTTGGATTGTATCCTTTATGGCGTCCACCGCAACACAAGGCTCTAGGCAGGTCAGCTAGGGCAAGAGCCTGCTGATCTGGTAAGTCCCTTAAGACTTGTTTCAACTGATCTTTCACTGCTTGGCAGACTCCAATCGCTGCTACCGCAGGTTGTGTCACCATGCTTGCTGTAGAGAAAGCAGATTTTAGTAAAGACTCCAATTTTTTATCTATTGGGTCTTTGAACATTGGAACATTATCTACTGGACATGTCAGTGATTTGTTAACAGAAGAGATGGCTGCGTCCACTGTAGGGACCCTCCATTTTTTTATGAACTTATCCTCCATGGGATAGATCACCGGAAATCTCTTGGGGGGAGCAAATATTTTATCAGGATGCTCCCAATCCTGGTAAATAAGCCCTTCTAATAAAGGGTGGATTGGGAAGGAACAGACAGCCTGGGGAGCTTTTAGCGACCCCAGCGAGGAAACCGTAGTGGATGGTGGTTCCGCCAGAGGCATTTTAAATGCTGATCGGACCATATTAGTCAGAGACTGAACCCATAATCTTTCAGCCTGAGATGCTGAGAAAGGTTCTTCCACTGTTGATTCCTCCATAACTGAATCAACCTCATCCTGATCCCCTTCAGGTAGGTCGATCTCTGTGTGGGGCTGTTCCTCCACTAACAGGCACTCTGAAGGAGGAGACGGAGATGGGACGCGCTTTTCCTGTGACAGGGAAGCAGCGATCAATGCTGTTAATCTCTCTTCCAATCCTCCCAGAGTTGAGGCTAAAACCTCCTCTGTTATATATACAGGAGCAGGTGGACTGGGGACAGCCGCAGCACCAGGCATTCCTGCGGGGTTTCTACGGCTACTGACCTCTGAATTCTCAGGGGAGATTGGTGCAGTACAAGCATGCCCAATATCCTCAGAGCCCGATAGAGACCCCTTTGGCTTCCTGGAAGACCTATTTCCGGAGCGTCTGGACGACATATCCTTTAAGCACAAAGCTGAGGTATTCCCGTCGTCATACACCAATTTTTGCTGGTAATAGTCTAACACAGTTGCTGCTATATACCAGCTGGTGTCCACTAAAGTGCCTTTCTATGGGGATGCCTGCATCAACCGCCTCTGTGTGCCACTGTTTGTTGCTAGCTCTGTTTGCATCCAGCTGACACTTGTACTGTGTCTTTTAACCATGCTGGGACGCCTGCACATGCGCAGAAGCGCCGCGGCGCGCATCGAGCGTCATCCACCCGCCCCGCCCCTTTTTTTTCATAGGAGGCGCGTGCACGCGCCAGCGCGCGCGCCCGTGCGCCATTGGCGCCCTTTTCGAAATCAAACAGGGACTAGGAGCCAGGGCCCTTTTTGCCGGAGGGCCTGTGCGGTGGATGAGCGCAGCAACAGGACAGAGAAACTTACCAACTGCCTGGATCTTTTGACTTGAGAAAACCAAAGATCCACATGACAAGAAAAATGGACTACAGCGGCCTCTAGTGGTTTAACACAGGTACCGCGGTCCCCCTTTTTTTTTTTCTTGACTACTATTAAAATTTTACATTTTCAGTAGTTATAGGCATACACAGATATTAGCGGGAATACCGTTAGGTAACAGACAGAAAGACAAATTAGGCTTGGGGGTCCCCCAATAGAACCAAGTTCCTGGGGGCCCCCACTTACCTGATCCCCGCCGCAGGACTTTGTTTGGTCCACAGAAGTCCAAACTTCACCTATCACGGCAGGCATTGTAATTAAACCTTCAGGGACCGGGTTCCCAAGGATTCCACTCCCCTGGACCTGTATAGCACCCTGCACAGACAACATCTTGGTCGTGGGTATGACCAGAGCTCTGGATCCCAGGGTCCAGCCCTCCTAAGAGAGGCATTACAGGCAAAACCTTGCTCTTCTGCTGCAAGGCCCGGGTACCGACCGTTTAGCTATGAAGCTTTTTTGGTGGGATCCGGAACAGCTTACTAAGGCCCAAAAGAACCTGTACGCAAGCCCAGTGAAAACACATGTTACTCTTTGGCCAACACCTTAGACACTGGCAAAAAACTGAGGTGCTCCCGGATGGGAGGGGCTTATATAGGGGAGGGTACTTCCGGTTTGGAATTGGCCAGTGCCAACACCTGAAGGTAATCTATATAACCCATTAGTAATGACTAAGTCGCTCTGTGTCCCGTGATGTACGAAAAAGAAATACAGGTATTGCAATATAAACCATTCCTTCCCTTTAAGAAAGAAAGAAAAAAAGAAAGGTGAAACCTACACCAGTATAGGTATTTAGTGGGAGTAATAAAAGCTCCCCCCAGAACTGTTGTTCAGTAAAGGAAAAAAAAAGCCCTCCACAGCATTGGTGTTTAGTGGGCATAATAAAAGCCCCCTGTATTGGTATTCATTGGCACTTATCCTTGTGAACACTCCATGCACCACTCCTTGTGATTACATCACTAGTAGTGAGACTATATTGGCACCACTTCTGCACAATATTTAATTTGATTGCTAGGTGCTTAAACACAATGCATTGCCAAGCTCTGCAACTGCTGCCACTCTGCATATAGCATATGCAAGGAATTATCATTGCATGGTTTAGTCTAAGGCAACCAGTGGTCAATAAGTTTGAGGATTCTTGCTTTGAAAATATCTGATATTTTTATATTGGTTGTAGGAGCGAGGTCTTTATGAAAAAAAAAAAATGTAAAGAACACAAAGTACCTGTACGTTTATAAAATCCTCTTTAATTTTGCACTATCATTATTTTTATTATTAGTAGTATTATAATATAGGATTTATATAGTTTGCACAGTGCTTTACAGTAGGAGGGCAGACAGTACAGCTACAATACAATTCAATACAAGAGGAACCAGAGGGTCCTGCTTGATAGAGCTTACAATCTAAAAGGGAAGGTCAAATGATACAAAAGGTAATACCTGTGGGGGATGAGCTAATGGAGGAAAATAAAAGTACAGTTGGAGACAGGATAAAAGAGAAAAATGAGTAGGAGATAGTCGTAGAGAGAAAGTAGGGAGTTCCAGAGAATGGGGGATGCTCCAAACAAGTCCTGAAGGCGAGCATGGGAGGAGGTAACGAGGGACTTAGGGAGCAGGAGGTCTTTGGAGAAATGAAGAGAATAATGTGGTTAGTATTATGAGATCAGGTTAGTGATGTAGCTGGGAACAGAGGTGTGGATGGCTTTGTAAGCTGTTGTTAGTATTTTGAAGTGTATTCATTGGGTGAGTGGAAGCCAATGCAGGGATTGGCAGAGAGGAGTAACAGACACTGGTTGGTAAGGTGATTGAGTCTGGCAGCAGCATTCATGATAGACTGAATGGGTGATAGCCTATGTTAAGGTAATCCAATGAGCAGGGAGTAGCAGTAGTCAAAGTGAGAAATAACCAGGGAATGAATTATAAGCTTTGTGGTGCCATTGGTAAAGAAGGAGCATATTTTGAAGATAATGAAGAGGTGGCAAGATTTGGACAGTGATTGGATGTAAGGACCAATGGAGATTTGAAGAGTCCAGGATTACACCTAGCATCCTGGCAAGTGGGGATATATTTATGGCTGTGCCATCGATCTTAATAGAGAAAGTCAGCAGAAGGGGCAGGTGAAGGAGGAAAAATTATTAGCTGAGTTTTGGATAGATTGAGTTTGAGGAAGTGATGTGACATCCAGATGGATATGCCAGTCAATAAATTAGTGATGCGTGAGGAGACTGATACAGTAAGCTGAGGGGTAGAAAGATAGATTTGGGTTTCATCAGCATAGAAATGGTATTGAAATCCATGGGAGTCTATAAACTGACCCAGCGAGGAGGTACAGATTGAGAATAACAGAAGTCCAAGAACAGGACCTTAAATGGATAAAATCTACTACGATAAAAAGGTATGTAGTGGTCTCACCCCGTCCTCTTTAGCTAGGGTTATGTCACACGACAGGGTGAGATGCGCTACGGCCCATGTCCTCCCCATAGCTGTGGGTGAGGTGAAGGCCAGCACCAGTATCTTCCTCGGGCCAATGTGTGTTAGTCATGAAACTCAATCTTGCTATGCTGGCACCTTCCTCACTTTGCCCCCATTAACCAGAGTCCACACACCGATCACAGTCCAACTCTCAGTTTTATTTCGTAGCTCCACAAAAAACAATGTAATGGCGAGATACGGTGGGATGAGCAGATCGAGGCACTGTCCTGAATTTTAGTCTCTAAACCCCTGTACCTTGATCAAGGGTGGTAGCAACATTGATTAGGATACCTTTGCTGCGCTGCGGCCCCTATCCAAGGGAGTTACCGAAGGCCCATCCGTCACCGGGTTGACGCTGCTCCGGAATCTTCGGACGGGTGACCTCCCCGGCCTCCTCGCCTCAGATGCGGGTCCCCTCGCAAGGGGCACCCTGGAATCACTTCACCCTCGCGGGACCCAGTCGAAGTCACCGGGTCCCAGGCCTACGACATAGTACCTCACCCCAGGCTGAAGGTGCCTGGGATGGACTCTGACTCCATTCCGGCCAGGCCTAGGGCACCTGAGCCGGAACCTCGAACCGCCCGCACCCAGGCCTAAGGTGCCTGGGTGCGTGAAGAGAAGATCCTCGAAGACCTCGTGGTGAGGGCGTCTTCCCCTTTTATCTCCTCCCATCGACACCACGGCGGGTTCCCCGCCCCAGCCGTACCATCTCCGGAAAGGGACAAAAAGGGTAGCACTGTGGTAGTGATTCTACCTTGAGCCCGTAGGTACCCCGCCACCCACAGGCCAAGGAGAATACTGCACCACCCAATCCTCCACGAATACCAAAAAGGGGTCCATACCCTAACCTAATTACTCACCTGGGTCACACTATCCCCAGGTGTATCCCAACTAAATCTGAAGACCCCGCTACAGGTTAAAAATATATTTAATTTATATTCACTAGAGGATAACTACCGTATATACTCGAGTATAAGCCGAGTTTTTCAGCACATTTTTTTGTGCTGAAAATGCCCCCCTCGGCTTATACTCAAGTCTGTGTCCATCTTCACATTTGTGCACCTGATCCTGGCCAGCTGTAGGTCCCCTGGACCCCAATCTTGGCACACATGTAGCCCCACTCTTCCTCTAGAAGTGTGCAATGTTTGTTATCCGTCGGACCTACGGCCGGGGAGCACTGATTTTTCAAAGCCGGGCACCCCTTCCATAGACTCCAATGTTAAACGGTCATTTCTCCGGTGAATTTGGGGACCCAGTACCGACCGACCCTAGGTCCCCTGCACCCCAACCTTGGCACACTTATAGCCCCACTCTTCATCTACAAGTGTGCAAAGTTTGTTGTCCAGGGGCCCTACGGCCGGGGAGCACCAATTTTTTTGTGAACCCCTTCCATAGACTCCCATGTTAAACGTCAGTCTAGTCACATAGCGCAGGAGATCAGCTAGGGAGTTTGGGCACAGTGAGGCATGGACACAGTGAGGCATGGGCACAGTAACAGTGAGGCAAGGGCACAGTGAGGCATGGGCACAGTGAGGCAAGGGCACAGTGAGGCATGGACACATTGAGGCACAGTGAGGCATGGGCACAGTAAGGCAAAGTGAGGCATGGACACAATGAGGCACAGTGAGGCATGCACACGGACACAGTGAGGCATGCACATGGACACAGTGAGGCAAAGTGAGGCACAGTGAGGCATGCAGATGGACACCCTAGGCTTATACTCAAGTCAATACGTTTTCCCAGTTTTTTGTGGTAAAATTCGGTGCCTCGGCTTATATTCGGGTTGGCTTATACTCGAGTATATACGGTACTATTATAAACTGAGAGTTCAGTCAAAAGGGTATTATTATTGTACTTATGCGTGTGTTGTAAGATTTCTAACAAAGCTAAAATTAAATCTTATTTTAGTAATGGCCCTTTGAAAGTCTGTAGGGTTGATTTACTAAGAGTAAAGGCTGCTCACTTTGCAAGGCAAATAATAGCAAATAATGGGAGCTGTGTTCACTTTGAAAAGCCAATTATGTGTGAGGAACATGAATATGTGTTGGCCAGATTAAAGTAAACTAAGTTTCATCTTATTTACTAAGCTCTGTGGACTATTACTTTTCCAATAGAAAATTCATACGACTAAGTAAGCATTCCGCATAGCTTTAGTAAATCTACCCAAATGTGGGGGCTAGAAACTTTTGCAGCTTCTCTCTAAAGCCACAAAATCTTAAAAAGGTCTTATTTAACAGACACTCTATAAAGCTGATTTACATACTGCAAGCTCATGCTGCCAAAAATGGTGAGTAGTTAGTTCTAGTGGAAAAACTCACAATTGCTTCTATTTGCATTCTTGTGCATGTGCATGCCAAAGGGACACTCTGACCTTTATTACTTGGGGCAAAGAGTGACTTTAGTAAAGGCCCATGTCACACTGGTTATACTCCACTTATACTCCAATATACTTTGCTTGCGTTTCCCAACCATTTCTGCCTCAATTACAGCTGATGACACCATCCGGCACTACCCAGAATGGGGAAAGTGTTGATTTTAACGTCAAATTTTGATTTCGTTTTAGTTATAGTCTTTTGACTAAAATGCAGTTTTAGTCGTAGTTTAGTAATTTGAATTGTTTTAGTTTTAGTGGTATTTTAGTTGACTAAAATCTCCAGTACATTTTAGTCTACTAAAATCTCTAGTATCATAAACAAACATAAATATTGCTTTTTGACAAACAGAAGTGCAACTTTAAAATATATATATAAAAAAAAAAGACTGTAAACTCTATTGGCTGTAATGTCATTGCACATATTACCTGAATATAAAAACTTTAACAGTTCTCTGTTAACCTCCCTGGCGGTATGATTCTGTCAGATTTTAGGTGCTAAAAGCGGTACAATTTTAGTAGGCCTGTAATTCTTGGAAATAACTCACTTAAATCTGTCCTAACAAGAGTCTAGTAGACATCCCGGGTATGATAAAGTTTGAAACACAAAATCATAAATTATAATGTAATAAATAACTATAAATAATTATAACAAATAGTAATGTAATTATAATAAAAATTATTCAATAATGTAATCAAATCAAAAACACAGAAATTTGCTCAGTTGCAGAATTGTCGCTGTCATTACTTTTAGTGTTTGATGACGAATTTCCCCACAAATCGCTATCGCTCAATTCTGCAAGTGATTCTAATTTATTATCGCTGTTTTCTAGCTGGTCTAAAACCACTTTTGACGTAAACTGACCCTTTTTGGTTGCTATGGACAATCTTCAGTTTCCAGGCAGAAAGAACAGTTTTTATAATATAAAACTGCATGCAGGACACTGAACAGACCACTAGGGACAAAGGGTGTGTGTAATTATTTTATACAGTACTGTAATCTGTAAGATTACAGTGTACTGTATGTGTTTTGTGTTTTTACTTTTTTGAATTTTGGCGCCGATCTCCGCCCCTGTGCGTCGCGCCATTCGCAGGGAACAGAGCACGGCACTGTGTGAATCGAGCAAGACACGGCTCACAGACAAAGCGGGGAGACATTGCAGGATCCAGGAAACAAGGTAAGTAACTTTCCCTGCGATGCAGCCCCGAGTCTGGCTCGGGGTTACCGCTTTTGGTAGTAAAAACTCACCCCGAGCCAGACTCGGGAATACCGCCAGGGAGGTTAATAATGAAAACAAGTAACATCTTTATAAATAAAACTCACGTTTCGTAAATTTCGTATATTATATTATTTACGAAACGTGAGTTTTATTTATAAAGATGTTACTTGTTTTCATTATTAACCTCCCTGGCGGTATTCCCGAGTCTGGCTCGGGGTGAGTTTTTACTACCAAAAGCGGTAACCCCGAGCCAGACAAGCATATTGCTTTTTACACTGTTAATTTTGATGTAAAATTTCGATTCAGTTTTAGTTATAGTTTTTTTTTTACTAAAAAGCCATTTTAGTTTTAGCCGTATTTAATCATCTGTATTGAAACTGAATTTTATTTTTGTTTAGTTTTCGTCACTGAAAACAGCTGACGAAAACTATGACATAAATATTTTCGTCAACGAACTTAACACTGATGGGGATCATGTGACCTCCTACCAATTGACAGTGCGTGAGTCTAGCCACCAATCACTGTACATAGCACTGTTACATGACTAAGATAGTTACATCACTACTTCCCTTACCATTTCACATCAGACAACACCTTGAATTTCAGTGCTGGCTAGTTGTAAGAGCAAGACTGGCACATACCCATGTCTGGGTTGCATCCAGTGTAATAATGTTTTAAAGGGTGATGAAATATATGATACGCTTCATATACATGATTATTAGAATTGGAGTTTTCAGTTATTGGAGTTATTTCATTAAGTGTCCTTGTTTCTGCTGTGCAGGCTTAGTTCTGATGTGTTAGAGCTAAGGTAGTTTTTTTTTTTTTTTTGCTATAAAATTACCTGGAACCCCCAAATATTAATGTATTTGTGATACCAGAGGCTCTGGAGAATAAAATGATATTTTTATGTCGCACAATATCTGTAAGTTGCACAATATTTGCACAGTCATTTTTAAAATTCATATTTTTAGGAGAAACACATTTTAACAAATTTTAGTGCACCCAAACACATTACTGTATAATACCCAATTTTTGGTAAAATATAAAAGATGATGTTATGTGGGGTAAACAGATACCTAACACGTCATGCTTTAAAAAATTGCGAACACACATGGAACGGTGAAAACTTTGGTGCATTTAATTATCCATAGGAAAAATATTAAAAACCTTTACAGGCTACCAGAAGAGGTGCATCCGAGCTACTACCTCCTGTGTAATGCCTGGGGAGACTCAAAAACACAGCACTCAGCCTGGGAAATCTCTGCAAGCTCCTTGTAATCCATGCAAAAAAGGGAGAAAAGCTGGTGCCATGGAAGTCTGCTAAAACATTGTTTTATTATTGCATGTGAACAACAGTCAAAAAAGCATTTCGGCCAGCAGGCGCTAACAAATAAGTGACACAAAACAGATTAAATAGTGTAGTATTATAATGACTGTCAATGACATAAGGCCAATCTGGAGGAACATACTTTTTCAGTATACTTTTTCACTATAATTTTTTTTACTATATTTGATGCTATTCCTTTTTTATTTTTGTTATACATGTTTTATATACATGTATGTACAATTGTATGCTTACAGTGCTCTTTTTTTGTATTTGCCACCACCACTTTTTCGGGTCGACCATGTGATTTAGTCTACACTATATAACCTGTTTTGTGTCACCTATTTGTTAGCCATGATTAACCACTTCAGCCCCGGAAGGATTTGCCCCCTTAATGACCAGGCCATTTTTTGCGATACAGCAATGTGTTGCTTTAACTGACAATTGCGCTGTCGTGCGACGCTGTACCCGAACAAAATTTATGTCCTTTTTTTTTCAAAAAATAGAGCCTTCTTTTGGTGGTATTTGATCACCTATGCAGTTTTTATTTTTGTGCTATAAACAAACAAAGAGTGACAATTTTAAAAAAAAATGTAACTTTTTGCTATAATACATATCCAAAAAAACAAAACACATTTATTCATCAGTTTAGGCCAATATATATTCTTCTGCATATTTTTGTTAAAAAAAATCGCAATAGGCGTATACTGATTAGTTTGCGCAAAACTTATAGTGTCTACAAACTATGGGATAGATTTAGGGTCTTCTAATTTTTTATTGTTTTTACTAGTAATGGCGGCGATCTGCGATTCTTAGCTGGACTGCGACATTGCGGCGGACAAATCTGACCCCAAATGACACTTTTTGGGGACATTATTACATTTATCAGTGCTAAAAAATGCAGTGATCAATGTAAAAATGACACTGGCAGGGAAGGGGCAAACAGTAGGGAGCGATCAAGGGGTTAACTGTGTTCCCTGGGTATGTTCTAACTGTAGAGGGGATGGGCTGGCAGGGACATGACAGAGATCACTGTTCCCGATGACTGGGAACAGTAGATCTCTGTCATGTCCCCTGTCAGAATGGGGATTCGCCTTGTTCACCAAGGCAGATCCCGTTCTGCCTCTGTACTATGGGATCCCGGGTCGCCGGCGGACATCGAGTCCACCCGACCCACGGGCACGCTCCTGTAGCGTGCAGTGCTCCTGCCCGCTATTACTCCTGCTCGAGCCATGGTACAGCTACAGCAATTTGCACAGGAGAGCTGACCTGCTGCAATACGGCAGCTGGTCGGCAAGTGGTTAAGGCCTGATGGCCGAAACACATTAGATTTTTTGACTGTTGTTCACATGCAATAATAAAGCAATGTTTTAGCTGACTTCCATGGCACCAGCCTTTCTCCCTTTTTTGCATGCTTTACCAGTATAGAAATAAACAGTAGATCTGGTGCTCGAATTATTGCTCTCACTCTGACGTCCATGATGATAGCTCACATGGGTGGTGTAATCTCCATATACATATGTGTGTGGGGCCTATGTGAGCGTTTGTATTTGCGCATAGGAACCGGTGGACAGGACCACTTTAAAAAAAAGTTTTTGTTGATTTTTTACACTGTCCCTTTAGTTTTTTTTTATCAACTTTATTACTATCACAAGGGATGGACAACACCCCTTGTGAAAGCATTGGCAGTGGCAGGTACTCTTTTCTGAGAGATCCTTCCTCTGCCCTCAAAAACATCTGATTAAACTGAGATCAGTTTTATAAGATGCTTTACAAGTCTGTAACAACTTGTAAACAACAAATCAAAACTGGAACTGATGAGTTCCTCATAACTTCCAGTTTCATTCATCACAGAGGAGTGGTGGGTAGGAATTTACCTGCCTTTCCTCTGTGAGACAGACGGGTTGCAGTGGTCCTGGGCTCTCAGTGGGAGTTGCATTGGTGATTAGTGTCCCCATTCAAATAAAAGCAGGAGCCCATATAAGCAGTGGAGCTATTTAAAATCGGCTGTGGTGATTAATTCCTCCAGCGTGTTAGCTTTGGCGGGTCTGATTATCAGTTAAGCGCATTTGAATGGTGGAGGTATCCAGAGCACTTTATGGTGATATAGCGTGTTATTAAAAGCACCAGTGGATGTTTCATTTAGCAGTGGATTTTTTACTGACACTGAATAAAATGGATGACCCTTTTCACTGACGCTGATTAAAGTGAATGGATTGTTTCACTGGCACTGATTATATGGATGGACTTATCATTAAATCTTTTTCTGTTTAAAAGGTATATTTTAGTGCAACACTTCTATTTAAATTTGTAAGTACACCATAGTATTGAGTGCCGCTGTATTTAATTGATTGATGACTGATTAGCACTGAGCGCAGTTTACTTCACACTTTTTTCTTAGTTCTTAGCACTTAGTTACCACCTGGCACTGACTGCTGAGAGGATATTTAGTCCCTCCTCTGCTACTCAATTTCACCTTGGTGTTTTGCCCATGTGCCTCTGACCTGCGAATTGTGCTCTTGGTCCTGTTCCCGTTCCTGATCCCTCACCTGCTTGCCTGTTCCTGCTCCTGTGTACCCTTCTCCCTGTCCTGGCTTGCTCCCCGCTCCTTATGCCTGATCTTCAGTGTATGACGCTGGCTCTGATACTGACTACGCTTCTCAGCCATATCCTCTTGCCTGTACATAGTTATTTGGTTGTGTTAGGTAGTTATTACTTATTAGCACTGTCACTCATTAGATTTACTGGTTTTGATTCATGGGGTTTTAGTATACTGGCTTTAAGTTTATATTGTTATTTTATTCACTTGATCTTTAATAAATCACTATTTTGCGTGTGCCTGGTGTTCTCTGTGCAAGTCCATACATTTTTGGTCATGCCTGTTTCACAGGATACCAGTACTTGGTATCCCTTACATAACACCAAGGCCAGTAATGACCAAAAGTGGCTGCACAGGGCCCTGCTGTTGTTGCTGCAAGATTCATCCAGAGGAGGTAGTTTACTATGCCTTGCTAATGTCAGAGGAAAAGGTATACTGCCGCCAAAATACTGAAAGAGCAAATCAAGGATCAGCTGTTGGAGTGCATTGGTCTTGTTCGCTCCCTTTTTGATCAATGCAGAATGTTGTTTGGTGATGTTCAGACATTGATTCAGATTTGTGCACAGCTAGTTTTGTACAATATTCCTAAGGGTAGCGATGATTTATTTCATCCCTTTAGTATGGCTCAGGTGGAATCTCTAGTATGGTTATCGGAGGATGACATGGCATACTTTCTTAAACAATATTTAGCATGTTCATGACAGGTGCTAACGCATTGTATTAACGCAGTGCAGTCTTGGGGAGTGTAACCTGAGTTTTGTTTAACCCCTACTACAAACCTGGTCAGATATATTGCACTCATTCTCAGTCAGCTTGCACCAACCCACACCTGCTGCTGGACACCAGCTTTCTGAAACATCTCCCTCGCTGTCACGTTAGCAACCACAGCTGCAATTCAGTTTACCTTGCTCCCAACTGTATATCAGTACATATATCTGTCTCCACTAGCTGCACATTCTCCACATGTAATACATTGCATATTCTCCCTACTACTCTGTTGCCCTTGGCAACCCCTCCAAAATCCTGCTTTGGAACTGCCACCTCTTTTTCACCAACTCTTAGTACTGTTACTACTCCTCCATCAGCTGCACAATCTGTTCCTAGCCTTGCAATCACTCGCAGGACTCTTGTGTCCAAATCTAAGAAGAAACAGTTTTTCCCAACTCATACAATTCTGCCACTATCCTCTCCTGCCTCCATACCAGTTGCTCTGGTCCAGCTTGCAACCATGCCAGTTGCTCTGGTCCAGCAGGCCACCACACCAGTTTCTCTGGTCCAGCCTGCCACCATGCCAGTTGCTCCAGTCCAGCCTGCCTGCACGCCAGCTGATCCAGTCCAGCCTGCCTCCATTCCAGCCGATCTGGTCCTGCCTGCCTCTACGCCAACCAATTCGGTCAAGTTTGCCTCCACACCAGCAGATCCAGCCCAGCCGGCCTCCATACCAGCCAATGTGGTCCAGCCTGTCGCCACACTAACTAATCCGGTCAAGCCCATACCAATCAAGCCTTCTGTTCTAGACCTGCCACTGCCTCAACTATGGGTTGGTCTACTCCTGACTCATTCTCCGCTTTATGTTCTGCCTTTCCATATTTGTGGCTCTCAGTGGCCAGGCCTCATCCTACAGCAATTGAATCTGCTCTACCTGTCTGAGAAGCTCTATCCATTCTTGGGACAGACTGACTCATTCAGCCAAGTGGGGTCCAGGTTCCAGGCTCCAGTCTAACTTCACTGAGTTTCAAACTGTTACTCATAGTCAGTCTGATGCTGCTTATCCTCTACCTACTGCCCAGCCTTATGGCCCTGAGCCTGTTGCCGAGCCTGATTGCCCTGAGCCCTTGCTTTAAAGCCCAGCCCAAGGGTCCTGTGCCTGATGCCCAGCCAGTGGGTCCTGTGCCTGATGCCCAACCTGCCTCTGATGGTCCTGTGCCCAGTGACCTGCCTGCCTCTGATGGTCCTGTGCCCAATGACCCACTTGCCATTGATGGTCCTTTGTCTGATGACCCACCTGCCTCTGGTGGGCCTGTGCCTGATGACCCACTTGCCTCTGATGGACCTGTACTCCATGACCCGCCTTAAGGTCCTGTGCCCAATGACCTTCCTGTCTCTGATGGTCTGCTGACCGATAACCAGTCTACCTTTGATGGTCTGCTCTCCGATGACCAGACTTCCCCTGCCTCTAATGATCTGGTGCCAGATGTCCAGCCTATTGGTCCCATGGTCGAAGTCCAGCCTGCCTTTCATTATCCTCTGACTGAAGACCAGCCTGATCTTAATTATACTCACCTATTACCCAGCTGGGTTCTATTGACTCTGGGCCTACTGCCCAGCTAGTTTTCATTGACTCTATGCCTGCTGCTCAGCTAAATTATTGTGAAAAGTTTCAGGTTCTGTCTGCTGTTGGGTCTGACACCTCTAAGTCATCATGTGCCTTGTATGGGTTACCTGTTTGGCCTGAAATTATTTTTACAGTTGCCTCGTTTGCGTCTTTTTTGCAGTATTTTGCTCCAATGGTGCTAAAGCCTGGTGGTCCGGACATACTATTTGTAACTGGTAGCTACATTTGCCTTCATGACCTTGGTAATAGTGATCTCCAAGGGAGTGGCAGAGTACCAATTGTACTTTGCCATGGCCCAGATGCGATTGCCACAACTCCAGGTGCATTAGGGGACCTAGGTCAGGTAACCAGTGCCTTGGGAAAACCTAAGTGGCCATTGATGTGTGGAACAAGTTTTGGAAACCAGGCAAGCTGCATGATTATAACAAGACATTCCGGTGTCAGAGTTCCGGTGTTGTCACATTACCCCAGGGCTAAGTTTTCCAATAACCCATAGTACCCAAGCATTGGGATACCTGCTGTCTTGAGGGATCAAGTGTTGTACCTCTCTGAGAATCTGACCAACAGAATACCTAGCCAGTTGCCTAACCCCAGCAGTGGGGTACCCAGTCAGTCACTAGGACCAGGCGGTGGGACACCTAGCTTATTATTGGATCCTGGCCTATGAAAGACTTATTCAGCAGCTGGGAATCTTTTATGGACTTGTTCAGATATAGCTGGTTGGAGCATTCAGTGGCTGCTCCTTTGAGGGGGAATTGTCAGGAACGGGTTCACCTGCTGGTGGCACTGTGGCACCCAGACCTACAGGTTGTAGTTCCAGTGTCCACCAGTGGATGTCTCTCAGCAGCCAGCAGTTACTAGCAATTAGTCATCACCTGATGCTGACTGCTGGGAGCATATTTAGTCATTCCTCTGCTACTCCAATACTCCATTTTGCCTTGGTGTTTTGCCCATGTGCCTCTGACCTGCGTGTCCTGCCTCCTGCTCCTAGTCCCGTTCCCTTTTCTGATCCCTCACCTGCCTGCTTGTTCCTGCTACCATGTACCCTCATCCCATCTTGGCTTGCTCCCTGCTTCTCCTGCCCGATCTTCCATGTATGACCTTGGCTCTGATAATAACTATGCTTCCCAGCCATATCCTCTTGCCTGTACATAGTTATTTGGTTGTCTTAGATAGTTGTTAGCACTGTCACTCATTAGATTCACTGGTTTTGGTTCATGTGCTTTTAGTATACTGGATGTGTGTTTATTTTGTTGTTTAATCGCTTTATCTTTAATAAATCACACACATCAAAATGTATGCCATACATGTGCCTGGTGTGCTCTTTGCAAGTCGACACATTTCTGGTCACGCCTGTTTCACAGGAAACAAGCATTTGGCATCCCTGACAGTATTAAATAGAATTATCTTTGTTCTTCTATTTTGAAAAATGGCATTTAAGCTGGCTTCAAGCTTCTCTGGGTGTTAAACTCAAACATATATGTACAAAGAGATTTTCACAATACGGATATTAAACTGTGCGTATGTTAAAATAATAGTTAATTGATTTACTGTGTAAATAAGGTAACACATATTTATAGTGAAATATTTTGTTCAGAGATATATTTTATGGCATAGAGAAATATTCCAAGCATTATAAACTACTTCAAAAAGTTTTACAAATTAGATAAATGATTCAATAAAAAGAAAGAGAAAGCAGATTCAAAAGAAAATAGACATGGTTTAGTTCTTTTTTGTTTATTGCAATGATACATTTCTTACTCAAAAAATGCATTTAGAGAAAATATATCCATTTTTTTTAAATGATATAAGGAATTTTAATCAATTTGCTTCTGCAAGGTAAGTAGACACTGTATGCATAATAGGCATGAAGATCAATATATTGTATATGCTTATTTTTTTGAAAATGTTCCAGCCAGAAATGTGTGCAGGGACTGGGTTTTCTAAGTTGTGTATCTGGGGTCCTTACAGGATCACCTGAGAGCAATGACACAGAGACAAAGCTTACAACTTTAATACATCAAGCCCACTGTATCCAACTAATGGATCAGGGCCGGCCCTACCATGGGACCCGATGGGACCATGGTCCCAGGCGGCACTTTAAGAGGGGCGGCAACAGGGGCGCACTGCCTGAGGACCTGGGTTTCCCTCCATCTAGTGTGCATTGTCATACTGTACTGCATCGCCGGCGCCGCTGTCACTGGCCGCAGTGGCAAGACCCACTTCAAGGGTCTCTCCAGCGGCCCCTGCTTCACTGCCCAAACTGGTTGCTAGCCGCGGACCGCTTTGTGTCTAGCAACCAGTGACGTAAGGAGAGAGAGGCCCATCATTCATTGCAGAGAGTATTTCACTTCCTCCTCCTCCGCTAGCTCCACCCACCTCCTCCCTGTATGTAACAGCATGAGATCGGAGCGGCTGTGTGTGTGTGTGTGCAGGGCCGGCCCTACCATGGGACCCGATGGGACCATGGTCCCAGGCGGCACTTTAAGAGGGGCGGCAACAGGGGCGCACTGCCTGAGGACCTGGGTTTCCCTCCATCTAGTGTGCATTGTCATACTGTACTGCATCGCCGGCGCCGCTGTCACTGGCCGCAGTGGCAAGACCCACTTCAAGGGTCTCTCCAGCGGCCCCTGCTTCACTGCCCAAACTGGTTGCTAGCCGCGGACCGCTTTGTGTCTAGCAACCAGTGACGTAAGGAGAGAGAGGCCCATCATTCATTGCAGAGAGTATTTCACTTCCTCCTCCTCCGCTAGCTCCACCCACCTCCTCCCTGTATGTAACAGCATGAGATCGGAGCGGCTGTGTGTGTGTGTGTGGAGAGAGAGCAGCTGCGGGCTCTTCTCCCCCCTCCTTCTCCTCCTCATGCTGCTGTTCCTAGGACAGCCACCGCTATGTTTCTTCCCCCTTTTCCTCCCATTGGCCAGGGAAAAAAACTAAAAGGAGAAAAGAGGATTATGGGATATGTAGTGCAAATGGCTGGCCCATTGCAATTCTAGGGGGGAAACTGCAGCCCCCAGCATGCCCATCTGAAGGATAGGGAGAGAGAGCCAGGCTGAGTGACAGGCTGCATCTGGTGACAGGCATCAGTGACAAGTGACAGGCTGCATCTGGTGACAGGCATCGGTGACAAGTGACAGGCTGCATCTGGTGACAGGCATCGGTGACAAGTGACAGGCTGCATCAGGGGACAGGCAATGGTGACAAGTGACAGGCTGCATCTGGTGACAGGCAATGGTGACAAGTGACAGGCTGCATCTGGTGACAGGCATCAGTGACAAGTGACAGGCTGCATCTGGTGACAGGCAATGGTGACAAGTGACAGGCTGCATCTGTTGACAGGCATCAGTGACAAGTGACAGGCTGCATCTGGTGACAGGCAATGGTGACAAGTGACAGGCTGCATCTGTTGACAGGCATCAGTGACAAGTGACAGGCTGCATCTGGTGACAGGCATCGGTGACAAGTGACAGGCTGCATCTGGTGACAGGCTGCATCTGGTGACAAGCATCAGAGACAAGTGACAGGCATTGGTGACAAGTAACAGGCTGCATCTGGTGATAGGCATTGGTAACAAGTGACAGGCTGCATCTGGTGACAGTCAATGGTGACAAGTGACAGGCTGCATCTGGTGACAGGCATTGGTGACAAGTGACACGCTGCATCTGGTGACAGACATTGGTGACAAGTGACAGGCTGCATCTGGTGACAGGCATCGGTGACAAGTGACAGGCTGCATCTGGTGACAGGCAATGGTGACAAGTGACAGGCTGCATCTGGTGACAGTCAATGGTGACAAGTGACAGGCTGCATCTGGTGACAGTCAATGGTGCCAGTGACAGGCTGCATCTGGTGACAGGCATTGGTGACAAGTGACAGGCTGCATCTGGTGACAGGCATTGGTGACAAGTGACAGGCTGCATCTGGTGACAGGCATTGGTGACAAGTGACAGGCTGCATCTGGTGACAGGCATTGGTAACAAGTGACAGGCTGCATCTGGTGACAGTCAATGGTGACAAGTGACAGGCTGCATCTGGTGACAGGCATTGGTGACAAGTGACAGGCTGCATCTGGTGACAGGCATTGGTAACAAGTGACAGGCTGCATGTTGTGGCAGGCTATGGGTGGCAAGTGGCACAGCTGCATCTGGTGGCAGGCAACGGTGGCAAGCAATAAGCTACATCTGGTGGCAAGCAATGGTGGCAAATGACAAGCTCAGGGTTCCCACTGATTCTGCATTATGGTGAGTTAAACTATTTCATTATATATTACAATGTAGTAATAGAAATAATGTGATTTGATCATCCTGACACCATATCAATCATAATGTTAGGATGATTTAAGTGCTAACAGCAGCCATTCGCCCGACAAATCACCCGCTGCCAAATTCCCTGTCAGCGAGACTACACCCCCCCCCTCATCTTTTTTTGGGAAGGAAGGGCGGTATCCCTGAATGGCAGTTTGGAAATGTGGTCAATGCAGCGCTGTTGTTGCGGCATGTTGCATCACTGAGCTGGGATCAGAGCGTAGCTGGTCGGTGGCAGTGGAGAGAAAGGGTTGAGCTTTCGTGGTGCTACACAATACTCTTTGCAGGAAGGAGCTAGGGTGACCACATTTTTAAACTACTATTCACGGACACCCCCCCCTTCCCAAACATCAGCTTGTTCTGTAACGAATTACAGCACAGTGATTGGACACAAGAGGTGGGATTTATGATTTCTCCAATCACATGCAGGGGGCGGGGATTGTGCTCCTCCAGGCATTCCCGGCCAGGACAAGTACTGTCAGTGAGTAAAGAGGTGATGTGGCGGCCTTTTTTGGGGGCATCAGATTGGCCTAGGGGGGTGGCTGTGTCAGTTTCATTCCGGGACACTGTATTGTCCTGGAATGAATGTGCCCGGGACAGACCTGCAAAATGCGTGGTCACCCTAGAAGGGGCATGTCTCTTTGCTGAATATATGGGATGTCTCTTGCTGAATATATTGGGCTGTCTCTTTGCTTTATGGAAACGTCTCTTTGCTGGATGGGCATAGGATTTTTTTTTGGGGGGGGCAGCATTTCATTCTTGGGCCCAGGCAGCACAATGTCTTTGGCCAGCCCTGTAATGGATCAAAGAGAGTCCTGACACCACAAATTCAGCCTCCTTATCAGTCCCTTCATTACTCCAATCGCACATCATCCTCAATCATATATACAGTACATTTATTAGTACATATATACAGTACATTTATTATATCTCACATTCATTTTACATGTACAACATGCACCTTTCCCATACACGTGCGTTCCATAATAATCAAATATAAATATATATAAAACAAAAGTTCTGTTAACCATAAACTAAAATAGCGCACTAGATTGTGCCATCACTTGTTTTGTTATTCTAAAAAAATCCGGCATGTTGGATCGGGCACTTTTAATTGGGTCACGAAAATCAAATGTTGCAGCTGGCACACCAATGATGTGCGAAATGAATGATCTGACGATCAACAAGAATTTTCATTTGACTTTCGACTTGTCTTTGGCCTGCTATAGCAAGCAACACTAAGTACCCTTATGTCCTGTACACACGATTGGATTTTCCGATGAAAAAAGTCTGACGGACTTTTTTCATCGGAATTTCCGATCGTGTGTGGGCCCCATCGGACTTTTTTCCATCGGAGTAAAAAAATAGAACATGTTTTAAATTTTTCCGATGGGAAAATCCGATCTGTGGAATTCCATCTGAGAAAAATCCACGCATGCTCAGAATCAAGTCGACGCATGCTCGGAAGCATTGAACTTCATTTTTCTCGGCTCGTCGTAGTGTTTTACATCACCGCATTTTGGACAGTCGGAATTTAGTCTGATGGTGTGTATGCAAGACTGATGGAAGTCAGCTTCATCGGAATTCCGACGGAAAATTTAATTGGATTTTAATCGGAAATCCGATCATGTGTACAGGGCATTACAGGTATCTAGCATAGGGAAAAGCTTATTGGCCATCAACAATACAGTTCTTTAAGATGCTATAACTTGGAACTTAAATTTTTTACAATCCCCTGCCCCCTCCTAAACTCACACACAAGCCATAAAGCAAAAAAAACAACAAAAAAAAAAAAGAATTACAAGGGTCTTCTTTCTGATTCAGTGATGTCACGGGTCCCTCTTCTTCTACAGCATCATCATCCCTTCCTCCTGAACTGAACTGTGCTTGTGTAATAATGCATGCGCTCCCTTCAGTGTAGTGGTACTTTGAGTCCAGGCCAGCACGTAGCGCACCTCCAGAGGGTGGGTCCATGATAGCCTGGGCTCACAGGAAATGTGATGAATAAGGCTGAAGTTAATTTAACCTGGAAGACTGATGACATCTATGGACAGAAGGGAATTAGTGTTGTACACAGCTCCAGGCTGGAATAAGGTGAGCCTTGTAGCCAATGCTGTGTTTTTATCATTTTTTTTTTTTAGTTTGGCATTTTTTAATTTTTGGAACTGGAGTTCCACTTTAAAGAAACATAACAGAAACAAGTGCATTGCCATGGTTTTCCTTAGATGGAGATGCTTGTTGTCATTCCTATCAAATAACTTCAAAATTGTGTGGGTCACATGCTCAGATTAAGTATGCTGAACAGGAAAATCATAGTGAAGTCAGAAATCCTGATTTACACACTTATTCCTGATTGACAACTTTGTTATGAATTGAAACATAACAGTCAGGCACGTAGCATTTTCAGCTGTGGCAGCCTCCACTGTATTTTTCCTGTGACAGGATTTCTTTAATAGATGTGGACAAGTAGTCTTTCTATGAACATATGATCTACAGTTGATTCTTTCACTAATTTTAAAGAGTAAGTATTAAAACTTAAACAAATTAAAGCCTATTTCACATGGGCAGCTGAGTTGGGTGGTAAAAACAGGTGGCTGAGCTGTGGTTTTACTACCCCAGACCCCCCACCTAAAGCCTACCAGCGAAACGGGGCTGTTCACATGCCAATGAATGTCAAGTTGACAAGCAGCAATGCCAGTCTAAGTGACTCATTCAAGTTAACAGTGCAGCACCACAACCGCTAGCCAAGCATTTGCAAAGCATCAGTCCCATTGACAGTTTCCATTCTGAAAAAAAAAAAAAACTGCATTTATGAGTCGTCAGCATTGCTTCCTAAACTCCTGGTAAAGACTGCTTAGCTACACTCTGAAAATCGGTCCACTTCAGATTGCTTTTTAGAGACATAGCATGTCTGAACTTATGACCTGTGTACACAAAAGCCGTGTGCACACGATAGGTTTTACCGATGAAAACAGTCCGATGGACTTTTTTCATCGGACAAACCGATCGTGTATGGGCCACATCGGTCTTTTTTCCATCGGTGTTTAAAAATAGAACATGTTTTAAATTTATCCGATGGTTAAAAAACCGATAGCAAATTACTATCGTCTGTGGGGAACTCCATCGGATAAAAAACCCACGCATGCTCAGAATCAAGTCGACGCATGCTCAGAAGCATTGAACTTCATTTTTCTCGGCTCATCGGAGTGTTTTACGTCACCGCGTTCGGAACGGTCGGTTTTTTGACTGATGGTGTGTAGGCAAGACTGATGGAAGTCAGCTTCATAGGTTTTCCGATGGAAAAATCCATCGGTTAAAAAACCATAGGAAATCCGATCGTGTGTACAGGGCTTATCTTTTGTTTGCACCAGAACAACTTCTCTCACCAAACCATTTAAGTGAAATGCAAAAGCTGCTTAAAGCAGATTCAAGAAGCTTACAAGAAAATTTAATACAGTTGAGGAGGCCAAATGCTCCTGTCAATGAACTATGAATGATGTCAAAGTATCTTAGGTTGATCTCAAATGCAAGCTGAATGCACCTGCATTAATCAGACACTATGAGGTGTGACTTGATAGCCAAAGTTTTGGATGACTGGATCATTGATTAAAGTATATGTAAAGACATTTGTTTGGGATTTTTGGATTTAGTAGGGATGTGTTGGACCCTTTGTCAAATTTATATTGCTGTCTGTGTTCCTCGCTGGTTACATTCACCCTTCAATTTGTGTGACCATTGTAACCAAGACAGAAAGTAAGGGGCTATCCAAACATTTTGATTTGTCATTAGGGAAAGAGGTGAGAGAAAACCCACCAATGGGAAAACTGATTTTGTGACAATTCTCTAAGATGAGATTCAATTCACTTTGGAGAGATTTCTTCTAATTTCCCGTTGCTTCCACAGAGAAGGGAAATCACTGAATGGGGTCACAGATGGCAAAAAATAATGTGATGTGGTTTTGGTTCAAGTCCCTTCCCACTCTATCTAAGATAAAAAAAAATAACTAAGGTTTGGGCTTTATTATCTGGATCAGCTTGGGGAACAATAAAAGCAGTCATGGAGTCACTACATATATAACAGATGCAGTCATCTTTTCTCTTTATGATCAAATTGATTACCAGTCCCAATGGGCTCCTATGCCACACAGACTTTTATTCTGAATATTTGATTTTGATATTCAGCTGGTAAGATGAACTGGCAAACTCCTGTGCTACTCACTTTCAGATGACTGAACACATGCACTGACTGTAGTGATGGTTACACCATACACCTGATGAATCATTTTTACTCACAGCAGATTTTACGCTTTCGCAACATGCATGCTTAGTCTTATTAACTTTCAGTGACCTTTGTAACATTTTCCTAAAGGGTTTACAAATATACTTGTTACCTAAATTAAGCAATATTATGTTTTACACAGCAGATAAACAGATAGTAACTGGGGATAATCTAATTTGCAGAACATAAATCATCAAGCCTTTTTATTTATGTCTGAAGGGGTAGCTATATGGGCCAGTGGCAGATCTTGGGCTTGCGAGCTGGAGGCTCTGATGTAGGATTTGTTATATTTGTAGGAAATATTGTGCATATATGAGTGTCATTAGGAACTGGCCAATTATTACAACAGCAGTCACAGCCAGGCATGGCTAGTGTATATTATTACATCATTACTGATCTTTGCTAATGTTTCTAAAATACAGGTTATAAAATGAACCAGAAGCATTAGCCTACAATGACAGCATCTGTGCCATCTCATAGCAGCAGATTACTGGTGTGTACTATACTGTATAAAGGTCAGTATTGCTAGCTTTTAAAGCAAGATTATAGCAGCAATCCTAGAGGTTGTATACTGATAATGGTTAAATATAATTGGATTTTGGAAAGCAGAGGGAAAAAAAAAACACAGACAGAATCTCTTATTTCTCAGCCCCCATGGGATCTGTTCATGTGGGATGCATCCAGTAAAATATATTCAAACAAGGAATAATACAACAGCACAGCCCTGTACATCCAGGAATATTCTACACACCACATGTCTACATTATCTTGGACTCTTTACAAGCCACCCCTATGCTATTCAAAAACATCCTCTGGCTGCTTGCTAATAAGCCACACTGTGATATATCATGGCCACATCATACAGGAGTTGCAATACCCACCTGGCTCTTGATTCATCTTCAAGGGGAATTGTCGGATCTGTGGCTATCTCAGTTATTTCGTTTGCAAGAACTACGCCACAGTCTAATGAGTACTTCAGCAAAACCTTCTCAATCTCATTAGCACTAAGTGTAAAGTGGAGCCTTGTCAACAGGTAAACCTCACACTGACATCAAGAAAAAAAGAGTACAATGACTCCTTTGGTTTTATTGGTAATGGTTCCTAATTGCCCACATGGTGTGCTGATGTGAGGGAATTAAGTTATGTAACAGATGCCTTTTTTTTGTCTGCAGGCTTTCTGTTAATGAGGACTGTTTGGTTTCATTCCACACCCATAAAACTCTGGTTGGATGTCAAAGTTAATTCGTTTCAATGATGATAGAATAAAGGAGGTACATTAAGCAATAAATTCCTCCTTACAAGCTTGCCTGAGCTCATGGCTTGTCTGTTGGCTCCCAACATATTTATAGTTCACTGCTGTCTCCTACTTGGAGTGGTAGAGAAGGGTGGAGAGTAAATAAGAGGGGAGGGAGGAAGAAAAAGGGGTGGGAGAGCTTTTTTATGTGCATGTCCCTATTGTGTATTACTCAAGAGCAGAGCAGATTTTAAAACTCTTTATGAAGGAGGCAAGGCTTGTTGGAGGTGAGTACCTCTGCAACTCTGCTTTGGTTTACTTTACACAAGTATGAGCTGGATATCTGAGAGCATCTAGAGGTATAAAACTCTTTATCCCAAACCAGCAAAGGTAAGTGTGCCAGCTGTTATCTGTCTAGGAGGGCTGCACATGATTACTCTAGCTTAGGTATCAGATCCTCTATTCATAGAACTTGTCCTACAGGTTTCATCTGATCTTTAGCTTCCTGCTAAGTTACTGTGAACGAAATGAATGTGCATTTATTATTCTATATGACTCCTATTAAGCTTTCACAGTCTGTATCTGTATGACTTTTTCCAGTTTTGCAGGGACATTTTATGTATATACAAAGGAAGGGAAGAAGGGACGACGTGAACTTTGTCAGAAATTTGCTTAGACTTATGATCGGAGCATTGTTAGAATACACTTCTGTAACAACATGCTACATTAAGGTCCACTCTATATGTTAATGACAGTCATTTGGGAAATCAAAGAGATTCTCACATACAGGAGTATAATATTGTCTGAAACAAGAATTTATGAGTTGTCTACTATTGAGAAGATTACTGCATGCCATGGTGCAAGCTCCTGATGGACTATATAGTACACCAGGTGTGCATGTAGAATAGAAGATCGTGCCAGATATGCATGCTCCTATTAGATGTATATAGAATATAGGATCGTGTGAGATATGCATGCTCCTATTTGTAACTAGAATATAGAATCGTGCGAGATATGCATGCTCCTATTAGATGTATATAGAATATAGGATCGTGTGAGATATGCATGCTCCTATTAGATGTATATAGAATATAGGATCGTGTGAGATATGCATGCTCCTATTAGATAAATATAGAATATAGGATCGTGTGAGATATGCATGCTCCTATTAGATGTATATAGAATATATGATCGTGTGAGATATGCATGCTCCTATTTGTATATAGAATATAGGATCGTGTGAGATATGCATGCTCCTATTTGTATATAGAATATAGGATCGTGTGAGATATGCATGCTCCTATTTGTATATAGAATATAGGATTGTGTGAGATATGCATGCTCCTATTTGTATATAGATTATAGGATCGTGTGAGATATGCATGCTCCTATTTGTATATAGAATATAGGATCGTGTGAGATATGCATGCTCCTATTTGTATATAGAATATAGGATCGTGTGAGATATGCATGCTCCTATTTGTATATAGAATATAGGATCGAGATATGCATGCTCCTATTAGCTGCACACAGAATAGAAGATCGTGTAAGCTATGCATGCTCCTATTAGGTGTATGCAGAATAGGAGATCGTCGTGTGCGATATAGAGGCTGCTATAATGTGTATGTAGAATAGGAGATCGTGTGGGACATAGGGGCTGCTATAATGTGTATCTAGAATAGGAGATCGTGTGCGATATAGAGGCTGCTATAATGTGTATGTAGAAAAGGAGATCGTGTATAAGAAAGAGACCCATATGCTATGTATGTAGAATAGGAGATCGAGTGTAATATAGAGACTTCTATTATAATCAAGGTGAGAAGGGCTGGTATTCCTCCTGTAGTTCCAGCTGGGGAATCAAATCCAAAATAAGAGATATCCCAAATACCAACAGCCCCAGATCAGCCTTTACAAATATGCCTACAGCCAAGGTATGTAATAGAGCTAGGAAAAAATCTCCAAATTGCATGCGGTTATTTATCATATAAACACCTGCAAAGTTTGACATCATAGTACTGTATAAAAGTATTCTAAAAGTGCACTTGTAATGTTATAATAACGGCATACTTATTCCTTCCACTCATCTCCATTGTTCTACATTATCCTGATTCTAATCTCCTTTGTCCTTTGAGATAGTAGTTAATGCACATTAGTCGTGTATTTGGGAAATGGGCATTGTGAAAGAATGTCTCCGAGTCTAATGAATGTGAGCAGAAGATGGCAAAGAGGTCAGCAGCCTGCCCACTTGCCCAGTGCACGTTAGTAAATAGATGTCTCTATAGCGTGCTTGCTATGTTTAGCTGTCCAATTGCGTGTTGTGGGTATGTATAAAGACGAACACACGGGTAAATACTGGCAGGCTTGCTCCAATCTGGCACAGTGTAAAGCGGAGGATATGCTAATGATTTTCTAGGGCTGTGCTAAAATATGACAAGCCCTTATGCTCACAATGTAATTGATAAGAGAGGCAGCAACAAGCGCCACTGCATCTACTGTTAAAGTATTATAAAACTCCATTCACAAATACACAACCTGATATATGTAACCTCAGTGCCTTCCTCCAAATGGCCTTTCCGTCTGTGCAGCACTGGGGTTTCTGGTAAAATCCTGGTCGGGACACTATCTGCATGGAGTTTGTATTTTCTCCCTGTGTTTGTATGGGTTCCCCTGGGTGATAGGTTTCCTCCCACACTCCAAAGACATGCTGGTAGGTTAATTGGCCCCTGTCTAAATTGGCCCTAGTATGTGAAATAGGGATCTTAGTTTGTAAGCGCCTTAGGGCAGGGACTGATTTGAAGGTACACTATGTAAAGTGTTGCTTAAACTGTCAGGTATGTAATAAATCAATACATCTTACCCAGTGGAAGCTGCAGAGATAGTATTTGCAATATGAATAGATTTCTCTAGTTCATCACCTTAGGGTGCCTTAAACCTGTTCTGAATTTTCTGATATTACTGCATTCCAGTCTAAATGCCTTTCCCACTAACTGGAGTTGTCAAATCCCTCTTATGCTGGTAGGATAATATGAAGCCCTGGGGGGTAGACAACATATATTACCAGGAGTGAATTTCAGCACACCCTTAGTCATCTACAGCCGGAATAAAGGTAGGTACCATCGGTGTGTCACTAAACAACCAGCAGGAAGCAATGTGATTATCACACCACATAAAGGGTATTTTAAATCCATTTATCCACACACACTGTACATAGTAACTCAGTCATGACTGAGCATTATTCACTAGATTGCTGGAATGTTTTCAGACTCACTTGGAATCCTGTAACCTAGGACAACACTTTGTACAAATTTAAACCTTGCAGATGTTCTTTCTGGTAGTTTTGGGGATTGAGATAGACCAGCTTTAACTCAGCTGTGTTGCCTTTGTCTGCTTATTAAGGTGTATTTAAACCCAATAACAACAAATGATAGTTTTGCAGCCTATCTTTAGATGCGATGGCTGTATTCGTTTTCTTTTCTTTTCTTTTAACTGATTTCCCTTTATTTTCCTCTAGTAATCCCGCCATTAACACACTTACTATCGTACGATAACACCTGTACTGAGCAGCCGTGTCCCCCCTCCGGATTGAAAATGTGTTGAGACTACACAACCCTGTGTTAGGACTACACACCACCTCCCTCTCTTTTACAAAACAGGGGAAGGTGTTTTGTAGACCATAGAGATAGCTAGCTGATAAGGATTTGGAGGCAGAAACTACAGGAACAGGAATCAGCTCGCACGATTTTTGGCTGAATGAACAGCTTTTTTTTAAAAAATTACCAAAATGATGCAAAAAAATTAATGTATTGTTAGAGTTTACATATACCTTAATTAATAGCAGGGTGCAAGAGGTAGGGCTCATATACCTGGTGCCTAGAATACGACATTGACATCATGCAGTAGAGCCACCAGCTAACCATGCATGCACTTGTAGTTCCATATCACCTGGAGATCACTAAGTTTGCAAAGAGTGAACTAAACTGTTGCCATGTGGTTCTTAGTTGATGAAGTTTAAATCGCGTCTAATATGAGAACCCTGTACATGTAGAAGCATTAAGGGCTTACAGCACAACCAGCACCTGTAGAGATGACAGTGCGCCTTTAAGAGTATCTATAAAGACTCCATTAACAGTTAATGTAAATGCTGGCGAAGTCCTTTAGATGCAGAGAGCAGGTGCAGCAGGCATATAAGTTGGATGGATGAGGACTTGTGAAGGCGGTAGAGATTCAGGTGACTGTAGAGAGCGCTCAGCGAATGGTGCTGAGCAGACAGCCCCTGGCGAGTCCTGCTTTACTCCCTATGGGAAGACCCTGAGCGCTTCCCAGGGTGCTGAACGGACAGCTCCTGGCTAGTCCTGCTTTACTCCCTATGGGAAGACCCTGAGCGCTCCCCAGGGTGCTGAGCAGACAGCCCCTGGCAAGTCCTGCTTTACTCCCTATGGGAAGACCCTGAGCGCTCCCCAGGGTTCTGAACGGACAGTTCCTGGCTAGTCCTGCTTTACTCCCTATGGGAAGACCCTGAGCGCTCCCCAGGGTGCTGAACAGACAGCTCCTGGCTAGTCCTGCTTTACTCCCTATGGGAAGACCCTGAGCGCTCCCCAGGGTTCTGAACGGACAGTTCCTGGCTAGTCCTGCTTTACTCCCTATGGGAAGACCCTGAGCGCTCCCCAGGGTGCTGAACAGACAGCTCCTGGTTAGCCTTGCTCTACTCTCCATGGGAAGACCCTGAGCGCTCCCCAGGGTGCTGAACAGACAGCTCCTGGCTAACCTTGCTCTACTCTCTTTGGAGAGACCCTGGGTGCTCTCCAAGGTGCTAAACGGACAGCTCATGGCTAGTCCTGCTCTACTCTCTATGGGAAGACCCTGAGCGCTGTCCAAGGTGCTGAACGGACAGCTCCTGGCTAGCGCTGCTCTACTCCATATAGGAGGATACGGAGCGCTGTCCAATTTGCTGAACGGACAGCTCCTGACTAGTGCTGCTCCGCTCTCCATAGGAAGAACTTGAGCGCTGTTGTACCGCTCCGCTGTCTAAAGGCACCCACACTCTGCGCGCTCTCCAAGGTGCTGAAGGCAAGCTCGCTGGATTGAGACACAGCATGCCCAGACTGCCGTGGGGAGCAGAGCACGAGAGGGGTATGTAGCCCATATTTAAGCCGCAGATTCCCATCTGTTTCTATTCTTTGTAAGACTGTGTGTGGATAATTGCTGAGTTTATGATAAGCGTTTAGTACAACTGGATAGACTTTGTAAAGGACATGCATGCATTCTGTAGCACATCGGAACATTCAGTTATATAGTAAAGTAAAGCTGGGCATTTATGAATAGACATATCCATGCTACATGATCCATGTATAATTTGATGGGTTAACAGCCCCAAGTATGTGTGGTGAACTTGGTTAAAGCATGCTTTCTCCAGGCGATTTTGAAGGTAATGAGTCAGAAACTCATAGGGGGTGGTGTTGGCATAGTTAATGTATATCATATATACTGTATGTAGAAAAGTATTTAGCTATAATATTAAATCCATTTCTAAGACATCAGTATGTGTACAACGTTTTTATCCCCATGTTGGCCATATCCATTAATCTTTTCATAAATATGAATTAGTTACATTAGTGAATAACAATATTCCATTTCTTTTTTTTCAGAGTAGACATTCTCATTACTGTAGAATGATTGCCATTATGAACACCAAAGGTTTAATCACATTATGAGCATCATAATAAATTCTGAAGCTTTTTCCAAGTGCCTATTATTTGTGAGAGGGTATTTAAAAAAAACAGTCATACATAATGAAATAGCCAACCCCAAAGTGGGGAACATTTCAATATTTCACTTGCTAGAGCAGTCCCTAAATGCATTATTTTTCAGGTTCTCAAAGTCCAATCAAAAGACTTGTATGTATGTACCAGTTTTAGAGTTAACAGCACCTATACAGTACAATTCTTCCCATGTGTGCTTAAATCAACTGAGACTGCTTAGATTAGATAGTTCAGCACTCAGCCCCTGAGATTTTTTTTTTTTTTTTTACAAAAAATGTTGTCATGCAGCTCCCATGTGTTTTGTACCCACAGGACTCCCGCATTTCCTTAGCCTAGGATTATAGAAAATAACTTACATAACTATGGAAAACAACTTTATTCTCTGAGTTCAGTGCACCTTCTTGATGTATCTAAAAGACAATTTCTCACCTAATTTAAATAAATTTTCTATGTTTTTGATTTTGCTATAACCTGAGGGGATTTTACAGCAAGTTCAGTTTTCAAAGAGCTTTAAATGAACATACTACTATATGATTCTGCCTAATAGACCGAATATGCTCTTAATAAGGGCAAGGCAGCTGAATTATTCTTCTAGTGTGAATGGGATGATTCAACCCATGTAAGAACAATGCATGTAGAATATAATTAGAGATCTAGAAGACATAGAATATAAATAACCAAATATATACCAGTTAAGATTGGGCCAGGATCTAAGAACTATTGAGTTTGATGACAGGTGTTGTTGTTGGATTTTATGTTTTTGCATGCTTGACGCAGTAAAAACTTGTACAATGGTATGCATTGTGTTTATGTATAATATGGTCACATACAGATTTGACATGGGTGATTCTCAGTCTCCATCAAAACATAAGCTGAAGTACGTGCAATTGATCAAAAACTGAGTAATTGCCCAAAAGCAACCAGTCAGTTTCCTTGTTTTATTTCTCAGAAAATGAAACATGAAGACGTTGGTGGCTACAGGCAGCAACTACAATTTTGATGTGGTTTTCTCTCTTAGATTGCTCATAGATCTCCCAGTGGACCTTGTACATAAATACTTTTTTTTTTTTTTTTTTAATTCACCAGATAGAAAAGTGATAAAGCCATTCTAGAATGAGTAATTATATGGCTTTTCCTAATATTGCCAAACACATTCTTACAGGTGGTTCTAGGGACATATATTCTCTTGCACCTGTCTAGGTAAATGCATGGACACTGATGCAGATAGAGTATGTTTCAGATTTATCTGAAAAAGGTTCAGCACACAACTGTGCAATTCTTGGCATCAGTTTTCGATTTACCTTTTTTTAAACTTCTGCAGTAAGCAGACTAATGCAAATTCCTTAGTATTCAGGTTAACAAGAGTGCCAACTTAACCAGAACAGTTTTTTTTTTTGCTGAATTCTAAGTACAATACTGTGGGTAAGGATGTGTCATTTTTGTTCCAGACACCTAATCATAATACAAATCATGCAATGTTTTGACATACTTTATCATTCTTTATTTCTCCCAAACATTTCCCATTTAGATGAGCAAATTTTTACTTTCAGCTCAGCTAAATATCAGCAAGAAACATATAATGGGCACAGATATATAGCATAATGAATAGTTTATGCATGGTTTAAGAGATAATAGTTCCACAGCGTTCAGGTTGAATCTAAGCTGTAGGAGACACTGTTAAATATGCATTTACAATGAACATAGAGCAGCCAGTTTGCTTAGTTACCAATAACACATGGATTTTGCTACAGAATGTTGTCTTTCTTGTAACCAAGTATAAAATTAGCAACATGAGTCATCTAGTCCATGTAAACTATGGTAAATTGCTATGCATCTCAGATTTATTTTGCTCTCTGACTTATTTCATTGTATCACCCCCAGCTAAATGAAATTGAAGCAGCGTTAGCAGACATGAATCACATTACAGTAGTGTATGAAGAAGGACGAGTGTCTAATCATTGAATGAAATGATAAAGGACCTTGGTTTTATTTCACTTAAACTCAAGAGAGAGAACAAGTACTTTCAGCTGAGCTCTAACCAAAGTATAATTTCCCCCCTAGAAGTGTTTGAGAGCACACTAACTTTGTAACTACTACATTTTGGCATACTTTATATTGTGTGTATACTTTTTGAAGCATCATTTGTTCCTAGAGCAAAATGTTCAAATTTTGCCTGTTGCCATTAGAAGATGTACACACATCAGATGTGGTATCAGAATACTGATTGCACAAGTTAACTCCCAAAAGTTTACAAGCACTTGAGAATGTTGTAGGAGATCATTATTATTTTGGTGACTGTTACCTTGTATGTGTGTGGATATTGCAATTCATTAGTAGTAGAGTTGAGCGGACACCTGGATGTTCGGGTTCGACGGGTTCGGCCGAACTTCGGAAAAAAGTTCGGGTTCGGGACCGAACTTTGACCCGAACCCGAACCCCATTGAAGTCAATGGGGACCCGGACTTCTAAGGACTAAAAAGGCTCTAAAAAAGTAATGGAAAGGGCTAGAGGGCTGCAAATGGCAGCAAAATGTTGTTAAGAGCATGGCAAGTGCTCTGCAAACAAATGTGGATAGGGAAATAACTTAAAATAACATTAAAAAAATAAAAAAATTAAAAAATATGCTGGAGGCCCCCTTTTCAGCAGAAGAGGTACGGGAAGTCATTAAGAACCTCAGAAACTCAACGGCACGATGCCACACATATGGTGGGAATGCCCCAGAATACGCCCTTTCTGGAATAAATTATTCAATTTAATGGATAAGCTAGTGGGAAAATAAAATACTTTGAAATAAAAATGTAGCGGGGTGCTAAATTTAAGGGAAGTGTTTGAGTGGTAAATAGGCTCAAACACCCTAATTCTGTAGGATTCATGGACCATTTTGTCCTCGGGGGACAGTATTGGTGTGCAGTTCCCTGCGGCCTACAGGTGGCACTGCCATGGTAGGCTAGGGTTGAACCGCCGATACAGTGCTGTGCCTTTTGTGTCCCCTCTTGGCAGTAGTACAGCGGGGCGGGGAACCTGCTGTGCATGCCGGGAGAGCATATAAAAGGGGCAGACCTTTGGCCTGGGGGCTGATGTCCAGTGGGGTCAATGCCCAGGTGCCTTCGGCCTGGGTGCATGTGTTCCTGTTCCATCTCGGGTACCTTTAGCCCGGGGTGAGGTACTATCCTGGAGTTCCTGCTGCCCTGGGTATGGAGGCCTAGGTGCGGGAGTAAAGCCTGGAGTCCAGAGCCTTCGTCTGGAGTCCGCTAAGGGTCGAGGAGTCTTAGGGTGCCGCCTCGTGTAGGGGACCATGTTCCAGGGAAGGGAGGATCATTCTGATGGACCGATGCAGGAGTCACGGTGAAGGAAGGGTCTGTTGACTCCCTGGAGAGATGTCTTCCCCTTGATATGGGCTAGGTTCGTAGAAGGAGAAGCTCAAGGTCATCTTGACTGTATCAGAGGCCTTATTCACCCGGCCCGTGGCAGGGGCCTTATACACCCTGGTCTGTGGCAGAGACCAAAGTTCTCCAGGTCCGTGGCAGGGGCCTTGTACACCCGGTCTATGGCAGAGACCAACCTCAAGGTCTGTGGCAGAGACCGTGCACCTAAAACTGTTTGAGAAACCTAAGCAGTGAAGTGAATGTGCTACGTTTGTGCCTGGACCTCCTCCACACCTTAAGCTGTCCTGTTTCTTTGCTCTAACCTTTTCTATCCAAGTAGAGTTTATTTTGCCATGAGAGAATAAGAGTTGTAATTTCAGCTGGTGTGGACATTGACTTTACTGGGAATTAAAGGACTTGCCTCTACCTACAGTAGAGGTGAGAATCATCCTCTGGAGGAGTTTTGAGTAAGGCTGTGGACACGGCCCGTCAAGTACACCGCTCAACCTCTTTATATAGGAGGGTACGGGCTGGTAGTGCGGTGTGCCTTTCTCCCTCCTGCGAGGAGCCAACAACATAAAGGCAGGTAAGGGGGAAAGGATCTGTGCGCTACAAAAAAATAAAATAAAAATTATAATCTTGACCTAGGAGGACGAGGTCCATATGGAGTAGGAGGTTGAGGTGGCGGTGAATGTGGCTGTGTAGGTGGAAGCGGCGGTGGAGGAGGATGAGGTAGCCAACACTGGTTCAAAAATACAACAATGGCTGGGTAAGGCCGGTGATGTGTCGAATTCTGTCCCCCGTCAAATAGTGTCCACCCTGTACTGCGCTTGCTCAGTATGTAGGACAAGGGGATTTCGAAAATCTCCCAAGACGAACGGCGCCTGCGTGGTGAGTTCAGGTGAAGGCCACACCATCCGTGGTTCAAGCCGAGCCAAGTGAGGCCGTGCCCGAAGCGTGGCGATCGAACCAAGCCCGTGAGGGGCCCTGTTACTATGTGCTACTGTATGTCAGCTTGGATGGTGGGGCTTGAACCTGCACTCACTGCGCAGGCGCCGTTCATCTTCGGAGATTTTGTGAATCTCCTTGTCCTCTGTACTGCGCAAGCGCTGCGCCTTCGCAGTATGGGCCGGACACAATCCGATGGCCGGACAGTTTTTGTCACAACACCGGTATACATGTCTATTCTGCACAAGGTACGGACAAGTCCTGTGGGATCCATGCCTGGTTCATTTTAATGAATCGCACAGCTACAGAACTGCAGAAAATGCTATTAAAAAAAAGTTGTTTTTTTAGTATAGCACAGTAGGAGAAAACTATATAGAAATTGTTTATTTCACACACCTCCACATATGTATAACACACTGCAAACTATTTTTTGTGCCCCTAAATGGCGTTTTTTGGAAGAGCAGAACACACCCACAGTACGTAACCGCTGAATCGCACAGCTACAGAACTGCAGAACATGCTATTCAAAAAAAATGATGTTTTTTTAGTATAGCACAGTAGGAGAAAACTATATAGAAATTGTTTATTTCACACACCTCCACATATGTATAACACACTGCAAACTATTTTTTGTGCCCCTAAATGGCGTTTTTTGGAAGAGCAGAACACACCCACAGTACGTAACCGCTGAATCGCACAGCTACAGAACTGCAGAAAATGCTATTCAAAAAAATGTTGCTTTTTTAGTATAGCACAGTAGGAGAAAACTATATAGAAATTGTTTATTTCACACACCTCCACATATGTATAACACACTGCAAACTATTTTTTGTGGCCCTGAATGGCTCTTTTTGCAAGCGTACATTAACGTGCAAATTTATTTATTTATTTATTTTGCCCTAAACGGGTCTTTTTTTGCACGAGCAAAATAAAATGCCAATTTTGTTTTTTTGCCCTATGGGTCTTTTGGAAAAGAGCACAATAAAGTGCCTTTTTTTCCCCCTAAATGGATCTTTTTCAAAGAGCAGAATACACCCACAGTATGGAAACGGTGTATCTCTCAACGTAATATATGCAGTGCTGGTGCACTGAGCTTGCAGATAAAAGTTAGATTTTCTCTGACACTGGGCTCATGGCAGTGTAAAAAGACTGTGCACAGCAACACAAACAGGTAAACCTATGCAGATCGCTAATTTTAATCTCTGAATCTGGACTTCTATATAATATATCTCTCTCCCTGAAAGCACCAACAGGAACCTGGCCCTACACTACACTATCTCTCTATCTTTTCCCTCAGATTGCAGAATCAGGACTACCTCATGTATTTTACAATCTCTCCCTATTAGCAACAGCAGTAGCCAAGATCCTCTCCCTATCTATTCTGAAGCAGAGTGACGTGTGTGCTGTGTGCCTCTAGCTTATATAGAAGCTGGGTCACATGTTGCACTGACCAATCACAGCCATGCCATTAGTAGGCATGGCTATGATGGCTTCTAAGGGCACACCAGCTAATCAAAAGGTGATTGGCTGGCCCCTGAAGCATTTCTAACTGCATAATTAGATTGCCGAACCCGAACCTGGACTTTTGCGCAAAGTTCGGGTTCGGGAAAAAGCTAAAGTTCGGTACGGACCCGAACTTTACAGTTCGGGTTCGCTTAACACTAATTAGTAGCAATGGAAGGCAGAGATATGAAGGAGAGGAGGCACACCAGACCCCAGAGTTGCTACAGACCAAACAAGAATAAGTGGATCTCATAACTGTGAATGGGATGGATACTTCAAAACCCTGCAGGGGCATAGAAGAAAAAAATATCATTGACACTTGTCTTAAATTTAAATAGTTTCCTCTTCTGCCTTTCCCAAAAGAAAACCTGTCAGAAGGTTAAGCAGAGCCACACCAATGTTTCAAAACTCATGACATTATATCTAGAATAATTTAGTTCATCTAGAATCAAGACAGTGTTCCTCTTAACCACAAGTTATCATTTGTTTGTCATTATCATTTGCTGCAGAAGAAACCGTGGTGATCAAAATCTCTAGATGATGGGATATTAAGACATATAAGTTGATTTTAAGCTAACCAGTTTTTCTAAACAGTGGCCAGTCACATACCATTATAAAAAAACATTTGAATATCTATCGTTGCTAAAATGTGTTATCCACCAACATTGGATCTCACTGCACCATTTTAATCAGCAACATGCTCACAAAGTCCACTTTGAAATTGGGAAATAGTTTTTTTATTCTACATAAAATGTAACTATATTTTATTCAAGAGGTTGCTGACCTTGCTAGTTGAATGTGGTTTTCAGTGAGCCAGTGGAACCAAGTCAGCACATAATTTAGGTCCTGTGTCTCAAACACGCACACTGGAAACCAAATACACCGTTATTTTGGATTTCATAAGCACTATTCTCTGCCATTGTATGAAAGATAAATAAATTTTCTGAACCACTAGCAAAGTCATTTATGAACCTCTGACTCTTGTTTCTAATGCCGCGTACACATGACCGTTTTTAATGTCATTGAAAAAACAAAGTTATTCTCAACGTGATTCTTCTCAAGCCTGCCTTGCCTACACACGATCGTGAAAAAAAAATGCTCGAACAAAGCACGGTGACGTACGAAACGTATGACGGCACTATAAAGGGGAAGTTCCATTCAGATGGCGCCATCCTTTGGGCTGCTTTTGCTGATCCTCGTGTTAGTAAAGTTTGGTGAGAGCCGATTCGCGCTTTTCAGCCTCGTGCTCTTCAGTTCGTTACAGCATGACTAATGTGCTATCTCCATTAAGAACGCTAGTTTTACCAGAACGAGCGCTCCCGTCTCATCACTTGCTTCTGAGCATGCGCGTTTTTTCCACGTCGTTAAAGCCTACACACGGCCTGTTTTTCACGATGAGAAAAAAGACGACGTGAAAAACGACGAGAAAAAATAGAGCATGTTCCAAATTTTTAATGGCCATTTTTCGCGTCGCGAAAAATGCTCTGGAGCCTAAACACGATTTTTAATGACCAAATTAAAAAATGCAATTTTTCTCGTCATGAAAAACGGTCGTGTGTACGCGGCATAACTCTCTGCCTTCAATTTGTTTACAAGATTATTTTAAAAACTCAACTCTAGGCAGATATAAAACACACAAATGAAAGTGTTTGTGAAGGAAAATAATAATGGTTTTGCACGGAGCAGCCCCAATCCTCCTCTTTTCGAGTCTCCCGCCAGCGCTCTGGGTCCCACCCCCTTTGCCGAGTGCCCCATAGCAAGCTGCTTGCTCATGCATGCTTGCTCCCAAGCCAGCTCTCTGTTTCCATAAAACACAGAGAGTGCAGCTCAGCCCCTTCCCCTGCTCCCTCCTCACTGGCACTGTTGACAGCAGCAGGAGTCAATGGCCCCTGCTGCTGCATCTCAGCCAATGAAGAGGGAGAGACCTGGGAGAGCTGCTGTGCACATCGTTGTATTGAGATCAGACTTAGATAAGTATTAGGGGGCTGAGGGAGGAGCTGCACATTGAAGGTTAATTACCTTCATGCATAGAGTTCATGAAGATAAAAAATCTTTCAGCCTTCATAATCACTTATTGCAGGTTTGTAATAATTAATACACTGTTAAATGTATTATATAAATGTAAGCTTAGGTGTTAGCATCAGAGTTTGATCTGGTATAAGTCTCTTGCAGTCCCAGTACAGTAGGACTGGAGAGTGATAGGTAGAACCAGCACAAAGAGCCAATCAGTTCATGTGATGGCAAAACATATGCTGAGAAAGTAGAGAGAGACAAATGAGATTATCATTGCTCTGCTCCTCCTTTTACTGTCCAGTCATTGGCTGGGGCGGATCCAGGATGACCTGGGATCATAGGAAGTGGGTTGAATTCTGCTGGCCATTAGAGTGAGGACATCTAGAGTCTGAAAAAATACTGTGGGGAAATCTCTAGATTAAAGGTGAAGATTGCATCAAAAGCTGGATTTGTTATTTAAAGCGGAGGTTCACCCACATTTTTCATTTTCCTTTCAGCTGTCCGTCTTAGTAAGAATAAAAACAGAACACTAACCTTTTTTTTTTTCTCTGTAGTTTTCTTTATTCTAATTTCTTTGCTTCTACTTCCGGGATTTCCTCCCACGGGAGTAGGCGTTTCCTTCGCTGGGCTATTGTTACGCAATGCCTCCTGGGAGCAAATTGTCCTGCTTCCCAGGAGTAATATTGTACCACCTTCCTTTGAGACATCACGATAATGTAATCATCACGTGACTCGTCGACCCGGTCACGTGACGAGGGCGGATCTAATTCTGCCATTTTAAATAAGGGCACGCAGGTGTATTTTAACTGTTGATGCCCGTTGTGATGGCAACCAGGAAATGTTGACGGCGCTGCTCGCCGTCAACACTGAGCGTGCGCGAGATCCAGCGATGAATGCCGGGAGAAAGGCATTCATCGCTACCCGGAAGAATATGCTTGTGGGCTTCAAGATGCCCACAAGCAAAATGGGAAATACATGCAATTTTTTATAAAGTGTTTTTTCTGCGCAAAACGGACGGGGGATGCATGGAAGCACAGGAGAAGTGAGTTAATAAAATACACATTGTAAAGCATAGAATGCATAGAAAAAAAAAAAAGTTAGGGACCGTGGAACCTCCGCTTTAATCTATTAAAAGGCTTTTCTTTTTCATCTTGAGGTATTGGACTGGAGTTTTGTTTTAACAGTCAGTCCAACCAAAACTAATATTATATCATCCACTAGCTTCCGATACCTTTCATGGACTCTGCATCAACATTCATACATACCTGATACAGACTTTTTGAGAGAATTTATGGATGCTATGTCACATGCAAGTGCTGACACATAGAAAAATTATTTATTCACTATCGGTTGTCTAATTTTTGGAGACTCAAATTTATATATATATATATATATATATATATATATATATATATATATATAATTTTGGACACAGTACATTCACTGTATAAAATAGTAATGTGCCATGTGTTGACATCTACAGTGTATTGTTAAGACTTTTGAGGATTCCTGTTTCCTTTGCTTGTTTCTCATCAGGAATAAAAATTTCAATATACTCCGTACATTTGTCTACGTCCACAGCTATCCACTACTGCTCAATGTGAATTAGCAGATTCAACATATTTTATTATTTTAATGTTTTAAATATAAAAGAGCCAAACAGTCCATGTGCTGGCAAGAAGCATGCTGAAAGGAGGAGAAAACAGAGTGAGAGACAGACGAGATCATCATTGCCACGGTCCCCCTTTCACTGTCCTGTCATTGACTGGGCCAAAGTTTTAAATATAAAAGAGTCCCAAGTAATTCCAAACAAGCAAAAAGGGAACATGAGTTAGAGAGCAACCTGTTACATTTCTACCAGCCTGAAACCCTTTCAGCATAAATCTGGTGCTTAAAGCCTCAGTGATGCTCATTGGTATCACAGTGAAGCAAAAAGAATTTGCAGAAGAATGCAGTGTGATTGGATCATGTTTGGTTTATTTACCAGCAGAACACACTTCCTAATACTCTAATGCAGTTTTTCTCAACTTCAGTCCTCATGGCGCCCCAACAGATCATGTTTTCAAGATTTCCCTCAGATGAAACAGTTGTGGTAATTACTAAGGCAGTGAAACTGATCAAATCACCTGTGCAAAACAACGGAAAGCCTGAAAACATGACCTGTTGGGGCACCTTGAGGACTGGAGTTGAGAAACACTGCTCTAATGTACAGGCTGTGGGCTTGTTTTAAATAGCATTATTCCATATACTTACAACCATTTTGCTATAGGGACTTTAGCATGCCTAAAGTGTTGGTCTGGTATAAGATGTAAGTAAAAAAAAAAAACAAAGAAAGAAAGGCAGCAGGACATCAGCTGTTTATTGGCCTGAAATTTAAGATGGACATTCACCAGTGACCCCATTTGGTTGGGATTTTGAACCTAGTGGATTAGTTCACTCATTTGCTACTCATATCCTTCAATGCACTGTCTGCATCACACATTGTTATTTGCTTATATGAATGCCAATGTAATGGAATCTGTCAGTTATTACGCTGATAAAAAATATATGAGCACTTTTACTCAATAATATTTACCTTCAAAGCATGCATTACCTTCTATTTTCCTAGGGAAGGTAGGATCAAATATGAATATACTGTACACCATACAGTATATCAGGAGCAATGGCCACATAATCACAAGGATGCAGACACTCTAAGGCCTCATGCACACTTGAGCTCAAAAACATTGCTTTTACAGATGTTTGAGTTTTTTTTTTCTCTGCCTCCAAATGTCCCTTCATGTTAGCCTATGTGTTTATGTACACTATAGGCATTTACAAGAATTTGGAGGCAGGGGTGTTTAGAGGCCGAAAAATAACCTGCCAAAGTTACGCTCAGGAAGAAAGCTTTTAAGCATAAAAGTCACCTGATGCACCTAAATGTGCTTGAGTGTTTTTCATTTCAGTGGGCAGAATACATTTATATTCTGGCCAATTAAATAAATAAACACCTAAGCGTTTGACATGCCTAAATGCATCTAAACACATTTGCAACAATGCAATTTAGGCGTGTTTTTGAAGCTGCTTTTCCCCTGCCAGGAGAAAAGCGTTTATTAAAAGCCCCAGTATACATGATGCCTAAAACTACTTGTTGGCCGATTATATTGTGTTTCAAGTTATTGACCCTTTTAAAAAAACAGTATAATTGTAATGAAAAATTACGCTCAAATGTAATATCTGTTGGAATTTGTGCACTAAGTGGCAGTATTCACATTCATGATATTTGCCCTTCTATTCCTTATCATTATTTCCAAACCCAAAGTGGACCTGTTTCCCATAACTCAATACTGTAAAACTACAGCAAATTTGTGACATTTGGAATTATTAAAGATGTACCTGCATAAGTACTATATACCTGTAACAGATTTAACTTAACTCTTACTATCAGGCTGGGTTCACACATTTGCGGTGCGAATTGAAGCTCCAGTTTACCTGCAAAGAGATAAATCAGTTGTCCAGCAGTTCCTCTGCGTTTTAGCTGTGGATCAGATGAGCAGGGAGAGGGGGGAGGTGTAGTGAGCAGGGGGAGAGAATGCCTGTTCACAACGGAATGCATCTGCGAATTAGATGCGTTCCCATAGAAGATAATGGGCCTGAATTCGCACCTGAGCCAGACCGCACTGCCTAGAAAACGCACACGTTTTTTGGGCAATGTGGAGTGCGAATGCTCCACACATATGTGAACCAGCCTCATTCAAATGAATGTATTTAAAAATGTCCTGCGAATTGGATGCGGTGTAACCCGCATCCAATTCGCATAGGTGTGAACCCAGCCTAACAGCAGTTTTATCAGACTGAAAGTGGTAAATAAAAATATGTAACAGGGATGCAGATAGAAATCAGAACAGAAATCCTAGCCATCCCCTACTCTACTATAAAAAAACACACACACATTTTCTTTTTGTTTTTGCTATTAGAGATTTTCCTTCACTTTCTGCCTGGTTAAAATGTTGTCACTGAAACATTAACCTCCCTGGCGGCATTCCCGTGTGGCTCGGGATGAATTTTTCATAGCAAAAGCGGTAACCCCGAGCCAGACTCGGGGCTGCATAGCAGGATACAGGGAAAGTTACTTACCTTGACCCCTGGATCCTGCAATGTCTCCCCGCTGTGTCTGTGAGCCGTGTCTCACTCGATTCACACAGTGCCGAGCTCCGTTCCGTTCCGCACGGGGGCGGAGATCGGTGCCAAATTCAAAAAAGTAAAAACACACAATACATACAGTATCTTACAGATTACAGTACTGTATAAATAATTACACATCCCCTTTGTCCCTAGTGGTCTGTTCAGTGTCCTACATGCAGTTTTATATTTTAAATACTTTTCTTTCTGCCTGGAAACTGGAGATTGTCCATAACAACCAAAAAGTGTTAGTTTACCTCAAAAGTGGTTTTAGACCAACTAGAAAACAGCAATAAAAATTAGAATCACTTGCAGAATTGAGCGATAGCGATTTGTGGGGGAATTGGTCATAAAATACTGAAAGTAATGACAGCGAAAATTCTGCAACTGAGCAAATTTCAGTGTTTTTGATTTGATTACATTATTGAATAATTTTTATTATAATTACATTATTATTTGTTATAATTATTTTGTTATTTATTATATTATAATTTATGGGTTTTTTTAAACTTTATCATACTCGGGATGTCTACTAGACTCCTATTTGGATTAAATTAGATTTAAGTGAATTATTCCTAAGAATTACAGGCCTACAATATAAAACGCCACATTTCCATGCAAAATAATTGTACCGCTTTCAGCACCTAAAATCAGAAATAATCATACCGCCAGGGAGGTTAAGGGAGGGGAAATTTCTCATATGTAACCCTGGATAGCAATGAAAACCCATCAGGTGTTCTAACTCTTCTTTACTCTATCCAAAACAAACAAAAATAGTTATTTGACTAGAAAAACACAAAATGCACAAAATAAAAACAAAGTGGTTAAATTATCTTTAGCAGGTTGGATAAATTTTAAGCATTGAGAAACAGTTATATAATGGGTTGCCCGTTGTCCAGCACATTTAAGCTGGTTATGAAGGCGTTTACAGAGATCAAGCACCCACAGCTTAGTAGATATAAGGAAAATCAAGGGGATTTACTCATATGTTGTCAGATACTGTTTATTCTAGAATAAAAGTGTTATCAGTTATATTCTGTCCCTCATTAGGAATGCATGAGGGACATGCCTGAGTTATACCTGAAGCCAAAACTTTTTTTCCTGTGGATACACTGTGCAACAGCTGTTGAGCTTTTCTTTTCTGCCTGTGTCCCATTGGGAAAATTTCCCCCCATTTCCTGTTTTAAAGACAGTAGACAGAGTAATAGGAAATCTCTCAGAAGTAAAGGAAATCATCTATGTATCATCACACACAGATATTTATTAGCTGAGAACTGGCCATAAATACAAGTGAATACGTGAATGCAGCCATACTCATGTAAATGCTGATTGCTTCTTCATCATCGCACAAAGTAATGCATTTGGGGAAATATCTTGTAAATGCATGCACAGGTAAACTCTGATGCAAAAGTGATCAATGTCTCAGTGTGTAAGTGTTTATAAGCAGTGCGGGTGTTTCATGTTTAGTATAACCAGTGTGATCTTGTATGAAAGCAATGAGGCATACTATGAAAACTATGATATAGAAATGAATGTAAAATGTGTATGTGCAATATGGAGGTAACTAATGTATTTGAAATATTGCATTTACAGAGTATATTCTACCATACATAAGTAGCAATGAGAAAACAGTAAAAGCATTACACATGTATTGTGTGAGCAGTGAGTGCAGTACACATGTAGTATGTAGCAGGGTGTATGTGTGTGTATTACACATGAAGTATGTGGCCATGTCAGTGGTGGTACATTCATAGTCATGTGACCTTGGCATTAATCAGTAGCAGACCACACACAACTCACTCTTCCTCCCATTTCATTCTTTCTCTTTTCTTTCTGGTGCCCGAAGCTCCCTTGGCCCACTGACGCCCAGTTTCCTGCTATCTCCTGCCTGCCCAGGTCTAAACTAATTTTTTTCTTATTAGGGAGCTTAGAGAGAGCACATGAGCATGAGGCCAGACTGCCTCAACGGACTGAGAAATATCACCAATAATAAGGGAAAGTATTGTAATGTCTGCCTTTACATGCACATGAACTTTAATGGCATCCCAGTCTTAGTCCGTAGGGTTCAATATTGAGGTGGCCCACCCTTTGCAACTATAACAGCTTCAACTCTTCTGGGAAGGCTGTCCACAAGGTTTAGGAGTGTGTCTATGGGAATGTTTGACCATTCTTCCAGAAGCACATTTGGGGTGTCAGGCACTGATGTTGGGCTTGAAGGTCTGGCTCGCAATCTCTGTTCTAATTCATCTCAAAGGTGTTCTATCGGGTTGAGGTCAGGACTCTGTGCCGGCCAGTCAAGTTCTTCCACCCCAAACTCACTTATCCATGTCTTAATGGACCTTGCTTTGCGCACTGGTCTAAATCATTTGGTGGAGGGGGGATTATGGTGTGGGGATGTTTTTCAGGGGTTGGGCTTGGCCCCTTAGTTCCAGCAAAGGGAACTCTTAAGGCATCAGCATACCATGACATTTAGGACAATTTCATGCTCCCAACTTTAAAAACCAGAGAGGTGACAAAATACCACCAAAAGAAAGCTCTATTTGTGGTAAAAAAAAGGACATACATTTTATTTGGGTACAGTGTCGCACGACTGAGCAATTGTCAGTTAAAGTAACGCAGTGCCGTATCGCAAAAAATGGCCCGGTCTTCCGGAGGTGAAGTGTATAACATAGACAAACTGCATGGCACACTAAAAAGTTCTTGTCAATGGGTCCGTTAACGACCAGAGCAATGCATTGTAGTGCAGTTCCCCATATATATTGAATTGTATTGTAATTGTACTGTCTGCACTCATATTGAAAGTGCTGTGTAAACTGTTGGTGCTATATACAGTAAATCCTGTATAATAATAATTTCAGTTTTTTGTATCCTGAATGCTGCAGTTTTTGAATGAATTGGTCCACAGTGTCCCATTCAAGTCAATTCAGTATGGGTCTTCAGATTCACATTGTAACACATATGGCAATGTGTTTTAGAATGCACCTGATACTGTATGAATTTTAATTTATGTTTGGGGGAAGAATCCTTCATTGTTTTGCCATGTGACAATGCAGGTCAGGTATAGAATAAAGTTCCACACATGCACAGTACAATACCCCTGTAAGGCTTACTGAGGCTTTTTAAAAAAAAAATATATATTATTTTTTACTGTCTCTTTTAACAATGGCCATTGAATGGTGCAGCTTTGTTCATACATGAGCTTCCCTTAAAACATTTTAAAATGCCAAAAGAGGTTAATAGTCCTGTAAGCATTGCAGGAAGCCTATTTTTTGATGGCAAGCCATGGCTCAGCTGGCATATATTTGGTTGCAGAAGTGTGCATTCCATAGCAAACTACATTTGGTAGTAAATTCCACATATTTAATGTCGCTGTTATGCGCATGTCTGCGCCTGTTGTGGGTGCGTCGCTGATTCTGTCTGTGTTAAAGTTCTGTATGCAGTTTAGATTGTTTTAATTTCAGCATGAGAAAATTATTCTTTTGCATAGATGTATCAGATAAAAAGTCTGAAAGTGATGGCCTGCTAGTATTACTCTGAAGCACTAGTTATTATTGCAAAAACAAAGCTGGGAAACAGTTTGCTTATTGGCCAGTAAGTTGGCTGTGTGCAGGAATATGGAGACCATGTGACATCATGAATATTCAGACTACTGGAATTGACTGAATATTGATAATTTTTTTAGCTCACAAAGATAAACTAAATTCCAGACACAAACAAATTGTCTCCATTTTATTCAATTACAGTATGTATTTATTAAAACACACCCACACACACACATATACTTAAATACACCTAGTTAAAGTACAAATCTACATCTTTATATTAGTATCCTGTCATTCTCTTAACAGTAGGACTAAGAGAGGAAGGTTGTTAGACAGTTAGAGACTCAACTAGGTCAAATACTTGGTAGTGAGCTTACTGAGCTAAGATTTCTTTAGAGTAGTGTTGCTCCTTTATTCTGCAGACTGGGGGAAACTCCATATTACTTATCTATAGTGGAGAATAGTGACGTCAAATACTTGACTATTCTGTGTACTCAGCTGTTTTACTTTGAGTTCAGTTGTGCTTTAACAGAGTTGCCTGCTTTCAAATATAGGTGCAATCACATAACTATATTTTGAGTTTTTCTAAAATTAATATAGGTTAAAGTAGAACTAAAGGCAAAAACATTTTTATTTATTTTTTGGATAGAGTAAAGGAGGGTTATAACCCCCGGACAGGTTTTATTTTGCCATCTGTGTCCCATAGGGGAGATTTACCTTCACTTCCTGTCCTATAGCCAAAACAGAATGTGAGAGGAAATCCCTACAGAAAGGTTATCCCAGGGTGTCACCAGGGTCACCAGAACTAGTGTCCCCATTGAAAGATTTCTCCTCTACTACTGTTCTAGTGTAAACCCAACATTTGTGATTTTTTTTTACTTTTACTTTCAATGATAACGGTAAATAGGACAAATACAGAGGGTGAATCTCCTAGGAAGCACAGACAGCAATAAAAACTGACAGGTATTTTAATCCCTCTCCGCTCTATTCAAAACAAAATAAATAAAATAAAAAAAGTTTTCCAATAGCTACACTTTATTTACATTGGAATACGAGATACTATTTATATGTGCTCTGACTCAATGCAATTATACATTTGTACGTCTCAAAATTAAAATAACTAGTAGCAATTAAGTGATATTATTTCTGTAATAAAAAATAAAATGTTTTTGAAAATTCTTGCTTAGCTTCTCTTGTGAGACAAGAAAATGTAACTTCTCTTGTTATACAAGAATAGGTCAGTGCATAGTTTTTATCTGGTATGACTGTGCCTATTACAAATAAGCACATACAATTGTTGTAAGTATATTGGAGTTTAGTATCCCTAAAACTTTCCCTGAGATTAAGAGCTAAGTGTGTAATCTTAGAATCTTCATAAATCAGGTCCCTTTTGACAGCATCACTAAAATCTGTGATTTAAATTAAAAGATGATAAACGTTCTTGTTATAATTGTGCATTTAAATAGTAGTACCATAAGCAAGGATTGTGCATTCAAGCATTCAATAGAAATCGTTTTTTGCTTCAGAGTACAGTATCTAAACATGAACATATTCACATCTAGCAATGAGCTACTATTAGATCAATATGTGGTGTGTATTATCATTTACCAAATGGAAAAGTTATTTTGATCCAATGTCTAACATTTTTCCCTTTGAATTGCCTCTGTTTAATCATGCTACTTTGTAAAACAGAGTAATCAGAACGTAAGTCACACTTTTTCTTAATACCTTCATCACTAGGAAAGATCTGGTACATTCATGGATAATTCAAAAATCTCCTCTTTTTCAAGTAAACACATGCAATCAAAAATAAATACTTGGGAAACATAAAAGGCTTTGACTAAAAAAAAATAACAAGCTGAATAAAAATAACATTTTCTTTGTTGCTTGAAAAAAGACATACAAAAAGCTGCCATTCTTCTTTATAAAGTATAAATAGAAGACACAAAATGTGACATATGCAAAAAATATCTAAGATATGCAGAAATTAACCTTTAGGCTGCTGTACAGTCTTTATACATGCTTGGGCTTATTAATAAATACTGGAATAACAGAATATTTTGCAAATGAGCAAACTGCATTACATTTTAAATTTGAGCAAGAGTAAAATGACAGCTTTGATGTGTGAGTAACTCCTATACTTTTTTTAATATATAAATTATCCCAAGCATTTACTTTTTATAGAAATTATAAAAAGGTGTGAGGAAAAATATGCAACAGTGACACAGACAGCAAGGCAATTCTGTTGGGTGTTCTATCCCTTTCTCTACTTTAGAAAAAAAGTGCTTACATTTCTGTATTTGTTGAGTTTGAAAATCCCCCTTACTTACCATCTGGTGAAACCATTGTCAAGGAGCTCATGATAGCAGTGAAAGCATGACAAGGGTTCTAAAAAAAGTTTTAGCTGGACATACACTTTAAACACTGGAATAATTTAAATGCATGTGGTGTTTTATTTTTTTCCCCCATTTTAGGTCACTACCAATTTTGTGGGGAAGCCCCATTTGTAGGTGACATTTTTATCTCTGAGTACCGCAGTGATTTGTGCGAACTCCCTGCATTTCTGAGCTATGGCAGCGGATATATCTGTGAAGAGAGAAACTAAGAAATAGGGATCCGGTAATGAGCGGGCTGTGGCCATAATGTGCTCCTATATGTGAAAAAAGTGAATGTGCACCAGCACATCTCATGGAACAGATGCAGGGAGGTGGTTAGGCTTGGCGATCCTATGAGAACGGTCTATAATGATGTCAGCTTGCGTTAGCCGGGGCAGGAGTTTGAGGAATCATTTTCGTAAATAGCGAAGTAATTCAGGAGGTTTGATGGTTTCTGGAATGCCTCTGAATTTGATATTGTTCCTTCTGGAACGACCTTCAAGGTCAGCCATTTTTGTACGTAGCTAGCGGATTTCCTCAGTGTGGTGGTCCTGGACCTCTGCGACTTCATTATAAGCTGCCGTGTGCTCAGTAATTATTTTTTCAAGGTTGTCTGTGCGCTCTTCCACATGGTCTATTCTAGAGTGTAAAGAAGATGTGGAGGCGGGGGGGTTTATTGTGGAGGTCTTTTTGTAAGGAGAGGAGCATAAGCTTCAGTGTGTATTCTGAAGCAGGCTGGTCTCTGGCAGGGTGTGCAGCAAGGGAGTAAGTGTCATTCTCCCCTTGAGGTGGATTGTCAGGGTTATCCCAGTGCTGCTTCTTATGTGAAGAAGCTTTAGAGGGAGAGAGTACAGGGGATTGAGCAGCTCTCTTACCTCTGTCAGCAGGTGAGCCTTGTGGGAGAGCTGATGTGGGCTCCATGCTGTCCATATCCTCCTGGTTTCCGGTGGTATCCTGTGAATCGGCATCAGATAGGGAGGAGGGGAGAGGAGGGGGGCTCCGCATCGGCGCCATCTTGGCATTGCTGAATGGCTGTGTGTGTGAAGTAGTCCGTGATGCAGCGGGAGTTGCGGGGGTATGTGTTCCTCTTTCTGGATATACCGTTCGGTCGCCGCAAGTGTGAGCTCCCCTCTGGTGCAGGAGAGAGGGGACAAAAGCCGCTGTAGAAGGCAAAGGGTTGCTGGATATCCGGAGGCTCAGCAGAGCTGGTGGATTAAGTGGCCATCAAGCTCCGCGGCCAGCCACGCCCCTTTTTTTCTCTAATTTCAAAGTGATTGTAAAGGCTCCTTTTTTTTCTCTATCAAAATAACAAACATGTTATACTTACCTGCTCTGTTGCAGTGGATTTTCTGCTTGCTGTGGGGGAACCCATCTGAGTCACAGCTCCCTGTGTCCATTCAGACATGGAGCCCCAACTCGGCCCCACCCCCTCTCTTCCCTGATCGGCTAGCTGACTTTGATTGACAGCAGTGGGAGCCAATAGTGTCCCTGTTGTGTCTCAGCCATACAGGAAGAAGAATCTTGGATGGCCGAGACATTCGGGAACATCGCTGGACAGAGAGGGACTTTAGGTAAGTATTAGGGGGTGCTGGGGAGGCTGCTGGACACAGAAGGCTTTTTATCTTAATGCATAGAATGCATTAAGATAAAAAAAAACTGCTGCCTTTCCAACCCCTTTAAGTATTTAAATAGAGAAAACTTTTTTTAATCCCTGTCAGGTTTTTTTGCTGTCTGTGTCCCATTGGGAAAATTTCCCTTCCCTTCCTGTCCCAGAGTTTCAACAGGAGGTTAAGGGAAGTTAAGTGAAGGGAATTCCCCTCTTAGACAGGTGTGCCCATTGAAAGTTTTCCCCCTGCCTCTTGCTTTTGGATTTCCTGACACTTTCTTTCTCTATGACAATAGTTATCAATACAAATAGGGTGGTGAATGTCCCCAGTGCTGGCACGGACAGAAATTTTTTTTTGACAGTGGCTCTAACCCAGGGGTGACCAACCTTTTGAAGAGCGAGGACCACTTAAGCGACTTGGTAACCAATGAGTGGAGCGGGCGGATGACAGGTCCATGTCCAGATGCACTTTCTGAGCGCACCAAACCCGCAGGTAATAACAGAAATCTGGCTCAGTGCATGTAACCCGCAGGTTCACCTAGGGATCAGTTTGAAAGCAGCCCGATAACCACTGCAGAACAGATCTGCCCAAATATACTCTGTGATATTAGTAATAAACTTACCTTTAATAACAGTCTTCCATTCAGGTATTGCCAGCTGTTGCTGTCCCAGGCAGAGTGCATTTGGTATCACTCCACCTGTGACAGGAGCTGGCGCTATACATGCAGCATCAGCTTCTCCGCAGCAGCTTGTTTATTCTACTGCTGGCTTCATTCACAACACTGAGGCTCTGGGATGGCAACCTGAGATCTGTGCTTGCCAACCCGCCATCCCAGAACAGGAGGCCGCGGGCCACATGAGAGGGCTCCGCGGGCCACATGTGGCTCCCGGGCCACTGGTTGGGCATCCCTGCTCTAACCCTTCCCTATTTAGAACCTAAAATAAATAAATAAATGATGCACTAACCAATTTCACTATGCTCTAAGCTAAAAGACTTTGCCAAACTGTGCAGTGAAAACAGGAAATCTTAGTTACCCTATGTTCTCGTATGCACTTGTCGAAAGGGGTCATTCTGAAAACATGTCTTACCATCAGTACCATCAGCAAGAAATTACAGTGGTTGATTTACTAAAACTGGAGAGTGCAAAATCTGGTGCAGCTCTGCATAGAAACCAATCAGCATCCAGTCAAAGCTTCATTGAACAAGCTAAAGTTAGAAACTGATTGGCTACCACGCACAGCTGTGATTTTGCACTCTCCAGGTTTAAAAAATCTACCCCCATAGTGTCTTGCTGTAAGAAAAAAGCGCTGATTAGCCAGTGGGCTTCTTTGTGTTAAAATGTGGACTATAGGATCTTTTTTGCATTTGATGTTGCAGCAACATTTATTTGTATGATCGATCTGGTGCAGCATGCAGTGTAATGTAACCACAGGTTAAGGTGAAGATACCATCCATCTTTTGCAGGCAGCATTTGCCTAAAACACTGAGCCTAAAATAGCTGATAACGTTGAATGATATTTTACAGATTCATAGCAAATGCAAATAGAGTGTTTCAGTTTGAAAAGATATAGAACTTTTATTGGCAGCTCTATACTTGAAACGAATGTATAGGATAATAACCTTTTTTGAACAGGTCAATTCTACCATGACATAGCCTGGTCATAGCCAGGGTTAATTTTTGTCTAATATCGCAAAAGGTCAAATAAATGAACAAAATTCAAACAATTATTAATATAGAAATGTTGTTCAAAAATGGAAATGAACATTTGAAAATTAAAAGATTTTCATGAAAATAATAAATTTTTCTGATCATGTGTGCTATTAATGTAGCAGGTTTTGCACAAATCTTTCATTGATATTTGCAACACCTATTGTCAATGATATCTGCCAAGTTTGATTCTTCATCCTGAAAAATCACTCGACTAGTTGATTTACTAAAGGATTAGCACTGACGTTAGTAAATGGGCTGAATCTGCGGATGTTCAACTCAGTCTACCAATTAATGTGCTAGTAAAAAAATTCCTTTTTTTTTTTATCTCCCTCAAATGTGTTCTTTCTATGGCCATCCTTAGAAAACACTTCATAATGTATTGGTAATAACACTGATCTGATTTTGATGTGCTAATCTTGTTATTTGAAATTACATTACCTAAATTCAAAATTGCTTTAACTTGCTTTAACTTGTTTTTGTATATTAAAGCTGTGTGCAGATATGAGAAGAATGTCTTACAATCATACCATTTTCACCAGATTTGGCAAATATGCGCCAGCCAACCACTCTTAGGGCTCAGTCACTCAAGTTGTCGAGGGACAGTAAAACCCAGCAGTTGAGCTGCATTTTACAGCCCCCTCCCCTTTAGCTGCAGAGGCAGTGTTCAGGAGTGTACCCAAGCTTTAACTGCAGCAGGAATAATACCTCCTGTTGCTTTCCATGTGGGTAGCACCCACCAAGAGCTATGGGGAAAATTGAGGTGGGGGGACAAGAGAGTCCCCAGAACGCAAATAAAGGTTGGTCAACAACGGCATCTGATACAAAAATATACAAGGCTTTATTAGGCGTGGGGAAACATATACATTAAATTTAAGGCATATGTGAGAATTACAGTGTGTCAGAATCGACACAGTGTAGCTCATTATATCTGACCATCTAAGTAAAAAATGTGCTGCAGCAAATGTAGTTTAAAAATGCAGAGCGCTCTGACAGGCACCGAAAATTACAGGCTCCATCTTATCCAGAAACCAGAGAATGGCACATCAAAAACAGTCCAAAGAAAAAGCTGTAAAGTAAAAGTGAGGTCTGGTACTATTGTTGTTGAAGCTGGGCAAAAATGCACATCCACCGTTTTTGTATTGTACACTGGTGGAGTTACCCCATAGAGGACTAAGTTTCATAAAGAGTCTATGAAGCAATGGAAGTCCGCAGTTGATTATTATCACTGACAATCTAGCATGGACAGGGGCACATGCATTAATATCACCTGATGGTGGTGCTTAATAGCACCAAACAGTCCAAAGGAAAAGCTGTAAAGTGAAAGTGAGGTCTGATAGTGTTGTTGTTAGAGCTGGGGAAAAAAATGCACATCCACCGTTTTGTATTGTGCACTTGTGGGATTAACCCATAGAGGACAAGGTTGCATAAAGAGTCTATGAAGCAATGAAAGTCTGCAAAATGTATTTGTATTATCCCAGTCTCAAATGCCGGCTTGCTGCTCCGTATACAATGGAGACTTGATGGAAGGTTGAAGCACCACTATCAGGTGATATCAATGCATGTGCCCCTGTCTATGTCAGACTGTGAGTGATATTTTTCACAAAGTGTTTATAGGGACACACACTTAGTGTCTGGAACTTTCAATCACTGCATCTCAACGCCTGTGCTTGCTGAAGTGTAAAAGTGCTGCTAAGTAGTGATGAACCGAACACCCCCGGGTTCGGTTCGCACCAGAACCCGCGAACGTACCGAAAGTTCGCACAAACTTTAGAACCCTATTAAATACAATGGATGCAAACGTTCGAAATCTAAAGTGCTATTTATAATGACTAATATGCATGTTATTGTCCTAAAAAGGGTTTGGGAACCCGGGTTCTGCACCAGGGGACATGTATCAATCCAAAAAAAAGTTTTAAAAACTGCCGTTTTTCGGGAGCAGTCATTTTAATGATGCATAAAGTGAAAAAAATATTCCTTTAAATATCGTACCTGGGGGGTGTCTAAAGTATGCCTGTGAAGTGCCACGTGTTTCCCGTGTTTAGAACTGTCCCTGCACAAAATTACATTTCTAAAGGAAAAGGAAAAAAAAGCCATTTAAAACTGCTTGCGGCTTTAATGTAATGTCTGGTCCCGGTAATATGGATGAAAATCTTTAAGAAAAATGGCATAGCTACCCCATCACAGCCCCCCCCCCCTACCCCAGCCCATTACCAGCCCCTTTGGGTCTTGTATGGATATTAAGGGGAACCCCGCACACAAAATAAAAAAGGCCCTATATACTCTGAACAGCCGTATACAGGCGGTGCATACAAGACAGGCACTTTAGGTTTGTTCTTATGTAGAATCTGTTTGTAATTTTGAACATGTACATTGTTTAAGTGTAGCTCCAGCCAAAAAATCAATTTTTAAGCTTTTTTGAAAACATAGGGAAGGGTTATCACCCCTGTAACATTTGTTTTGCTGTCTGTGCAGTGTGCACCTGTTCAGAACAGTTCACCTCACTTTCCATCCTAATGACAAATGTGTTTTGAAAATTTGGGGTTTTTATTGAAACAAGAATTGGTGATAAAGCATCAGTGGAGAGGAGACACTTTTTTTCCCATATTAACTCTTACAGGAGATAATTTCCCTTCCTAGGGGTAGATTTCCTCTCACTTCCTGTTGTATCCTTCCGTTTGCAAGGAGGAGTCGTTTGTAAGTTGGATGTTTGAAAGTAGGGGCCTGCCGTATATACTCAGCTGAAATTTGCCCCTTACATGTTGGTGTTGCCACAACACTGTGAGCCCTCACAGTTACTCTTGGTGGGCGCATGAATGGGCCCTGCTGTGAATTATTAGATCAAGAATTGTAATTGCATGCCCCTGTTGAACAGGGGCTGAAAAATTGGGCCTTTGGTGGTGGTGGTGGTGTTGACACAACACTGTAAGGCCTCACAGTTAGTCTTGGTGGGCGCAGGAATGGGCCCTGCTGTGAATTATTAGATCAAGAATTGTAATTACATGCCCCTGTTAAACAGGGGCAGAAAAATTGGGCCTTAGGCACTGGTGCCACAACACTGCAACCCCTCACAGATACTGTACTTGGAGCACAGCAATGAGCCCTGTTGCAAAGTATTGCATCAAAAATTGTAATTACACGCCCCTGTTAAACAGGGGCTGAAAAATTGGGCCTTAGCCACTGGTGCTGGTGCCACGACACTGCAACCTCTCCCAGATACTCTAGTTGGAGTGCAGGAATGAGCCCTGCTGCAAAGCATTGCATAAAAAATTGTAATAACACGCCCCTGTTAAACAGGGGCTGAAAAATTGGGCCTTAGCCACTGGTGGCGGCACCCAGAAACAAAAATGTTCTTCCAAGCTATCATCATCAATCGGATCATTGAGGAGGAGGAGGATAGTCAGTCAACATAACAGGACAGTCTCTCAGCATCAGCACCAGTCTTGAAGGGATGTGACATTTGAAAATAAATTAGTCTGTTATATCAGCTTCAGGTGTTTGGTAGCTGGTGGTGATCCAAGACTGGTTCATCTTTATGAAGGTCAGTCGATCAACAGAGTCAGTGGACAGGCGCACCCTGTGATCCGTGACAAATCCTCCAGCAGCACTGAATGTGCATTCTGAAAGAACGCTGGATGCAGGACAGGCCAGTAGCTCAATTGCATACTGTGCAAGCTCTGGCCAGTGATCCATCCTCAAGACCCAGTAAGCCAGAGGATTTTCAGTGGGGAAGGTGTCCAAGTCTGACCTTGCCCCTAGGTATTCCTACACCATGTATATCGGACGCTGGCGATGGTTGCTGGAACCGATCATACCTTGGGGCTGCGGACTAAAGAATTGTCTGAACGCATCGGTCAGACGGCCACCTTCCCCACCGCTCCTTCTTTGACTGACCGAAGCCTCAGCAACTCGTTGTCCAGGACCAGGAGTTTGTAACCTCCCAGTCTCTGGGAACGTGTTGCACAGACCTTTCTGCAAGGCCTCCCGGAGTTGTCTCATCCTCTGCTCCCTCTGCGACGGTAAGATAAGGTCCGCAACCTTACCCTTGTACCGTGGATCAAGGAGAGTGGCCAGCCAGTAATGGTCCCTCTCCTTGATCCAAAGAATACGAGGATCCTTCCGCAGACTTTGCAGGATCAGGGAGGCCATGCAGCGTAGGTTAGCTGAGGCATTCGGTCCGGAGTCCTCTGGGTCACTAAGGATAACATGATCCGCAGCCACCTCCTCCCAGCCACGTACAAGTCCACTGGTTTCTTGGGACTGTAAATCATCCCTAAAAGACTGCTGCTGATGATGCTGAGTGCCAGGCTCCACCTCCATGCTGACACAATCCTCCTCTTCCTCCTCCTCCTCCTCCTCCTCTTCTTCCTGTGCGATGGGTGGGACAGAAGGAACACTGTTTGGGTAAAGGGGGCCTTGAGAGGCAAGGAAGTCCTCCTCTTCCTGCCTCTGTTCTGCCTCAAGTGCCCTGTCCATTATTCCACGCAGCGTATGTTCCAACAGGTGGACAAGAGGTACAGTGTCACTGATGCATGCACTGTCACTGCTCACCATCCTCATGGCCTCCTCAAATGGTGCCAGGACAGTGCATGCATCCCTGATCATGCCCCACTGGCGTGGTGAAAAAAACCCGATCTCCCCTGACCCTGTCCTGGTGCCGTAGTCGCACAGGTACTCATTGATGGCCCTCTGCTGCGTGTGCAGCCGCTGCAGCATGGCCAACGTTGAGTTCCACCTGGTGGGCATGTCACATATAAGGCGGTTCTTGGGCAGGTTCAACTCCTTTTGCAGCTCAGCCAGGCGAGCACTGGCATTATAAGATCTGCGGAAATGCACACAGACTTTCCTGGCCTGCCTCAGGACATCCTGTAAGCCCGGGTACCTGCCCAAGAACCGCTGCACCACCAGGTTAAGGACGTGAGCCACACAGGGCACATGGGTCAGTTGTCCCTGTCGGAGAGCGGAGAGGAGGTTGGTGCCATTGTCGCAAACTACCATTCCTGGCTTAAGCTGGTGTGGCGTCAACCACCTCTCGGCCTGCCCCTGCAGAGCAGACAGAACCTCTGCCCCAGTGTGGCTCCTGTCCCCCAAACACACCAGCGCAAGCACGGCATGGCATCTTTTTGCCTGCGTACTTGCGTAGCCCCTTGAACGCCTACGGAGCACCGCTGGTTCAGAGGACAAAGCACAGGAAGAGGCCACGGAGGAAGAAGAAGAGGAGGGGGTGGAGGACAGAGGTGTGTCACAACCAGTAGTAGCATTTTGGAGGCGTGGCGGTGGAACAACCTCCAACACTACTGCACCTTGTCCTGCATCCTTCCCAGCTGCCAAAAGAGTGACCCAATGGGCCGTGAAAGAAAGGTAACGTCCCTGTCCATGCCTGCTGGACCATGAGTCAGCGGTAATATGCACCTTACCGCTGACCGCCCTGTCCAGCGAGACCAAGACATTGCCCTCCACATGCCAGTAGAGAGCCGGAATCGCCTTCCGTGAGAAAAGTGGCGTTTGGGAACCTGCCACTGAGGAACCGCACTTTGCACAAACTCACGGAAGGGGGCCGAGTCTACCAACTGAAAAGGCAGCAGTTGAAGCGCTAGCAATTTAGCCAAGCTAGCATTCAACCGCTGGGCATGTGGATGGCTGGGAGTGAACTTCTTTTGACGGTCCAGCAGCTGGGGCAGGGAAATTTGCCTGCTAGAATCGGACGTCGGTGTACTGCTAGCACCTTCATTCCTCTCAGAGCAGGTTTCAGAGAGGACTGAAGGTATAGTGGGGTTGGAGATCCCAGCTGATGCGGTGCAAGAAGAGGTCCGCTTTGTTCTTTGGTGTGGGTCTTTAAGGTAGGCTTGCCAACGAGCTGCATGGCAGGTCAACATATGTCTGGTCAAGCATGTGGTGCCCAAGCGGGTGATGTTTTGGCCACGCGATATACGCTTGAGACATATGTTGCAAACAGCAGCTGTGCGATCTGATGCACTCGACTCAAAAAAGGCACACACCAAAGAACTTTTTGAATAACGGGCAGAGGCAGCGCCCTGCACAGGCGGAGTTCTGCGGTTTGATTCCGTCGGTGTGCTGCCCTTACGCTGGCCCCCCGAGGGCATCCTGCCTCGTTGGAGATGTGCCTCCTCCTCATCCTCCTCCGCCTCCTCTCTCCTATTAGGCACCCACGTGGAGTCAGTGACCTCATCATCCCCTCCCTCCTCATCACTGGAGCCAATCTGGCAGTATGCTGCAGCTGCTGGAACATGACTGCCAGATTGGTGTCCTTCTTGAGCATCCCCTCTCTCTGCTCTCACGCTACTGCCTTCCTCTAGCTGGGTATCATCATCAGACCCTTCGAAACGCTGGGCATCCTCCTGGAGCATGTACCCAACACTGTGCTCAAACAGTTCGGGGGACTCCTCAGGAGGACATGGTTGGTCTAGGGAAGGAGTGACTGATGATGACATCGATACCAGGGAAGAGGACGCTTTGGCAGCTGCTTTGCCAGTACCCTGAGCCTGGGTGAGAGAGGATGAGGAGGATGAGGAGGGCTTGGTCATCCACTCTACCAAGTCTTCGGCATGATGCGGCTCAACACGTCCAGCTGCCGAAAAGAAGGGCACGCGTGTCCCATGGCCACGTGCTGATGGCGATGCACCGCGTCCACGACCAGCACTGTTGTCTCTAGACACAGAGCCTGCTTGCCCTCTTTTATTGGCTCCTGACTGTCTGCCTCTCCTTGTTTGCCTTCCAGACATTCTAATGGCCTGCAGGGAAATGGGAAAACCAGCAATAAGGCCTAGCTTCAGGAGTATATTTTGCAGGAATCACACTACGCCTGCTGTAGGTGCTGCAAATGCCTGTTGGTGTAACACACCAGGAAAAAGCAGCAATACAGGCTAACTTCAGGTGTAATATGGTCAGGAGGCACACTCCGCCCGCTGTAAGTGCCGCAAATGTCTGTTGGTGTAACACACCAGGAAAAAGCAGCAATACAGGCTAACTTCAGGTGTAATATGGTCAGGAGGCACACTCCGCCCGCTGTAAGTGCCGCAAAATCCTGTTGGTGTAACACACCAGGAAAAAGCAGCAATACAGGCTAAGTTCAGGTGTAATATGGTCAGGAGGCACACTCCGCCCGCTGTAAGTGCCGCAAAATCCTGTTGGTGTAACACACCAGGAAAAAGCAGCAATACAGGCTAAGTTCAGGTGTAATATGATCAGGAGGCACACTCCGCCCGCTGTAAGTGCCGCAAAATCCTGTTGGTGTAACACACCAGGAAAAAGCAGCAATACAGGCTAAGTTCAGGTGTAATATGGTCAGGAGGCACACTCCGCCCGCTGTAAGTGCCGCAAAATCCTGTTGGTGTAACACACCAGGAAAAAGCAGCAATACAGGCTAAGTTCAGGTGTAATATGGTCAGGAGGCACACTCCGCCCGCTGTAAGTGCCGCAAAATCCTGTTGGTGTAACACACCAGGAAAAAGCAGCAATACAGGCTAAGTTCAGGTGTAATATGGTCAGGAGGCACACTCCGCCTGCTGTAAGTGCCGCAAAATCCTGTTGTGTAACACACCAGGAAAAAGCAGCAATACAGGCTAAGTTCAGGTGTAATATGGTCAGGAGGCACACTCCGCCCGCTGTAAGTGCCGCAAAATCCTGTTGGTGTAACACACCAGGAAAAAGCAGCAATACAGGCTAAGTTCAGGTGTATAATGTGCAGGAGGCTTAGCAACAATGACACTGACACTGTCCCCTGCCTATCCTTCTCTCTCCCTGCACACAAGGTTTATCAAAGTATATGACACTGACACTCTCCCTGCCTATCCTTCTCTCTCCCTGCACACAAGGTTTAGCAAAGAATATGACACTGACACTGTCCCCTGCCTATCCTTCTCTCTCCCTGCACACAAGGTTTATCAAAGTATATGACACTGACACTCTCCCTGCCTATCCTTCTCTCTCCCTACACACAAGGTTTAGCAAAGAATATGACACTGACACTCTCCCTGCCTATCCTTCTCTGTCCCTACACACAAGGTTTAGCAAAGAATGGATTTGACACTGTCCCTGCCTATCCTTCACTTTCCCTGCTCCAGAACACACTACACGAGGCCGCTGGGCTGGCGGCCTTTTATAGTGTGGGGCGTGTACTAAACCCCCTCAGCTATAATTGGCCACAGGCATCCTGCCTGTGGCCAATCATTGCTCTCCTCGCTGCCGGCGCTGTGATTGGCCAAGCATTCAGGGTCACAGTGCATGCTTGGCCAATCACAGCGCCGGGATTACACTGCGATGGCGCAGTGTATTGTGGGCCGTCCGCATCACTCGAATTTGGCGCGAACGGCCCAAATCGTTCGTTGTTCGCCGAACGCGCGAACAGCCGATGTTCGAGTCGAACCTATGTTCGACTCGAACACCGAGCTCATCCCTACTGCTAAGTATATACTGTGATTTCATGGTCTGTGCGATTGCATTTCGGACTTTCATTGCTTCATAGACTCTTTATGCAATATTGTCCTCTATGGGTTAATCCCACCAGTGCACAATACAAAACGGTGGATGTGCATTTTTTTCCCAGCTCTATCAAAAACACTATCAGACCTCACTTTCACTTTACAGCTTTTCCTTTGGACTGTTTGGTGCTATTGAGCACCACCATCAGGTGATATCAATGCATGTGCCCCCTGTCAATGCTACACTGTCAGTGATAATCATCAACAAGTGTCTATAGGGACACACACCCAGTGACTGGAACTTTCAAGCACTGCATTTATGTGTCTGTGTCTGCTGAAGTGTAAAAACGCTGCTAAGAATATATTGTGATTTAATGGTCTGTGTGATTATACTGCGGACTTCCATTGCTTCATAGACTCTTTATGCAACTTAGTCCTCTATGGGGTAACTCCACCAGTGTACAATACAAAAACGGTGGATGTGCATTTTTGCCCAGCTTCAACAACAATAGTACCAGACCTCACTTTTACTTTACAGCTTTTTATTTGGACTGTTTTTGATGTGCCATTCTCTGGTTTATGGATAAGATGGAGCCTGTAATTTTCAGTGCCTGTCAGAGCGCTCTGCATTTTTAAACTACATTTGCTGCAGCACATTTTTTACTTAGATGGTCAGGTATAGTGAGCTACACTGTGTCGATTCTGACACACTGTAATTCTCACATATGCCTTAAATTTAATGTATATGTTTCCCCACCCCTAATAAAGCCTTGTATATTTTTGTATCAGATGCCGTTGTTGATCTGCCTTTATTTGCATTCTGGGGACTCTCTTTTCCCCCCACCTCAATTTTCCCCATAGCTCTTTTTGCTACCACAGGCAGGTATCCCGTCTCATTTTTTTTGACGAATCGACCGGCACATTAATCAATTACATGTTTTCTAGGGGAAGTGAGGATTCTGGGATTCTTTTATTCAATTTTTCTGTCAGCACCCACCAAGAGCCCATCCACCAAGCGCTACCAATTCAAGTGAATAGGGCCACTCTGCAAGAAATCCCCAACCACATGCACAAAAGTAGTTGCAGTGCAGTACTCTGGTGATCAAGGGGTTAAAGAGGGTGGTGGGGATGTGATACAACACCTCCTTACCACCTATCAAATGCTCTCTAAAGAGGGATCCAAATGCATATCACTCTTCAGAGACCAAAGTATCTGTGAATGAACCCTTAGGCACACACCCACATTAAAACAACAACACAATGGGGGGGGGGGGGATTTACTAAAACTGGAGAACTCACAAACTGGTGCAGCTCTGCATGGTACCCAATCAGCTTCTAACCTCAGTTGTTCAATGAAGCTTTGGCAATATAACCTGGAAGCTGATTGGTTTCTTTGCAGAAGTGAGCCTACTTTTGCACTCTCCAGCTTTAGTAATCAAACCCCAATATGCAATGTATTACTGTCAGATCTAAAGTAGTACAAACCGAACAAAATGGCAAATGTGCAAGTGAGCATTCAAGTGTTCATGATGGTGATTGCTTGGAGGAAGAAACTGTTCTGAAATCTGGCTGTCCTGGTCTTGGTCTCAGTGATCTCTGCTCATTTCCTGACTGGAGAGTTAGATAAGTCCAGGATCATAGATGGATGCAATTGCAAAGAACAGATTTGATTACAGCAGATCTTGAGACAGGTTGATCTTTCTGAGCAGATACTGAAGTGTATCCTTTGGTCTGCTTTTTTTTAAGGTTTTTATCAAAGTTCGATGTCAACACTTCTAGTCTTGGGAAATTATAAATTTCAATATTTTAAGGACTCCACAGTAAACACAGAACTGTTGAGTATGACAAGAAAGGATAGTGTTCGGGGGCTTCTGCTAAAAAAAAAACCACTATTATCTCCACTGTTGTGAGCGTGTTAGGCTTTAGGTTGTAAAATGCATATCCAAGAACTTGTTTCTTTGTGAAATTACATTGAAATATTGTTACGCTATGCAGCCAATACATTTTGCTTTGCTTAGATTAGAAAATGGTTAATACCTGAGCCAGGTATTTTTTTTTTTGCTGTTTGTAGCTCATTGAAAGAATGTTTCCTTTTTTCTATCCTGGGATTTAGATGAACACTCTCCAAAGTGAAATATCTCTTAAGCTGGCCATACAAGCTAATTGTACAATCTCCTTTAGCTGTAGCATCAGCTATATAGTTCAAGAGCCTGCATGGGTGACCCCCATGTAAGGAGCTAATATTTCCAATGAACCCTTTGCATTTAGCAGGGATTCTTAGATTATACATATTGTAATACATATACTAAAAAGACATATAAATTTTACCACCTACAAGTGTCAAACAAATTTGTCTAATGCGGCGCTCTCATTGATACTGAAATCAATAAGGATCACTATTGTCCTAAAAACAATAGTGGGAAATCCAGAACTCCCAATAGGGCAAGAATATCCTAATAGATACAATTCAATATGTCCTATCACAATATTCTTTAGAAATTTTTTTCCATCCAATGTGCATCCTCCTCACACGTTACTTCGGACAAACGTATCGAAAGCTCCCCATAGGGATTGCACTCACCAGATCACGGCAGATAATAAGCCTCAAACGAACTTCAGACACAGGCTGCAGTAGAGGAATGACTTCTCACAATCTCTGCAAATGTCAGCTGGTAGTGAGCTCATACGAGGTCCAAGTACAGGATGCAAAATAGTGACTTCTCTGGATATCCTCTTCACATAGAGGTGTGCAATTTTCCTCCCTGGATTTGTACAATGGAGAGAAAGGGAAAACTCTGCATAGTGTGAACCGGTTTCCAAAAGCTTTATTTCCCTCTTAAAAAATTTGTTTTCATAAAATCAACAAAAAAACCCCCATTAACCTGTACAGCCTGCGTTCTGTTTTGCTCGTCAACTCGATGCTTGTCAGGCAAAGGTTGGTGCACTGTCGAGGGGCCCGGGAGGAAAATTGCACACCTCTATGTGAAGAGGATATCCAGAGAAGTCACTATTTTGCATCCTGTACTTGGACCTCGTATGAGCTCACTACCAGCTGACATTTGCAGAGATTGTGAGAAGTCATTCCTCTACTGCAGCCTGTGTCTGAAGTTCGTTTGAGGCTTATTATCTGCCGTGATCTGGTGAGTGCAATCCCTATGGGGAGCTTTCGATACGTTTGTCCGAAGTAACGTGTGAGGAGGATGCACATTGGATGGAAAAAAATTTCTAAAGAATATTGTGATAGGACATATTGAATTGTATCTATTAGGATATTCTTGCCCTATTGGGAGTTCTGGATTTCCCACTATTGTTTTTAGGACAATAGTGATCCTTATTGATTTCAGTATCAATGAGAGCGCCGCATTAGACAAATTTGTTTGACACTTGTAGGTGGTAAAATTTATATGTCTTTCTAGTATATGCGTTTATATATTTTGAATGTGGCAGCTTAGCATAAAAATAGTCACACAGATATATTGGTCTGTGTCATTATAAGGAGATCTAAGGTGTATACAGAATTGGAACAGGCTCCATAGCGCTGGGTATAAGGAGAACTAGGTTGCGCCTTAGTAAGTTTTCTTTATTTTTTGTTTATATATTGTAATACATGTTCACATTGCCCAACTTTAGCAATGTAACACATCAAGGAGAGAAGGGCTTTATTGCCCTCCTTGCAAGGTATGCCATCAATGTTTAAAAGCATGTGACCTGGTCTAGCTCAGGAAGGAGGAGTTGCAAGCTCACTATCCTCTCTTTCCTGGCCACCGAGGCTACATGCCTGAAAAAGAGTCTTCTTGGGACATTAAGGCAAACTCCATGCCATTAAAAATGTACTACCCCCCCCCCAAAAAAAACTGAGAAAATAGTGTGGGGTTTCCCTTTTAATTCCAAGTAGAACCTTACTCAGACATGAAGCCCCCTTCCTCATCTTCCTGAACTAGATCAAGCCCAATGCCTTTCAACATTGGGAGGCAGGAGGGGGAGGGGCAAAAAAGCTTCCTGTCCTTGCAAGGCACCATGTCCCAATATTTAAAAAAGTCCCATAATAAAAATACAATAAAAAATGGCCCACTTTGTAAATCCATATCAATCATGATGTCCAGCAATGTAAATCCATGATAGATCATGGCAGCCAGTGATATTATTCCTTGTTAATTATAATGACCTGTGCTTATCAATGTGTACAGTGGGTAAAGAAAAGAAAAAGCTGGAGCGCACAGGTCTCCAGCAAGACCTAGACATGTGGTTGAAGGCAGTGGCGGCTGGTGCTCAAATTTTTTGGGGGGGCGCAAACAAACTGAAAAAAAAAATCATCAATTGCCGCCACTGTGCCCATTAAACGCAGCCACTGTGCCCAAACGCCACTAGTTTGTCCCCATATACAGCCAGTTTCTCCCCTATAATGCAGCCAGTTTCTCCCCCATATGCAGCCAGTTTCTCCCCCATAATGCAGCCAGTTTCTCCCCCATAATGCAGCTAGTTTCTCCCCTATAATGCAGCCAGTTTGTCCCCCATATACAGCCAGTTTCTCCCCCATAATACAGCCAGTTTCTCCTCCATATGCAGCCAGTTTCTCCCCCATAATGCAGCCAGTTTGTCCCCTATATGCAGCCAGTTTGTCCTCATAATACAGCAAGTTTGTCCCCCTCAGCCCTGCACTTACCTTCCTCGAGTCAGCGCCGTCCTTCTTCCGTCCTCGATGTCTTCTCCCGCCCTCGATGTCAGCCTGAGGGCTGTAATCGGCAAGCCTATCAGAGCCTGCTGGCTCTGATAGGCACTTCTAAAGGCCAATCCGACGCTGTGACTCAATGCATGAACCTACAGTATGTATTGTTGTGGTGAGTGATGGCCGGGCGCAGAAGCGAGCGGTAGCGGCGCTTCTGCGCCCTCTATGGTCGCGCCGCCATGTGTAAAAAAAAGACATAAAAAAAAAAACTCTTAAAGGGCCCGTTTTTTTTTTTGGTGACCACAGGAGGGGGGGGCGGCGCCCGGGGGCCCCCTATGGACAGGCCGCCACTGGTTGAAGGCTTCATCCCATCCAAAACCCTTTGAAGCCTTCAAGCTACAGGTCCTCATCCAGGATTACAAAACCCAGAGAGAAAAGACACGGTTTTCTCAGCTCACAATAAACACGTCAAAGCCCCACAATCTGCATTAGTGTGAACCCTGTGTCATTCCTTTATCTATTTCAATAGCAGCAGGGTCTTACACTGTCACACATTATTCTAGTCCTTGAAGTCACTTGAAAAGACTATATGTACATTTTTTTTAATGTAGCCATTAGTACATGTTCCCTATGACAGTGCCCAGTTTCCTTTGGCTCTTTTTTTACAATATTTTATTTATTAGATTTTTTTATTAGCTCTACAAAAGGAACAACATAAATATCAAGATTCGGCCCCCTTCCTAAATCCACTTTATTGGGATTCGGGCGAAGTTCTGATTTTCCAAAGTCTGAACACATTACATGAAACTGGCCATGAATTAAACCTGGGCAGATTCACTCATTCCTAATAGACATACACACTACCATACAGTTAGTATAGTAGATAGGGAGTATACTGTAAATGTATTGCCAGCTATAATAAAACACAGGAATGTTCCAATAGTCACCCAAAATCCTATATGAGATACAAAATTGATGAAAATAGATCAGTCAAAAGGCAGTATGGTCATTAAAGATAATAAGCTGTCATGAAAAGCCAGTAAAGATTGAGAGTGAATGTGGTCATCAATCAATCTGAATAAATTGGTTTATGCAATAAGCTATCACTGCTGCAGCTTATGTAGCGATTATGAACAACAGTGGTTGGGTCCCTAGTGTTCAGTCTAGACTCTTTTACTGCCATAAGCATATTGCTATCCCAATATATATTACGTATTTTAAGGAGCTGAGTCAATAGGTGATTCAGTTATGGATTAATCTGTGGCAGGCAACCTTGCCCCTTTTCTTGAATCTGGGGCTTTTTTGCCTTTCCAAGTGGTTATTCCATCCCTAATTATGTAATAAAGAATTTGAACATAAACCTGTCATTTCTATCCTTAACCACTTGCTTACTGGGCACTTAAACCCCCTTCCTGCCCAGGCCAATTTTCAGCTTTCAGCACTGTCACGCTTTGAATGACAATTGCGCGGTCGTGCGACGTGGCTCCCGAACAAAATTGACATCTTTTTTTCCCACAAATAGAGCTTTCTTTTGGTGGTATTTGATCATCTTTGCAGTTTTTATTTTTTGCGCTATAAACAAAAAAAGAGCAGCAATTTTGAAAAAAACACAATATTTTTTACTTTTTGCTATTATAAATATCCCAATTTTTTATAAAAAATATATTTTTTTCCTCAGTTTAGGCCGATACCTTTCTTCTACATATTTTTGGTAAAAAAAATTGCAATAAGCGTTTATTGATTGGTTTGCGCAAAAGTTATAGCGTCTACAAAATAGGGCATCGTTTTATAGCATTTTTATTAATCATTTTTTTTTTTTTACTAGTAATGGTGGCAATCAGCGATTTTTATTGTGACTGCGACATTATGACGGACACATCGGAGACTTTTGACACCATTTTGGGACCATTGTCATTTTTACAGCGATCAGTGCTATAAACAATTCACTGGTTACTGTAAAAATGACACTGGCAGTGAAGGGGTTAACCACTAGGGGCGCTGAAGGGGTTAAGTGTGCCTAAGGGAGTGATTCTTACTGTGGGGGCAGGGGACTGACTGGGGGAGGTGACCGATGGTTGTCCCTATGTACAAGGGACACACCATCGGTCTCCTCTCCATGACAAGACGTGGATCTCTGTGTTTACACACAGAGATCCACGTCCCTGGCTCTGTAAATGCCGATCGCGGGTACCTGGCGGACATCGCGGCCACCAGGCACGCGCATCGGCACCCGCGTGACGCGGAAGGCATGGAAGTTCCCCGATGCGCGCTCAGGAGCGTGCGCCGGGAACGAGGAAAGGGGCGGACGTCAATTGACATCCTCCCGGCATTCTAGGTCTGCGCTGTAGCCGTCATCCGGCTATAGCGCGGACCTCTAGTGGTTAAACTCGATTGCTGTTTTGACTGTTATGCATTAGAACACAAGCCAGAGAAGTGTGCCATTTTTATATTCCTAATAAAGGCCCCAATATATACAGCCAGCTGAGGGTAGTTTGGAGACCAACATCTCATTCAAATGAACAAAATGTTACATTTTCCTGCTTGTGAGGAAACTCATCTCCAGCTAGAAGAAAACACATTCTGATGTGCTGCTCAAACCCATTTCCACCTGAGATTGGAACTCAGGCCAAAATATGCAGAACAATAGCTGCAGTGCCTGGCACTTTACTGCCCAATTTGTGAACATGTTGCAAGTAATGAATATTTGGAGCAGCACTAGGACATGATAGATGGGTAAAGAATTAGGAGTTATAAGGGACATAAAGGTACAATTTTATAGAGGAAAATTATTCTTTGTATTTTATTGTTATTTCATACTGCAAATAAAAGAAAACTATGTGATTTCTTCTTCGTCCCCTCTACATTTATAGTTCACAGATGAGGAAGTTAATATATAGTACAAAATATGGCAGCTTTCATTGAGTCGTTTCATCTTCTTCTTGTTAGACCAGGATTCTGTCATGTCTTGCTAAATTTTCTCCTGGCCAAGTTGTACAGCAAAATCAGTCTGTAATGCAGCAATGACACTAGATTTATCTGTACAATAAAATACTTGGAATTAACGTGAAATCAGAAAGAGTCAAAAGCAGGCACAGAATCCTTTATCAGAAATGTTCTAAAGGTATTTGAGGTTTTAAGGATTTCATTTTGTGCAGCAAACTGCAGAATCATAAAGTATGAATTTAAGTAACCCTTTCCATTCCTAAGCTAGAGCAGCAGCTGAAATGTAATGTACCTTTGGGTACCTGTACATATCTTAGCCAGTGTCCTTATTATCCTAGCAACACCTACATCCATAGCACTCTGATATACTAATCTTCATATTTACCAAGAAAACCAGGTACTGGACCAAATTCCTCTTACCTAATTATATTCTAGTCACAAACTATCTGATAATTTGCAATAGCCAACTCAAACAATACCAACTCGTAACTACTATCCAGCTTGGGGGAGCTTAAGGACATTTTTCATCATGGTGGCATTAGTTAACTCAGCCTGCCATTTTGCCTTCTCATAGATGATTGCCAAATGCTGGTATTCACTGTGGCTATTGTGTCCAATTTATGGTACATTCAATTTCCATATTAGCAGTGACACAATTGTTCCTTTCTCATACAGAAAAGAAAAAGAAAAGAAAGGAAAAAAAATGGCCATCAATGATTAGGTTTAACAGATTTTCCTGTACGTTGGAAGATCTTTGGTTCATCTCATTGAGTTGATTTACTAAAGAAATAGAGTAAGGTTCGTTTTTAAGGCTTATGGTCACTTTGCAGAGTTAATGTTCACTTAGATAGTGATCCAATCATGTGTAAGCCAAAGTCCTGTATTTTTAATTCCTTTTGCACATATTGGCTATTCAAAGTAAACACAGGTTTTCCATAATTTCTAAGATAAGTGAGCATATATTTTGTAAAGTGAACATTCATTTGGTATGTGACCAGCAACTTTAGAAAACCAACTTCTTTTAGTTATTGTAAGTGATGCCCAAACTGAATAGTCCGGGCTATTAAAATATTTGTATCTGACTCTCAGACTTGTTACTTTAGTTTACTTCAATATTTGTAACTTACATTCAAACTGGATGGTCTGGTTTACTAAGATTTTTGTAAATGACACTCAAACTGGATTTACTAAAATATCTGTAATTGAAAGTTGCACTGGATGGCCGGTTTTATTCAATTAGTTGTAAATTGATGCTCAAACTGGATGCTCTGGTTTACTAGAACATTTGAAACTAATGCTGGCCATACACTATACGAAAAATCGGCCAAAATTCGGTCATTCAGACAGTTTGTTCGTTTTTCGAACAGTTAATGGGCACAAAATCGATAATCGTTGGTACGTTTTTGAGCCATAAAAACGAAGGACAAGTTTGGAAATTTTCTGCCGAATGAACGATAAATTGAAAGGTTAATGTGTTTCCCGTCCGAACTTTCTGCACTAGGTATATGTAAAAAAAAAAACGAACACAATTTTTTTTATTTATGTCCACTGAACAATTTATTGGTCATTATATGATGGCACTATCGTTTGCGCTCACGACTGAACGTTCGTTTTTCGAAAGTTCGTTCAGACGATTTTTCGTATAGTGTATGGCCAGCATATCTCTCAAACTGCATGGCCTGGTTTACATAAGTATTTGAGGGAGACACTCACACTGGATGGCTTTGTTTACTAAAGATTCAACTGTGAAGCAACAGAGCTTGGTTTACATCATGTATAGCCAGCTTGCAGGGGAAAACATACAAAATCAGAAGAAAAATTGATTTGTTTGTCTCTGGTAAAGATGATTAAAGCCCTGTACACACGATCGGATTTCCTATGGATTTTAAACCGATGGATTTTTCCATCAGAAATCCGATGAAGCTGACTTCCATCAGTCTTGCCTACACGCCATCAGTCAAAAAACCGATCGTCCCAAACGCTGTGACGTAAAACACTCCGACGAGCCAAGAAAAATTAAGTTCTATGCTTCTGAGCATGAATCGACTTCATTCTGAGCATGCGCAGGTTTTTTATCCGATGGAGTGCCCCACAGACGATCGTTTTTTTTTTCCATCGAATAAATTTAAAACATGTTCTATTTTTGAACACCGATGGAAAAAAGACCGATGGGGCCCATACACGATCGGTTTGTCTGATGAAAAAAGTCCATCGGACTGTTTTCATCTGTAAAACCGATCGTGTGTACAGGGCTTTAGAGAGAGTTTCAGTGTTTTCCTTAATGTACATTTAATGACCAAAAAATACTACTTTTTATTTAGCAAAACGTAAAGAATACAGTATACTATGTATCACAATAAAACCACAAAATATCAGGTTTATTTTTAGCCCTGTGTTTTGCCATTAGTCATATATATTAGTTCCCCACAATGCTGGGTGGAAGGAGAGGAATTTATTAAAACTAGTGCAAAAAGGGAACATATTATTCCATTTGCTATAACGCCAACTAAAATCCCACTTTTTTGCACCAATTCTCATAAATCCAGTAAAACTTAACACTTATCAATTCATTTAAAAACATGAATTCATCTTTCAATGAACATGTTACTCATTGGCATTTGTATTAAAAAGTAGCACTAAAGTGATACCCACAGGATCATTTCAGCAATAATGTAATATTGTAATATGTTTGTTTAAAAAAAGAGTGAATTAATTGTGTCCTACTCCTAAAGACAACACTGTAGCCTCCAAACACTAATATCATTTATAAAAAAAAGGTTGACAACTATCTTAGGATTCTGTATTGAATGCAGTCAAATTAAATGTTTTGTTAGGTTTCTAAGCTCATTCAGCTTGATCCCCACAGGAATCAGGTGAGCAGAACCTACAAAGTAACTGACCCAGTTGTGTATGACATAATTTAATATTGGTAGGGAAATAGTATTGTGTTACTTCCTTTGTATTCATGCTGGCATTCCCAGGCTATGCTTCTGAGTTTGTTGAAAATAGCATTGCATACTGTCAAAAATAGCCGAGGTTTGTATTTATTTTTCCAGTCTAGAACATTGGGTTTCTAAACATGTAATTAGAATACAAAAACAATACACACATGAAGGCTTTTATGTATTTACCAGAATGATACAGGATAAAGATCACAAAGCTCACTACATGTTACAATTTGATATTATGTAATGCAATGTCTGTTTGGATACAGATTGATTGGATCATTAAATAAGTCTTCGTGTTACATAGTCTTGGTAAATATAAAGGAGGTTGTACAAAGATTGTACAGTCAGATTGTAACTTGTATATTGAGCTTAACTGAGCTGAATTCTAGGAAAAGAAAAAAACTCTTCCTTACAGTGGGACTGTGCCTACACAGCAAGGGCTACCTATTTATACCTAAGGGACTGGGTTAAGCAGTTTTACTAAAGAGATATTCTATTCTCACAGACTCCTCTGTGTTGCTTGACTGCTCCCTGCATCCACTTCTCCCCTGCACTCCAGTGGTTGGATGCCTCTAACCTCACCAAGATCAATTCAGGAAACAGTCCTGCACTGGATATGGGGCTGGTGAGAGACAGTCCACTGCCGGAATGTAGGGGAGTGCCATTGGCTGAAGGAGCAGAGCTTCAGATAAGTAAAAGTACTTTTAACATTCCCTATACATATACATGCAGTTAAACTTGGAGCCTCAGAGTTGGACTTTAGGATCTCACATGGACCCAACCTCAGGCAGTAATAACTAATGGAAAAATATGCAACCATTACCAGCTCTTTCATATTTGATGACATAGTGTACGTATTTTATCTAATACATTCAATAGGTGCATCTTGTTGGAAGCATGCTTTTAGTTCACCAGGGCACACAGTGCGGTCATTTGCAAGGAGCTATGAGCCATAAGCAGGGTGCTATGTGCAGCATCAGACACCTTTAAATGCAGAGCAAATCCCAGATATGTAAGTGCCTGCCTATGCAACATGAGCATCTACTGTATGATGGGGGAATCTTTTATTCTGCTAGCACAATTTAATGCTCAGCTCAGATGAGGGGAGAAGCACAAAAGCGCCACTCTAAGTGCAGTATCAACAGTAGATTTTAATGAATAAAAAAAGGGGGGGAGCATATACATACTCACAAACATGAGGTTAAAACAGACATGTAGAGTGGAGGAGTCTGTGTCTCATCTTTTGCAGAGCAGTGGCGCGGGACAGGTGGCGCCGGTGGAAGCCGACGCTTGCTGGACCGCAAATACACCGATGCAGGGAGGAGCAGGGATGGAGAGATCCTCGGCGGGCAATGAGCCGTGTAGCTAGCTGTGACTAGCCGTTACCTTTCGGGTGACTGAGGGACCAATAGGTTCCGGGTAGCTGGAGGACCAAAAGGTGAACGCGCTTTCGGAGCATGCGCTCCTTCTTCAGACCTAGGTTGCTGCTGTTGTTGCTGATATTTAAATGGAGAAAGCAGTGGCACCAGGGAAAGCAAGCAACAGCACAAGCCCAGCAAAGTCCAGGAGTCACAGCAACATCAAGTGCGCCAGCAGCAGCATCTGTTGCAGAAGGGATGGGGAAAATTCCCCTAGAGTAAGAGAAAGAGAAGGAGGCCAAAAAAGTCTAGTTGTCATTAACAGCCTTGCCCATTCATGTTGCTGAGTAATGGTGACGTCTTTCACAATGATTTGTCATGGGTATTAGAGACAGGTCGAGGAACCCCCTTTTATTAATTTGTGGATAATTGCTTAAGGACTGATAACAAGTCATATTAGACTTTCCCCTATGAGATGGTACAGAACACAGCACATGATACTCTATTGCCACAAATAAAACCCATGGTTTGCTTTTACCACAATTTAACCAGTCTACCAATGCCTCATAAGCAATGCAGCTGTCTGATAAATATAGGTAAAAACGTCATACAATCTTCTTTAACAGTTAAATAATTCCTTTTTGATCCCCTTGTGCATTTAGGAATAATGAACACTAACAATATACTGTGGTTGATTTACTAAAGGCAAGTAGGCTGTTCACTTTGCATAAGAAGTTGCACTATGCAAGGAAATTTTCCTCAGAGCCTAGCAAAAGTGGTAAAATTTTACTTTGCAAAGAATACTCAATCACATGCAAGGAAAATAGAAAAAAGTGAATTTTTGCTTGCACATGATTAGATGATGGAAGTCAGCAGAGCTTCACCTCATTCACTAAGCTCTGAGAGAAATATCCTTGCACAGTGCAATTTCCCTGGCAAAGTGATCAGTCTATTTGTCTTTAGTAAATCAACCCCACTGTGTCTGATATATTTTGGTGTTTGATGTTAAGTTACAGATTTTGTTAAAGTTAATCTCTCATGTGACGAACACATGGACTGCTATTGCTGTCTTCTTTCTGAAAACACTACAGTAAATCCAAAAATGACAGCAATGGACTGAGTGGTGGTAGAAACAGACATCACCCATTTATGCATCTGCAATGTGAGAATAACATTAACTAACTGTTTATTTTTTTTGGTGGGCTGGACAACTTGCGGGTAGATTTGATGTGAGTGTGTTCAATATGAGACCGCAGTGGCATATACCAAACTTAGTGAAAAGTGATGGTGGCTGCGCTGTGGTTAAACTAATGTGGGGAAAGTGAAAAAAGGGAAACCTAGAGTGAGACTAATTAGCAAGTCTAATGTGAACCAAACAGATGCAATGAACGTAGTGACATCAAACATACAGCATGATTTATAAAGTATCCTACGAGCGCCGAGCTCGTCTCCTCACATCCAGCTGTCGGTGTATCTGTGCTAAATTCTAACGCGTTTCGTCATGTCACATGACTTCATTTTTCTGATGAAGTCATGTGACATGACGACCCACGTTAGGATTTAGCAGTGAGTGAGATTTGAACTTCCACGCAAGGTCGCTGCATCACTGTTCATAATAGGAGTTTCAGTTCATGCTGTTCCTTCCCAGCGGGGAGGTAAGCTGCTTGTGAGCACTGGGTGGATTTGCACCGAAGTCTTCCTTTAAGCACTTTATAATTGCTGGTGACGGGACTTGTTACATATTGGACTTTGGAAAATAATTTTTTTTTAAGTACTTACTGTTTTCTGCTTTTTACACTTTTTGATATATTTTTTTGCCATTCTACAGACTCATTGTTTAGTTATATATATCACATGCTTAAGTTTCATTCGTCTATCACTGTGAGTGACATATGATTAGGTTTCCTGGTTTATGTTAATTTTTTCCAGTGTCTTCATCATCGTTTACCCATTTTTTGGCATCATAACCTTGCACCCACGCGTGGTTCACTTAGTATATGCACTTTATGATTCATGCTGTATGTTTGATGTCACTACGTTTATTGCATCTGTTTGGTTCACATTAGACTTGCTAATTAGTTAGTCTCACTCTAGGTTTCCCTTTTTTTTCACTTTCCCCACATTAGTTTAACCACAGCGCAGCCACCATCACTTTTCACTTCATTTATTATTGTCTATTTGGATCAGACCCCCCCCCCCCCCCCCCGGTGACTGCTGCAGTGTCCCATTCCTGTCCGTTCCCTTCCCCTTGGTTTTATAAAAAAAATTCTTCTACTGGCCACTACCCAGCTAGCGCGGGGGTTCCTTCTTTTATATATACCAAACTTAGGCATGAGTAAGTAAAGAGAACTGAACAGGATGAAGCTAATCAAACTGCAAAGAAACGGGAACACTGTAGTGTAAAGTTATTCTCTTATTATGCCAATTTTCTTTTCCTCTTTGTGACACTACACGTTTCTTCCACTTCTTTGATCAAAGAATTTTAGAGATTGGAGAACTGAGTAGTTTCACAGTTAATTACTGTAAACGGAAGAACCAATATTCCTTCAGCTGATAAAACTGTGCTCCCAACTAAAATATTACTTTCTATCCCAATAACAGTGGCAAAAAATAACATATTATTTCTGGCTCCAAATAACTTAAATCTTGTTATTTGTTATATTTATCTTCTACTTTTGAACATACCCTGCCATGGCCTAAGAAACTGTGACTGAAACCAATTCTAATAGAATCAGTAGTCTGAAAATGTATGTGAATATCAGCAACCATATTCTTTATGTACTGGGAAAACCCAATACCTTGTAAATAAAAACATATATACATCTATATATATATATATATATATATATATATATATAAAATTTCCCCTGGGTGGACTTTTTAGGCACTAATCATGTTGATATCAGACATAGAGGATATTGAAGTAGAAAAAGTTTTATTCATAATTATACAAGATTCAAATTACAAAAATTTTTATGAAATATTGAGTTGGAATATACAATTTCAACAAATATCACCGTGCAGGGAGATGCATGAAGAACCTCCTTACACCCGACGCGTTTCAAAATAAACTTTTTAGGGGTGTGTAGGAAGGGAGGAATAATTCACCTAAGCATAAAGACACATGAAGTCAATTACATATATTTAAATAATCATTTTCATAATAAGTACAAAATAATATATATATATATGTACATAATATAAATTTTTTGCTTACGTATTGTAAAGATAGCAAGGTGATTTTCAATATTTCATTGGGTATAGTTAAAAAGTTGTAAATGCACAGCACGCTGGGTTGTGTCAAAGGGGTTGCCAATCAAAGGCATCAAAAATAGATACATAGAGTGGAGGTCTGTATAGGACATTCTATAAGGCAATTAGGAGTCCAACTGCTCGCAATTATTTGCGCGGCTGATAGGAGGGACCTCACATAAATACAGAGCCTGTATGCCTCCACACCAGCACTCCTTTGCTGGATGTCGGGGCATGCGGCTGGCTTTCAAAACACTCGTGATCCACAGGTATTAAACAAGTACTTTTATATACTTAATACACTATCTACTATATATATAATATTACAAAGCCCAATCTCCGTTAGTAGCTCTGTTTGATAAGGGATTGCAATTCATTACTTGCCAATCTCTATTACCCATTTACCTATGTTTGAATATATCTTAGTATACCTATATTACCCCTTTTTTTTGTTACTAGTATTACTCTGTAATAAAAATTGTGTGTAATTTTTTTTATAAAATTTCCAAAAAAAACATAAAATTAAATAAATTTCTATATTAATGAATTACTTCCTTTAATTTTATTATTTTTACTTCTTGTAGTTACTACATTGTATCCTCTACTAACAGTGACTAATATTGGGTCCTATACGGATCTAATATACTCAGGTACTTTATTTTATTTTATTCATATAAGTAGTTACATACGACCTACATATATATATATATATATATATATATATATATACAATGAATTATAATATGGTTTAATAATTTTATCTTTTAAAAAAAACCTTATTACAACTTTTCAATACAATTTAAATTCATTTTATTTACTTGTAGGGATTCTCACTTCTGGTCCCAGTTTATCCCTCCGGTCGACCTGCATACCCTCTGGATCTTGAGATAAATCCCCTCTGTGGGACTCCTAATTGGCCTATAGAGTGTCCTATACAGACCTCCACCCTATGTATCTATTTTTGATGCCTTTAATTGGCAACCCCTTTGACACAACCCAGCGTGCTGTGCATTTACAACTTTTTAACTATACCCAATGAAATATTGAAAATCAACTTGCTATCTTTGCTATCTTTACAATACGTAAGTGAAAAATTTATATTATGTACATATACAGTGGGTACAGAAAGTATTCAGACCCCTTAAATGTTTCACTCTTTGTTATATTGCAGTCATTTGCTAAAATCATTTAAGTTAATTTTTTTCCTCATTAATGTACACACAGCACCCCATATTGACAGAAAAACACAGAATTGTTGACATTTTTGCAGATTTATTAAAAAAGAAAAACTGAAATATCACTAAGTATTCAGACCCTTTGCTGTGACACTCATATATTTAACTCAGGTGCTGTCCATTTCTTCTGATCATCCTTGAGATGGTTCTACACCTTCATTTGAGTCCAGCTGTGTTTGATTATACTGATTGGACTTGATTAGGAAAGCCACACACCTGTCTATCTAAGACCTTACAGCTCACAGTGCATGTCAGAGCAAATGAGAATCATGAGGTCAAAGGAACTGCCTGAAGAGCTCAGAGACAGAATTGTGGCAAGGCACAGATCTGGCCAAGGTTACAAAAAATTTCTGCTGCACTTAAGGTTCCTAAGAGCACAGTGGCCTCCGTAATCCTTAAATGGAAGACGTTTGGGACAACCAGAACCCTTCCTGGCCGTCTAGCCAAACTGAGCTTTCGGGGGAGAAGAGCCTTGGTGAGAGAGGTAAAGAAGAACCCAAAGATCACTGTGGCTGAGCTCCAGAGATGCAGTCGGGAGATGGGAGAAAGTTGTAAAAAGTCAACCATCACTGCAGCCCTCCACCAGTCGGGGCTTTATGGCAGAGTGGCCCGACGGAAGCCTCTCCTTAGTGCAAGACACATTAAAGCCTGCATGGAGTTTGCTAAAAAAACACCTGAAGGACTCCAAGATGGTGAGAAATAAGATTCTCTGGTCTGATGAGACCAAGATAGAACTTTTTGGCCTTATTTCTAAGCGGTATGTGTGGAGAAAACCAGGCACTGCTCATCACCTGTCCAATACAGTCCCAACAGTGAAGCATGGTGGTGGCAGCATCATGCTGTGGGGGTGTTTTTCAGCTGCAGGGACAGGACGACTGCAATCGAGGGAAAGATGAATGCGGCCAAGTACAGGGATATCCTGGACGAAAACCTTCTCCAGAGTGCTCAGGACCTCAGACTGGGCTGAAGGTTTACCTTCCAACAAGACAATGACCCTAAGCACACAGTTAAAATAACGAAGAAGTGGCTTCACAACAACTCCGTGACTGTTCTTGAATGGCCCAGCCAGAGCCCTGACTTAAACCCAATTGGGCATCTCTGGAGAGACCTAAAAATGTCTGTCCACCAACGTTTACCATCCAACCTGACAGAACTGGAGAGGATCTGCAAGGAGGAATGGCAGAGGATCCCCAAATCCAGGTGTGAAAAACTTGTTGCATCTTTACCAAAAAGACTCATGGCTGTATTAGATCAAAACGGTGCTTCTACTAAATACTGAGCAAAGGGTCTGAATACTTAGGACCATGTGATATTTCAGTTTTTCTCTTTTTAATAAATCTGCAAAAATGTCAACAATTCTGTGTTTTTCTGTCAATATGGAGTGCTGTGTGTACATTAATGAGGAAAAAAATGAACTTAAATGATTTTAGCAAATGGCTGCAATATAACAAAGAGTGAAAAATTTAAGGGGGTCTGAATACTTTCCGTACCTACTGTATATATTATTTTGTACTTATTATGAAAATGATTATTTGAATATATATGATTGACTTCATGTGTCTTTATGCTTAGATTAATTATCCCTCCCTTCTTACACACCCCTGAAGAAGTTTATTTTGAAACGCGTCGGGTGTAAGGAGGTTCTTCATGCATCTCCCTGCACGGTGATATTTGTTGAAATTGTATATTCCAACTCAATATTTTTCTACTTCAATATCCTCTATGTTTGATATCAACATGATTAGTGCCTAAAAAGTCCACCCAGGGGAAATTTTCTTTTTTTTTTCTCAAATATTGGATGTGGCACAGCATATAATTGCGATTCGCCCTCTTCTCTATTTGACTTGTACTTCTCAACAACATTGTCCCTTACTTGTTTGGAGAGTTCCTTGGTCTTCATGGCAGTGTTTGGTTAGTGGTGCCTCTCGCTTAGGTGTTGCAGCCTCTGGGGCCTTTCAAAAAGGTGTGTATATGTAATGACAGATCAGTTGACACTAAGAATTCACACAGGTGGACATCATTTCACTAATTATTTGACTTCTGAAGGTAATCAGTTGCACCAGAGATTTTTATGGGCTTCATAACAAAAAGGGTGAATACATGCGCACATGCCAATTAATCAGTTTTTTATTTCTGAAAAATTTGTTTTATGTATGTATGTTTCTAATTTTACTTCACCAACTTAGATTTATTGTGTTCTGATCCATCACATATAATTCAGATTAAAAAACATTGAACTAAAGGCTGTAATGTAACAAAATAGGTAAAAAGCCAGGGGGTGAATACTTTTGCAAGGCACTGTATATTGCCCATTTCAAAAAATGTACGTATATGTAGATCTGATCACTAAAATCTCATATAAGTGTTAACATGTTAAAGTGATTTTCAATGTTCCTAAAGCTGCAGCTTTCAATAAACTAATACCTGGTGATCCTGTCATTAAGATCCTTATGGAATACATTCTGTTAAAGGGTGACAATACTCTCCCTGTCTCCCATTTGTGATCCTATATCATCACCCAGTCACATAGACTTTTCATGGAGTTTACAAGAGCTTGTTTTACTACACATTGAACATCTATACAGGATTAGGCACATGTGCCTAGCATTGGAAATACGCCAGTCACTGTACAGCCCAAGTTGAAATTCAAAGTGTACGGTCCTGTTAGGCTGTAATGTTGGATTCTGGTGGGCCAACGGTGGGGGGGCGTAAAACTACAGCTCGGCTTCCTGTTTTTGCACGTGGCTTTCTTCACTATTTTAGTTTTTTTCATGTCAGTGCGTTTTCTCCTTCTTTGTAATATGACCACATGGCCGTGACATCATTGACTTAATATGGTCACATTAAGCCATGAAATACAACAATATTTTATTCCTTTTTGTTGCATCATCGAGTTGTTTTGTAGTGTTGTATGAAGCACAGAAAAGTTATCAACAATGATTTTTTAAAGCTTTTTTAAATTCAGGCATGCATTGTCTTCTCCAGTTAGATGCCCTTATAATTGAGATGTTATCTACAGCTATTGATTCAATCTGCTATTTATATTCATTCTGTTATCTCTCACTGAGTTTTAATTCTCTGCATATCCCCATCAGAACGAAGTCCTCAGCAGGTCATTCAAAAGTTATATTTGTACTTTCAACCAATGAAATGGATTGACATTACTACAATAAAAAAAAAATTGCACTGATAGTGAATAGGAGCAATATAACATATTGGTTAAATTGGTTCTAAAACCTAACCATTTGCTATCTTAATGCATCCCCTCCATTAAGTTAAAAAAATGTTCCAGTACCTGCATCGCCTCCTCACCCCTCCTTATACTTACCTCCTCACGCAATCCAGTGCTGTGCTCATCTGTAGCTGCTCTCCCCACTCTCACCTGCTTTACTGAGGCAGAGGGAGCCACTGGCTCCTGCTGCTGTTTGTCAAATCCTGTAAAAAGGTAGCAGGGGGTGGGGCCAAGCCACGCTGTTTGTGTCTATGGATGCAGGCAGCATGGCACGGGATTGAGCCTGCAGGTGTGCCACCAGCGACTTCCTATGGTGGGACATGGAGAAGAGGAGGAGCCAGGAGCGTCGGCAGGTGGCCCCAGAAAAAGAGGATTGGGGCAGCTCTGTTCAATTTTATTGCACAGAACAGGTAAGTATAACATGTTTGTTATTTAAAAAAAAAAATACTTTACAATCACTTTACAGTCTTTACAGTTACAATGTAACCAGTCAGAAACAATCAGAGAATTGGACCCTGAGTGTTTCCTCATTGTGCAGTTTCCCTAATATAGAGAGCTTTATAGTTACAGGTGAGTCATTTCCCCAAAAGGACCCTTTTCAGTTTTTTTTTGTAAAGCGGGCAACCCTATAAGAAACATTCAACTCCTTCTGTAATTTTTTTGTCAATCAGAGAGGTTTCTTTGAGATAATTCAACCCTCTATTTGTACTGCCCATTGTCACTGATAAAGAAATTCAGAGGAAATCCAAAATGTTACAGTTGTCCCCAGAACGGGGTAAGGAGACATTTTCCTAGGACAGCTGTCTAAAAGGGGAATTTTCCTCATTTTGGGACAGTTCCTTTAACTTCATGTTGACTTTCTGGAACAGGAAGTATAGGGGTAATTTCCTGTGGTACACAAACAGCAAAAAATAACACGGCAGTCATTTTAACTCTTCTCTATTTTGTCCATAGTTAAAAAATGAACTAAGTCCATGTGGAATTCTGAGTTTTTCCACATTCACCATCTTCTCGTTCAATATTTTATTGAAAAGTTTTGTCATTAATGCAAAACGTCGTTATAATAATTATCCCCATCCGAGAGCCAACATAGCCCTTCGGTAGGGTTTGACAAATACAGAAACAATCACCATCCCCATCCTGCATTATGCATCCTGTAAACTTCTGTAAGAGAAAACCAGGATGTTATAATAAAAATTCATTCTCTGCTACACTATTTGTGCACTGTGAGCTGACATCAGATTAATTCTTTAGTGCTGGAGACAAAACTCCCTCACATGATAGAATTCTGTGATGCTAAAATTGTCAGCAGGATCCACTTGTATATTATCTACGCAAATTCTTCTCTGCAAGATTCTCAGTGTGAGTGAGATGGGGAGGAAAGCAAAAGCCTATTATTATGGAAAACTGTCTCTGAAGTGTTCTGTCGTGGTCTTAACGCACATGTGTGCATTTCAAGGTAGAAAAAATATATATTTTTATACACAAATTTACAGCACCCCTTAAAAATATAGTTGTCTGTCAATGGGACACTATCGGACACTGCTGGAACCTGGAAGGTAAATATTAGTTACATTTTAATTAACAAACTAATTTTGTGCAAGGTGTTTATTTGCATCTGCCTTTCATAGCTTTGTGAATGTGAACTAGTTAGGGGTCCAAAGGAAACTAAACAACCAGTTCACCAAGGAGGTTGTGCCACTTGATTTCTCCATGGAGTGCCAGCTCCTCCTGGGCTCCAGGTTCCATTGCTTTGGGAGAGGAACCTCCCTACTCTTAAAGTGAATGAAGAAAAGATGATCCGCACTCCGGTTGTTGCTCTTAAAAAATTGATGTATTTATTGACAAGCCACAGTAGACAAACGCAAATAGGAAAGGTTGACGCGTTTCAGCCTATAAGGCCTTAGTCATGGTGGTTATGACAAAGGCCTTATAGGCTGAAACGCGTCAACCTTTCCTATTTGCGTTTGTCTACTGTGGCTTGTCAATAAATACGTCAATTTTTTAAGAGCAACGACTGGAGTGCGGATCATCTTTTCTTCATTCACTTCTACTCAGCCAGTGACTGTGGATCGAGCACCTGGGAGCTCTGATTTCTATGTGATGTATGGGTAGTAGCAGTGCCTTTTTTGTTTATATTCTACTCTTAAAGTACCTCCCCAATATTGGAAGGCATGTGGGTTGGTACCAACATAGCAGAGGGGCTGCATGCTTCCTGACAGCTTCATATGGGGATACCAGCCTAACATGCCTGATGTGCTGGGCTGCTAGTTAGCTCTGGGAGGAGGGGCACATTGTTTTTTGGGGTTTTTGGTTTACATTTTACTTTAAAACCTTAAAGTGTCTGTAAAACTCTGCCATAAAAAATGAAAAAAGCATATGCTTCTATAGTGGTTACCTGCCTCAATGTATAACACTGAGTGTGATTTCTGTCTACAGTCTGGTTTCTCCGCTATCTGCATGAATCATTTATGAGGTAGGTAAGCTCCAGCACACAGCCTGTGAATGACAGCCTCAGTTGTGCATGTTTCCCTATGAGATTGTGTAGAGGGGGTGTGTCCATTACCTCCTGTTTGTGTAAATTCTGGACCTCTTAAATAGATATAGAGAATTGAGGGCTGCAGATAAACAGGTACAAAATAGGCAAGAGGATTTGTTTCATTTATGTGTATCACCTGAGCTTAGTCACTTTACTGGTTATATGTAAGGCAGGGGTGTCAAACTCAATTTCATCATAGGAAACATCAGCATCATGTTTTCCTTCAAAGGACCGTTGTAACGGTAAGGCTATATAACTGTATCTACTCTTTATCATATTAAATCATTGCCTCTGCATTTGATTCAGTTGCCAGGGTCTGCTGACTTCTGAGACCAGTGGAGACGGAGACAAGGGGGTGCTGAGTTCTGTCCTCCTCTAGGCTGCAGACTGCTGATATGATGTGGGGGCAGAGACGAGCCTCTCAGCAGCTACACAGAGAAGCGCAGGGTCTGGCAAAGGAGTTCCGTCCTCTTTTCTGCTGCCAGCTGCTGAGATAAACTGGGGGTGGAGACCAGGGGGGTGTCGCAGCTATAAGAGAGGTGCAAGGACCACGTGATATGGCCTGCAGGGCCGGATTTGGCCCTCGGGTCTTGTGTTTAACACATGTGATGTAAGGGTTTACAATCCCTTTAACCCTAAAAGTGCTGAACCTGGTATGAAAATGCCAGGTGAACATGCAGGGAATTAAATGTATCGCTTTATAAATGTGGTAAATCGTACAGCTAATACCTTTCCGTATTGAACAACAGATGTTACCAAATGGAAAAATATTGTGAGAATGTTCACTAATGTCACTTTTGAAATAGAGCATATTTTGCCAAAACAAAATGGGTGAATCCGGGTAAATACAGACAAATTGGCTATCAAATCTTTTGTAAAATATACTCCTAATCTTTTACATCAGTGCATATTGTTAATTTTAACATAACTCCTTATTCTTAATGCTACCTTTTATTCTATACCCAATCCATAATGCAGTTATGTAACGATACTGCCCTTTTTTTTTAATCTAAAAATTCAAAATAAGTGCAGCGCTAAATATACAGATATCCCTTAAGGGATATATCGTGCAAACAGTAAACGATATATAAATACATATTGTGAAAATTTGCATATTGCACTTTGTGTTCTTATATAAATCAAATAATTTGATGAGTATTAAAGTGCAATGTGCAATTATTGTCCATAGGTGTCCTTATATGAATCAAATAATGGTGAAAATATCGTGCCAGTCCATTATATGCATAATAAGTAAATCGATCCCTCCACAATTATCCACCAGTATATGTGTTTCTCCTAGTGATCCCTCCACTGGTTGTGCCCTCACCTTATAGGCTTATTAAATGTGCCTTTGGAAATGATTATTCCTTTGAAATGCTCCTCATGATATTCCTTCTCCTTATAAGCTGCCCGTAAACTCCAGTCCCATCGATCAATTTAAAAGTTAGGCCTCCTTGCTGTTAATCGTGAACTCCAATCACATCAACCACATGCAAAGCAATCAGATCTGGCAATAGTGCTTTATCATTTTTTTATTTTTTTTTATGTATTATATTCAAAAGGGTCATAACAAATCTGCACTCATATTTCAAAACTTTAAAAAAAAGCCTGTGTGTATTATACTTGTACCAGCAGTGCTAAGACAGATATGTCAACTCTCAACCAGCTCTGCAGCGCCAGTCATCAGTGTTCCTTCCGTCTGTTACACTCAGAATGATACTTCCTGGTACTACATTCATCAGCCTCTCAGGTTCCTCCTACTAGTTTTGTCACTCCTCGTGACTTCCTTGGGGAGATGTGATTGGCTGACGAATGTCCTAATGCTTATATAGTGGTTTACTGTCACCAGTTTCTTGTAGCCCCTTTTTATTCTAGTTCATAGTAGTTATTTTATATTCTGCAAGATTTCTTATTTGTTTATTTTGTGTTTTTACATATTATATGAGATGTCAATTCAGCAATTCAGCATTGCCACTTCAATCTTAAAAGCCATGTGATTCAGAAGTCATATTATACAGTGCATGTTGGTATCAGATTCTAATTATTAATTATTTGGTTTTTCTGCAGCTACCAAAAATCCAGATGGAGCCTGGACATGCCACTTCAGAGATGCCTGAGAATTAGGATACTAGCTATCTATAAATGAACTGTTATTAGGTGCCTGCCTGATATATCAACAGACTTGAGGTTTGTTTGGATTTACTGTTACCTGGGAAACCTCAGAATTATAGGCTGCTTGCACAGTGAGATTCCTGAAAATAGGACCAAAGCATGAAATAGATGAAGTCAAGCTAAGTTTATCTAAAAAAACATTGCAAGTTATCCAAATCTGAAACATTTGTAGCAGGGCTCCTAAAACATCCAAGGAATCTGCTTGTTTTGCAAACTCTGTCTCAGAAATACTCTGATTATCCCTGTTATATTTAGCCAAGGAAACTGTCATAACCGTCATAACAAATTCACTCGTTCCCCTCAGACTGTGAAGAGCATTGTCATGGAGGAATATGAATTCAGTGTTAAACAGCTGCAACCGAATGTTATCTCGGTACGCCTCTACAAGCGAAAAGTTGGTGGCCTTGGGTTCCTCATTAAACAAAGACGGAACAAGCCCCCTGTGATCATTTCTGATTTAATTCGAGGTGGGGCAGCAGAGCAAAGTGGGCTGGTGCAGGTAGGTGACATAATATTAGCAGTGAATGACAGGCCACTTGTAGATGGCAGCTATGAATCTGCCCTGGAAATTTTGCGCAGTATCCCCTCAGAGACATTTGTCATACTCATCCTCAGAGGTCCCGAGGGCTTCACAACCCACCTGGAAACCACGTTTACTGGAGAAGGAACAACTAAGACCATTAGAGTCACTAGACCTTTGTGCCCCAAGTCCAAGTCAAGTGATCTGTCCAGTCAGAGCCTGTGTAGCAAAGAACAGCAAAGCATGGTGGACAGTGCCACAAGCTCATCAGGCTCTTCTTGGCAGGAAGTCCACCAGCTTCTTCACTTAAATGGGCTTGATGAAGTCAAAGGAGATGACATCAGCATAAGTCCTTGCCTTAATGGGGGTGCAGAAAGCAATGACATCCTGAAAGAGATTGAACCTGTAGTGAATATGTTACAGAAGGCACGGAAAGACTTAAATGGAGATGGACATTGCCAAGCGGAAAAGAGGGACGCAGAAGTTCAAGTAGACAGGTAAGACAACTTTTGCATTAAAGAAATGTAATATGACCAGTCTATTATCCATTTATGACATGTCAAACAAAATAACTACAGTTTAATATAGTTCCAAAGACCATGATTATTTGTATTTAATACAAGGAATTGTACTTTAGGCTATAACACCTGTGAAAAGTAATCAGTTTTTAACTTGACAGCATTTCCTCAAGAGCTTGATAAAAGTCAGCAAGGATTCAGGTTATTATTGTATCATTCTGACTGGAATTCCTTATCCCCTTCAGCATGCTCTCTCCCCATCCATTGTGAGATATAAAAAGGAAATGTCAGCTCTAGTTAGGATATGTTGTTAGTCTTTTTAAGGATGAAGATGTAATCTCCTGGTTCACACTTCAAAGACGAGGATGCTTATTTGCTACTTTTTAATTAAATGTGACTACTGTATCCTCAGCTGAGAATTTCCATATTATGACTATTTAACTCATTTTATTCCCAAGAAAACAGGTCTAACAAAACTCTAGCACAATCAATGTGTTTTTTGTTTTTTTTAGTACAGTGCATTTTTATAGAAAGTTATGTGGTTTTTTTTTGTGCCCTTGCAGAGACAAGTTCAGAAAAACTCATGTCTCTGCACATGGTGTGAACACGGCACATAGAAAACAATTGTTTTCTGTGTGATTTTGCAGAGACCTACATAATAGATATGCACATCTCTGCACATGGTATGAATAAGCCTATGCAAGTCAGATCTGTGCATTTTTTCTATCAGGTTTTATGCACATATGGTGTGAACGAGGCCTCAAAGTAAACATGTTACAAACCTAGCCAGTCCAAATGGAGCATATGATGAAAAAAAAAACATAGTAGAGGTTACTTTCACTGAAACCACGTCTGTCAATGCCAGTAGATCCAGAAAATAAACCAGGGATGCCATCTGGGTTCATCAGGGGTGTCAGGGATCATGGGTACCCACACAAAGTATCTGTGATACATTGTCATTAGACAGCAGATAACAGGTACCCACACACAATTCCTGTCTTTAGCTGTCATTAGACAGTGAAACACATGCACCGGCACACAATAACTGTGAATTAGATGTGTATTTGGACGGCGGATCAAAGGCAATAGGCACAGAGCCAGTCTGAGTGGTTCTGTGTTTTGTTATCATTGTGATGACCAATCATAGCGATCAAAAATGTAAACACAGCATTGTTTACATTTGAGAGCCTTCACCCTCCTCCCTTGCTAGTGCTCCCCATGAGTCCCAATGGCGATCAACAAAAGGCGAGCGGACTTAGTACCAATGTATGGGGCACAGACACTGGCCACTGATGTAAGGAGTAGGGATGAGCCTGCGGTTCAAGTCGAAATCTAAGTTCGACTCGAACATCAGGTGTTCACATGTTCGCTGAATTTAGAACATAATGGGGGCGTTTGCGGGAAAATCGAGCGCCCGCGGAACGCCCCATAATGCACTGCGAGATCGCAGGGCATTGACAGATGCTGATTGGCAAAAAGCATGCACCTGACCTGAATGCTTTGGCCAATCACAGTGCGCTCTGCTGTGAGAGCCAGGGGGCTAAGTCCATGCCCCACACATGTAAGGCTGCTTACATAGCGGGCATACATAGAGTAATGAATTAGAGCAGCAACATGACCCTTTGGGTCTGGTATGGATATTAAGGGGAACCTGGTGCCAAAATAAAAAAAATGGCGTGGGTGTCCCCCCAAAATTCATACCAGACCCTTATTCGAGCACGAAACCTGGCAGACCATAGGAAAAAGGGGGGCGATAGAGCCTCCTGAACCGTACCAGGCCACATGCCCTCAACATGTTGATGGGGACAAGGGCCTCTTCCCCACAACCCTTGCCTGGTGGTTGTGAGGGTCTACGGGTGGGGGGCTTATCAGAATCTGGAAGCCGCCTATATCAAGGGGGCCCCCAGATCCCACCGTCCATGTGAATGGGTAGGGTACATTGTACCCCTACCCATTCACAAAAAAAGTGTCAAAAAAGTAAAAATGACAGGAGACAGTTTTGGACAATTCCTTTATTTAAAAAAAAGTGTCCCGCGATGTCCATCCATCTTCAATCACAACACCGATGGTCCTGAGAAAAAATAAACTGAAAAACTCTGCCTCAAGGGGAGGCGTCCCACTGACTGCAGCCTTTTTGGGTGACCCCACCATCCTCTGATGTAACGTGACATCACATGACGTCAAAAGGTGGCGGGGTCACCCAGTTACGTCACTGGGTGGCCCCGCCCTCAGCTATATATCAGTTGTCATCGCAAAAAGGCTGCAGTCGCGGGATTCCTCCCATTGAGGCAGAGTTTCTCCTTTTTGTTTTCTTTTGGTCGTCGGCGCTGTGATTGAAGATGGATGGATATTGTGGGACAGTTTTTTTAAATTATTTTTCACATGGGGGGGGCCCTTGTTAAAGGGGGCTTTCAGATTCCGATAAGCCCCCTGCCCGCAGACCCCCACAACCACCTGGCAAGGGTTGTGGGGTAGAACAAGGTGTTTTTTGGGGGAACCCCAAAGCACCCTCCCCATGTTGAAGGCATGTGGCCTGGTACGGTTCAGGAGGGGGGCTACTTGTCCCATCCGACAAGCCTTTAACTCTAAAAATAGCTGGGTACTTGGATGTTAAACACAAAAACAAAAATATATTATATAATAAATACTGTATATTGCAGCTTGTGAATTTTTACATGGGGGTGGCTGCATTTGTTTTCATTTTTTCTTTTGTTTTCGCCTTCTGATCTGCCCAGTAAGTCTGTTATTTTTCAACTTTCTTTATCAGAGCAAGCTAAGCAAAAGTAGCAGTTAACGGGTTTAGACAAACCATTTAACACTAACAGGGGTGCTTACACTGGTTTGATTTTATTCCATTATTTAAACCATTTATCCTAAAAGAAAAAACAAAAATATTGCTGTAACTGATTAACCACTTGCCGACTGTATAACTTACATATACCGTGACAAGGTGGCACTGCTGCACTGGATCATGTACCTAGTACGTGATCTGACACTTCCGGGTATGGGGCCCCGCTCCTGCTGTGATTATACACAACGGGAGTTGATATGCGTGTACCGCAGACTCGATATCCGCCAGCACGCGCCAATCATTCGGTACAGAAGCAAAACAGCAATCAGCCTATGTAAACAAGACAGGTTGCCTTTCTGTCAGTAGGGAAAGCAGGGATTCTGTGTTCCTGCAAAGCAGGGACAAGGATCCATGTCTTCCCCTAGTAAAAGCACCTCCCACACAGCACAAAAACACAGGCTAGGCACACAGCTAACCCTTTGATCGCCCCTGATGTTAACCCCTTCCCAGCCAGTGTCATGAGTATAGTGACAGTGTATATTTTTAGCACTCATCCCTGTATTAATATCACTGGTCCCCAAAACAAGTGTCAAAAGGGTCAGTAAGGTGTTCGATTTGTCCACCACAATATTGCAGTACTACTATAAGTTGCTGATTGCTGTCATTACTAATAAAAAAAAAAAAATATTCCATAAATATATCTCATAGTTTGTAGACGCTATAACTTTTGCGCAAACCAATCAATGCTTATTGGGATTTTTCTTGCCAAAAATATGTAGCAGAATACATTGGACTAAAGAAATTCGTTTTTTTCCATTTTTTTTTTTTTGGATATGTTTTAGAAGAGAAAGTATAAAATATTGTTTGTTTGTTTTTTCAAAATTGTCAGTTTTTTTTATGTTTATAGCGCCAAAAAACAAACAAACGCAGAAGTGATCAAATACCACCAAAAGAAAGCTCTATTTGTGGGAAAAAAGAACATACCTTACATTTTATCTGGGTACAGCACTGCATGACCGCGCAGTTGTCAGTTAAAGTAACGCAGTGCTGTATCTCAATAAATGGCCTGGTCAGAAAGGGGGTAAATCCTTCGGTCAAATGTTTAAAAAGTGTTAGCCATAGTTTGATTTTAATTTGTTATTTGTAAAGACCATCGACGTCAAGTAGTCCATCCAAAACCACCATCTCCACAGATCGGCAGTGCTGCTGTCCAAGTGTGTCTCTGTTGCTCCTCCATCCAGAGTGGAGCCAAAATGTGTTAACAGTAGGGATGAGCTTCGAGTTCGAGTCGAACTCATGTTCGACTCGAACATTGCCTGTTCGCCCGTTCGCAGAACAACGAACAATTTGGGGTGTTCGCGGCAAATTCGAAAAGTCTATGGGAGAAATCTAAAGTGCTAATTATAAAGGCTTATATGCAAGTTATTGTCCTAAAAAGTGTTTGGGGACCCGGGTCCTGCCCCAGGGGACATGTATCAATGCAAAAAAAAGTTTTAAAAACGGCCGTTTTTTTAGGAGCAGTGATTTTAATAATGCTTAAAATGAAACAATAAAAGTGAAATATTCCTTTAAATTTCGTACCTGGGGGGTGTGTATGATATGCATGTAAAGTGGCGCATGTTTCCCGTGCTTAGAACTGTCCCTGCACAAAGTGGGAAACTTCCTTCACTGTGTAAATTTAAATTACACAGTGAAGGAAGTTCCCCGCTCAGGCCAATGACGTAGGCGGGGTCGGACATACCGAGGGGGCGGACCTGATGGGGAACTTCGTTCGCTGTGTAATACATGTATAGACCCGCCCCTTCTCATGTTCCGCATCTGGTCCGCTGAGCGGACCTGATGGGGAACTTTAGAAGGGGCGGGTCTATACATTTAAAACACTGCAGAGGAAGTTCCCCATCAGGTCCGCTCAGGCACAACCAATGACGGACAGCGCTGGACATCGGGATCGCCGCGGGACACTGGATTTCATCGCTGGAATGTTTTTTTATTATTATTTTTTTTTTAATAAAGGACTTTTTCAAGGTGTGTGTGTTTTTATTTACATTTTTTGACACTTTCTTCGTGAAATGGTAGGGGTACAATGTACCCCTTACCAATTCACATGGGGGGGCCGGGATCTGGGGGTCCCCTTTGTTAAAGGGGTCTTCCAGATTCCGATAAGCCCCCCGCCCGCAGACCCCCACAACCACCGGGCAAGGGTTGTGGGGATGAGGCCCTTGTCCCCATAAACATGGGGACATCCTCCCCATGTTGAGGGCATGTGGCTTGGTACGGTTCAGGAGGGAGGGGGGTCGCTCTCTCGTCCCCCCCTCTTCCCCTGCGGCCAGCCCTCGGATAAGGGTCTGGTATGGATTTTTGGGGGGACTCCACGCCATTTTTTTTTAAATTTGGGGTTGGAGTTCCCCTTAATATCCATTCCAGACCTAAAGGGCCTGGTAATTGAATTTGGGGGAACCCCCACGCTTTTTTTTTTTTTTATCAATGACTTTTCTATGTATTGATAAAAGCCGACAATTCATTATTAGGGAGTTTTAAATGACTTTTTTTCCTTCAAAAATGACACTTTGTCCAGGGACAGTTCTAAGCACGGGAAACATGCGCCACTTTACATGCATATCATACACACCCCCCAGGTGCGAAATTTAAAGGAATATTTCACTTTTATTTTTTCATTTTAAGTATTATTAAAATCACCGCTCCCGTAAAAACGTCTATTTTTTAAACCTTTTTTTGCATTGATACATATCCCCCGGGGCAGGACCCGGGTCCCCAAACACTTTTTAGGACAATAAATTGCATATAAGCCTTTATAATTAGCACTTTAGATTTCGAACGTTCGAGTCCATTGTATTTAATAGGGTTCTAAAGTTTGCGCGAACATTCTGTCTGTTCGCAGGTTCTGGTGCGAACCGAACAGGGGGGTGTTCGGCTCATCCCTGGTTAACAGGTGGAAAAAACCGACAAAAATAAATAAATACCAAAGCCACCATAATTACAGATTAGTTAGCAGCAATATATAAAAATTTTGGGGTTTAATACTGCTTTCACAGAACATTTAATAATTTGTATCAAACAGAATTATGAATAAAAATATTTTAAATTTGACAGATCAGTTTTAATCATTTAAGCAAGCAGCAATAAATCACTGCAAGTATAAAAAATGCTAGTTATTGCTAGTGAACAAATAATGTCTAATAATGTACACACGATCTGATTTTCCGACGGGAAAAGTGTGATGGCAGGATGTTGTCGGATAATCCGACTGTTTGTATGCTCCATCGGACAATTGTTGTCGGAATTTCCAACAACAAATGTTGGATAGCATGCTTTAAAATTTTCCGACAACAAATGTGTGATGTCGGATTATCCGATCGTGTGTACAGAAATCCATCTGGAAAAAATCCAAAGTACAAACACGCATGCTCAGAAGCAATGCTAACTATAAGACAACATTAGCAGAAGTTGCCCAAAGGGTGGTGCTAAAGAGCTGAAAAATCATGTCGTTTCGTATTTGTTGGCCGACAATTTTTTGCCGTTTGTATGCAATCCAGGTTCACAGCCAACGCCCTTCGAACAAAATTCCTACGCTTTGTCCGCAAAAAATCCGATCGTGTACGAGGCTTTAGGCTACTGAGAGAGTTAACCAAATGTTGGTATTACAATTAAATTATTGTGTTGCTAATGAGAAAATAGTCAACATCTGGTTACATCTAGTAGTAAAAGACTACACACATCTATGTAGCCCTAGCCTTAGTCTAATTCCTTTTTCACCATGAAGAAAGCAGCATTTATTTTACTGTTTGTGCTAAATTGTATCTAAACCCAAGAACACAGTTGTAATATATTGCAGTTTACCTGTCCTTAGATGGGCTGGTTCCTTTCTTCCTTTATTTTCCCCTAATGATCCTACAGGTAAAAGTTCCTGTTCTGGTGTGACAAAGAGGTAGAATTATTAGCCTAGGACTGGACTACCGAACAACCCCCTCTTCTCCTTTCTATAAGGAGTAGACGTGTGCATTCGTTTTCGTCCGAATGCATTTTCGTCCAAATTTTGGGTATTTCCGTTATCGTTTTAACAAACGATAACGAAATTGCAGAATCCGAAATCCGAAAGATCCGACATAAAAAAATGCTTTATTTTTGTTTTCGTTGCTACAACAGTTCGATATAGATAGGAGATTCGACATGACACTGTCAATAACAATCTGTGTCTATCGAACCTGTGGTCGAATGTGCCTAACCTTAACTCTATTAGTCCAAGACTATTCTACATACAGAGGAAAGATTCCACATAGAGAGAAAAGATTCGACATTATAGAGACATGAAGATTCGGCGAAGCAGCTAAAAGCATACGTTCGCAGCGAGCGGACATTTATGGTGAAATGCTCTGCCCATAGGCTATAGAAGAATTCTAATGTTGGTTGACTAGTAATAATAATAATAAATATAATCATTACTAGTCATACAACATTAGAATTCTACTATAGCTTGTGGGCGGAACATTCGACCGGAAATGTACGATTGCGGCGTCGTACAGTTTCGCTGCTCCAACGAATCTTCTTAGAACATTCGACATACACCATAAGACTTCAATGACAAATTTGACCTTAATTAATTCGGATTTTCGGACGAATGCATTTTTTAACAAAGTGAAATAAATAAAAAAGAATTTCGGGAGTAACTAAATAAATGTATTTTTCGGACGAAAACGAAATTTCAAAACAAAATATTTCAGTGTGCACATGTCTAATAAGGAGTGGCCTACTGTAGTCAACAGAACAAAGTATTTGATAACAGTCAACAAATGCAGAGAGTTGAGGAAGTTGTCAGCTCACATGATTTCTGGCAGGATCACCATAGCTCCCAACTGTCCCTGATTTCGAGGGACTGTCCCCGATTTGGAGCAATGTCCCTTTGTCCCTCTTTCCTCCTCATTTGTCCCTCATTGTGGTCTGATCTATATAGTTGTATATAAAATGCACTTTTTAGCTTTCAAAAAGTGTTTCCCAGTGTAAACCTTTCATCCGAATTTCTAAATTGGTGCATTTGTAAATTTTGAAAGCCAATATAAAGGAATTGTAGTGGTAAAAAAATGCCCTTGTGGTTTAAATTAACCTTTTTTGGGGTTAATTCTCCTTTAAGGGGGTGTGGCAGGGGGCGTGTCCTATGCCTACATACGTTTGTTAGTCGGTGTCCCTCATTCCTATCTAAAAATGTTGGGAGGTATGAGGATCGATAGGTTTTTTGTTTGCACTTTTGAAGCAGATTGTGGATTTAACAAGCCAAATGGGATCAAATAAAATAATTTCATAGTTAGGCCCCTTTCACACTGAGGCGTATTTCAGGCGTTTTAGCGCTAAAAATAGCACATAAATAACGCCTGAAATAATCCTGCCCAAGCATTCTCAATGTGAAAGCCCGAGGGCTTTCACACTGAGGCGATGCGCTGGCGGGAGGAAAAAAAATCTTGTGCAAGCCGCAACTTTGGAGCGGTGAAGGAGCGGTGTGTATATTGAAATGAATGGGACACTGCAGCTATACCGCCCGCAAACCGCTGCTGTAGCAGCGGTTTGCGGGCGGTATTAACCCTTTTTCGGCCGCTAGTAGGGGTTAAAACCGCACCGCTAGTGGCCGAATATCGTGGTAAAAACGACGGTATAGCGGCGCTGAAAATAGCACCGCTATACCGCCAGCGCACCTGCCCGCCCCAGTGTGAAAGGGGCCTTAGGGTTTACATACGTTTTAAAAGCAAGATAATGTTGAATCAAGAGAAAAATCTGCAATGTGTTCAAGCAGTCAGGTGATAAAGAAGCTACCATTTAGACAGCTGTATCCTATTAATGTTTTGGACAAATAGCACAAGCTGCAATATTCGGTACAGGAAAAGAGCAACAAATCTCATTATTATCGAGATCGTCGGTGCGAATCTTGTGCGCAATGGTGAAAGTCACTTCCAAGTACTTTGTAACAATGATGTGCGAATTCCCCTCTGTTAAGTATTAGTTCCAATCAAGCAAGTTTCCATCCCCTGGAGGCAACACTGTGATGTCTCGCAGTATGTTACCAAGAAAAGAAGAAAAAACAGGATATCACGGATCAGAGTTAAACCACACAACAGAATGACACTTAATGCACCCAGATAAGTGCTAATATAGATATTCAGCCTGTGGTGATGGCTGAGTTAATTGTTTAACATGTCCCCAAACCGCGCATTATGACAGCAGTTCCTAAATATTTAATTGCTTGCTGTATTGTATCAAGTGAGCTTGAGGAAAGATTTGAAGCAAAAATAAAGACACAGAGCTCGCTATTATATATTACTGTAAGCACACATACAAACGTATTTGCAGAGAAGTCAAGGAGTTTATCCAATATCTGGTACAACCTATAACTATCCTATGAAAATTATTGATGCACATATCAGATATGACAGAAAATTAGAAGTGGTGAAAACACATTATGCCACCCCACAGGCCTGTCAAATTGACCACATCCAGTTAAGCAAATTCACTGAATTGAAAATCCTAAAGTGGTTCTAAAGCATTGTTATAATTTACATAAATATGATCTCTTGGATAATAGCAAATCTATAATTAATTATTTACAAAAATGTGCCTAACCCCACATACACTATATTACCAAAAGTATTGGGACGCGTGCCTTTACATGCACAACTTTAATGGCATCCCAGTCTTAGTCCGTAGGGTTCAATATTGAGTTGGCCCGCCCCTTGCAGCTATAACAGCTTCAACTCTTTTGGGAAGGCTGTCCACAAGGTTTAGGAGTGTGTCTATGGGAATGTTTGACCATTCTTCCAGAAGCGCATTTGTGAGGTCAGGCACTGATGTTGGACGAGAACCAGTCTCTGCTCTAATTCATCCCAAAGGATGGGTTGACGTCACGACTTTGTACAGGCAGGTCAAGTCCCTCCACCCCAAACTCGCTCATCCTTGTCTTTATGGACCTTGCTTTGTGCACTGGCCCAAATCATTTGGTGGATTGTAACAACTTTCAGCTGGGGAGCATGCTCTTGAGCATCACGTGACCATCGGTTTTGGATGTAAATATCTATTAGCCTTTGTGTTCCACTTCAGTGGTACAAATTGGCTGACATATGAGGATGATCACAAGCCTGGTCAGTTAAGAAGACACGTTTGTGCTCTGCCTTCTAGAAACGTCACAAACATGCCTGTGCTTTGCCTCCCATAGCAGGGATTGACAGCAGCTACAGGCTGCATGCAGGCACAGACAGCATTTGGAGGTTAGAATTTAGTACTAAACATGGGAGTGTGCACACATGCGTGTCTCCATCAGAACCTGTGTGGAGATATAGGCACCTTCTAAAAGGAGCAAGGTGAAAGAGGTTGCTGAAACAGAGAAAATTACAAAATTACAATAAAGACTAGTGCTGAGAAAAGTAAGAAGATAAGAAAGAGAAGGCCTATTTATTAAGATTATTGATGAGAAACTTAAAGTGGAGTTCCACCCAAAAATGCAACTTCCACTTTTTGGATTCCTCCCCCCCCTCCGGTGTCACATTTGGCACCGTTCAGGGGGGAGGGGGGAGCAGATACCTGTGTAATACAGGTATTTGCTCCCACTGCCTGGCATAGATCACCGCGGTGACCTACGTCATGTCTGGCGCCTACACTGTTCTCCCCCTCTGTCTTCTGGGAAACACACAGGTCCCAGAAGATAGCGGGGACCAGTGAGGACGCGCAGCGTGACTCGCGCATGCAGTAGGGAACCGGGAATTGAAGCCGCAAGTCATCACTTCCTGATTCCCTCACCGAGGATGGTGGTGGGGCAGCCGAGAGCCGAGCGATTGATCGGCTTTGGCTGCCGACATCGTGGGCACCATGGACAGGTAATTTATTAAAAGAACGTACGTTGTTTAAAATTTGATGCATTCTCCGTGACCATGCACGCGGGACCCGCGGACTCGATGTCGCAGAGCTGCAGAACAGGGAGATGGCTATGTTAACAAGGCATTTCCCCGTTCTGCCTAGTAACATGTCAGGGATCTACTGCTCCCTGTGATCGGGAGCAGTGATCGCTGTCATGTCACTTGTAGTCCACCCCCCCCCCACAGTTAGAATCACTCCCTAGGACACACTTAACCCCTGCGGGGGGAAAGAAGGCAACCCTGGCATGTACCATTCAATATGTCAAATGCCTCCGACGAGGTGCCATTCACCAAGACGGAAGCAGAGGGGTGTGAGTAGAGAGACATAAGGTGATAAAAGGGGATCCGAGGCCTAATTGTTCTAGCGAGAGGCATAGAAAGAGCCAATTAACCCGATCAAAAGCCTTTTCGGCATCAAAGGACAAGAGGCAGGCTTGCAGGTGATGACGTTGAATATATGAGATGAGATTGATCGTTTTGGTCGTGTTGTTGTGGGCTTCCCTGCCCGGAACAAAACCGACCTGATCCCTTTGAATAATCCCCGGCAAGAGTGGTGAGAGCCTATTAGCGAGGACCTTCGCAAATAACTTCAGGTCTATGTTTAATAAGGATATAGGGCGGTAGCTACTGCATTGAGAGGGGTCCTTGCCTGGCTTCAGAAGGATGGAGACATTGGCCAATAGGAGGTCCCTAGAGGGATGGGTGGAGCTATCTATGGCATTGAAGCCAGGGGTCAGGAATGGTAGTAGTAGGGGCGCAAACATTTTATAGAATCGGGGGGTGTACCCATCCGGACCCGGACATTTGCCCAATTTTAGTCCCTTGATGGCGCCTAGAAATTACGGCGCCACCAAGGGCTTGTCCAGATCGGAAGACTCTTGGTGGTCAATCGTGGGCAGGGTAGTTTCCTCTATATAAGCCTGCATGGCATCTAGTGAAGTGGACGCACGAGGGAGATTATACAACTGGGAATAGAAGTCCCTAAACGAGGAGGAAATGGCTTGCGTATTAAAGACTTTGGACTGGTCCAGTTTAGTGATAAAGGGAATAGAGTGGCAAAGTCGTCTAGGATAGATAACCCGGGCCAGGTGCTGACCACACTTATTGGCCACAAAATAGTGAAAATTGCGGGCTCGATCTCGGGCTATCAGGGAGTGGGAGTCTAATAATTGAAGGAGGTCGTGTCGGGCATTGGATAATGTCACAAAAGTGGAGGACTCTAATGTTTGTTTATGAAGGATTCTAGTTCCGAAATGGTGGTCAAGAGGCATCTGATGTCATCCGATCTAATCTTTTTTAGGCGAGAGCCATTCTGTATGAGTATGCCTCGGACCACAAATTTCAGAGCTTCCCATTGGTTGAGTGGAGAAGTAGTGTCAGAGAAGTGATCAGATGCGAAATGTTGGATCGCCTTAGTGACTTCGGCTACACACACCGAGTCCAGAAGAAGGTTGTCATTAAGGCGCCAGGAGGCGCCCCTTCGGGAAGGTGGCAGGCGGGCAAAGGACAGGTAGACAGGGGAATGGTCAGACCACAGGGCATGACCCAGGGAGGCTGTTAGCAGTGTGTCTAAGAGAGATTGGGAGATGAGGAAGTAGTCCAATCTGCTGTAGGAATTATGGGCTACAGAGAAATAACTATAATCTTTGTCTGTGGGATGATGTATGTGCCAGACATCCACCAAATTGTGAGAGTGTAAAAAGGACCTGATGTGTGAGAGTGAGGATGTAGCCATGGAAGACTTACCGGAGGATGTGTCGGCAGACGGGGACAGAGCCACATTAAGGTCGCCCCCAATAATGATGCAGGTACCCCTGAAAGAGGACATTCTGGTGAGAGTGGAGTAAAGGAAGCGAGCCTGGTCCGTGTTGGGAGCATAGACGTTGGCCACTGTGAAGAGAAAATTGTTTAGTTTCAACTTAAGAAATATAAAACGACCATTAACATCAATGTAGGATTCAAGGACTTCAGGGTTGAAGGACTTATGAAAAGCAATAGAGACCCCTTTGGATTTAGCTAGTGGGTTAGTGCTGTAGAACCACGTGGGGTAGTAGCGGTTGCGAACTGGTGGCGTTGAACCAGAGCGAAAATGCGTCTCCTGCAATAGTAGGATGTTGGTTCGCATTTTGTGGAAGTGGTAGAGAATCTGGCTGCGCTTCTCCGGGGTGTTGAAACCCCTGCAATTGTAAGATGCTAAATTAAGAGGCAGAATAGTCGCCATGGTGGGGAGCGTGGGTTAGGGAAGGGAAAGGAGGATGAAATTAGTCCAACGAGATGCAATACTTCCCAGCAGAGGAAAGGAAGGGGGAGAGAGGGAAAGAAAAGAAAAAGAAAAAGAAAGGGGGATAGAAAAGCTGGTGGGAGAGTAAGGTGAAGGTTCATCCTTGTTGTAGTGATCATAATCTGATTTAGAATATTGTGGCAATATGAAAATATGTTTATATGTGATAACTGTATTTCTAATGATGGAAAAAAAAAATCCCTAGTTAAGCAGGCAAACATGGTCTTACTCTGATTAGCGGATGTGGAGAAGAGGGAGGATTATGTCATGATCTTCACCTCAGCCAATCATAGGAAGCCAGTGTTGCCAACTGTCAGTATTTTTACTGGCAGCCAGTAAAAAATTGGCTTTTTTCTCCTGCCAGTAAATGCCAGTGACAGTAAAAGGTTGCCAGTAAAAAATATGGCTGTGATGCTCGGTATGTGCAGTTCTGGTCGGACAAGACCATCTGAGTGCCCGATACAGTGTGTTTGGGTGTCGCGGGACTGTCAGTGCTGTTTGGACTGTAGTGGACTGAAGGGACCACCTGCCGTGGGGAGAGACACTATGACTTAGGAGGGGATGTGTAGGTGATCTGTGCTGCTGCACACTTCCGTCTGTAAATTTCAAGCGTGCGTGCCTTCCCATTCTAATTTCTTGCCCTCCTGAGACCTGTCCCTGAGCTTTTTACTTACTATATGGAAAATAAAATAGGAAATATGTTTATTTGCCTTAATATCTACCTTACATCAAATTGCTAATTAGATATTGTACTTGTCTGTAGCCTTAATACTGAAATTTGCACTTAAATGGTAACAGTGTAACTTTTGGAAATGCCAGTAAAAACGTGGTTGTGTTAGTAAGTTTTGGGTGACGTGTCAGTAAATTTCAATCTGGTAGGTTGGCAACACTGTAGGAAGTCTTGTATACATTGATAAAAATACAAGGCTTCTCCTGATTAGCGGAGCAACACTAAACCCAACTTTCTTTATATCTGGCAGCATATATGAAGTTGGCCATACTGCTGCTAGAACACACTGGGGTTGATTTACTAAATCTGGAGAGTGCAAAATCTGGTGCAGCTGTACATTGTAGCCAATCACCTTCAAACATCATCTTGTTCAACTAAGCTTTGACAAAAAAAGTGGAAGCTGATTGGTTTCAGTGCAGAGCTGCATCAGATTTTGCACTCTCCAATTTTAGTAAATCAACCCCAGTGCCTTTTACTACATGTAACTAATGCTACTACAGTCAAGTGGTGGCTGGTGCTCCATCGGTCGGGGGGGCAGCAGACAGACCTGACCACAGACCCCCCCATCGCTCCAGCCTAACCCCCCCACCCTGTTGCTCGATCCCGCCACTGCACACCATTGACAACACTGCCCACCCCCCCAGGCACCGGCTCACCCTCTCGCCCACCAGGCCCCCATCAGCCCCGCACTTATCCCATGCAGGTCACAGCTGCAGTGACGGGCTTCCCCCCCTCCGTCTCCTCTGTGTCCCGGCCGTCGCTTCTCCTCCCGGCTAATCGGGTCTTCGGACTCCCGGCCAATGGGGGTATTAGAACTCCCGGCCAATGTGGTCTCAGGACCCACTTCCTGATTGGCCGGGAGGAGAAACAGGAAGACATTATTGAATATTAATTCTCTAATGTCACACAACAGGGTGGGCTTAGGGTGCAGTGCTCTGCGCCCCGAGCCCACCCTTTTTTGAAGCCAATTAAAGGCTCAAGCTCTAATCTTGTGCTTCTAAAAAAAAAAATCCATCCGTTCGGCGCCCTGCATGTGGATTAGGGGGCCGGGCACATGGATTAATGGGGGTGGCGCCCATGCGCCCCTACTGAGCGGCCACCACTGCTACAGTCCATTACAATACACTGAGAGGCCATATTGTTCTGTAATGGAAATAATTCATCTGGGCCAGCTTGGCCCAATCTAAAGTGACATTAAACAAAGGAATTTCACTTTATGTCTTGACATATTTGGTATATATTTATTTGAGTCAGTCTAATTTTTTATATTTTACAGAAAAATTTGAGATTTTATTGTGTTTGTGTGCACTAAAATCATTTAAATGTATTTTTGCTGAAAATATAGATTTAATAAACAATATCCCTTACATCATGTGGAATAAAACAATGCATATACCATCATTTTGTTCTAGGGGTCCTCTACTTTCCAAAAATATATACCAATTTAGGAGTTTTAAGTGTATATTCATGTAAAAATGCACCTTTTAGCATGTTGGAAAAAATGTTTCCAGTATTGAATAAGTTAAATCATTGAGCTCATCCATAGAGGAAGGGAATTTAGACAAACCTTTTATGGGAAAAGATTTATCTGAATGGTTCTATATGCTCAGTGAAGGACTACATATTGATGCTATATAAATCAAAATGATTAGTAACTATACACAATTTTTAAAAGTAAGGTGTCTTCGAGACTTGTTTGTTAGCAAGTCACTGGAGCTAGAGTTATGCAGAACTATTTCTTGACAAGTGCAATGAAAGATTTGCTACACGGTCTTTGTCACAAAGCACATCGCAGCCTGTTCCTGCAGAAACAAGTTTTTTTTTTTCTATCATACATACTGGTTCGGGCAATTGCTGTAGGAGTCACATCTCACCTCTAGTGTTTTTTCGCCTCAGGGAAGCATGAGAGATCTCCTTATCGCTGATCGTTTTTACTAACAAGCATCATTTATCCAATAAAGGTATAATTTACGCTCTGATTATTCCCTGAACATTAATCTGCCTTGATGAAACTACTGCTTAGTTTGCTAAGCCTCCATAATTACGTATGATAAGCTGCCAGAGCAATTTTTCATTACAGCATTTAAACAGAGTCATAATCACTGATGGATATTGTTTTGAAGCTTGTGTTTTGTTTTTCACCCCGTTAACATATTTAATAAATGTTAATATATAACTGAAGCCAGGTGCTGGGCTCCAGCAATATGGAGAAAGGAGACGTTGCCTTTTATTCTTCTCTCCCTTTACTGAGATACTGATGTTATACTGCACCATTCTCCTCTGGGAATGCTAAAGCCAAGTAAGCCCATAGACTTGGGGCTGAGAGTCTTGGGAGTTGTAGTTTGAAACAGCAAGTATATAATGGGACAAATACACTACAGATCCCACTAGGCACTGTGCCTTAGAAGGAGTGGATAGATGATTGTTATTAAAATGCCTGGGAACATGCTTTCTCTTGGCTCCGTGGGATTTAGAAAGAGAGCATCTCTGTCTGGATGTTCACCTGCCAGCGGGAGACCATACCAGCAGAGATCCAAGCCTGATACAGGGAGTGAGAGCACATGGGGAGCACCTGTACTGCTGCCGCAAGGAGACTGGAGCATCCACTCACCCTCTGCTTCTCACCGCTTATCAACAGAGGCTTTCAGGGAGAACCAAGGGGGTCCTCCCTTCTACAGCGAGAGGTCACCGTAGCACCCCATGACTTGTGAGAGGGCTATTTACTAATTTCTGATACTCCTAGCAGGGACTGAGCCACTAAGAGCAGGACACCAAGTGTAACCAATCCATACTGCACCTATACTGCACTCTATACTGCACTTATTCCAAACCTAGACTGCACCTATACCAATCCTATACCACATTATACCAAATCTTTACCACATCTGAACAACATCTACCTTGCACCTGTTCCGAGACTACACTGTACCTATACTGTATGCAGGAAACTGGGGCTGTCGTTAAGTGCACCAACACTCCTAAACGAGAGCCTGCAGAAGAACTTCCCTCCCACAATAATTATTCTGCAAACCCCCTCTGTTTTCCTGACCCCTCCAATATCATCTTCCTTTTATTTTGGATAGTGCATACCCAGTCAGTCTAGGACTAGCATAGCTGTCATAAATGCGCTCTGGCAGTATTGGGTCCAGCCAGTGGCGGCTGGTGCTCAAAATTTTTGGGGGGGCGCAAACAAACTGAAAAAAAATAAAAAATCTATTGCCGCCACTGTGCCCATTAAACGCAGCCACTGTGCCCAAACGCCACCAGTTTGCCCCCTCAAATACAGCCAGTTTGTTTCCATATACAGCCAGTGTGCCCCCATATATATACAGCCAGTGTGCCCCCATATACAGCCAGTGTGCCCCCATATACAGCCAGTGTGCCCCCATATATATATATAGCCAGTGTGCCCCCATATATATACAGCCAGTGTGCCCCCATATATATACAGCCAGTGTGCCCCCATATATATATATATATATAGCCAGTGTGCCCCCATATACAGCCAGTTTGTCCCCATATATATAGCCAGTGTGTCCCCATATATATAGCCAGTGTGCCCCCATATACAGCCAGTTCGTCCCCATATACAGCCAGTTCCCCCCAAATGCAGCCAGTTCCCCCCCATATACAGCCAGTTCCCCCCAAATGCAGCCAGTTTGTCCCCCATATACAGCCAGTTCCCCCAAATGCAGCCAGTTTGTCCCCCATATACAGCCAGTTCCCCCCAAATGCAGCCAGCGTGTCCCCCATATACAGCCATTTCCCCCCAAATGCAGCCAGTTTGTCCCCCATATACAGCCAGTTCCCCCAAATGCAGCCAGTTTGTCCCCCATATACAGCCAGTTCCCCCCAAATGCAGCCAGTTTGTCCCCCATATACAGCCAGTTCCCCCCAAATGCAGCCAGCATGTCCCCCATATACAGCCAGTTCCCCCCATATTCAGCCAGTTTGTCCCCCATATACAGCCAGTTCCCCCCATATTCAGCCAGTTTGTCCCCCATATTCAGCCAGTTCCCCCCATATTCAGCCAGTTTGTCCCCCATATTCAGCCAGTTCCCCCCATATTCAGCCAGTTTGTCCCCCATATTCAGCCAGTTCCCCCCATATTCAGCCAGTTTGTCCCCCATATTCAGCCAGTTCCCCCCAAATGCAGCCAGTTTGTCCCCCATATTCAGCCAGTTTGTGCCCCATATTCAGCCAGTTTGTGCCCCATATTCAGCCAGTTTGTCCCCCAAATGCAGCCTGTCCCCCCCCCCAGCCCTGCACTTACCTTCCTCAGTCCGCGCCGTCCTCGATGTGTTCTCCTGCCCTCGATGTCGCTTCAGCCAATCAGGTTACCGGTAACCAGATCCGGTGAACCTGATTGGCTGAAACCTCCACACAGTCTTCTTCCAGGAACGCACCCCCGTGCGTACCTGGGAGGAGTTTTTGGAAGCCGAATACAGCGTGAGAGCTGTATTCAGAAAGCCTATCAGAGCCGCTGGCTCTGATAGGCACTTCCAAGTTACACCCACCGTCGGCCGCCGCTCTAATTCATATGGCCGGCGCTCACCAGGAGGCCGGCCATATGTATAGTGGGCAGCGCGGCAGCGGTGACAATACACAGATTCATGCAATGCATGAATCTGTGTATTGTCTTTCAGTGGCGGTGCGGGAGCGAGAGGGGGCGGCGCTCCGGCGCCCTCTATGGACGCACCGCCACTGGGTCCAGCACTCAATAGATTAAACTTTACTACTGCTCACTGCTGCACTTGAGGTGGCCGTGCTACTGTTTATGCTGATCTAGATGCCAAATGTAATCTTGTGCCCAGTCCCTACTGTTATTCACTTTGTATGCTAAATTGAGTTATTACCCTTGTTAATCCGTTTCATGCTTGCCTAGTTACCAACCATACCGGGTGACAATATATTAAGTTTGCTTACTTCTTGGTTTGGTGCCTGTTTTCTTTGATATAGCACTAATATTGGGAACTAAGTATTACTTTCAGTAATTTCCTGTGATATTGTATGTTCATACACTCAACCTGGTGTGTCAGAGGGGATGAGGTTCTTGAGAAGGTTGAGAGAATAAAGTCGAAAAACAGAGGATCCATCCTATCCAGCGGCTCCTACAGGGGTAATGCTACATATTTGAGCATAGGAACACCTTTTTTCACTCGCTAATTGTACACTGCATGTTGTCATAGTCTGTCCAGTCTATCTATTAATATAGGTCTTACTGTGTATGTCTGCATTGCTCGCTGTATGGGAAAAGCATATCTTCACTGAGGCTAGCTTACCAGCTTCTGTAAAACACACAGACAACAGTATATTGAAAAGTGCTTGTTTATACAGCAGCAGGTCACCGATAAGGCAGCATACAGCAATACTTAGTACCATGAGCCATAAATTAATAGTGTACAAAATATGACATGATAGGTTACCAAAATTTGGCATTCACTATTTACTAATACTGTAACATTAAAGAAAAAATAAGGCCCCATTCGCACCATAATACACTGCACTGCAACACATAGGTTTTTAATGTATGAAAATATAGGTACTTCTTTGTCAGTGCATCCTATTGCAAATATATAATGTTTCGCCCTGCATTTTAATATTACGTTTATTTTATTTAAAATACCAACTTTAGAAATATTTTAAACATTTTGCATTATTCACAAATAATCTTTATTTTTAAAATAGGCTTTTTTTTAATGTAGAAAACAGGAAAATAGTAGCTTGAAAGGTTGGTAAAAAATAAAGATAGAGATAGCATATTTTGAGTATATATTTTGCCGAATAACATAAAATAACAATAACCTATTGTGCATATTTTCTTTAACATTTTTCAGTTGCAATTTTTCATATTGTCTAAATAATCTAAAAAATGAAGAATAAAATACAAACAATAAAACTAAAATACACTCAAAACACATAGGAAATATTACATTTAAAGTTCTGCAAAGCGATTAAAGTCCTTAAAAAATCTATAACCACTGTCTATTTACAAATCTATTTGCCTTCCTGCTTAAGTGCAATGCATTTAGCTGAGATTTCTGCTGAACAAAATTGGATAGTTTTGCTTGTGCCTCCGGAACAGAGTGGAGTCAAGTTTTTATAAATTCCCATCAATATTCTAGTAGAGACAAAGACTGTAGCAAAATGAAAAATTATATTCTATTCTATAAAAAAAAAGTGAGGAATGTATTGTATAGCTTGGCATTGGTCCTGTGGGCAGAAGTAGAGGGGGGGGGGCGCCGGTCTATTACCCCGTTTATGCTTCCAGGTTGGCTTAGATAGCTTTATAGATGAATGACAGGGAGTTTAATTCTGCAGAAGTCCTAGGGTAATCATAATACCTAATGGCTTACCTCTGTAGCATTCTTTGCTAGATACCTGCTTTTAAAAACTTGGCATTCCCCACTGTTTGGCATTCTTCCCACCATTGCCCTCTAATCTGCAGCAAGCTGGCAGCTTGAGAAATCGGCTCGTGTTCACATATATGCGGTGTGGAAAATGCAGTGAATCCTGAGCGTTTCCCGCACTACACTGAAATCGCACTGTATTTATGTGATCGCCCATCGTTGTCGATGTAAAATTAATGACACCCCAAAACAGATTGCAAAACACAGTGTGATTGCAAGAATCAGATTGCATGGGTGTGAAAAACCCATGTGACCTGATTCTAATATGGCAAAAAAAAGATGCCTGCCCCTTTTTTGTGGGGTGCGAACTGAGCCCATACAAAATTAATGGGCTCAAATTGCACTGCAAAGAATCGCATGTTAAATGGAATCGGAATGCTGTGCGATTCCTATCCAAATCACATGTGGTGTCCCGCACCGCATATACTGTATGTGAACCCAGCCTAAAGACTTCCATGAGCCCAACTATTTTGATACAAACATTGCAGAGCAGAAGGTGGTGACCCAGAAATCAGTGGAGGCTGGTGCTCAAAATTTTTGGGGGCGTGCAAACAAACTGAAAATTTGGGGGGAAAAAACATCAATTGCAGCCTCACTGTGCCATCAATTGCAGCCACTGTGACTATCAGTTGCAGCCACTGTGCCCATCAATTGCAACCTCACTGTGTCCATCAATTGCAACCACTGTGCCCATCAATAGCAGCCACTGTGCCCATCAATTGCAGCCACTGTGCCATCAATAGCAGCCACTGTGCCCATCCATTGCATCCACCGTGCCCATTAATAGCAGCCACTGTGCACATCCATTGCAGCCACTGTGCCCATCCATTGCAGCCACTGTGACCACCTCACCAGCACTTAACCAGCACCGCCCGCCCACCTGCTCATTGTCTGACTGGCACTTACCCCATCTTGGTGGCGGGTCAGGCATCAGGTGACGTCGGCGAGCTGTGGGATGGCCAGCGGTTCAGGCTTCTTTTATCCTGCTAGGCGTCCAATAGGATCGACTTTCCTTTCAGTCAATCAGGTGACGAGTATGAGACCCACGCTTCCTGATTGGCGGAGAGGCGGTTCAGTGTTAGAAAAGCGAATATTCATTCAACACATCTGGGTGGGCTCCGAGCGCAATGATCTGCGCTCCAAGTTCATCCTATTTTGAAGCCTATAGCTCTAATCAGGTGCTTAAAAAAAACACCCCCGCCGCTGTAATTCAGGCGCCCGGTATCCTAAAAGGGTCGGACAACTGAATAGGGGGTGGGGGCGGCAGTCATGAATAGATTCATGCAATGCATGAATCTATCCATGATACATATAGAGGGTGGCACAATAGAGGGGGCGGCTCCTGTGCGCCCCTAATGGATGGGCCGCCACTGCCAGAAATGTTCTGGGCAGCAATCAGCGACATAATTAACACAGGGCATGTGGTACTACACTAATCTCCCTACACCTGCAAAATAAAAATGACTTGAGTTTTCCTTGAAAGAGTATGTGCACTCGTGCTTTTCAGGCCTCACCATGCTAATAATATAATTAGGATATACTTACCTTTCCCACTTTCCTCTGCCCTGTCCATCTCCATGCAAACCTTCTTAAAAAAAGTTCTCGGTCAGCAGATACTCTTCCCACAAATCACTGGCCCTTCACCTCAATAGCAGGTCCATCACCAGGTTGACATGCTGCATAAGGGCCTTCTAATTAACTGAACAATGTGTGCAGGGTGGAGAGGTCCCGTCTTACTGAAAAGATTTTATAAGAAAGGCTGTCCAGTGCCAGGCAGGCAGCACAGAGAACATTTTAGCAGAAGCATCCATAGTAAATGTATCCTGGGTAGAAAATGAGCCACATGGGGAGGGGGGCCCACTAAGGATAACTGCTCCTCGAGTGTACCTACTCTTTAAATGTAATTTTCCTAAAGACTTGTGTGACTCAAATTGAAAATGTCTAGCACAGCAGTTTGGTTTATATGCATGTGTATCCAACAGTGGCAAATATTACACTTTAATGAGGTACATTAAATACAAATACAGTTGATTTAGGTGCAATATGTTTCTCTTTTAGAAAATTGCAGAAAGCAGCAGGAAATGACCCAGTCCTAAATGATGTATGGAGGAACAACAACAACATGCCCGTGGTACTGAACAATCCATACCTGGAATGTGATCAGGTATGTCAAAACATTGCTAATTAAGCCAACCTGTTGTCTTACCATATCACCCTTAGCAGCTTGTGTGCTTGTCATATTAGATCGGATTGTCAGATGATGTGCCTTTACAATCTCTGGATTTGTCATGTATTAATTATTCAGTGCGGCCATCCTGAGGGTAAATTGTCATTGAGTATTGACTAAAAGCCCAGTCTGCTAGGATTTTCCAAGCTTCCCATCACACTATTGATGTATGAAACCATAATATACCTCAGAGATGTGTCAAAATAAACCTATTTAGATTAATCTTTCAAAATCTAGTGCATACATAGTGTAAAGTATACTGATTAGGTTAGTCTACATGGGAGTTTAGAGAAGGATTGGATTAGAGAATAAAGAAAATGTTCTTATATAGTTCTCATTAGGACATTTTTGCATTTGTAAAATATCTGATTTAAATGGTACCATCAGATCTTGTTCCCATAATATCCGCATGCATTTTAGATACATTTTTACATACAGTATGCAGGGAAGCACTCTAATCAAGGGACTTAAAGTGCTATTAATCTCCAAAACTAAATGTATTGTATGTATGTACAGTAGGTGCCGCCAATATTGTGTCAATCTCGCCGCTTCTAGCGGCGATATTGACACCCTATGAGCTCCGTCGCGAGAGCCAGCGCCGAGCTGTCTCGTCATCGGGAAAGGAAAAAATGTTCCTTTCACGATGAGCGACACGCATTGCCGATAGGCGGGGATCCGACGCGGATTCCCGCCAATACCAGGCACTGCGTTTGGTATGAATCCTGAGCGGGAACTCCACGCCAATTTTTAAAGAAAAAAACGGCGTGGGTTCCCCCTCCAGGAGCATACCAGGCCCTTGGGTCTGGTCTGGATTTGAAGGGGAGCCCTACGCCAAAAAAACGGCGTGGGGGTCCCCCTCAAGATCCAAACCAGACCCTTATCCGAGCACGCAACCTGGCAGGCCGCAGGGGGAGAGGGGGGGACGAGAGCGCCCCCCCTCCCTCCTGAACCGTACCAGGCCACATGCCCTCAACATGGGGGGTTTGGTGCTCTGGGGCAGGGGGGCAACCTGCGGCCCCCCCACCCCAGAGCACCCTGCCCCCATGTTGATGAGGACAGGGCCTCTTCCCGACAACCCTGGCCGTTGGTTGTCGGGGTCTGCGGGCGGGGGGCTTATCGGAATCCGGGAGCCCCCTTCTTCCGACTTCGGGGGTCACCGGTGTCGTCGCCGCGCTCTCCGGTTCTTTCTTCTGCCGGGCCTCCGCTAACTTCTTTTTAGCTCTTTTGCTAGCGGAGGACCGGTCTTCTCCGTCGCCTTCTTCTTCTCCCGCTCTCCGGTTCTTCTCCCGCTCTCCGGTTCTTTCTTCCGCCGACCCCTCCACTAACTTCTTGTAGCTCTTTTGCTAGTGGAGGAGCCGGTCTTCTCCGTCGCCTTCTTCTTCTCCCGCTCTCCGGTTCTTCTCCCGTTCTCCGGTTCTTTCTTCCGCCGGCCCCTCCACTAACTTCTTGTAGCTCTTTTGCTAGTGGAGGAGCCGGTCTTCCCATCGTCGCCGTCGGCGTCTTCTTCCCTCTTCTCCTCCTCGATGTTGACTCGACGCTTCCTCTCGCAGTAATCTTCGGTCCGCAGAGATTAATATAGGCTTCACATGACGTCACAGTCACATGGTCCCATGACGTCACAGGCATGTGCCCCGGAGCATGTGATTTATCATTACTGCGAGAGGAAGCGTCGAGTCAACATCGAGGAGGAGAAGAGGGAAGAAGACGCCGACGGCGACGACGGGAAGACCGGCTCCTCCACTAGCAAAAGAGCTACAAGAAGTTAGTGGAGGGGCCGGCGGAAGAAAGAACCGGAGAGCGGAGAAGAACCGGAGAGCGGGAGAAGAAGAAGGCGACGGAGAAGACCGGCTCCTCCACTAGCAAAAGAGCTACAAGAAGTTAGTGGAGGGGCCGGCGGAAGAAAGAACCGGAGAGCGGGAGAAGAACCGGAGAGCGGGAGAAGAAGAAGGCGACGGAGAAGACCGGTCCTCCGCTAGCAAAAGAGCTAAAAAGAAGTTAGCGGAGGCCCGGCAGAAGAAAGAACCGGAGAGCGCGGCGACGACACCGGTGACCCCCGAAGTCGGAAGAAGACCTCCGGAGCGGTGCAATAAAATACTTTTAAAAACTGTGTTGTGTTTTTATTACCATTTTTTTCCACCAGGTGAATGGGTAGGGGTACGATGTACCCCATACTCATTCACATAGGGTGGGGGGGCCGGGATCCGGGGGCCCCCTTATTAAAGGGGGCTCCCGGATTCCGATAAGCCCCCCGCCCGCAGACCCCGACAACCAACGGCCAGGGTTGTCGGGAAGAGGCCCTGTCCTCATCAACATGGGGGCAGGGTGCTCTGGGGTGGGGGGGCCGCAGGTCGCCCCCCTGCCCCAGAGCACCAAACCCCCCATGTTGAGGGCATGCGGCCTGGTACGGTTCAGGAGGGAGGGGGGCCGCTCTCGTCCCCCCCTTTTCCCCTGCGGCCTGCCAGGTTGCGTGCTCGGATAAGGGTCTGGTTTGGATCTTGAGGGGACCCCCACGCCGTTTTTTTCTTTAAAAATTGGCGTGGAGTTCCCGCTCAGGATTCATACCAAATGCAGTGCCTGGTATTGGCGGGAATCCGCGTTGGATCCCCGCTCAATACAGTGTCGCGTCTCCTCGCCATTGCAGCGAGCGTGACACGTGTCGCCACCCTGCTGCCGACATCTCGGCACTCCTGTCGCCGAGAATCTCGGCGATGGGAGCGTGATAGAAACACAATATCGGCGGCACCTACTGTATGTATGTATGTATGCATAAGTGTGCGCAGCCTATTGCATTAGGTTGTGCACCCCAAAGCACATGACTTTCTCTGCAGCCTCAGCTGCACAGGGCAGTAAATAAATAGGAAGTGCTCTGTGCTAAGTGGCTTCCTGTTCATTCACAAACTGAAGCACAGCAAACACCGTTTACTATGCTTCAGTTATGAATGGACACAGTGACCGAGTATGTTCATTTAGAAACGGAAGGGACAAGTAAATTACATAATTACTAGCTCCTTCCCCCACTCTCCATCCTGAAACATCCCCCACAGCCAGGGGAGAAGAAAGGAGGGAAGCTAACTGCACTGCGGGGTGGGGGGACCAACATGGGGGGAGGTGGCCTGGGCAGTAGGGGGGAATCGGCACCGCACATAGTGATTAGGGTGTGCCCAGACACATCTGGCACACCCCCCTGCGCACGCCTATGTACGTATGTAATGTAGGTTACCAATTATTAGATGTGGTGGCTGCATCAGTTTTCTTTTCTTTGGGTTTTTTCCCTCTGTTTTCATAAAAGGATCTGGCCTGAAACACACCTCTTGTATTACTGAGACACAGGGCCGCCAACAGGGGGGTACAGGCAGTACACCTGTAAGGGGCCCAGATGGCAATGCCCTTTTTTTTTTATTTCGTTTTTTTTTTTTGTAAGGGGCCCAGAGGTCCCCAGGAGCCCGGAGGTCCCCAGGGCTCCGGATGGCAACCCCCCCCCCCCCCCCACTTTTTTTTTTATTATTTTTTTTATTATTATTATTATTTTTTATTTTTTTTTTGTAAGGGTCTCAGAGGTCCCCAGGGCCCCGGATGGCAACCCCCCTTTTTATTTTTATTTCACAAACATTTTTTTTATACATTTTTTTATTTATTTTTGTCAGGGGCCCAGAGGTCCCCAGAGGCCCGGAGGTCCACAATTCCTGGCGACAGCACCCCCCCGTTTCTCAATTTGTGGCACCCCCCGCTTCTCAATTCGCAGCAGCCCCCCCCCCGGTTCTCAATTTGCGGCGGCAGCACTCCCCAGTCCTCCTCTGCTCCAGGGGGCCCATGCCTGAAGCTGTGTAAGGGCCCCCAAAATTCCTGATGGCGGCCCTGCTGAGTCACAACTCTGGAGGAATGAGAAAAGGAAGCACAGCAGACAGCAGAATTGTCAGTCTGGGGGGAGGGGAGTGTTAAAAGAATTAGCAGATTTATACTAATAACTTGAAGGCAAACTCCAGCTCACACAGAAAAATTGGGCCTTAGGCACAGGTGCTGGTGCCACAAACCTGCAACCCCTCACAGAAACTCTAGTTGGAGCACATGAATGAGCCCTGCTGCAAATTATTCCATCAAAAATTGTAATTACACGCCCCTGTTAAACAGGGGCAGAAAAATTGGGCCTTAGGCACTGGTGCTGGTGCCACAACACTGCAACCCCTCACAGAAACTTTAGTTGGGGGCGCAAGAATGAGCCCTGCTGCAAATTATTGCATCAAAAATTGTAATAACATGCCCCTGTTAAACAGGGGCAGAAAAATTTGGCCTTAGGCACTGGTGCTGGTGACACAACACAGCAAACCCTCACAGAAACTTTAGTTGGGGGCGCAAGAATGAGCCCTGCTGCAAATTATTGCATCAAAAATTGTAATTATATGCCCCTGTTAAACAGAAGCAGAAAATTGGGCCTTAGGCACTGGTGCTGGTGCCACAACACTGCAACCCCTCTCAGAAACTTTAGTTGGAGCGCAAGAATGAGCCCTGCTGCAAAGTATTGCATCAAATATTTTAATTACATGCCCCTGTTAAACAGGGGCTGAAAAAATGGGCCTTAGCCACTGGTGGCAGTGCCCAGAACCAAAAATGTTCTTCCAAGCTATCAGCATGAACATTGAGGAGGAAGAGGATAGTCACTCGGCATAACAGGATAGTCACTCAGCGTCAGCATAGGCAGTCTTGAAGGGATCTCCCATTCCAAAAAAAATATTCGGTTACATCTGCATCAGGTGCTTGGTAGCTGGTGATCCAAGACTGATTTATTTTTATGAAGGTCAGCCGATTGACCGATTCGGTGGCAGGCGCACCCTTTGATCGGTTACAAAGCCTCCAGCAGCACTGAATGTGCGTTCCGAAAGAACGCTGGATGCAGGACAGGCCAGTAGCTCAATTGCATACTGTGCAAGCTCTGGCCAGTGATCCATCCTCAAGACCCAGTAACCCAGAGGATTTTCGGTGGGAAAGGTGTCCAAGTCTGATCTTGCCCCTAGGTATTCCTGCACCATGTAAAACAGACGCTGGCGATGGTTGCTGAAACCGATCATACCTTGGGGCTGCGGACTAAAAAACTGTGTGAACGCATCGGTCAGACGGCTACCTTCTCCACCGCTCCTTTTTTGACTGACCGAAGCCTCAGCAACACGTTGTTCAGGACCAGGATTTTGTAACCTCTCAGTCTCTGGGAACACGTTGCACAGAGCTTTCTGCAAGGCCTCCCAAAGATGTTTCATCCTCTGCTCCCTCTGGGACGGCAAGATAAGGTCCGCAACCTTACCCTTGTAACGTCGATCAAGGAGGGTTGCCAGCCAGTAATGATCCCTCTCTTTGATCACACGAATACGAGGATCCTTCCGCAGGCTTTGCAGGATCAGGGAGGCCATGCAGTGTAGGTTTGCTGAGGCATTCGGTCCGCAGTCCTCTGGGTCACTCAGGACGACATGATCCGCAGCCACCTCCTCCCAGCCACGTACAAGTCCATGGGTTTCTTGTAGGGATGTCCCGATACCGATACTAGTATCGGTATCGGCACCGATACCGAGCATTTGCCTGAGTACTTGTACTCGGGCAAATGCTCCCGATGCTTCACCCGATACTTGTGATCAGCAGTGATCAGTGCGGTGGGGGAAGTTACCAGCACCGATCACCGCTGTATATATTTAAAAGTAGTTTCTCCGAGTCCACTTCTCTCTCTCTCTCCCCCCTCGCGCGGGTATCAGCTGCTTTAAAATCAGCGGTGATCGGTGCTTGTAGCTCCCCCACACACGATCACCGCTGATTGTCCCCGTATCCTCCTCCAGCCCCTTCCGTTTTGCTGCTGTCCCAATCCGTGTGTCCCTCCGTGCTGCCGTCCCAATCCGTGTGTCCCTCCGTGCTGCCGTCCCAATCCGTGTCCTCCTCCGTGCTGCCGTCCCAATCCGTGTCCTCCTCCGTGCCGCCGTCCCAATAGGTGTCCCCCTCCGTGCTGCCGTCCCAATCCGTGTCCCCCTCCGTGCCGCCGTCCCAATAGGTGTCCCCCTCCGTGCTGCCGTCCCAATCCGTGTCCTCCTCCGTGCCGCCGTCCCAATAGGTGTCCCCCTCCGTGCTGCCGTCCCAATCCGTGTCCTCCTCCGTGCCGCCGTCCCAATAGGTGTCCCCCTCCATGCTGCCGTCCCAATCCGTGTCCCCCTCCGTGCTGCCATCCCCCTCTGTTCTCCTCCTCCACCCCCTCCATCTGTCAGGATGGAGAGCGGAGGTAGGAGCCGGTAAATCTGGCTCCTTACTGTTCGGAATGTACAGAGTCAGTGATCACTGACTCTGTCCATTCACATAACTGAAACATCGTAAACTGTGTTTACAATGTTTTAGTTTATGAATGAAGAGAAGCCGCGGTCTTCTCTCCATTCATTTTCAGCGCAGCAGAGGCTGCTGAGAAAGGGACTGGGGAATCTGTCCCTAGTCCCTTTCTCTGTCTCAAAGGGGAGATGTCAGAGGTCTGTTAAGACCCCTGATATCTCACCAAAGCCCCCCAACAGGGCTGATAAAAAAATTAAAAATTTAATAAAAAAATAAATAATAAAGAAATGAATTGTAAAAAATAAATAAAATAAAATAGAAGAAAAAACACACTGACACTGTCCACCCCCCACCCCTTAAAAAAAAAAAAACATTATAAAAAATCAATCAATAAATAAATAAAAAAAATTGTAAAAAAAAAAAAAAAAATTGTAAAAAAAAAAAATTTTTTTTTAAAAAGAGATAAAAAAAAAAGTATCGGTATTCGGTATCGGTGAGTACTTGGAAAAAAGTATCGGTACTTGTACTCGGTCTTAAAAAAGTGGTATCGGGACAACCCTAGTTTCTTGGGACTGTAATTGATCCCTTGAAGACTGCTGCTGATGCTGAGTGCTAGGCTCCACCTCCATGCTGACACAATCCTCCCCCTCCTCCTCCTCCTCCTCCTCCTCGTCCTCTTCCTGTGTGATAGGCGGGCCAGCAGGAACACTGTCTGGATAAAGGGGGCCTTGAGAGGTAAGGAAGTCCTCCTCTTCCTCCCTCTGTTCTGCCTCAAGTGCCATGTTAATTATTCCATGCAGTGTGTGCTCCAACATGTGGACAAGAGGGACAGTGTCACTGATGCATGCACTGTCAATGCTCACCATCCTCGTGGCCTCCTTAAATGGTGACAGGACAGTGCATGCATCCCTGATCATGACCCACTGGCGTGGCAAAAAAAAAACAAGCTCCCCTGACCCTGTCGCCATATTTTCACAGATACTCATTGATGGCCCCATGCTGTGTGTGCAGCCGCTGCAGCATGGCCAACGTTGAGTTCCACCTGGTGGGCATGTCACAGATAAGGCGGTTCTTGGGCAGGTTGTATTCCTTTTGGAGGTCAGCCAGCCGAGCACTGGCATTATATGATCGGCGGAAATGAACACAGAGTTTCCTGGCCTGCCTCAGGACATCCTGTAAGCCCGGGTACCTGCCCAAGAACCGCTGAACCAGCAAGTTAAGGACGTGAGCCAAACAGGGCACATGGGTCAGTTGTCCCTGTCGGAGGGCGGAGAGGAGGTTGGTGCCATTGTCGCAAACCATCATTCCTGGCTTAAGCTGGCGTGGCGTCAACCACCTCTGAGCTTGCCCATGCAGAGCTGACAGAATCTCTGCCCCAGTGTGGCTCCTGTCCCCCAAGCACACCAGCTCAAGCACCGCATGGCATCTTTTGGCCTGCCTACTTGCGTAGCCCCTTGAACGCCTATAGAGCACCGTTGGTTCCAAGGACAAAGCACAGGAAGAGGCCATGGAGGAAGAAGAAGAGGAGGGGTGGAGGAGAGAGGTTTGTCAGAATCACCAGTAGTAGCATTTTGTAGGCGTGGTGGTAGAACAACCTCCAACACTACTGCACCTTGTCCTGCATCCTTCCCAGCTGCCAGCAGAGTCACCCAATGCGCTGTGAAAGATAGGTAACGTCCCTGTCCATGCCTGCTGGACCATGAGTCAGCGGTAATATGCACCTTTACCACTGACCGCCCTGTCCAGCGAGGCCAAGACATTGCGTTCCACATGCAGGTAGAGAGCCGGAATCGCCTTCCGTGAGAAAAAGTGGTGTTTGGGAACCTGCCACTGAGGAACCGCACATTCAACAAACTCACGGAAGGGGGCAGAGTCTACCAACTGAAAAGGCAGCAGTTGAAGTGCTAGCAATTTAGCCAAGCTAGCATTCAACCGCTGGGCATGTGGATGGCTGGGAGCGAACTTCTTTCGGCGGTGCAGCAGCTGGGGCAGGGAAATTTGCCTGGTACAATCTGGTGTTTGTGTACCGATAGCAGATTGCCCGCAAGTACTTGGCTGTGACACACCTAATTCTACACCTTCATTCCTCTCAGTGCAGGTTTCAGAGAGGACTGAAGGAATAATGGGGTTGGAGATCCCAGCTGATGAGGAGCAAGGAGAGGTCTGCTTTGTTCTTTGGTGAGGGTCTTTTAGGTATGCTTGCCAATGAACTGCATGGCAGGTCGATATATGTCCGGTCAAGCATGTGGTGCCCAAGCGGGTGATGTTTTGGCCACGCGAGATACGCTTGAGACATATGTTACAAATAGCAACGGTGCGATCTGATGCACTTGTCTCAAAAAAGGCCCACACCAAAGAACTTATGGAATAACGCACAGAGACAGCAGCGCCCTGCACATGTGGAGCTCTGCAGTGTGATGCAGTCGGTGTGCTGCCCTTAAGCTGGCCCCTGGAGGGCATCCTGCCTCGTTGGAGATGTGCCTCCTCCTCCTCTCTCCTATTAGGCACCCACGTAGAGTCCGTGTCCTCATCATCCCCTCCCTCCTCATCACTGTAGCAAACCTGGCAGTATGCTGAAGCTGGGGGAACATGACTGCCAGATTTCTGTCCTTCTTGGGCACCCCCTCTCTCTGGGCTCACGTTACTGCCTTCCTGTAGCTGGGTACCATCATCGAAACCTTCAAAACGTTGCGCATCCTCCTGCAGCATGTACCCAACACTGTGGTCAAACAGTTTGGGGGACTCCTCAGGAGGACATGGTGGGGCTAGGAAAAGAGTGACTGATGCCATTAAGCCAAGGAAATAGGCCGCTTTGGCAGCTGCTTTGCCAGACAAAGTACCCTGAGTCTGGGTGAGAGAGGATGAGGAGGATGAGGACGGCTTGGTCATACACTCTACCAAGTCTTCGGCATGTTGTGGCTCAACACGGCCAGCTGCTGAAAAAAAGGACAAGCGTGTCCCAGGGCCACGTGTTGATAAGGATGCACCGTGTCCACGACCAGCACTGTTGTCTCTAGACACAGAGCCTGCTTGCCCTCTTTTATTGGCTCGTGACTGTCTGTCTCTCCTTGTTGTCCTTCCAGACATACTAATGGCCTGCAGGGAGATGTAGCTGCACAAAGCTGGGATGTATATATATACTGATTACACTGCAGCTAGCAGAATCAACTGCCTGCCTGTAGTATTATTAGTATGAGAACACCAGCAATTGTATTCAGGTAGCTTTAGGTGCACACTGTGCAAAGGACACAGTACACTAAATGAAAATACTGCAGCTCCCTGCCTGTATTTGTATGAGAACACCAGCAATTGTATTCAGGTAGCTTTAGGCGCACACTGTGCAAAGGACACAGTACACTAAATGAAAATACTGCAGCTCCCCGCCTGTATTAGTATGAGAACACCAGCAATTGTATTCAGGTAGCTTTAGGTGCACACTGTGCAAAGGATACAGTACACTAAATGAAAATACTGCAGCTCCCTGCCTGTATTAGTATGAGAACACCAGCAATTGTATTCAGGTAGCTTTAGGTGCACACTGTGCAAATGACACAGTACACTAAATGAAAATACTGCAGCTAGCACAATCACCTGCCTGCCTGTCAGTATATTATGAAGAGAATAACAGGAACGGATATATATATATATATATATATATATATATATATATATATATACAACACCTAGGATGCATATATTATCCTCTACACACTATAACTGCAGCTAACTGACTCGCCTGCCTGCTCTATCTAACTCAAATGAGATGACACTATCTCTCTCTCTGTCTTTCTTTCACCGCCGCAACACACTACACAAGGCCGCCATGCAGGCGGCCTTATATAGTGTGGGGCGTGTACTAAACTCCCTGAGACATAATAGGCCAAAGCCACCCTGGCTTTGGCCAATTATGGCTCTCCGTTCTTACCGCACTGTGATTGACCAAAGCGTGCAGGTCATAGTGCATGCTTGGCCAATCATCAGCCAGCAATGCACTGCGATGCCGCAGTGAATTATGGGCCGTGACGCGCCACCCGAATTTGGCGCGAACGGCCCATAATGTTCGAAATTCGACAAAAGGTCGAACAGCCGATGTTCGAGTCGAACATGAGTTTGACTCGAACTCGAAGCTCATCCCTAGTTGTAAATATGAGCCATGTGGAGCTTATTTACTGGATAAGTAGAGGCTTCTCATTTTGTAAAGTGAATGTTAGTTAAAAAAATATCATAAATGTGTATTAATGTCTTAAAAAACATGTTTCTATATGTAGTTTCTAATTGAGGCAGCCATATTGTTTTCACTACACATGCAGGGTATGCTTCCTTCTTTCCAGTGCTTTACTTCTCCTTCTTACAATGCAAGTCTATGGGGTTGATTTACAAAATTTGTATAAGCTGTCCACTTTGCAAAGTAAATTATAGTGAATAAGCTGACCCTATGTTCATGCTTAATCATCATGTGAAGGGAAACAGGATTTTTTTCTCATTGTCACCACTACCTTCAACAATGAAGTCCAATAAAAGCTGAAAATTACAGACACGTGGCTGAAATTAAGGATCTCTATGGCAGATATGTTAAATTGTGCCGGTTAGTTTCCATAACTGGCTTTACAGCTACACACACAAAGTTCATTGTGTAGCCTGAAATAGAAGATAAATGAAGCGAGACGTGAAGCGAAGAGGTTTCCCAGTGGTGCCTGGGATTTCCTACAGCTATTCCAGCACATGCAGATTATGGGATTCCCCTGCCACATTTAGCTGGTATTTTTCTCCCATTAGTCTTCAGGGTCAACCTAATCCATTTTGCTAATGTCCGCAGTGCCACCCCCACACACACACTCACATTAATCTGCTTTTAACTTAGATTTCTGACATAAATGCAGGATTTCCCTTCAAGCTTGCTGCTGATCCACGCTGAAATTCCCATCCCCCTGGAAGCAGAATGAATTCCTAATCTCTATATATGACAGTCCCATTTCGTGTCATCTTCTAGATAACAGTGTTTTAGGTTCACAGTAAGTTCTGTGAATAGATCGAATGTAAAGTACACTAAACATGTCTCTGCCAGCATTTAAAGGGGGACTGTAAACATATTTCCTAAACTGATTTATGTGAATAATGGTTTTAATACCATTCACAAACATGTAAAAAGTTAAAAAGATTATCAGGTAAGAAGATTTAAAATTAAGATGGTATAATGGGGGTGATATTTTCCAATACCCACTAATCCTAAAGAAAAAAAGAAAAAAGCCAACTGTCATTGTGTTGCCTCCAATGGTAGCTCACACATAGCAAGTTGTGTCTACATTTTTTGTCCATGTATGGGAGATTTACTTATATATTTCTGAATGATGTGTGATGCTTTTTCACATATAATTTTTTTGTTGTTGTTTTGTTATAGTGAGCCCTTAACCTCCCTAGCGGTATACCTGATGGTGAATTTTCCGTACCAAGAGTGGTACTGTAACCCCGAGCCACACTCGGGATTGCATCATAGGATCCAGGCAAAGTTACTCACCTTGTCCCCAGGATCCTGCGATGTCCCCCCGATGTATCCTCCGCCAGATCCTCCGCCCGATTCATCAAAGTTTCGGGCTCCGTTCCCTGCAAGTGTTGTGATGCACGGGGGTGGAGCCCGGCGGCAAATTTAAAAAAGTACACAAAACATAACACATACAATGCACTGTAATATGTAAGTTTACATTACTGTATCAAACCATTTCACCTCCCTTTTGTCCCTAGTACTTTGTCCAGTGCCCTGCATGCACTTTTATAATATATATACTGTTCTTTCTTCCTGGAAACGTCTTGAGAACGTCTATATAGCAACCATAAAGCATCCCTCTATGTCAAAAGCGGTTTTAGACCAGCTAGAAAACAAACAGTGATAGTGAATTAGAATCACTTTCAGAATTTAGAGATAGTGATTTGTGGGAAAATTCATCATCATACACTGAAAGTAACGATAGCGACGATTCTGCGACTGTGCAAATTTCAGTGTTTTTGATTTGATTACATTATTGATTAAAATTATTATTATTATATTATTATTTTTTTATAATTGTTTATAGTTATTTATTATAATTTATGATTTTGTGTTTCAAACTTTATCATACCCGGGATGTTTACTAGACTCTTGTTTGGTCAGGTTTAAAGCGGAGGTCCACCCTGAAAAAATATTTACATAAAAAATCCTAAAAAAAATAAAAAAAAATTAATAGAAAAAAAAAAAAATTGAACTCACCCTAAATGCCTGTTATGCTATGCGGAAGTCCCCTAATCTGCCTCTAATGTTCCTCTTCTCGTCCGCGGTGGGTCTCCTTCCGCTTCCTCTTCTTGTAAATGGGGCGCGCTGCCTTCTGGGAACTGTGTGTATCCCAGGAGGCAAGCCGCCCATTCACAAAGCACGTGCGAGAGGCGCATGCGCAGTATGGCTTCACTGCCTGTTTCCCTTACTCAGGATGGAGGAGCCGGGACCTGCCAGCAGCGATCGATCGTCGTGGCGGGACCGACATTGCGACAAAAAAAAAAGTCAGCAGCTACTAACAGTGTAGCTGCTGACTTTTTTTTTTTTTTGTGGCTGCACCTCCGCTTTAAGTGAGTTATTCCTAAGAATTACAGGCCTCCAATATAAAACGCCAAATTTACATGCAAAACAATGTACTGCTTTGACATTCAAAAATCTTACAGAAGGGAGGTTAAAATACATGCTCACTAAAAGGTTCTAGAGTGCTGGGTGCTACGGAGGGGGCTTAAGGAATTTAATTTCAGTAAACAAGTACTTTAAATAAAATTTTGGGGGATGCTATCTGTCTATTTGACTGTCTATTTACCTGAATTTTAAGCAAAAACATATTAAAAGGCAATGCCATATTTATGCACAGCCAAAATAGACTATAGCCTTGAGTGGCAGGGCTGTCAGTGACACATACCTGTGTATAGTTAGAGAGGAGCGCCTTAAGAAAAAAATAAAAGTCAGCAGCTACAAATACTGTAGCTGCTGACTTTTAATATAAGGACACTTACCTGTCCAGGGATCCCGTGATGTCGGCACCCAAACCCGATTCTTCAATCGGCTTTGGGTGCAGTCACCGGCATCTGTAGTAAAGAAAACAGGAACTGAAGTCTTGCAGCTTCGCAACCTGTTTTCTACTTTCCTACTGCACAATCGCAAGTCGGGCTGCCCTTTCTGAATGTTCCCGCTGTCTTCTGGAACCTGTGTGGGTCCCAGAAGGCAGCGGAGGGGGGGGGAGGAGGGGCCGGAAATGTTGTAGATCGTCAATTGGCAATCTTACCCAGAAGTGGAGCTGGTACCTGTCACAACAAGGTACCCACTCCCCCCCCCCAAACAGTGCCAAATGTGGCAGTGGAGGGTGCAAACAAGCTAAGCTTCCCCTTTTGGGCGGAGCTCCGCTGGTTCCAAACTGCTGCCATTCCTGCCAGTGCAAACCCAAAGGTTTCTTATCCTGGTTATCCCACCAAAGTTTGTGTGTATTTGCTGCTGGGATAATGTGCATGTAGTTCAACCTGACTGAGTCTGTACACCTAGAACCAAACTGCTAGCAGAGTAGATTGACAGTGTGGCAGCTCCTCTAGGTGTATTGGAACAGAGAGGACTAACTATCGCTTTCATCATCTGTCTCCAATCACAAGTATGCCTTGGGTGGATATGATATCAGCCACGTGAGTGTAATACTAAGGCTAGCCCAGCAACTGGGGTGACAGGTGACATGAGGGAGGGATGGAGGGGAGAGAAAAAGTTTAAACCTGGCCCCACTGTAAATTTCAGTTATACAAATATTTGCTTGAGAAAAAAAAAAAAAACATAAATTACCTGTACATGCTTTAATGTCTGAAGCATACATAGTTTCAATTTAAATACAAATTGTTATTTTGGTAAAATAACCTAAATGACAACGCAGCAGATTATCAGTATCTACCATACAAGGTCTCATCTTTGGAAGCAAGCACAAACGTGTGCACAGTGGGGTGGATTTACTAAAGGCAAATAGACTGTGCACTTTGCAAGTGCGTTCACACTCGTTTTTCCCAGAGCCTATTAAATGTGGTGAAGCTTGATTTTGTAAAGAATACCCAGTCAGATGCAAGGAAAATGAAAAAATGGAAGACGGAAATCGGCTTCATCCCATTTACTAAGCTCTGGGGAAAATGTGTGTAACTGCACTTGCATTGTGCACACTGTATTTGCCTTCAGTAAATCCACCTCAGTATCTTGTAAACTAGTAAAAGTGTTCCAATTTTCAGCACGGGGGGGCGAGGGGATTAGCAATGTCTGCCGGTAACTCAGATCACTCTGGTTTCTAGACTGGCTAGAAAGGCCTCAACTTTTCTAGTATATCATTGATAATGTAAAGGATGTATTTGTGGTGGAATGAGGCTTCAGAGCAAGTAAAGGGTTAAGCTCTCTGATATCTGTAGATGGTTTGCTTTGGTGGTTTTAGTTTGTGGTGTGATTAGAGTAGAGACTCCAAAGTGCAGATTTAAAAAGGGAGCGTTGAGTGAGCTTGCAACGTGAGGTGAAGGACACCCCCAGAAGCATTATTTCCCGTTCATGTGGATGTTTGGCTTATTACTTTACTCAGAATATTTTCCTCTTATATTCCTCTTATTACCACCCTGTGTAATTTTAGCAGAGATACCCTTCCAGTTAGCCCTCAGGAATCAGGAAAGACCAGAATGCATTTTTAAAATGTAACAGACCACTGTCAGATAATATTGTTTGCCATAGTCCTTGCAAAAGATTGTTTTTTTCTCAACAAAATTAAGTTAAAAAGAATAAAAATGGTCTTGTAAATAGCAGTAAAACTTTTCAGATGATCATAAATTAAATATGCTTAATGCAATATAAAATAACTTGAATCCAATATAATGTCCTCCAAAAACTGTTATGCCCCGTACACACGATTGGATTTTCCATCGCAAAAACCTTGGATGGTTTTTCCGACGGAATTCCGCTCAAGCTTGGCTTGCATACACACGGTCACACAAAAGGTTCTCTGAACTTTCGACCGTCAAGAACGCGGTGACGTACAACACTACAACGAGCCGAGAAAATTAAGTTCAATGCTTCCGAGCATGCGTTGAATTGTTTCCGAGCATGCGTTGGAATTTTGCGCGTCGGAATTTGTACAGACGATCAGAATTTCCGATCGGAATTTTTTCCGTCTGAAAATTTGAGAACCAGCTCTCAAATTTTTGTTGGCGGAAATTCCGACAGCAAAAGTCCGATGGAGCCTACAAACGGTCGGTATTTCTGTTCAAAAGCTCACATCGGACTTTTGCTGTCGGAATTTTCGATCGTGTGTACAGGGCATTAGAAGACTTTCAAAAACATACTAAAACCGGTGCACATAGAATCTGATGCAGCTGTAAATAGTAATCAATCAGTTTCTAGATTTTATTGTCGAAACTTAATTGAACAACCTGAAGTTAGAAGCTGAATGGTTACTATGCAAAGCTGTACCAGATTCTGTGTGTACCAGTTTTAGTACCCAATGGGTGTAATCTTTTCAACCAATGGGAACTGCTAGGACAAACTTTATTAAAATATATTTTATTTGATAGCCAAATGTCATACAAGGCAAAATATAGATACATTGTTATTTTCCTGTAGGTTATGTTCAAGTAATAGCAAATGTACTGTGAATGTAGAGAGAAAGTAAAGCAAGAAATTGAAAAAATACAGTAGTCAAAGAGGTTATACCCGAAAATTGATATGCTGCTCAGAAATTGTAATACAACTGTAGTAGTATTACATGAGGGCAGCTCCAATCTTTAAAAAAGTTTTCTTAGCTATCTGTAAAGGTTATCAATATTGATATAGGTTCAAATCACAAAGCTTTAGAACAAGGATAAGCAACTTATGCCGTGTACACACGATCGATTTTCTCAACGGTGAAAACACCGCCGAGAAATTCGACATGAAAAACGAGGACCGGCTTGGTCCCCTACACACGGCCGGTTTTCATGACATTTTTTCTCTTGGTCGAGAAAACCGACCGTGTGTGGGCTCCCTGGCAGTGTTTCCCTATGGGAAAACTGCCGCGGAAAAAAATGCCGTGAGCATGTTCTAATTTTTCTCGTCGTGATGCTTTCAGTTTTTCTCGTCGGGAAAAATGCTGGAAAGCCCACACACGGGCGTTTTTCTCGTCAAAGAGAATTTTTTTTATTTTTCCCCGACGAGAAAAATGGTCGTGTGTACACGGCATTACTCTCAGCTACGCAACTTACTCTCTGTTATTGCTAAATCTCATTGTACACAGCAGAAAATAACTGTAAACTTTTTGAAAATAAAGATTTTTATCCTGTTGTGTACTGTGGTTCACTCATTTAAAAAAAAACTCATATCATTTGGAGTTTTTTATTTTTATTTCTGCCTTTATTAATAAGTAATTTTGTGCATGCAATGAGGAAATAATTAGGAAATGATCTCTAATTTTTTTTTACATGATTGGTGTTCTGTTCCAAGCATGTTGGTTAATTATAAAATAATGTGGGTTGTTTTGTAGAGGATAATTTATTTGTGATTTGGCTTCATGCCTGCTCCCTGCCAACTAGTTATATACAACTTAAAATCTCTTTGTCTGGCTTATTCTGCTCATTTGTCTCCTAGCCCTTAGGTACTGGCATGCTAAATCTTTCTCATTTCCAGGTTTCAGCCTCGGGAAGACAGTCCCCTGCAAAGAGCCAGGTGAATGGAAGTCCTTCCAAGTGTCCTCGTTATCTCAAAGTGAAGAACTGGGACACAAATGCTTTATTACATGACACATTACACTTGAAGGCTTCTATGGTAAGTTGAACCAGACCTCTCATATCCTATTCCCTAGGGATCAGATCAACTTTTTTCCCTACAACTACCATAACAGTGAAACAGCTGTAAAAGGGACCTAGGCTGAGAATTTTAAATAGGCCATGATAGCTCACCTCCGTGGATTAGCATGACAACCAAGCAACTTACCTTATCTGTAGCAGGTTATATGTGACAGCCTACTTGTTCTCTTTGCACAAGATTCCTTTAAAACACAGAATGATTTTAAAACAATATAGTGTAAAGTAATATATTATTCTACAAACGTAATATAATATTTTTAAACAATACAACGTTCGTTCCTATTTTGTTATTATAAGCCATGGATAAAACCATGACATTTGCTGTATTCTGATTTCAGATTTCAATGTTTCAATGTTACATAATTTTATACATACAGTCAAACAGTTTATTTATGTCACTGCCATAACCAAGAATTGGAATAATCCAGCTCTTTAGCTTAAGGGCATGTATTGAAAAAATAAAACAACATACATTCATATAACAGTATTCAGTGCGAGTACTGTGTGAGAATGAAGCTTAATAGGAACCTTGGTAACCAATCCATTTTTAGGATCTCGCTCAGATATTGCGCTGCACAAACTGTTGGCGCTATATAAATCCTGTATAATAATAATATTGTAGATCTTGGGATTAAATGCATCTGAAAGACAGTCAATTCTATCCATATTAACCAATTAGCTTCTTCCTGTTATGGTTCCAGAGCAGGTTAAAAAAGTGAATTTCTTATTGGCTGTTGTAGGTAATATAAACAGTTCATTGAGACTCTCCTTCTATGATGGACACAGGTGCATGGCTCATAATAAAGCCTCCTGTCAGTCATCTTTGGAAATATGTATTTAATTGCGGCAACTATCTACTGAGAGAATTGATGATCTCTTGAAGCATAATTAATGGTGCAGTAACAATTTACACTAAATATTAACCACTTCCATACTGGGCACTTAAACACCTTCCTGCCCAGACCAATTTTCAGCTTTCTGCGCTGTTGCACTTTGAATGACAATTGCGCGGTCATGCTACACTGTACCCAAACTCAATTTTTATCATTTTGTTCCCACAAATAGAGCTTTCTTTTGGTGGTATTTGATCACCTCTGCGATTTTTATTTTCTGCTAAAAAATAAAAAAAAGACCGAAAATGTTGAAAAAAAAAAGTTTTTTTTGGTTTCAGTTACAAAACTTTGTAAATAAGTTAGTTTTCTCCTTCACTGATGGGCACAGATGGGGCTGCACTGACGGGCATGGATAAGGCGGCATGGCTGGGCACCGATGAGGTGGCACGGATGGGCAACGATCGGGGGCACGGATGGGCAACGATCTGCGGCACGGATGGGCAACGATCGGCAGCACGGGTGGGCACAGATAGGCGGCATGGGTGGACACAGATAGGCGGCACGGGTGGGCACAGATAGGCGGCACGGGTGGGCACAGATAGGCAGCACGGGTGGGCACTGATGGGCACGGATAGGCGGCATGGATGGGCACTGATAGGTGGCACGGGTGGGCATGGGTGGGCACTGATAGGTGGCATGGGTGGGCACTGATAGGTGGCATGGGTGGGCACTGATAGGTGGCACTGTACTGTACTAATGGATGCCAATCAGTGGCAAACAATAATGCCTGCCAATCAGTGGTGCCCATTGTGGGCACTGATTGGCATCCATTGTGGCACTGATTGGCATCCATTATCCCTGGTGGTCTAGGGTGGTATACCTTATATACCTTTATGGTGTGCTTCCCTGGTGGTCTAGTGGCATCCCTGGTGGTCTAGTGGCATCCCTGGTGGTCCAGTGGGCATCCTCGGGGGGCTGTGCTGATAATCGATCAGCACAAACCCCCCCCTGTCAGAGGAGCAGCCGATCGGCTCTCCTCTACTCGCGTCTGACAGACGCAAGTGATGAAAAGCCGATGACCGGCTTTTCCTGTTTACACTGTGATCAGCCGTGATTGGACACGGCTGATCACGTGGTAAAGAGTCTCCGTCGGAGACTCTATACCTAGATCGGTGTTGTGGGGTGTCAGACTGACACCCCGCAGCAACGATCGCCGCGATGCGCGCCCCCGGGGGCGCGCAGCGGCTCAAAATCCTGAGGACGTCATATGACGTCTTGTCAGGATTTTGCAACCACTTTGCCGACGTCAATCCGCTATAGGGCGAGGGGCAAGTGGTTAAGCATCTTTTGGCCATTTACCACAATTCCTCACAATATAAACAATGTTAATATAAAAAAAACAGAATATCTATCTCACTATTTCAAGTGTGTGGGCTACATCTTCAAAATGGTAAGCTAGAACAGTGTTTCTCAACTCCAGTCCTCATGGCACCCCAACAGGTCATGTTTTCAGGATTTCCCTCAGATGAAACAGCTGTGGTAATTACTGAGGCAGTGAAACTGATCAAATCACATGTGCAAAATAATGGTAAGCCTGAAAACATGACCTGTTGGGGCGCTTTGAGGACTGGAGTTGAAAAACACTGAGCTAGAATGCTAAAATTAGACTGACCATAACACTCTTTATTGCATCTTACAGCCTACATAGCAACATATTTATACGTGTAGCCTAATGATAGAGCATATAACCATTGGTGTGATTTTTAGCCCTAGCAAATTAAACTCAGGGGCAATTGCATCTTCGAATGGAGGGTTGTCAGGGACAGTTTCTCTCAAAAGTCCTTTTATTAGATCAAAATAATGATACCATTTCTTGTAGGATTCAGGTTTTCATATACATATTTTCAATATACATATAGGTCAGCATGCTACAAGGATTCCACCTCTTTTGTTACATGTTCTTCTATATAATGGTCATTGGCACCTTAAGTGAGCATGTTGTAAATTATGGCTGTTTACAGAAAAAGGTTGGTGAGCAGCAGGGATCATCAAAAGAGATCACTGAATTTGCATTTCCCCAAAAATTTCTGGAGAATTTTGTGAAGATTTTGCCAGTTTGCCAAAATGCATTAGGGTTGATAGGGAAGGATAAATTATGGTAGATGCTGATGAATTTTGTGTATTTTAAGTGTATAATTGGCTTAAGATGCTTCTGAGGGTTTATGAAACTACTCTTTAACTATTCTGGACCTGTTCTTCTTCCAAAAAAAAAAAGTTCCTCATTAGCCACAGTGGGACAAAAAAGAAAGAAAAAGTATTTTAAAAAAAAGAAAACAATTGTACACAAATAACACTCGAACACACAAAATAAAGGGGAAAAAAACACTGTTAATTTCTAAGCAAATTTCACCTAAGAAGCTTGAAAAGATTTTAACCCTAAAAAAAAATTTAAAAATAAAATATCCTGTTAATTTAAAGCATGTTAAACCGCATAGTGCTTGTGCAGTGTCGCTATTTTGTCTGGCAGTAAAGTTAGTAATTACAATTCCTGCCAGCCCCTCTGTATTGACAAGATATACTACACAGTATTTGTGTTTTCTTTTATTTAAATCTTGCAGCTAAATACCTTTTTGCACATCACCAATGTGCAGCCACATGACTACCCGGCTGCTGTAGTCCTGTACAGGCATACCCCACTTTTAGTACACAATGGGGTTTATTTACTATCAGGCTCACTTCTGCATAGAAACCAATGAGCTTCCAGATTTTATTACCAAAGCTTAATCGAACAAGCTGGGTTTAGAAGCTCATTGGTTTCTATGCAGAAGTGAGCCTGATTTTGCACTCTCCAGCGAAAGTAAATAAACCCCATTGTGTACTTAAAAGTGGGGTATGCCTGTAGTTGTTATTACAGGGGGCTGGCAGGAATTGGAATAACTGAATTTACAACCATTTTAATTACTTTCCCCTTAGGCATCATTTTTCTAACAGCAAAGTCAGTAATTTTGTGGCTAAATCACTTTTTTTCTAAATCACCTGAAATCATATGTATTACAATATAGTAGATCAAGTGCTTGTTTTATTTAAATACAACATGGTACAAATTAGATTTACATACATTTGTATTTATGTTTTAGCCTACATCTTGTACCCCACAAATGTGTATGGGGTCAATCATGACCCCACCTCAGTATATCCGTAAGCCAGATGATATTCGCACTAAAGAGCAGCTTCTACCCCTTGCCAAGGAGTTTATTGATCAATATTATACTTCAATTAAAAGGTAAGCTGATTTTTTTTTACAAAGAATAATAAAACTAAGAAAAATACATTTAAAGTATTAACTGAAATGTGTGTTGACAATACCAAAATGTTCACGTTTATGCTTTACATAATTCTGGAATCTGAAGGGTCACCTAGACTTTTTTTCGTCCCAAGTGCCCCATTATACATTTTTATTCAAATGGACTCATTTAAATTTGGTAGTCTGAGGGTATATGTATGTTTGCTCTGTGTTATTTGCTAAAATGTGTCCATTTAGAAGGATAGGTGCAGTCTCTAGGGCTAAAACATAGAAAGAAGGGGGACTTTGAATGAACCTCCAATAGCAGACTAGTACAAAAAAAAGATCCAAATAAAATAAATTATATTTAATTACAAAATGTCATAAAATACCACCACACAGGGCATTAAAATCACATATTACATATATATGTGCATTAGAAATAGATTTGCACAGGGAGCACATAGATTAATTTTTACATCCTACATTGACACACTACACAGAGATGAGAAACAAAGTCTGCACGTTTCGTGGAGAAAGTCCACTTCTTCAGGACTCCTCTAATCTCAAATATGTAAGGTATATATCATGAACTCCTATGGATTCAGCCTGTTTAATGGGTGCCAATTCAGACGAGGGGGGTAGGCACCAAAGGGCAGTCAAAAATAGGCTCCCTTGGCTTGTGGGGCCTGGTATATATTAACTCCCACAAAACATGGATTCATCAATCCACAATGCCTCCTAGGTCCATTCAATACACAATACCAGGAATGCAGTCTCTACGACTGCCGTCCTCATGCTTTCTTTACTACTTGGTAACTAACTGAAAACTTGTGCATACCAGCTGTCAGAACATCCGATGCACATATGCATTGCTCCAGGTCAATGATATACCCAGTAGTAAACAACAGATAGGAAAGACCATGAACCTCTAAAAACAGGACAGTAATAGTAGCTCCCACACCTCAGTCATGACTGGTTCCCTTTAAGCAAGCAGTCATTTATAAAGATTCTCTTGTCACCACACGAGCCTCCCCTTTCCATTTGAAGATCTGTTATTTCATAAGATCATAGTTCACATGGGTTCTGATAGTTTGGTGGCAGGAATCTTGTAAGCCTCTTTCCCTTTTCAGAGTAAACAAGGATACTGCCTTCCGGAGGACAGACGCTGCATAATGATGGCTTTTGATTTGCTGTAAAGGCAGAAATGGGGGAATTTGGGGGTTATGCAAAACCTCCCTATGGAGAAGGGTGGTTAGTTACTACTTCCTGTGCCATTAGTTGAGTTTGGTGAATGAGGGCAGGCAGATTAGCTAAAAACTAGTGGATGTGCACTTTCAGTGAATCAGCCTGATCTGGGCCAAAACTAGAACCTTAGTTTAGTACATAAATTAACAAAAAACTATATATGGTGTATGATTGTACCTTTCTTTATTTTCTTGTATCTGGGGAACCCCTGATTACGATGTTCACATATGACCAATATATGTGGATTATGCTTCTTTGTGTAGTACAGGCCATGGCACCACTTACTCTTAGGCCCCTTTCACACTGGGGCAGTGAGTGCATTGGCGGTAAAGCGCAGCTATTTTTAGCAGCGCTTTACCGTCAATTTTGCGGAGCTATTCAGCTGCTAGCGGGGCGCTTTTACCCCAGTGTGAAAGGCGCCTTATGGAATGCAATAACCCCCCATTTTTGTTGCAGCTGTATTGTTATTCTTGTGTGTATTCTTGTGTGTATCAGCTGTACAGACCCTCTTGTATGCTTTTCCCTATTGTTACTCTTCCTATATTTTTAATTCTTCAATAAAAATTATTGAAAATAAGATGTTCACATACTATAGGCCCCAACTTCTTTGTCACACCCCTTGCTGGAGCCAAGCTTTGCCACTATTCAATAATACAGCACCACAGTTTTTACTGACTTTTAAGTGTTGGTATTCATCATGATAAATGGCAGAGGTAGTGCTTAGTAGAGATTACAAGAGTAGGAAAACACACCACAAAACAGGTGGGAATGGGGGGCTTAAAAATAAATAAAAATAGATATAAATATATAGTAATATATAATATATATTTTAGATTTGGCTCAAAGGCACACTTGGACAGACTAGAAGAAGTAAGGAAAGATATTGAAGAAACTGACACCTACCAGCTAAGAGACACTGAGCTATCATATGGAGCTAAGCATGCTTGGCGCAATGCAGCCCGCTGTGTGGGAAGAATCCAGTGGTCTAAACTACAGGTGAGACTAATCACTCTCTGCATTGCAACTTTTATACAGTTTTGAACTTTTTCCTATAAAGAATGTAAAAACAGTACTTCAGTTTTAACGTTTTTTACTTTTTACAATGTAAAACAGTACTTAAAGGATAGGTTCACCTTTTGGAACATGTTATAGGATGCAACATGCAACATGTTCCAACATCCTCCTCATCACTCCCTGAGCCCCCCTACCTGTGACATCAGGCATGGGATCCTCTCCCCCACAGCCACTGTCACATTTAAAAATTGTCAGGGCTCCGCCCACACAACCAAATCATTCTTTCAGGGCAATCTGTGAATAAATGAATTGCAAGCCCCATCTGCCACTGTGGCAATAAGACTGATCAGCACCTTTGTAGTCCATTGAGACTTCCTGCATACTTCCTGCAGCTCTGTAACTATCAATCCATACAGAAGTACAAGAAGAGAGCTGTAGCAGTATCTGCAGGAGCCTGACATTGCACTTAAGACCTACTGATCTGACCTTAATGTAGGAACCTATATGCATATGTTCTGGGAATGTCCTGTCATAGTGTCCTATTGGTAAGCTGTTTTTGAGGAAATAAATCTCAGGTTGCAAATTAATCTAATTCTTACCCCAGCCTTGGCTCTGTTGGGGATCCCTGATGACGAGCAGCGTTCACATCACTCTAAGTTGCTTATAGCTTACCTACTGTCTTATGCTAAAAAGGCAATCCTGCTTAGCTGGGTTTCTTCATCTCCGCCGACCATCTCTGGTTGGGAGAAGTTGGTGGATGAGGCACTCCCGTTATATAGGATGACGTATTTGAACAGGGGGTGTGCCTGGAAGTATGATAAGATGTGGGCATCCTGGACACTAACGTGATGTCTCCGGCTGGGTATCGGCGGGGGGTGTGGAGTGTTCTCCTGGTTTGAGGAGTTGCCTTTCGGCCCTCTCTCCCCTTGCACCTGCCGTCGATACACACCAGTTGCCGCTGCGATGGGATTGTGTACGCGCTTCCTCTGTACGGGGCCTGCTGGTCGCTCTGTTATTACATAACTTGTATTAGGTTGTTGACTGTCTGAGTCGTTGGGTAAATCAAGCTGCAGTCACAGTCACTATACATGAGTTCTTTACTGTTTGCGTCTATCTTTTTTTTTTTTCCTGTGTTCGCAATGTAATGTATGGTATTGACAATGTATAATCTGTGTTATTTTGTATGTAACATTTTTTCTGAATAAAACACCTTGTTGTTAAAAAAAAAAGACCTACTGATCTGTGTAAAAAATTATAAATGCACATTTTTACCTGCCAAACAGGCATGAGCCGAACACCCCCCTGTTCGGTTCGCACCAGAACCTGCGAACAGACAAAATGTTTGTGTGAACTTTAGAACCCTATTAAATACAATGGACTCGAACGTTCGAAATCTAAAGTGTTAATTATAAAGGCTGATATGCAAGTTATTGTCCTAAAAAGTGTTTGGGGACCCGGGTCCTGTCCCAGGGGACATGTATCAATGCAAAAAAAAGTTTTAAAAACGGACGTTTTTTCGGGAGCAGTGATTTTAATAATGCTTAAAATGAAAAAATAAAAGTGAAATATTCCTTTAAATTTCGTACCTGGGGGGTGTGTATGATATGCATGTGAAGTGGCGCATGTTTCCCGTGCTTAGAACTGTCCCTGCAAAAAATGTCATTTTTGAAAGAAAAAAAGTCATTTAAAACTGACTTGCGGCTATTAATGAATTGTCGGCTCCCGGCAATACATTCAAAAGTCATTGATAAAAATAAAAAAAAAACGTGGGGGTTCCCCAGAATTCAATTACCAGGCCCTTCAGGTCTGGAATGGATATTAAGGGGAACCCTGCCGCAAATTTAAAAAAAAATTGACGTGGGGTTCCCCCACATATCCATTCCAGGCCCTTCAGATCTGGCATGGATTTTAAGGGGAACTCCACCCCAAATTTTAAAAAAAAATGGCGTGGAGTCCCCCTAAAAATCCATACCAGACCCCTTATCCGAGCACGCAACCTGGCCGGCCGCAGGGGAAAAGGGGGGGACGAGAGAGCGGCCCCCCTCCCTCCTGAACCGTACCAGGCCACATGCCCTCAACATGGGGAGGATGTCCCCATGTTGATGGGGACAAGGGCCTCATCCCCACAACCCTTGCCCGGTGGTTGTGGGGGTCTGCGGGCGGGGGGCTTATCGGAATCTGGAAGACCCCTTTAACAAAGGGGACCCCCAGATCCTGGCCCCCCCTATGTGAATTGGTAAGGGGTACATTGTACCCCTACCATTTCACGAAGAAAGCGTAAAAAAATGTTTAAAAAAAACACACAAACACCTTGAAAAAGTCCTTTATTTAAAAAAAAAAAAAAAACATTCCAGCGGTGAAATCCAGTGTCCCGCGGCGATCCCGATGTCCAGCGCTGTCCTTTATTGGTTGTGCCTGAGCGGACCTGATGGGGAACTCCCTCTCAGTATTTTAAATGTATAGACCCGCCCCTTCTAAAGTTCCCCATCAGGTCCGCTCAGCGGACCAGATGCGGAACATGAGAAGGGGCGGGTCTATACATGTATTGCCAAAGTGAGAGCAGTTCCCCATCAGGTCCGCCCCCTCGGTATGTCGGACCCGCCTACGTCATTGGCTTGAGCGAGGAACTTCCTTCACTATGTAAATTTAAATTACACAGTGAAGGAAGTTCCCCGCTCAAGCCAATGACGTAGGCGGGTCCGACATACCGAGGGAGCGGACCTGATGGGGAACTTTAGAAGGGGCGGGTCTATACATTTAAAATACTGAGAGGGAGTTCCACATCAGGTCCGCTCAGGCACAACCAATGAAGGACAGCGCTGGACATTGGGATCGCCGCGGGACACTGGATTTCACCGCTGTTTTTTTTTTTTTTTTTAATAAAGGACTTTTTCAAGGTGTTTGTGTGTTTTTTTTTAAACATTTTTTTACGCTTTCTTCGTGAAATGGTAGGGGTACAATGTACCCCTTACCAATTCACATAGGGGGGCCGGGATCTGGGGGTCCCCTTTGTTAAAGGGGTCTTCCAGATTCCGATAAGCCCCCCGCCCGCAGACCTCCACAACCACCGGGCAAGGGTTGTGGGGATGAGGCCCTTGTCCCCATCAACATGGGGACATCCTCCCCATGTTGAGGGCATGTGGCTTGGTACGGTTCAGGAGGGAGGGGGGGCCGCTCTCTCATCCCCCCCTTTTCCCCTGCGGCCGGCCAGGTTGCGTGCTCGGATAAGGGGTCTGGTATGGATTTTTAGGGGGACTCCACGCCATTTTTTTAATATTTGGGGTGGAGTTCCCCTTAAAATCCATGCCAGATCTGAAGGGCCTGGAATGGATATTTGGGGGAACCCCACGTCAAGTTTTTTTTAAATTTGCGGCGGGGTTCCCCTTAATATCCATTCCAGACCTGAAGGGCCTGGTAATTGAATTCTGGGGAACCCCCACGCTTTTTTTTTTTTTTTTATCAATGACTTTTGTATGTATTGCCGGGAGCCGACAATTCATTAATAGCCGCAAGTCAGTTTTAAAAGACTTTTTATCTTTCAAAAATGACATTTTTTGCAGGGACAGTTCTAAGCACGGGAAACATGCGCCACTTTACATGCATATCATACACACCCCCCAGGTACGAAATTTAAAGGAATATTTCACTTTTATTTTTTCATTTTAAGCATTATTAAAATCACTGCTCCCGAAAAAACGGCCGTTTTTAAAACTTCTTTTTGCATTGATACATGTCCCCTGGGGCAGGACCCGGGTCCCCAAACACTTTTTAGGACAATAACTTGCATATAAGCCTTTATAATTAGCACTTTAGATTTCTCCCATAGATTTTTCGAATTTGCCGTGAACACCCCAATTTGTTCGCTGTTCGGTGAACGGGCGAACAGGCAATGTTCGAGTCGAACATGAGTTCGACTCGAACTCGAAGCTCATCCCTACTGCCAAAGCATGTGCATTTTTTTTTCTGCTAACAAAGGTGAACTTTAAAGGCATAGAACATTTTTAATGTTTTAACTAGCTATTAGCGTAGTTATATTCCCTGTGTTTTTTGTTTGCCTTACCTTCTAATGCTCATGTGTTGTGGCTGCAGTTTGTATTGTAATGGCTGATCAATTGCCCTATGTTAATGTATTAATTCCCCTAGCTTGTCCTAGCTATTCACTAAACGGACAGTTCTGGGTCATGCATTATCCAATCCGTGCCTTGCCATTTACTGCATCACAAATATGGGCATGCTAATGTAATGAAACACATCTCTTTCATCATTGTGAGCTCTCTATTAACTGCTCTGCCTGATGGTGCCTGTTTCAGATATAATTACTATTTAGCTATCCACTGCAGAGCATAAGACTGCAAGACCCAGAGATTGTGGAATATGTCGTTTCTTTACAGTAAATTATATTTCTTGGACTACAGAGGTTATGCATTAACCTATGCAATGCCATGCCATGCCATGCCATACCATATGCCTCATATTTGAATACAAACAGAAACTTTTGACACAACAATGTGAAAATTTACTCTACTATACATTGTGCATACAGGGCAACAAATGACACAATGAAACTACATGATCCAAGCATACAAGATGCTGGTAGTAAGGTTTATAATGCATTAAACATCACTTCTTCAGTCTATATGCACGTATAGCAATTATGTAGTAAGACTATAAAGGCCTTATCTACTAAAGAGCTGTTATTTTAAAATGCACCTGTACCCAGACTATTTACATGTTTACAACCTATTTGGACATCTTATTTGTATCCTTATTACTTCTGATCATTTTATAGAGTGTTCATCGAGCTTGATATTATTGTATTGTGCCTATATGTCTTAAACTTTGAATAAACATATTTCAAAAGACAAAAAAACCTTGTTCACATTTTATCCCTATATGTACTTTCATTGGGAAATTTGTATTCACTTCCAATGACTGGAGGTCAGGAATTGTGTGAAAATCTCCCAAACACACAGACAGTCATAACAATTAGTGTGTAAAATAATTGGAGTGCCAAAGTGTTGGATCAGTCCAACAATCAGTTTGAATTGTGATTGTTTTTTATTTAAAGACAATAGCCAATGCATTGCGGAGGTTACAGGAATCCTCTAAAGCCGCGTACACACGATCGGTTTTACCGATGAAAACAGTCCGATGGATTTTTTTCATCGGACAAACCAATCGTGTATGGGCCCCATCTGTCTTTTTTCCATCAGTGTCAAAAAATAGAACATGTTTTAAAATTTTCCGATGGATAAAAAACCGATAGCAAATTCTGATCGTCTATGGGCAAGTCCATCGGTTAAAAAACCCACGCATGCTCAGAATCAAGTCGACGCATGCTCGGAAGCATTGAACTTAATTTTTCTCGGCTCATCGGAGTGTTTTACGTCACCGCGTTTGGAATGGTCGGTTTTTTGACTGATGGTGTGTAGGCAAGACTGATGGAAGTCAGCTTCATTGGTTTTCCGATGGAAAAATCCATCGGTTTAAAAACCATAGGAAATCCGATCGTGTGTACAGGGTTTAATGCTTCTAATTCTGTGTTGAATAAATAATAGGAAGTGAGAGATTGGGAAACAGTTTAGGTGAAACGAACACTTGCTTCATCTAAGCTGTTTCCTGAGCTAACTCTAGCTATTTATCATTCAACAATCATTAGAAGCCCTAAGAAAGAGGATTGATGTAACAACCAAAACACGGTTATTGACTTTAAAGTAAAGAAGTATTTTTCTGCACCTGATTATTTAACTCATTCATTCATTGGGTATTCTGATATTTTCTATACCTCAAGTGTTTACTCAGTGTTCCCCAGTGGTTGGTGGCTACCTAAGCAGCAGCCTATTTACTATACTTGCATCACAAGAATGGCTCCTCACCATTCCCTGCTATATGCAAAAGTAATAAAGAAACCTTGTCTGGAGTTTAGGAAAGCAGGATTTTGTAGGAACAATAACTAGTTGATGTACACCATATCAGAAAAACCACGCTCCGATCCATTATAATTTTAATAAACTCTATAGAGGATGATATATAGGGAATTCTGTACTTATTAAACATATCTATAGACATGAAACAAAGCAGAAATCTGTATTGTTAAAAAGACCTGTTGTAACATGGAGAGGACTCAAGTTGTATTAGGGGTACACACTAATTTTTTTTTCCTTGCATTATTCCCAGGTCTTTGATGCTCGAGACTGCACCACTGCCCATGGAATGTTCAATTATATCTGCAACCACGTCAAATATGCCACCAACAAAGGCAACCTCAGGCAAGAACATTCAGTATTCACAGACGATGACCAAGCATCCCTATTTAATGATAATCAAATATTTATGTACCACACATTTAAGACAATATATGATATCCTGCATCATATGTCATAATGATAGCTTATACCTTGTATTTTCACAGATCAGCAATCACTATCTTCCCTCAAAGGACCGATGGAAAACATGATTTCAGGGTCTGGAATACTCAGCTCATTCGTTATGCAGGATACAAACAACCTGATGGCTCTGTGCTGGGTGACCCTGCTAATGTGGAATTAACTGAGGTAACCTTATATTTAATATTGACTGTAAAGGATGTCATTGGAAATATGACATTCTCAATGGACCACTAAACATCATGGATTCATTTTATCACTGGTGAACATGCAATCATTTTTGGATATTACCAGATCTGAACCACACTCCATATAAATGCATTGTAGGAACACAACTGTTAGTTGTAAGTGCTCTGCTTCCTCTCATTCATGCTTAGTACAAATATTAGTCATACAGGCATACCCCACTTTTAAGTACACAATGGGTTTTATTTACTAAAGCTGGAAAGCCCAAAATCAGGCTCACTTCTGCATAGAAACCAATGAGCTTCTAACCCCAGCTTGTTCAATTAAGCCTGGTAATAAAACCTGGAAGCTCATTGGTTTTTATGCAGAAGTGAGACAGATTTTGCGCTTTCCAGCTTTAGTAAATAAAACCCATTGTGTACTTAAAAGTGGGGTATGCCTGTATTGTACTGGGAGCTTCTCAGTTTCATGATAATATTATCACAATCATTCATCACAGACACATGCAGTACACTTGGTAACTGTTAGTAATCACTTTTATTATGGTAGAGAGTAGACACATCACTTACATAAGGACTGTTATTTCAAAGCCATTGTTTCTATGTTTTGGGGACTCGTTAATGACTGGCATGGTACCACTGGATTGGCGCATGGCGGTGCCTGTGTTTAAAAAGTGATCTTTTTACTTGAGAGTTTGTTTACTTTTATACTTGAGAGTTTAAAGTGATATTTGTTTTTGTTTTTTTAAATAACAAATGTGTTATACTCACCTGCTCTGCACAATGGTTTTGCACAGAGCAGCCTCGATCCTTTTCTGGATCCCCCAGCGAGCCATACCGTGTGCGCCTATTGACACACACAGTGTGGCTTGGCCCTACCCCCCCCCCCTCCGTTGTCACTGGAGTGATTGATAGCAGCGAGAACCAATGGGTCCTGCTGCTCTCACTTAGTCCAGTGAGGAGGGAGAGAAAGAGCAGCGCCGCTGCTCTCGGGCACAGCACTGGACAGAGATAAGGCTCAGGTAAGTATGTGGCTGGGGGGGGGGGGGGAGCTACACCACGAAGGTCTTAAACCCTAATGCAGAGAATGTATTAAGGTAAAAAAAACTTTAGTCTCTACAAACACTGTAATAAAAGACCACATAGAACAGTTTTTGCTAGAAAGCAATATTGTTACCCCTCCCACACAGAATATACATATATACACCCTTCACGGAAGTGGGTTTTCTTCCATGGGGCCACGTATATGTGCCACTGTGTTTTTACTAAGAGTGCACTGCACAGCGTGCTCCGACTACAGTAACCAAACTCTCACCAAGAGCTCCAGGTCTCCTACTAGTGATCGGGAATGGAAAGGCCTGGTTTCTGATCACCTGATTGCTGTAATAGCTTCTGATTGGGGCTATCACAGTAATCAGTCAATGTGTAGCTCACACCTGATTTTTTCTCCTCTTGAATTGAAAAAAGATATTGTGTATCTTTTTCTCCCTGCTAGAGGAAAAAAGTGTAGACAAAAACAAGTGTGTGTAAAAATAATAATAATAATAAATAAAGATAAAAATGGCTAGATCAGGGTTTGATCTAGGTCAGTGTCAGAATTAGGGTGAAGATTAGGGTCATTTGTCCTTAAAAAACAAGGTACAATTCACCTGGATACACTGAGCAGTTGTGATGATGTGTACAGTTGTACTAACAAATGACAAAGTTTCAGGCGTTGAGATGTGCTTTGCCTTCCGTCGTGAAGGAGTTGAGCATGAAACAACATGGATTCATGAATGACCTAAGTTGTCTTTTTATGAAAAAGTAAGAAAAAATGTAGACAAAGGAATGGCTGTGGATTTAGTATGCTTGGATTTTGTAAAAGCATTTGACACAGCTCCCCACACACAGCTAATGTGTAAGTTAAAGTCTACAGGCTTAGAAAATTCAGTTTGTAAATGGATAGAAAAAATGGCTAAAAGACCGTATTCAGAGAGTAGTGATTATTCATTCTCTAAATGGTCTGAGGTTATTAGTGGTGTACCTCAAGGTTCAGTTTTGGGACCCTTACTTTTTAACCTATTTATAAATGATATAGAGTTTGGAATTAAATGACCATTTCACTATTTGCAAATGACACCAATATATACAGTGCAATTATGTTCTTACAGGATGTCTCCAACTTACAAGCAAACTTCAATGCAGTATTTAATTTAAAAAACACAGTACTGTATGTGCCAAAAGAGGTTTACTGTTAATAAATGTAAAGTTGTTCACTTGGGGACTAAAACCATGCATGCATCATACATACTATCCAAAAACAGCTCGGAAAGTCAGCGGTAGAGTAGGATCTGGGTGTTCTGGTAGGCCATAGACTTAATAAGAGCTTGCAATGCCAAGCTGCAGTTTCTAAAACTAGCAAAATACTTTATTGTATTTAATTAGGTATAGACTCCAGAGAGAGAGATCATTTTGCCCCAGTGCAAAATCATTAGTAAGGCCTCATCTGGAATATGCAGTTCAGTTTTGAGCACCAGTTTACAAAAAGGATATCGGAGAACTGGAGAAAGTACAGAGAAGGGCAAACAAACTGATAAGAGGCATGGAGGAGCTCAGCTATGAGGATAGATTAGCTCAACTAAATAGTTACATAGTTACATAGTAGGTGAGGTTGAAAAAAGACACAAGTCCATCAAGTCCGACCTATGTGTGTGATTATATGTCAGTATTACATTGTATATCCCTGTATGTTGTGGTCGTTCAGGTGCTTATCTAATCGTTCTTTGAAACTATCAATGCTCCTTGCTGAAACCACTGTCTGTGGAAGGGAATTCCATATCTTTACCGCTCTTACATTAAAGAACCCTCTATGCAGTTTAGGGTTAAACCTTTTTTCTTCTAATTTTAATGAGTGGCCACGTGTTTTATTAAACTCCCCTTCGCAGAAAAGTTTTATCCCTATTGTGGGGTCACCAGTACAGTATTTGTAAATTGAAATCATATCCCCTCTCAAGCGTCTCTTCTCCAGAATCCCTTTATTAGTTTTGTTGCCATTCTTTATGCTCTCTCCATTTCCAGTACATCCTTTCTGAGGACTGGTGCCCAGAACTGGACAGCATACTCCAGGTGTGGCCAGACCAGAGTTTTGTAGAGCGGGAGAATTATCATTTTATCCCTGGAGTTAATCCCCTTTTTAACCACTTCAGCCCCGGATGATTTGGCAGCTCAATGACCAGGCCATTGTTTGCAGTACGGCACTGCGTCGCTTTAACTGACAATTGCGTGGTCATGCGACACTGTATCCAAACAAAATTGACGTACTTTTTTTTCCAGAAATAGAGCTTTCTTTTGGTGGTATTTGATCATCTCTGCGGTTTTTATTTTTTGCGCTATAAACAAAGAAATACAGACAATTTTGAAAAAAACACAATATTTTGTACTTTTTGCTATAACAAATATCCCCATTTTTTTTTTAAAAAAAGCTAGCTTTTGCCTCAATTTAGGCCGATATGTTCTCTTCTACATATTTTTGGTAATAAAAATCGCAATAAGCGTATATTGATTGGTTTGCGCAAAAGTTGTGTCTAAAAAATAGGGGAAAGCTTTATGGAATTTTTATTATTATTATTTTTTTTTACAAGTAATGGCGGTGATCAGCGATTTTTATCGGGACTGCAACATTATGGAGGACAGATCGGACACTTTTGTCAAATTTTTGGGACCATTGACATTTATAGAGCGATCAGTGCTATAAAAAAAGGAATGATTACTGTGTAAATGTCACTGGCAGGGAAGGGGTTAAAAGTAGGACGATCAAGGGGTTAACTGTGTTACCTAGGGAGTGATTCCAACTGTGGGGGATGGAACTGTCTGGGGGAGGAGAGCGATCTGTTGTTCATACTTAGTATGAACAACAGATCACTCTCCTCACCCCTGACAGGAAGGAGATCTGTCTGTTTACATTGACAGATCTCTGTTCTGTCTCTGTGTGGAGCAACCGCAGGTGCCCAGCGGTCATCGCGACTGCCGGGCACGTGCATCGGCTCTGACGTCGGGCCGCGGGCGTGTGCTCGTGCCCACTAGTGGTCAAAAGGCAAACCGGCATACAGCTACGTTGGTTCGCCCAGGGGAGCCAACCTGCCGCAGTATAACTGTGGCGGCTGGTCGGGAAGGGGTTATTGCATGCCAATATTCTGTTTGCTTTTTTTGCAGCAGCTTGGCATTGTATGCCATTGCTGAGCCTATAATCTACTAGGACCTCCAGGTCCTTTTCTATCCTAGATCCCCCCAGAGGTTCTCCCCCCAGTGTGTAGATTGCATTCATATTTTTGCCACCCAAATGCATTATTTTACATTTTTACATATTAAACCTCATTTGCCATGTAGTTGCCCACCCCATTAAATGTATTCTCAATTGAGGAGGGGAGATTAAGAGGGGATATGACAAATATGTATAAATACACAAGTGATCCATATAGTGAACTTGGTTTAGAGTTATTCACTTTCAGATCATTATAGAGGACAAGGGGGAACTCTTTATGTCTGGAGGAAAAAAAATTTTGCCTCCACATTCGGAAAGGCTTTTTGACAGTAAGAGCTGTGAAAATGTGGAATAGACTCACTCCAGAACTAGTTCTGGCCAGCTCAGTAGATTGTTTTAATATACCTGGATTTAAACATTTATGCCTCATGCCCACGGATGTTTTTACAGCTGCGTTTTTGAGCATTTTTTACAGCTTAAAAACGCCTGTCCATGTTAGTCTATAGCTTCATGCCCACCTAGGCGTTTTTGAGCTGCAAATAGCATAGGCGTTTTTAAGCTGTAAAAAAAAACCCAGGACCAGTGCGTTCCCCGGCGTCGGTGTTAGGCATAAAAAAAGTGAAGCGTTAAAAAACGTGCAAAAACATGCAAAAACGCAATAACATGGACAAGCGTTTTTAAGCTGTAATAAACGCTCAAAAGCGTGGCTGTAAAAATGTCCGTGGGCATGAGGCCTTATAGGTAATAACACTAGGGATTGTTGATCCAAAGAATATCCAAATGCCTCTTGGGGGGTCAGGAATTTTTTGCCTTTCTATAAATCAACTGTGGTTATAGGATTGTGTATATGGGGGTTTCTATTTGTTTATTTTTTCTATTGATTAAACTGTGGTAGATGGACTAATGTCCTTTTTTTAACCTGACTAACTACCGTATTTATCGGCGTATAACACGCACAGGCGTATAACACGCACCCTAACTTTAAGAGGGAGGTTTCAGGAAGAAAACTTTCCACAGCCCCCTGCGTATAACACGCACGCACAGTTTACCCTCTATTTTCAGGGTAAAAAAGTGAGTGTTATATGCCAATAAATACAGTATATCGCCATGTAACTTCATATACACAGGCAAACAGGATTATTTTAGATTGAATGTCATGCTAATGACAGAGGAACAGTTAGGGAGCAAAAAACAGAAAGTTATGAGGATAGAGTTAAGAGATTCAACAACAGCCCTGTGCAATGAAGAATTTTTAATGGAAAGTTTCCTTGAAAAGTTACTTTTTAGCAACAAGTACCAACTGTATTTTGTTCTATTTTCAAAACCTTTCACTCCAGTGTAAGCAGAATGTTACATGCACACATTTATTTGTCATTTTTCCAGGGTTCAATGACAGAAATATTTCTCTAGCAACAATACTTTTCAGCATGTCAGTCAGACTCTCAGTCTCCCACATGTTGTCACCTCTATATATATTCAAAGTGCCCTTAGTTTACCATTGTTAACTGAAAATACAGACTGTGCTGTTTTTTGTTTTTGCCAAAGTAAAGCATTTTATTCCACATGCGTTTAAACAGAACTTTACAACGCATGCTAAACCAATCACTGAACACTATATTAACAATAATCCAACATTGATGACCAGAAAACATGAATGTTAACCAGTTTAATTAAATTCAAAATAATGTATAAAGAAAATGAAAAAGATCAATTTTTTATCGAAAAGCAAAAATGCCCCCAAAATGAATGCTCTATTTTGAATAAAAACAATTCTAATCATTCATGGGATATGTTTCTGTACAGACAGCAGAACTAAGGTGTTCCCGAATTAAAACTGAATCTAGGTCTTACTGATTATATTCCTTAAAAAAATAGAGAGCTGAACAAAAAAAATTTAAAAGAGAAGTATGCCCAAAGCTTTTTTGGTCATACCTCTGTTCTGGGTCACAGAAGTGCACATACTTTTGCACTCCTGTAACCCAGAATCAACCGACAGGGGGCTTTAGCCACTCCAGGCTCTGGGAGGATCTGGACTATATTGTCAGGATCCACCCAGCTGACTGATTGATAGCTGGTAGATAGATAGGTGCTCCCACCACCTCCCCAGCCGCCACTCCACTGAGCACTGGAGGGGCAGAACAGAAAACTGAGTGATCAGCAATCATGTGATCACTCAGACTTAGTGCTGGCAAGGGACCGCTGCAGCATCAGACTGATACTGCAGCAAAGAGTTGAGTATGCATGTTTTATTTTTTGCACACTCCACCCTTCTCCTTTGCATGCTGTGAAAATTTGCACAGGTAAAGAGTAATAATAATAATATCATAATTTACAAGATAAGCCAGATAGCGCCGCTCCAAGCCTCCTATGTACAACCTCTCGGCTCAGCTTCCACGCTAGGTGCTGGTCCCAGAAAAGAGCATGTCCTGCTTCACACAAATGCTAAAGTAAAACAAAACCCAACTGTTTATTCTAAACCACTGACTCTTGCACAGTTCCTGCTCTTGGCCAGGCCTCTCTCACCTGGATTGGGTTTAATTGTAGAGATAATAAATTACAAGGCATTGCAACAAAAAGCTATCACAGTGGGGACATTTACTAAAACTGGAGCACTCACAATCTGGTTCAGCTGTGCATGGTAGCCAATCAGCTTTTAAATTCAGCTTGTTCAATTAAGCTTTGATAATGAGCCCAGGTTCACGCTGTAGCGACTCGCACGATTTTAAAATGGCAATGCAGTCCGACTTCGGGGGGATTTGACAGACATCTGTGCGGGTTCCTGCACAGATGTCTATTCAAATCGCCCCCCGAAGTTGCAAAAAGTAGTACAGGAACTACTTTTGGAAATTGGCTGGTGCCATTGCTGCCGATTTGGCATGCGATTTGACATGCCAAATCGGCCCAATACGAACGTGGGCTAAAACCTGAAAGCTGATTGGTTTCTATGCAGAGCTGCGACAGATTTTGCACACTGCAGTTTTAGTAAATCTCCCCCACTGTGCCCTGTGCAATTGTGTAATAACTAAATCATTAGCATTCTCAAAGTTTGTGTTCTTAGTGGAATGTAATTACTGAAAAATTATAAAAATTATAAACGCAAAAAAATTATAGCAAAATTATAAACCTAACACTTTTGTGTTTGCCCCTATTTATCATGAGTTGAACTCAAAGATCTACGACTTTTTCAATGTACACAAAAGGCCTATTTCTCTCAAATATTGTTCACAAATCCGTATAAATCTGCGTTAGTGAGCACTTCTCTTTTGCCGAGATAATCCATCCACCTCACAGGTGTGGCATATCAAGATGCTGATTAGACACCATGATTATTGCACAGGTGTGGCTTAGGCTGCCCACAATAAAATGGCACTCTAAAATGTGCAGTTTTAATGTATTGGGGGGGGGGTCTGGGGGGTTCGAAAATCAGTCAGTATCTGGTGTGACCACCATTTGCCTCACACAGTGCAGCACATCTTCTTTGCATAGAGTTGATCAGGTTGTTGACTGTGGCCTGTGGAATGTTGGTCCATTCCTCTTCAATGGCCGTGCGAAGTTGCTGGATACTGTCAGGAACTGGAACACGCAGTTGTATACGCCGATCCAGAGCATCCCAAACATGCTCAATGGGTGACATGTCCGGTGATTATGCTGGCCATGCAAGAACTGGATGTTTTCAGCTTGCAGGAATTGTGTACAGATCCTTGCAACATGGGGCCGTGCATTATCATGCTACAACATGAGGTGATGGTCGTGGATGAATGACACAACAATGGGCCTCAGGATCTCATCACGGTATCTCTGTGCATTCAAAATGCCATCAATAAAAGGCACTTGTGTTCGTTGTTCATAGCATACGCCTGCCCATACCATAACCCCACCGCCACGATCCAAAACGTTGACATCAGCAAACCACTCACCCACACAACGCCATACACGCTGTCTGCCATCTGTCCTGTACAGTGAAAAGTGTGATTCATCCGTGAAGAGAACACCTCTCCAAAGTGCCAGTTGCCATTAAATGTGAGCATTTGCCCACTCAAGTCGGTTACGACAATGAACTGCAGTCAGGTCGAGACCCCGATGAGGACGACAAGCATGCAGGTGAGCTTCCCTGAGACAGTTTCTGACAGTTTGTGCAGAAATTCTTTGGTTATGCAAACAGATTGTTGCAGCAGCTGTCCGGGTGGCTTTTCTCAGACAATCTTGGAGGTGAAGATGCTGGATGTGAGGCCGGTTTTATGTACTGCCAAATTCTCTGAAACGCCTTTGGAGACAGCTTATTGTAGAGAAATGAACATTCAATTCAAGGGCAACAGCTCTGGTGGACATTCCTGCAGTCAGCATGCCAATTGCACGCTCCTTCAAAACTTGGGACATCTGTGGCATTGTGCTGTGTAATAAAACTGCACATTTTAGAGTGGCCTTTTATTGTGACCAGCCTAAGGCACACCTGTGCAATAAACATGCTGTCTAATCAGCATCTTGATATGCCACACCTGTGAGGTGGATGGATTATCTTGGCAAAGGAGAAGTGCTCACTAACACAGATTAAGCCCTTGTTCACACTGATGCGATTTGACATGTCAAATCGCATGTCAAATCGGCGATATTTGCCGCAAATTGCCGGCAATGGCACCGTCCTAATCGGTGCGACGCCGCATCTGCGGCGCTGCACCGATTTCAAAAAGTCGTTTCTGTACTACTTTTTGCGATTTCGGGCCGCGATTTACATTGACATCTGTGCAGAAACCTGCACAGATGTCCCTGTAATCGCGGCCGAAATCGGGACTGACAGGCAGGAGTGAAATCGTGCGAGTTCAGCTGAACTCACACGGCTTCACTCCCACAGCCCCAGTGTGAACCTGGGCTTAGACAGATTTGTGAACAATATTTGAGAGAAATAGGCCTTTTGTGTACATAGAAAAAGTCATAGCTCTTTGAGTTCAGCTCATGATAAATAGGGGCAAACACAAAAGTGTTGCGTTTATAATTTTGCTCAGTGTAGTACATTCAAGACAGACAATTGAATACATGATGAATTAAACTAATAAACGCATATAATCACATGAGGCATACATGTGGAAGCAAAAATGATAATAGGGGAAAAAAATATCTAAATTAAAAAGGAAGAAAGAGAGAGAGAGAGTGCGCTAGATGCCATAAATCATTTAATTGTTTTAATCCAGAGAGGGAATTTATTTTGGGAAAATATTACGGTAATTGACATACATTAGTTGTAAATACATTTTATTGTATGTGTGTTTATACAACTGTATGAGTTTAATAAACTTGCTTTTTTTACAATTTGAAACAAGGCTCCCATTGACCTGCATTCTGTCAAAAGTGGTACAGCTGTTTCTCTCTTTGTTTGGGTGTATCTGATTCACACATATATCATTTGACTTTAGACAGATCACAATGACAAATAATATTTCATACAGTCATCATGTTTTGTTTATACAGTCATTTATAAGCTATAGCTTATTAATAATAACGGAAAAAAAATAGAGTCATTTTACTGATTACATATTTTTGAGTTAGTATTGCAGCGTTATATAAGTACACTGCAATACAAATTACTCTAAGAATATTATTATTATTTTTTTTCATGTGGCTTTGACAGTTTTACAATCTTTATTTTGTTTTTATATGTTTTTGTTATTTTATTAAATGTAGAAAATTGTAACTCCTCTGTATCTGTTAATAATTGTTGACTGTGCTGACTCACTCAGGTTGATTTATTAAAGGACTAGACAATATTCACTTATGTACTTTATTATAAAGTCAAACTGTGTTCACTTTAGTCATCCAATTACGAGTACGGCAATATTTTCCTGCACATAATCGGGTATTGAAGTGAATGTTTCTCCAAGCCTAATCAACTTTCCCTAATCCTTAAGTAAATTAGCTGCATAGACTTGCAATGGGAGCAGTAAAACACAACAATCATTTAACAGGAAGCAGAACCATGAGATGCAAGCAGCAAATATGGCTGCCCCATGTACATATAAGTACAAACAGGGCGTAGCAAAAAAAAAATGTAAACATATTAATAAGATAAGCTGTAGAATGTAATGATATTTTCGACTAATCAGAAAGTGTTCTAAGGTTCTCCATGGTATTGCTTCTGCAATCATAGTACTGTTATGGTCACACTTCATTCACTTTAATACTCCACTACATTTTGATCCTTTGTTTTTCAGCCATTACATCATCATCGGCCTATCTGCCTGGTGTAAGATGTCATTACTAATAGACTGTTTCTAATGTTTGAGCAGGAATATAGGTATAGTCCTCCATAGACACAAAGGATATAAATCCACTTTATGTCCACCCAATGCCTTTGCAAACCCAGAAATTATCTTGTACAAGTGGCAGTGACATCATCACTTGTGTTGTACATAGCCTGTGCAGAAATCGGAGTTGTGAGAGGGACCCAGCAGGCTCCACCTACTACAGGCTACCTGCAGAAAACTACGAGAGTGGGCGGCGACAAGACCTGAGACTCTGCACAGGGATAGAGAGAGGCAGTGACCGGTCTTTAGTACAGGAGGATCCTACACAGAAGCAAGGTTTCACATTGGATTACTGCAGAGTAGAAGACTGTGCCTGCTCACAGTCTTCTGCAGAATATACACTGACCTGCACACGTGCAGCTCAGTTTACATTCCGACACAGTGCCTGTGTTTCAAGATGACTGCACTCCCACACACCCCAGTCAATCAAATCAAGGGCAAAGCCCTGCACCCAAAAGAAGCTGCCTCCTATGTAACTCTAAACAGGTAACCTGTAAAGGTTTTTTAAGCATCACCTATGGAGATTTTTAAGTACCCTAGTTTGTCGCCATTCCACGAGCGTGCACAGTTTTAAAGTGTGACATGTTAGGTATCTATTTACTCAGCGTATCATCATCTTTTACATTATACAAAAAAAAATTGGGACATAAAAAAATTGCAACAATTTTATTCCCTAAGGTCTCTGCTAAAAAAAAAAATGTATAATGTTTGGGGATTATAAGTAATTTTCTAGCAAAAAATACTAATTGAATCTTGTAAACAAAAAGTGCTAGAAAAAGCCTGGTTGGCAAGTGGTTAAAAAACACTACCACATGAATGTCAGTGATTTTAGATTTTATAAAAACAAGTTCAAACCCCCAGATCAATATTTGCTTTCAGGAAGATGGAGTGTTAATGTGAATAGGCATAACAGACTTACACGAGAAAAAACGTTTTGCTTTCTCAATGATGAATTGTTGTTCCTTATTACATTTTTTAACAGATCTGTATTCAGCAAGGCTGGAAAGCTCCACGAGGCCGTTTTGATGTCCTTCCTCTTGTACTCCAGGCAGATGGCAATGACCCTGAGCTTTTTGAGATCCCCCCAGAACTGATAATGGAAGTCCAGATACGGCACCCAAAGTATGATAGCAGACCTTGAATTTAGACTCACTTTGTGTCATTAGCAAATTGAACTGTTATTATGATACATTTCATAGGTGTAATCAACAATATATGTGGAGAATATACACATTAGTATTAACTAGAAGAATATTACAAGTGACCTGGGCATCATAGAACCAAGTGCTGTTTATTTAAGGAATAGATCATTTACATTGTTCTATATGCACAAATTTTATTTGTATGTCATTTATATCATTCACACTTTTTCTTTCTTTGTTAAATGTTGAGACTTTATTTTCTTTTGGTAATTCAAAATCTGATCACGCTTATATCTTTACCGTTAAGGTGTTATTATAAGTTAAATCTGTCAAGATATGAGTACTCTAGATGTGAAATGCAGAAGATAAATATTCACTATAATGCTGACTTTTGTATTTGTGGTGTTTGACCCCAAAATTTTTTTTTATTTATTCTTTCAGGTTTGAATGGTTTAAGGAGTTGGACCTGAAATGGTATGGATTGCCTGCTGTATCCAGTTTACTGCTAGAGGTTGGAGGATTGGAGTTTACTGCATGTCCTTTCAGTGGATGGTACATGGGCACTGAAATTGGAGTTCGAGATTACTGTGACAATTCCCGCTATAACATAATGGAGGTACTGTGGCCTGGTAAAGAGCTCCACCTTTTGGCAGCAATAGATAACTGATCACGCTTACTGAATATTTGTATATATCAAAAGGACATATTAATCAATAGATTGTGCACAATATTTTACTAAAATTTACATTTCAATGGCTTCATGGGTAAAACAGTTACTTCAGATGTTTGTAATTTTTTTCTTTCTTGGAATGGTGAGAAATAGATTTTTAGGTTTATAGCAGTCTTTTTCCTTGTACTTTGCTAAAAAAAAAAAAATTAGGAGGTAAGGAGTGCTTTAGAATTTTTCTAGATTAACATGAGCCACCTTTAAGCAGCAACATGTCACTATAATGAGGAGCCAGTGGCTGTCTTTCCCTTACAAACTTTGCAGACGCACTGTTAGCTTGTTTCTTCTAAAGCCCCGTACACACGGTCAGACTTTTGGCCAACAAACTTCATTTTGAGCAAGTTGGACCAACAATCCGACCGTGTGTACGCTCCATCGGACAAACTTTTTTTGCTTTTTTCTTGTTTTCATCAGACAAAAGTTGGGTCTGCAAACGGACAAACTTTTGCCCAACAAAAGTCCGATGGAGCAAAGTCCGACCGTGTGTACAGAAAACCATTGGACTTTTGTCCGATGGACAAAACAAATAATGTTAAAATCAACCAACAATAGCAGAAGTTGACCAAAGGGTGGCGGTAAAGAGCAGAAAAGAGCAGAAAAACCACGTGATGTTGCAAAAAGTTTTGAGAAAGTTTGCAGAAAAGTCCGAGCGTGTGTATGCTATGGGTGTTCCCGACCAACTCCGTTCGGACAAAAAACCACGGAAAAGTCAGATGGAAGTCCGAGCGTGTGTATGGGGCTTTATACAGAGATCAAGTATGCCCTCTCCATAACATATAGCTTCCTGCAGCTCCCAAGATTCCCCTTACTATGTATGTTGCTTGTAGGACTGTATTTGTATGATTGTATTTCATATACTGTGTGAATTGGTTATCTGTATGTATGAAAATGCAGTCAGCATAATTTCTGAACAAGTGCTGAATCAGTTAAACATAGAAAAGTGACAGAAGTGCAGAAAAGTGACCAAGTAGTTAATCGAGTCTGCCTTTTTTGTTGTTTTTCCTTTGTTTGTTTTTTTTGTTTTTTATACATGGTTTGTAATTTATTTATTTATTGTTAACTTTATTGTCTGACTGTAGATCTATGTTTGTCCCAAGCATGTTTGAAGCCACTTGCTGTTGACTGACTCACTACCTCTGCTGGAAGTTTATTCCAAGCACCAACTACCCTTTTAGTAAAATATTACTCTCTAAGATTAGTTAGTTTGAGGCCATGTCCCCATTATATTGTTTTTAGTAAGTCTTAGCAGACCCAGAAACCTGCAATAAGATGAGGCCACAGCTAATGATTTGAAACAGCCTGCTCCAACCCCATTTTTACTGTTGTCATGTAAAAAAAAAAAAAAAAAAAAAACTATATTATTAGAGACTTGTGATTTACAGAGGTTACCAGAGAATGATCAAGGTACAGAAAGACTTCTATAGACCACCCACATTACAAAGAGACTGTCCATATTACCCACTTCCCTACTGTGCACGAAAACCCCCTTCCTGCCCAAGCCATTTTTCAGCTTTCAGCGCTGTCACACTTTGAATGACAATTGCGCGGTCGTGCGACGTGGCTCCCAAACGAAATTTGCGTCATTTTTTTTCCACAAATAGAGCTTTCTTTTGGTGGTATTTGATCACCTCTGCGGTTTTTATTTTTTGCGCTATAAACAAAAGAAAAGCGTCCAGTTTGGAAAAAAACACTATTTTTTACTTTTTGCTATAATAAATACCCATTTTTTTTTTTTTATAACATTTTCCTCAGTTTAGGCCGATACGTATTCTTCTACATATTTTCGGTAAAAAAAAAAATTGCAATAAGCGCGTATTGATTGGTTTGCGCAAAAGTTATAGCGTGTACAAAATAGGGGATAGATTTATAGCATTTTTATTTTTTTATTAGTAATGGCGGCGATCTGCAATTTTTTATTGTGACTGCTATAATACGGCGGACACATCGGACACTTTTGACACATTTTTGGGACCATTCACGTTTATACAGCGATCCCTGCTATAAAAATGCATTGATTACTGTATAAATTGATTGGCAGGGAAGGGGTTAACCACTAGGGGGCGGGAAGGGGTTAAATATGTTCCCTCAATGTGTTCTTACTGTGGAGAGAGGGGACTGACTGGGGGAGGTGACCGATGGTTGTCCCTATGTACAAGGGACACACCATCGGTCCCCTCTCCCTCACAGGATGTGGATCTCTGTGTTTACACACAGAGATCCACTTTCCTGCTTGTTTCCCGGGCAATCGCGGGTGCCCGGCGGCAATCGCGGCCGCCGGGCACGCGCACCGGGGCCTTGTAAATGCGGCGGGCGCGCGCGCGCCGCTGGCGGCAAGCGCGCGCCTCCTAGCTCGTTTTAAAGGGAGGACGTCATATGACGTCCTCCCAGAACGAGAGTATCCTCCGCCCGCCGTCAATTGACAGTGGGCGGGGGACAAGTGGTTACAGGACATTTGGCCATGCTGGAAAGCCTTGCAGAGTCAACATTGGAACAATTATCAAAGACTATCCATATCAGACAGCCAATATCAGAGAAATATCCAGAGACTGCCAATGTGTGTGAGTGTTAGGCCTCGTACACACGACTGGTTTTCTCGGCAAGAAACAACAAGAAAACTGCTGGCAGAGCTTTCTTGCCGAGAAAACCGGTCATGTGTACGAGGCTTTCAGGTTTCTCGTCAAGAAAACTGCCCAGAATCTTGACGAGAAAAATAGAGAACCTGCTCTCTATTTTCTCATCGAGATTCTTGTCGGCCTGTTTCCCGACGAGAAACCCGAGAGTGTGTATACTTATCTGTCGCCGTGGAAACCCGCACATGCTCGAAATGACTTTGACGCATGCGCAGTAGCTTCCTAGGCATAGGCAGGGTGTAGCAAGATGGCGGCGACGGCATCGAATGTGACGAGCGCATGCTTGTCGTAGTCGATGACATCACCACGTTCGTTCCATTCAGAAGAACGGCAGTTCTTTTGAATCGTACGTGTGTACACTCGGCCGGGACAAAATTCTTGTCAAGAATCTCGTCAGGAAAAACAACGAGTTTTTTCCTGACGAGATTCTCGGCCATGTGTACTAGGCTTTAGAAACTGTCAAATGACCTACCACAGAAAACTCATTTGGAAGACCACTACACCCAGCACCATCTTTCTGCAGATATCTACTCAGCTCTCTAAAGTGTGACCATACACTATAAAATGTGATTTACCATCTCCTTTAGCTCTACCAGTTTTGTAGTGGAAGGGCCAGCCTGATATATTGCAAATACATCAATAATAAACACCACATCAGGTATCTCTGTGAGGCTCTGCATGCCTTTCCCACAAGGACCCAAACTGGAACACAGCAATGTAATATAATAACAGGACCTACAGCTTGATCCTATTACATACACTCTTCCTGAACTTGCTTACATGTCATTGACCCCAAGAGTAACTGAAGGAACCAGACGTGGTGCCAGGCTACAGTCTGGGATGTTGAATGTATCTACTGCAAAGTACAAGAACAGTTTCTTTGTATAGTCAAAATTAATTATTCATTTCAAATACACCTAAAAGCACTTAATATTACTGTTCAACCTGCTCAAATATTTTTAAATAATCTAGGCACGTTGTGTTACATATGCTATAGTGTATCATTCATGCGTTACATAGTCTGATGTTTCCTGCAGGAAGTCGCCAAAAAAATGAACTTGGATACAAGAAAAACATCTTCATTATGGAAAGACCAAGCACTGGTGGAAATTAATATTGCAGTTCTGTATAGTTTTCAGGTAATTTGGTGAAATACTTACAAATAATATGTTATGGTGGGCAATGGATATTATACTACCTAACAGTTTCATTATTTAACATAACATGTTTAGAGAAAAACTAAAATGGAAGGCCTGCATATATACAAATTAGATGATCTTGCTAAGCTGAAAAGGCCTGGTATGGACTTTTTCAGTTTTGATATCATTGGGTGTCAATGGACACCATGGCTATTATGGTTTTATTTTATTTAGTTATTCTGCTGGGAATTGTGGAAAAAAATCTACAAAGGGCTTGCTGCAGTGATGACTAAATCTGCCCAGTGCAGATGTTGGGCACACATCCAAAATACCTGCATTGTCTAGAGCAGGGATCTACAAACTACGGCCCTTCAGATCTTGCGGAACTACACATCCCATGAGGCATTGTAAAACTCTGATATTCACAGACATGACTAGTCATGATGGGAATTGTTGTTCCTGAACAACTGGTGGGCCACAGTTTGGAGACCCCTGGTCTAGAGTACAGTAGAAGTAGTTGTACAGTTACATTTTTGTATCTCATATAGTTATATCTCCTTTAAGATAGTCTAATATCTGAGTAGGCTTTAAAAAATGGTGAACAGTCCATACACAGTCCAATTACCAACAGAGGTAGTCTTAAATGCACGTTTAACCCTATTGTATACTTGGAATATGCATGGGGATTTACCTTTAAATTATCATGTAGCATGGAAGTTTGACTCATTGTTCAAATATCTGCATGGTTTAAACAGGGAAATCATAATCTCAGAACACAAGAAGTAGTCTAATGCCGCGTACACACGATCGGAATTTCCGACAACAAATGTTCGATGTGAGCTTTTGGTCGGATATTCCGACCGTGTGTAGGCTCCATCGGACATTTGCTGTCGGAATTATCCAATTCCGATGCACAAAAATCCTTTGCATGCTCGGAATCAATTTGACGCATTCTCGGAATCATTGAACTTTTTTCTCGGCTTGTAGTAGTGTTGTACGTTACTGCGTTCTTGGCAATCGGAATTTCCGACAACATTTGTGTGACCGTGTGTACGCAAGACAAGTTTGCGTGAAAATCCGTCGGAAAAAAATCAACGGTTTTGTTGTCGGAAATTCCGATCGTGTGTACGCGGCATAAGAGAATGGATATTAATGTTTGCTACACATTGTTCTTTATAGATAGGAGAGCCTTCATTTGTATGTTAAGTCAATAAAATATAAATATCTCACAGTTCAAATATTGATTACATATAAGTTTAGGTCATGATTTGTTTTTTCCAATTTTCAGATTGATAAAGTAACGATTGTAGACCATCACTCAGCTACAGAGTCATTTATTAAACACATGGAGAATGAATACAGATGTCGTGGCGGCTGTCCGGCTGACTGGGTTTGGATTGTACCTCCAATGTCTGGAAGCATCACCCCTGTATTTCACCAGGAAATGCTCAACTATCGCCTCTCACCTTCTTTTGAATATCAGGTAATTCACTTTCTATGTAAAAAAAAACAGAATCCACTGCATCCTAATATTGTACTTTGTGTACTAAGTTTTTAAAATATTTAGCTTAATTAAAACGTATCCATAATACTTCATTTCTATCTGCCTCTCATTGCCGATAACAAATTGACCTTTTTATTGGACCATATCTTTTGTTTCATTTTGTTACCCAAGATACTACATTTTTTCAAAATATGGATTTTGAATGACTTTATTTTAGGTAATACTGGTTTCATACAAAGAATCCTAATAAAGGGGACACTGTCAATGCAATGGTCTTACAAATCTACAGAAAAACTCACCTGTAATTAAGAATGATCTTCCAGCTTTGTATCATCCTCTGGAATGGAGCTGAGCACTTGCTATATCGGCTTTTTATTTAGTTACTTCTTAGACCTAAATATTTGTCAAATAGTGTGCCAGTGAACCCAAACAATTATTTTTTAGTAATGACACTGAACATGATGGGATGTTATAAAGTAACTGCTGTTTAACAAATAAGAAGCCTTGTACAAAACGTCCATTTAGGGAGGGTTTCAAGTGGTGAACTGATAATTATTTCATTTTAAATTAGAATGTTCACAAGTCTGAATTTTTTTTTTTTAAACATTGTTAAAAAAACACATATTTTAAATTAATGCTAAAACGTGTTGTTTTATTCTGTGCTTTTATTTTACAGCATTCACACTGTAGTAGGTTCTAAGTCCCCCCCCCCCCCGCCAATAAATCAATGCAGTAGGGGAGCACCATGTGCAACAGTAATTGTAAGTCCACAAGAGCAATTTGAGGGGGATAAAATGGAGCCTATAACCAATTCAACCTCAATGAGTGGACATGGACTACTTTTTTTTTTTAAACTCTTTATTTATAAGTTTCTTTAACAAAACACACAAAAAGAAAGAAAAAGAAAGAGAAAAAAATAAATAAGAGCAGCTGCTCGTGTCAGTATTCCACACATCACATATTTCCTAATTGACATATGTTATAAGAGAATACAAATATTTTACAGTAGCTAACAAAAATATAAAGGTAACCAATTATCAAATAATATCATTTTCCAAGTTAGTAGGTCTCGCCCACCCCGTATTGGGAACAAACTGTAGGCGAAGACCCATCAACTTGTTGTTAAATTCATTATAGAAAATGCATTGTCTACTGAACTAAACTTGAGGTAGGCAACTATAGAATTACAAAGTACACACATGGACTACTTTTTAAATAATCTATATTTACCATTTGCAGTTTGACCTATTTGCCTAAGGCTACTTTCACACTGAGGCGCTGGATGCGCTGGCGGTATAGCGGCGCTATTTTTAGCGCCGCTATACCGTATTTTTTTGCCGCGGTTTGCGGGCGCTAGCGGGGGGATTTTAACCCCCGCTAGCGGACGAAAATGGGTTAAAAACGCCTGCAATAACGCCTCTTTGCGGCGTTTTGCGGGAATTTTGGAGGCGCTACCCCATTGATTTCAATGGGCAGGGGCGCTATAGGAGAAGTATTTTTACCGCTCCTATTGCGCCTCAAAGATGCTGCTTGCAGGAGTTTTTTGACCCTTCTGCAAGCGCAACGCTCCAGTGTGAAAGCCCTCGGGCTTTCACATTGGATACAATTGAGCGGCTTTTTTGAAGCGCATTGCAGACGCTATTTTTAGCGCAATAGCGCCTGCAAAGCGCCTCAGTGTGAAAGGGCCCTAAGGGTTGACTACCTAATTTCAGCTTAAGAGGTTTAGGGGGCTCATGCTTATTCAGAGCTGGACAGTCAGCCCTGCTGCCTGAAATCTCATCCTTCCATCTCGCAGAGATTGCCTAATCAACACCCAGGTTATATAGCTGTCTTATCTCCTCCTTCTTCCCAGATGTGCAAAGAGGTAGCCAAACAAGAAAAAAAATTAAATAAACTCAAATTTTAAATGTTGCCAGGTCTATAATTTGTGGGTTCCCTTCCAGAGTGGGAATGTAGAATTGAGGGAACCAAATATTTTGCTTATTAATTGTATTTGTTATGAAGTTACTATTTCCTCGCTAAATATGGTAAAATACACTGGGGTTGATTTACTAAAGGTAAATAGACTCTGGACTTTGCAAGCGCAGTTGCATTCCACAAGGGTGTTTGTTCCAGAGCTTGATAAATGATTGGATGATGGAAGTCAGCAGAGTTTCTCCACATTTACTAAGTTCTGGAGCAAATACTCTTGCATAGTGAAGCTGCATTTGCAAAGTGCACAGTGCAAAGTGCATTTAGTAAATCATCTCCACTGTGTTATACACTGCTAGATGCATAGAATGGTGCAACCAAAAAAGCTGTGGTTGTGTTGTGGGAAAGAAAAACTGAAATTGGGGCCTGTTGGTCAATCCAAAAGTGTTTTGTACAGCCTTTATGAGCTATGTAGTGTCTGCTGATGTTACCCAATAACTGTCAAAATCTCTTATGTTCAGCCTGATCCCTGGAACACTCACATATGGAAAGGAGTAAATGGGACTCCAACCAAGAAGAGAGCCATTGGATTTAAGAAGCTGGCCAAGTGAGTATTGAATCAGTGGCTGTATAATGCAAATATTATTGTTGCTTTGATTAATAATATGTATGCATTATATAATATAATGAATAACTCTGATGTACTTTATCTACAGGGCAGTTAAATTCTCAGCAAAATTAATGGGACAAGCAATGGCTAAAAGAGTAAAAGCTACAATCCTCTATGCGACAGAGACAGGAAAGTCTGAAGCCTATGCAAAAACATTGTGTGAAATCTTCAAGCATGCCTTTGATGCGAAGGTAAGACATTGTTTTAAAGCTTCAGTCTCCAGGGATGTTATAAACATCTGTGAAAAAATCCAAACACCGCGGAAGAAGATTAAAGATGTACGGCATTATGCTAAAACACATTTATACACACAGAAATAATCCTGCATATAGAGTATGTGAAATAAGAAAGTCTTTGGATTACAGCTGTTCTTATTTTATTTATCCTCTTGTATAGAAAATTGCTCTGTAGAAACATATTTGACATTGTATTCTGTGTTTTCAATGGCAATCACAAATAATTGCTTTTTGGTCCAGGTCTACGGATCAAAGCAATTTTTAAATATAACTGGTAGAAGTTTGTAATTCTTTTTTTAGAAGATTCACTAGTGTTCACTTGTGAATCACTAGCATTGGTGTGGGGCCATTTCTTTTTGATCTATTCCAGTCTTTTAAAACAGTTATGCCCACCATTGTTTTTTAAGACTATTGGGATTGTTCCATAGGCGTGCCCACGGGGTGTGCCGGGTGTGCCCAGGCACACCCTAATCATCCCTGCTGTGCTTGCAATGTATGTCCTCCTTGCTGTGTGTTACAGTCACTGGCACTGCCTGGGGTAATGTCCGGCCGCCGGCTGGCAAATACAGCTTATTGCTGCTAAATGCTGCGAGTGGGAGAAGGGAGCAGGGGGGGAACTAGCGCGGAGTAACACCGCCGGGAGCCGCATAAGCCGATGCAGCTTCTATAGTTCCGGCTCTGCAGGTTCCGCAGTCGCCGGCGGAGTGATCTAAATCTGCACTCCGCCCCCCCTCCGTCCGTGGCGTACTAAGTAGGGGGCGGGCCGTACCAGGTGCCACACACTGGGGTTGTCAGACCGGCGCCCCCCCCCTCCACCACTGAAGAGGACCGCGCAGAGACAGCGGGTGGCATGGCGCGGTGACAGGCAGCCAGCGCTAGTTATTCTACTCCTGCTGCACTGTCCACACTGCACAGAGCTTGCAACTAGCACCAGGCAACTGACTGTCATGTGTCAAGCAGCGACACCCCCCCCCCTCCCCCCGCGCGTGGCTCTCATCTCTGACACCCGCCCCCCCCCCCCCCCCAGGAAGCTCTCCAGTCTCCACTCTGATGTGTGTAGTGTCCAGCAATCCCTCCTCCTCTCCGCTCTGAGATCATAAACTGCACACTTCTCCAGAGTCCCGCCCCTCCTGTGTGCTCGTCTGTGAAGGGGAGGTCGGCGGGAAGATTAAAAACAAGCAGCCACACTGACAAACTGCTGAATAAACCAGTGAGCCAGCCCCTGGGGACCATTCCAAGTGAGTGAGCATGTTCACTGACCAGACCCTGCTCTCTCTCTCTCCCCCCTCTCTCTGACCCCCCCTTCTCTCTCTCTCTCTCCCCCCCTCCCTCTCTCTGACCCCTTCCTGACCTCTTTCTCTGACCCCCCTCTCTCTCTCTGACCTCTCTCTGACACCCCCCTCTCTCTGACACCCCCCCTCTCTCTGATACCCCCCTCTCCCTGATTTCTCTCCCCCTGATCTATCTCTCTCTCTCTCCCTGACACCCGCCTCTCTCTGACACCCCCTCTCTCCCTGACCTCTCTCTCTCTCTGACACCCCCCTCTCTCTGACACCCCCCTCTCTCTGACACCCCTCTCTCTCTCTCTCTCTCTCTCTCCCTCCCTGACCTCTCTCTCTCTCCCTCCCTGACCTCTCTCTCCCTGACACCCCCGTCTCTCTGACACCCCCTCTCTCTCTGATCTCTCTCTCTCTCTCCCTGATCTCTCTCTCTCTCCCTGACCCCCTTGCGCTCTCTCTCCCCCTGATATCTCTCTCCCTGATCTCTCTCTCTCTCTCTTTGACCCCCCTTGCGCTCTCTCTCCCCCTGATATCTCTCTCTCTCCCTGACCCCCTTGCGCTCTCTCTCTCTTCCCCCCTGATATCTCTCTCTCTCTTCCCCCCTGATATCTCTCTCTCTCTTCCCCCCTGATATCTCTCTCTCTCTCTTCCCCCCTGATATCTCTCTCTCTCTTCCCCCCTGATCTCTCTCTCTATCTCTCCCCCTGACCCCCTCACTCTCTCGCTCTCTCTCTGACCCCCTCTCTCTCTCTCATTTTCTCTCTCTCCTCGCCAACAACAGTCTATCTCCTGTTTTAACTCCTTCCTTTCCATCATCTGCCTATATATTGATGTATAACAGAATTACTTGATTAACTTTATTTATTAAAGTGGTATTAAAGAAAAGCAAAATATTTATGTAAAGAGGTCCTTAGGTTCAGGGAGCTGTGTAATGTAAAGGGGTCCAGAGGTGCAGTCTTATATAAAGGGGTGCAGTGTAATATAAAGGGGTCCAGAGGTGCAAGGGCTGTGTAATGTAAAGAGGTCCTTAGGTGTAAGATGCTGTGTAATGTAAAGGGGTCCAGAGGTGCAGTCTAATGTAAAGGGGTGCAGGGTGTAATGTAAAGGGGTCCAGAGGTGCAGTGTGTATATATATATATATATATATATATATATAAAACATTTTTTTTCACTGACAATATCTATGGCAGTGGCTGGTGCTCAAACATTTTTGGGGGGGGCGCAAACAAGCTGAAAAAAACCCCACATCAATTGCAGCCACTGTGCCCATCAAACGCAGCTACTGTGCCCAATAATTGCCGCCACTGTGCCCATAAATCGCCGCCACTGTACCATCAAACGCAGCTACTGTACCATCAATTGCTGCCAGTGTGCCCATCATTTGCTGCCAGTGTTCCCATCAATTGCCACTACTGTGCCCATCAATTGCTGCCAGTGTGCTTATCAATTGCTGCCAGTGTGCCCATCAAGTGCTGACACTGTGCCCATCATTTGCTGACACTGTGCCCATCAATTGCCGACACTGTGCCCATCAAATGCTGCCAGTGTGCATCCCCCACCCGCCCGGTGTCCTGCACGCTCCTCAATGTCTTCTCCCATCCTCTCTTCCCTTCCTCTGCTATGATTGGACGCCTGATAGGCATCCAATCAGAGCGCCTGTCGTTTTAGCCAGTCAGGTGACAGGTAACAGACCCAAGCACCAGATTGGCTGAGAGGCGGTTCAGTGTTAGGAAAGGGAATAATCATTCCCTTTCCTAACATAACGCTGAGTAAACTGCGAGCGCCCAGCATGGCGCCCGCTGTTCACCTTTTTGGATGCCTATTAGAGCCTACGCCTCTAATCAGGTGCTTCCAAAAAATACCCCACCACTGTAATTCAGGCTCCCGAAAAAGGGCCAGGCACCTGAATAGTCAGAAAAGTGGTAAGCACACTACAGATTATTATGGCTTCCTTAACACCTTCTGTGCGACGTCTTCTTCTCTAAAACATGTTGAGGAAGCCATAATAATCTGTAGTGTGCTAACCACTTTTCTGATGCCAATTTGATGTCTAAATACATATTTCAGGGGCTTTTTTTCAGCAGGAATGCGGGAAAACACAGTTTCGGCACCTCAGCACTGAATGTATATGCCAAGTGGTGGCGGGATTTGATGGAGTGTCTATTGATGTTGGCTGATGGGGTCTCTATTATCACTGGGTGATCTATTGATGCTGGGGAAGTCTGTTACTGCTGGTGGGATCTATTGTTTCTGGGGGGTCATTTGTTGATGGGAGTATACTACTGTTGAGGGAGGGGACTTATGTTGTTGGCTGCTGGAGAATATATTGATACTGTATGCTGGGAGATCTATTGTTGCTGGGGGGTATTTACTTGTGGGGTGATCTATTGTTGCTGGGGGTGATCTATTGTTAATGGGAGGGATCTATTGTTGCTGGGGGTGTCTATTGTTGCTGGGAGGGATCTATTGTTGCTTGTGAAGCTATAGTTGCCGTGAGGGATCTATTGTTGCTGGGGAGATGTCTTGTTCTTGGGGGATCTATTGTTGCTGAGGGAATCTATTGTTGCTGGGGGGAAACTAACAAATTTATTTAAAGCAGTAAATACGATTCAGGATATTAAAAAATCCTACTTACCGTTCAGTTTTTTAAATTGCTTATTTGATTTAGAGATTTATTTAAAAGCTTTGTTTATGTTAAAAGATTATTTAATTAATAAGTAAAAAAAATTATGTTTGTTTACATTGATAAATGTTGTTTTAATAAAAATGTTTTAATACATTTTAAAATGTTTGTTAACATTTATTTATAAGCGTGTGTGTGTGTGTGTGTGTGTGTATATATATGTATATATACATATATATACATATATATATATATATATATATATATATATATATATACATACACACATATATATATATATATATATATATATACATACACATACACATACACACACACACACAGATGCACGTGTTTTTGAGCTTTGATTTGAGGTGCACACCCTAATGCAATAGGCTGCGCACGCCTATGGATTGTTCATTCCAGTTCCTATAGGCTTTTTTTTCTTTGTGAGTATATTTACATTCACAAATAAATAATTAAATAAATAAAAGCTGGCTTTGATGCTGGCTGCATGTTCAGAGAGTATTTCTCATGAACTTAAACGGGGATTCCACCCGTGATTTTTAATTTTTTTTTTAAAGTCAGCAGCTACAAACACTGTAGCTGCTGACTTTTAATAAGGACACTCACCTGTCCTACGATGTCAGCCCCCCAAGGCCGATCCCTCGATCCTGGCAGCTCCCGGTGCTGCCATCCTTAGTAAGGGAAACAGGCAGTAAAGCCTACTGCGCATGCGCAAGCCGCGCAGTGCTTTGTGAATGGGCCGGCTGCTCTCTGGGATACACACAGTTCCCAGAAGGCAGCGCGCCCCATTCACAAGAAGACACCGCGAGTAGGACCCCCTGAGGAAGAAGACCAGCCGTGGACGATGAAGAGGCAGATTAGGGACCTCCGCATAGCAACCGCTATTTCTGGTAAGTAAAAAAAAAAATTTTTCCAATTTTTTTAGGATTTTTGGGAAAAAAATAATTTCAGGGTGGAACTCCACTTTAAAGCCGGGTAAACACTATTCCGTTTTTTTTTTCGTGCAACCCAGCTCCAGTCAGAGACACTGTATTAACCATGCGAGGTAATTCAGCGATCTCCCCGCTGAGCTGTTGTGTTCTGACAGGGGGACCCTGCCTGCCAGAACATTCCTATCAATGTTTTTTGCCATTGGCTGAGAGCGCTGATATGGAGTTGGTCCGCTGTTGGTTTTCCAGCATACACGTCCGACAGAAGCCGGCCAAATGGCTGAAATGGTGATAGTATGATCAGTAATCACACTCATTGGTTCCTAATCTTTGTCCGGAACCACCGGAACCAGAAGCTGTCCGTGATAGTATGATCTCAGGGCTAAGGTCAGCCATAAACTGAGCAAATTTCTTTCCTGCAAGAAACAAATTTGCTTGAATCCCCCATCAACACAGCCAGTGTTGATGGGGATCCCTCCTGTGGAGCCATTGGGTTCTCCCAGCAGAAGAGGGGGGGGGTGGAGGAAGCTGTCCCCACTGGGAGAACACAGTGATTATTGCTAGTAGCTATAACAGCCCATACATGGTTCGAATCTCAGTCCGTTCCTGATGAACCGGCCCAGATTTGAACTGTCTACGGCCAGCTTAAGAGTAGGCAGTGCTGCACATTTTTTATCTGTCAAAACAGAATGTAGATGAATGTTCCCTCTGCACAGGGCATTGTGCAGGGGAACATTAATCTATAGATTGCACTCTTAGTCCTAAAAGCTAGGATTAGGAGTTTAGTTGTAATGGTCACCTGAAGGTTAGGTATTGGTAAAAATGCTAAATTTAAGTGTTAGATTAGGATGAGGCTAAGTGTTAAGCCATAATTTTAGATTTTAGGTGATAGTGAAGAGAGTTAGTTGCTATTGCTAAAGTCACAGGAAGGTTTAGTATAAGAGGCTAAGAGGAGTCAGGCCTGTAAAAGAGCATTTTTCTACTATTTTAGTGTTAAAAACATTACCAGCAAGCTTTTGTTGAGTAAATGATGATGCTGACTATGATAAAGGCTGTTTGATCTATGAGACAGCTTGTAGGTCAGGGGTGCTCATCCCTTTGAAGAGCGAGGGCCACTTAAGTGATTTGGTCACCTGTTGCGGGGCCACACTGAACAATGGGATTTTACCACCCCCCAAACCGCAAATGTAAACAAGCCCTTACTGTCCTGAGCCCCCTATAACAGTGGTCATCAACCCTGTCCTCAGGGCCCACTAACAGGCTAGGTTTTCAAGATAACTGAAATACATCACAGGTGATATCATTTGCTGCTCAGTGATTGCAGTCTTCTAGTCTGCATTTCCCCAAGGTAATACATAAAACCTGGCCTGTTAGTTGGCCCTGAGGACAGGGTTGATGACCACTGCCCTATAAGTCTGCTTTCACACATGCTTTGTGGTTTACCTGCACTGTGGCTGCAGCCCTGTGAACCTGCAGCTTTGCTGCAGGTTATCTGCACTCCCCAGGTGAAGTGCACTTGGTATTACACTGTCCAGGACAGGAGCTGTCACTACAGAGGAAGCATCAGCTTTTGTGGCTCCTGCTCTCTTTCCGCGGCCACCTGCTTCCTTCGCTGCCGGCACCGGCTCCATGCACTCTGATGCTTTGGGATGATGGGTTGACAACCCGTTGATAGTGATCTGGGCTTGCTGACTCATCATTCCAGAGCATGGGCTTGCACTTACCTGGTTTGAGGTTGAGGACCACATCAGAGGGCTCCGTGGGCCCAGAATACAATAAAGCATAAATATAACTGTGCCGTAAAAAAAACAATAAGTAAGGATAAGTAAAGTTCTCTCTTGCAAATCTACCCAAACCCCTCTCAGTACCCTGTGCTCTGTTGAATGCAAAAATATATAAATGGCACACAGTGCTCCTCCTCCACTCAGCCTTATGTCTGGTGGCCATGAGATTACAGATGTTAATCTAAAGACAGACTTTAGACAATTATGCTAGCAGTAGTCAACAGTGGTTGGTTAACTAATTCATGGGTAGGTTTAGAAGTTGGATGTTATATGTGCTGGCATTCTGCCATAAATATGTTATCCCAACATTTCATATTCCTGATATGTGTCTGTTGTATCATGCACTTGTGTTAAAAAGTATCCTGTGCACTTTGCATTACTTCCTGTGAGTGAAATACTTATTGATTTTGCCATATCCCCAGCTTTCCTATTTTAAACTGACTGTGCTAGGCATAGAAGTACATCCTTCCTAGCCTGTCCTCCAATGGTCAGACTTGTACTGACACGCCCCACCCTCACCCCACCCCGAACAGCCATTCACTGGGAAGATCTGTGTACTGCTATTTCTCCACCCTACCTCTCTAAGCCCATTATGCAGCTGAAAACAGAGATTATGTGATCACTTATGAAAAAAGAAAAATAGCTATTTAGAATTTTATATATATATATATATATATATATATATATATATATATTATACGTAAACATTCTGCTCTTAATTTCTATTTTTAGCTGAATGGGTTGTTTTACAACCCACTTTTACTAATCAAACTCAAATAACTTTTATAACTTTCTGATAAAAAGCAGCTGCCCACACAGGGGATTCTCACCAGCAAAACAGACAACAGAAAATGCCAAGCCACCTGGCTCCCTCTTCAGCAGCACCACTGCTCCTTTCACTGGTCCCTCAGACCGTCTTACTCAGCTCTCCTGGTTCTCTGGGCTCTCCTGGCTCATTAGGGAATCTGCAGATATCCCAGGTTCTCTCACTCCCCCGAGACTCTCTCATTCCCCTAGACTTGTCGCCTTTGCTTTCCCAGTCCTCCAAATTCGCTTAGCTGTCCTGACTCTCTCAGTCCTGTTGTCCAACATGGAGTGCTGTCTCATGAGAAGAGCACTCCAATGGCAATACACCTGTCTCCTGGATGGAGCACACACCTCTCTCCTGACAGAAGCCCTGAGTTTTGCCCAAGCTGGGTGCACCTGGACCCTGCTGGTCTTCAGCAAGACCTGGACACTTGGTTGGAGATTTTTTCTCTCCCAAAGCACTTTTAAATCTCCAAACTACGTTGCCCAAGCCGGGAAAACCAAAATCCGGGGAAAGTAGTGAAAACTGTTTTCTCCATTATTAATCGATACTCCAGAGTCCCCCACAATCTGCATACGTGTGAGCCCTGGGTCCTTTCTACAACCATTTTCACAGTGGCAGGGCAGGGCCTCGCACTGTCACAAATGATATGGAATATTTAAGACTATTGCTGTTGGGTTTGATTGATCTATGCTTGGACTGCTAATAAAGGGTCTGCAGGATATTAGTTATGAGGAAAGGTTGCGATCACTGAACTTATTCTCTCCGGAGAAGAGACGCTTGAGAGGGGATATGATTTAAATTTACAAATACCGTACTGGTGACCCCATTATACGGATAAAACTTTTTTGCGGAAGGGAGTTTAACAAGACACGTGGCCACTCATTAAAATTAGAAGACAAGAGGTTTAACCTTAAACTACGTAGAGGGTTCTTTACTGTAAGAGCCGCAAGGATGTAGAATTCCCTTCCACAGGCGGTGGTCTCAGTGGGGGGCATCGATGGTTTCAAGAAACTATTAGATAAGCACCTGAACGACCACAACATACAGGAATATACAATGTAATACTGACATATAATCACACACATAGGTTGGACTTGATGGACTTGTGTCTTTTTTTCAACCTCACCTACTATGTAACTATGACTGAATGTATTTCTCAGGTCATTTTATGTCACAATTTTGGATGTGTGTTTTATACTTGTGGCAACCAGCGCCTTACAGCATGTGTTAAAGTAAGACCATTGAAGGTTAGGTTTGTTATGGTCACCTTAAGAAAGTAGGCTACCTTAATAATTATACAACATGCCTATAATCATCATATGTTAATGATTAGATTATAAAGGTCCGTATAGTATGTTTCTTATAAAACAAAACAACACTTTTCATCACAGGTAATGTCAATCGATGAATATGATATTGTACATTTAGAGCATGAAACCCTGGTTTTAGTAGTTACCAGCACCTTTGGAAATGGGGACCCACCAGAAAATGGAGAGGTAAGAATCTTGTGTATGATGGGATGTTATATAAGGTGACACATGAATAATGTGATTTGTTTTTGAGATATTGTAAAATACAAGGTTGGCAAAGGTCAGGTTTTCAAATACTGAATACAAATATAATTATAGTTTAAATCAGTTCTGACGTTATATTTGAAGTATGTAAGGATGTACACAGTACTTTACAATAGTAAATATTCACTCATTTTACATTGTACATGGCATATTCCTCACCACTCTTTGCTTCACTCTGTGCTGTACATTGTATTCTGCACAATGCTATACATATATACTGTGCTATATATTCTATACTGCACTCCGCTCCACTTTGTACACTATACTGTATATAATGATCTTCAAACTGTTCTATTGCTTACACTGTGCTTTATACTGTATATCCCCACTCTACTCCTTTCTGTACATGCTATTTAATATATACTCCATCCCACTCCACTCTATACACTGTGCTGTACATTCCACACTTCTCCACTTTGCACACTATGCTGCAATGTATACTGCACACTGATCCACATATAATGCATGAATCCTCTAAGATGTGTAAACCATGCTGTGCACTATATCGCTTACTGCTCTCCTATATACTGCAGCACACATTTCTTACACATTGCTCATGTGTTGTACAATATATACTCCAGTCCATACTGTTGCACTATACTGTACATCATATATTTCAAACTGCTGCATTCTGTACACTATGCTGAAGACAGCAGATTGCATTGATGCTTTCCAAATGTACACACCTTTGCTAGTATACATGATAATGTTATCTTATATTACTTTGGCATGAATGTATAATAATGCTAAAACATGTTCTCCTATTTTGTTTTTTATTTATGTTTTTTGCAGAAATTTGGCGTTGCTCTCATGGATATGAGACATCCTAATTCAAATTTAGAGGAGAGAACGTAAGTTTACTTTTGAAGCGTTTGTTACAACGCTGTATCCTGGCCTAGGCCAACAAGGCCCAGGCCTAGGGCAGCACTTTGCAGGGGGGCAGCACGGAAAGAGTCCCCGCCGGCTTGAGCTACACTGTTAGTGTAGCGCCAGTCTTATGGGGCATACTGGGCTGAGAGGCAAATTAGTCTAGCGCCCCCATAAAGCGGCCGCACTGCTTCCGGTATGCAGGCGGCCGGCATTTCGCAAATGTGGGGGGGGCGCTGCTTCTAATTTTGACTGTCCTATCATCCTCGACCACAAACCTTACTGTGCTATATGTTTCTGCTGCACCATTAGCATTGTTATATCTTCTTAGTCCTCTCCATAAAATTATCAGAAATTTTTGCTTAAAGTAGAACTATAGGCAGCACTTTTTTTTCATTTTGGATAGAGTAAGGGACGGTTATAGCCCCTGTCAGTTTGTTTTTTACCATCCCTGTCCCATTGCAGAGATTTCCTTTCACTTCCTGCCCCATAGCCAAATGGGAAATGAAAGGAAATGTATGCAAATTAAGGGAATTCATTGCCCCTCCCCCCAGGCCCTCTGTCCGAACTCGAAAATTTCAAAGGCGAGTCTTAAACATCAAGGGGTGTGGCCTTGACAGAAAGGGGTGGGTCTTATTTAAATTAGGGGGTGCACAAGTTTAGTCAGGCCTAGGGCAGCACAAAACCTAAATACACTACTGGGTTGTTACCCTACAAAAAAATGTATCCTGTTACCTTAAAGCATGTTAGACAGCACAGTGCTTGTGCTGTGTAATTTGGCCCCCTGTAACACCTGAAATACCTGGCTGATCCTGCCTGGCTATGCCCTCCCCTTTATAAACTGACCAGGTATATCATGGCTGCTGAGCCCTGACATTGTGGTCAGTTTACCTGCTTCTGTCATCCGCAGCTCTCCTGTCCTCCTCTGTCCTCTCTCCCCCTCCCCTCCCTGCCTGTCATCTCTGTGTCCGTGCCCGCCCCCTCCCCTCCTGCTGCTAAAATTACAGTTCCCAAGTCACATTATCCTCTCTGTTTAATAATGTAATCTGCTCCAGTGTCTGTGTTCTATAAAAAAAAAAATTGCAGCTATATACCTAATTTCAGAGCGACGCTCAGCACTCACGTGATCCGCTGCTTCTCTCCTCCTCTCCTCCTCCCCTCCTGACTGAGGTCAGCAGGGGAATCTCGGCCCTGCCTGCTGCAGCTGTCAGACAAGGAGAGGAGAGAGGTGGCGGGTCACGTGAGCGCCGAGTGGCACTCTGAAATTAGGTATATAGCTTCATTTTTTTTTGTAAAACACAGACACTGGGGCAGATTATCCACTTCAGCCACGGAAGGATTTACCGCCTTCCTGACCAGAGCCCTTTTTGCGTTATGGCACTCCGTCGCTTTAACTGACAATAGCTGGTCGCACCTGAACAAAATTGACGTCCTTTTTTCCCACAAATAGAGCTTTCTTTTGGTGCTATTTGATCACCTCTGCAGTTTTGATTTTTTGCTCTATAAACAAAAGAAGAGCGACAATTTTGAAAAAAAAGCTATATTTTTAAGTTTTTGCTATAATAAATATCCCAAAAAAATATATATATAAAAAAAAAATCTTTCTCAGTTTAGGCCAATATGTATTCTTCTATGTATTTTTGGTAAAAAAAATCACAATAAGTGTATATATATTGGTTTGCGCAAAATTTATAGCGTCTACAAAATAGGGGATACATTTATGGCATTTTTATTATTTATTTTTTAGTAGTAGTAGCGGCGATCTGAGATTTTTTTATCATGACTGCGTCATTATGGCAGACACATCGGACACTTTTGACACTTTTTTGGGACCATTGTCATTTATACAGCGATCAGTGCTATAAAAATGCACTGATTACTGTGTAAATGACACTGGCAGGGAAGGGGTTAAACACTAGGGGGCGATCAAGGGGTTAAGTGTGTCCTAGGGAGTGATTCTAACTGTAGGGGGGATTGTCTCACTAGAACATGACAGAGATCACTGCTCCCAATGACAGGGAGCAGTAAATCCCTGTTATGTTGCTAGGCAAACGCGGAAATGCCTTGTTTACATAGGCATCTCCACGTTCTGCCGCTCCGTGACATGATCGCGGGCCCCCGGTGAACATTGAGTCCGCGGGACCCGCTGGCACGCTCACGGAGTACGCAGTGGGCGCACGCGCCCCCACTATGCCGCGATTTAAAGGGGAAGTACAGGTACGCTCATTTGCCCCTCGTGCGCTGGTCGGCAAGGGGTTCGTTTATTAAACAAAGAGGATAGTGTGACTTGTTGACTTTGGGTTAAAAACCACTTTAAAGATGAATTTTCTTTGCTAGAGACAGCTCCCAGGAGCTTAGTGTTTATAAGTGCGCTGATCTTCTGTGTCCACAAACGCCATTGTGTGGAATCACCCTGTGGCTGGAAAGGAAAAATATTCAATGGTAGGACTAGAAGCCCAACCAAGATGGATGTGAGAGATGGGGCAATAGATTTGAATAAGCCTGTCAAACAGCATTGTTCTAAAATGCCACAAAAAATATAATGAAGGTTTTTGAATGTTAGAATTCAGGTCTGTGTGTAAGTCATCCTGTGACTGGGAAGGTAAAAGCCAAAACATAGATTTTGTGAACATTTATTATCTTTAGCATTTTGTAGTAGCATACTTGTTAGAGTTATTACATTTGTGTGCTTCCATAAAATGGTGCATCCACATAAAATCTAAGATTATTCTCTCTGTAATTATTTTTATGAAGTATGCATAATTTAATCTGTACTGACGCTCTCAGGATAGTCACCCTTTGGCTGCCATAGCATAACTTGTCAAAGCTTGATGGTACTTTATTATGACAGTTTCCTGATGTATGCCTGAAAAATCACAGTAATTATACTTCATAAATACTTACAGTTAATTAATCCAGATATGACCAGGCAGGATGCAAGAAAAATAATGTTTCTAATTGGGAAAGCAAATATTTATTAAAACTGAATGAATAAAAAAGTTGGCATTGTCAATACTAAAACATACATATATTTTGTTTGTTTTTAGGAGCTATAAGGTCCGGTTTAATAGTGTTTCTTCTTCTGCTGATGCCCGGAAGTCATCAGGTGATGAGACTGGACCTACTGGTGACAATTTTGGCAGTGCAGGCCCTTTAGCTAATGTAAGGTAAGGATTTGAAACACTACCAACAAATTCAGCAAGACCTCACTTGTTTCTAAGCCTAATATTGTCATTTAAAGCTGTAGTGCAGCCATTCACTCAATACACATTTGAATTGCATATATGGCTCTTTTACCTGCAATAAGATTTATATTTCTGCTCATCCAGTCCCGAGATATACACAATCCTTCCAGCCAGAATGGTGACCTGACTGTTCTCTATTAAAGTTAGCAAGGTTGTAGATCTATTTTTTTTCCTGAGGGGTTCAGTCCTGGGCAGCTAGAGGAAAAACAGAATGCAGTGATCAGGAGTGCTTAATTCACAGAGTGCAGAGGTCAGGATTGCATAATGCACAGACTGCAGAGGTAAGGAGTGTGTAATGCACCAAGTGCATGGGTCAGGAGTGTGTAACACACAGAGCACAGGGGTCAAGAGTGCAAAACCAGTAGAGATCTTGCCCACAGCACAACTACCCCAAGTACAGCTCCCCTTAGTACAGCTCCCTCCCAGTACAGTTCCCCTCAGTACAAATCCCACCTCTTAGCAGAGCTCCCCCAGTACAGATCTCCCTCTTCCCCTTAGTAGAGCTCCCCCCAGTACAGATCTCCCTCCTCCCCTTAGTAGAGCTCCCCCCCCCCCAGTACAGATCCATGCGAGTACAGATCCCCCTCTCCCTTTCCTAGCACAGCTTTCCCTAGCACAGATCTCCATCCTCCCATTAGTACAGCTCGTCCAATACAGAACCCCCCACGTACAGCTCCACCAGTACAGATTTCCCCCTTGGTACAGCTTCCCCCTTCCCAATACATTTCTCTCCCCTCAGTACAGATCCCCCAGTACAGATCTCCCTCCTCCCCTTAGTAAAGCTCCCCCAGTACAGATCCACCCGAGTACAGATCCCCCTTCCCCTTTTTCCTAGCACAGCTTTCCCTAGCACAGATTTCTATTCTCCCCTTAGTACAGCCCCCCCAATACAGAACCCCCCCACGTACAGCTCCAGCAGTGCAGATTTCCCCCCTGGTACAGCTCCCCCCCTTTCCAACACATTTCTCTCCCCTCAGTATAGATCCCCCCAGTACAGATCCCCCCAGTACAGATCACTCCCCTCCTTAGTACAGATCTTCTGCCATATTAAACACACTCATCAGTCAAGCCAGGCAGTTCAGAGTGAGTCATGTGACCGAGATAAGGGGATATAAGGAAATCCTCACTCTGAACTTTGGCTGCCTGTTTCAGACCTGACAGGCAGCAGGAGCAGCAACTGCAGTGTGCATCGCCCGTCAGCACCAGCAAACAGCAGCATATTCACTATGGATGCTCTGGGGGGATTTTGGACACCTCTTAGTTATGCACCTGGAAATTGGAGCAGCACAAGCTGTTCATCTCCTTGCCACCAGTCAGTGACTCAACAATTATGAATGGCAGACAGATGAGTCATCACTCTGATCTCTGCTCCTGTCAAAATGATCATTGTCAACACATGTGCATCCCTGAATGGCTCCTACTACAACCCCCCCCCCCCCCTCTCCCCCATCTTCCAGTCTGATTGCTATTGTATAGGGAAATACAAGAGGCTGACAATGAGGCACATTCAGGAACTTTCACTACTTGCATTTCAGAAAACACTCATTGATTTTTAATGAATACCTAACTGCAATAATTGTTTTCTATATCTGTGAGTGAGTGTGAGTGTTCCTAAAATAAGAGGCTAAGAAACAAGGTATATTGATTTACTATTTTTGTTAGCTTGTGTAGCAACCAGACCCCTCTTTCTACCTTCTGCTCACTTGTAGGAAGAGGGGCACACCAATGCCACATGCCCGTACCCTCCTGTGTGAAGAGGTTGAGCGGTGTAATGTAACTGAGTCTCTATGGCCGGCCTGGTTCTCCAGAGAATGGTTCCCGTCTTTACTGCAATAAAAACAAGTCTCTATTCCCCAATAACTCCAAGGTCCACAGCAATTGCAACTCCAACGTAGAGTTTATTTTCTCACATGCATAGTCATTAGATAGAAAAGGATGAATGGAAAACAGGACAGCAAGAGGTGTTGGAGTAGGTCCAGGCACAAACGAATACATATTCACTACCTGTAACTTCAAGTAGTCTCAGCTCACCCGGATAGTCTCCCATTAGAGTGGATCCTAGCAGCCGGAGTGATTCTCGAATTAGATAACACACACAGTCTCTGCACAAACTTTTACGGGTGAGTTTAGGCCTCTGCCACAGACCTGGTGAACTTTGGGTCTCTGCCACAGACCTGGTGAACTTTGGGTCTCTGCCACAGACCTGATGAACTTTGGGTCTCTGCCACAGACCTGGTGAACTTTGCTTGTGGTATTAGGCCTCTTTCAGGGAGATAACATCCCTCCAGAGAGTTACCGGGCCCCTTCCTTCACTGTGATCTCTCACCAGTCCCTCGGAACGGTCCTCCCCTGGCCTCCTCTTCCAGATACGGGTCTCCTCGCAAGGCAGCACCCTGGGATTCCTCCTCCCTCAGTGGGCTCCAGCCGAATATGCTGGACCCAAGGCCTTCAGTTGCAGCCCCAGGGCTAAAGGTGCCTGGGACTGATCCGCCAGTGTACCGGGCCAGGAGCCCCACCCCAGGGCTAAAGGTGCCTGGGGTGGCCCACAAACTGAACAACACACTCCCGAGGTCGGACCCCCCGTGAACTCACCCCTTACAGACAGGGTCTGCCCCTTTTATATCCTCTCCCAGCATGAACAGCAGGCCGACACGCCCACCATACCACCGCTGAGAGGGGACATCCAAGGCACAGCACTGTACCAGCGGTTCAACCCTAGCCTCCAATGGCAGTGCCACCAACAGGCCACAGGGAACTACACACCAGTATCCCACCTGTAGTATAAAATGGTTTAACAGAACCCTATCAAATAGTGTGTTTGAGTTTGACAACTACCACTCAAACATTCCCCTAGATTTAAAGACCCCGCTACACTTGGTTTTAGGAAATTCTTCTAACAACCAGAGAGACAGTAAGGCTGCTACATGCTGTCTGGTTACTATATCAAGTTTAATAAAAAAAAAGCCATCTGACAAAATTGTTTTCAGATATAAAGGTCTATACACTTTTATTGTTTTCAACAAGCTTTTAACCACTAACTTTTATTTAATGGGAGCAAACAATAAAAATAGGAGTGGAAATTCATTGAAGCACTACTGATGTAGTTTCCACTTTCCACCTATTTGTCCACTGGAAATGTAGAAATGATTGTGGCTGATAGCTAACAAATTGGAAGCTGTCGAATTGCCCAATGTATGGCAAGTATTACATTTAAAGTAAAACCTTGGTTTGAGAGTAACTTGGTTTGAGAGCGTTTTGCAGGACAATTTTGACTTGATATACTAATGATATCTTGATATACAAGTAACGTCATGTCACAACTGAGTATAAAAGAGAAAAGAATCGCTTCTAAGTGTAGCAATATGGTTACATTTAATGAATGTACAACATTTAGCAACATATTGCTACACTTAGAGGCGCCTTTCCTCTCTAGTATACTCTGTAGCTCCTGCTGGATTTTGCTTCTAATCCCCTTGTGGAGGCTTCCATTTGTGGATGGACATTTTATGGTTATACAACCTGGTCACATTGCTATAATCTTTTTATATGGACTATAAACTGAAGGACTTATGAATAAATGGTTGTGGAACGAATCGTTTGAGTTTCCATTATTTGTTATGGGGTAATTCGCTTTGATATACAAGTGCTTTGGACTACAAGCATGTTTCTGGAATGAATTATGCTCGCAATCCAAGGTTTTACTGTAGTTGGTTATTAGAAAGAACCTATTACATCACTGCCAGTTGGGCCTCAAGCTCCTGGTGGCAACATCTTGTCTAGCATCGCCATGAACAGGTATTGGAATTAAACTGTTGGTCAAGCATTGCAACTTAACATTGAGGCTCGGTTCACACCTATGCCAATTGAATGCAAGTTTCCCCGCATCAAATTCGCATAGCAGGAGAATGTGACTGGCTCTCTATTGAGCTGGTTCACATATCTCCGCAGCGGGTCCGGTGCGGTGTGCAGGAAAAACATGTGCCTTTTTTTGGTGCGTTTTAGGTTTGAATTTAGCCCAAAATTCGGGCTGAATCGGACCTGAAACGGTGAACCAGCACTCACCGGACACCTGCTGTGCGACGGATGCGGCGATAGTGTGAACCCAGCCTAAAGGAGGTGGAAATGTGGGCACAACCAGCTACACTCAAGGGAATTTGTAGAAGAAAGTGCATGAGATTTGAGGCTCCTAGGATACTGAAAAACACATTTGAATCTGTTACTGTCTATTATTGAACATTTGTAGAGATAGCAGATGTTAAGGAGAGTAGCAGGATAAATGGAAAGCATTATACATATATCAATCACAGTATACATGTATACAGAATGTATTTCTGTTTTATTGACATTCACCTATTACGTTTTAGTTGTTTATCTTACCGTAATTCTTTTTGTTCTGTACTGTAGATTCTCAGTCTTTGGACTTGGCTCTCGAGCTTACCCTCACTTCTGTGCCTTTGCCCGAGCTGTGGATACTCTACTGGAGGAGATGGGAGGAGAACGAATTTTGAAGATGGGGGAGGGTGATGAACTTTGTGGACAAGAGGAATCTTTTAGAACTTGGGCCAAAAAAGTGTTTAAGGTAGAGATATATTTCCGATCACTTTGACTCCTAGCTGCTTTGAGTCAGTATTCACACATTTACATCTTTTTTTAGAACTAATATTTTTATAAGCATTTTTTTTGTAAAACCAAGTAACTGCATCACAACAGTTTAAAGTGCACTTGTCACAAATTAAACATATATGATTAGACAGCATACTGTATATTTACTGCATTGAATTTGCATAATGTTGCCACCACCTGCACATGTACAAATATTAATAAAAGTGTGGACAGCCCATTTTATTGGAATAGATGTCACTTTAGTTCTTCTAATAGTGAATAAAAACTGCATAGATTTCTTAGTGTGCACACCCATGGCAACCTCTCAATTTCAATGCATTATCTAGGCAGCGAGGAGCATATTTCCTTGACACACCATAGCATATGGCAGGTATTTCATGTAGTGGAAGATATGGTTGTATGTGTGATGGTTAATTAGTTTAATTAAAAAGGAATTATATGTAATGTGTATATATATATATATATATATATATATATATATATATATACGCACACACACACTATATTGTCAAAAGTATTGGAACGCTTGCCTTTTCACACACATAAACTTTAATGACATCCCAGTCTTAGTCCATAGGGTTCAATATTGAGTTGGCCCTCCCTTAGCAGTTATACCAGCTTTATCTCTTCTGGGAAGGCTGTCCACAAGGTTTAGGTGTGTCTATGGGAATGTTTGACCATTCTTCCAGAAGCGCATTTGTGCGGTCATTCACTGAAGTGAACGAGAAGGTCTGGCTCACAGTCTCTGCTCGAATTCATCCCAAAGGTGTTCTATCGGGTTGAGATCAGGACACTGTGTGGGCCAGTCTTGTTCCGGCACCCCAAACTCGCTCATCCATGTCTTTATGGACCTTGCTTTGTGCACCGATGCACAATCATGTTGGAACAGGAAGGGGCCATCCTCAAACTGTTTCCATAAAGTTGGGAGCATGAAATTGTCCAAAATGTCTTGGTAAGCTGATGCCTTAAGAGTTCCCTTCACTAAAGCGCCAAGCCCAACCCCTTGAAAAACACCCCCACATCAGGGTTGCCAACTTTCAGGAAATTTACAAACAGTTTGCAAAATCTGTCATTTTTGCATCTGCCCATGTATGTCCATTATGGACATGCAGTCTGCATGTTCATAATGGACATTCACAGACAGATGCAAAAATTACAGATTTTGCAAACTGTTTGTAAATTTTCTGAAAGTTGGCAACCCTGCCCTACATCATAATCCCCCCTCCACCAAATGATTTGGACCAGTGCACAAAGCAAGGTTCTGACCTCAACCTGAGAGAACACCTTTAGAATGAGATAGAGCGGAGACTGCGAGCCAGGCCTTCTTGTCCACATCATTGTAAAATTCCATAATAAACACATTTAAGACATTGTATACTCTTTTATAAGTAAGACAGCAATATAGCAATATATACAAGTAAAAAAACAACAGGTTCATTTAGCTTCACCCCCTCCAGAAGTAATCACCCCTCCTTCACTCCCCCTGAAATCCATCTGCCCACCAGAACCAAAAATAAGTATCTGATACTTCTAGTTACTGGGGAGTGTGATATCGGTGCATGTTCCCCACATTCGCAAGTGGAGTACCTAGCATCTAAGGTATTCAATTTTGTTAGCTGTGTGGCTATAAACTGTTGGTGGGCCTTGGAAACCATAGCAGGTATTGGACTATCTGCAGTCAATTATACCACGTGAGGCAGGTAGTGTGGGGGGGATTTACTAAAGCTGGTGAAGCTGTGCATGGTAGCCAATCAGCTTCTAACTTCAGCTTGTTCAATTACCTTTTGACAATAAGTTTGGGTTCACACTTGTGCGATCAAAGACATTGCATGTGATTTGCACCACATTGCTGTGCGGATCACATGCGATATCTGTGCGGTGCAAATTCAGCCATACAAAGTGTATGGCTAAAATTGCATTGCATTCGCACCAAAATGGTGCAGGACCCTTTTTTGGTCCGCCCTAGAATCGGATCGCACGGGTGTTCACACCTATGTGATCCGATTGCTGCACCATTTCACAGTTTGCACTGCGATCTGTGAACCGATCTGGGGGTGTCATTAACTTTGCATTGACACCCGCAGCGGTTCGCAGATGTCAGTTTGAACCGCTGGCGAGTGACATGCAATGCGAGAACCCACACTGGAATCGTGCTGGTTCCCTCATTGCATATGTGTGAACCAGGACTAAAACCTGGAAGTTAATTGGTTTCTATGCACAGATGCACCGGATTTTGGACATTCTTGTTTTAGTAAATAACCCCCTTTGTGTCCAAAATAAGACTGATGCATGTAAGTAAATGTCTATCCACAAAGTATACTAAGAACTGAACGTGTTTATCTGGAGTTATGATTTAATAGTAACCTTTTTAATATTGCAGTGTAGGATCACTTTAAGCATATAAAAATATATCGCCTTTTTTGCTGCCCCTAAATTGGTCATCAGTTGAAAGAATAATTTGCCATCATGTTTCGAGAACATAAATGCCACTCATTTCTATATTGTAAATGTAATTTGTCGGTGGCATGTACACATTAAACCATGATTACCAGAGTAGACATCTAGGGAGCATAATTTTCCTTTTCATGTGCAGAAATCTGACCATGACACTAAGCAGACATCACAACTTCCTGGAAATCCGGAGGTAGCTGGGAGCCATTTTTTGACTGAGATATAAATTAGTGTCAGGATTTTCTGTGTATGTTTACTTTTCGTATTGAAAGTATAAAAGTTGAATACTGGGGTTTAACTGTGCAAATGTATGTGTATTCTTTCCAAATTTATACAGAGCACACATGAAAGCTGACCTTCCAGGTTAAACCTGCATCTCAGCAGGCAACACATATAAGAGAACATTAAACTGTAGAGAATAGAAGTGGTCGGGAAAGTTTATAAAAGTATAGGCACACAGATTATAGAATCATTAGGCTATAGTAAATATTAATGTAAAATGTGCCAAGGGGTTATTTGATCTTTTTGCTTATACTTTTAATAAACCACTGCATGTGTCTTCTCAAAACATTTTTTCCTCTTCACTTTAAGTTAGCACCTGGCAAAGCTGGGTTTATGGACAGCAGCAATATACTTACCTTTTATGGATAGCAATGGCCATAATTTATTCTAACTTCTTAAGCTGTGTACACACGATCGGTTTTACCGATGAAAACAGTCCGATGGACTGTTTTCATCGGACGAACCGATCGTGTATGGGCCCAATCGGTCTTTTTTCCATCGGTGTGAAAAAATAGAACATGTTTTAAATTTATCCGATGGGAAAAAAAACTATAGCAAAATCCGATCGTCTGTGTGGAACTCCATCAGATAAAAAACCCACGCATGCTCAGAATCAAGTCGACGCATGCTCAGAAGCATTGAACTTAATTTTTCTCGGCTCATCGGAGTGTTTTACGTCACCGCGTTTGAAACGGTCCGTTTTTTGACTGATGGTGTGTGGGCAAGACTGATGGAAGACAGTTTCATCGGATTTCCGATGGAAAAAAACATCGGATTAGAATCCATAGGATATCTGATTGTGTGTACAGGGCTTTATCAGTCTTTTCTATTTACAAGTACTTCTCACGAGGCCCATTTATTGGTACAGATCATACTCAATATTTCAATTCACTAGTTACTCAGCATAACAAGAATTTCTTTATCCCAACAGGCTGCTTGTGATGTATTCTGTGTAGGAGATGATGTTAACATTGAGAAAGCAAACAATTCCCTTATTAGTAATGACCGCAGCTGGAAGAGGAGCAAGTACCGAATCAGCTTTGTGGCTGAGGCTCCTGAACTCACACAAGGTATCATATTTGTATATGCACATACTGTTCATGAGTAGATCATTGTGTGAAGCTCCGTGAATTGAGCCTACAGTTTGAAAATGTCATATTTAGAAATGGGTCGAACACCCCCCTGTTCAGTTCGCAGTAGAACTCCCGAACAGGGGAAAAGTTCTAACCCGAACGGCAAGCCCCATTGAAGTCTATGGGAGCCAAACAAGAAAAATCAAAAGTGCCCATTTTAAAGGCTTTTATGCAAGTAATTGGCCATAAAAGGGATATGGGGATCTGGGTACTACCCTGGGGGACATGTATCAATGCAAAAAAATGTTTTTAAAACAATCTTTTTTTCAGGAGCAGTGATTTTAATTATGCTTAAACTGCAACAATAAAAATGAAAAATTCCTTTAAATATAGTGCCTGGGGGTGTCCCCGTAATGTAAAGTAATGTGGCGCATCTGTAGCATGCATAAAACATGCTGCAGCAAAAATTACAAAAAATAAAATCACATTTAAAATTACTTGCGTTTACAATTGCCGACACCCTTCTGGTCTGGTATGGATTTGGAGGCGAGCCCTACACCAACATTTAAAAAAAAAAAACGCGTGGGGTCTCCACCTTCTAAAATCAATACCAGACTCTTATTCCGGGCATGCAGCCTGGCAGGTCAGGAAAGGGAGGGACAAGCGAGCTCCCCCTCCTGAACCATACCAGGCCACATGCCCTCAACATGGAGGGGTGGGTGCTTTGGGGCAGGGGGGGCTTTACCTCCCCCACAAGGGGGACAAGGGCCTCATCCCCACAACTGTGGACAGTGGTTTTCAGGGGTCTGCGGGTCGGGGGCTTATCAGAATCTGGAAGATTTCAACAAGGGGGCTCCCAGATCCCGCCCCCCATGTGTATGGGTATCAGGTACATAGTACCCCTACCTATTTACCAAAAAAGTGTACAAAAAATAATAAAAACTAGAGACAAGTTTTTGACAAATCTTTTATTAAAAAATAAAAAAACAGTGTCCCTTGATGTAAATCCATCTTCAATCACGCTACCCACCGACCGGGAAGAAAAAAACTCTCTGCCTTCTGGGACGGCCTTCTGATGAATGCCTCCTCTGTAGAGTTGAGCGGACACCTGGATGTTCGGGTTCGACGGGTTCGGCCGAACTTCGGAAAAAAGTTTGGGTTCGGGACCGAACTTTAACCCGAACCTGGACCCGAACCCGAACCCCATTGAAGTCAATGGGGACCCGGACTTCTAAGGACTAAAAAGGCTCTAAAAAGGTAATGGAAAGGGCTAGAGGGCTGCAAATGGCAGCAAAATGTTGTTAAGAGCATGGCAAGTGCTCTGCAAACAAATGTGGATAGGGAAATAACTTAAAATAACATCAAAAAAATAAAAATAAAAAATAATAATCTTGACCTAGGAGGACGAGGTCCATATGGAGTAGGAGGTTGAAGTGGCGGTGGATGTGGCTGTGTAGGTGGAAGCGGCGGTGGAGGAGGACGAGGTAGCCAACACTGATTCAAAAATACAACAATGGCTGTGTAATGCCGGTGATGTGTCGAATTCTGTCCCCCGTCAAATAGTGTCCACCCTGTACTACGCTTGCTCAGTATGTAGGACAAGGGGATTTCTAAAATCTCCCAAGACAAACGGCGCCTGCGTGGTGAGTTCAGGTGAAGGCCACACCATCCGTGGTTCAAGACGAGCCAAGTGAGGCCGTGCCCGAAGCGTGGCGATCGAACCGAGCCCGTGAGGGGCCCTGTTACTATGTGCTACCGTATGTCCACTTGGATGGTGGGGCTTGAACCTGCACTCACAGCGCAGGCGCCGTTCATCTTCGGAGATTTTGTGAATCTCCTTGTCCTCTGTACTGCACAAGCGCTGCGCCTTCGCAGTATGGGCCGGACACAATCCGATGGCCGGACAGTTTTTGTCACAACACCGGTATACATGTCTATTCTGCACAAGGTACGGACAAGTCCTGTGGGATCCATGCCTGGTTCATTTTAATGAACGTGAGCTTGTCCACATTGGCTCTGGACAGGCGGCTGCGCTTGTCTGTGATAACGCCCCCTGCCGTGCTAAATACACGTTCAGATAATACACTGGCTGCAGGGCAGGCCAGCACCTCCAAGGCATAAAGGGCAAGCTCAGGCCATGTGCCCAATTTTGAGACCCAGAAGTTAAAGGGGGCAGACCCGTCATCCAGTACGTGTAGGCCTGTGGACACATACTGCTCAACCATGTTGGTGAAATGCTGCCTCCTGCTAAGACGTTCCATCTCAGCTGGTGGTGCTGGTTGTTGTGGCGTGCTGACAAAGCTTTTCCACATTTCAGCCATGCTAACCCTGCCTTCTGAGGTGCTGCCGGTGCCCCGGCTGCGTTGGCGACCTCTTCCTCCTCCTCTGCCTTCGTCTTGTGCTTCCACCGTACGCCCGCTGTCAGGTGGGAATGCCACCAGCAGCGCGTCTACCAGCGTGCGCTTGTACTCGCGCATCTTACGATCCCGCTCCAGTGAGGAAATTAAGGACGGTACGTTGTCCTTGTAACGAGGATCCAGCAGGGTGGCCACCCAGTAATCAGCACCAGTTAAAATGTGGGCAACTCGGCGGTCATTGCGGAAACACTGCAGCATGTAATCGCTCATGTGTGCCAGGCTGCCCAGAGGCAAAGAAAAGCTGTCCTCTGTGGGAGGTGTATCGTCTGTGTCCTCTGTATCCCCCCAGCCACGCACCAGTGATGGCCACAAGCTGGTCTGTGTGCCACCCTGCTGTGAAAATGCCTCCTCCTCCTCCTCCTCCTCCTCCTCCATCTCCTCCTCCACCTCGTCATCCTCCAGAACTGTTCCCTTTCCGCCGGACAATTGTGTACCTGGCGTTTGTTGGTGCAGGAACCCACCCTCGTAGCCACTTGTGAAAGACTGCCCTGAAAGCCTTTGAAATGATCCCGCTTCCTCCTCCTCCTCCTCATCCTCCTGTGCCACATCCTCTTCCATCATCGCCCGAAGCGTTTTTTCAAGGAGGCATAGAACTGGGATAGTAACGCTAAGAACGGCGTCATTGGCACTGGACATGTTGGTGGAGTACTCGAAACAGCGCAACAAGGCACACAGGTCTCGCATGGAGGCCCAGTTATTGGTGGTGAAGTGGTGCTGTTCCGCAGAGCGACTCACGCGTGATTGCTGCAGCTGAAACTCCACTATCGCCTGCTGCTGCTCGCACAGTCTGGCCAGCATGTGCAAGGTGGAGTTCCACCTTGTGGGCACGTCACATATGAGGCGGTGAGCGGGAAGGCCGAAGTTACGCTGCAGCGCTGACAGGCGAGCAGCAGCAGGGTGAGAATGCCGAAAGTGCGCACACACAGCCCGCACTTTCTGCAGCAGCTCTGGCATATTGGGGTAATTTTTAAGGAACCTCTGGACCACCAAGTTCAGCACATGCGCCAGGCAAGGGATGTGCGTCAAACCGGCTAGGCCCAGAGCTGCTACGAGATTTCGCCCATTATCGCACACCACCAGGCCGGGTTTGAGGCTCACTGACAGCAACCACTCATTGGTCTGTTGTTCCATGTCCCTCCACAACTCCTGCGCGGTGTGGGGTTTTTCCCCCAAACAGGAAAGTTTTAAAACTGCCTGCTGTCGTTTACCCCTGGCTGTGCTGAAGTTGGTGGTGAAGGTGTTACGCTGACCGGATGAGGAGGCGGTAGAGGATGAGGAAGCGGAGTAGGAGGAGTTAGCAACAGGAGGCAAACTGAAGCGCCCTGCAATCCTCGGTGGTGGAAGGACATGCGCCAAACTGCTATCTTCCTCAGGCCCAGCCGCCACTGCATTTACCCAGTGTGCTGTTAGGGAGATATAACGTCCCTGGCCGTGCTTACTGGTCCACGCATCCGTAGTTAGGTGGACCTTGCCACAGATGGCGTTGCGCAGTGCACACCTGATTTTGTCCCCCACTTGGTTGTGCAGGGAAGGGATGGCTCGCCTGGAAAAATAGTGGCGGCTGGGCACGACGTACTGTGGGACAGCCAATGCCATCAGGCTTTTAAAACTCTGCGTCTCCACCAGACGGAATGACAGCATTTCAAAGGCCAGGAGTATTGAAATGCTGGCATTCAGGGCCAGGGATCGCGGGTGGCTAGGGGGGTACTTCCTCTTCCGCTCCAATGTTTGGGAGATAGAGAGCTGAACGCTTCCATGGGACATTGTGGAGATGGTTGGTGACCCAGGTGGTAGTGTTGCTGGCAGATGCTCTGTTTGCGGGGTGGCAGGTGCCACTGTCACTACAGAGGTGGATGAAGAGGCCGAGACTGCAGCAGAAGAGGAAGCAGGAGGAGCCAGAGACCTTTCTTGGTTTTTGCGGTGTCTACTCCACTGCAGCTCGTGCTTTGAACTTAGATGCCTGGTCATGCAGGTTGTGCTCAGGTTGAGAACGTTTATGCCTCGCTTCAGGCTCTGATTGCACAGCGTGCAAACCACTCGTGTCTTGTCATCAGCACATTGTGTGAAGAACTGCCACGCTGGGGAACTCCTTGGACCTGGCTTTGGTGTGCTCGGTCCCTTGCTGCGTTGGGCAGTAGCAGACATACTGTCTAGCTGACAGACGCTCCGCTTTTGCACCCTGCTACCTCTTCTGCTGTGCTGGTGGCTCTGTGCGACCACCGCCTCTTCCTCCAAACTACACTGGTCACCTGCATAACGTTGATTCCATGTGGGGTCGAGGACCTCATCGTCCTCCACATCATCTTCCACCCAGTCTTCACCCCTGCCCTCCTTGTCTGTCTGCACAATTGCGAAAGCAGCAGCAGTTGGCACCTGTGTTTCGTCATCATCCGAGACGTACTGCGATGGTCCTCCCATGTACTCATCATGAAACATAAGTGGTTGGGCATCGGTGCACTCAATCTCTTCCACTTCTGGGGCAGGGCTAGGTGGATGGCCCTGGAAAACCCTGCTAACAGAGTCATCGAAAAGCAGAAGAGACTGCTGCATGATTTGGGGCTCAGACTGCTTGGCTGATTTGCAAGGGGGTGAGGTGAAAGACTGATGGACATGGATTTCAGGTGCCAACTCTGTTCTTTCATCAGAAGAGTGGGTGGGAGACAATGTGAAGGAACCCGAGGCACTGTCAGCAACCCAATCTACTATCGCCTGTACTTGTCCTGGCCTAAACATTCGTACAGCCTCATTAGGCGCGACAAAATACCGCCGCAGGCTCGGTCGCCTACTCGCACCTGAGGAAGGTGTTTCACTTGTGCGTGTATCTGGCACAGATCCACCACGTCCTCTCCCTGCAACAGGAGCTCCACCAGCAGCACCACGACCGGGGCCACCACGTCCCTTTGACCTTCTCCTCATATTTTAAAAATTTAGGATCTTGCCCTAAATGGGTGTTTTTGGAAGCGCAGAACACACCCACAGTACGTAACCGCTGAATCGCACAGCTACAGAACTGCAGAAAATGCTATTAAAAAAAAATGTTGTTTTTTTAGTATAGCACAGTAGGAGAAAACTATATAGAATTTTTTTTATTTCACACACCTCAAAATATGTATAACACACTGCAACCTTTTTTTGGTGCCACTAAACGGCGTTTTTTGGAAGAGCAGAACACACCCACAGTACGTAACCGCTGAATCGCACAGCTACAGAACTGCAGAAAATGCTATTCAAAAAAAATGTTGTTTTTTTAGTATAGCACAGTAGGAGAAAACTATATAGAAATTGTTTATTTCACACACCTCAAAATATGTATAACACACTGCAACCTTTTTCTTTTTCGTACATCACGGGACACAGAGCGACATAGTCATTACTAATGGGTTATATAGATACCGTCAGGTGCTGGCACTGGCAACTTCCAAAACCGGAAGTACCCTCCCCTATATAAGCCCCTCCCATCCGGGAGCACCTCAGTTTTTTGCCAGTGTCTAAGGTGTTGGCCAAGAAGAAACATGTGTTTTTCACTGAGCTTGCGTACAGGTTCTTTTGGGCCTCAGTAAGCTATTCCGGATCCGACCAAAAAAGCTTCATAGCTAAACGGTCGGTACCCGGGCCTTGCAGAGAAGAGCAAGGTTTTGCCTGTAATGCTTCTCTTAGGAGAGCTGGACCCTGGGATCCAGAGCTCTGGTCATACCCACGACCAAGATGTTTTCTGTGCAGGGTGCTATACAGGTCCAGGGGAGTGGAATCCTTGGGAACCCGGTCCCTGAAGGTTTGATTACAATGCCTGCCGTGATAGGTGAAGTTTGGGCTTTTGTGGACCAAACAAAGTCCTGCGGCGGGGAACAGGTAAGTGGGGGCCCCCAGGAACTTGGTTCTATTGGGGGACCCCCAAGCCTAATTTGTCTTTCTGTCTGTTACCTAATGGTATTCCCGCAAAATTCTGTGCATGCCTGTAACTACTAAAAAAATGTAATAATTTTTAATGGTGGTCAAGAAAAAAAAAAAAAATGTTTTTATATATATTTAATATATTAGACTGCGGTACCTGTGTTTGTCCACTAGAGGCCGCTGTGGAATGTTTTCTTGTCATGTGGACTAGCTTCTTCTCAGCAGAGCAAACTCCAGGCAGATGGTGAGTTCTCTTATAGGAAACTGCTTCCTCTGCCATGTTGCAGTGTTTGTCCATCCCCCGGCCTGCGGCAAAGAGGGGCCCTGGCTCCTGTCCCTTGTTACCATATTTGAAATTAGCGCCGAAGGCGCGCGTGCCCGCGCGCGTGCGCGTGCACGCGCCTCTATATATAGAGGTGAGCCGGGAAAGGGGGCGGAGCCTGGGGGATGACGCTCTGTGCGCGCCGCAGCGCTTCTGCGCATGTGCGGGCGTCCCAGCAGTTTTAAAAAAACCACAATATTGTAGTGAGCTGGCTATGAAGTACAGAGACAGAGCTGGCAACATTTAAAGGCATACAGCAAGCGGTTGATACAGGCATCCCCTAGAAAGGCACATTAGTAGACACCAACTGTGATATAGCAGCAATTGTGCTAGACTATTCTCAGTAAAAGTGGTGTATTACGGCTGGAATACCTCAGCTTTAGGCTTAGGAATATGCCGTCCAGAAGCTCCGGAACTGAATCTTCCAGGAAGCGAAGGGGGTCTCATCGGGCTCTGAGGATCTTGGGCATACTTCTGCTGCACCAGTCTCCCCTGAAGTTCAGAGGTAAGTGACCGTAGAGACCCCGCAGGGGTACTTGGTACTGCGGCTGTCCTCAGTCACCTGCTCCTGTGTATGTAACAGAGGAGGTTTTTTTCCTCAGCTCTGGGAGGATTAGAGAGAGATTGTCAACATTTATCGCTGCCTCCCTGTCAGGGAAAGCACGCCCGATCTCCGTCTCCTCCTTCAGAGTGCCTGTTAGCAGAGCAACAGTCCCATACAGGGATCGACCTGCCTGAAGGGGATCAGGATGAGGTTGATTCTGTTATAGAGGAATCAACAGTGGGGGAACCTTTTCTCAGCATCTCAAGCTGAAAGATTATGGGTTCAGTCTCTGACTAACATGGTCCGATCAGCATTTAAAAATGCACCTTGCGGAACCATCAACCACTACTGTATCCTCGTTGGGGTCGCTAGAAGCCCCAGACTGTTTGTTCTTTTCCACTTCACCCTTTACTGAAAGGGCTCATTTTCCAGGATTGGGAACGTCCTGAGAAAATATTTATTCCCCCAAGAGATTTCCGGTGGTCTATCCCATGGAGGATAAGTTCATCAAAAAAAAAAAAAAAATTGGAAGGTCCCTACAGTGGACGCAGCCATCTCTTGTATGTATAAATCACTGACATGTCCAGTGGATAATGTCCAAATGTTCAAGAACCCAATAAATAAAAGATTGGAGTCCTTATGAAAATCTGCTTGGTGATACAACCAGCAGTAGCAGCTATTGGGGTCTGCTAAGCAGTGAAGGATCAGTTGAAACAGGTCTTGAGGGACTTGACAGATCAGCAGGCTTTGCCCTAGCTGATCTACCTAGAGCCTTAGGCTTTGCGGTTGACGCCATAGAGGATTCAGTCCATCAGGCCTCCCGCCTTACGCTGTCTATAGTACATACGCGTAGGCTCCTATGGCTCAAAAACTGGTCTGCTGAAGCTCCCTGTAAAGAATGGCTGGTTAGCGTCCCATTTCATGGTGAACGCTTATTCAGGGAAAACCTGGACAAATATATCCAGAAAATTTCCAGCGGTAAAAATACGCTCTTGCCGGTTAAAAGCAGAGTTAGAGGTCCCTCTTTAAGAGGCCTGCTTCTCCAGTCCCTGGGGCATCGGCTGTGTAACAGTTCCGACGGCCTCCTCGGTCAAATCCCGGGGGTAAAAAACAGGGACAGTAGCAGGGTAATGAGAAACCCTGGGTCAGGGGAGGTACAAAACCTCCCCCAAAGTTAAATTCATTGAAGCCCCCACTCAGTCGGGTGGGGGGAGGACTCCAGTTGTTCGCAAGAGACCTGGCGGGACACGATCAAGACAGATAGGTGCTCTCCGCAGTAGGTTTGGGATACAGTTTGGAGTTAAAAGACTCTCCTCCTTCCCATTTTTGAGGTCAAACGTGCCAAGGGATCCCCGGAAGAGAGAGTCCCTCCTGTTGGCACTAGAACAACTATTGCTCCAAGGAGTAATTATGGAGGTTCCCCTGGAAGAATGAGGGTTCGGGTTTTACTCAAACCTCTTTACAGTCCCGAAGCAAACGCGGACGGGAGGCCCATATTAATTCTAAAAGGGCCATACAAATTCCTGTATATCAGGTCTTTCCGATGGAGTCGATCCGATCGGTGGCCACTGCCCTACAAGGGGAGGATTGGTTAGCCACGATCGACATCAAAGATGCTTATTTGCACATTCCCATCTTTCCAGTCCACCAAAAATTTCTACGCTTTGCAGTAGAAGGGCGCCATTTTCAGTTCAGAGCCTTACCCTTCGGTTTGGCCACAGCACCACGAGTGTTTACAAAAATTCTGGCCCTTTATTGGCCAATCTGAGAACACAAGGTGTAATGATAATGGCATATCTGGATGACTTGTTGCTGATAGACCACTCAGTGAAAAAACTAGACGTGGTCGTTCACAAGACAATCAAGTATCTGGAATCTCACGGTTGGATTATCAACCGAGACAAGTCAGCCCTAAAAACCAGTCAAAAGTCTGGAATACTTGGGGCTAAGGTTGGATTCAGGCCAGAGAAAAATATTCTTGCCTCGAGGAAAGGTGTTGTCTTTGAAAGATTTGATCCACTTAGTGGGTACAAAAAAGACAGCCGTCCATACGCCTGTATATGAGGCTGCTGGGAAAAATGGTGGCATCATTCGAAGCAGTACCCTACGGTCAATTCCATTCAAGGAATTTGCAAGGGGCCATACTGTCAGCCTGGAACAAAAAATAAAAAATTCAGGCCTAGACTTACAATGTCCTTGTCCCCTTCCGTTCGCAAGAGCCTCCGTTGGTGGTTGGTTTCCCAGAATCTGGAAAAAAGGAAATCCTTCAGTCCGATTTCTTGGGAGGTGGTCACTACAGATGCCAGCCTTATAGGCTGGGGAGCAGTACTGGAGCAATAGTCTCTCCAGGGCAGATGGTCGGATGCAGAAAAGGCCCTGCCCATCAATCTCTTAGAGATACGAGCAGCCCGGTATGCCCTAGTAGCATGGACATCCAAACTCCAAGGGTCCCCTGTCAGAATTCAATCAGACAATGCCACAGCAGTGGCATATATCAATCATCAGGGGGGCACCAGGAGTCGTGCAGCCCAGAGGGAAGTAAATTACATCCTGAAATGGGCAGAAAAAATATGTCCCAGCCATATCTGCGGTATTCATTCCAGGAGTGGAGAATTGGAAGGCGGACTTTCTAAGTCGCCAGCAATTAGGCCCAGAGGAAGGGTCCCTTCACCCCGAGGTTTTCTGGACAATATGTCAGCGGTGGGGAACATCGGATGTAGATCTTCTAGCATCCAGATTCAACGCAAAGGGGGACAGGTTTGTCTCTCGGACAAGGGATCCCCTAGCTTGCGGCTCGGATGCCCTAGTGTTCCCTTGGGATCAGTTCAAGCTGATATATGCATTCACACCGCCACAATGGTTACCTCGATTACTCCGCAGAATCAGGGTAGAAAAGAAACCAGTGATTCTGGTGGCTCCAGCGTGGCCCCGAAGAGCGTGGTACGTGGAGATTGTAAAATGTCAGTGGGGAGTCCTTGGACTCTCCCACATCGTCCGGACCTGCTTTCGCAAGGACCGATATACCACCCTTCCTTACCAGCCCTAGGTTTGACGGCCTGGCTATTGAAGCCCACATTCTAAAAAAGAGAGGGCTCTCTAATTCTGTGGTATCTACCATGATCAATGCCAGGAAGCCGGTATCCAGGCAGATCTACTATAGAATCTGGAAGGCGTACATCGCCTGGTGTGAAGCCAAGAAATGGCATCCACGTAAGTACGTAATAGGTAGGAGTCTGGACTCCCTACAATGGGCTGTAGATAGGAAGCTTGCCTTGAGTACTATCAAGGGTCAGATTTCGGCCTTGTCAATATTTTTTCAAAGGCCCTTGGCTTCGCATTCACTAGTCAAAGCCTTTATACAAGGAGTGATGCGTATTAGTCCTCCGGTTAATATTCCCATATGTCCATGGGATCTAAACTTGGTTCTGTCGGTTCTACAGAAACAACCATTTGAACCATTACAGCATATTTCCTTGGTGCTTCTCACCAGGAAATTGATTTTTCTAGTAGCCATTTGTTCGGCTAAAAGAGTATCGGAATTAGCAGCTATGTCCTGTAAGGAGCCATATCTGGTTATCCATAAGGACAGAGTAGTGTTACGTCCTCATCCAGCCTTTCTTCCTAAGGTGGTATCGAGGTTTCATTTGAACCAAGATGTGGTTCTTCCTTCTTTTTTCCCCAAACCTACTTCGGTAGAGGAAAAGTTATTGCATTCTTTGGATGTAGTAAGAGCAGTTAAAGCTTATCTAAAAGCCACTGCTCAGATTCGCAGAACGGATACTTTGTTTATTCTGCCGGAAGGCCCCAGAAGGGGTCAGGCAGCGTCAAAATCTACTTTAGCCAAGTGGATTCGACAGGTCATAATACAAGCCTATGGCTTGAGAAATAGACCGCCTCCGTTCAAAGTTAGGGCGCACTCCACGAGAGCAGTTGGAACTTCATGGGCAGTGCATCACCAGGCCTCCCTGGCTCAAATCTGTAAGGCCGCAACATGGTCTTCAGTACACACGTTTACTAGGTTCTACCAGGTGGACGTTAGAAGTCAGGAGGATGTCGCCTTTGGGCGCAGTGTGTTGCAGGCCGCAAAAGATCCTCATGTCTGATAGCGCTCAGCTTATATATGGTGTATCCCCCCCCTCATTTGGCATTGCTTTAGGACATCCCATTAGTAATGACTATGTCGCTCTGTGTCCCGTGATGTACGAAAAAGAAAATAGGATTTTTATAACAGCTTACCTGTAAAATCCTTTTCTTGGAGTACATCACGGGACACAGAGCTCCCACCCCTCTTTGGGGACACTTATTGCTTTGCTACAAAACTGAGGTGCTCCCGGATGGGAGGGGCTTATATAGGGGAGGGTACTTCCGGTTTTGGAAGTTGCCAGTGCCAGCACCTGACGGTATCTATATAACCCATTAGTAATGACTATGTCGCTCTGTGTCCCGTGATGTACTCCAAGAAAAGGATTTTACAGGTAAGCTGTTATAAAATCCTATTTTTTGGTGCCACTAAACGGTGCTTTTGGAAGCGCAGAACACACCCACAGTACGTAACTGCTGAATCGCACAGCTACAGAACTGCAGAAAATGCTATTCAAAAAAAATGTTGTTTTTTTAGTATAGCACAGTAGGAGAAAACTATATAGAAATTGTTTATTTCACACACCTCAAAATATGTATAACACACTGCAACCTTTTTTTGGTGCCACTAAACGGTGTTTTTGGAAGCGCAGAACACACCCACAGTACGTAACCGCTGAATCGCACAGCTACAGAACTGCAGAAAATGCTATTCAAAAAAAATGTTTTTTTTTTAGTATAGCACAGTAGGAGAAAACTATATAGAAATTGTTTATTTCACACACCTCAAAATATGTATAACACACTGCAACCTTTTTTTGGTGCCACTAAACGGTGCTTTTGGAAGCGCAGAACACACCCACAGTACGTAACCGCTGACTCGCACAGCTACAGAACTGCAGAAAATGCTATTCAAAAAAAATGTTGTTTTTTTAGTATAGCACAGTAGGAAAAAACTATATAGAAATTGTTTATTTCACACACCTCAAAATATGTATAACACACTGCAACCTTTTTTTGGTGCCACTAAACGGTGTTTTTGGAAGCGCAGAACACACCCACAGTACGTAACCGCTGAATCGCACAGCTACAGAACTGCAGAAAATGCTATTCAAAAAAAATGTTGTTTTTTTAAGTATAGCACAGTAGGAGAAAACTATATAGAAATAGTTTATTTCACACACCTCAAAATATGTATAACACACTGCAACCTTTTTTTGGTGCCACTAAACGGTGCTTTTGGAAGCGCAGAACACACCCACAGTACGTAACCGCTTATTCGCACAGCTACAGAACTGCAGAAAATGCTATTCAAAAAAAATGTTGTTTTTTTAGTATAGCACAGTAGGAGAAAACTATATAGAAATAGTTTATTTCACACACCTCAAAATATGTATAACACACTGCAACCTTTTTTTGGTGCCACTAAACGGTGCTTTTGGAAGCGCAGAACACACCCACAGTACGTAACCGCTGACTCGCACAGCTACAGAACTGCAGAAAATGCTATTCAAAAAAAATGTTGTTTTTTTAGTATAGCACAGTAGGAGAAAACTATATAGAAATTGTTTATTTCACACACCTCAAAATATGTATAACACACTGCAACCTTTTTTTGGTGCCACTAAACGGTGTTTTTGGAAGCGCAGAACACACCCACAGTACGTAACCGCTGAATCGCACAGCTACAGAACTGCAGAAAATGCTATTCAAAAAAAATGTTGTTTTTTTAGTATAGCACAGTAGGAGAAAACTATATAGAAATTGTTTATTTCACACACCTCAAAATATGTATAACACACTGCAACCTTTTTTTGGTGCCACTAAACGGTGCTTTTGGAAGCGCAGAACACACCCACAGTACGTAACCGCTGACTCACACAGCTACAGAACTGCAGAAAATACTATTCAAAAAAAATGTTGTTTTTTTAGTATAGCACAGTAGGAAAAAACTATATAGAAATTGTTTATTTCACACACCTCAAAATATGTATAACACACTGCAACCTTTTTTTGGTGCCACTAAACGCTGTTTTTGGAAGCGCAGAACACACCCACAGTACGTAACCGCTGAATCCCACAGCTACAGAACTGCAGAGAATGCTATTCAAAAAAAATTTTGTTTTTTTAGTATAGCACAGTAGGAAAAAACTATATAGAAATTGTTTATTTCACACACCTCAAAATATGTATAACACACTGCAACCTTTTTTTGGTGCCACTAAACGGTGTTTTTGGAAGCGCAGAACACACCCACAATACGTAACCGCTGAATCGCACAGCTACAGAACTGCAGAAAATGCTATTCAAAAAAAATGTTGTTTTTTTAAGTATAGCACAGTAGGAGAAAACTATATAGAAATTGTTTATTTCACACACCTCAAAATATGTATAACACACTGCAACCTTTTTTTGGTGCCACTAAACGGTGCTTTTGGAAGCGCAGAACACACCCACAGTACGTAACCGCTGACTCGCACAGCTACAGAACTGCAGAAAATGCTATTCAAAAAAAATGTTGTTTTTTTAGTATAGCACAGTAGGAGAAAACTATATAGAAATAGTTTATTTCACACACCTCAAAATATGTATAACACACTGCAACCTTTTTTTGGTGCCACTAAACGGTGCTTTTGGAAGCGCAGAACACACCCACAGTACGTAATCGCTGACTCGCACAGCTACAGAACTGCAGAGAATGCTATTAAAAAAAAATGTTGTTTTTTTAGTATAGCACAGTAGGAGAAAACTATATAGAAATTGTTTATTTCACACACCTCAAAATATGTATAACACACTGCAACCTTTTTTTGGTGCCACTAAACGGTGTTTTTGGAAGTGCAGAACACACCCACAGTACGTAACCGCTGAATCGCACAGCTACAGAACTGCAGAAAATGCTATTCAAAAAAAATGTTGTTTTTTTAGTATAGCACAGTAGGAGAAAACTATATAGAAATTGTTTATTTCACACACCTCAAAATATGTATAACACACTGCAACCTTTTTTTGGTGCCACTAAACGGTGCTTTTGGAAGCGCAGAACACACCCACAGTACGTAACCGCTGACTCGCACAGCTACAGAACTGCAGAAAATGCTATTCAAAAAAAATGTTTTTTTTTTAGTATAGCACAGTAGGAAAAAACTATATAGAAATTGTTTATTTCACACACCTCAAAATATGTATAACACACTGCAACCTTTTTTTGGTGCCACTAAACGGTGTTTTTGGAAGCGCAGAACACACCCACAGTACGTAACCGCTGACTCGCACAGCTACAGAACTGCAGAAAATGCTATTCAAAAAAAATGTTGTTTTTTTAGTATAGCACAGTAGGAGAAAACTATATAGAAATTGTTTATTTCACACACCTCAAAATATGTATAACACACTGCAACCTTTTTTTGGTGCCACTAAACGGTGTTTTTGGAAGCGCAGAACACACCCACAGTACGTAACCGCTGAATCGCACAGCTACAGAACTGCAGAAAATGCTATTCAAAAAAAATGTTGTTTTTTTAGTATAGCACAGTAGGAGAAAACTATATAGAAATTGTTTATTTCACACACCTCAAAATATGTATAACACACTGCAACCTTTTTTTGGTGCCACTAAACGGTGCTTTTGGAAGCGCAGAACACACCCACAGTACGTAACCGCTGACTCGCACAGCTACAGAACTGCAGAAAATGCTATTCAAAAAAAATGTTGTTTTTTTAGTATAGCACAGTAGGAAAAAACTATATAGAAATTGTTTATTTCACACACCTCAAAATATGTATAACACACTGCAACCTTTTTTTGGTGCCACTAAACGGTGTTTTTGGAAGCCCAGAACACACCCACAGTACGTAACCGCTGAATCGCACAGCTACAGAACTGCAGAAAATGCTATTCAAAAAATTTTTTTTTTTTTTAGTATAGCACAGTAGGAGAAAACTATATAGAAATTGTTTATTTCACACACCTCAAAATATGTATAACACACTGCAACCTTTTTTTGGTGCCACTAAACGGTGCTTTTGGAAGCGCAGAACACACCCACAGTACGTAACCGCTGACTCGCACAGCTACAGAACTGCAGAAAATGCTATTCAAAAAAAATGTTGTTTTTTTAGTATAGCACAGTAGGAGAAAACTATATAGAAATTGTTTATTTCACACACCTCAAAATATGTATAACACACTGCAACCTTTTTTTGGTGCCACTAAACGGTGTTTTTGGAAGCGCAGAACACACCCACAGTACGTAACCGCTGAATCGCACAGCTACAGAACTGCAGAAAATGCTATTCAAAAAAAATGTTGTTTTTTTAGTATAGCACAGTAGGAAAAAACTATATAGAAATTGTTTATTTCACACACCTCAAAATATGTATAACACACTGCAACCTTTTTTTGGTGCCACTAAACGGTGTTTTTGGAAGCGCAGAACACACCCACAGTACGTAACCGCTGAATCGCACAGCTACAGAACTGCAGAAAATGCTATTCAAAAAAAATGTTGTTTTTTTAGTATAGCACAGTAGGAGAAAACTATATAGAAATAGTTTATTTCACACACCTCAAAATATGTATAACACACTGCAACCTTTTTTTGGTGCCACTAAACGGTGTTTTTGGAAGCGCAGAACACACCCACAGTACGTAACCGCTGAATCGCACAGCTACAGAGCTGCAGAAAATGCTATTCAAAAAAAATGTTGTTTTTTTAGTATAGCACAGTAGGAGAAAACTATATAGAAATTGTTTATTTCACACACCTCAAAATATGTATAACACACTGCAACCTTTTTTTGGTGCCACTAAACTGTGTTTTTGGAAGCGCAGAACACACCCACAGTACGTAACCGCTGAATCGCACAGCTACAGAACTGCAGAAAATGCTATTCAAAAAAAATGTTGTTTTTTTAGTATAGCACAGTAGGAGAAAACTATATAGAAATTGTTTTTTTTTTTGTATAGCACAGTAGGAGAAAACTATATAGAAATTGTTTATTTCACACACCTCAAAATATGTATAACACACTGCAACCTTTTTTTGGTGCCACTAAACGGTGTTTTTTGGAAGAGCAGAACACACCCACAGTACGTAACCGCTGAATCGCACAGCTACAGAACTGCAGAAAATGCTATTCAAAAAAAATGTTTTTTTTTTAGTATAGCACAGTAGGAGAAAACTATATAGAAATTGTTTATTTCACACACCTCAAAATATGTATAACACACTGCAACCTTTTTTTGGTGCCACTAAACGGTGTTTTTGGAAGTGCAGAACACACCCACAGTACGTAACCGCTGAATCGCACAGCTACAGAACTGCAGAAAATGCTATTCAAAAAAAATGTTGTTTTTTTAGTATAGCACAGTAGGAGAAAACTATATAGAAATTGTTTATTTCACACACCTCAAAATATGTATAACACACTGCAACCTTTTTTTGGTGCCACTAAACGGTGCTTTTGGAAGCGCAGAACACACCCACAGTACGTAACCGCTGACTCGCACAGCTACAGAACTGCAGAAAATGCTATTCAAAAAAAATGTTTTTTTTTTAGTATAGCACAGTAGGAAAAAACTATATAGAAATTGTTTATTTCACACACCTCAAAATATGTATAACACACTGCAACCTTTTTTTGGTGCCACTAAACGGTGTTTTTGGAAGCGCAGAACACACCCACAGTACGTAACCGCTGACTCGCACAACTACAGAACTGCAGAAAATGCTATTCAAAAAAAATGTTGTTTTTTTAGTATAGCACAGTAGGAGAAAACTATATAGAAATTGTTTATTTCACACACCTCAAAATATGTATAACACACTGCAACCTTTTTTTGGTGCCACTAAACGGTGTTTTTGGAAGCGCAGAACACACCCACAGTACGTAACCGCTGAATCGCACAGCTACAGAACTGCAGAAAATGCTATTCAAAAAAAATGTTGTTTTTTTAGTATAGCACAGTAGGAGAAAACTATATAGAAATTGTTTATTTCACACACCTCAAAATATGTATAACACACTGCAACCTTTTTTTGGTGCCACTAAACGGTGCTTTTGGAAGCGCAGAACACACCCACAGTACGTAACCGCTGACTCGCACAGCTACAGAACTGCAGAAAATGCTATTCAAAAAAAATGTTGTTTTTTTAGTATAGCACAGTAGGAAAAAACTATATAGAAATTGTTTATTTCACACACCTCAAAATATGTATAACACACTGCAACCTTTTTTTGGTGCCACTAAACGGTGTTTTTGGAAGCCCAGAACACACCCACAGTACGTAACCGCTGAATCGCACAGCTACAGAACTGCAGAAAATGCTATTCAAAAAAATTTTTTTTTTTTTAGTATAGCACAGTAGGAGAAAACTATATAGAAATTGTTTATTTCACACACCTCAAAATATGTATAACACACTGCAACCTTTTTTTGGTGCCACTAAACGGTGCTTTTGGAAGCGCAGAACACACCCACAGTACGTAACCGCTGACTCGCACAGCTACAGAACTGCAGAAAATGCTATTCAAAAAAAATGTTGTTTTTTTAGTATAGCACAGTAGGAGAAAACTATATAGAAATTGTTTATTTCACACACCTCAAAATATGTATAACACACTGCAACCTTTTTTTGGTGCCACTAAACGGTGTTTTTGGAAGCGCAGAACACACCCACAGTACGTAACCGCTGAATCGCACAGCTACAGAACTGCAGAAAATGCTATTCAAAAAAAATGTTGTTTTTTTAGTATAGCACAGTAGGAGAAAACTATATAGAAATTGTTTATTTCACACACCTCAAAATATGTATAACACACTGCAACCTTTTTTTGGTGCCACTAAACGGTGCTTTTGGAAGCGCAGAACACACCCACAGTACGTAACCGCTGACTCGCACAGCTACAGAACTGCAGAAAATGCTATTCAAAAAAAATGTTGTTTTTTTAGTATAGCACAGTAGGAAAAAACTATATAGAAATTGTTTATTTCACACACCTCAAAATATGTATAACACACTGCAACCTTTTTTTGGTGCCACTAAACGGTGTTTTTGGAAGCGCAGAACACACCCACAGTACGTAACCGCTGAATCGCACAGCTACAGAACTGCAGAAAATGCTATTCAAAAAAAATGTTGTTTTTTTAGTATAGCACAGTAGGAGAAAACTATATAGAAATAGTTTATTTCACACACCTCAAAATATGTATAACACACTGCAACCTTTTTTTGGTGCCACTAAACGGTGTTTTTGGAAGCGCAGAACACACCCACAGTACGTAACCGCTGAATCGCACAGCTACAGAGCTGCAGAAAATGCTATTCAAAAAAAATGTTGTTTTTTTAGTATAGCACAGTAGGAGAAAACTATATAGAAATTGTTTATTTCACACACCTCAAAATATGTATAACACACTGCAACCTTTTTTTGGTGCCACTAAACTGTGTTTTTGGAAGCGCAGAACACACCCACAGTACGTAACCGCTGAATCGCACAGCTACAGAACTGCAGAAAATGCTATTCAAAAAAAATGTTATTTTTTTAGTATAGCACAGTAGGAGAAAACTATATAGAAATTGTTTTTTTTTTAGTATAGCACAGTAGGAGAAAACTATATAGAAATTGTTTATTTCACACACCTCAAAATATGTATAACACACTGCAACCTTTTTTTAGTGCCACTAAACGGTGTTTTTTGGAAGAGCAGAACACACCCACAGTACGTAACCGCTGAATCGCACAGCTACAGAACTGCAGAAAATGCTATTCAAAAAAAATGTTTTTTTTTTTAGTATAGCACAGTAGGAGAAAACTATATAGAAATTGTTTATTTCACACACCTCAAAATATGTATAACACACTGCAACCTTTTTTTGGTGCCACTAAACAGTGCTTTTGGAAGCGCAGAACACACCCACAGTACGTAACCGCTGACTCGCACAGCTACAGAACTGCAGAAAATGCTATTAAAAATTTTTTTGTTTTTTTAGTATAGCACAGTAGGAGAAAACTATATAGAAATTGTTTATTTCACACACCTCAAAATATGTATAACACACTGCAAACTTTTTTTTGTGCCCCTAAACGGCGTTTTTTGCAAGCGTACATTAAAGTGCAATTTTTTTTTTATTTTTTTTTTTGCCCTAAACGGGTCTTTTTTTGCACGAGCAAAATAAAATGCTTTTTTTTTTTTGCCCTATGGGTCTTTTGGAAAAGAGAACAATAAAGTGCCCTTTTTTTCCCCCTAAAAGTTAGATTTTCTCTGACACTGGGCTCATGGCAGTGTAAAAAGACTGCACTGCAACACAAATAGGTAGACCTATGCAGATCGCTGATTTTAATCTCTGAATCTGGACTCCTATATAATATTCTCTGTCCCTGAAAGCACCAACACAGGAACCTGGCCCTACACTACACTATCTCTCTATCTTTTCCCTCAGATTGTAGAATCAGGACTACCTCTTCTATCTTTCTATCTCTCCCTAAAAGCAGCAGCAGCAGACTAGATCCTCTCCCTATCTATTCTGAAGCAGAGTGTCATGTGTGCTGTGTGCCTCTAGCTTATATAGAAGCTGGGTCACATGTTGCACTGACCAATCACAGCCATGCCATTAGTAGGCATGGCTATGATGGCTTCTAAGGGCACACCAGCTAATCAAAAGGTGATTGGCTGGCCCCTGAAGCATTTCTAAATGCGTAATTAGATTGCCGAACCCGAACCCGGACTTTTGGGCCAAGTCCGGGTTCGGGATCGGGAAAAAGCTAAAGTTCGGTACGGACCCGAACTTTACAGTTCGGGTTCGCTCAACACTACTCCTCTGCACTTTGACATTTTTTATATAGGTAAAGGCGTGGCCACCAGGTTACGTCACCCGGTGGCCCCGCGCCATTCTAACGTCACGGACTAGTGCATGCTGGGCCTGTGACGTCACAAGGGGGCAGGGCCACCAGATGACGTTACCAGGTGGTCCCACCCCTTACCTATATAAGAACTGTCAAAGCGCAGAGGAGGCATTCGGCGGAAGGCCATCCCAGGAGGCGGAGCATTTTTTTTATTTTTTACTTTTCAGCACGATTGACAATGGATTTACAACGAGGGACATTATTTTATTTTATTTTTTTAAGAAAGGATTTGTCAAAAACTTGTCTCTTGTTTTTATTACTTTTTGTTACATTTTTGGGTGAATGGGTAGGTGTACTAAGTACCTGATACTCATTCACATGGGGGAGGCGGGAACTGTTGGCCATCTGTAGTCATAATTAGGCCTCAGTCAGGTAGCTACATCCGTGCCCCATGCAGGGCCATGTTTTATCGGCAGGGGTGTTGCATGTTGTGAGCATCCCCGTGCAGGCAGTCCCATTGTTGTTTATTGGGATGCAGCGGCTACACAGACACAGCCGCTGCTCCCAATATGACATCTATGTGGTTGCTTTTTGGGCCATGCATCCTCTTGGATGTCATATTGATAGCAGCGGCTGTGTCTGTGTCTGTGTCTGCTTCCCAATAGACATCAATAGGACTTCATCCCCATGCCGGTAAAACAGAGCCCTGCATGGGGCACGCATGTAATTGCCCTGTGTGAACGAGGCCTTATCCCCTAATTTTTCTAAGACTGAAATGTTTTTCTTTTGGTAGCTCTTTACAGTGTTCACAGAAAGAAAGTGTATGGAGCCCGGCTGATATGTCGACAGAACCTTCAAAGTGCAAAATCCAGGTACACTCTTTCTGGAGACCCTTACTTTTATTGCTTGTTTATTTCTACCTATTTTTAAGTTTTTGTAAATGACCCAGAAAGACTTCAACAGGTAGAGTATGTCTGGACAATGTACACTTGTACAATTGTAGACTGGTCTGCGTTATATGTTGAGGCCACTCTGTATATAGAGATGATGCACATTTTGAAATGATACTGTGGTTTCAATGTGCACAGAGCAGAAACACTGTTGACCTTGAAGTTTCAGAATATGAGGCCTTCAGGCAGTGAAATTGATCAGAGGCCAAGAGAAAGCTGCTCAGGGCCTTCTGATTCTAATAAGAATACAAGAGTATTTATAGCTGTGACCCCAACACTTCTACTATTGCTGGTAAATTGCTAGTGACTATGCTTCTAAGCAAAGATTAAAGTAGTTCAGAAAACGAAAATCCCAAAACCTAAGACCTTTCTGGTGGCCTGAGTCTCTTACCTTTCTACTGTTCCACTGCTGCAGCCTTTGTCAATTTCTTCACCTTCAGCATTTAACAGTTCCATAAGTTTCAGATGCCCATGCCACCTGTGCCGTGGTTCAATCTTCTAACCCATACATTACTGCAGGACAAAGCAGTGATGTAGTTTTAGAATGAAGCAGTACTGAGGGTCTAACACAGGCATTCAACACTCCTTTTCAAATACTAAAGAAAGTAATGAAAGTTGCAGTGTTGGAATTGACCAAAGGTCAGAGAAATGTGCTTCTGGAGAGGTGAGTATAAAACGTACTTCTGGGGAGGTGAGAGGAGAATTTGAACCTAATTTAATAAAGCAGCTGACAAGGCTGCTTTAACTTTTAGTTCCATTTAGATTTTTGGGAAGTTCTTAAAGTGCATCTAAACCTAAACCTGTTTATATTGTTTTGGGATAAAAGTGAAAGTGTTATCAACCCTCTCAGGTGCATTTTAGCTGTCCGAGTCTACCCTGGGAAGGGGTACATTTTCTATTTGTCCTGAAACTAAAAATGAGGGAAAAGTCTAAATGTGTTGTTGTAAAAGGAACTGCAATTGAGAGAAATGCCGCGTACACACGATCGTAATTTCCGACAAAAAATGTTCGATGTGAGCTTTTGGTCGGATATTCCGACCGTGTGTAGGCTCCATCGAACATTTGCTGTCGGAATTTCCGACATCAAATGATTGAGAGCTGGTTCTCAATTTTTCCGACAACAAAAGTTGTGGTCGGAAATTCCGATCGTGTGTATCCAATTCCGATGCACAAAAATCCTACGCATGCTCGGAATCAATTTGACGCATGCTCGGAATCATTGTACTTAATTTTTCTTGGCTCGTCGTAGTGTTGTACGTCTCCGCGTTCTTGACCATCGGAATTTCCAAGCAACATTTGTGTGACCGTGTTTATGCAAGACAAGTTTGAGCCAACATCCGTCGGAAAAATTATCAACGGTTTTGTTGTCAGAATGTCCGATCGTGTGTAGGCGGCAAAAGTTTTTTCCAATTGGAATATATTTTAACTGTTGAAGAGGGGATTTCCCTCTTTTTTGCAAGATTTCCTCTTATTTCATATGTGTCTATAGCACAGGAAGTGAAGGGAAATCTAATCGATGGGACACAGATGGTGAAAAATTCTGATGGGTTTTAACCCTTCCCCACTCCAGAAATAAAAAACATTTTGGCTTTTGGCTTTAGATATGCTTTAATAATGTTTGGTTCAACTTTTTTTTACTAGATTGACTGGGTGTATGAGTAGATGTTATGGGTAGTCATAGGTGGATACAATTACATTCTACAAGGAATCCTGTTAGCCAATTTCTGATCGGCATGTCACTAATGATAATGTTTCTTTTTTTTTTTTTTTTTCTACAGCCGATTAACTATATCCCTTCGGCTCCACACCAATGGACACCAAGAGCTGAGCTACAAACCAGGAGACCACTTAGGGGTTTTTCCCGGCAACCATGATGATCTTGTCAATGCCGTGATTGAAAGACTGGAAGATGCTCCACCTGTCAACCAACTCGTTAGAGTAGAGATTTTGGAGGAGAGAAATACTGCTTTAGGTTTGTTATGTTTAACTTAAATGTATTTAAGAGCCTTTATTCTTTCTTCATGCTTGAATTTGCTCTACTTTTTTGTGCAGTTTTCAGAATAATTTATACAAATGTTGTAATACTTTATATTACATTTTTATGAGTTTGTAAGTCAAAATTAAGTGGGTTTACCCATGGGTTGCCTTAACTTTTTTATTCCTCAGTTCTCATATTTCTTAGCCAAAAAAAAGTGTTTTACCATTTCAATTTTAAAATGGATGTCAATTGTTATAGGACCGTGCATGTTAGCACTGTTACCCTGCAGTTTGTACAATTCTTCAAAAAAGCATTGCACTGCAGTAGTAGCACGTACTATCTCTGTTATTTCCAAACCATTTTCTGATTGTCAAGCTTAAAACTGCAGGAAGCTGTACATGTGTTAATGATTCTTGCATTACAGTGCATTTAGTGCCTTGCAGAGCTGTTTTTTATTCATTGGAGCTTGAGCAGACACAAATTTGACGTCCTAAGTAATGCCCCTCAGTTAAGATGACCATTTTAAAACAGGTTCTTTCCTATCCAGGTCATGGTATAGCTAGTAGTAGTTAGTCACATTTAAAGTGTAAATAAAGGCAAAACATGTTTTCATTTTGGATAGGGTGGTTAAGGGGGGTAAAAACCCTGTCAGGTTTTTTTTTTTTTTGCCATCTGTGTGCCATTGGGGAGATTTCCCTTTCACTTCCTGTCCTATAGCCAAAACAGAAAGTGAGAGGAAATCCCTCCAAAGTGAGAGAATTCCGGTGTGTCAACAGGGTCACCAGGACTAATGTCCCCATTGGAAGATTTCCTCTCTATTAGTGTTCTGATGTCAACCCAAATCTTGGGATTTTCTTTTACTTTTACTTTCGATAACAATGGTAAACAGGACAAATAGAGAGGGGGAATCTCCCTAACCGCCCCGGACAACAATAGAAACTGACAGGTGCTCTAATCCCTTTCCACTCTATCCAAAACAAAACAAAAAAATTGCCTTTAGTTAGACTTATTCAGTAAAGTTAAAGATGTTTCATAGTTTCACCAAGCCACTTCTTCAGTTCCAACTAGTGTCAGAAGATACCCCAGCATTTACATTCACACATTTAGTACTGACAGTTTCATCCAACCACTATGGAATGTTGATTGTCCAAAAACAGGATGGCAGATATGAAGGCTGTGAAACCATCCTGTTCTAGTTACATAATCCCATTCATGGTGTCCTGAAGTCTTAATTAATTTAGCATTTACATGGCTAAATGTATGAATAGTTGTCAAATCACCAGGGTAGAGATGATAAAATGGCATTATATGTTTAAGACAGATGGTGTTGAAGGCCTCATCCTTTGTTTAGGGATCGTTGTTCCAGTTTGTTGTAAATGGGCTCTTCCACACCTCTTGCAAATCAGTTGTCCAAGCTCTGCCCAAAATGTGCACCCCACTATCCTTCAACGAATATCTATTTTGTCTAAGCTATAGGAAGACTGATAAATCTTGACCTGTAGAATTTGCTTTCCTATACTGGGCCATTTTGTTTGTTGACAGATTATTTTATCTCCCTAATGTGCAGGTCTTTATAGTTATCAACATACTGCAACATACTGTATTGCATATAAAAATTTACTTAGCTTGTATTTGGGTGTTGGGTTTGTAAAAAGAGACCAAACCTGGGTTACAATACCAAAATAATGGGGTTGATTTATTTATGGCAAATAGGCCGTTTATTTCGCAAGGGAAGTTTCACTTTGCATGAGAATTTACCCTAGAGCTTAGTTATTGAGGTGAAGCTTTGCTGACTTTCATCAACCAATCGTGTGCTGTTTTTCTATTTCCGTTGCACATGATCGAGTATTCTTTGCAAAGTGAGGTTTTTCCACATTCACTAAGTTCTGGGTAAAGTTCCAATGCAAAATACAACTTTCCTTGCTAAGTTAACAGCCTATTTCTCTTTAGTAAAACAACCCCAATGCATTACATACTTAAAAAAGATTATTACCTACAGTTGATGGAATAAAATGCATGGCCAATGATTATACAGGAAAGGGATACCTCCCTTTCTCTGCTGCCTATAGAAACATGCACGCTGTACCTAATGGTAAATCTGGCCCCAGTACTTTCCGTTTTATACCAGAGAATGGCAGATATTATCTCATCCAAACCTGATTTTATTTTATGTTATTCTGGTTTAAAATAAAAAAAATAAAAAAAACACTGACTAATTTCAAGCCCATGACTACTAAAAAACAAAAACATAATCACTAATTATTGCTTTAGTTTGTTCAGTCTGCTTTTTATCAGTGGATATATAAACAGCAGCACAGCTTATATAATGCAATATATACATTTGACTTTTAGAGTTTAGACTTATGAATATTGCAGTATAGTTATCTCTCAGCTGCATATACTGTACATGTGGTTACTGCACAAAAGTTGTGTATCTGAAACCAGAAACAGCAGGCTGCTGACAATGAATACTAGCATACTGGTGTCCAAATTCTAAAGATATGTGGTATGATGATACAGGTGTAATCAGTAACTGGACTGAAGAAGAGAGGATCCCTCCATGCACCATCTTCCAGGCCCTCAAGTATTTCTTGGATATCACAACTCCACCCACACCACTTCTGATGCAGCAAATTGCATGTCTTGCCACCAATGAAAAAGAGAAAAAAAGTCTGGATATTTTAAGCAAGGTATTGTCATGATCAATTTTTAGAAATAGCATTCTGTGACATCTGCCCATAAAAACGAAATATAAAATAAATAATAATTATGGAAGAGTATAATTTGCAGCAAAACAAATGCAAACGTTTAAACAAAAAGGATGACAAAAGTAGGGTAGGAATTTATATCTATCTATCTATCTATCTATCTATCTATCTATCTATCTATCTATCTATCTATCTATCCCTGTTGAAAGTGCTTCCAATAATGCTGACCTTGCTACCCAGGGCTTACAAGAATACGAGCAGTGGAAGTGGTACAAGAACCCTACTATTGTTGAGGTGCTAGAGGAGTTTCCCTCAGTTCAGATGCCATCATCTCTGCTGCTTACACAGCTACCCCTACTACAACCTCGTTACTACTCCATCAGCTCCTCTCCTGATTTGCATCCTGATGAGGTTCACCTTACTGTTGCGGTTGTGTCCTATCGTACAAGAGGTAATGTAAATATGAAGATGCTTAAAGTGGCCCTTCCTGCATGAGCACCGCTCAGCGCCTGGGATAAACACAATTGATGGTATGACTAGAGTAATATAGGGCTGAATGTCTATCTGATTGGGAATGGGGATCCCAATCACAACGAGCAGCTGCTGGAAGTGTGTGAATGATGTAAAAGCAGTATTTGGAGGAACACCCAAAGATTATTATAAATAAATAATGTAAAACAATAAAATTATGCACAATAAAAAATTGTAGACAATTAATACCGTAAAACACTAAAATATATATAAAAACTCAGTAAATGTCCATAAATATTGTAGCAGCGCTTCTTGTCATGAATAACAAGCTTCTTTATGTGTTGCCTACACAAAAGGAACTGATGAGCAGAGGGAAAGTGTGATTGATATCTCAAAGTGGTTGATATAGTTCAAAAAGTTCATCCGTCATGTATTGTATATACAGTAGAGAAGTCCCCTTTTGGGGATACACTCACCAAAAGGTAGATATGAATGAGCCTTATCAATGTCACCAGGATCACTTCTTTCCTTTCTTTCACTCCTTCCACCGATATCCAACTTTGTTTGTATGCTCAGGTGTTCAGGTATTCATATGAAAAAAGAATAGTCACATAGCGTGATATTGCTTTAAGCATTTATTTCCCATGAACAACACCCTTACAAGTGGATACGTACAAAATTGCAGTTAAAAAACGGGCATAGAAAATGTTAGTTGCTCAGTACACATAAGGCGCCAGTAGATGGAGGCTCACGCTGTGTTAAACAGCGTGTGTGATGTTACCACTTCCTGGTTCCTGGATGCGTTGGAGCGCAAACGTCACTTCCGGTTTACGGCGAGACCACGACCCTGACGCGTTTCGTCACTTCCGGACTTCGTCTGAGGGCGTGGTCTCGAGCCGCAGTTACCGGTATTTTATCTGTGAAGGGCGGACATCTCCCCTGCGCTGCTAGCCAATCGCAGCGAGATACCCGCTCACACCCCTCAGACATGTTAAACACAGTAAATGAGACGGGTGAACAGAGCACGCCCAGGGGGAGGACCTGTTTCAACAGAACATATAGACAACAAACTAGTGTCTGCAAATAAACAGAATAAAGTGCATGCATATTCTACAGACACCATAACTGTTATTTACTATAAACGGAGAGGGGGAGATGGATGCATAATATAATGTAGCCTATTTCCATATGGAAAATAGATTGATCCACGATTGTATAGCATTGGTGCAGCGGGACGTCAGCCCAAATACAGGGCGATCGTATTGCTGCTTTATCTGCTGTTCTGACAACCGGGGTCCCCACACATCCTGCGATATATGGTATGCAATAAATCCCTAATTTATTGCTGCTAAAACACAACTGGGTATGTTAGTGGTCACCATATTAATTTATTTATTTATTTATTTTCAATATTTTATATATATGGTTATATGGATGCACATTTTACTGACACCAGCTCTTATTCTTTTATGATACATTTAAACCCCCCTTATATACACATTTTTTTATATACATTTTTTTATATACACGTTTTTTCCGCATTAAATATTTATGTTTTTAAGTGGATTTGTACATATTATCATAAATATTGTATCCCCTTTGTTTATACGGTTCCCATTTTTAATATGGTGACCACTAACATACCCAGTTGTGTTTTAGCAGCAATAAATTAGGGATTTATTGCATACCATATATCGCAGGATGTGTGGGGACCCCGGTTGTCAGAACAGCAGATAAAGCAGCAATACGATCGCCCTGTATTTGGGCTGACGTCCCGCTGCACCAATGCTATACAATCGTGGATCAATCTATTTTCCATATGGAAATAGGCTACATTATATTATGCATCCATCTCCCCCTCTCCGTTTATAGTAAATAACAGTTATGGTGTCTGTAGAATATGCATGCACTTTATTCTGTTTATTTGCAGACACTAGTTTGTTGTCTATATGTTCTGTTGAAACAGGTCCTCCCCCTGGGCGTGCTCTGTTCACCCGTCTCATTTACTGTGTTTAACATGTCTGAGGGGTGTGAGCGGGTATCTCGCTGCGATTGGCTAGCAGCGCAGGGGAGATGTCCGCCCTTCACAGATAAAATACCGGTAACTGCGGCTCGAGACCACGCCCTCAGACGAAGTCCGGAAGTGACGAAACGCGTCAGGGTCGTGGTCTCGCCGTAAACCGGAAGTGACGTTTGCGCTCCAACGCATCCAGGAACCAGGAAGTGGTAACATCACACACGCTGTTTAACACAGCGTGAGCCTCCATCTACTGGCGCCTTATGTGTACTGAGCAACTAACATTTTCTATGCCCGTTTTTTAACTGCAATTTTGTACGTATCCACTTGTAAGGGTGTTGTTCATGGGAAATAAATGCTTAAAGCAATATCACGCTATGTGACTATTCTTTTTTCATATGAATACCTGAACACCTGAGCATACAAACAAAGTTGGATATCGGTGGAAGGAGTGAAAGAAAGGAAAGAAGTGATCCTGGTGACATTGATAAGGCTCATTCATATCTACCTTTTGGTGAGTGTATCCCCAAAAGGGGACTTCTCTACTGTATATACAATACATGACGGATGAACTTTTTGAACTATATCAACCACTTTGAGATATCAATCACACTTTCCCTCTGCTCATCAGTTCCTTTTGTGTAGGCAACACATAAAGAAGCTTGTTATTCATGACAAGAAGCGCTGCTACAATATTTATGGACATTTACTGAGTTTTTATATATATTTTAGTGTTTTACGGTATTAATTGTCTACAATTTTTTATTGTGCATAATTTTATTGTTTTACATTATTTATTTATAATAATCTTTGGGTGTTCCTCCAAATACTGCTTGTACAAGAGGTAATGTTAGAAAACGTGTAAAATAACTTTTTCTCATAAAAAAGCATATCTTCCCAGTGATATTCCCATCCACAAAATTCTTACCATTGTTTGGAAAAATGGGGTTGATTTACTAAAATTGGAGAGGGCAAAATTTTGTCAAAGCTTAATTGAACAAGATGAAGTTAGAAGCTGATTGGCTACCATGCACAGCTGCATCAGATTTTGCACACTATAGTTTTAGTAAATCAACCCCAATGTATTATCATAAGCTGCATGTAATTTTCCTCCATGTTGAAAAAATATTGTTGACCAACCACCTCATAGTGTTCTAGCACTGCATAGCTATCACAAGCAATTATCTAATGACAGGTATCACTAGTGAAAATTAGTCCACAACATAGAGTGGTGGTCCGATGTATGGACATAATCTAAACATTGGATTATCTTTTTTGGTATGGATGTGTATCATTATGCATGCTCATACATCAGCGATGCCATTCATATTTTGGCAGAGCAATGAACAGAGAATGGCCATGAACTAGTGCAGGGATCTACCAAACGGCTGGAGAAGCCATATTGATCTTATATATAAGATGGAACAGCATGGCTGTTTGCATCTGCCGGGTGGAACAGACCTCTGTTCCACCCAGCAGACACAAACAGCCACGCTGTTCCATCTTATATATAAGATCAATATGGCATCTCCAGCCGTTTGGTAGATCCCTGCACTAGTCCATGGCCTGCGATGGTTTGGATGCCCGTATTAAAGCGGTTGTATACTTTTTTTTTTTTTTTTACACCTGTAAAGGAAAAGGCATAATGAGCTAGTATGCATAGCATACTAGCTCATTATGAAATACTTACCTTAGAACGAGATGTCGGTGTCCCTCCCGGTCCACGTCGAGGCAGCTGACATTATGCCTCGGCGTGTCTTCCGGGTATCGCGGCTCCAGCGCTGTGAGTGGCTGGAGCTGCGATTCGTCACTCCCGCAAATGCACGCGGGAGACTTCTTTCCGGCAAGGTCCGGCGTCCGCCGGGCCTTCAGACAAGAATCCCCTGTGCGCATGCGCCGCTGCAGTCAGCGGTGCAGTGCAAGGGGAATATCTCCTAAACCGTAAAGGTTTAGGAGATATTTTTTTTACCTACAGGTGAGCCTTAGTATAGGCTTACCTGTAGGTAAAAGTAAAACAAAAGACTATACAACCGCTTTAAAGACACAGATTCCACTCTATACTGACCTGACCTGCTTTTGGGGGATAAATACTTATTTCTCCTCTAGAGTTTCTGTGAATATATACCACAGTCAAATATCTAGGCTATTGGCCTTTCCTCAGTGGGACTATTCTGTCCTATGTGGATCACTGGTTTCGCTAACTTCCTGGTCTGATGCCTGTGGCTTTGACAGACAAATCTCTCTTTCCATCATTGAGTTATGATCTCTCTTTGTCTCAGTGGTGCACTAACACTTGGGATTTAAGCCACAGATTTGGAACTTGCAAGCCCTCTGATCCTGAAGAAGATCTGCAATTTGTTTTTTCGAAACGCGTTGGTCGCTCTATCTGTCTGACAGTTTTGGGCTTTCTTTTTAGCTGTTTCCATTTCTGTTCCCAACATATGTGTTTGTTTTTATTTCCACTTTGATGTTGTTGATTGGTATTTATGTCCAATAAATTTGTATATTTTTATATAAATACTGTTTGTGGCCTGTTTAAAGTCACTATTATTATTATTATATAGGGTTTATATAGGGCCAATATATAGTTTGTGCAGCACTTTACAACATGGGGGCAAACAGTACAGTTATAATACAATTCAATACAGGAGGGAACAGAGGGCCTTGCTCGTTAGAGCTTACTAAGGTGGATCTGCAAAGTGATTCATTCGTTTTTTGTAAGCTTTAAGGACTTTATATGCCATTTTGTGATAAAAGTAGGGCTTTGTCACATTAATGATCCTATTGCTGATGGCAACACGTCAGCAACAGGATCCCTAAAGAGTACTGACCTGCTCCTATAGCATTGCTTCCTTGCTGGCTGAAATGCTGCTGATGAGGGAGCAACAATGGAATGATACTTTGCTGGTTCAGCAAGTAAAGGAACACCTCTATATAGGCAAGTAAATGCTCTCTTTGCTTTCTCAGTGATACTGCTGCTGCTGAGTTGCCACCATTGGCAGAATTGCTAGAGTGACATGGTCGTTTCAGAGTACCATAGACTCGCCAGTTTATTTGTATAAATATATTGTAACCTGACACTACTGTTGTGCATTTAATGCATTATCATTTTTCAGATGGCGATGGTCCCATACATCACGGTGTCAGCTCCTCTTGGCTAAACAGAATACAACCAGATGAAATGGTTCCATGCTTTGTAAGAGGGTAAGGTATAGAATAACTGGATTAGTTGTCTGACAAAAAGTTGTTAAAAAGCTCCTACATGAAGTTTGTTCCTAAATGTTAAGCTCAATTACATTTTTATGTACAATCCATTTCATAATACCGACACATAAACACAATAGATCACGCTATTGAAGGTATTCCATGCTTAAGTAATATAGTAACCTGTCTCACTATTATTTCTCTGCTTAGAGCTCCAAGTTTCCAAATGCCACAAGATCCCCATGTGCCATGCATCCTCATTGGTCCAGGCACTGGCATAGCTCCTTTTAGGAGCTTCTGGCAACAACGTCTCTACGATATACAGCATAATGGTGAGTTTTTGAAACTATATGGCCTATTTACATACATATATACATTGCTACAGCTTGATTTATTTATTTTTTTCTTTAGGATTGAAACCTTGTCCAATGATACTTGTCTTTGGGTGCCGGGAATCAAAAATTGATCACATCTACAAAGATGAGGCTATGCTTGCCAAAAACAAAGGGGTGTTTAAAGAATTGTACACAGCTTATTCCCGGGAACCAAATAAACCAAAGGTATGTGTTACAGCACTCACCATACCTTTAACGGAGGTAGAGTGTGTGTGTTTGGTGGAGCACATTTACTCACTGACAAAGGGTGAGCCAGCAAAAAATGTTAGCTTTATACAGAGCTAATAGAGTTTTTAGCAGTTCAGGAGTTCATAATTGAGAACAGTGGGGTGGGTTTACTAAAGACACTGGTCTCCAAACTGTGACTCTGGGGCCGGATGTGGCCCTTTGCTTGCCTTTATCTGGCCCTTGGGGCACTATTCCTCCTACTAACACCGATGATGGAGCACCATTCCCCATACTGGCACAATCATTGAGGCAATATTCTTCTCAATAATATCAACAATGGGGCACTATTCCTCCTATTGAAATCAATGATTGGGCACTGATGCCGGGCATTTTCTACTCCCACTGGCCACAGTCTGGCCCCCCTAATCCTTGAAGGACAGTACATTGGCCCTTAAAGTTTGGCGAACCCTGACGTAGAAGCTGTTCATTTTCCAAAGTCAATGTTCATTTTGCAAAATGTATGTTCACATTTCAAAGTGAATGTAACTAAACTAGGTTTACCTGTGTTAATTTTCAATACCCAATTATATGCAAGGGAAAAAATCAGGATTTTTTTTCTAGCATAGGATTGGCTCATTTAAATAAATACAGCGTGACTGTTATTTACTAAGTAAGCATTCACTTTGTGAACATTCTCTACTTTAGTAAACCAACCCCAACAATGTGTGCTAAACCTATGGAAGCCAGAAATTGGTAGACATTGGAGTTTATTTACTTCTGCATAGAAACCAATCAGCTTCCAGGTTTTATTACCAAAGCTTAATTGAACAAGCTGATGTTAAATGCTGATTTTTTTTTTGTTGAAAATATATATTTTTTTAATATAAAGTATAATATATATTATATATATATAAAAAACAAAATACTTAATTGGGGTACATTCCACCCTGTACTGCAACACAGCACATAAACACACCACATTACAATACAGTTCCAATCATACAATAAATACATTTACCCTGCGGTATAATGCCTAACGTGTTGTGTGGAGTGAAGTTCCCCCAAATACCACATTATGCATGATGCCGCTTACCCCAAAAGCATTACTAAAACAAATTACTGAACTAGCGGCCCAAGGTTTGACATGCAGTGCCTAAGTTAGACCCCTGTCCAGCATATCCTACATGGCATTGTGACTGAAAACAAGGCATGCAACGTTCAAACATATTTATTACAATTCAATAACCAACAGGTGTGATGGGGGATAGGGAAGAGGGATAGGGGAGGGAAAAAGAGTTCACAGGCCCAAAGCTTTATTTAAAAGGACAAAGACACACAAGGGAGAGTGGGGGAAGGGAACATCTTTAGATATCCTCTTCCTCCTTAGAGTATAGTTTCTGAGCAAACTGTGGACCAGTCTGCGACAACCCTCAATGGACATCCTCTCCTGCTGGTGGATGAGGTGCTTTCTGGTGCACCACAAAGCATCCTTAAAGCAAAACAAAACCTGCCAGGCTACATCAATGTCCCCCTGAGTAAAGGTCCCACAGAATAGTCCATTCAGCACACCAAAGTGTGTGATGGTTGTCTGTGGTACGAAGCCCTTGAGCTCTGGTTCCAAGGGCCTCAACAGGTCCCGTGCAAAGGGACACTCCCAGAAAACGTGCAAAGCAGTTTCCTCCATGATGATGCAGAAGGGACAGTGCCATTTAAAAAATTAAATATGTGTGCAAAGCACACTTAACAGATATAATTTTCAGCAACAGTTCCATGAAAGGTTCCTTGTGTATGCAACTGGCCATACACTGAGTACATTTTGGCTGGTTCTTGATGAACCTTACGAAATTTACTTAGTGGGTGGCACTGTCAATACCTCCTGCACAACATCCTCCAATTGAAAAATCAAAGGAGCCAGAAATAAAATTGATGGCTAAACAATGGCTGCATCCAGTCTGCATCCAGCCAGCACTAGCTGTCAGAACAAAATAGCCGGCACTGCAGATTTGTCTATACGAGCTGTGTAACTGCAGGCAGAGAGAAAAGTGTATGGCCAGACTTAGAGCAAGAAAATAACATAAAGTTAAATATACTATTGCTTTACAATCCTTCAGTTAAGTAAATTATAGCATCTCGCATTGAATTACAGAAATATGTACAGGACGTCCTACGTGAACAGCTGTCGGACGTAACGTTCAAAGCACTGAAGGAGCAGGGAGGACACATATATGTGTGTGGAGATGTCACTATGGCTGGTGATGTTCTCAAAAGTCTTCAGCATATTGTGAAGCAGCGTGGCAATATGACCAGTGAAGAGGCTGGAGCCTTCATCAGCAAACTGAGGGTAAGTGCAAGTGCAAAGACGTATAGGAAACAATACATCAGTGGCATATTAATATTCTCCCTTAAACCATTACTTTACATCAATTTTTAAATATATATATTTAATGTTTAAACTGTCTGTAATGGAGAAATAAACAACTTGTCTTTCTGGTAATGAAGAAATTCAAATGCTGTATAATTTCCTGCATTAGTGCAAAAAACTATACATCTACTTCTCAGCAAAGGTACCGTAAATGTGTTTCTTGCCCACAGAAGAAATAAGAGCAACTACTGTATATGTGCATTACTGCCTAGTGGTCTCCTGCCCTTTCATTTCTCTTTCCATTGCCCAACAACCTGACTTTTCCCCCTCAGGGCCACAGTATGCTGCCACTGATTCATTCACCCTCCTGTGTGATGTGCTCCCATTGCCTTTTCCTTCCTACTCCCACCCACACTGCACTCTGGTCTCCAATCATACTAATGCCGTCATGGACTGCCCATCACAAAACCCACCACTCTTCTGCTGTTTATGTTACATGTCCCACTGTCCACTTCTGATCTGCCAATTCTCTCTGATTTACTCTCCATATCACACTCTCTTTATTCTCCATGTCCTCCTGTGCTAGAGGCCATACTTCTTCACCAGGCCCCACACACATATGGATAACCTCTTCTACCCTGCCAGTGACCCCTGTATCGGAACTGACTAAAGCGACATTTTGATGGATATAGTGCTGGGCACTAATCTTCTTCCACCAATTCTTCACAATACTCACTTGTAAGCTTACTGCTGTACAACAAAGAGTGGAGCCACCACACTACCCCCAGGGCCAGGCCCACATGGCAAGGCCCAGTCTATAGGAGGAATTCATACTGCAGTGAGCCTTAGGATAGGGACCCTGCCACACAGTTGATTGCCTCATGCCCATCTAACTCTGCAGAATCTCTGTCACTAGCCATGACTGCTCCACACCCCAAACTTGCTGCCTCTTTTTCCAGCAGCTCCAAGAAACATGTAGCCGGCAAATCCAGAATCCCATGAAAATCTTTATTTGTTACATAAAGGTCAAGATTAAAAAGCACTGACGCGTTTCAGCATACAGTCTTGTTCACAGCATATTTACAAAATACATGCCTCATATGAGGAAGAGCAGTGTCAATAAAACAATTATTCGATTAAAATCAAAAACTGGCAGATGACAGAAAAAAAATCAGACTCCTCCTTTATAAACAACTTCAGAAGCCAGAAGTGAGTCATACAGGGGAAAACACATCACAGAACAAGCACATTACCCATTTAAATTACAACAAATACCTTAAGTAGGGACAGAACTCTACTACAAAGCCCTGGTAAAAGGCTACCTGGAAAACCAACAGGGTTATTTTAGTGACAACAAAGTCATAATAGGGTTTAATGGTAAAAAAAAATTACTTTATTTCATGGCTGAATATCAAAAATGTTTACGCACTAAAAACAGTTGACTTCCAGCATCACAGGGTCACTCAGATCAACACAAAGCACCATGCGTTATGGTGTGTACAGGACAAACAAACATAAAACACAAAACACAGAAAATCTTGTTGTCGTCCGGACGCCAAATGTTAATACATACACAGGTTGTCACACGATAATTATTGCTTGAAAGTAACAGGTATGGTACAAGACCGGTATGGTTTAAAGTGGCATCTAGTGTGTGTAAAGCCTCTGGGGGACTAGAGCTCAGTAAAAACCTCCCACTTGATGTGGTACCCTGCAAAGCATTAATGCAATGTTGTATAACAAATAATCACCTGATAAATGGCATTATTGTCCTAAAGTAAGTTTATTGCTGTTAGCAATCCATTGTGTAATGCAGTTCACCTAATTGGTCAGGGGTAAAGCGGATATTATTATTATTATACAGGATTTGTATAGCGCCAGTTTACGCAGCACTTTACAACTTGAGGGTGGACAGTACAAATATAATACACTTTAATAAAGTAGGAATCAGAGGGCCCTGCTCATTAGAGCTAACAATCTAAGAGGGAAGGTCAAAAGATACAAGAGATAATAACAGTGGGGGATGTGCTGATGGAGAAAATAAATGTACAGTTGTTAGGTGGGGGCCAGATAGGCTTCTCTGAAGAGATGGGTTTTCAGGGATTGTCTGAAAGTGGACAAAATAGGAGAGAAAGTCGGAAAGATTGGGGTAGAGCATTCCAGAGGATGGGAGAGGCTCTGGAGAAGTCCTGGAGGTAAGCATGAGATGAGGTGGCAAGGGAGCTAGAAAACAGGAGGTCTTGGGAGGAGCGAAGAGAATGATTTGGTTGGTATTTAGAGACCAGGTTAGTGATATAGCTGGGTGCCAGGTTGTGGATGGCTTTGTTAGTTATTGTTAATATCTTGAATTGAATTCATTGGTTGAGTGGCAGCCAATGGAGGGATTGGCAGAGGGGTGTAGCAGACGCCGAGTGGTTTGTAAGGTGGATGAGCCTAGCAGCAGTGTTCATGATGGACTGAAGTGGGGATAGCTGGCAGACTCCTTAACTGGAGAGTAGTAATGTCAGCAGGATAATACAAAAGTCTATATGTGGATAGGCAGCAACAGGTCAATTGACAAGTTACTGTAAAAAGCACAGGCAGCCATGTAGGTTTAGAGGCCAAGTATAGTGTTAGGAGGCAATGAAAAACATCTTCCAGGCTGACACCATGAACTGTGATCCAGCATATAGTACAGTCCAAGTGGTAAGCCACAGGCTAGTACCGGTCCCCTTGAGTAAGTCACAAAGAGGGGGGTCACTTTCACTCAGTGGGTCTGTTAGGTGGGCAGTTGTGGTCCAGATATCTGGAGTATAGTAGTGTTAGCTACTGAGATGACATGCGGTAGTCACTATGTAGCAGAGCAACAGTTAGTCTGTCATAGGGTGACCACATTTCCAAACTACCATTCAGGGGCACCCTCCCTTCCCAAAAATCAGCTTGTGCTGTAACGAATCACAGCACAGTGATTGGACACAAGAGGCAGGATTTATGATTTCTCCAATCACAAGCAGAGGGCGGGATTGTGCTCCTCCAGTCATTCCTGGCCAGGACAAGTACTGTCAGTGAGTAAAGCAGTGATGTGGCGGCCTTTTTTGGGGGCATCAGATTGGTCTGGGGGGGTGGCTGTGTCAGTTTAATTCCGGGACACTGTATTGTCCTGGATGGAATGTGCCCGGGACAGACCTGCAAAATGCTGGACTGTCCCTGGCAATCTGGGACACGTGGTCACCCTAGTCTGTCAGCTAGCCGTATTATGAGAATAGAGCAGCACTGCAGTTTCAGCAGGAAATGTACAAGTGTTAGAGGTTAAAAGAAAGCAGTCTTTCAAACTTGCACAGTCAGTTATTTTTTGCTGAACACCGGTCCCCTGCAGTCAGCAGAAAGTCCCATCTAGGCAGTATGCTAGGTACATTCTTCTTGGGGTTAGGCGAGGATATATAATAGCAAGCACCAGTGAGTCATGTGAATTCTGTGATTTCCGTCCTAGTTTCTCCTGTGAACAGCAATCACTGGCCACTGTTTGCCCACTCCTTGAATAGTTTCTAAGTCCTCTAGCATCGGCCGCCAAGTGGCTGTGCCGCCCACAAAGCGGCTCCCAGTCACCCGTCACCAGGGCATTCCACGAGTGGCATCACATAACGCTGATGACGTCAATTTTATATTATATGTTTGGTTATGGCGGCAACACCCTAACGGGTAAGTGGTCTATGGGAGTACATGAATCTTAAAGATATGAAAGCGCCCAGTGTCTATTATTTATAGAGATAGAACTCTGCCTACAAGCACAGTCACATTAAGGAAGGTATGTTGTCAGATGATCTAAAATACAAGAAAGAAAGTTAGAAAATAAACAAACCACTCACTTGTATGATCACATACAAACAACAACAAAATTAAATATATGTACAGATGAGTATATATCAGTCAGTCCAGGAATTTTTTTAAATCTAATTTGGAATACTAAACCCCATTACCAGACTTTTTTTGGGGTGAAAAGTGCAATGTTCCAGTGTAAAATGAACTATTCCACCAATCAGAAAATTCTAATCTGAGAAATACATTTTTCTTTCTCGCACATCACGGGACACAGAGCGACATAGTCATTACTATGTGGGTTATATAGATTACCTTCAGGTGCTGGCACTGGCAACTTCCAAAACCGGAAGTACCCTCCCCTATATAAGCCCCTCCCATCCGGGAGTACCTCAGTTTTTTGCCAGTGTCTAAGGTGTTGGCCAAAGGTTAACATGTTTTTTCATCTGGGCTTGTGTACAGGTTCTTTTGGGCCTCAGCAAGCTATTCCGGATCCGACCAAAAAAGCTTCATAGCTAAACGGTCGGTACCCGGGCCTTGCAGAGAAGAGCAAGGTTTTGCCTGTAATGCCTCTCTTAGGAGGGCTGGACCCTGGGATCCAGAGCTCTGGTCATACCCACGACCAAGATGTTTTCTGTGCAGGGTGCTATACAGGTCCAGGGGAGTGGAATCCTTGGGAACCCGGTCCCTGAAGGTTTAAGTACAATGCCTGCCGTGAGAGGTGAAGTTTGGGCTTCTGTGGACCAAACAGAGTCCTGCGGCGGGGAAAAGGTAAGTGGGGGCCCCTCAGGAACTTGGTTCTATTGGGGGGACCCCCAAGCCTTATATGTCTTTCTGCCTGTTACCTAACGGTATTCCCGCTAAATATCTGTGCATGCCTGTAACTACTAAAAAATGTAATAATTTTAATGGTGGTCAAGAAAAAAAAATGGACAAACCGTGGTACCTGTGTTAATCCACTAGAGGCCGCTGTGGAACGTCGTTTTCTTGTTATGTGGACTATTTCCTTCTGAGGTCAAGTCCAGGCAGATGGTGAGTTCTCTTGTGGGAAACTGCTTCCTCTGTCATGTTGCAATGCTCGTCCATCCCCGGGCCCTGCTGCAAACAGGGACCCTAGCTCCTCTCCCTAGTTTTTTTTCAAAAGAAGCGCCAAAGGCGCACGTGCCCACGCACGTGCGTGAGCACGCACCTTTATATATAGAGGTGAGCTGGAAAAGGGGGCGGAGCTTGGCGGATGACGCTCTGTGCGCGCCGCAGCGCTTCTGCGTATGTGTGGGCGTCCCAGCATGTTAAAAAGGCACAATTATGTGTTGTGAGCTGGCTATGGAGTACAGAGACAGAGCTGGTAACATTTAAAAAAGGCATACAGCAGGCGGTTGATGCAGGCATCCCCATAGAAAGGCACATTAGTAGACACCAACTGTTTATATAGCAGCAATTGTGCTAGACTATTGTCAGTAAGTGGTGTATTACGGCTGGAATACCTCAGCTTTGGGCTTAGAAATATGCCGTCCAAAGTCTCCGGGACTAAGACTCCCAGGAAGCAAAAGGGGTCTCCGTCGGGCTCTGAGGATCTTGGGCATGCTTTTGCTGCACCAGTCTCCCCTGAAAAATCAGAGGTTGGTACCCGTAGAGAACCCTCAGGAGTACCTGGTACTGTGGCTGTCCTCAGTTCACCTGCTCCTGTGTATGTAACAGAGGAGGTTTTTTCCTCAGCTCTGGGAGGACTGGAAGAGAGATTGACAACATTGATCGCTGCTTCCCTGTCAGAGGGAAAGCGCGCCCGATCTCCGTCTCCTCCCTCAGAGTACCTGTTAGCGGAACAACAGTCCCATACAGGGATTGACCTACCTGAAGGGGATCAGGATGAGGTTGATTCTGTTCTAGAGGAATCAACAGTGGAAGAGCCATTTTCAGCATCACATGCTGAAAGATTATGGGTTCAGTCCCTGACTGATATGGTCCGATCAGCATTTAAAATGCCCCTTGCGGAGCCATCAACCACTTCTGTCTCCTCGTTGGGGTCGCTAAAAGCTCCCCAGACTGTTTGTTCCTTTCCAATCCATCCTTTACTGGAAGGACTCATTTACCAGGATTGGGAACATCCTGATAAAATATTTACTCCCCCTGAGAGAATTCCGGTGGTCTATCCCATGGAGGATAAGTTCATCCGAAAATGGAGGGTGCCTACAGTGGACGCAGGCATCTCTTGTGTGAACAAATCACTGACATGTCCAGTAGATAATGTTCAAATGTTCAAGGACCCAATAGATAAAAAATTGGAGTCCTTATTAAAATCTGCTTTTTCTACAGCAAGCTTGGTGACACAACCAGCAGTAGCAGCTATTGGGGTCTGCCAAGCGGTGAAGGATCAGTTAAAACAGGTCTTAAGGGACTTGCCGGATCAGCAGGCCCTTGCCTTAGCTGATCTACCTAGAGCCTTATGCTTTGCGGTTGACACCATCAAGGATTCAATCCATCAGGCCTCCCGCCTTACGCTGTCTGTAGTACATATGCGTAGGCTTCTATGGCTCAAGAACTGGTCTGCTGAAGCTCCCTGTAAAAAATTGCTGGTTAGCTTCCCATTTCATGGTGAACGCTTATTCGGGGAAGACCTGGACAAATATATCCAGAAAATTTCCAGCGGTAAAAGTACACTCTTGCCGGTCAAAAACAGATTTAGAGGTCCCTCTTTTAAGAGGCCTGCCTCTCCAGTCCCTGGGACATCTGCTGTGAAGCAGTTCCGACGGCCTCCTCGGTCAAATTCCGGGGGTAAAAATCAGGGACAATCACAGGGTAACAAAAAACCCTGGGTCAGCAGAGGTACAAAACCTCCCCCCAAGTCAAATTTATAAAGGGTTGCCCCCACTCAATCGGGTGGGGGGAAGACTTCAGTTGTTCGCAGAGACCTGGCGGAACACGATCAGAGACAGATGGGTGCTCTCCGCAGTAAGTCTGGGATACAAGCTGGAGTTAAAAGACTCTCCTCCTTCCCATTTTATATGGTCAAACGTGCCAAGAGATCCCCGGAAGAGAGGATCCCTCCTGTTGGCACTAGAACAACTATTGCTCCAAGGAGTAATCATGGAGGTTCCCCTGGAAGAATGCGGGTTCGGGTTTTACTCAAACCTCTTTACAGTCCCGAAGCCAAACGGGGACGTGAGGCCCATATTAAATCTAAAAGGGCTAAACAAATTCCTACATATCAGGACTTTCCGGATGGAGTCGATCCGATCGGTGGCCACTGCCCTACAAGGGGAGGAATGGTTAGCTTCGATCGACATAAAAGATGCTTATTTGCACATTCCCATCTTTCCAGTCCACCAAAAATTTCTACGCTTTGCAGTAGAAGGGCGCCATTTTCATTTCAGAGCCTTACCCTTCGGTCTGTCCACAGCGCCACGAGTGTTCACAAAAATTCTGGCCCCACTATTGGCCAATCTAAGAACACGAGGTGTAACGATAATGGCATATCTAGACGACTTGTTGCTGATGGACCACTCAGTGGAAAAACTAGAAGTGGTTGTTCACGAGACAATCAAGTATCTGGAATCTCACGGTTGGATTATCAACCTAGACAAGTCAGCCCTAAAACCAGTCAAAAGTCTGGAATACTTGGGGCTAAGGCTGGATTCAGACCAGAGAAAAATTTTCTTGCCTCAAGAAAAGGTGTCGTCTTTGAGAGATTTGATCCACCTAGTGGGTACAAAAAGACAGCCGTCCATACGCCTGTGCATGAGGCTGCTGGGAAAAATGGTGGCATCATTCGAAGCAGTACCCTACGGTCAATTCCATTCAAGGAATTTGCAAAGGGCCATACTGTCAGCCTGGAACAAAAAAGTTCAGGCCCTAGACTTACCAATGTCCTTGTCCCCTTCCGTTCGCAAGAGCCTCTGTTGGTGGTTGGTTCCCCAGAATCTGGAAAAAGGGAAATCCTTCAGTCCGATTTCTTGGAAGGTGGTCACTACAGATGCCAGCCTTATAGGCTGGGGGGCAGTACTGGAGCAATGGTCTCTCCAGGGCAGATGGTCGGATGCAGAGAAGGCCCTGCCCATCAATCTCTTAGAGATACAAGCAGCCCAATATGCCCTAGTAGCATGGACATCCAAACTCCAAGGGTCCCCTGTCAGAATTCAATCAGACAATGCCACGGCAGTGGCATATATCAATCATCAGGGGGACACCAGGAGTCGTGCAGCCCAGAGGGAAGTAAATTGCATCCTGAAATGGGCAGAAAGATATGTCCCAGCCATATCCGCGGTATTCATTCCAGGAGTGGAGAATTGGAAGGCGGACTTTCTAAGTCGCCAACAATTATGCCCAGGGGACTGGTCCCTTCACCCCGAGGTTTTCCGGGAAATATGTCAGCGGTGGGGAGCACCGGATGTAGATCTGCTAGCATCCAGATTCAACGCAAAGGTGGACAGATTTGTCTCTCGGACAAGGGATCCCCTAGCTTGCGGCTCGGATGCTCTAGTGTTCCCTTGGGATCAGTTCAAACTGATATATGCATTTCCACCGCCACAATTGTTGCCTCAATTACTCCGCAGAATCAGGGTAGAAAAGAAACCAGTGATTCTGGTGGCTCCAGCGTGGCCCCGAAGAGCATGGTACGCGGAGATTGTAAAAATGTCTGTGGGGAGTCCTTGGACCCTCCCACATCGTCCAGACCTGCTTTTGCAAGGACCGATATACCACCCTTCCTTACTACCCTTAGGTTTCACGGCCTGGCTATTGAAGCCCACATTCTAAAAAAGAGAGGTCTCTCTAATCCTGTGGTATCTACCATGATCAATGCCAGGAAGCCGGTATCCAGGCAGATTTACTATAGAATCTGGAAGGCGTACATCGCGTGGTGTGAGGCCAAGAAATGGCATCCACGTAAATATGTAATAGGTAGGATTCTGGACTTCCTACAGTGGGCTGTAGATAGGAAGTTTGCCTTGAGTACTATCAAGGGTCAGATTTCGGCCTTGTCAATATTTTTTCAAAGGCCCTTGGCTTCGCATTCACTAGTCAAAGCTTTTATACAAGGATTGATGCGTATTAGCCCTCCGGTTAAAATTCCCATATGTCCATGGGACCTAAACCTGGTTCTATCGGTTCTACAGAAACAACCATTTGAACCATTACAGCACATTTCCTTGGTTCTTCTCACCAGGAAATTGATTTTTTTAGTAGCCATTTGTTCGGCTAAAAGAGTGTCGGAATTGGCCGCTATGTCCTGTAGGGAGCCATATCTGGTTATCCATAAGGACAGAGTAGTGTTACGTCCGCATCCAGCCTTTCTTCCTAAGGTGGTATCGAGGTTTCATTTGAACCAAGATGTGGTTCTTCCTTCCTTTTTCCCCAAACCTAGCTCGGTAGAGGAAAAGTTATTACATTCTTTGGATGTAGTAAGAGCAGTTAAAGCTCATCTAAAAGCCACTGCTCAGATTCGTAGAACGGATACTTTGTTTATTCTGCCGGAAGGCCCCAGAAAGGGTCAGGCAGCGTCAAAATCTACTTTAGCCAAGTGGATTCGACAGGTCATAATGCAAGCCTATGGCTTGAGAAGGAGACCGCCTCCGTTCAAAGTTAGGGCGCACTCCACGAGAGCAGTTGGAACTTCATGGGCAGTGCATCACCAGGCCTCCCTGGCTCAAATCTGTAAGGCCGCAACATGGTGTTCAGTACACACGTTTACTAGGTTCTACCAGGTGGACGTCAGGAGGATGACGCCTTTGGGCGCAGTGTGTTGCAGGCCGCAAAAGATCCTCATGTCTGATAGCGCCCAGCTTATGTATGGTGTATCCCCCCCTCATATGGCATTGCTTTGGGACGTCCCACATAGTAATGACTATGTCGCTCTGTGTCCCGTGATGTACGAGAAAGAAAATAGGATTTTTATAACAGCTTACCTGTAAAATCCTTTTCTTGGAGTACATCACGGGACACAGAGCTCCCACCCCTCTTTTGGGGACACTTATTGCTTTGCTACAAAACTGAGGTACTCCCGGATGGGAGGGGCTTATATAGGGGAGGGTACTTCCGATTTTGGAAGTTGCCAGTGCCAGCACCTGAAGGTAATCTATATAACCCACATAGTAATGACTATGTCGCTCTGTGTCCCGTGATGTACTCCAAGAAAAGGATTTTACAGGTAAGCTGTTATAAAAATCCTATTTTTTGCATACATATGTGACACCTGTAATATTATGGTTGGCTAGTACACATTACACACAATGGTTGCACTTTTACTGTGCGCTATCAAATATGCCTAATACATGTACATTTTCCTGGACATTGTATACAGTTGACTTTTATATACGTTTATATGTGTAATAGGGGATTGACAATATTGAACAAATTGATATAGTTAAAAGAGAAACACTTTGATAGAATCAATTATGGCAAACACAATTATTTGCTTTTTATTTTAGGATGACAATAAATACCATGAAGATATTTTTGGAGTAACACTGCGGACTTACGAAGTCACAAATCGTCTCAGATCTGAATCTATTGCATTTATTGAAGAGAGCAAAAAAGACTCAGATGAGTAAGTGTAAAACTATTATTATCATTGCTGGTGTATGAAATCCATAGTAAAGTAACTCAAAAATGTTCACTTAAATAAAGATCCCCAGTTGCTTTTGGTAAATCAGCCGCATTCATTTTCTACCCACCATAGCCCTCCTAACCTAGAACCCCCATACCCATTTTCTTACTTAACTCACAGGCATATTATTCTATCTCCTTTCAGGTTATTCATTTCCATTGTTTATATTACTAGATATAAATGAAACAGAGTGTCTAGAATATTATAAAAAATTTCAAATAAATCCATCCTGAATAAAACCATTCCCATGTGAACAAATGTCATATGAATCTTTGCAAAGAATAGCTAAATTATGCAAACCTACAAAAACCTGAGCAAATCAATTGCTTAGTGCAACAATAGTGCAAAATATTGCAATGCGACTTCCAAAATCTTTTTCTTTCCCAGCATTAAAATCAGCAAGTATCCAAAATCAATGCAGTGCTTCCATGTCTTTTTTAAAACTGCGTTCATTTCTCCCTCAAATGACAAAAAACTCTACCACTCACCAAATGTAGATGGCCAGCTAAATCAATAAGTTAGTTTGAAAATGCAATCAATTAAAACCATACATAGACAGAGAACACTTACAAAACAAAGTGGCTAAATTGTTTAAACCTGTTCACCTGTCAATTCCCCAAAAATTTCAGCGCTTGGCTCCTGCAATAGAAGGTGCCCAAATACTTATGGTGAATGCAAACTCTGCAGTCTTTAACCACTTGCCTACTGGGCACTTTTACCCCCTTCCTGCCCAGGCCAATTTTCAGCTTTCAGCGTTGTCACATTTTGAATGACAATTGCGTGGTCATGCAACACTGTACCATAACATTTTTCACACAAATAGAGCTTTCTTTTGGTGGTATTTAATCACCGTTGGGTTTTTTCTTTTTTGCTAATTAAACAAATAAAGACAGAAATATTTGAAAAAAATAAAACTTTTCATAGTTTTCATATTTTGTTATAAAATTTTACAAACAGGTAATTTTTCTCTTTCACCAATGTGCGCTAATGAGGCTGCACTAATGGGCACTGATGAGGCGGCACTAATGGGCACTGATGAGGCGGCACAGATGGTCATTGATGGACACTGATAGGCTGCACTGATAAGCACTAATGAGGCGGCACTAGTGGGCACTGATGAGGCTGCACTGATAGGCGGCACTGATAGGTGGCACTGATGGGCATGGTAGGCAGCACTTATGGTAAGCACTGATTGGCAGAACTGATTAGCACTTATTGATGGCACTGGTGGGCACTGATTAGCAGAACTGGTGGGCACAGATTGGCAGCACTGGTGGGCATACATTGGCAGCATTGATGGGCACACATTGGCAGCACTGGTGGGCACTGTTGGAACTGCATTGATAATCAGGACACTAAAAATCAGTGCCCTGATTATCAGTGTACATGTCCCTTTTAGAGAAGCTGGTTATCATCTCTCTTCTCCTCTCCTCATGCTATCAGCATGAGAAAAAGAATGACGATAACTGGCTTTTATTTACATCCGTGATCAGCGGTGATAGGACACAGCTGACCACTTGCTAAAGAGCCGCTGAATCTCTCTTTACCTCAATCTGTGATCAGCAGTGTCCTCCGGACACTGATCACAGAGCGCGCTGCCCGCACCCCACAGTTGGCGCGTAAGGGGCAAAATCACGGGAGACTGTCATATGACGGCCACGCTGTAGCCGTCATTCGGCTATAAGGCAGTCTACAAGTGGTTAAACGGTATAGCCTCAGGCAAAGTCTTCATCACTTCCAGGAGTATCTAATCCTTGCATCCCCCACAGCACTCAGTGGTAATTCCCACCAGCCCCTACAACATTACTGAGCCCTGTAGAGACATTTGAGCAATTGTAAGAAACCACAGTGCATCGTGTGGGATGCAGGCATTCAACACTGCTGAATGCTAAAGACTAGACTTGTGCACAACGGAAAAATTCGTTCCGTTTCGGTTCGTTTCTTTCCGGTCCTGTTGATTCGTAATCATTCGTAATTTTGCTAGAAGGGATTTTTCGTGTTCGGACTCATTCGTATTTTTGCAAGCGACATTTTTGGTTGAATTTTTTGTTGCTTTATAATTCGTACTTTCGGTAGAGTACGTTGTTTTTCGTTGATTCTGGACACAACTCCTACTTTCGTAACTTTTTTTGGGTTCGTTGATTCGTAATTTTCCGTGTCTCTCTCACAACGACGCTGCCTATTATGCCTAATGTGCTTCGAATGGATTTGTACTTTTCGAAATACATAGCGGTTATTTGTAACGATTCGAAATCTCGTATTTTACTTTCGTTTTTTCATGCGGCTATAGCCTCCGCCCCCTGTACACCATTTTGAGAGGGAGTTCAGCATGGTGAGGGAGAAGCAGAGAGCAGAGTGAGTGTTATTGTGCTTCGAATGGATTCGTACATTCGTAACTTTTTTCATAACGAATTATGCCGAAGACCTTCGGGCATTCGCTATTTTGCGGTATAATTTATTTCGGATTTGGTTTTATTCGTAATTGCTCTGTTCGGAAATTCGAATGCTTCCGAATGTCCGAAAGTTGCTAAATTCGGACGAATTTCGATTCGTTACGAAACGAATTGCACAAGCCTACTAAAGACTTTGCCAAAGGCTATACAACTCGAAGATAGTGTAAGTGTTCAGTATGTTTTGTGGCAGGAGCTATGCTTTGGAATTTTTTTGGTCAAGCAGAGTCCCTTTAAAGAATATGTTAACCCAGCATTTCATTTTCCTGATATGTGCCTGTTGTACCATGTACTTGTATGAAAAATTATCATGTTCTCTTTGTATTGCTTCCTTTGTGTGAAGTACCTGGTGTTACTGCCAGTCCCTCTACTTTCCTATTAAAAACTGACCACACTAAGCATGAGAGCACAGGGTGGTCAGTTTTCTGGCTGTGCTGAAAACTCAACCAGCTCTTTTCCGATGATTAGACTTGTCCTGACAGCCATTCACTGGGTAGTTCAGTGTACTGCTGTTTCTCCTCCAGGTCTCTAAGCTCTTTATGCAACTGAGAACAGAGGGAATGTGATCACTTATAAAAAAAGGGAAACAAAGGTATTTATAATGTTCTTTATATGTATACACAAATGTTTTGCCTTTCATTTCTATTTTAAACTGAATGGGTTGTTTTGCAAGTTGTTTTGCAAGTTGTTTTGCAAGTTGAGGGTTCACATATACGTTAAACTTAAAGCAGTTCTCCAGCTCCTGACTTTTAATAAACAGACACTCACCTGTCCCTGTCCCAGGATCCAGGGCCGCGCTCACCCAAAAGGGCACCAGGGAACTATCCCCCCCCCCCAGATCACCTAGGGAAGGTGGTCAAAACCAGGTACCTGCTCCCCCTACCCCCCGCAAACAAAAGTGTGCCAAATTTTAAAGAGGGGGGGAGGCCTTAAAGCGGAGCTTTCCCCTTTGGGGGGTGTTCTGTTCCACCTTAAAGGGGTGTTCCAGGCAACCCCGGGCAAAAAAAAAAAATTAAAAGCCAGCAGCTACACATACTGCAGCTGCTGGCTTTTAATAAATGGAGATTTACCTGTCCTGATGTCCCTCGATGTCGGCACCTCAGCTGATGTTTCACATTAGCTGTCGGGTGCTGCCGTCGCCATTGCGGATAAGGGAACCAGGCAGTGAAGCCTTTCAGCTTCACGCCGAGAACCCTACTGCTCATGCGCGAGGCCCCGTTCCTCTCGCCTATTAGCCTGGCGGACGGGGGAGGAGGAGGAGGGAGCCCCGCGGTGACGTCACGGCCGCAGCCGGACTCCAGGAAGTGGGAAAGGATACCTGTCTTTGGCAGGTATCCTGCCCCCCCCCCGAAAGGTGCCAATTGTGGCACCGGAGGGGGGGAGGAATCCGATGAGCGGAAGTTTCACTTTAGGGTAGAACTCCACTTTAAGCTGGGTACACACAGAGGTTTGTTTTTATTCAACCAGCAGGTTGAATAAAAAAAAAACTGACATCCCCTTATAAACACAAACAATGTATTCTGACAGGGGGCTCCTCCACACCCTCACACCCCCCCCCCCCCCCCCCCCCGCCCGCCAGAATACACTGACCAGTTGATTGAATGCTGGTTTTCCAGCAGGACTGTTTGTCAGTAGCCAGTCATTAGACCAGCTTCACTCTGTTGAACAGACAACGGTACATAAGGACTGATAGTGGGCCAGTACCTACTGAACCAGCCGATTTTTGCACCACGTGTACCTGGCATAAAAGGGATTCGGTCTCAGAGTTTCAGAATATGAAAAAGCAGATTCCTAGTTTACCGATTTCTACATTTGATTTCTAGTTGGTTGGTTGGTTTAAGTTGATACTAGTTTCTTGTGTGGAAAAGTAATCAGCTTGTTTTATATATATAAAACTAAAAAGTTAACATGCTATTGTTTACTTTTTTTCCTCCTAGGGTATTCAGCTCATAACTGGAATGTTTCATTGTCCACAGATGACCACCTGGCCATGCAAGAAGCACCCACACTCCATGCACATGGCCATGGCATATCACACCTGCATGTACACTGTTTGTGGAGACATACATAAACTGTGTGTACTGCATGTATGACACAAGACAACTCCTCCACACCTGTATAGCAATGTGGAGAGTCACATATACCGATTTGCTTTATCTTCTCATATAAAGCCTCCCTTACAAGATGGATTTTGTAACATCAGAGGCAAAGTTAATCTTTTTTTATTGGACTGAGCACCGATCTGCCTGCTTTCCTGTGCTGTCTTTGTCCTGTGCTTATAACAATATATAAATATGTGTAAGAGGAACATATATACAAGGATATATATTCCGGTGTAATTATGGGATTTCAGTTGTTTTTAGATATAAACACACTGACATGGTTTTGCTTGAAATTTATCAGCGGCATAATGAGATGCAAAAAGAAAAACAAAAAAACAAAAGAGAACACACTATTCTCTGGTGCATGAATCTTGTCATTTTACTCAGGCCATGCTTTGCTTTGTTTGGACTGAAATATGTCCATTTATTTAATGAGATCCAATAGTTACTGTTTATGCAAGAAGATAGGATGGCTAAGGCTCTTCAGTCCACGCTGATTATCCTTAGGCCCCCATGTGCCAATTACACTAGTGAAAAGATATGTACAAGTTCTATATCTATGTCCAAGGCTAGTAGAAGATCATGCTGCAACCCCTAATGTCCAATCACTTTCACTGAATGTGACATCGATGTTTTGGAAATAACGGGGGACTGCCGCCATAAACATAGGGCTTTAAATCCACCTAAATGTTGCAAAGACCTAGTCTGTATCCTGGAAGATTCCACTCGTGTGTCTGTAAAGTATAGGTGATTCATACCAATGAATCTATTTTATACACAGGTCACAGAAACATGGTAGTGGTACCTCGCTTTTCAATTGGCCATTATTTTTGGACCCAAAATGATAAAATTATGCTTAGCAAAATGGATGGAATATATGATAATCTGGGGACCAAGAACTTATTCTAGAACTAGATTTGTCTTTTTGACCCACAGGTTTGTATCCCAGCAATAGACGGCAGAAAACTTTTACTACATTAAGTGAAACGTAGTGCTTGGGGGTTTGTAGTAATGTCATACCAATGTACGATTGTGGTGTTTGCAGAGTGCCTTGGCCATACCTTAGAACCATTTTTCGACTTAAAGGGGATTTCCACAAAACCAGAATATCCCTTGCCTATTTAAGATTCCTTTATGTTTACAAACTTGTGATATGGCTTTCTATCAGGATTTTAACTGTGGATTTCCTTATGGATAAATGTTCCTGAGGTTACATGAATCAGTTCATACCTACTTCATGAGAGGGGATCTGCTAAGAGTCAAGATTTGAAGCATGAATTTAAAAGATACAGCAGTATTTTCAGAACCAAGTTTAGGAGACCATTTCTGAAAGTTAAAAACGTTTTTATAGCTATATAGCATAAAACAAAATGGAATCTTCGCTAATAGCATCAAAGCCTACAACATTTGCAAGAGTAATTGAAGCTGTGGTCTATTACCAGATACAATACGTGTGTTTAATTGATGTATCACTATACGTTTATTTAAAAATGACTATATACAGTCGTGGTGGGGGGAATTGAGAAAGATGGTTTTCAAAATATCAATATATCTATTGTACTAATTGAAACAAAAAATCATAACAAATATCTTTACATCCAATTTAATTTAAATATAGTAATAATATAGCCTGTATGATTATTTTTAAGTCTACTTACAAAGTGGCAAAAGTGTATGTATTTTTTACAATTTAAAAGTCATCAGAAATATTGATTGTGCTTAAAGGACCACTAAACTAAATGCAAGTTTAATAAATGAAAATCCCTAACTCTCATGTTGAGTCCCTATTTAGTAAACCATTGAGCAAGAATAAGAGTCCTTGAATTCTGTGAACTAGTTTGGATTCTGCAGCTCACTAAGTAGAAAAGTAGGAAAGTGAGTCAGCATGACCTGCAACAGAAGGAATGACAGTAAATGCCTCTCATAATAAGTTCAGTTTGGTATTTTGACACCGGGGCGATTTACTAAATTGCATAGTTACTTGGTATGGGTAACCACACAGAAATAGATATTATTATAGTAATGCATGGATACACAAATGAACAACACCAATGAACATGACATTATTTAAAATAATATTTAGTTCTTTAAAAATCCTTTATTTGTTCTTGCAAGTCAAGGGGCCAGATCAGTTCCCTTCTCTACTGTGAATTGTCTCATCCTCTATCTACAGTATATTTTTTTAGATGTTCCTGTTAAGTTACAATAAGAGGCTGTTCCTATTCCTCCATCTTGAATCAGAATCAGAATCAGCAGACTCTCATCATACATAGTTTAGCTTGCCTTCTCTGCCACCAATTATGGGTATTTATAAAAAAAATTATTGCATAGCTATTCATCCAGCGAAACGACTGTTACATTTGTGAGAATGGGGCAAAATCAATTGTTCTCCTGTTTCCTTTATGAGTTTATTGCTATGCATTAATACAAAAATATAGTGGTTCTGCAGAAACTGCATTATGGCCAATAGATGGAGATAAGGATTACAGGAAATAAATACTTATTTCCTATGATTTTCAGCTCCATCTGGTATCCATACCATGGTATATTCCCAAGCCACATATTTTCATTTATAAACAACATATGACCTGCAGAGGAAATAGCCTAAGAACATTCAATTTTGCCCTATTTACACAGAACAAATGCACCAGTACTTTTGCTTGACGAATAGCTATGCATTTTTATATAAATAGTCGAAGTACTGAAGTTGGCTGTTTGGCAGTGACATTCTATCTTTCAAGAGCACGATTCATAGAAAATGGTAGAACAAAGACACAGAGAGCTTGCAAGCAAGAGATAAAGAAAAAAAAATGTTTCAAGAAACAGATCATATCCAAAGTAACACTGATCAAAAGTACCCAAAGAATACCCCAATACTCCTGGATGCTCAGCAATAGCAGCATTGACTTATAGCTGGACTTCAGGCAGATAAAAAAACACAATTTGAATGTAGTTGTGTCTGTTAAGTTTGGTAAAATCATCATTAAATGTATTTTTGAACATGGCTGGAATTAATTCCTGTATTTTTCTCCTGATTTACTTCCAATATTCATTTGCACAGAAATACTGAAAGTAAACCTGACGTGAAACATTCGGGACTGCCATTTCTGGCATCCTTCTGAAAATGCTAGATGACTGGCTGTTGTGCTGACCTACTGATCTCAATACTAATCAAGTCAGGAACCTGGAACAAGTATGCAGATCAGGAAAGTTCTAAGAAAGTCCTTACATGCATATCGGCCAAGTAACTAAAAGAGCAGTTACTGTAGCTGCTGACTTTTAATATTAGGACAATTACGTGTCCTGGAATTTAGCAATGTCGGCACCCCAGCCAATGTTTCCATCGGCTCTCGGGTGCAGATTGCTGCCATTTGTAGTAAGGGAAACTGACAGTGAAGCCTTGAGGCTTCACAGCCGGTTCCCTACTGCGTATGCGTAAAGCGCATTCTGAATGGCCCGGCGACGGGGAAGGAGGAGGGGGCCTAACTTCCGAGTAATTGCGGCGCGATCTCCTGGAATTGAGGACAGGTACCTGTCAAAAACATATTGTGGCATATGTGTCCCATTGTGGAGATTTACCTTCACTTCCTGTCCTATAGCTAAACAGGAAGTGAGAGGAAATCCCTGCAAAATAAGGGAATCCATTACTGGTCATCTGAACTAGTGTCTTCATTGGAATGGGGAAAACCCAAAATTTGGGATTTTCCTTTACTCTCACTTTCAATAATAATGTTAAACAAGACAAATAGAGAGAGTGAATCTTCCTAACGGGGGCACAGGCAGCAAAAATTACCTAATAGGGGTTCTAATTCCTCTTAAAGTGGTTGTAAACCCACTCTTGCAACTTGCACCTACAGGTAAGCCTAGATTAAGGCTTACCTGTAGGTGTTTGCAATATCTCCTAAACCTACAAGGTTTAGGATATATTTGCAAAAAAAGTGTACACCGATGTTTACGGCGCATGCGCGCCGTAGACATCGGCGCAGGCGCACTGTAAATGACGGTTTTATGAATGATAACGCCGGCTTTTACGGCTCCCGCGCCCATGCGCGGAGTGACATCATCGCCGCTCCGGCCAATCACAGCGCCGGAGCGGCGATACCCGGAAGTAACCTCCGGGAGAGATGGCTGCGGCTGGAGGGGGAGACGAGGACGGATTAAGGGGCTTTGATCAAAGGTAAGTAATGAGCTAGTATGCTAGTTATACTAGCTCATTATGCCTTTGTCTTGCAGGTTTTTTTTTTTTTAAATGGGTTTACAACCACTTTAACTCTGTCCAAAACAAAAACAAAAAAAGTTGTGCCTTTAGTTATACTTTGTGTTGACCTCAATGGTAAAATGATGCGCCTTCGCTGTTCAATCAGTAGATTGTTCTTATTCAAACTGTACTGCAGTGGGGAAAAGTGAGGTCAGGGACAGGTTATGCTGTATAACAAGGGTACCTGGATCACAAGAATGGCTGAACAGAATTAGAAATCTTTCTCTTTTGTAAAAGTTCCTCATATTGTTATATTATTATGATCTAACGTCATTTGTAACAGAATGATTTTAAGAAATTATTGGGATTTTTTTTTTTTTTTAAACATGTGAATAAAATAGTACATACTCACCTATGAGAAAAATGGCAAATGTTTATTAAAATAAACAAATAAGAAGAGAAAGCGTTTTTTAGTGAATGTTAAAAATTATTCTTTAAGCATACTGACATTTTATATCATTGTTTGTATCCATGACACACTATTAAACACTTTCTAATAAATTCCAGCATGCATGGTTGTCGCATGCATGAAGCCTGTATATTCCTGACTAATCCAGGCGATACAACCTTCATTAGGGGTGTGAGAGGAATTGTGCCACTTTTCTGAGCCATTAAGAAGTATGTTTTAATCTGATTGCTTCTGCTACTCAGGTCTATTGACAACATGGGCTAATCAGGCTAATCACAAGATAGCTGAAGATCAACCTTCAGGAAGCTGGAGTTCCTGTATAGACCTTGCTACATTTTTACTACAAGTGTTATGCCGCGTACACACGACCGTTTTTAATGTCATTGAAAAAAAAACGAAGTTTTTCTCGACGTGATTCTTCTCAAGCCTGCCTTGCCTACACACTATCATGAAAAAAAATGCTCAAGCAAAGCGTGGTGACGTACGAAATGTACGGCGGCGCTATAAAGGGGAAGTTCCATTCGGATGGTGCCACCCTTTGGGCTGCTTTTGCTGATCCTTGTGTTAGTAAAGTTTGGTGAGAGACGATTCGCGCTTTTCAGCCTCGTGCTCTTCAGTCCGTTACAGCGTGACGAATGTGCTATCTCCATTACGAACGCTAGTTTTACCAGAACGAGCGCTTCCATCTCATACTTGATTCTGAGCATGCATGTTTTTTTCACGTCGTTAAAGCCTACACATGGCTGTTTTTTCATGACGAGAAAAACGACGAGAAAAATTAGAGCATGTTCCAAATTTTTAATGGCCATTTTTCACGTCGTGAAAAATGCTCTGGAGCCCACACACGATCGTTTTTAATGACCAAATAAAAAAATTGCATTTTTCTCGTCATGAAAAACAGTCGTGTGTACGCGGCATTAGGTTTAGGGCATAAATAAATAAAATATATACAAGAACACAATCCTTGGAATTCATAAAGACTGGTGCAGGCAGATTTTGTGAAAGTGTCTCTCATGCATTCTAAAAGTGGTGCAGAATGCACCAAATTCATGTACTTGTCGAAAACCAAATGTGTTGCAAATGCTTCATGACGTTGGCGCAATACAATAACAAGAGCAAGTAACATCAGAAAAGTGTCACAGCAGCTTTATTGAATTCCCCCAATATATTCTCTTAAAGCAAATTTTCGTTGATCTTTATTTTTCCTTTGCACCATTTCCTACATTGTTATGTTGTCCCTATAATTTACATATAAGTAATAATTTGAATTAAGAGATTATCAAAAGAGTGGATATAAAAACTAAAAGGTGGAAATGTACAGTGCCTTGCAAAAGTATTCACCCCCTAGGCTTTTTGACAATTTTGTTACATTACAGCCTTTAGTTCAATGTTTTTTTTTAATCCGAATTATATGTGATGGATCAGAACACAATAGTCTAAAGCCCCGTACACACGGTCGGACTTTTGCCCAACAAACTTTGTTTTAAGCAAGTTGGACCAACAATCCGACCGTGTGTACGCTCCATCGGACAAACTTTTTTCGTTTGGTTTTGGATTTCATCGGACAAAAGTTGGGTCTGCAAACGGACAAACTTTTGCCCAACAAAAGTCCGATGGAGCAAAGTCCGACCGTGTGTACAGATAACCATCGGACTTTAGTCCGATGGACAAAACAACTAATGTTAAAATCAACCAACAATAGCAGAAGTTGACCAAAGGGTGGCAGTAAAGATCAGAAAAGAGCAGAAAAAAATTGTAAGAAGTTTTAAGAAAGTTTGCAGAAAAGTCAGAGCGTGTGTATGCTATGGATGTTCCCAACCAACTCCGTTCGGACAAAAATCCACGGAAAAGTCCGATGGAAGTCCGACCGTGTGTACGAGGCTTAAGTTGGTGAAGTAAATTTGAAAAATATATACATAAAACTATTTTTCAGAAATAAAAAACTGATAATTGGCATGTGCGTATGTATTCACCCCCTTTGTTTTGAAGCCCATAAAAAGCTCTGGTGCAGCTGCAGAAGTCACGTAATTAATGAAATTATGTCCACCTGTGTGCAATCTAAGTGTCACATGATCTGTCATTACATAAACACACCTTTTTTGAAATGCCCCAGAGGCTGCAACACCTAAGCAAGAGGCACCACTAACCAAACACTGCCATGAAGACCAAGGAACTCTCCAAACAAGTAAGGTACAAGTCAGGGTTAGGTTATTAAAAAATATCCAAATCTTTGATGATCCCTAGGAGCACCATCAAATCTATCATAACCAAATAGAAAGCACATGGCACAACAGCAAACCTGCCAAGAGACGGCCGCACACCAAAACTCACGGACCGGGCAAGGGGGAAATTAATCAGAGAGGCAGCACAGAGATCTAAGGTAACCCTGGAGGAGCTGTAGAGTTCCACAGCAGAGACTGGAGTATCTGTACATAGGACAACAATAAGCTGTACACTTTATAGAGTTGGGCTTTATGGCAGAGTGGCCAAAAGAAAGCCATTAATTTCAGCAAAAAACAAAATGACACGTTTTGAGTTTGCGAAAAGGCATGTGGGAGACTCCCAAAATGTATAGAGGAAGGTGCTCTGGTCTGATGAGACTAAAATTTAACTTTTTGGCCATCAAAGAAAACGCTATGTCTGGCACTAACCCAACACATCACATCACCCAAAGAACACCATTCCCCCAGAGAAACATGGTGGTGGCAGCATCATGCTGTGGGGATGTTTTTCAACAGTCGGGAATGGGAAACTGGTCAGAGTTCAGGGAAAGATGGATGGTGTTAAATACAGGGATATTCTTGAGCAAAACCTGTACCACTCTGTGTGTGATTTGAGGCTAGGACGGAGGTTCACCTTCCAGCAGGACAATGACCCCAAACACACTGCTAAAGCACCACTTGAGTGGTTTAAGGGGAGCATGTAAATGTGTTGGAATGGCCTAGTCAAAGCCCAGACCTCAATCCAATAGAAAATCTGTGGTCAGACATAAAGATTGCTGTTCACAAGCGCAAACCATCCAACTTGAAAGAGCTGGAGCAGTTTTGCAAGGAGGAATGGGCAAAAATTCCAGTGGTAAGATGTGGTAAGCTCATAGAGACTTATGGAAAGCGACTTGGAGCTGTGATAGCCGCAATAGGTGTCTCTACAAAGGATTGACTTTAAGTGGGTGAATAGTTATGCACATTGACTTTTTCTTTAATTTTGTCCTATTTGTTGTTTGCTTCACAATAAAAAAATAAAATAAAAAAATATCTTCAAAGTTGTGGGCATGTTCTGTAAATGAAATGATGCAAATCCTCAAACAATCCATGTTAATTCCAAGTTGTGAGGCAACAAAACATTAAAAATGCCAAGGGGGGTGAATACTTTTGCAAGGCACTGTACTGGGTGACATTTCAAGACACATTTATGACTTCATGTCCCATGTCATGCCTAAAATGGTAGGTGATATAAAGCAATGAGCTGCACAGCAAAGTTATGGAGGTGTTACAAATCTCATTTTCTGTACAGATGTGTGAATCTTTACATACATAGCTGTGAATGTTATTAGCAGTTTGTTCACATAATGAGACTTCTGTAACTTTTTTATTTTAGATATAGTGGTCCTTTAAGTACAAGGATTGAGGGTGGTACAAACAATTCAAGATAAAATAGACTAAACACCAATTCTTATACTGCTATACTATGCAAAAAAAAAAGTGTGTATGAATTGCAGACAACAGATCGTTCTACTTCCTTAGCCTAAAACATGAGATAAGTGTTTCACTCATCTTCATAAATCTATATTTATATCAATTAATTTCTTATGAATCTAATGGATCTGCATTTGACAAAAGCATTGAAACTTACAGAATAAAATATATAAATGTGCTTGGTCATCTATTCATATTCTTTGTTTCCTCAATCGATGGTAAAACATTTAGGGGTATACATAATGCCAAAATTGTGAAATTTGTCAAAGTGGATGAGGTGATCAGTTATAAAAGTTAAAGTCAGTAAAAGGATAAGAAAAAAACTTTCTAATAAAGCAAAACATCTGCAATTTTACATGGGTGTTAATGGCCATTCTGCATCGTTAGCAGGACTAGTATGTTACACCTCTACTTTGACTGTAGCCTAAGCATGCACCCCTTTGTATAGTCCCAAGCTAACAGTGGTATGGATCAGCATTGCATATGTTTGTTTGAAAAAGATCTACTATGAAAATAAAAGAGCTTTAACTCATTCTTCGTTATCCTTTTTTATTTCTATTTTTAAAATCTGAAAAATAATGGACAAAATTTTAACTCTTCATGTCTTCAAATAATACTGACTCTTCAAAAAAGTGACTGAACATATAGATCTTCATTAATACAGACTCTTCAGAAAGTGTATTGTCTTCTAAAAAGTAATTGAAAGTGATGTTTCTTCAATAATAAGCGATTGAGCATAAAGGGTACGTTTATAAAGCAATAAATGAGACATTCACCAAAAATTAACTGGTAGGGAATCATTCACTGTATAATAAAACGCATTCAGCAGGAGGATTCACTTGCAATGTAAGTGTGGTAAATGTCACATTGACTGATTTATAAATACCCCCAATAATGTTGGTTTTGTGCAATGTATCTGTCTCTACCTTCTTGCCATAAAAATTGCCTTTAAAAATGTGCAGGTCTCAGGGAAATCCTACTAAACTTAATTATATCTACTGTCATTGTACATTGTCTTGATTTGCAAGTTGTAGATATAATAATAAATAAGAGAAGAAAGAATAAATTATACTTATCATATTTGACACCCAGAGCAGATTATTGAAAATCATAGCACTTCTGTACATTGCTAGTCAGTAGGTTAAGGGCCCTCTTATATAGGAGATCAGTGGAATTGCCCCTTTACAATGGTTCTCAGTTAAAGAAGGGCCCCCTTAAATTGGTGTTCAGTAGGGAAGGCCCCCATTAAATTGGTGGTTGGTAGAATAAGGGCCCATTCAACCTGGTAGTCAGTAGAAGAGGGTCCTCCTTACACTGGTGGTCTGTAGGTTAGTTTTTGAAATTTGGTTTGACATCAGCGTAAATCTAACCCCTAACTTCAACCTAAACCACATATATCAAACACAAGGCCTGCAGGTCGAATTGAGTTTTCCAGGCCTTGTCATGTGGCCCTCGCACCCAGTTTTGCAGATGGAACCTGGTGGAACGCCATTCTGCCACCTATGGCTCTCACCCTTTACTCCCTGCCGTCACTTGTAAAAACAGGAGCCTTCTGTGTTTACAAGGAAAAGCTTTGCTCTCAGTGAGACAGCTTTGCTTTTAGTGGCTCCCGGAACTAACATATTCCTGCAGACACTCATGGGGGGACAGATCTCCAGAATCTGAGATAGAGAACGATCCCCCTGCAAGGTAAGGCAGAGCCGCCTACACAGGTAGGTATTAGAACCAGGCAAGATAGGAGAGACAGATGTGAGGAAGCTTTTGTGGTGGGTTGTGGTGGCACATTGTGCATCGCGCACCCCTGAACTCTGTACTCTGTACACAGCACACCCCTGAACTCTATGTAATGCACTGCTGAACCCTGCACTCTGTACATAGCGCACCCCTGAACTGAACTCTGTGCATAACGCACCCCTAAACTCTGCACTCTGTACACAGCACACTCCGGAACCCTGTACTCTGTGCGTAGCGCACCCCAGATACAACCGGCCCTTTGAGGGCAACCATACTGCTGATGTGGCCCGCAATAAAATTGAGTTTGACACCCCTAACCTAAATCTTACGTAACTATTAAACTCACCCTAAAATGTAAAGGCTTATGAAGACAAGCATAATTTTTTTCTGTGTTTGATGCGTGCAAGAAGCGCATTTTAAACAGCCATTTATTTTAATGGTGTGCTGAGGCTGCATTTGCACTTCTTTGTGTATTTTTGAGATGCATTGCAATGAGAGCAGGCAATACCTATAATGCTACATAATGGAAAAGGTATTCATTAAAATGGTACTGGCAGCTATAGTGGGCCATGTTTGAAGTTGCTGGAAAGATTATCATGTTGACTTATGCCTTGTACACACGATCTGAAGTTCCGATTGAAAAAGTCTGAGGGAATTTTTTCTTTCGGATATTCCGATCGTGTGTGTGCCCCATCGGACTTTTTCTGTCGGAATTTAAAAAAAGAACATGTTCTCTTTTTTTCTGCTGGAAAAAAAATTCTATCGGAAAATCCGTTCGTCTGTAGGGAACTCCGATGGAAAAAAAACACGCATGCTCAGAATCAAGTCGACGCATGCTCGGAAGCATTGAACTTCATTTTTCTCGGCTCGTCGTAGTGTTGTACGTCACCACGTTCTTGACGGTCGGAATTTGGTGTGACAGTGTGTATGCAAGACAGCTTGAATGGAATTCCGTCAAAAAAATCCATCTGAGTTTATCCCGACGGAAAATCCGATCGTGTGTACGGGGCAAAAACTTAGGACAGAAAAGGCTACATGGGCGAAATGTGCAGAATAATGTCTAGGGGTACCAACTGGGGGGAAAGACTGCAATCGTGACAGTACACTTGACACCAGAAGGCCAAAATCAAAGTGTTATTTCCCCAATTAACTTTTAGGTAAGTAAAAAGCTTTACATGTTCATTTTGCATGGATCAAATCTCCTTTAAAGCAGAACTCAAGCAACAATTGTGAGAAAGGGTACTAGCTTCCTATATAACTATACTACAAGTTAGTGTATTGAAAAGCTATACTGCTGCAAATGCTTATGATTGTTTGGTGCAACTTCGTTTTTAGTCTGGAATTGGGATAAATGTGGTTTTAAAGGTAATGCACAATTGAGCGCTTTTCTTATGAGGTTGGCTGGAGTCTTAAAAGGACAGTGTCTGGAAAATTGGATGAGGAGGAAAACCTTGCTGCAAAGGAGTATATCTAGCTTAAGGATTCCAGTAGGAGCTGATGAATATTTCAGGACCCTTATAAAGGGGACATACGCACTTTTATGACCTTACATTCAGTTGGGGGTCAAAGCTGTCAGGTGAGAGTACATCGGTCGACGCGCAACACTGTGGTGTATAAAGTGGATGCGGGCACAGCATCGGTGGTTGGGAGAAGCATAGAAGGAACTATTGAAAAGACGATTGACAAATTGATTGATCACATATTTGAAAATCAAGTAGATATATACACATTCACATACACAAATTCAAGTTCAGTCCTTCCTTTCAGCACATGGTTTAGCCTACAAAGGTTGAGCCTTCCACAAAGGTTATCCCACTGACCACCAATGTAAGGGGGTCCTTTCTCACATTTACCATCAATGTAAGGGGGTCCTTCTCACATTAACCATCAATGTAAGTGGATTCTTTTCTCACTGACTACCAGCGTAAGGGGGTTCTTCTCACATATACCTTCAATGTAAGGGGGTCCTTCTCCCACTGACCACCAATGTAAAGGGATCCTTCTCTCACTAACCTTTAATGTAAGGGTATCCTAAAGTGATTGTAAAGGCTCATTTATTTATTTATTTTTAAAACAAACATGTTATAGTTACCTGCAATGATTTTGCACAGAGCAGCCCTGATCCTCTCAGGTCCCCCGCCATCACTCCTGGCTTCTTCCCCACCGCTAAGTACCCCAATAGCAAGCCACTTGCTATGGGGCACTCTTGAGTGCTCGCTCCTGAGCCCTGCTCTGTGTTTCCATAAGGCACATAGAGCAGGGCTCTGCCCCGGCCTCCTTGTCACTGGTTGTGATTAACTGCAGCGGGAGCCACTGCTGTATCTGAGGCAATGAGGAGGAAGAGAGCCAAGAGACCCTCGACTCCTATGCACATCGCTGGGTCAAGATCGGACTCACGTATGTATTTAAGGGTGGCTGCAGCAGAAGCTTTTTTATCTCACTGCATAGAATGTAGTAAGGTAAAAAACCTTCTGCCTTTACAATCCCTTTAAAGCGGAGTTCCACCCAGATTAACAACTTTATCTTATCCCCTTCAGCACACTGCCGACATGTCCACTTGACAAATGTTTTTTTTTCTCTCTCTGTAAATACCTTATTATTGCCGTTTGCAGACTGACTTCCGGGACTTGACTCCCGTGGGAGTAGGCGTGGCTACTGTATTCCACGGCGCCGCAATGACTCTTGGGAGCTTGGTGTCACGCTTCCCAGGAGTCATTGCGGAACACCGTCCTAGGATTTCCATCACAACGGGGCGTGAACATTTAATGACGCCGCCCGTTGTGATGGCAACAATCAGCATACAGTAAATCATTGCTTATGGGCTTCAACATGCCCACAAGCAAAATGGGAACTGACGTGCTCACATTTTTAAAGTTCTTCTTTTGCCTGAAAACGGACATGGGATATTTCATAACCTCAAACGAGTGAGTATTTATTTATAATGCGAAAATCTATTCAATACCAGGGAAAAAAAATTATTTGCCGCAGAGCCTCCGCTTTAAGCCAATTTTTCTTTATTAAAAATTCTTACAAACAACAAACATAAAATACATTTTCCGTCATCGATGACGTCACAGCGTTCTTGCCATTCAAAAGAACGGTGGTTCTTTTGAATGTGCCGTGTGTACACAGGGCTTGGCAAGAAAAGCTTGCCAGGAATCCCGTTGAGAAAACCGAAGTTTTTTTTCGACGGGATTCTCGCCCGTGTGTACAGGGCTTAACAGTAGGGATGAGCTTCGTGTTCGAGTCGAACATACGTTCGACTCGAACATTGGCTGTTCGATCGTTCGACGAAGATCGAACGATTTGGGCCGTTCGCGCCAAATTCGAGTGACGCGAACGGCCCACAATGCACTACGCCATCGCAGTGTCATCCAGGCGCTGTGATTGGCCAAGCATGCACTGTGACCCCGCATGCTTGGCCAATCACAGCGCCGGCAGCGAGGAGAGCAATGATTGGCCACAGGCAGGATGCCTGTGGCCAATTATTGCTGAGGGTGTTTAGTACACGCCCCACACTATAAAAGGCCGCCAGCACGGCGGCCTAGTGTAGTGTGTTCCGGAGCAGGGATAGAGTAGCATAGGCAGGGACAGTGACTGTTATTTCTTTCTTGCTTAACCTGGATTCCTTTAGTTTAGGGAAAGAGAAGGATAGGTAGGGAGAGTGTCAGTGTGTTTTGTGCTTCTGCTATAGTGTGCTTAAAAAAAACATTTATTCTAGGGACAGAAAACTCTAGGTAGGGACAGTGTCAGTTTCTTTCACTCTGCAAGTCCTTGTTTCCAGGGACCTGTAAGGACAGTGAGTTAATTGTCCTTGTGCTATATTGTGCTTAAAAAAAACATTTATTCTAGGGACAGAAAACTCTAGGTAGGGACAGTGTCAGTTTCTTTCACTCTGCAAGTCCTTGTTTCCAGGGACCTGTAAGGACAGTGAGTTAATTGTCCTTGTGCTATATTGTGATTAAAAAAAACATTTATTCTAGGGACAGAAAACTCTAGGTAGGGACAGTGTCAGTTTCTTTCACTCTGCAAGTCCTTGTTTCCAGGGACCTGTAAGGACAGTGAGTTAATTTTCCTTGTGCTATATTGTGATTAAAAAAAACATTTTTTCTAGGGACAGAAAACTGTAGGTAGGGAGAGTGTTTTTTTTCTTTCACTCTGCAAGTCCTTGTTTCCAGGGACCTGTAAGGACAGTGAGTTAATTTTCCTTGTGCTATATTGTGATTAAAAAAAACATTTTTTCTAGGGACAGAAAACTGTAGGTAGGGAGAGTGTTTTTTTTCTTTCACTCTGCAAGTCCTTGTTTCCAGGGACCTGTAAGGACAGTGAGTTAATTGTCCTTGTGCTATATTGTGCTTAAAAAAAACATTTTTTCTAGGGACAGAAAACTCTAGGTAGGGAGAGTGTTTTTTTTTTTTCACTCTGCAAGTCCTTGTTTCCAGGGACCTGTAAGGACAGTGAGTTAATTGTCCTTGTGCTATATTGTGCTTAAAAAAAACATTTATTCTAGGGACAGAAAACTCTAGGTAGGGACAGTGTCAGTTTCTTTCACTCTGCAAGTCCTTGTTTCCAGGGACCTGTAAGGACAGTGAGTTAATTTTCCTTGTGCTATATTGTGCTTAAAAAAAACATTTTTTCTAGGGACAGAAAACTGTAGGTAGGGAGAGTGTTTTTTTTCTTTCACTCTGCAAGTCCTTGTTTCCAGGGACCTGTAAGGACAGTGAGTTAATTGTCCTTGTGCTATATTGTGCTTAAAAAAAACATTTATTCTAGGGACAGAAAACTCTAGGTAGGGACAGTGTCAGTTTCTTTCACTCTGCAAGTCCTTGTTTCCAGGGACCTGTAAGGACAGTGAGTTAATTTTCCTTGTGCTATATTGTGATTAAAAAAAACATTTATTCTAGGGACAGAAAACTCTAGGTAGGGACAGTGTCAGTTTCTTTCACTCTGCAAGTCCTTGTTTCCAGGGACCTGTAAGGACAGTGAGTTAATTTTCCTTGTGCTATATTGTGATTAAAAAAAACATTTTTTCTAGGGACAGAAAACTGTAGGTAGGGAGAGTGTTTTTTTTCTTTCACTCTGCAAGTCCTTGTTTCCAGGGACCTGTAAGGACAGTGAGTTAATTTTCCTTGTGCTATATTGTGCTTAAAAAAAACATTTTTTCTAGGGACAGAAAACTGTAGGTAGGGAGAGTGTTTTTTTTCTTTCACTCTGCAAGTCCTTGTTTCCAGGGACCTGTAAGGACAGTGAGTTAATTGTCCTTGTGCTATATTGTGCTTAAAAAAAACATTTATTCTAGGGACAGAAAACTCTAGGTAGGGACAGTGTCAGTTTCTTTCACTCTGCAAGTCCTTGTTTCCAGGGACCTGTAAGGACAGTGAGTTAATTTTCCTTGTGCTATATTGTGATTAAAAAAAACATTTTTTCTAGGGACAGAAAACTGTAGGTAGGGAGAGTGTTTTTTTTCTTTCACTCTGCAAGTCCTTGTTTCCAGGGACCTGTAAGGACAGTGAGTTAATTTTCCTTGTGCTATATTGTGATTAAAAAAAACATTTTTTCTAGGGACAGAAAACTGTAGGTAGGGAGAGTGTTTTTTTTCTTTCACTCTGCAAGTCCTTGTTTCCAGGGACCTGTAAGGACAGTGAGTTAATTGTCCTTGTGCTATATTGTGCTTAAAAAAAACATTTTTTCTAGGGACAGAAAACTCTAGGTAGGGAGAGTGTTTTTTTTTTTTCACTCTGCAAGTCCTTGTTTCCAGGGACCTGTAAGGACAGTGAGTTAATTGTCCTTGTGCTATATTGTGCTTAAAAAAAACATTTATTCTAGGGACAGAAAACTCTAGGTAGGGACAGTGTCAGTTTCTTTCACTCTGCAAGTCCTTGTTTCCAGGGACCTGTAAGGACAGTGAGTTAATTTTCCTTGTGCTATATTGTGCTTAAAAAAAACATTTATTCTAGGGACAGAAAACTCTAGGTAGGGACAGTGTCAGTTTCTTTCACTCTGCAAGTCCTTGTTTCCAGGGACCTGTAAGGACAGTGAGTTAATTGTCCTTGTGCTATATTGTGCTTAAAAAAAACATTTATTCTAGGGACAGAAAACTCTAGGTAGGGACAGTGTCAGTTTCTTTCACTCTGCAAGTCCTTGTTTCCAGGGACCTGTAAGGACAGTGAGTTAATTTTCCTTGTGCTATATTGTGATTAAAAAAAACATTTTTTCTAGGGACAGAAAACTGTAGGTAGGGAGAGTGTTTTTTTTCTTTCACTCTGCAAGTCCTTGTTTCCAGGGACCTGTAAGGACAGTGAGTTAATTTTCCTTGTGCTATATTGTGCTTAAAAAAAACATTTTTTCTAGGGACAGAAAACTGTAGGTAGGGAGAGTGTTTTTTTTCTTTCACTCTGCAAGTCCTTGTTTCCAGGGACCTGTAAGGACAGTGAGTTAATTGTCCTTGTGCTATATTGTGCTTAAAAAAAACATTTATTCTAGGGACAGAAAACTCTAGGTAGGGACAGTGTCAGTTTCTTTCACTCTGCAAGTCCTTGTTTCCAGGGACCTGTAAGGACAGTGAGTTAATTTTCCTTGTGCTATATTGTGATTAAAAAAAACATTTATTCTAGGGACAGAAAACTCTAGGTAGGGACAGTGTCAGTTTCTTTCACTCTGCAAGTCCTTGTTTCCAGGGACCTGTAAGGACAGTGAGTTAATTTTCCTTGTGCTATATTGTGATTAAAAAAAACATTTTTTCTAGGGACAGAAAACTGTAGGTAGGGAGAGTGTTTTTTTTCTTTCACTCTGCAAGTCCTTGTTTCCAGGGACCTGTAAGGACAGTGAGTTAATTTTCCTTGTGCTATATTGTGCTTAAAAAAAACATTTTTTCTAGGGACAGAAAACTGTAGGTAGGGAGAGTGTTTTTTTTCTTTCACTCTGCAAGTCCTTGTTTCCAGGGACCTGTAAGGACAGTGAGTTAATTGTCCTTGTGCTATATTGTGCTTAAAAAAAACATTTATTCTAGGGACAGAAAACTCTAGGTAGGGACAGTGTCAGTTTCTTTCACTCTGCAAGTCCTTGTTTCCAGGGACCTGTAAGGACAGTGAGTTAATTTTCCTTGTGCTATATTGTGATTAAAAAAAACATTTTTTCTAGGGACAGAAAACTGTAGGTAGGGAGAGTGTTTTTTTTCTTTCACTCTGCAAGTCCTTGTTTCCAGGGACCTGTAAGGACAGTGAGTTAATTTTCCTTGTGCTATATTGTGATTAAAAAAAACATTTTTTCTAGGGACAGAAAACTGTAGGTAGGGAGAGTGTTTTTTTTCTTTCACTCTGCAAGTCCTTGTTTCCAGGGACCTGTAAGGACAGTGAGTTAATTGTCCTTGTGCTATATTGTGCTTAAAAAAAACATTTTTTCTAGGGACAGAAAACTCTAGGTAGGGAGAGTGTTTTTTTTTTTTCACTCTGCAAGTCCTTGTTTCCAGGGACCTGTAAGGACAGTGAGTTAATTGTCCTTGTGCTATATTGTGCTTAAAAAAAACATTTATTCTAGGGACAGAAAACTCTAGGTAGGGACAGTGTCAGTTTCTTTCACTCTGCAAGTCCTTGTTTCCAGGGACCTGTAAGGACAGTGAGTTAATTTTCCTTGTGCTATATTGTGCTTAAAAAAAACATTTATTCTAGGGACAGAAAACTCTAGGTAGGGACAGTGTCAGTTTCTTTCACTCTGCAAGTCCTTGTTTCCAGGGACCTGTAAGGACAGTGAGTTAATTGTCCTTGTGCTATATTGTGCTTAAAAAAAACATTTATTCTAGGGACAGAAAACTCTAGGTAGGGACAGTGTCAGTTTCTTTCACTCTGCAAGTCCTTGTTTCCAGGGACCTGTAAGGACAGTGAGTTAATTTTCCTTGTGCTATATTGTGATTAAAAAAAACATTTTTTCTAGGGACAGAAAACTGTAGGTAGGGAGAGTGTTTTTTTTCTTTCACTCTGCAAGTCCTTGTTTCCAGGGACCTGTAAGGACAGTGAGTTAATTTTCCTTGTGCTATATTGTGATTAAAAAAAACATTTTTTCTAGGGACAGAAAACTGTAGGTAGGGAGAGTGTTTTTTTTCTTTCACTCTGCAAGTCCTTGTTTCCAGGGACCTGTAAGGACAGTGAGTTAATTGTCCTTGTGCTATATTGTGCTTAAAAAAAACATTTTTTCTAGGGACAGAAAACTGTAGGTAGGGAGAGTGTTTTTTTTTTTTCACTCTGCAAGTCCTTGTTTCCAGGGACCTGTAAGGACAGTGAGTTAATTTTCCTTGTGCTATATTGTGCTTAAAAAAAACATTTATTCTAGGGACAGAAAACTCTAGGTAGGGACAGTGTCAGTTTCTTTCACTCTGCAAGTCCTTGTTTCCAGGGACCTGGAGAGACATTGAGTGAATTGTCCTTGTGCTATATTGTGATTAAAAAAAACATTTATTCTAGGGACAGAAAACTCTAGGTAGGGACAGTGTCAGTTTCTTTCACTGTGAAAGTCCTTGTTTCAAGGGACAGAGAAGGACACCTGAAGGTAGCCCTTATTGCTTTTTTCCCATCTCCCTGCAGGCCATCTATTAGAATGTCTGGAAGGCAAACAAGGAGAGGCAGACAGTCAGGAGGCAATAAAAGAGGGCAAGCAGGCTCTGTGTCTGGGGGCAACAGTGCTGGTCGTGGACGCGGTGCATTGTCATCAGCACATGGCCATGGGACACGCTTGTCCTTCTTTTCGGCAGCTGGACATGTTGAGCCACATCATGCCGAAGACTTGGTAGAGTGGATGACCAAGCCCTCCTCCTCCTCCTCATCCTCTCTCACCCAGGCTCAGGGTACTGGAAAAGCAGCTGCCAAAGCGTCGTCTTCCCTGGTATCAATGTCAGACAAATCATCAGTCACTCCTTCCCTAGACCCACCATGTCCTCCTCCTGAGGAGTCCCCCGAACTGTTTCAGCACAGTGTTGGGTACATGCTCCAGGAGGATGCCCAGCGTTTCGAAGGGTCTGATGATGAAACCCAGCTAGAGGAAGGCAGTAGCGTGAGAGCAGACAGAGGGGATGCTCAAGAAGGACACCAATCTGGCAGTCATGTTCCAGCAGCTGCAGCATACTGCCAGATTGGCTCCAGTGATGAGGAGGGAGGGGATGATGAGGTCAATGACTCCACGTGGGTGCCTAATAGGAGAGAGGAGGAGGAGGAGGATGAGGAGGAGGCACATCTCCAACGAGGCAGGATGCCCTTTGGTGGCCAGCGTAAGGGCAGTACACCGACGGAATCACACCGCAGAGCTCCGCCTGTGCAGGGCGCTGCCTCTGCCCGTCATTCAAAAAGTTCTTTGGTGTGGGCCTTTTTTGAGGCTAGTGCATCAGATCGCACAGCTGCTGTTTGCAACATATGTCTCAAGCGTATATCGCGTGGCCAAAACATCAGCCGCTTGGGTACCACATGCCTGACCAGACATATGTTGACCTGCCATGCAGCTCGTTGGCAAGCCTACCTCAAAGACCCACACCAAAGAACAAAGCGGACCTCTCCTTGCACCGCATCAGCTGGGATCTCCAACCCCACTATAACTTCAGTCCTCTCTGAAACATGCACTGAGAGGAATGAAGGTGTAGAATTAGGTGTGTCACAGCCAAGTACTTGCGCCCACTCTGCTAGCAGTACACCGACGTCCGATTCTAGCAGGCAAATTTCCCTGCCCCAGCTGCTGGACCGTCGAAAGAAGTTCACTCCCAGCCATCCACATGCCCAGCGGTTGAATGCTAGCTTGGCTAAATTGCTAGCGCTTCAACTGCTGCCTTTTCAGTTGGTAGACTCGGCCCCCTTCCGTGAGTTTGTGCAATGTGCGGTTCCTCAGTGGCAGGTTCCCAAACGCCACTTTTTCTCACGGAAGGCTATTCCGGCTCTCTACCGGCATGTGGAAGGCAATGTCTTGGCCTCGCTGGACAGGGCGGTCAGCGGTAAGGTGCATATTACCGCTGACTCATGGTCCAGCAGGCATGGACAGGGACGTTACCTTTCTTTCACGGCCCATTGGGTCACTCTTTTGGCAGCTGGGAAGGATTCAGGACAAGGTGCAGTAGTGTTGGAGGTTGTCCCACCGCCACGCCTCCAAAATGCTACTACTGGTTGTGACACACCTCTCTCCTCCACCCCCTCCTCTTCTTCTTCCTCCATGGCCTCTTCCTGTGGTTTGTCCTATGAACCAGCGGTGCTCCGTAGCCGTTCACGGGGCTACGCAAGTACGCAGGCAAAAAGATGCCATGCCGTGCTTGCGCTGGTGTGTTTGGGGGACAGAAGCCACACTGGGGCAGAGGTCCTGTCTGCTCTGCAGGGCCAGGCCGAGAGGTGGTTGACGCCACGCCAGCTTAAGCCAGGAATGGTGGTTTGCGACAATGGCACCAACCTCCTCTCCGCCCTCCGACAGGGACAACTGACCCATGTGCCCTGTGTGGCTCACGTCCTTAACCTGGTGGTGCAGCGCTTCTTGGGCAGGTACCCGGGCTTACAGGATGTCCTGAGGCAGGCCAGGAAAGTCTGTGTGCATTTCCGCAGATCTTATAATGCCAGTGCTCGCCTGGCTGAGCTGCAAAAGGAGTTGAACCTGCCCAAGAACCGCCTTATATGTGACATGCCCACCAGGTGGAACTCAACGTTGGCCATGCTGCAGCGGCTGCACACGCAGCAGAGGGCCATCAATGAGTACCTGTGCGACTACGGCACCAGGACAGGGTCAGGGGAGCTTGGTTTTTTTTCTCCACGCCAGTGGGGCATGATCAGGGATGCATGCACTGTCCTGGCACCATTTGAGGAGGCCACGAGGATGGTGAGCAGTGACAGTGCATGCATCAGTGACACTGTACCTCTTGTCCACCTGTTGGAGCACACGCTGCGTGGAATAATGGACAGGGCACTTGAGGCAGAACAGAGGCAGGAAGAGGAGGACTTCCTTGCCTCTCAAGGCCCCCTTTACCCAGACAGTGTTCCTTCTGTCCCACCCATCGCACAGGAAGAGGAGGAGGAGGAGGAGGAGGAGGAGGAGGAGGAGGATTGTGTCAGCATGGAGGTGGAGGCTGGCACTCAGCATCATCAGCAGCAGTCTTTTAGGGATGATTTACAGTCCCAAGAAACCAGTGGACTTGTACGTGGCTGGGAGGAGGTGGCTGCGGATCATGTCGTCCTTAGTGACCCAGAGGACTCCGGAGCGAATGCCTCAGCAAACCTACGCTGCATGGCCTCCCTGATCCTGCAAAGTCTGCGGAAGGATCCTCGTATTCTTCGGATCAAGGAGAGGGACCATTACTGGCTGGCCACTCTCCTTGATCCACGGTACAAGGGTAAGGTTGCGGACCTTATGTTACCGTCGCAGAGGGAGCAGAGGATGAGACAACTCCGGGAGGCCTTGCAGAAAGGTCTGTGCAACGCGTTCCCAGAGACTGGGAGGTTGCAAACTCCTGGTCCTGGACAACGAGTTGCTGAGGCTTCGGCCAGTCAAAGAAGGAGCGGTGGGGAAGGTGGCCGTCTGACCGATGCGTTCAGACAATTCTTTAGTCCGCAGCCCCAAAGTATGATCGGTTCCAGCAACCATCGCCAGCGTCTGATAAACATGGTGCAGGAATATCTAGGGGCAAGGTCAGACTTGGACACCTTCCCCACCGAAAATCCTCTGGCTTACTGGGTCTTGAGGATGGATCACTGGCCAGAGCTTGCACAGTATGCAATTGAGCTACTGGCCTGTCCTGCATCCAGCGTTCTTTCGGAACGCACATTCAGTGCTGCTGGAGGATTTGTCACGGATCACAGGGTGCGCCTGTCCACCGACTCGGTTGATCGACTGACTTTCATCAAGATGAACCAGTCTTGGATCACCACCAGCTACCACACACCTGATGCTGATATAACAGACTAATTGATTTTAAAATGTCATATCCCTTCAAGACTGATGCTGATGCTGAGTGCCTGTGCTGTTATGTTGACTGGCTATCCTCCTCCTCCGAGTCCTCAATGATACGATTGATGATGATAGCTTGGAAGATCATTTTTGTTTATGGGTGCCGCCACCAGTGCCTAACGCCCAATTTTTCAGCCCCTGTTTAACAGGGGCGTGTAATTACAATTTTTGAAGCAATACTTTGCAACAGGGCTCATTGCTGTGCTCCAAGTACAGTATCTGTGAGGAGTTGCAGTGTTGTGCCACCAGTGCCTAAGGCCCAATTTTTCAGCCCCTGTTTAACAGGGGCGTGTCATTACAATTTTTGAAGCAATACTTTGCAACAGGGCTCATTGCTGTGCTCCAAGTACAGTATCTGTGAAGGGTTGCAGTGTTGTGCCACCAGTGCCTAAGGCCCAATTTTTCAGCCCCTGTTCAACAGGGGCATGTAATTACAATTCTTGATCTAATAATTCACAGCAGGGCCCATTGCTGCACCCACCAAGAGTAACTGTCAGGGCTTACAGTGTTGTGGCACCAGCACCACCATCAAAGGCCCAATTTTTACTACCACTGTTCAACAATTATATGTAATTAAAATTCCTGATATAATAGTTGACAGCAGGGCGTTCCAGCACCAACCAAGAGTAACTGTGAGTGCTTACAGTGTTGTGCCAACACCAACAACTAAGGGGCCTATTTCTGCAGAGTATATACGGCAGGTCCCTACTTTCAAACATCCAACTTACAAACGACTCCTACTTGCAAACGCAAGAAGACAACAGGAAGTGAGAGGAAATCTACCACTAGGAAGGAAAATTCTCTCCTGTAAGAATAAATATGGGAGAAAGGTGTCTCCTCTGTACTGATGCTTTATCAGCAATCCTTGTTTCAAGAAAAACACCACATTTCAAAAACAGTTGTCATTAGGACGGAAAGTGAGGTGAAATGTTCTGAACAGGGGCACAGACAGCAAAACAAATGTTACAGGGGTGATAACCCTTCCCTATGTTTTCCAAAAAGTTTAAAAATAGATTTTTGGTCTGGAGCTACACTTCAACAATGTACCTGTTCAAAATTACAAACAGATTCTACATAAGAACAAACCTACAGTCCCTGTCTTGTATGCACCGCCTGTATACGGCTGTTCAGAGTATATAGGGCCTTTTTTATTTTATGTGCGGGGTTCCCCTTAATATCCATACAAGACCCAAAGGGGCTGGTAATGGGCTGGGGTAGGGGGGGGGTCATGGGGTAGCTATGCCATTTTTCTTAAAGATTTTCATCCATATTACCGGGACCAGACATTACATTAAAGCCGCAAGCAGTTTTAAATGGCTTTTTTTTCCTTTAGAAGTGTCATTTTGTGCAGGGACAGTTCTAAACACGGGAAACACGTGGCACTTCACAGGCATACTTTAGACACCCCCCAGGTACGATATTTAAAGGAATATTTGACTTTTTTTTTTTCACTTTATGCATCATTAAAATGACTGCTCCCGGAAAACGACCGTTTTTAAAACTTATTTTTGCATTGATACATGTCCCCTGGTGCAGAACCCGGGTTCCCAAACCCTTTTTAGGACAATAACATGCATAATAGTTGTTATAATTAGCACTTTAGAATTCGAACGTTCGCATCCATTGTATTTAATAGGGTTCTAATGTTCGTTCGAACTTTCGGTCCGTTCGCGGGTTCTGGTGCGAACCGAACCCGGGGGTGTTCGGCTCATCACTACTTAACAGTAAGACATACCATACCTGCAAAGCAAATACAATAAAACATAGTAAAAATAAAACATTTTTTAACGCAATCTGTGCCTAAAAAATATATGTCGAAGCATAGGGGCAATCCGCCCCTAATGTTAGGGGCAAATGGCCCCTTCACCTCTGCCCCCATACTTCGGCATATATGCTCTTTTTTTTAACTGTGATGGTGAAATCACTTTCTACAGCGCTGGAGTCTCTGATTTACGTATTGTGGGAGCAAACTCTGTTGCTGTCAAGATAGATAAATCAGTGCTGCAGCTGAATGGGGTACCTGCTAAGCAAATGATGGTTAACAATAAAACAAAGTAACATTACAGTATAACAGTAAGCAGGCCCGGATTGGCCATCGGGCAAACCGGGCTCTTGCCCGGTGGGCCAGGGCTGCCAGGCTGCAAGTCCTAGCGGGGCACAAGGCTCTTTGAGCCCGCGCCGCTCACCCAGCCTCTCCACAGCCGCCCGGGGGGACGTAAACATAGAAGGGGGAGGAGCTAGATGAGAAGCCTTAGGCCTCTCCGCGGCCACGCGTCCGCCTGTATAGGTCTGCCGTCGGTTCCGGGGGGCGTGACTGCGAAGGGGGGAGGAGCCAGAGCAGACACCTGCTGCTAACAACTTAAAGCCGGATAGCAGAAAACATGAGTGCAGCCCCCCCTGTAACCTGGATAGGAGGAGCAGTGGGGGCAGCTGCATATAGAACAATCATTCTCTCCATCTCCCTTCTGCAGTATCGGAATGCCTGCGAGAGGTAGAGGAAAAGCAGGCATTACGATACTGCAGAAGGAAGATGGAGAGAATGATTGTTCTATATGCAGCCGCCCCCACTGCTCCTCCTACACCACCCATACTCTTTGCCTCCTCGTGATCTCCACCTCCTCCAAAGCTCTCTGCCGACTCCCTAGTGCTCTCCACCTCCCCCCAAGCTCTCTGCCACTTCCCAGTGCTCTCTACCTCCCCCCAAGCTCTCTGCCACCCCCCAGTGCTCTCCACCTCCCCCCAAGCTCTCTGCCACCCCCCAGTGCTCTCCACCTCCCCCCAAGCACTCTGTCACCACCCCAGTGATGGGACAATAGGATGGGGCAGTTTTTATCGTGCAGTTTTGATAGGGCAGTTTTGATGGTACAGTTTTTGATGGGGCAGTTTTGACGGGGCAGTTTTGATGGGGGCAGTTTTTGATGGGGGCGGTTTTTGATGGGGAAAGTTTTTCTGGTGCAGTTTTGATAGGGCAGTTTTTAATAGGGCAGTTTTTGATGGGGCAACTTAATGGTGCAGTTTTTGATGGGGGCAGTTTTTATGGTGCAGTTTTTGATGGGGCAATAGGATGGGGGAAAATTTGATGGGGCAGTTTTTATGGGGGCAGTTTTTAAGGTGCAGTTTTTATGGGGGCAGTTTTTAATGGGGCAGTTTTGATGGGGCAGTTTTTTATTGGGCAACTTGATGGTGCAGTTTTTGATGGGGGCAGTTTTTGATGGGGAAATTTGATGGGGCAATATGATGGGGGCAAATTTGATGGGGCAATTTGATGGGGCAGTTTTGATGGGGGCAGACATCGAGGAGTAATTTTTCACAACTACTTCCGAAAGTTTTTCCTCATCTTCTTGTCTTTTCTTCTCTGCGAGTCTTTTTGTTATCGCTATGAGTCCTTCTTCCAGCCTCTTTAGCCTGTGCATCAATCTTCGCCTGTCCTTGCTGTACCAACTGGAGATAAAGTAAGAAATGTTATTAGAATTTGTCCATAAACCAACATAGATTTTCAGAATTATTAGCTGACACTACCTAAATCTGTGTTTGATAGAAAACAAATAGTTACATGCCATCACCCCATTTGTTACTGGTACCAGAAGCCTCAGTTCATTCACCTTCTCCCCATACAACAAATGTTAGCAGTGTGTTAATCTCATTATGGGGGCTTGTGCTGCTAAACCACAGGAAATGCGCGCAGAAAACCCACCCTCTCTGTCTGATCCACTGCCTGTCTGCAGGCAAGGAAAAGGTAAATATTAGGAGGGGGAGCTCAGTGAGAGTGGGTGATAACATGAAAACGTGTAATGTACTGATGGGGTGAGCCTCCTTAGCCCAATAGATTGTACGAGATCTGACCAAGTTGTATTTGTCCGTCTCAGCGAGCTCGGAGACCAGAGTGGACAAATTTGTGACACGCAGACAGTATTCTTTGTTCAAAGTGATCTGCTCAGCAGTTCAATTCTTACAGCTTATATGGGAAATTACAATAACAAGAGGACGTGCAGAAACCAACTTAAACAATAATACATCTTATGTTGAGTGTGAGACTTCTCACAGAAAGTCTTATAAACAAGGCTTGTTTATGAGACTTTACACAGAGTGTTCCAAAACAATGTCTGAACAGACACGAGATTAGAAGTGTATAAACGTCACTTTGGGGAATCTCATATTCTGTGAGAACGTAACAATAAAACAATATCTGTGCAAATGACAATTTTATGCCAAGTAAGCTAATCTATCCTAAGATGGATGCTGACTACAAAATGGAGTCACATTGGTTCATATTCCTTCAGTCCCCTCTTAATTCATGAAAATTAATTCCTACAGCTTCTGATTATACTGTATATGGTGACTTAGCTTATATGTACATATGGGGTATGGGGTAATATGCCTAGCAATACAGAGAGTTGTAACCCCCCCCCCCTTAAATCATATGTGTAATTTTTAATAACTATATGCAGAGTACTTACATGTGTAATTTCTAATAATTATATGCAGAGTGCTTACATGTGGAGTGCTTAAGAACCTATCTGGATGTGCTTATAAGCTTTCATATACATTGCATAAGGCAATATATCACTAGGGGGCTGTTGGGCCCTTTCCACTACGCACATACAACACTTAAAGCATAAGTAGAGTATTACTACAAAGATTAAGATCATTATAATGGTAAGCACGATATCCTTAAACCAAGAGAAAATTCCTCCAAATCCAAAACCCTCCCTCTTCGAAGACACTCCATGTTTTGGCAATATTCCTGGCCTCTTGTGGTAGCTTGTCTACCTTCTTTCTATGTTGGGCAATAATGTCATAATAATCAGGGACCTCAATAGATGTATTATGATACCAAGTGCAACACTCATAGTCCCCTGTAACTTCACACAGGCCTGTAAGTGCAGCACTCATACTTTCAATGGCAAGGTCATGGAGTACTAATTGCTTCCTAATTGCTCTAGTTTCTATATTTAATTTGGTAATATCATCATTACATTATCAATAATACCCGTATAATTATTGAGCCTTTTCATTAAATCTGTTCCCCAACCTGTACTGGAAGGGCCATATCCTTTTCAGCAAACAGTTCTCTTTCATTAATATGTCTGAGAGGATACCTGGGGTAAAAACTAGCTTTAAGAAGGTGTCCTTTACTATCACCTAATACCCCCATTACTGGGACCGGGGCCGCTAAATAACACCATCCCTGGGATTCGAAAGGGATTCGGAGATAACATCCTTGCAACAGATGTATGTATAATTGACGAGGGCTAAAAAATGTTCCTTAGCTTGTGAGAGAGACCGGAGAATGCTATAGTTGACAACAATTGTCCTACTGTAGAGGTGGGTTGGCGCTTAGGAATTCTAGCAACGTAGAATTAAATAAAGGGTCTGAGGTACGGAAGAAGGAGCTATACCGTGATGCTGCTGAGAATTTAAGTGCAGCATGTTGGCAAGCTGTAGCACCTCTTGTGGAATTACCTAACTTAAAGCACAAATCTGAGGAGTGGCTTCTACCCATGGCTTGAAACACAAAAGTGTTGTTTGAAAATGTTCTTGTGACATCAGTAAGACAAATAGGTGGGGTACTCTTTTAGAAGAGGAGTGAAGCCTTAAAGGCACCGCCATAAAAGGGACTCATTTTGTCGGTAAAACTTTCACTGATTTCTCTTTTCACTCTAGCATGTCTTTTAGTGTGGCTAGAGATAGATCCTTTTCCACAGATGTCTTTTATGACACCTAAGTCTTCTGGGTGGTATATACAGTTAGTTATGATCCATGTTGGGGGAAACACTGAAAGTGTGGTCACCCCCAGGAGTGTCCAAAGTTTCTCAGAATCCTGAGCAGTAAACAAAGTCAATTTGCTGTATTCGCTTTTCGTGGATTTACAACACCTGCTTCACCTCCTTGGTCCGGAACTGAAGCTTTATGTGCGTCTTTGTCTTGCTTCGCACAATACACTTTGACCTTTTTACTCGACTGGCATGCATCCAGGCTTGGGAATTCTCCACTAGGATGGCTGTCCGGGTCACCGTGACTACTGTGGTAGGAGGTCCAAAGGGATATTCCTGCTTTTTGGTCCTACTCCTACTTCGTCCTCTACTCGAAAGGGATGTGTTGGTTTCTGTGAAGAAAAAGAAGAGATGTGCGAGCAACATTTCTTTCAACTTGGTCTAAAGTTTCAATTAACTTTCTGACATTTTTCCTCCTTTATCTGATCAAGATCTCCTGCTTCCAAGATAAGAGGTGTTCTTAGCCCAAGGGGTGGGAAAGGGTCTACCCATAAGAATCTCGAATGGAGAGTACCCTGTGGTTTCATCGGGGGTCATTCTGATCTCGGCTAGAACCACTGGTAACATTTTATCCCATTTATGGAAATTTTCCCCTGTATTTCCTAAATTTATCTTTGATGGTTCTATTCATTCTTTCCTTTATCCCAGAACTTTGGGGGTGATAGGGGATGTGAAATTTCCACTGTATTTTAAGTGCTCCCACTAACTCTACAGTTTTTTGATGTAAAGGCTGTGAAAGAGTGAAAGGTGTAGTAGGATACAGAAGGTGTCCATGTTTCACTTTGTGTGGTGTGTTTGATGCATGTGATGCACCGTGACTGATAAGCTTTAACAAGTTTAGGTAGGCCTAAAATAAAAATAATCTTTCAGTAAAACTTCACATGCGTTCCGCCATCCCCTATGGCCTGGCAAAACAAAAGATCAAGTCTTCTGGACAGCAGCACTGTTGTGTTACACTATGTGATTATTCTTGCTCTGTGTCTTTAAGATCTGTCCCCTTCTTTCTAGCTGAACTCTCTCTCTCACCGTAGTTCTTTATATATCTCCTCCACTTCCTGATTCTGGTCATTACTCCTGTATATCTTCCATGCAAAACATCTTACATGTGGCTTACAACTGCAACGTTTTTCTACCTATGAATATCCATCATTAAACGGAACATTCGAAAGGATTCATCGTCTGTCGTCCTAACTGTGAGTTTATTCATTGAGTTAAACTGCCTGTATCAATGCAAGGGATGAATATCAAACCAGCTTGAGTAAGGCCTACTTAAACCTGGAGATGAACTTTATCGCTTTGTAGTTGAGACAGAACAGTAGAAAAACGGCGTTTCACAGCCTAATTACAAGATTTCTGCATGTCAGTACTGAAACAGACAAGATTTACTGCCCTCATAGCAAGACAGAAGGGACAGAGCAGCACATGGCAGCCTTATAGCCTGAGACAATCTGCACAGTGTCATATTTCAGCACACAGATCCTGCCTGCTTTCACAGTCAGTCTGCTATCATGAGTGACCAAGCTTCTGCATGTGAACTCACATCTACCTCCCCACAAGTTCCTGAAGAAACTGAGTTACCCAAACGCTCAGTTAAACCCACTTGGAAAGTAATGGAGAATTATGAAGCTTCAAGGACTGAATTGTCAAATAGCTTGGAATTAGTCTGGGAGAAAATCCTTGCTGAAGCCAATACAGTGTCTGTTGAACGTGAACTACTGACACTAGAGGGCGCCATTAAACAACTTTCTGCCTCATATGAGCTTTATCAGCTTACCAGCAGCAAATTCATTAATGTCTTACAAAACATGAAGACAGAAAATGCGATGAGGCAGTTAAAGCGTGTCAACATTCTTAATATTGAAAGAGACAGTTTTATCCAGCAAACCAGATTAAAGGCAGAAGCAAAAATAAAGCTGTTACAGGACACTGCATCTCACAGATCTTTTTCCACCAGACGTTCTAAAAACTCATCAAGATCCCATAGTTCAAGATACTCAACACTCAGTGAGCGACTTATTAATGCCCGCGCTGAAGTGGAAGCCAGCAAAGTGCAGGTAGCATATGCAGAAAAAAGAGCAGAGTTGGAAGCGCAGTCAGCACGACAAAGAGCAACAATGGAAACCTTAAATGAACAGTGTAAACATGACGCAGCTATGGCAAAGCTAAGGGTCCTACAGCAAGCTATCAGTGCAGACGAAGGTGCAAGTGAGAAAGACAGCATTAACCTAAACATAGCAGATATGGAAGACCCCCTCAAACGCACTAAAGACTATGTCCTAAGCCACTGCAGTGCACACTCCATTGTCTCCAATGCTCCCGACTACATAGAGACTCCTTCACAGCTTCAAGTTAAAGAGGTTCCAGCAACTTCCTGCACTCAAAATCACTCCACTGCATTTCCTACCTGCCTACCTTGCCTGCCTTCATACGTCACAGAGCATCAGTGCAAGCTTCAAGCTAGTCATCAATCTCCAGTCATCGGTACAGCCTTAAATCAACGTACCATTGGAACAACTGACTTCAAGCAAGCAACTCACCTGGATGCATCTGCTGCACCATATTTCCCTGTGTCCTTTAACAACAATGTCAAAGATAACGCAATCAGCACCATACAGCCAACAGCATCTCACATAAAGGCGGAGACAACTCAGACAGAAGAGTTTGTGAGGTACATGCTTCGCAGAGAGCTCACAAAGACTGGTCTTACAAGTTTTGATGACCAACCTGAGAACTACAGAAGTTGGAAATGTGCCTTCAGAACTACAATCAGCAATATTGGCATTACAGCTGATCAAGAATTGAATCTGCTGATCAAATGGCTTGGTCCTCTATCTGCTGCACGTGTTAAGCCATTAAGATCGGTTTTCATGGACAATCCTACTGCAGGCCTCACAGCTGCATGGGAGCGACTAGAGCAAAGTTATGGCAGTCCAGAAGCTATAGAAAATGCTTTGTTCATGCGTCTGGAAACTTTCCCAAAGATATCCGGTAAGGACAACAAGGAGTTCCAGAGACTGAGTGACCTTCTCCTTGAGCTTCAGCTAGCCAAGACTGACCCAAAACTACCTGGACTCAGTTACCTTGACACTCCAAGAGGGGTAAACCCAATTGTCTCCAAGCTCCCGTATGGTTTGCAAGAGAAATGGACTGCACTAGGGTCATCATACAAAAGAGAGAACAAGGTTTCCTTCCCTCCATTCTCTTTTTTTTGTGAATTCATCAGGAAAATTGCAGAGACCAAGAACGATCCAAGTTTTTCCTACGGTGAGTACAGCCTCTTCTCACCCTTTCCTAAGAGTACCAGTCTTCAGGGCAACTATAGAAACCATAGAGGCCCAGTGTCCGTGAAAAAGACTGACATCCTTCCCACTCCTACCACAGTTCTGGCCACGAACAAACAGAGTAGGAAGATTGAAAACCCTAACAGAAAGTGTCCCATGCACAAGAAGCCACACCCCCTCAATAAATGTATCGGCTTTAGAAAAAAGCCTCTGGAAGAGCGCAAGGAGCTTTTAAAGACATTTAGGGTATGTTTCAGGTGCTGTGCTTCTACAGAACATTTTGCAAGGGACTGTAATGTGTCCATCAAGTGCATAGAGTGTGGCTCTGAAGAACATGTGCAAGCCCTCCATCCTCTTGAGCCCAGCTCTGCACAACCTGCCAACACTCCTCCCAGGTTAACGCATGGCGGGGAGAATACAGACCAAGTGCCTAATTCTACCATCATTTCTTCATCCTGCACTGAAGTTTGTGGAGAAGACCGCTGTGGTAAGTCCTGTGCTAAGATATGCTTGGTGAACATATACCACAAGGATCAACCAGAAAAGTCTCTAAAGGCATATGCTATTTTAGACAATCAGAGCAATCGATCACTTGCAAAATCTGAATTGTTCAATCTATTTGAAATAAAAGGCGAAGCTCATCCTTACACCTTGGGTACCTGTAGTGGAACTATAGAGGTTTCTGGAAGAAGGGCTCATGGACTCATGGTATCTTCTCTAAAAGGTAACTTGCAATTACCCTTACCTACACTTGTTGAGTGCAATCAGATACCTGCTAACAGGGAAGAAATCCCTACTTCAGCTGCTGCTTTCCATCACCCTCACCTCAAGGTAATAGCAAATGAGATACCGCCGCTTGACAAAGATGCTCAGATCCTTCTTCTGTTAGGAAGAGACATTCTAAGAGTTCACAAGGTACACAGACAAGTCAGTGGACCCCCAGATGCCCCATTTGCCCAGCGCATGGATCTAGGGTGGGTCATCATTCGCAATGTCTGCATAGGCAAAATGAAAAGACCTACCAACATTTCGTCATTCAAGACAAATGTTCTGCCAAATGGCCGAAACACTTACTTTGAGCCATGCCCACATCACTACTGGGTGAAAGAGAAGATAGCCAGCCACGAATGGCAACATGGTATCTCAGGTGACACAAGCTCTTTCTCCTGCCATGATGGCGACTTCGGCTCTACAGTGTTTAAAGCAACCAGTGAAGATGACATACTGGCTCCTTCAATGGAAGACAAAGAATTCATCAAGGTAATGGACAATGAGTTCTTTCAAGATGACTCCAATAACTGGGTAGCACCCCTACCCTTTCGTCTCCCACGAGAGAGATTGCCCAACAACTTACAGCAGGCCATCAGTAGATTCTCCTCCTTAAAGCGAAACTTAAGCAGGAAACCAGAGATGCAAAAGCACTTTGTGGACTTTATGCAAAATGTATTTGACAGAGATCATGCAGAGCCTGCTCCCCCACTAAAGGATGGAGAAGAATGCTGGTACCTTCCATCCTTTGGCGTGTATCACCCACGCAAACCAGACCAAATCAGAGTTGTCTTTGATTCCAGTGCTCAGCACGAAGGTGTTTCTCTTAACAACATGCTCCTTACTGGACCCAACTTGAACAACAGTCTAATAGGAGTCTTGATTTGTTTCAGACAAGAGCCTGTAGCAGTAATGGCCGACATTCAACAGATGTTTCACTGCTTCATCGTCAGAGAAGACAACAGAAACTACCTCAGGTTTCTATGGCACAAGAACAATGACCTCAACAAGGAAGTTATAGATTATCGCATGAAGGTACATGTCTTCGGTAACAGTCCTTCCCCAGCAGTGGCAACTTATGGGCTAAGGAGAACAGCTCAGACTGGAGAAGTTGAATATGGATCTGATGCCCGTCAATTTGTTGAAAGAAACTTCTACGTTGACGACGCACTTAAGTCCTTTCCAACTGCTAAAGAAGCAATTGATCTTCTCACCAGAACAAAGGAGATGCTGTCTGTAGCAAACCTTAGACTGCACAAGATTATATCCAACAGCCAGGAACTTATGAATGCCTTTCACTCTGAGGACTATGCCACTAGTCTAAAAAACCTTGACTTAGGTACAGATGTGCCTCCTGTACAGCGAAGTCTGGGTTTGTTGTGGAACATCAAACAAGACAAATTCACCTTCCAAGTGTCAACTTGTGACAAACCCTTCACTAAGAGAGGAGTCCTGTCCGTGGTGAATAGCATCTATGACCCACTGGGTTTCCTTGCTCCAGTTACCATTCAAGGTAAGATTTTACTAAGACAGTTTTCTACTGAGAACATAGACTGGGATACTCCCTTGCCTAGTGAGAATCAACACAAGTGGGAAAGGTGGAGATATTCTTTGAAGTCACTAGAAAAACTTCAGATTCCCCATTGCTATGTTCCAGGTTCCACTTCAACTGCTAACCGGAGAGAGATTCATATTTTCTCTGATGCATCAGTTGAAGCTATTGCTGCAGTAGCCTATTTGAAGACCTCTGAACTGAATGGAGAATCACACTGTAGTTTTGTCCTAGGCAAGGTAAAACTCACTCCCAAGCCTGCACATACCATACCAAGACTTGAACTTTGTGCAGCCGTGCTAGCAGTAGAAATTGCCGAGGTCATACGAAGTGAAATGGACACTAGAATTGATTCTTTCACCTTCTATACAGACAGTAAGGTAGTACTTGGTTACATAAACAACCAAACAAAACAATTTTATGTGTACGTCAGCAACAGGGTTGAACGTATCAAGAGATTCTCTCTACCAAGTCAATGGCATCACGTTCCCACTGAACTCAACCCAGCTGACTGTGGGACCAGAGCCGTGTCACCTGCCGCTCTTCAGGACAGCTTATGGCTGTCACCTCCAAGGTTTCTGCATGAGGACTCTTACTTACTCCCTATTGACACCACCTATGGGCTAGTAAACCCTGAAGATGATAAGAAAATAAGAACTGTGAACACCTCACTCCACACTTCTGTAAGTACAAAACAGAAGCTGCGGTCACACCATTACAGGCATCAATGGAAGCAGGTGCAGCATCTAGCCAATGTGTTCTGGCATCGCTGGAAGAAAAAGTATCTTCACCACCTTCAAGGTCGTAACAAATGGCAAGCATCTAAGCCGAATCTTAAGGTTGGAGACCTCATCCTTCTAAAAGACAAGGAAGTTTGTCGGAATGAGTGGCCTATGGGTCTTATTACTAAAGTTATGCCCAGCGACGATAACAAAGTCCGGAAGGTAGAAGTCAAGGTAACCAAGGGAGGATCGACACAAACCTTTAGTCGACCAATCACAGAGTTAGTACTCCTTTTGCCAGGTGAGTGACTTGTGCAAGGACTAGCCATGCTGTTGGCACGGCGGGGAGTACATTGCTGCCATCTACAGGTTCTACTCAGAACTTTGGAATTATTTGAAGACATCATACTGTGACTTTATGTTCTTCATCCTGTTGAACTTACGTTTATTATTTGCTTGTTTGCATGTTTTTCATTACAGGTTCCAGGACATTCGTCAGTATTGGACTTTTTGAAAATATATATTTTAGTTTAAGGTTATGAAATCTAAAGATTTCAGACGGGGAGTGTTGTGTTACACTATGTGATTATTCTTGCTCTGTGTCTTTAAGATCTGTCCCCTTCTTTCTAGCTGAACTCTCTCTCTCACCGTAGTTCTTTATATATCTCCTCCACTTCCTGATTCTGGTCATTACTCCTGTATATCTTCCATGCTAAACATCTTACATGTGGCTTACAACTGCAACGTTTTTCTACCTATGAATATCCATCATTAAACGGAACATTCGAAAGGATTCATCGTCTGTCGTCCTAACTGTGAGTTTATTCATTGAGTTAAACTGTCTGTATCGATGCAAGGGATGAATATCAAACCAGCTTGAGTAAGGCCTACTTAAACCTGGAGATGAACTTTATCGCTTTGTAGTTGAGACAGAACAAGCACTCCAATAAAAAGCCGTTATTATGTGAAATCTTCAAAAATCCAAATACAGCACAGCAAGTCACAAAATTCTGGTATAGAATGGCCCTATGGCCTACCGTGGTATTAGGCCATAAACAAAGATGCACTAGCTGCGGGGATGCATGGCTTCCCCTCTTTGAGGAAAAGTCCATTTATGGTCTTTTCCAAGTCATCCCCCGCCCAATCCTTCAAATCTATCTCTGTGGCATGTGTCTGGAGATCTAATAATGTATGATCTAGCAGTGCTATTTTAGGTATTAGTACTAGCATTTGGATATGTGCTGGCTGCTCTAGCAGCTGACTCTGCAAATGCACTCTAATAACAGCAGAATCTACAAAACCCTTGTGTACATCAGGTAAAACAGTGGAAGTCATAAATGACCTAGGAGAAGTGTCCCGTTGAGCAATGTGTATACAGTCATGCTGTGGTACTACCTCACCCTGTTCTCCTATTTAATCCTAAAAAGGCATTAAAATCGGGCTGGGTGTGAATATTTTAAGTAACATTGTCATGGGTGTTGGATAAAGTAGTAAGTCTGCCCAGGGTAAATGATGTTGTCATCCTGACTACCATCACACAGGATGCTAATGCTCGGAGGCACATAGGCATGCCTTGAACTTGAACTGGGACCATCTTTGGGAACCCTACAGGGCGCAGTTCTCCACCATATTTTTGGCGAGGACACCTGTCATATCTTACAATTGTCCCTTGCATACAAATAAAACATTATTTTTTTCTATCGAGGAGGCCAAGTCTGGGTGCTACAACCACAGCACTTTTCAGATACCTTTACTTGGGCCCCCGGATATATCTTTTTATGTCTCCGGAAGGGAGATTCAGCCCTTGGCAACACCTTTGGTAACAGGTAAAACAAGAAGTGGTATATTATAAAACCAACTGTGGTGAACCCTGTCTCTATCCCATGTTCGTTTACTAGGGCAGCCATAACTGCTTGTGACTGAAGACACGTTCCATGTGTCAAGCTGGAGGGAATAGGGCTGTGGAGGGGTCAGAATGGCTGGCAGACATAAAAGATCACATTGATTCCAAAGTCTTGTTTCATAAGAAGTTGCCCCCTGTGGACCACTTGTTCTTTTCGTTCTGGGTTCCTTAAAGTTAAATTATTAATCCCAGCTATACTGGGCCAGAACTAGGTGGAATCTGTGAGTTGCACAGACTCATCAAGTGTCCGAGGCTGTAATGCAGCATCCTTGGCCGCTTGGTCTGCGTCCATATGTGAGTCTCAAATGCTAGGAAGGCTACCTCAGCGAGAACCTGGAAAGCTGAAAACAGCCAATCAATTTAACCTATTGCTTGATTGGTTTACCTGCCGAAGTGAAACAAACTTCTGGCCCTTAAAATTAAACCAAAAAGACCCTCTATCTCTCTATCTCTCGATTATCTATATAAATATATCCAACGACCCCGAATAAAGAATCCAATGACTCTGAATACAGAGTGTCCTTCTGGGTGCAAACTCAACCCATCCATTTAACCGGCCTCCAAAGAGTAATTACATCCTGTAGCAGGACCGATCTATGTGTAGGTGTGGTCTTGCAGGTGGGCTCGCAATGTGGTCTGGAGCATAATTGCGTAGACAACAAAGGGTACATAGTCCTGGGGATATCATCCACCAGGTTAGTCACCAGCCGTGAAGGATAAATGAAAAGATGGGCTGTGTCCACAAGGGAATGCCCTCCCCTCATCCACCAGGACGCTAAAACGCATTTGCTAAACCAATCACTATGAAGTGAAGTGGGTAGCATCGGATGGTATGGCTGTGGCATGGCACATCAGATACAACTGGTGCTCTAGGTATAACTAAACTGTTAATTTCCCTCAAGTCCTGTATAAAGAGGTAAGTTCCATCGGCTTACTATACAGGGTTTATAGAGGTGTTGTAGGGTGATCTCTATAGCATCATGCACCCCCTCTTCTAGAAATTTATAAATTATACATTTTTGGACTATGCCTCAGAACAGGGTGTTATCAGTACCACAACAATCACTCACTAACACACAGATTAGGCTTAATAAGTGTTTAAAGTGTGTGAGGGGGTTAGCTCGGTAGCGGGTGTGTGTGACCCCCTGGATGGGCTCCCCACACAAAAACAGGCCCAGCAGACGGAGGTTGTGGTTTTCAAGATCAAAAGGTGCGGTTTATTTCTCTATTTACAGTGACAAAAACACAGCAAAGCAAAAAGAAACATAAACAAAATAAATCCTGGTCAGCTTGACCTCTGACTAAACATGCAGGTTTCCCTAACTAACAACTGGGATCAGCCTGGTGCTGTCCTAGTCCCTAATTCCCTGGTTTAGTAAATGTCCAAACAAATAGCCACACAGGCTTTGTCTCACCGCACAGGGGTTCACTCTCCCTAGACAGTCCACACAGGTCTGGTTCCAGGCATGAGCAAACACCTAATGAAGCTGGGAGTTTTTATAGAGGCCTTAAACGAGCTGACAAGCTTCAGCTGGTCTCATCAACTCTCTGCCTGCACGACGCCCAGCACTCTCCCTAGAGGTATGAATCATCCATGAGCCCACTAGCCTCAGCTGGGCTTCATCAACTCTCTCCCTAGTTGTATAAGTCGGCATAAAGCCTGAATCTGGGAGAAATATACCTACCCCCCTGGATGCAACCAGGTGACTTTACCTTCCTGCTGTCACATACCCCCCCCCTCTTGTTTTAACCTTGGGGTTGGAACACCAGCAATCAGGCATTCATGTACTCGAGACAAAGCATCCACATTCCCCATTTGAACGCCAGGGCGATGCTTTACTGTGAAGTTGAATTCCTGTAGGGCCAGGAACCACCTATTTACTCTTCTATTTGTCTCCTTGTTTTGAGCCATCCACTTTAACGGAGCGTGATCCATAACCATGTCAAAGTGCCTACCTAGCAGATAGTACCGAAGGGAATCTAGAGCCCACTTCACCGCTAAACACTCCTTTTCAACCGTGGCGTAATTTACCTCATGGGACTTCAACTTCCTGCTGAGGTAAATGACTGGGTGCTCTTCCCCGTTCCAGACCTGGGACAATACTGCTCCTAACCCCACATCTGACGCATCACTTTGTACGACAAAGTCTTTAGAGAAGTCGGGTGAGTACAACACTGGCTGGCTACATAAGGCTTGTTTCAAGAATTGGAACGCTGCCTCAGCCTCGGGGGTCCATTTAATCATGACCGACCCTTTCCCTTTCGTCAGGTTGGTTAAGGGCACAGCCTTAGAAGCAAAGTGGGGAATGAAGCGCCGATAATAACCCGCGATTCCCAGAAAGGCTTGTACCTGCTTCTTGCTGTTGGGACGTGGCCAACTCTGGATGGCCTCGACTTTGTTGAGTTGGGGTTTTATTACTCCCCTGCCAATGGTGTACCCAAGATATTTGGCCTCCTCCTGCCCAATGGTACACTTCTTGGGGTTAGCCGTAAACCCCGCTTCCCGGATAGAGTCTAGGACTGCTTGCACTTTTGGCAGATGTGAGGCCCAATCTGTGCTATGGACAATTACGTCATCCAGGTAAGCCGCAGCATACTTCCGATGGGGCCTCAGTATCTGGTCCATTTTCCGCTGGAATGTGGCCGGCGCATTCTGTAACCCGAACGGCATTCTCTTATATTGGAACGCCCCGTCTGGGGTTACAAATGCGGTTTTCTCTTTGGCCGACTTGGCCAGGGGAATTTGCCAATACCCTTTTGTGAGGTCAAGAGTCGTCATGTATCGGGCTGTTCCCAGCCGGTCGATCAACTCATCTATACGTGGCATGGGGTAGGTGTCAAATTTTGTAACTTTGTTCAACTGACGAAAATCGTTACAAAATCGCCAGCTCCCATCCGGTTTAGGCACCAACACAATGGGACTAGACCAATCACTTTGGGACTCCTCTATCACCCCTAAGTTCAGCATTTTCTGTACTTCCTCCCGTATTGCCTCCCGTCGGGCCTCTGGGATCCGGTAGGGTTTTAACTTCACCCTTTCACCGGGCGGGGTAATAATATCATGCTCTACCCCAGATGTTTGTCCCGGCAGCTCAGAGAACACCTCCTTGTTGCGAAGCACAAACTCCTTAACCTCCTGTTGTTGGGGTTGTGACAAGGTGGCTGCTATTCCAACCTCCGGAATCACGCAACCAGTTTGAGCTGGTGACCAAGTTTCTGCGACTAGGGACTCTCTATCCCTCCAGGCTTTCAACAGATTAACGTGATAGATCTGTTCGGGCTTTCGCCTTCCTGGTTGTCTGACCTTGTAATTCACTTTGCTCACTTTTTCCATTATCTCGTAGGGGCCTTGCCATTTGGCAAGGAATTTACTTTCAACCGTAGGGACAAGTACCAATATCCTATCCCCCGGGGAAAAGGTACGGGTCTTGGCTCCACGGTTGTACACTCTCTGCTGTGCCAACTGCGCTTGGGCCAAATGTTCCTTCACGATGGGCATTACCTGTGCAATTCGATCTTGCATCAGGGCGACATGCTCAATCACACTCCTGTGGGGAGAACTCTCACTTTCCCAAGTTTCCTTGGCAATATCCAACAGCCCTCTTGGGTGTCTCCCATACAGTAACTCAAAGGGGGAGAATCCCGTAGAGGATTGGGGCACCTCCCTAATAGCAAACATCAAATAAGGAAGTAGACAGTCCCAATCCTTTCCATCTCTATCCACCACTTTCTTCAACATTTGTTTTAGGGTTTTGTTGAATCTTTCAACCAGCCCATCGGTTTGGGGGTGATACACAGACGTACGCAATTGCGTCACTTTGAACAATTTACACAGCTCTTTCATAACCCGGGACATAAAGGGTGTACCTTGGTCCGTAAGCAGTTCTTTACAAATACCCACCCGGCTAAAAACAAGAGATAGCTCTTTGGCTATGGTTTTGGCCGAGGTATTTCGGAGAGGGATCGCTTCTGGATAACGGGTGGCATAGTCCATTATAACTAATATGTACTGGTGCCCCCTAGCGGACTTGATTATAGGACCTACCAAATCCATTGCGATCCTCTCAAACGGGACCTCAATGATGGGTAGAGGGACCAGCGGGCTACGGAAATGTGGCATCGGGGCCAACCTCTGACACACAGGGCAGGAGGAACAATAATTTTCTATGTCCTTCATCACCCCAGGCCAATAGAATCTCTGTAATACCCTCTCTCGGGTTTTCTCTGTCCCCAGATGACCTCCAAGAATGTGCCCATGGGCCAACTCCAACACCAACTTCCTGTAAGGTTTGGGCACCACAAGCTGCTCAACGGTTTCTTCTGCCCTTTTTGCCACCCGATACAGTAGGTCCTTCTCTACGCTGAAGTATGGGTAAGTGCAGGTATTATCTGGGTTCACTAACTCGCCATCTATTTCCACTACGTTTTCCCGTGCCTTTATTAGGGCGGGGTCCTTTAACTGTTCTGTGGCAAAATTTTCCCTGTGAACCTCAAGATCAGAAAACTCCACAGACGGTAGGTTTTCGTCTGAGGAGGTGGGCTCCTCTCCAGTTTCTTGAGTCTCGCCTGCCAATACTGACAAGGGAAATTCTGGAGAGTCCTCACCACTCTCAGAGGAGTTCTGGCTATCACCTTCCTGGTACATAGGGGCACCAGTGGGGGGCTCAGGATCATCCCACAGTTCCCAGAACTTCGGAAAATCCCTTCCCACAATGGCATCATGCGGTAATTGAGATACTAACCCCACTGGATGAGAGAGGGTACCTTTGGGGGTCTTGAAACACACTGTAGTCACTGGATACTCTCGGGTGTCCCCATGCACACAAATAACAGCTACCTTGCTATTCCCAGAGACCTCTGTTTTAACTAATTCAGCCTTTATCAGGGTCACAAGGCTACCTGAATCCAGTAATACCACAACATTTCTACCATTAATACACATTTTGCATAAATGTTTCTCAGTTCCCCCGAATGGCAGTGCATGCGACTGTCGCACACAGCGACTGACGTCTGTCCGTCAGAAAGTCACATTGCATGGGTTCCTCCACAACCGGGCAATTTGCTGCAATATGTCCCGTTTGCCGGCAGCGGTAGCAAACAATCCTTTTGGCTGCCTCTTGAGCCCCCGACTTCCCAGGCTGTTCTCGCCAAACCCTGGGCAGAGCTCCCACCCTCTCACTCTCTCCACCCTCACCCCTTGGAATCATCTTATCCGCCCCTGGGGATGGTCTGGTCTTAGGGTGGAAAGTCCGAGAGTCTCTGGAAGAGGCCGTCAGGTTCTCTGCAGCCAAGTATCTCTCTACACGATCCACAAGTTTACCGGCCGTTTCTGGGTCTCCATGGCTTACCCACTTTTGAATGGCGGTAGGAAGAGCTCTCAAGAAACGATCCATCACAACACGTTCCACAATCTCCGGTGCGGACAAAGTCTCTGGCTGTAGCCACTTCCTGCTCAGGTGAATGAGATCATACATTTGAGACCTGGGGGGTTTTCCAAGCTGGAAAGTCCAGTTATGCACACGCTGAGCCCGGACAGCCAGGGTGACACCCAGCCTTGCCAATATTTCAGCTTTTAGCATCACATAGTCTTTTGCTTGGTCAGGCTCTAGGTCATAGTAAGCTTTCTGCGATTCACCAGTTAACAGAGGAGCCACCAGTCCAGCCCACTGCTCCTCAGGCCACTTTTCTCTTTCAGCAGTCCTTTCAAATGTGGTCAAAAATACCTCTGGATCATCCTCTCCAGTCATTTTTGTCAATAAACGACTCACCCCAAAGGACGCGGTATTAGTGGGACGGCTTTCCTCACTGGTCTGCGGACGTTGCTGCATTACTGCTTCCATCTGTTGTTGTAGTCTCTGCTCTTGCTTCTGCAACAGGTCTATGAAGCGGGCCTCAGATTGCTGCTGGGCTTGTTGCTGGGCTGCGAAGCTCTTTTGCAAACCTGCATTTGTCTGCTGTTGATTGGCATTTGCTAGAGCCAGCTGTTTCAGTATCTCCTCCATGCTGGCTTAAAAAAAAACTGCCTGCATTCTCCACCAACTGTGAGGGGGTTAGCTCGGTAGCGGGTGTGTGTGACCCCCTGGATGGGCTCCCCACACAAAAACAGGCCCAGCAGACGGAGGTTGTGGTTTTCAAGATCAAAAGGTGCGGTTTATTTCTCTATTTACAGTGACAAAAACACAGCAAAGCAAAAAGAAACATAAACAAAATAAATCCTGGTCAGCTTGACCTCTGACTAAACATGCAGGTTTCCCTAACTAACAACTGGGATCAGCCTGGTGCTGTCCTAGTCCCTAAGTCCCTGGTTTAGTAAATGTCCAAACAAATAGCCACACAGGCTTTGTCTCACCGCACAGGGGTTCACTCTCCCTAGACAGTCCACACAGGTCTGGTTCCAGGCATGAGCAAACACCTAATGAAGCTGGCAGTTTTTATAGAGGCCTTAAACGAGCTGACAAGCTTCAGCTGGTCTCATCAACTCCCTGCCTGCACGACGCCCAGCACTCTCCCTAGAGGTATGAATCATCCATGAGCCCACTAGCCTCAGCTGGGCTTCATCAACTCTCTCCCTAGTTGTATAAGTCGGCATAAAGCCTGAATCTGGGAGAAATATACCTACCCCCCTGGATGCAACCAGGTGACTTTACCTTCCTGCTGTCACAAGTGTTATGTTCCTTTAAGATGTCATGTTTTTTTAAAACTCCCAAAAAAAATTGGCCAAATGCCAAATGGCAATATTTTGCACAGAGATACCCCGGTACTTGGGGGTTAATGTGCAAAAATCAATTTTTCAAAATAAACCTTTGGTTAAGAGATATACCCATTTGGCATCCTGCCAATTATTTTTTATTGGACCCCACCTATGATCTTCGTGTATGGGGTGTGCATTGGATGAGTCCTACAACATATATAATGTTTACCTAGCAATATAAACAATAAACAATAAATGCACAAGTTCTTTTTCTAGCCAAAAGTTAACACTCTTTTTATGTTATGTCTTGTTATGGAACAGTCTTTTTTTTCCCATAAGGATGTGAAAGAGAAACTTAAGTTTCTTCACAGACTATGCCACAGGAATGTGAAAGGAGGGGCGGATTCCTCACAGAGAACCCCGAGGGTGGGGGCTTCTGTGGAGGAGCTCCTCTCTTCTCACACGTAGTATTAGAAAAATTGACAGGAGATTTTCCTTTTTTTTTTATTTAGCCAATGGACTCCAGACACCGACTAATTACTTGCCACTGACAACAGAATTGAATGAGAATAATCGTTTCTACATCGTGGCCACTCTTCTGTTCAAAGTGAGTTCCACGTCTCTTTTTGGTCAGAAGTCCATTGGACTGTATTTACAGTAACCTTAACTGACCCTTAGGCCCCTTTCACACGGAGGTCCGTTCAGGTCCGCCTGTCAGTTTTTTAGGCGGACCTGAAACGGATCCTCCATGTACCCCTATGGAGGCACGGATGTCAGCGGTGACATGTCCGCTGACATCCGCTCCGCTCCGCTCCGCCAAAGTGTGACGGAGGAAAACCCTATTTTTCCTTCCGTCGGCGGAGCGGATCGGATGACAACGGACTCTACGGTCCGTCGTCATCCGATTCCCCATAGGGGAGAGCGGCGCTCTGACAGGGCGGTCCCTGCACAGTGTGCGGGGACCGCCCAGTCATCCGTCGGCTCAGCGGGGATCAACGGAGCGATCCCCGCTGAGCAAGCGGAGCTTCACGGGGCGGATCTGCACGGATCCGCCCCGTGTGAAAGGACCCTTACTGTCAGCATTTGTAAGTTTTATAGAACACCTTGGCTCATTGAGGTATAGGATTTTCCTGTACCTTCCCCATAATCACAAATCACAACACAGTGGACAGAGACCGTCTCACCCACAGCTTCTAGACAACTCCATACAAACAAACAGATTATCTCATATTTTGTTACGCGGCAGGGAGGACAGTGACAGAGGTCTGAGTTTTTTCCTCACCCAGAGCTTTTACTACTACTTCTTAGAACAGTGGAACTGTCTTTGTCTAACAAAAATTACAGACCCTACACAAGACGGATCGGTCATTTAGTATTTCCAAAATGCTCAGACCCGCCTCATGAGTCCAGACATCTTTGAACCATGCCCAGTTTCCCCTGTTTTCTATCTGCAGGCTTTGGAGAAGGAAATTATATATTGAAAAAAAAACAGTACTGTTTTATTTCCTCGACTCTCCAAGAGTCTCATTATTTTATGTTCTTCTAAAGCACCACATATATATGAGGTTTCTTAGAACCTTAGACTCCTAGAGTCTTTTACCATGTGACTCTAAAGCACCATATGTATGTGTGTATATATATATATATATTGTGAGGGGGTTAGCTTGGCAGCGGGTGTGTGTGACCCCCGGGATGGGCTCCCCACACAAAAACAGGCCCAGCAAACGGAGGTTGTGGTTTTCAAAATCAAAAAAAAAGGTGCGGTTTATTTTCTATTTACAGTGACAAAACACAGCAAAGCAAAAGAAACATAACCAAAATAAATCCTGGTCAAGTTGACCTCTGACTAAACATACAGGTTTCCTAACTAACAACTGGGATCAGCCTAGTGCTGTCCTAGTCCCTAAGTCCCTGGTTTAGTAAAAGTCCAAACAAATAGCCACACAGGCTTTGCCTCACCGCACAGGGGTTCACTCTCCCTAGACAGTCCACACAGGTCTGGTTCCAGGCATGAGCTAACATCTAATGAAGCTGGGCTTTCTTATAGAGGCCTAAATGAGCTGACAAGGTTCAGCTGGTCTCATCAACTCCCTGTCTGCACGACGCCCAGCCCTCTCCCTAGAGGTATGAGTCATCCATGAGCACACTAGCCTTATACAACTCTCCACCTAGTTGTACAAATCGGCGTAAAGCCTGAATCTGGGCGAAATATATCTACCCCCCTGGATGCAACCAGGTGACTTTACCTTCCTGCTGTCACATACCCCCCCCTCTTGTTTTAACCTCGGGGTTGGAACACCAGCAATCAGGCATTCATGTACTCGAGACAAAGCATCCACATTCCCCATTTGAACGCCAGGGCGATGCTTTACTGTGAAGTTGAATTCCTGGAGGGCCAGGAACCACCTATTCACTCTTCTATTTGTTTCCTTGTTTTGAGCCATCCACTTTAACGGAGCGTGATCCGTAACCATGTCAAAGTGCCTACCTAGCAGGTAGTACCGAAGGGAATCTAGAGCCCACTTCACCGCTAAACACTCCTTTTCAACGGTGGCGTAATTTACCTCATGGGACTTCAACTTCCTGCTGAGGTAAATGACTGGGTGCTCTTCCCCGTTCCAGACCTGGGACAATACTGCTCCTAACCCCACATCTGACGCATCACTTTGTACGACAAAGTCTCTAGAGAAGTCGGGTGAGTACAACACTGGCTGGCTACATAAGGCTTGTTTCAAGAATTGGAATGCTGCCTCAGCCTCGGGGGTCCATTTAATCATGACCGACCCTTTCCCCTTCGTCAGGTTGGTTAGGGGCACAGCCTTAGAAGCAAAGTGGGGAATGAATCGCCGATAATACCCAGCGATTCCCAGAAAGGCTCGTACCTGCTTCTTGCTGTTGGGACGTGGCCAACTCTGGATGGCCTCGACTTTGTTGAGTTGGGGTTTTATTACTCCCCTCCCAATGGTGTACCCAAGATATTTGGCCTCCTCCTGCCCAATGGTACACTTCTTGGGGTTAGCCGTAAACCCTGCTTCCCGAACAGAGTCCAGGACTGCTTGCACTTTTGGCAGATGTGAGGCCCAATCTGTGCTATGGACAATTATGTCATCCAGGTAAGCCGCAGCATACTTCCGATGGGGCCTCAGCATCTGGTCCATTTTCCGCTGGAATGTGGCCGGCGCATTCTGTAACCCGAACGGCATTCTTTTATATTGGAACGCCCCGTCTGGGGTTACAAATGCGGTTTTCTCTTTGGCCGACTTGGCCAGGGGGATTTGCCAATACCCTTTTGTGAGGTCAAGAGTCGTCATGTATCGGGCTGTTCCCAGCCGGTCGATCAACTCATCTATACGTGGCATGGGGTAGGTGTCAAATTTTGTAACTTTGTTCAACTGACGAAAATCGTTACAAAATCGCCAGCTCCCATCCGGTTTAGGCACCAACACAATGGGACTAGACCAATCACTTTGGGACTCCTCTATCACCCCTAAGTTCAGCATTTTCTGTACTTCCTCCCGTATTGCCTCCCGTCGGGCCTCTGGGATCCGATAGGGTTTTAACTTCACCCTTTCACCGGGCGGGGTAATGATGTCATGCTCTACCCCAGATGTTTGTCCCGGCAGCTCAGAGAATACCTCCTTGTTGCGAAGCACAAACTCCTTAACCTCCTGTTGTTGGGGTTGTGACAAGGTGGCTGCTATTCCAACCTCAGGAATCACGCAACCAGTTTGAGCTGGTGACCAAGTGTCTGCGACTAGGGACTCTCTATCCCTCCAGGCTTTCAACAGATTAACGTGATAGATCTGTTCGGGCTTTCGCCTTCCTGGTTGTCTGACCTTGTAATTCACTTCGCTCACTTTTTCCATTATCTCGTAGGGGCCTTGCCATTTGGCAAGGAATTTACTTTCAACCGTAGGGACAAGTACCAGTATCCTATCCCCCGGGGAAAAGGTACGGGTCTTGGCTCCACGGTTGTACACTCTCTGCTGTGCTAACTGCGCTTGGGCCAAATGTTCCTTCACGATGGGCATTACCTGTGCAATTCGGTCTTGCATCAGGGCGACATGTTCAATCACACTCCTGTGGGGAGAACTCTCACTTTCCCAAGTTTCCTTGGCAATATCCAACAGCCCTCTTGGGTGTCTCCCATACAGTAACTCAAAGGGGGAGAATCCCGTAGAGGATTGGGGCACCTCCCTAATAGCAAACATCAGATAAGGAAGTAGACAGTCCCAATCCTTTCCATCTCTATCCACCACTTTCTTCAACATTTGCTTTAGGGTTTTGTTGAATCTTTCAACCAGCCCATCGGTTTGGGGGTGATACACAGATGTACGTAATTGCGTCACTTTGAACAATTTACACAGCTCCTTCATAACCCGGGACATAAAGGGTGTACCTTGGTCCGTAAGCAGTTCTCTACAAATACCCACCCGGCTAAACACAAGAGATAGCTCTTTGGCTATGGTTTTGGCCGAGGTATTTCGGAGAGGGATCGCTTCTGGATAACGGGTGGCATAGTCCATTATAACTAATATGTACTGGTGCCCCCTAGCGGACTTGATTATAGGACCTACCAAATCCATGGCGATCCTCTCAAACGGGACCTCAATGATGGGTAGAGGGACCAGCGGGCTACGGAAATGTGGCATCGGGGCCGACCTCTGACACACAGGGCAGGAGGAACAATAATTTTCTATGTCCTTTATCACCCCCGGCCAATAGAATCTCTGTAATACCCTCTCTCGGGTTTTCTCTGTCCCCAGATGACCTCCAAGAATGTGCCCATGGGCCAACTCCAACACCAACTTCCTGTAAGGTTTGGGCACCACAAGCTGCTCAACGGTTTCTTCTGCCCTTTTTGCCACCCGATACAGTAGGTCCTTCTCTACGCTGAAGTATGGGTAAGTGCAGGTATTATCTGGGTTCACTAACTCGCCATCTATTTTCACTACGTTTTCCCGTGCCTTTATTAGGGCGGGGTCTTTTAACTGTTCTGTGGCAAAGTTTTCCCTGTGAACCTCAAGATCAGAAAACTCCACAGACGGTAGGTTTTCGTCTGAGGAGGTGGGCTCCTCTCCAGTTTCTTGAGTCTCCCCTGCCAATACTGATAAGGGAAATTCCGGAGAGTCCTCACCACTCTCAGGGGAGTTCTGGCTATCCCATTCCTGGTACATAGGGGCACCAGTGGGGGGCTCAGGGTCATCCCACAGTTCCCAGAACTTCGGAAAATCCCTTCCCACAATGGCGTCATGCGGTAACTGAGATACTAAGCCCACTGGATGAGAGAGGGTACCTTTGGGGGTCTCGAAACACACTGTAGTCACTGGATACTCTCGGGTGTCCCCATGCACACAAATAACAGCTACCTTGCTATTCCCAGAGACCTCTGTTTTAACTAACTCAGCCTTTATCAGGGTCACAAGGCTACCTGAATCCAGCAATACCACAACATTTCTACCATTAACACACATTTTGCATAAATGTTTCTCAGTTCCTCGAATGGCAGTGCATGCGACTGTCGCACACAGCGACTGACGTCTGCCCATCAGAAAGTCACACTGCATGGGTTCCTCCACAACCGGGCAATTGGCTGCAATATGTCCCGCTTGCCGGCAGCGGTAGCAAACGATCCTTCTTGCCGCCTCTTGAGCCGCTGATTTCCCAGGCTGTTCTCGCCAAACTTGGGGTAGAGCTCCCACCCTCTCACTCTCTCCACCCTCACCCCTTGGAATCCTCTTATCCGCCCCTGGGGATGGTCTGGTCTTAGGGTGGAAAGTCCGAGTGTCTCTGGAAGAGGCCGTCAGGTTCTCTGTAGCCAAGTATTTCTCCACACGATCCACAAGACCATCGGCCGTCTCTGGGTCTCCATGGCTTACCCACTTTTGGATGGCAGTAGGAAGAGCTCTCAAAAACCGATCCATTACAACACGTTCCACAATCTTTGGTGCGGACAAAGTCTCTGGCTGTAGCCACTTTCTGCTCAGGTGAATGAGATCATACATTTGAGACCTGGGGGGTTTTCCAAGCTGGAAAGTCCAGTTATGCACACGCTGAGCCCGGACAGCCTGGGTGACACCCAGCCTTGCCAATATTTCAGCTTTTAGCATCACATAGTCTTTTGCTTGGTCAGGCTCTAGGTCATAGTAAGCCTTCTGCGATTCACCAGTTAACAGAGGAGCCACCAGTCCAGCCCACTGCTCCTCAGGCCACTTTTCTCTTTCAGCAGTCCTTTCAAATGTGGTCAAAAATACCTCTGGATCATCCTCTCCAGTCATTTTTGTCAATAAACGACTCACCCCAAAGGACGCGGTATTAGTGGGACGGCTTTCCTCACTGGTCTGCGGACGTTGCTGCATTACTGCTTCCATTTGTTGTAGTCTCTGCTCTTGCTTCTGTAACAGGTCTATGAAGCGGGCCTCAGATTGCTGCTGGGCTTGTTGCTGAGCTTTCAGACTCTGTTGGTGAGCTTGCTGCTGGGCTGCGAAGTTCTGTTGTTGAGCTGCAAGGCTCTTTTGCAAACCTGCATTTGTCTGCTGTTGATTGGCATTTGCTAGAGCCAGCTGCTTCAGTATCTCCTCCATGCTGGCTTAAAAAAAAACTGCCACTGGTTCTCCACCAACTGTGAGGGGGTTAGCTTGGCAGCGGGTGTGTGTGACCCCCGGGATGGGCTCCCCACACAAAAATAGGCCCAGCAAACGGAGGTTGTGGTTTTCAAAATCAAAAAAAAAGGTGCGGTTTATTTTCTATTTACAGTGACAAAACACAGCAAAGCAAAAGAAACATAACCAAAATAAATCCTGGTCAAGTTGACCTCTGACTAAACATACAGGTTTCCTAACTAACAACTGGGATCAGCCTAGTGCTGTCCTAGTCCCTAAGTCCCTGGTTTAGTAAAAGTCCAAACAAATAGCCACACAGGCTTTGCCTCACCGCACAGGGGTTCACTCTCCCTAGACAGTCCACACAGGTCTGGTTCCAGGCATGAGCTAACATCTAATGAAGCTGGGCTTTCTTATAGAGGCCTAAATGAGCTGACAAGGTTCAGCTGGTCTCATCAACTCCCTGTCTGCACGACGCCCAGCCCTCTCCCTAGAGGTATGAGTCATCCATGAGCACACTAGCCTTATACAACTCTCCACCTAGTTGTACAAATCGGCGTAAAGCCTGAATCTGGGCGAAATATATCTACCCCCCTGGATGCAACCAGGTGACTTTACCTTCCTGCTGTCACAATATATATATATATATATATATATATATATATATATATATAAAACACACAGGCTTGTCTCTGCCCTGACCAGCTTTACTCATCTTTTAACAGATGATTTATTCTAAATTGATGTCTTCTACTTCCTTCGTAAAGTCTGCTTCTAAAAAGCGTGTGCCCATAAATACTGTGTGTGTGCATGAGGCGTAGAAGCAATACATGATGGTTAATATCATGCGTGTTAACAAGGATCTACCGTTCCTATCTATAATGACTACATTATAGAGCCGTGTCACATATGTTTCTACCGGCTCGGGTGGGGGGGAGGCATATTTTTGGCAAGTTGAGTCCCCATTATTCAAAGATATCAAAATGATTTATTCGTTACAGGGATTTGGGACAGACAACAAAAATGTTGTTTCTCAGGCATACCTGACTCCTGAGACCCATAATAGTTAACCCTTCCTGGAAAGTTACTGGTGTGTGGAGATTAAATCCTAATACTTGAACCCTTGGTGTACCTTCCCTGAATAATGGACCTTTGCCAATCTTAAAGTGGTAACCCAAGGTAACACTTGTCATCCAATATGTCCTACTCCCGTAGTAGCAAAACAATACTCCAAAAACACAATCTGGACACTTACCCGGCATTAATACAGTTCTTAATACTCTAAAAATATGTCTGATTACCGTGATAACAAAACAGTAAACCCACAACACATTCAGAACATCTATTAGACATCAATAATGTTCTTATACTTCTATACAAGAATATTCTTACACTTCTATGAGATAGAAAGATAAGCAAAAGTGACCTGAGATATCGGAACAACTTGTCAGTCAATTTTTGTGTATACACCTTTAAATTTCTTTAATAGCCACCCAGGACTATATGTGTTACCCAAACACTGAAATTTCTTTAATAGCCACCCAGGACTATATGTGTTACCTAAACACTTTACTATACGTGTTCCCAGAACACTTTAGGTCCCACAGGACCTGTAATAACCATTTAGGACTATTAATACTATACGTGTTGCCAAAACAGGCAGCAAAATATGTTAGATTGAGAGAACATACTGACGATAAATTTCACAACGAAACCGATGACTGGGACTCTTGAAATAAAGCTAGTGGTCTCAGTCGTCGTTGGTGAAGACAACTTAAAGCCCCTGGTGGCAGTGATGTAAAGGGTTGCGCTAATTAGATCTAGGCTTCCCAAACTATGGTCCGTGGTCTCAGACATTGGTGGAGGCATCCTGGAGCCTTCAGTGTCAGTAACTGAATGGGCTGCACTATCTTTATCTAGGCTTCCGGAATCGTAGTCACTGGTCTCAGTCATTGGTGGAAGCATCCTGGAGCCCTCAGTGCCAGTGACTGAATGGGTCACGCTACCTATATCTAGGCTTCCCGAATCGTAGTCACTGGTCTCTGTCATTGTTGGTGAAGACACTTTGGGGCCCTCCGTGCCAGTGACTGAAAGGGTTGTGCTATCAATATCTAGATTTCCTGAATTGTAGTCACTGGTCTTAGTCATTGTTGGTGGAGACATTGTGTAGCCCTCAGTGCCAGTGACTGAATGGGTTGCGCTATCTATATCTAAGCTTCCCGAATCGTAGTAAGCATAGTCACTGGTCTTAGTCATTATTGGTGGAGACATTGTGGGGTTCTCAGTGCCAGTGACTGATTGGGTCCCACTATCTATATTTAGGCTTCCCGAATCGTAGTAAGCATAGTCACTGGTCTCAGTCATTGTTGGTGGAGACATTTTGGGGCGCTCCGTACCAGTGACTGAAGGGGTTGTGCTATCTATAGGTAGGCTTCCTGAATTGTAGTCACTGGTCTTAGTCATTGTTGGTGGAGACATTGTGTAGCCCTCAGTGCCAGTGACTGAATGGGTCGCGCTATCTATATCTACGCTTCCATAATCATAGTCACTGGTCTCAGTCATTGTTGGTGGAGACACCCTGGGGCCCTCCGTGCCAGTGACTGAAAGGGGTTGTGCTATCTATTGGTAGGCTTCCTAAATTGTAGTCACTGGTCTTAGTCATTGTTGGTGGAGACGCCGTGTAGCCCTCAGTGCCAGTGACTGAATGGGTTGCGCTATCTATATTTAGGCTTCCCGAATCGTAGTAAGCATAGTCACTGGTCTTAGTCATTGTTGGTGGAGACATTGTGTAGCCCTCAGTGCCAGTGACTGAATGGGTCACGTTATCTATATCTATGCTTAACGAATTGTAGTCACTGGTCTCAATCATTGTTGGTGGAGACACCCCGGGGCCCTCAGTGCCAGTGACTGAAGGGGTTGTGCTATCTATAACTAGGCTTTCCGAATCATAGTAAGAATAGTCCTTAGTCTTAGTCATTGTTGGTGGAGACATCCTAGCGGTCTCAGTGTCAGTGACTGAATGGATTGCACTATCTATATCCAAGCTTTCTGAATCATAGTAAGCATAGTCACTGGTCTTAGTCATTGTTGGTGGAGACATTCTAGTGGTCTCAGTGCCAGTGACTGAATGGATTGCACTATCTATATCCAAGCTTTCTGAATCATAGTAAGCATAGTCACTGGTCTTAGTCATTGTTGGTGGAGACATCCTAGCGGTCTCAGAGTCTCAGTGCCAGTGACTGAAGGGGTTGCACTATCTATATCTAGGCTTCCCGAATCATAGTAAGCATAGTCACTGGTCTTATTCATTGTTGGTGGAGACATCCTGAAACCCTCAGTGTCAGTAACTAAAGGGGGTTTGCTATCTGTATAGACAATCCCTGAACCATAGTTGCTGGTCTCAGTCGTTGGTGGAGACATCCCGGAACCCCCAGTGTCAGTGACTGATGGGTTCTCGCTCAGTTTTTGTAGGTCTCCATGGTGCTTCTTGGCCGTCTCGGTATCAGCAGCCTCCGAAGTAGAATCTGATGAAACAAAAACAAAGGAAATTTGCTTAAATTACTAAATAATGAACACTAGACCTGAGCAAATCAGTTTACACTCATGACTATAAATCGACTCCAAATGACCCTGGTCCAATGTGTCATGAATCAATAACAAATCAGGTCTGTTACATTTTTTGAGAGAGACTGGGGCGGGGTTAGAGCCGTACATTTTCTCTTATGAAACCAGGACCACAAAAACAGGAAGTGGTGAGAAACCTCCCCATTGGGGGCACACCAATAAAAACAAAATATCAAGCTCTTCCCCACTGTATTGAGAAAAATTAGCTCTCTGTGTCTCCATTGAATAGATTTCCCCTCACTTCCTCTGCCGAAGAACCGTCCACCATAGGAACATAGGGGAGCGGAGGATCGAGTAAGTAAAAGTGCTTTTCTCATCCCTCTAGACACAAATATCCAATTAACCTTTGCAGTGAGGAAGCAGCAAGATAGGACTTTTACTTTTCCCGGAGTTGAGATCTAGGATTTAGCATTCTATGTAATCCTTTTTGCCTGCCGCTGCTTTGATATTAGGATGCAAACAAACTCACAGCCGCTACAGCAGCCATGAGTTTGTTTACACTGTCAGTGCAGACACCCGGCTATACAGCTGCCCCACCACTTCCACAAGGTTTTCATGTATCGTCTTTGTTATAGTAATAAATGTAAGTATTTTTTTAAATAAAGTTGTAAAAATGTTATTTTTATTTAAGGCCCCCTCCCCCCCCCCCCTCATATACACATACATACACACAAACGTGCATGTAAGGTGCACATGCGTACATATTTAACAATTGCACAACACATGCAGGATATTGCCGTGCGGGTCGCACAAGTGAGAGAAACGATTATTATTCATGGCATTATTCATGGCAAACTCCAAATCTGAGGAGTTTTTAAAAAGAGTTTATTGTATCGATGGATCATTATGGGAGCGTACAATTGTGAGCCATGACATATTTTGTATCTATTGATTGGCCTCGGTCTCAGCTTTTATTATCAGACGGGGAGATTCCATTGTATTGGAGTTCATTGAATTCCAATTTTATTTTAATTTTTTATACTGAAAATCTAGATTTGATAAACAGTTGTACAAATATCCTGCAAATTAAAAGTATCAACTGTCACCATTTCATCCTATAGGTCATTTGTGCTCATAAATATGTCATGTTGTGTGTGTGTGTGTGTGTGTGGGGTGGGAGAGCTAAGGGTATTTTTCATATCAAGTTTTATAGAGAGATACACAGGAGATATAACGATACATCCACTTGTCATTACAATCTGTAACACAAACTAAAATACAGTAAAATCTTGGATTGCGAGCATAATTAGTTCCAGAAACATGCTTGTAATCCAAAGCACTTGTATATCAAAGCAAATTTCCCCATAATAAATACAGTGGAACCTCGGATTACAAGCATAATCCGTTCCAGGAGAATGCTCGTAATCCGAAGCACTCGCATATCAAAGCGAGTTTCCCCATAGAAGTCAATGGAAACGAAAATAATTTGTTCCGCATTGATTTCTATGGCATGCAATACCGCATGTGGCCAGAGGTCGGGCGGGGGCGCCGGAGAGCCTCGGAAATACTCGGGACAGCTCGGCTGAACTCGGAAACCCTCGGAAAGGCTAGAGAACGGAGTATTTCCGAGTTTTTCCGAGTATTTCCGAACGGCACCGATCGGCTCTGGCTCCCCCGCACCTCTGGCCAAATGCGGTACTGCACACCGCTGAGGCTTGAATCCTGCTCGTTTTGCGAAACAACGCTCGCAATCCGAGTCAGGATTTCGTATTGCGAAAAGCTTGTTAACTGCATTAACTGCATTACTCGCAATCCGAGGTTCCACTGTACAGTAAAACCTTGCATTGCGAGCATAATTCATTCCAGAAACATGCTTATAATCCAAAGCACTTGTATATCAAAGCGAATTTCCCCATAAGAAATAATGGAAACTCGAATGATTTGCTCCACTTATTCATTTATTCATAGGTTCTTCAGTTTATAGTCCATATAAAAAGATTCTAGCAATGTGACCATAAAATGTCCATCCACAAATGGAAGCTTCCACAAGGGGACTGGAAGCAAAATCCAATTTTAAGTAAAATTAACAATAAATTGGTTTTTTTTTTCTTTTTAAAGTGCCCCTGTCCCCGTGTGCTCGCACGCAGAAGCTAGTCCCGCCCACATATGAAAATGTGAGGTGTTGCCGCGAACGTTAGAGCGAGAGCAATAATTCTAGCCCTAGACCTCTTTTGTAACTCAAAACATGTACAGTAACCAGTAAAAAAAATTAAAGCGTCGCCTATGGGGATTTTTAAGTACCAAAGTTTTGCACCATTCCACGAGCGTGTGCAATTTTGAAGCGTGACATATTAGGTATTTATTTACTCGGCGTAACTTCATTTTTCACATTATGCAAAAAATTGGGCTAACTTTACTGTTTTTTTTTTTTTCTTAAAGCATGAAACTGTTTTTTTTTTCCCAAAAAAAACACGTTTGAAAAATTGCTGCGCAAATACTGTGCGAGATAAAAAGTTGCAATGACCGCCATTGTATTCTCTAGGGTCTCTGCTAAAAAAAAACATATATAATGTAAAAATCATATTTTTTTTGCTAGAAAATTACATAGAACCCCCAAACATTATATATGTTTTTGAAGCAAAGACCCTAGAGAATACAATGGCGGTCATTGCAACTTTTTATCTTGCACGGTATTTGCGCCCAATTTTTTTGCATAATGTGAAAGATGAATTTACGCAGAGTAAATAGATACCTAACATGTCACGCTTCAAAATTTCACACGCTCGTGGAATGGCACCGAACTTCGCTACTTAAAAACTCCCATAGGCGACGCTTACATTTTTTTTACTGGTTACATGTTTTGAGTTACAGAGGAAGTCTATGGCTAGAATTATTGCTCTCGCTTTAACGTTCACGGCAACACCTCACATGTGTGGTTTGAACACCGTTTTCATATGTGGGCGAGACTTACGTATGCATTCGCTTCTGCGTGCAAGCACACGGGGACAGGGGCACTTTAAAAAAAAATTATTGTTAATTTAACTTAAATTTTATTTTGACACTTTTTTAAAAAATAAAATAAATTTTTATCACTTTTATTCCTATTACAAGGAATGTAAACATCCATTGTAATAGGAATATGGCATGATCGGACCTCTTTACAGTGAGATATGGGGGAGGGGGGGTCAATAAGACCTCACATCTCACCTCTAGGCTGGGAAGCCTAAAATCCCCAAACAATAAAAAACGGACACGGCTTCCCATCTGAGGCGGCGCCGTTTTTTTGAATGCAGAGGCCGGGCGTGACGTCATAACATCGCGCCCGGCCTTCGATGATCATAAAGACTCCGGTGACCATCTGGAAATCTCTATGATCAACATCCGGGGCCGGCGGATCCGTTCTCCGACTCACCGATCGTAGCAGTGAGTCGGTAGAAGCACCGGAGGGCGGTGGGAGGGGGGGGGACGTTCCCTCTCGCTGCCCGTAAGAACGATCAAGCGGCGGAACAGCCGCTATGATTGTTCTTATGGGGTAGGGAATCGACGGCTAAAAATGCTGATATCTGAATGATGCCTGTAGCTGCACCCAACATTCAGATATCCCCACACAAACCCCAGGACGTCATATTACGGCCAGCCGTCAGCAAGTGGTTAAAAACATCTGTGCTCACTGTAACGACAGGCGTTAACGTCATTTAAAGATATTCCCTTTCCTGAACACACATCAGCTACCAGACACTCCACAGTTAGGCGACCGCTTCCCATAGGAATAATCCTTCCAGAACAAACGAGACAACGCTCCGCGTTGAAGTTCCAAAACAGGGAATAAATTTATTACAAGCACATGGTAACACATTTCTCTTCAAAAAACCCTTCCCTCCCATCCTTGGGGAACAGGACAGGTTAAACTGTCTAATGACAATGGGAATACAGGTCAGGTGTGTTCAAACTTCTCTTTCAGTAAACAGTCTTAGCAAGAGGGGTGATTCCCCCCCCCTCCTCACAGAAAGACACTTAAACATCCCATAATAGGCAGCCAGACGGTCTACCAGCTCCAATCCACATCATCACAGTAGCAGACTTAATTACCACAAGCCACAATAGACAATAGAATGCAATCACACCCCATCACAGCAAATATTACACAACAGCCAACAGCCAATATACACACAACATATACAATAGTATATACAGCATTGAATCTTATTAGAACAGATCATAGTGGGGTTCTCATTCACCCTGTGCCCAAAGTGACCCCTGTCACACATCTCCCCTTTCGGCAGGAGACTAACACAGGAGGAGACCCCAGACGTGTTGATTCCCGAAGTTAGTCCATAGTTCCATTCCTCTAATGCCTGGACAACCCATCAGCATGGCCATTTTGCTTACCGGGTCAGTAGCTGATGGTGACGTTGTAAGGTTGCAGGGCGAATAATGGAATTCAGTTCTGGAACAGTCACTTGCTTTGCTCTCTCAATGGCTCCCAAAACTTGTTGCTGATGCTATTGGGAAAGGTAAGGCAAAACCTGGGCACAAATCCCATTTAACCTTTTGACAATTTCAGCCTGTTTGTGCATTTCAATGTTCAAGCCATGGGACATCTCATAATACATGACGTAGTGTCGTTGCATCTCCGATTTCTCCCTGGCCAACTTGTCACATTCCAATTCTAGACTGTGATATTTTGCCTGATCTAAGGTACATGTTGGGGAAGATAGTCTTACCCTGTCCTCAGCCGCAATCAGGCTGGTTCCAGCAGCATGGGTCTGGGCACAGGTAGTCACTGGGTTGGTTTCAGCGGGGCCCATCGGGGCGTAAGCAGAAACGAGGGGGGCCAAATCATTCCCCAGTAGTACATCCGCTGGCAAATCCTTCTTCACCCCCACATTCACGTGTCCCGAATCCAGGTGAACACGGGCAACGGGTAGCCGGAAGATGGTACCTCCAGCTACTCTTACGGCTACAGTGTCTCCGGTGTGTTGGCTCTCTGGGATGAGGTTCTTCTGTAGTAGGGTCATGGTAGCGCCACTATCACGTAGGACATTGGCTATCGCTCCATTAACCCGGACAGTCTGCCTGTATTGTTGCCTGTTGTCCCGGTTAGCTGCTGGTATTGGATCAGCCTCGTGCAGGATGCCCCAATGTTCTTCCTCCTGAACGCAGTGGGCCGCAGGCATGGGTGTGCGGGGGTTCCCCCTTGCTGGCTGTCTCCACGACTGGGACTGCCTGGCTGGATTCAATGGACAGTCTGGCTTTTTGTGCCCTAGCTGTTTACACCCAAAACACCTGATGGGTTGTGAGTAGTCCTGGGAGTTGAACCTGGGCTGCTGAAGATAAGTGGTCGCTGGAGGTGGTGCTGAAGTTGGGTTAGAGGCTGGTACACTGGGTCGAGATAGTGGATAGCGCTCGCTTTCGCCTGACCTTCGAGAGTCCAGATATTCATCGGCCAAAGTAGCCGCTTGCTGTACAGTCCGTGGTCGCTTATCTCGCACCCAATCCCGTAATACCGGAGGGGTGTGGTTAAAGAACTGTTCTAAGAGTACTAGCTGGGTGATGTCCTCTATGGTATAAGTGCGGCTTTCCTGGAACCAGCCCTTAAGGTTTCGCTGCAGACGATGTGCCCACTCCACGTATATTATGTTGGTTTGTTTCCAGGATTCTCTAAACGTAATCCGGCTGGCTTTGGGTGTAATGGCAAATCGAGCTAGCAGAGCTTCTTTTACCCGGTCATAGTCTTTGGCGTCCTCATCCTCCAGGGCCCGATACGCATCCGCCGCTCTGCCAGTTAAATTACTCGCCAGTAAGGCGACCCAATCTTGGGGCCGTACTTCATGTATCTGGCATAGTCTCTCAAAGTCCTGCAGGAACGCTTCAATTTCCTCCTCTCCTTCCTTAAATAGTTTGAATGCCCGAAAGGGCAACTTACGGAAAGGCGCTGCATCTTTAGGTGTTGTCTCCGACTGCTGTATTTCCGCCATTCTCCGCTCATGTTGCCGCTCTAGTTCTCTCTCTTGTCGCTCCAGTTCTCTCTCTTGTCGCTCATCCTGCAGCTGGATGTCTCTAATGGCATTCTGTATGGCGGTCTATGATGGGTTAGCAACATATAATGCCAACCGCTGTCGAACTCGTTGCTGAAACAAGTCTTCAACTGACCGGGGTCCTGCATCACCGTCCCTCTGATCCATCTTGGCTAGCTCACTGATCAAGATGGCCTTGTTCTTTGTCCCACCAGTCCCTCCACGGCTCTCAAGTAAGTCTTTCAGCGTGGCTTTCCTGCAGGCTGCATAGTTGGTCATTCACTGTGGTGGTTTGGAGTGTCCTCTTGTAGCTGTCCTTCCGGCTGTGGGAATCAATCCGCTGCTTGCCACCAATGTAACGACAGGTGTTAACGTCGTTTAAAGTTATTCCCTTTCCTGAACACACATCAGCTACCAGACATTCCACAGTTAGGCGACCGCTTCCCATAGGAATAATCCTTCCAGAACAAACGAGACAATGCTCCGTGTTGAAGTTCCAAAACAGGGAATGAATTTATTACAAGCACATGGTAACACATTTCTCTTCAAAAAACCCTTCCCTCCCATCCTTGGGGAACAGGGCGGGTTAAACTGTCCAATAAAAATGGGGATACAGGTCAGGTGTGTTCAAACTTCTCTTTCAGTAAACAATCTTAGCAGGAGTTATTCCCCCCCCTCCTCACAGAAAGACACTTAAACATCCCATAATAGAAAGAGAGATTCGCACTTGGGACTTTGAGTGAGGTGAGCACTGTTAAGCCAATAAAAAAATCGCAGAAATAATTGCAGTGTATATTTATTCAAGTAAAAAGCAGTACATACATTGATGTCATGAACATGGGCCAATTCATACAAAATACAAGACCAATATAAATTAGGTAAAATGATATTGCGAGTATCTGACAATAATCATGTAAACACATAAGCATCAAATGTAACCCGACGCGTTTCGCGAGGCTTGGCTCGCTCTTCAGGGGTAGATGCACGTAGTGTACCTAAAATGAGAGTGATATAGTATAAAGCATGATATGAAGGCACAGGGGAGGTGGGCCTTGAATATGGAAAACCCCATACTCACCACTGGACATTGCCAAAAGACAGTGGGGTGAAGCTCAAACGGCGGCAGCGACTGTCTCACCAGGGAGCTGAGGAGGCGGAGCCAAAGCTCCAAATCGGAGTCAAACGGAAGGAAGGCTCAGCATGGATGGAATAGGTGTAACCCCAAGAGTGTCAGTGAATCCAAGAGGAATGTTGGCTCTAAATATAAATATGTATATTGAATAATTAAAATATAGGAGTATATGAGTATATGGTAACATATATATGTCTTTGCATGTATAAAAGACATGAGCCAAGGATGGTTAGAGTATGGAGACTGAGGGGGAGAGTGAAAAAAATGCCAGATTGGCTGGTATGATTAAGGAAAGATCAGAGAGGAAAGTAGTAAGTGAAAGAGAGTGTGAATGAAATGAAATACAGGTGTGTGGTGAGGACTGTGATAAGAAAACAAGTTGCATGTAAATGCTTGCAGTGAGTAATATACAAACATATATGTGGTGTTCTCTGTTGGTGGCGGTGCTACTTTATTTCTCCCTGGGAGCTACGATATGCATCACAAGGGGGATCCTTGTCCCCGCCTGCCCTTTTTGAGCGGGCGGGGCCACTTGCATATCGGCACCATGTTAATGCGTCGGCCGCGTGATGTCTGCGATTTTGCAGCATCGCTGTGGCTGCAGGCATTACTACCATCAAGATGGTCCTGGGAGTGTCTTGGCTCACACACCGCCTTTCTGATGGTTGGTGGGTTTAGGCACTCGTTTGTTGGTCATTTACACATGGTGTTGGGGGCGGAGCCTCTCGGGCCCCTTCAGGGGTATATATTGGAGGCTTGCACAGCATGGATCTCATTGTTTGCTTTCTTTCACTGAGGACAGACACATAAGTGCAGGTCCCTTCCTTGGAATTCACTACTTTCAGACCTACTTCACCAAGGTACACTTTTATATGTTTGTATATTACTCACTGCAAGCATTTACATGCAACTTGTTTTCTTATCACAGTCCTCACCACACACCTGTATTTCATTTCATTCACACTCTCTTTCACTTACTACTTTCCTCTCTGATCTTTCCTTAATCATACCAGCCAATCTGGCATTTTTTTCACTCTCCCCCTCAGTCTCCATACTCTAACCATCCTTGGCTCATGTCTTTTATACATGCAAAGACATATATATGTTACCATATACTCATATACTCCTATATTTTAATTATTCAATATACATATTTATATTTAGAGCCAACATTCCTCTTGGATTCACTGACACTCTTGGGGTTACACCTATTCCATCCATGCTGAGCCTTCCTTCCGTTTGACTCCGATTTGGAGCTTTGTTTGGCTCCGCCTCCTCAGCTCCCTGGTGAGACAGTCGCTGCCGCCGTTTGAGCTTCACCCCGCTGTCTTTTGGCAATGTCCAGTGGTGAGTATGGGGTTTTCCATATTCAAGGCCCCCCCCCCCTGTGCCTTCATATCATGCTTTATACTATATCACTCTCATTTTAGGTACACTACGTGCATCTACCCCTGAAGAGCGAGCCAAGCCTCGCGAAACGCGTCGGGTTACATTTGATGCTTATGTGTTTACATGATTATTGTCAGATACTCGCAATATCATTTTACCTAATTTATATTGGTCTTGTATTTTGTATGAATTGGCCCATGTTCATGACATCAATGTATGTACTGCTTTTTACTTGAATAAATATACACTGCAATTATTTCTGCGATTTTTTTTTTATTGGCTTAACAGTGCTCACCTCACTCAAAGTCCCAAGGGCGAATCTCTCTTTCTTTCATGAAAATTCAGGGATGGAGGTGTGTCACTGGTGACACCAGACCCTTTCTTTTCTTTTTTCTTAAACATCCCATAATAGGCAGCCAGACGGTCTACTAGCTCCAATCCACATCATAACAGTAGCAGACTTAATTACCACAAGCCACAATAGACAATAGAATGCAATCACACCCCATCACAGCAAATATTACACAACAGCCAACACCCAATATACACACAACATATACAATGTATATACAGCATTGAATCTTATTAGCACAGATCATAGTGGGGTTCTCATTCACCCTGTGCCCAAAGTGACCCCTGTCACACTCACCACCACATGTTTATTATTTAGTCTCAGCAGCGGCCCGTTCATTAGTGGCGCAGGGTCACCTAATCCATGTGCCTGACCCCTAATCTATATGCAGGGCGCCGGATGCATTTATTTCCACTGTTTTGTTTTGTAGAAGCACATGATTAGAGCCTGAGGCTCTAAATTGGCTTCAAACTGAGCCCACTCACAGTAGTCACCGGTAACAAGGTGGTTGGTCCCTTAGTGGCGACAGCTTCCCCTCCACCTCCGACCACAACTGTTTCCCCGTCCGGCTGAACCTTCTCAACTCGGTTGGACTCCAATCCTGCAGTCCGAACCCTACGCTGCTCTCCTGCTCCTGGATAGGCCTCAGGTAGCCTAGCAGCCAGGTTGTCCCCGGGATAGGCCTCAAGCTTCCGGCCTAGCAATCCGGGGTGACATAACACATGTCCACCCAGACAGCTGTCCAGGTGGCACAGAACCCCGATCACCTGACCTCACCCAAACAAATAGGCTCTCCCAGCAGGCCAAGGGACTTAAAGAAACCCCCCACCAATTGGCTGAGACACCCCATCCATTCATGATCCTTTTGGATGATGCCTGAATGGAGATTGCAATTCTTGGCTGTGTTCACAGACACGGATCAGCCCTGCTGCAGCCTCTCAGTTTGTGACTTGATACAAAGTTACAATGTTACGATTGAATCACTGGGGGGAGGGGAGACTGGGGAAATGCTTCCTCCTGCCTGCAGCAGACTGCTGACATCATCTCAGCCCAGGCAAAGACACTGATCTGGAATTCTTAATTACTTACTACCCGGCCTATAGCAAAATGGCGGCCGGGCGGTGGTTCAGTTATCTTGACTGGACGTCATATGACGTCCAGCAGGATAACAGCCGCCGCACACCCGTGGGGGCGTGCATCGTGGCGATCGGTGGTGCGGTGTGCCAGTTTGACACACCGCTACACCGATCTCGATAAAGAGCCTCCGAAAGGAGGCTCTTTACCATGTGATCAACCGTGTCCAATCACGGCTGATCACGATGTAAACAGGAAGAGCCGTTGATCGGCTTTTCCCCACTCGCGTCTGACAGACACGAGTAGAGGAGAGCCAATTGGCGGCTCTCCTGACAGAGGGGGTTTGCGCTGATTGTTTATTAGCGCACCTCCCCCCTCGGATGCCCACACTGGACCACCAGGGAAGCCGTGAGGACCACCAGGGAAGCCCCCAACATGTGGATGGCCAGGTACATCCCCCATGGCCATCCACATGTGCCAACATATGCCCAACATATGCCAATCAGTGCCCACAAATGGGCACTGACTGGCACCATTATAGAACTAATAAAAACAGTGATGCCCAGCAATGCCACCCATCAGTGTCCCTCAGTGCCACACATCAGTGTCCCTCAGTGCCACATATCAGTGACCATCAGTGCCCATCCATGCCACCTATCAGTGCCACCCATAAGTATCCATCAGTGCCACCCATAAGTACCCATCAGTGCCGCCTATGAGTGCCCATCAGTGCTGCCTATGAGTGCCCATCAGTGCTGCATACCAGTGCCACCTCTTAGTGCCACCTCATTGGTGCCACCTCATCGGTGCCCATCGGTGCCGCCTTATCAGTACCCATCAGTGCAGCCATATCAGTGCCCGTCATTGAAGAAGAAAACATACTTATTTACAAAAAAATTACAGAAACAAAGAAAAACTTTTTTTTTTCAAAATTGTCGCTCTTTTTTTATTTGTTGCGCAAAAAATAAAAATCACAGAGGTGATCAAATACCACCAAAAGAAAGCTCTATTTGTGGGAACAAAATTATACAAAATTGTTTGGCTACAGTGTTGCATAACCACGCAATTGTCATTCAAGTTGCGAAAGAGCTGAAAATTGAACTGGGCAGGAATGGGGTAAAAGTGCCCGGTATTGAAGTGGTTAAAGATGCTTTTTTTTTATGGCAGGCAGACCTTTTTTGACAAATGTTACCATTGCTGTATATTGTAAGACGTCAGGACATTTCTCATGGAGGCATGAATATATTGAAAGGTCTGCTTTAGTAAAGCTGTAGAATTGAAATTGGAGAACTATTTTATGATTAGAAGATCACTGGGGTTTACATGTAAAAGTCACCTTTACCTTTTCCTCTATATGTTTTTTTTTTTCACATTTTGTTCCCAACTCTGAAAAGCTTCTTCATCATAATTTTTTTAACCTTCTGACCTGTAATAAAAAAGAAATAAAAAAAAAAGACAGGAAATAATGTTGCAAATCTGATTCTGTCTGCAACTTTTTTTTTTTTTTTTTTTTTTTAAGCGGTCCTCACCTTTTGCAAGGTTCTGAGTTTCCAGAAGTACAAGATGCAGATCCATAATTTGACCACAAGATGTCCTCCTTTCACCAGAAAACAGCTTCCTGCTGGAGTATCTGGTTGAAAAGCTGAGGTCTAGGCTGATACTATTGTACAGAACAAGGTTACGGGCATTCAAGTCTTATGCCTAGTACACATGACCGGTTTTCCCGTCAGATAAAAAAAACAATGGTTTTCCCGTCGGGATTCCGGGCCAAGCTTGTCTTGCATACACACGCTCAGGCAAAAGTCCGGTGAACTTTTGACTGACAAGAACGCGGTAACGTAAAAGACTACGACAAGCCGTCAAAATTAAGTTCTATGCTTCCGAGCATGCGTTGAATTGTTTCCGAGCATGCACGGTTTTTTCCCCGTCGGAAAAGCATACAGACGAACGGTTTTCCCGCCAGGATTTTTTCCTGATGGGAAAAAAGAGATCCTGCTCTCTTTTTTTGTCCGGCAGTTTTCCCGCCTGAAAAACTGCGATGGAGCATACACACGGCCGGGATTCCCAGCCAAAATCTCTCATCGCAGTTTTTCTGATGGGAAAACCGGTCATGTGTACGAGGCATTACTTTTTTAACCACTTCAACCCTGGAAGGATTGGCTGCTGAATGACCAGGCCATTTTTTGCGATAAGGCACTGCGTCGCTTTTAATTGACAATTGCGCGGTCGTGCGACGCTGTACCCAAACAAAATTGATGTCCTTTTTTTCCCCACAAATAGAGCTTTCTTTTGGTGGTATTTGATCATCTCTGCGATTTAAATTTTTTACGCTATAAACAAAAAAATTTATAGTGTCTACAAAACAGGGGATCGATTTATGGCAATTTTTTTGATTATTTTTTTTATATTAGTAATGGCGGCGATCTGCGATTTTTATGGTGACTGCGACATTATGGTGGACGCATCAGACACTTTTGACGCTATTTTGGGACCATTGTCATTTATACAGTGATCAGTGCTATAAAAATGCACTGATTAATGTGTAAATGACACTGTCAGGGAAGGGGTTAAACACTAGGGGGCGATGAAGGGGTTAAGTGTGTCCTAGGGAGTGATTCTAACTGTGTGGGGGCTGGGCTACCAATGACACGACGGTGATCACTGCATCGATGACAGGGAGCAGTAGATCTCTGTCCTGTCACTAGGCAGAACAGGGAAATGCCTTGTTTACATAGGCATCTCCCCGTTCTGCCTCTCCGTGTCACGATCGCGGGCCGCCGACGAACATCGAGTTCGCGGGGCCCGTGGGCACATTCACGGAGAGCACAGCGGGCGCGCGCCCGCTGCGCAGCTTCTTAAAGGGGACGTACAGGTTCATCCATTTGCCCACCGATGCCTTTCTGCCAATCTATATCGATGTGCAGCGGTCGGCAAGTGGTTAACAGAAGGAATGTTTATTGACGTAATACAGTAGTGTACATGTGAATCTTAACAGTGATTAGGGATGAGCTATGTGTTCGAGTCGAACGCATGTTCGACTCGAACATCGCCTGTTCGGCGAAACCAGAACTTTGTGGGTTGTTCGTGCCAAATTCCTGTGACGCGAACGGCCCACAATGCACTGCGCCATCGCACTGCATTGCCGGCGCTGTGATTGGCCAAGCATGCACTGTGACCCCGCATTCTTGGCCAATCACAGCGCCGGCAGCGAGGAGAGCCATAATTGGCCACAGGCAGGATGCCTGTGGCCAATCATAGCTCAGGGGGGTTTAGTACACGCCCCGCACTATAAAAGGCCGCCAGCGCGGCGGCCTTGTGTAGTGTGTTCCTGCGTGCAGGGAAAGAGATACATAGGCAGGGACAGTGTGTTCTACAGTCTGTTCTTTTTTCAGGCATCTGCAGGAGTTAGTGGGTGTTGTGTGCCTCCAGCACAGTATACAGGTCCTTCTCAAAAAATTAACATATTGTGATAAAGTTCATTATTTTCTGTAATGTACTGATAAACATTAGACTTTCATATATTTTAGATTCATTACACACAACTGAAGTAGTTCAAGCCTTTTCTTGTTTTAATATTGATGATTTTGGCATACAGCTCATGAAAACCCAAAAATCCTATCTCAAAAAATTAGCATATTTCATCCGACCAATAAAAGAAAAGTGTTTTTAATACAAAAAAAGTCAACCTTCAAATAATTATGTTCAGTTATGCACTCAATACTTGGTCGGGAATCCTTTTGCAGAAATGACTGCTTCAATGCGGCGTGGCATGGAGGCAACCAGCCTGTGGCACTGCTGAGGTGTTATGGAGGCCCAGGATGCTTCAATAGCGGCCTTAAGCTCATCCAGAGTGTTGGGTCTTGCGTCTCTCAACTTTCTCTTCCCAATATCCCACAGATTCTCTATGGGGTTCAGGTCAGGAGAGTTGGCAGGCCAATTGAGCACAGTAATACCATGGTCAGTAAACCATTTACCAGTGGCTTTGCCACTGTGAGCAGGTGCCAGGTCGTGCTGAAAAATGAAATCTTCATCTCCATAAAGCTTTTCAGCAGATGGAAGCATGAAGTGCTCCAAAATCTCCTGATAGCTAGCTGCATTGACCCTGCCCTTGATAAAACACAGTGGACCAACACCAGCAGCTGACATGGCACCCCAGACCATCACTGACTGTGGGTACATGACACTGGACTTCAGGCATTTTGGCATTTCCCTCTCCCCAGTCTTCCTCCAGACTCTGGCACCTTGATTTCCGAATGACATGCAAAATTTGCTTTCATCCGAAAAAAGTACTTTGGACCACTGAGCAACAGTCCAGTGCTGCTTCTCTGTAGCCCAGGTCAGGCGCTTCTGCCGCTGTTTCTGGTTCAAAAGTGGCTTGACCTGGGGAATGCGGCACCTGTAGCCCATTTCCTGCACACGCCTGTTCACGGTGGCTCTGGATGTTTCTACTCCAGACTCAGTCCACTGCTTCCGCAGGTCCTCCAAGGTCTGGAATCGGTCCTTCTCCACAATCTTCTTCAGGGTCCGGTCACCTCTTCTCGTTGTGCAGCGTTTTCTGCCACACTTTTTCCTTCCCACAGACTTCCCACTGAGGTGCCTTGATACAGCACTCTGGGAACAGCCTATTCGTTCAGAAATTTCTTTCTGTGTCTTACCCTCTTGCTTGAGGGTGTCAATGATGGCCTTCTGGACAGCAGTCAGGTCGGCAGTCTTACCCATTGCGGTTTTGAGTAATGAACCAGGCTGGGAGTTTTTAAAAGCCTCAGGAATCTTTTGCAGGTGTTTAGAGTTAATTAGTTGATTCAGATGATTAGGTTAATAGCTCGTTTAGAGAACCTTTTCATGATATGCTAATTTTTTGAGATAGGATTTTTGGGTTTTCATGAGCTGTATGCCAAAATCATCAATATTAAAACAAGAAAAGGCTTGAACTACTTCAGTTGAGTGTAATGAATCTAAAATATATGAAAGTCTAATGTTTATCAGTACATTACAGAAAATAATGAACTTTATCACAATATGCTAATTTTTTGAGAAGGACCTGTACACCTGTATCTACCCTTTATTGCTGTTCTCTAAGCTAGATAGGCAGGCAGGGACAGTGTGTTCTTTTCTCAGGCATCTGCAGGCAGGAGTTGCTGTTCATTGCTGTTCTCTAAGCTAGATAGGCAGGCAGGGACAGTGTGTTCTTTTCTCAGGAATCTGCAGGCAGGAGTTGCTGTTCATTGCTCTTCTCTAAGCTAGATAAGCAGGCAGGGACAGTGTGTTCTTTTCTCAGGCATCTGCAGGCAGGAGTTTCTGTTCATTGCTGTTCTCTAAGCTAGATAGGCAGGCAGGGACAGTGTGTTCTTTTCTCAGGCATCTGCAGGCAGGAGTTGCTGTTCATTGCTGTTCTCTAAGCTAGATAGGCAGGCAGGGACAGTGTGTTCTTTTCTCAGGCATCTGCAGCAGTTAGTGGGTGTTGTGTGCCCCAGCACAGTATACACCTGTATATACCCGTCATTGCTGTTCTGTAAGCTAGATAAGCAGGCAGGGACAGTGTGTTCTTTTCTCAGGCATCTGCAGGCAGGAGTTTCTGTTCATTGCTGTTCTCTAAGCTAGATAGGCAGGCAGGGACAGTGTGTTCTTTTCTCAGGCATCTGCAGGCAGGAGTTGCTGTTTAGGGATGAGCTTTGTGTTCGAGTCGAACATACGTTCGACTCGAACATCGGCTGTTCGATCGTTCGACGAAGAACGAACGATTTGGGCCGTTCGCGCCAAATTCGAGTGACGCGAATGGCCCACAATGCACTACGCCATCGCAGTGTCATCCAGGCGCTGTGATTGGCCAAGCATGCACTGTGACCCCGCATGCTTGGCCAATCACAGCGCCAGCAGCGAGGAGAGCAATGATTGGCCACAGGCAGGATGCCTGTGGCCAATTATTGCTGAGGGGGTTTAGTACACGCCCCACACTATAAAAGGCCGCCAGCGCGGCGGCCTTGTGTAGTGTGTTCCGGAGCAGGGAAAGAGAAGCATAGGCAGGGACAGTGTCATTTTTTTTCCTTTACTAATCCTGGATTCCTTGTGTTTAGGGACAAATAAGGATAGGTAGGGAGAGTGTCCGTGTGTTATTCTGTGCTAAACCTTGTTTGTAGGGACAGAGAAGGACAGTGAGGGAAAGTGTCAGTGTGCTATTCTGTTCTAAACCAATCTTGCTGAACCATATTTGAAATCCTTGAGTTTAGGGACAGAGAGGTACAGTGAGGGAAAGTGTCAGTGTGCTATTCTGTTCTAAACCAAGCTTGCTGAACCATATTTGAAATCCTTGAGTTTAGGGACAGAGAGGTACAGTGAGGGAAACTGTCAGTGTGCTATTGTGTTCTAAACCAATCTTGCTGAACCATATTTGAAATCCTTGAGTTTAGGGACAGAGAAGGACACTCGTGGAAACTATCAGTGTGCTATTCTGTGCTAAATCTTGTTTGTAGGGACAGAGAAGGACAGTGAGGGAAACTGTCAGTGTGCTATTCTGTTCAAAACCAATCTTGCTGAACCATATTTGAAATCCTTGAGTTTAGGGACAGAGAAGGACACTCGTGGAAACTATCAGTGTGCTATTCTGTGCTAAATTGTCAGGGTCACCTGTGGCCAGGTGACAGATGCACACCGTAGGGGGACAGGAGTGCACCGCGAGGTAGTGAACCCTATGGCTGGCTTCTGTGGATAGGAAACTGGGTGGTTGTGGAAAGCGGGACCAGAGGAGCACAACCGGGATCCCAACGGAAGCGAGAGCCAAGATTCCCCAGGGCGCGGAGTCTAAGACCCAGCTGGTCTTCTCCAGGGCCTCTAGTGGTGAGGATGTTACGCTGCAGGCTGGGACCAGGTCGCGGCCCCTGGAGTTTCCTAGCTCACGCCCCGTAGGATAAGGGGAAGCAGCAGCACACGATAGAGAGAACCGAATAACAAGCCGAAGGTCAGGGGCCACAAGCAGACAAGGATAACGAAGAACGAGCCGAAGGTCAAGGGTCACGAGCAGACAGGGATGGTCGGGGACAAGCCAATAACGTAACAGAGAGACAGACGTAGCACACGGCAGGCAGGAACCCAAACACACAATGCCTAACAAACACGTTGATCAGCAAAGCAGGCTTGCAGTGCACAGGTTAATATAGTGTTCAGTGATAGGGCCTGGGGTGGAGTCAGGCTGGGAGGAGATTATAAAGGAAGCCAGGTGAAGGAGGTCTGGTCTCTAGATGAACACATGAGGAGGAAGGTAAGATGGCAGACAGACATTAATGCATATCCATGACAGTACCCTCCCTCTTACAAGGCCTCCCCCTTCCCCGCCTGGGCCCAGGTTTAGAGGGAAACTTCAGATGAAACTCCTTTAACAGACGAGGTGCAAAGACCTCAGATGCAGTGATCCAAGACCTCTCCTCAGGACCAAACCCTTTCCAATGAACGAGGTACTGAAGAACGCCTTTACAGAGTCGGGAGTCCAGAATTTGACTGATCTCGTACTCCTGATTATCCTCCGAGACAGGCGCCACGGTAGGAAGAGGACGAGAGAATTTATTGAGGACTAAAGGCTTTAGAAGAGCAACATGAAAGGAGTTAGTGATTTTAAGGCTCTTAGGAATCTGGAGTTTGAAACAAACCGGATTCAGTTTAGCAGTTACCGTGTATGGACCGATGAATCGTGGAGCAAACTTCAGAGAAGGAACTCGGAGCTTGATGTTCCTGGTAGAGAGCCAGACTTTGTCCCCTGGCTGAAGAGAAGGCGGTTTACGCCTGCGGCGGTCGGCAAAGCCTTTGAATTTTTCAGCAGCTGCCCGGAGGGAATCATGAACGTGACCCCAAACGGAATTGAGAGACTCCTGAACCGAAGCCAAAGCTGGAATGTCTGGAGAACAGATCATAGGAAGAGGAAGTTGAGGGTGTTTTCCATAAACTGTGAAAAAGGGTGTCTTCTGCGAACTGGTATTCACATGATTGTTATGGGAGAATTCTGCCCACGGGAGTAGAGAGGACCAATCGTCATGGTGAGAAGACACAAAGGTGCGAAGAAAGACCTCTAACTCCTGATTAACCCTCTCAGTCTGTCCATTGGATTGGGGATGGTAAGAAGAAGAAAAATCCAAGACAATATTGAGGGATTTGCAAAAGGCTCTCCAAAAACGAGACGTGAATTGGACTCCCCTGTCGGAAACAATATGAGAAGGGACCCCATGTAGGCGGAGAATTTCTCGAATGAAAATGGGAACCAAGGCAGGGGCAGAAGGAAGACCAGGAAGAGGAACAAAATGAGCCATCTTGGAGAATCGATCGATTACCACCCAAATGACTGTATTATTCTCAGACAGTGGGAGATCGGTGATAAAATCCATGGCAATATGGGCCCAGGGTTCCTTAGGAATAGGCAAGGGCATGAGGAGACCAGCAGGAGCTTGTGTGGAGGATTTGGACTGAGCACAGACATGACAAGCTTTAACGTAGTCTTTGACGTCTGAGCGGAGATTAGGCCACCAGTAGTGACGACTGATGAGTAGGAAGGATCGGAGGAATCCAGAATGCCCTGCCACCTTGGAATCATGTCCCCAATGAAGGATCTTAGCTCTTAGCTCAGTGGGGACAAAGGTCTTACCAGGCGGAATTTTAGACTTCAGGGTGGTAGAGTGGGCAACAATGCATGAGGTGGGAATGATCGGCTCAGGTTCAGGGGCGGACTCCTCGTCCAAAGTGTCAAATGACCTAGAGAGCGCATCAGCCCGACCGTTGCAGGAACCAGGTTTGTAGGTAATCGTGAAATTAAAACGGGCAAAGAAGAGACTCCACCTGGCCTGTCTAGGATTCAGACGTTTAGCATTCTGTAGATACTGTAAATTCTTGTGATCGGTAAAGATCGTTATGGAGTGAGGGGAACCCTCCAAGAGATGACGCCACTCCTCTAACGCCAATTTAATTGCGAGAAGTTCCCGATCACCGATGGCATAATTCCTCTCTGCCTGAGAAAATTTTTTGGAGAAGAACGCACATGGTTGGCGTCTCTTCTCAAAGATTTGAAGAAGCACAGCTCCCACCCCCATTGAGGAAGCGTCCACTTCAATAAAAAATGCATTCCCAGGATTTGGTCTCCTCAAGAGGGGGCCAGAAACAAAGGCCTGTTTCAGGTTGTGAAATGCAGAGACAGCTTCGGGAGGCCAGTCTCTGGCATTCACACCCTTCTTGGTCAAAGCGATAATAGGCGCGGCAATGGAAGAGTAATTCCTTATGAACTGCCTATAATAATTAGTGAAGCCAAGAAAGCGCTGTGTGGCCTTGAGGCTAGCAGGAAGAGGCCAGTTGGTGATAGCCAAGACCTTCCCAGGGTCCATACGAAGCCCCGAACATGAGACAAAGCACCCCAAAAACAGGACCTCAGAACATTCAAAGGAACATTTCTCCAGCTTGGCATAGAGATTGTTCTCTCTAAGACGTTGAAGTACAGTGCGGACATGGTTTCTGTGGACGAGCAGATTTTCAGAAAAGATCAGAATGTCATCCAGATAGATGACAACAAACTGGTACAGCAGATCTCTGAAGATTTCATTGACAAAGTTTTGAAACACGGCTGGAGCATTACACAGACCAAAAGGCATCACCAGATATTCGTAATGCCCGTCTCTAGTGTTAAATGCAGTCTTCCATTCGTCACCCTCCCGTATTCGAATGAGATTGTACGCGCCTCTGAGATCCAACTTGGTGAAAATGGAGGCACCCTTCAACCTATCGAATAGCTCAGATATTAAGGGTAAGGGGTATCGATTTTTAATAGTAACCGCATTTAAACCCCGATAATCGATGCAGGGTCTTAAGGTACCATCCTTTTTGGCAACAAAAAAGAACCCTGCCCCTGCAGGCGATGAGGATTTCCGGATGAACCCTCTCTCCAGATTCTCTGCTACATACTCCGACATGGCCTGGGTCTCTGGGATGGACAGAGGGTAGGTACGACCCCTGGGTAGAGTTGCTCCGGGGACAAGATCAATAGCACAGTCAAAAGACCTGTGGGGAGGAAGCACCTCAGCTGATTTTTTACAGAACACATCCCGGTAATCGCTGTATGCGGCGGGAAGATCAGAAGAAACAGAAGTGGCAGCAACCGGAAGACTCTCCTTGGGGGTCACCTTGAGAAGACACGACGAGAAACATGAGGAACCCCAGGCCAGGATCTGCCCAGAGACCCAGTCCACATGTGGAGAGTGGAGCTGTAGCCAAGGGAGGCCCAATACAACTGGGGTAGAGGCCTTGGGTAGAATAAGAAAGGATATCCACTCCTGGTGGAGAATCCCTACCGACATCCTAATGGGTAGCGTCTGGAAGCGAATAGGGCCCCCTGGGAGAACAGTGCCATCAATTGCCGAGACTACCAATGGGGTAGTGAGAGGTGAAAGGGTAAGCTTCATAGAAGAAGCAGTTCTCCAATCCATGAAATTGCCGGCAGCCCCGGAATCCAGGTATGCAAGGGTTGACTGAGGAGAAGTGCCTACATGAAGGGACACCGGCAAGAGCAGGCGAGAAGGTGATGTTTCTGGGTCCAATACTCCACCTTCCAAATGTATTAGACCCGAGCGTTTCCCGGACGAAGCGAGCAGGAGTCACGAAAATGACCCTTGCCCCCACAATAGAGGCACAAGCCCAGAGTTCTGCGCCTAGCACGTTCTTCGGGGGTTAGTCTGGTCCGGCCCAGCTGCATAGGTTCTTCAGCAGGTAGAGGATGCTCCACGGAATGAAGGGAGGGGAGCTCAGACTGGCTAGGACCCAGAGAGTGCTGGCGTCTTTTTTCTAAGGACCTCTCTTGAAAACGAATGTCGATCTGGTTGCATAATGAAATTACATCGTCCAGACCGACGGGAATGGCTCTTCCCGCTAATTCGTCTTTCACTCGGTCAGAGAGGCCATGTAAAAAGGTAGCGACCAGGGCCTCATTATTCCAGCTCAATTCAGCTGTGTGGATACGGAACTGAAGAGCATATTGCCCCACTGAACTAGATTCTTGGCGAAGACGTAAGACAGCACTAGCCGCTGAAGAAGCCCGAGCCGGCTCTTCGAAGATATTACGAAAGAGCTTCAAGAATTCGGACAGACTGGAAACCACCGGATCGTTCCTCTCCCACAGGGGGGCAGCCCAGGCCAAAGCTTCACCGGAGAGGAGGGAAATGATATAGGCTACCTTAGCCCGGTCAGATAGGAAGCTTTGAGGCTGAAGCTCAAAATGAATAGTGCATTGGCTGAGAAACCCCCTGCAGGCCTTGGAGTCCCCAGAGAAACGGAACGGAGCTGGCAATCTTAGTGAGTGTGAGGCTGCGACTGGTGCGATAGGTACAGCCGCTGGTTGTACTTGGGGTTGCGGATTCGGGGTTCCCAAGGAGACCTGAAGCTGCTCGAATCGAGAAGCCAGATCCTGGAGGAATCGCATCACCTGGGTCTGATTTGATTCCTGGGTCTCAAGTCTGCGAACTATGCCCTGCAATGGATCATCCGCGGGAAGCGGGATGTCAGCCGGGTTCATGGCTGATCAAACTGTCAGGGTCACCTGTGGCCAGGTGACAGATGCACACCGTAGGGGGACAGGAGTGCACCGCGAGGTAGTGAACCCTATGGCTGGCTTCTGTGGATAGGAAACTGGGTGGTTGTGGAAAGCGGGACCAGAGGAGCACAACCGGGATCCCAACGGAAGCGAGAGCCAAGATTCCCCAGGGCGCGGAGTCTAAGACCCAGCTGGTCTTCTCCAGGGCCTCTAGTGGTGAGGATGTTACGCTGCAGGCTGGGACCAGGTCGCGGCCCCTGGAGTTTCCTAGCTCACGCCCCGTAGGATAAGGGGAAGCAGCAGCACACGATAGAGAGAACCGAATAACAAGCCGAAGGTCAGGGGCCACAAGCAGACAAGGATAACGAAGAACGAGCCGAAGGTCAAGGGTCACGAGCAGACAGGGATGGTCGGGGACAAGCCAATAACGTAACAGAGAGACAGACGTAGCACACGGCAGGCAGGAACCCAAACACACAATGCCTAACAAACACGTTGATCAGCAAAGCAGGCTTGCAGTGCACAGGTTAATATAGTGTTCAGTGATAGGGCCTGGGGTGGAGTCAGGCTGGGAGGAGATTATAAAGGAAGCCAGGTGAAGGAGGTCTGGTCTCTAGATGAACACATGAGGAGGAAGGTAAGATGGCAGACAGACATTAATGCATATCCATGACATAAATCTTGTTTGTAGGGACAGAGAAGGACAGTGAGGGAAAGTGTCAGTGTGCTATTCTGTTCTAAACCAATCTTGCTGAACCATATTTGAAATCCTTGAGTTTAGGGACAGAGAAGGACAGTGAGGGAAACTGTCAGTGTGCTATTGTGTTCTAAACCAATCTTGCTGAACCATATTTGAAATCCTTGAGTTTAGGGACAGAGAGGTACAGTGAGTGAAAGTGTCAGTGTGCTATTCTGTTCTAAACCAATCTTGCTGAACCATATTTGAAATCCTTGAGTTTAGGGACAGAGAGGTACAGTGAGGGAAACTGTCAGTGTGCTATTGTGTTCTAAACCAATCTTGCTGAACCATATTTGAAATCCTTGAGTTTAGGGACAGAGAGGTACAGTGAGGAAAACTGTCAGTGTGGTATTGTGTTCTAAACCAATCTTGCTGAACCATATTTGAAATCCTTGAGTTTAGGGACAGAGAAGGACACTCGTGGAAACTATCAGTGTGCTATTCCGTGCTAAATCTTGTTTGTAGGGACAGAGAAGGACAGTGAGGGAAACTGTCAGTGTGCTATTCTGTTCAAAACCAATCTTGCTGAACCATATTTGAAATCCTTGAGTTTAGGGACAGAGAGGTACAGTGAGGGAAAGTGTCAGTGTGCTATTCTGTTCTAAACCAATCTTGCTGAACCATATTTGAAATCCTTGAGTTTAGGGACAGAGAGGTACAGTGAGGGAAACTGTCAGTGTGCTATTGTGTTCTAAACCAATCTTGCTGAACCATATTTGAAATCCTTGAGTTTAGGGACAGAGAGGTACAGTGAGGAAAACTGTCAGTGTGCTATTGTGTTCTAAACCAATCTTGCTGAACCATATTTGAAATCCTTGAGTTTAGGGACAGAGAGGTACAGTGAGGGAAACTGTCAGTGTGCTATTCTGTTCTAAACCAATCTTGCTGAACCATATTTGAAATCCTTGAGTTTAGGGACAGAGAAGGACACTCGTGGAAACTATCAGTGTGCTATTCTGTGCTAAATCTTGTTTGTAGGGACAGAGAAGGACAGTGAGGGAAACTGTCAGTGTGCTATTCTGTGCTAAACCAATCTTGCTGAAGCATATTGCAAATCCTTGTGTTTAGGGACACAGAAAAGGATAGGCAGGGGACAGTGTCAGTGTCATTGTTGCTAAGCCTCCTGCACAGTATACACCTGAAGGTAGCCCTTATTGCTGTTTTTCCCATCTCCCTGCAGGCCATCCATTAAAATGTCTGGAAGGCAAACAAGGAGAGGCAGACAGTCAGGAGGCAAAAAAAGAGGGCAAGCAGGCTCTGTGTCTGGGGGCAACAGTGCTGGTCGTGGACGCGGTGCATTGTCATCAGCACATGGCCATGGAACACGCTTGTCCTTCTTTTTGACAGCTGGACATGTTGAGCCACATCATGCCGAAGACTTGGTAGAGTGGATGACCAAGCTCACCTCATCCTCCTCATCCTCTCTCACCCAGGCTCAGGGTACTGGCAAAGCAGCTGCCAAAGCGTCCTCTTCTCTGGTATCATTATCTTCATTAGTCAATCCTTCCCTAGACCCACCATGTCCTCCTCCTGAGGAGTCCCCCGAACTGTTTGAGCACAGTGTTGGGTACATGCTCCAGGAGGATGCCCAGCGTTTCGAAGGATCTGATGATGATACCCAGATAGAGGAAGGCAGTAGCGTGAGAGCAGAGAGAGGGGATGCTCAAGAAGGACACCAATCTGGCAGTCATGCTCCAGCAGTTGCAGCATACTGCCAGATTGGCTCCAGTGATGAGGAGGGAGGGGATGATGAGGTCACTGACTCCACGTGGGTGCCTAATAGGAGAGAGGAGGAGGAGGAGGATGAGGAGGAGGCACATCTCCAACGAGGCAGGATGCCCTTGGGTGGCCAGCGTATGGGCAGCACACCGACGGAATCACACCGCAGAGCTCCGCCTGTGCAGGGCGCTGCCTCTGCCCGTCATTCAAAAAGTTCTTTGGTGTGGGCCTTTTTTGAGGCGAGTGCATCAGATCGCACAGCTGCTGTTTGCAACATATGTCTCAAGCGTATATCGCGTGGCCAAAACATCAGCCGCTTGGGCACCACATGATTGATCAGACATATGTTGACCTGCCATGCAGCTCGTTGGCAAGCCTACCTTAAAGACCCACACCAAAGAACAAAGCGGACCTCTCCTTGCACCGCATCAGCTGGGATCTCCAACCCCACTATACCTTCAGTCCTCTCTGAAACCTGCACTGAGAGGAATGAAGGTGTAGAATTAGGTGTGTCACAGCCAAGTACTTGCGGCCACTCTGCTAGCAGTACACCGACGTCCGATTCTAGCAGGCAAATTTCCCTGCCCCAGCTGCTGGACCGTCGAAAGAAGTTCACTCCCAGCCATCCACATGCCCAGCGGTTGAATGCTAGCTTGGCTAAATTGCTAGCGCTTCAACTGCTGCCTTTTCAGTTGGTAGACTCGGCCCCCTTCCGTGAGTTTGTGCAATGTGCGGTTCCTCAGTGGCAGGTTCCCAAACGCCACTTTTTCTCACGGAAGGCGATTCCGGCTCTCTACAGGCATGTGGAAGGCAATGTCTTGGCCTCGCTGGACAGGGCGGTCAGCGGTAAGGTGCATATTACCGCTGACTCATGGTCCAGCAGGCATGGACAGGGATGTTACCTTTCTTTCACGGCCCATTGGGTCACTCTTTTGGCAGCTGGGAAGGATGCAGGACAAGGTGCAGTAGTGTTGGAGGTTGTTCCACGCCTCCAAAATGCTACTACTGGTTGTGACACACCTCTCTCCTCCACCCCCTCCTCTTCTTCTTCCTCCATGGCCTCTTCCTGTGCTTTGTCCTCGGAACCAGCGGTGCTCCGTAGGCGTTCAAGGGGCTACGCAAGTACGCAGGCAAAAAGATGCCATGCCGTGCTTGCGCTGGTGTGTTTGGGGGACAGGAGCCACACTGGGGCAGAGGTCCTGTCTGCTCTGTAGGGGCAGGCCGAGAGGTGGTTGACGCCACGCCAGCTTAAGCCAGGAATGGTGGTTTGCGACAATGGCACCAACCTCCTCTCCGCCCTCCGACAGGGACAACTGACCCATGTGCCCTGTGTGGCTCACGTCCTTAACCTGGTGGTGCAGCGGTTCTTGGGCAGGTACCCGGGCTTACAGGATGTCCTGAGGCAGGCCAGGAAAGTCTGTGTGCATTTCCGCAGATCTTATAATGCCAGTGCTCGCCTGGCTGAGCTGCAAAAGGAGTTGAACCTGCCCAAGAACCGCCTTATATGTGACATGCCCACCAGGTGGAACTCAACGTTGGCCATGCTGCAGCGGCTGTACACGCAGCAGAGGGCCATCAATGAGTACCTGTGCGGCTACGGCACCAGGACAGGGTCAGGGGAGCTCAGGTTTTTTTCACCACGCCAGTGGGGCATGATCAGGGATGCATGCACTGTCCTGGCACCATTTGAGGAGGCCACGAGGATGGTGAGCAGTGACAGTGCATGCATCAGTGACACTGTACCTCTTGTCCACCTGTTGGAGCACACGCTGCGTGGAATAATGGACAGGGCACTTGAGGCAGAACAGAGGCAGGAAGAGGAGGACTTCCTTGCCTCTCAAGGCCCCCTTTACCCAGACAGTGTTCCTTCTGTCCCACCCATCGCACAGGAAGAGGAGGAGGAGGAGGAGGATTGTGTCAGCATGGAGGTGGAGGCTGGCACTCAGCATCATCAGCAGCAGTCTTTTAGGGATGATTTACAGTCCCAAGAAACCAGTGGACTTGTACGTGGCTGGGAGGAGGTGGCTGCGGATCATGTCGTCCTTAGTGACCCAGAGGACTCCGGACTGAATGCCTCAGCTAACCTACGCTGCATGGCCTCCCTGATCCTGCAAAGTTTGCGGAAGGATCCTCGTATTCTTCGGATCAAGGAGAGGGTCCATTACTGGCTGGCCACTCTCCTTGATCCACGGTACAAGGGTAAGGTTGCGGACCTTATGTTACCGTCGCAGAGGGAGCAGAGGATGAGACAACTCCGGGAGGCCTTGCAGAAAGGTCTGTGCAACGTGTTCCCAGAGACTGGGAGGTTACAAACTCCTGGTCCTGGACAACGAGTTGCTGAGGCTTCGGGCAGTCAAAGAAGGAGCGGTGGGGAAGGTGGCCGTCTGACCGATGCGTTCAGACAATTCTTTAGTCCGCAGCCCCAAAGTATGATCGGTTCCAGCAACCATCGCCAGCGTCTGATATACATGGTGCAGGAATACCTAGGGGCAAGGTCAGACTTGGACACCTTCCCCACCGAAAATCCTCTGGCTTACTGGGTCTTGAGGATGGATCACTGGCCAGAGCTTGCACAGTATGCAATTGAGCTACTGGCCTGTCCTGCATCCAGCGTTCTTTCAGAACGCACATTCAGTGCTGCTGGAGGATTTGTCACGGATCACAGGGTGCGCCTGTCCACCGACTCGGTTGATCGACTGACTTTCATCAAGATGAACCAGTCTTGGATCACCACCAGCTACCACACACCTGATGCTGATATAACAGACTAATTGATTTTAAAATGTCACATCCCTTCAAGACTGATGCTGATGCTGAGTGCCTGTGCTGTTATGTTGACTGGCTATCCTCCTCCTCCTCCTCAATGATCCGATTAATGATGATAGCTTGGAAGATCATTTTGGTTTATGGGTGCCGCCACCAGTGGCTAAGGCCCAATTTTTCAGCCCCTGTTTAACAGGGGCGTGTAATTACAATTTTTGATGCAATACTTTGCAACAGGGCTCATTGCTGTGCTCCAAGTACAGTATCTGTGAGGGGTTGCAGTGTTGTGCCACCAGTGGCTAAGGCCCAATTTTTCAGCCCCTGTTTAACAGGGGCGTGTAATTACAATTTTTGATGCAATACTTTGCAACAGGGCTCATTGCTGTGCTCCAAGTTCAGTATCTGTGAGGGGTTGCAGTGTTGTGCCACCAGTGCCTAAGGCCCAATTTTTCAGCCCCTGTTCAACAGGGGCATGCAATTATAATTATTGATCTAATAATTCACAGCAGGGCCCATTGCTGCGCCCACCAAGAGTAACTGTCAGGCCTTACAGTGTTGTGTCAACACCACCACCACCACCACCAAAGGCCAAATTTTTCAGCCCCTGTTCAACAGGGGCATGCAATTATAATTATTGATCTAATAATTCACAGCAGGGCCCATTGCTGCGCCCACCAAGAGTAACTGTCAGGCCTTACAGTGTTGTGTCAACACCACCACCACCACCACCACCACCAAAGGCCCAATTTTTCAGCCCATGTTCAACAGGGGCATGCAATTATAATTATTGATCTAATAATTCACAGCAGGGCCCATTGCTGCGCCCACCAAGAGTAACTGTCAGGCCTTACAGTGTTGTGTCAACACCACCACCACCACCACCAAAGGCCCAATTTTTCAGCCCCTGTTCAACAGGGGCATGCAATTATAATTATTGATCTAATAATTCACAGCAGGGCCCATTGCTGCGCCCACCAAGAGTAACTGTCAGGCCTTACAGTGTTGTGTCAACACCACCACCACCACCACCACCAAAGGCCCAATTTTTCAGCCCCTGTTCAACAGGGGCATGCAATTATAATTATTGATCTAATAATTCACAGCAGGGCCCATTGCTGCGCCCACCAAGAGTAACTGTCAGGCCTTACAGTGTTGTGGCACCAGCACCACCATCAAAGGCCCAATTTTTACTACCACTGTTCAACAATTATATGTTATTACAATTCCTGATATAATAGTTGACAGCAGGGCGTTCCAGCACCCACCAAGAGTAACTGTGAGTGCTTACAGTGTTGTGCCAACACCAACACCTAAGGGGCCAATTTCTGCAGAGTATATACGGCAGGTCCCTACTTTCAAACATCCAACTTACAAACGACTCCTACTTGCAAATGGAAGAAGACAACAGGAAGTGAGAGGAAATCTACCCCTAGGAAGGAAAATTCTCTCCTGTAAGAATTAATATGGGAGAAAGGTGTCTCCTCTCTACTGATGCTTTATCACCAATCCTTGTTTCAATAAAAACACGACATTTCAAAAACAGTTGTCATTGGGACGCAAAGTGAGGTGAAATGTTCTGAACAGGGGCACAGACAGCAAAACAAATGTTACAGGGGTGATAACCCTTCCCTATGTTTTCCAAAAAGCTTAAAAATAGATTTTTTGGCTGGAGCTACACTTAAACAATGTACGTGTTCAAAATTACAAACAGATTCTACTTAAGAACAAACCTACAGTCCCTGTCTTGTTTACACCGGTCTTGTTTACACCGCCTGTATACTGCTGTTCAGAGTATATAGGGCCTTTTTTATTTTGTGTTGCGGGGTTCCCCTTAATATCCAAACAAGACCCAAAGGGGCTGGTAATGGGCTGGGGTGGGTGATGGGGTAGCTATGCCATTTTTCTTAAAGATTTTCATCCATATTACTGGGACCAGACATTACATTAAAGCCGCAAGCAGTTTTAAATGGCTTTTTTTTCCTTTAGAAATGTAATTTTGTGCAGGGACAGTTCTAAACACGGGAAACACGTGGCACTTCACAGGCATACTTTAGACACCCCCCAGGTACAATATTTAAAGGAATATTTGACTTTTTTTTTTTCACTTTATGCATCATTAAAATGACTGCTCCCGAAAAACGGCCGTTTTTAAAACTTCTTTTTGCATTGATACATGTCCCCTGGTGCAGAACCCGGGTTCCCAAACTCTGTTTAGGACAATAACATGGATAATAGTCGTTATAATTAGCACTTTAGAATTCGAACGTTCGCATCCATTGTATTTAATAGGGTTCTAATGTTCGTGCGAACTTTCGGTCCGTTCGCGGGTTCTGGTGCGAACCGAACCCGGGGGTGTTCGGCTCATCACTATTGCTGTTCATTGCTGTTCTCTAAGCTAGATAGGCAGGCAGGGACAGTGTGTTCTTTTCTCAGGCATCTGCAGCAGTTAGTGGGTGTTGTGTGCCCCAGCACAGTATACACCTGTATATACCCGTCATTGCTGTTCTGTAAGCTAGATAGGCAGGCAGGGACAGTGTGTTCTTTTCTCAGGCATCTGCAGGAGTTGCTGTTCATTGCTGTTCTCTAAGCTAGATAGGCAGGCAGGGACAGTGTGTTCTTTTCTCAGGCATCTGCAGGAGTTGCTGTTCATTGATGTTCTCTACGCTAGATAGGCAGGCAGGGACAGTGTTTTCTTTTCTCAGGCATCTGCAGCAGTTAGTGGGTGTTGTGTGGCCCAGCACAGTATACACCTGTATATACCCGTCATTGCTGTTCTCTAAGCTAGATAGGCAGGCAGGGACAGTGTGTTCTTTTCTCAGGCATCTGCAGGAGTTGCTGTTCATTGCTGTTCTCTAAGCTAGATAGGCAGGCAGGGACAGTGTGTTCTTTTCTCAGGCATCTGCAGGAGTTGCTGTTCATTGCTGTTCTCTAAGCTAGATAGGCAGGCAGGGACAGTGTGTTCTTTTCTCAGGCATCTGCTGGAGTTAGTGGGTGTTGTGTGCCCTGGTACAGTATACACCTGTATATACCCGTCATTGCTGTTCTCTAAGCTAGATAGGCAGGCAGGGACAGTGTGTTCTTTTCTCAGGCATCTGCAGGAGTTGCTGTTCATTGCTGTTCTCTAAGCTAGATAGGCAGGCAGGGACAGTGTGTTCTTTTCTCAGGCATCTGCAGCAGTTAGTGGGTGTTGTGTGGCCCAGCACAGTATACATCTGTATATACCCGTCATTGCTGTTCTCTAAGCTAGATAGTCAGGCAGGGACAGTGTGTTCTTTTCTCAGACATCTGCAGGAGTTGCTGTTCATTGCTGTTCTCCAAGCTAGATAGGCAGGCAGGGACAGTGTGTTCTTTTCTCAGGCATCTGCTGCAGTTAGTGGGTGTTGTGTGCCCTAGTACAGTATACACCTGTATATACCCGTCATTGCTGTTCTCTAATAAAGGCATCTGCTGTAGGTAGTGGGTGTTGTGTGCCCTAGTACAGTATCCACCTGTATGTAGCGGCCTCACCCTCTCTCCATCTTTATCGGTTACACACCAACTCATGTCTAGGGGTTCCTGGGTTGTGAGAGTGAGATGCGCCACGGCCCATGTCCTCCCCATTGTAGTAGGGAGGTGAAGGCCACTTACTGATGTTTCCTCGGGCCGGTGTGTTCTGTGAATGCACTGAGTCTGTAATTGCAAGCTCACCAGTCTCCCCTTTGCTTCCAGTAACCGGAGTTCACACACCGGAGAAAGGTCCAACACTTGTTTATTTGACACTCCAATACGCAAAGCACAATAAACAGTTCTTTTGCAGCAAACTGGTTGGGACCTATAACCTTGCCAACGGTGGGGCGAGCAGATCGAGGCACTTCCTAAAATTTGAGTTCTATGCCACTGTACTATGACCAGCGGCGCCTAAGCCAATCCGGCTGTTACAGAACAGGAAAGATGGGGTCTCTTCCAGCAACCCCTATGAACAGCAATGGAGCCCTCTTCGATGCGCTGTGGCCCCTATCAGGGGGATGTGTCCCCCCAAGAGAGTTCCCAGAGGCCCACTGTCACCGGGTTGGTGCTGCTCCGGGTCTTCAGTGGGTAACCTCTCTGGCCTCCTCACCTCAGGTACGAGTCCCTCCGCTCAGGGACCCTCGGACAGTCCACCCTAGCGGGACCCAGTCGAAGGTACTGGGCCCCAGGCCTCCTCGATAGTACCTCACCCCAGGCTAAAGGTGCCTGGGATGGACGCCAACATGACTCCGGACCAGGCCATGGGCACCTGGACCAGACTCCTGGATCTCCAGCACCCAGGCCTAAGGGCCCTGGGTGCGGACCGCAACCCTCCTCCTCCGAGGACCTCCTTCTCCGCAAGACGACCTCGTGGTAAGCGCGTCTCCCCCTTTTATCTCCTCCCATCAACGGCCCGGCGGGTTCCCCGCCCCAGCCATACCATCTCAGAGAAGGGACAAAACAGGGAGCACTGCAGGAGATGATTCTACCTGAAGCCTGTGGGTACCCCGCCACCCACAGGCAAAGGAGAATACTACATCCTCCAATCCTCCACGAAACAAAAAGGGGTCTGAACCCTAACACAATTATACACCTGGGTCACACTATTCCCCAGGTGTATCCCATCAATTTGAAGACCCCGCTACATGTATATACCCGTCATTGCTGTTCTCTAATAAAGGCATCTGCTGGAGTTAGTGGGTGTTGTGTGCCCTAGTACAGTATACACCTGTATATACCCGTCATTGCTGTTCTCTAATAAAGGCATCTGCTGGAGTTAGTGGGTGTTGTGTGCCCTAGTACAGTATACACCTGTATATACCCGTCATTGCTGTTCTCTAATAAAGGCATCTGCTGGAGTTAGTGGGTGTTGTGTGCCTCCAGCACAATATACACTACCCAATTGCTGGTTTTCCCATCTCCCTGCAGGCCATTACTATGTCTGGAAGGCCAACAAGGAGAGGCAGACAGTCAGGAGCCAATAAAAGAGGGCAAGCAGGCTCTGTGTCTAGAGACAACAGTGCTGGTCGTGGACGCGGTGCATCATCATCAGCACGTGGCCATGGGGCACGCTTGTCCTTATTTTCGGCAGCTGGACGCGTTGAGCCGCATCATGCCGAAGACTTGGTGGAGTGGATGACCAAGCCCTCCTCATCCTCCTCATCCTCTCTCACCCAGGCTCAGGATACTGGCAAAGCAGCTGCCAAAGCTCTTCCCTCGTATCAATGTCATCATCAGTCACTCCTTCCCTAGACCCACCGTGTCCTCCTGAGGAGTCCCCCGAACTGTTTGAGCACAGTGTTGGGTACATGCTCCAGGAGGATGCCCAGCGTTTCGAAGGGTCTGAAGATGATACCCACCTAGAGGAAGGCAGTAGCATGAGAGCAGAGAGAGGGGATGCTCAAGAAGGACAGCAATCTGGCAGTCATGTTCCAGCAGCTGCAGCATACTGCCAGATTGGCTCCAGTGATGAGGAGGGAGGGGATGATGAGGTCACTGACTCCACGTGGGCGCCTGATAGGAGAGAGGAAGAGGAGGAGGAGGAGGCACATATCCAGCGAGGCAGGATGCCCTCCGGGGGCCAGCGTAAGGGCAGCACACCGACTGAATCACACCGCAGAGCTCCGCCTGTGCAGGGCATTGCCTCTGCCCGTTATTCCAAAAGTTCTTTGGTGTGGGCCTTTCTTGAGTCGAGTGCATCAGATCGCACCACTGCTGTTTGCAACATATGTCTCAAGCGTATCTCGCGTGGCCAAAACATCAGCCGCTTGGGCACCACATGCTTGACCAGACATATGTTGACCTGCCATGCAGCTCGTTGGCAAGCGTACCTTAAAGACCCACACCAAAGAACAAAGCGGACCTCTCCTTGCTCCTCATCAGCTGGGATCTCCAACCCCACTGTACCTTCAGTCCTCTCTGAAACCTGCACTGAGAGGAATGAAGGTGTAGAATTAGGTGTGTCACAGCCAAGTACTTGCGGGCACTCTGCTAGCAGTACACCGATGTCCGATTATAGCAGGCAAATTTCCCTGCCCCAGCTGCTGGACCGTCAAAAGAAGTTCACTCACAGCCATCCACATGCCCAGTGGTTGAATGCTAGCTTGGCTAAATTGCTAGCACTTCAACTGCTGCCTTTTCAGTTGGTAGACTCGGCCCCCTTCCGTGAGTTTGTGCAATGTGCGGTTCCTCAGTGGCAGGTTCCCAAACGCCACTTTTTTTCACGGAAGGCGATTCCGGCTCTCTACCGGCATGTGGAAGGCAATGTCCATGCCTCGCTGGACAGGGCGGTCAGTGGTAAGGTGCATATTACCGCTGACTCATGGTCCAGCAGGCATGGAAAGGGACGTTACCTTTCTTTCACGGCCCATTGGGTCACTCTTTTGGCAGCTGGGAAGGATGCAGGACAAGGTGCAGTAGTGTTGGAGGTTGTTCCTCCGCCACGCCTCCAAAATGCTCCTACTGGTTGTGACACACCTCTCTCCTCCACCCCCTCCTCTTCTTCTTCCTCCATGGTCTCTTCCTGTGCTTTTTCCTTGGAACCAGCGGTGCTCCGTAGGCGTTCAAGGGGCTACGCAAGTACGCAGGCAAAAAGATGCCATGCCGTGCTTGCGCTAGTGTGTTTGGGGGACAGGAGCCACACTGGGGCAGAGGTTCTGTCAGCTCTGCAGGGGCAGGCCGAGAGGTGGTTGATGCCACGCCAGCTTAAGCCAGGAATGGTGGTTTGCGACAATGGCACCAACCACCTCTCCGCCCTCCGACAGGGACAACTGACCCATGTGCCCTGTGTGGCTCATGTCCTTAACCTGGTGGCGCAGCGGTTCTTGGGCAGGTACCCGGGCTTACAGGATGTCCTGAGGCAGGCCAGGAAAGTCTGTGTGCATTTCCGCAGATCATATAATGCCAGTGCTCGCCTGGCTGAGCTGCAAAAGGAGTTGAACCTGCCCAAGAACCTCCTTATATGTGACATGCCCACCAGGTGGAACTCAACGTTGGCCATGCTGCAGCGGCTGCACACGCAGCAGAGGGCCATCAATGAGTACCTGTGTGACTACGGCACCAGGACAGGGTCAGGGGAGCTCAGGTTTTTTTCACCACGCCAGTGGGGCATGATCAGGGATGCATGCACTGTCCTGGCACCATTTGAGGAGGCCACGAGGATGGTGAGCAGTGACAGTGCATGCATCAGTGACACTGTACCTCTTGTCCACCTGTTGGAGCATACGCTGCGTGGAATAATGGACAGGGCACTTGAGGCAGAACAGAGGCAGGAAGAGGAGGACTTCCTTGCCTCTCAAGGCCCCCTTTACCCAGACAGTGTTCCTTCAGTCCCACCCATCGCACAGGAAGAGGATGAGGAGGAGGAGGAGGATTGTGTCAGCATGGAGGTGGAGCCTGGCACTCTGCATCAACAGCAGCAGTCTTTTAGGGATGATTTACAGTCCCAAGAAACACGTGGACTTGTACGTGGCTGGGAGGAGGTGGCTGCGGATCATGTCATCCTTAGTGACCCAGAGAACTCCGGACCGAATGCCTCAGCTAACCTACGCTGCATGGCCTCCCTGATCCTGCAAAGTCTGCGGAAGGATCCTCGTATTCTTCGGATCAAGGAGAGGGAACATTACTGGCTGGCCACTCTCCTTGATCCACGGTACAAGGGTAAGGTTGCGGACCTTATCTTACCGTCGCAGAGGGAGCAGAGGATAAGACATCTCCGGGAGGCCTTGCAGAAAGGTCTGTGCAACGCGTTCCCAGAGACTGGGAGGTTACAAACTCCTGGTCCTGGACAACGAGTTGCTGAGGCTTCGGTCAGTCAAAGAAGGAGCGGTGGGGAAGGTGGCCGTCTGACTGATGCGTTCAGACAATTTTTTAGTCCGCAGCCCCAAGGTATGATCGGTTCCAGCAACCATCGCCAGCGTCTGATATACATGGTGCAGGAATACCTAGGGGCAAGGTCAGACTTGGACACCTTTCCCACCAAAAATCCTCTGTCTTACTGGGTCTTGAGGATGGATCACTGTCCAGAGCTTGCACAGTATGCAATTGAGCTACTGGCCTGTCCTGCATCAAGCGTTCTTTCAGAACGCACATTCAGTGCTGATGGAGGCTTTGTCACGGATCACAGGGTGCGCCTGTCCACCAACTAGGTTGATCGACTGACCTTCATAAAGATGAACCAGTCTTGGATCACCACCAGCTACCAAGCACCTGAAGCTGATATAACAGAATAATTTATTTTGAAATGTCACATCCCTTCAAGACTGCCTATGCTGATGCTGAGTGACTGTCCTGTTATGTTGACTGACTATCCTCCTCCTCCTCAATGATCCGATTCATGATGATAGCTTGGAAGAACATTTTTGTTTCTGGGTGCCGCTAAGGCCCAATTTTTCAGCCTCTGTTTAACAGGGGCGTGTAATTACAATTTTTAATGCAATACTTTGCAACAGGGCTCATTGCTGTGCTCCAAGTACAGTATCTGTGAGGGGTTGCAGTGTTATGGCACCAGTGCCTAAGGCCCAATTTTTCAGCCCCTGTTTAACAGGGGTGGGTAATTACAATTTTTGATGCAATAGTTTTGCAACAGGGCTCATTGCTGTGCTCCAAGTACAGTATCTGTGAGGGGTTGCAGTGTCGTGGCACCAGTGCCTAAGGCCCAATTTTTCAGCCCCTGTTTAACAGGGGCATGTAATTAAAAATGTTGATGCAATACTTTGCAACAGGGCTCATTGCTGTGCTCCAAGTACAGTATCTGTGAGGGGTTGCAGTGTTGTGGCACCAGTGCCTAAGGCCCAATTTTTCAGCCCCTGTTTAACAGGGGCGTGTAATTACAATTGTTGATGCAATACTTTGCAACAGGGCTCATTGCTGTGCTCCAAGTACAGTATCTGTGAGGGGTTGCAGTGTTGTGGCACCAGTGCCTAAGGCCCAATTTTTCTGCCCCTGTTCAACAGGGGCATGTAATTACAATTCTTGATCTAATAATTCACATCAGAGCCCATTCCTGTGCCCACCAAGAGTAACTGTGAGGGCTTACAGTGTTGTGGCAACACCACCACCACCACCACCACCAAAGGCCCAATTTTTCTGCCCCTCTTCAACAGGGGCATGCAATTACAATTCTTGATCTAATAATTTACAGTAGGGCCCATTCATGCGCCCACCAAGATAACTGTGAGGGCTGACAGTGTTGTAGCACCAGCACCACCACCAAGGGCCCAATTTTACCTACCACTGTTCAACATGTAATTACAATTCCTGATATAATAGTTAACAGCAGGGCGTTCCAGTGCCCACCAAGAGTAACTGTGAGGGCTTACAGTGTTGTGGCAACACCGACACCTAAGGGGCAAATTTCTGCAGAGTATATACGGCAGGCCCCTACTTTCAAACATCCAAATTACAAACGACTCCTACTTGCAAACGGAAGGAGACAACAGGAAGTGAGAGGAAATCTACCCGTAGGAAGGGAAATTCTCTCCTGTAAAAGTCAATATGGGAAAAAGATGTCTCCTCTCTACTGATGCTTTATCACCAATCCTTGTTTCAATAAAAAACCCACTTTTCCAAAAACATTTTTCATTGGGAAGGAAAGTGAGGTGAAATCTTCTGAACAGGTGCACAGACAGCAAAACAAATGTTACAGGGGTGATAACCCTTCCCTATGTTCTCCAAAAAGCTTAAAAATAGATTTTTTGGCTAGAGCTACACTTAAAAAATGTACCTGTTCCAAATTAGAAAAAGATTCTACTTAAGAACAAACCTACAGTCCCTGTCTTGTTTGCACCGCCTGTATACTGCTGTTCAGAGTATATAGAGCCTTTTTTTAATTTTGGTGCGGGGTTCCCCTTAATATCCATACAAGACCCAAAGGGGCTGGTAGTGGGGTTGGGGGGGGGGTACCCATGCCATTTTTCTCAATCATTTTCATCCATATTGCCGGGACCAGACATTACATTAAAGCTGCAAGCAGTTTTAAATGACCATTTTTTTCCTTTAGAAATGTCATTTTGTGCAGGGACAGTTCTAAACACGGGAAACACGTGGCACTTCACAGGCATACTTTAGACACCCCCCAGGTACGATATTTAAAGGAATATTTCACTTTTTTTTTCACTTTATGCATTATTAAAATAACTGCTCCTAAAAAAACGGCAGTTTTTAAAACGTTTTTTTTGCATTAATACATGTCCCCTGGGGCAGAACCCGGGTCCCCAAACCCTTTTTAGGACAATGACTTGAATATTAGCCGTTATAATTAGCACTTTTGATTTCGAACGTTCGCATCCATTTGTAGCGGCCTCACCCCATCTCTTTCTTCTAGGGGTATCACACACGACAGAGTGAGATGCGCTACGGCCCATGTCCTCCCCATAACTGTGGGTGAGGTGAAGGCCAGTACCAGATATTTCCTCGGGCCTGTGTGCTTCTGTCTAGAATCAAGTCCTGCTGTGCCAACACTTCCCTCTGCTCCCATTAACCAGAGTTCCACACACCGATCACAGTCCAACGCTTGTTTTATTGCATATCTCACAATAAACAGTGCTTCAGTAGCCAACTGGTTGCGACTTGATAACAGTTTGATACAAGGGATGAGCAGGTCGAGGCACTGTCCTGATTGTCAGCTAAACCACTGCGATCTCGCCAGCGGTTACTATAGCCTTAGCTAGAAAGGACTTAGAACTTGAGAGTCTCTACCAGCGACTCAAGAGAACGTAGATAGGAGTACCTTTGCTGCGTTGTGGCCCCTGTCAGGGGAAGATGTCCCTCCAAGAGAGTTACCAGAGGCCCATCCGTCACTGGGTTGATGCTGCTCCAGACTCTTCGAATGGGTAACCTCCCCGGCAGTGGTGGCCCATCCATAGGGGGCGCTCGGGCGCCGCCCCCCCCCCCTCCTGTGGTCACCAAAAAAAAAAAAAACGGGCCATTTAAGAGTTTTTTTTTTTTTTTTTTTAATGTCTTTTTTTTACACATGGCGGCGCGACCATAGTGGGCGCAGAAGCGCTGCTACCGCTCGCTTCTGCGCCCGGCCGTCACTCACCGCAACAATACATAGGTTCATGCATTGCATGAACCTATGTATTGCTGCCGCCCACTATTCAGATGGCCGGCCCCTTGAGCGCCGGCCATCTGAATCACAGCGTCTGGTTGGTCTGTAGAAGTGCCTATCAGAGCCAGCAGGCTCTGATAGGCTTCCGACTACAGCCTGAGGGCTGTAATCGGCTTCTAAATACCTAATGAGAGGACGCACGGGGGTGCGTTCCCTGGCCAATCAGGTTCACCGGGTCTGGTTACCGGTAACCTGATTGGCTGAAGCGACACCGAGGGCGGGAGAAGACATGGAGGACGGAAGAAGGACGGCGCTGACTCGAGGAAGGTAAGTGCAGGGCTGGGGGGGATAAACTGGCTGTATATTGGGGACAAACTGGCTGTATTATGAGGACAAACTGGCTGTTTTTGGGGGACAAACTGGCTGTTTTTGGGGGACAAACTGGCTGTATTATGGGGGACACACTGGCTGTATATTCGGGGGAAACTGGCTGTATATTCGGGGGAAACTGGCTGTATATTGGGGACAAACTGGCTGTATTATGGGGACAAACTGGCTGTATTTGGGGGACAAACTGGCTTTATATTGGGGACAAACTGGCTGTATTATGGGGACAAACTGGCTGTATATTGGGGGACAAACTGGCTGTATATTGGGGGACAAACTGGCTGCATTTGGGGGACAAACTGGCTGCATTTGGGGGACAAACTGGCTTTATATTGGGGACAAACTGGCTGTATTATGGGGACAAACTGGCTGTATATTGGGGGACAAACTGGCTGTATATTGGGGGACAAACTGGCTGCATTTGGGGGACAAACTGGCTGCATTTGGGGGACAAACTGGCTGTATATGGGGGACAAACTGGCTGCATTTTGGGGACAAACTGGCTGTATATTGGGGGACAAACTGGCTGCATTTGGGGGACAAACTGGCTGTATTATGGGGACAAACTGGCTGTATTATGGGGACAAACTGGCTGTATATTGGGGACAAACTGGCTGCATTTGGGGGACAAACTGGCTGTATATTGGGGACAAACTGGCTGTATATTGGGGGACAAACTGGCTGTATATTGGGGGACAAACTGGCTGTATATGGGGGACAAACTGGCTGCATTTGGGGGACAAACTGGCTGTATTATGGGGGACAAACTGGCTGTATTATGGGGGACAAACTGGCTGTATTATTGGGGGACAAACTGGCTGTATTATTGGGGGACAAACTGGCTTTATTATTGGGGGACAAACTGGCTGTATATTGGGGACAAACTGGCTGTATATTGGGGACAAACTGGCTGTATTATGGGGAACAAACTGGCTGTATTATGGGGGACAAACTGGCTGCATTTGGGGGACAAACTGGCTGTATATTGGGGACAAACTGGCTGCATTTGGGGGACAAACTGGCTGTATATTGGGGACAAACTGGCTGTATATGGGGACAAACTGGCTGTATATGGAGACAAACTGGCTGTATAATGGGGGACAAACTGGCTGTATAATGGGGGACAAACTGGCTGTAATATGGGGGGAAACTGGCTGTATATGGGGGGAAACTGGCTGCATTTGGGGACAAACTAGTGGCGTTTGGGCACAGTGGCTGCGTTTAATGGGCACAGTGGCGGCAATTGATGTTTTTTTTTTTTCAGTTTGCGCCCCCCAAAAAATTTGAGCACCAGCCGCCACTGCTCCCCGGCCTCCTCACCTCAGACATGGGCCCCATCCACTTCAGGGACCCTCGGACTTCTCCACCCTCGCGGGACCCAGTCGAAGTCACTGGGCCCCAGGCCTCCTGGTTTAGTACCTCACCCCAGGCTGAAGGTGCCTGGGATGGACTCCAACTCCATTCCGGTCAGGCCTAGGGCACCTGAGCCGGAATCCAGAACCGCCCACACCCAGGCCTAAGGTGCCTGAGTGCGTGATGAAAAACCTCCAGAAGAGCAAGACCTCGTGACCAGGGCGTCTCCCCCTTTTATCCCCTCCAATGACGCCACGGCAGGTTCCCCGCCCTCGCCGTACCATCTCCGAGAAGGGACAAAAAGGACAGCTCTGTGGCGGAAAATCTACCTTGAGCCTGCGGGTACCTGCCACCCACAGGCCAAGGAGATTATTACACCGTCCAATCCTCCACGAATACAAATGGTCCAATTACTCCCACACTTTACACACCTGGACTTCCACCCAGGTGTACCCCACCTAAATTTAGAGACCCCGCTACATACTCCCCCCTGTGATTTGACGCTGGTCCCCAGCATCTGGTGCAAACCCACGTCTCCCAAGGAGTGATGACATAAGTCTGACCCCAGAGGCATCCCTAAAAATTTTGAACCCTAACCGTGCCAAGACCTGCTCAAAGGGGAGGGGAACATAAAACAATAAACTTTTTCATAAAACCCTCTAAGCATGTACACATATACAATCCCTCCCTTTACTGTCTAAGAGCCACCCCATACTCAGTTGTCTTGACAGACGAATCTCCTGCAGAGGGAAAAAAAAAAAACAACACACAAGAAAAGCCACATCCTGACATTCTGTGTTGATTTGGAATAAATGGGTCTATCAGCCGAGAAACCCATTCACTCCAATAAGTAAAGTGATGTAAATGTTCAAACAACAGCCGTTGCGCAACACCGCCACCTAGTGACGATGCCACGGTGATGACACTTGGTGAAATCTTCAGTCTTCCTGCGTCCCTACTCTGATTCTACCCCCAAAGTCTCTGTCTTTGAACTGTGAAAGAAGAGAGAACAAACAAACAGCTCTCATTCCTCGGAAAGAGTAGAAAAACAAAAACCCAAATAAAAAACTAGGGTACAGTTCGATGCTCCGGCAAGAACACTTCCAGAAAGTTGCCACGGGAAAAAAAAACAAGTGAGTCTCTTCTCACAAATAAAACTTCGGGTCAGGCAAGAACAAGGGCTTCAGATGTTTATCGAAAACCTCAATCGAATAGTCAGCGTCCTCTCCATCTTTCCTGCAGATGCGCACCTTGTCTGCGTGGATATGACGACCCCACATCCAGTCTGCTCTGCAGTCTCTAAACTTTTTCGACACAGGTGGCGAACAGGACAAGTATTGCCGGGCATGAGGCACTTTAAGTTTCACCCAAACGAACTCATCGTACCACCGCTGCCGCAGAACTTCAACCTCAAACAGCAAGTCCCTGGGCAAGTAAGGATATTCCCATCCGTACTCGTGAGCGACCCTCTGAGAGAAGAGTCATTGAAATCGGGCCAAAGGAGGCATTGTGGCCCGCTCACCTTCTCCGGGTTGAACGATGGCCTCCGGGTGTCGAGGTACTTTAACTACCTCGGATGGCTTTTCTCTCGGTGCCCGTATTGATGTTCGCTGTTTCCCCGCCAACAAAACGGGTGATGCTGTGGATTGTGGAAGAGCAATTGGAGAACTAGGCTTCCTCGTAGACTCTGGAGCCTCTGCCCGGGGCGTGCTATCTCCTATGGACATAGGCGAATCTTGGGGCGCACGTAGCATAGGTAATGGGCGTTTGTCCCAGCCCTTCTGGTGAAACAGTTAATCGATCTCACCGTCATCTCCACAATCCGACAGTGACTCTAGGTTGGAGGTGTCATACATCTCCGTGGGAAGGTAGTCTCTAGTAGACATAAAACTACCCTCCCTAGCGGGCTCCACTGACTGTGGACCCCCGACACCTCCAACCACCACCACAGTCCCAGCCCCTGGCTCACCTTGACCTTTTGCAGAACTGGGATGTCCAGGACTCTTCCAACCGGATCCATCCAGGCCAGGCAAGCGACGGGGTGAAGCTCTTCCACGACCATAGGAGGCCTGCACCAGGCCGACTTTCCTCTTCGGAGGTGGGAGCAGAGAATCTGTGGTGACCGAAGCAGCATCCTCGGATTTTTCTTTCTCAGTCTCTAAATTGGGCAGTCACATCGCCCTGGTCAGTGCGTACGGGAACCTCCGCAAAGGCATGGATCTCCCCTTCCGGAGTAGCGGTACCTGTGAGGCTGTTGAGGCGAAGGGCCCGGGGCCGTACTGTGGATGGCTCCACCTCGAACAAGAACTCTTTGCATGCCTCGCAACGCCCGAATGGCTTCAGGTGGACCACCAGTCCCGAACATCCGGGACAGATCACGCCGAGGGCCTCCGTGTCTCTGCAGGTGTACAGAGCCAACTGTCCTCGGGGCCTGAGTCTTATCCCCGTGTCTGTAAGGGGAGCAGCAAACGTAGTCATCTTCGTGGGGTAGGGAACCGGAATCCACGGGGAGCTTGAGGCCATCCCGACTTTCTGCTGCTCTCTCACGCACTGACCACGCGCCAAAGTCTCCACGTGAGTTCCTCCACATGGCCAGACTCCTCCCACGACTTGCACGTTTTTGCGGGCTTCCATCAAGCTCCGCCCACGAACTGTGTAGTCACGGGGTGCCTCATGGCGCAGTGCAGTAAAAGCCCCCACATGTAGTACGTCACACGGCTGGACTTCTCCCACTTCTCGCTCCTCCGCATGGGCCTTTCCCGTTTTAGGGTCATTTCCACGACTTTGAGCAGGGATGCACTATGGCCGATCACATGGCCGACCTGCTCGGAACTCCTCCGGGCAGCAAAGTCCAGACACAGCCATTCTTACTTCCAAAGTCAAAACACACATCATCCCGGACGAGCCCCCACGTGTAGCGGCCTCACCCCATCTCTTTCTTCTAGGGGTATCACACACGACAGAGTGAGATGCGCTACGGCCCATGTCCTCCCCATAACTGTGGGTGAGGTGAAGGCCAGTACCAGATATTTCCTTGGGCCTGTGTGCTTCTGTCTAGAATCAAGTCCTGCTGTGCCAACACTTCCCTCTGCTCCCATTAACCAGAGTTCCACACACCGATCACAGTCCAACGCTTGTTTTATTGCATATCTCACAATAAACAGTGCTTCAGTAGCCAACTGGTTGCGACTTGATAACAGTTTGATACAAGGGATGAGCAGGTCGAGGCACTGTCCTGATTGTCAGCTAAACCACTGCGATCTCGCCAGCGGTTACTATAGCCTTAGCTAGAAAGGACTTACAACTTGAGAGTCTCTACCAGCGACTCAAGAGAACGTAGATAGGAGTACCTTTGCTGCGTTGTGGCCCCTGTCAGGGGAAGATGTCCCTCCAAGAGAGTTACCAGAGGCCCATCCGTCACTGGGTTGATGCTGCTCCAGACTCTCCGAATGGGTAACCTCCCCGGCCTCCTCATCTCAGACATGGGCCCCATCCACTTCAGGGACCCTCGGACTTCTCCACCCTCCCGGGACCCAGTCGAAGTCACTGGGCCCCAGGCCTCCTGGTTTAGTACCTCACCCCAGGCTGAAGGTGCCTGGGATGGACTCCAACTCCATTCCGGTCAGGCCTAGGGCACCTGAGCCGGAATCCAGAACCGCCCACACCCAGGCCTAAGGTGCCTGAGTGCGTGATGAAAAACCTCCAGAAGAGCAAGACCTCGTGACCAGGGCGTCTCCCCCTTTTATCCCCTCCAATGACGCCACGGCAGGTTCCCCGCCCTCGCCGTACCATCTCCGAGAAGGTACAAAAAGGACAGCTCTGTGGCGACAAATCTACCTTGAGCCTGCGGGTACCTGCCACCCACAGGCCAAGGAGATTATTACACCGTCCAATCCTCCACGAATACAAATGGTCCAATTACTCCCACACTTTACACACCTGGACTTCCACCCAGGTGTACCCCACCTAAATTTAGAGACCCCGCTACACATTGTATTTAATAGGGTTCTAAAGTTTGCGCGAACTTTCGGTCCGTTAGCAAGTTCTGGTGCGAACCGAACCGGGGGGTGTTCGGCTCATCCCTAACAGTGATGAAGATTTCACAGTCTCCAATAGGGATGCGCTGATACCATTTGTTTTAATAAGGAGTACGAATACTGATACTTTTTTTTTTTTTTTTTTTAGTACTTGCCAATACCAACTACCGATACCTATCAATGATGTAGTCAAAATACTGTAGTGACGTAGTGTTACACCATATATATGTGTAGCGGGTATGTCTCTTCCCGGGTGTAAATTTGAACTTGGCAGAGACATTAGTGGTGTGTAATTCCCCGCAGCCCAGTGGGTGGCCCTGTCGCCCTGGGTTGGGGTTGAATCATTGCTGTGTGCCGTACCTCCTTTTTGTCCTCCCTCGGCAGCGGTATGGTGGGGCGGGGAACCCGCCGTGCTTGCCGGGAGAGGGTATAAAGGGTCCGGCCATCTTTGTCACGGGGTTGGAGTCCCAGGCACCTTCAGCTTGTGGACGGTGGTTCGTGCCGGTCCTCTGGGTGGCCTAGGCCTAGAGGACCGCCGGAGATCGTGTTCCATCCCAGGCACCTTTAGCCTGGGGTGAGGTACTCGGATGGAGGTCCGGAGCTCAGTGCCCAACACTGAGTTCCGTGAGGGAAGGAGACCCTAGGGAACCCCGGGAGTGGGTACCCGAATCCGGAAGGCGCAATGGACCGGGGGGAGCTCCTCACTTGAAGACCCGGTGCAGCATATTGCCGGTGACAGGTGAGCCTCTCGTCGGAGACCGCCTGGAAGGAAATTCCCCTTGTGCGGAGACCGTAACCCACTTTCAGGAAGGAAAGTGGAGAACCAAATTGTGTCTGGGCCTATTCGCATCCACACCTCCTTTCCGGTTCTATATCCAAGGGAGTTCAACTGTTTGTGTTCATTCAAGAAGAATAAAGGAGTGTTGAACTTTAATGGTGTGGAGCTCAATTCCTAGCAGACATTGTTCAAGGTGACTCTTGGAGGGAGGACCCAGGTGCACAGCACTGACCCAAAGGTAATACAAGAACGTTGCTTATACCGCACTGACACATGTGGTGAAGGCCAGGCGTGGTGTCCCTGCTCTCTCTCCTCTAAGGTACCCCTAGACAAGAAAAAGACGAGACGAGAGAAAGAGGGGAGTGAGGAGGCCGCTACATATGATACATTGAGTAGGATGCTACAAGCTTGGCACACTTATTTTTGGGCAGTCTCTCCCATTCTTCTTTGCAGGACCACTCAAGCTCCATCAGGTTGGATGAGGAGCGTCGGTGTACAGCCATTTTCAGATCTCTCTAGAGATGTATAATCAGGTTCATGTCTGGGCGCTGGCTGGGCCACTCAAGGGCATTCACAGAGTTGTCCCATGGTCATTCCTTTGTTTTCTTGGCTGTGTGCTTAGGGTCGTTGTCCTGTTGGAAGATGAACCTTCGCCTCAGTCTGAGGTCCAGAGCGCTCTGGAGCAGGTTTTCATCAAGGATATCTCTGTACATTGCTGCATTAATTTACCTCGATCCTGACTAGTCTCCCAGTTCCTGCCGCTGAAAAACATCCCCACAGCATGATGCTGCCACCACCATGCTTCACTGTAGGGATGGTTTCGGCCAGGTGATGAGCAGTGCCTGGTTTCCTCCAGACATGACACTTGCCAATCAGGCCAAAGAGTTCAATCTTTGTTTCATCAAACCAAATACATTTTTTTCTCATGGTCTGAGAGTCCTTCAGGGGCCTTTTGGCAAACTCCAGGCGGGCTGTCATGTGCCTTTTACTGAGGAGTGGCTTCCGTCTGGCCACTCTACCATACAGGCCTGATTGGTGGAGTGCTGCAGAGATGGTTGTTCTTCCGCACTTCACAGAGACACGCTGGAGCTCTGTCAGACCATTGGGTTCTTGGTCACCTCCCTGACTAAGGCCCTCCTCTCCCGATCGCTCAGTTTGGCTGGGCGGCCCGCTCTAGGAAGAATCTTGGTGGTTCCAAACTTCTTCAATTTACAGATGATGGAGGCCACTGTGTTCATTGGGACCTTCAATGCTGCAGAAATGTTTCTGTACCCTTCCCCAGATCTGTGCCTCCATACAATCTGTCTCAGAGGTCTACAGACAATTCCTTGGACTTCATGGCTTGGTTTGTGCTCTGACATGCACTGTTAACTGTGGGACTAGGGATGAGCTCGGTGTTCGAGTCGAACATAAGTTCAACTCGAACATCGGCTGTTCGACCGTTCGGCGAACATCGAACGATTTGGGCCGTTTGCGCCAAATTCGAGTGAAGCGAACGGCCCACAATACACTGCGCCATTGCAGTGCAATCCCGGCGCTGTGATTGGCCAAGCATGCACTGTGATCCCGCATGCTTGGCCAATCACAGCGCCGGCAGCTAGGAGAGCCATAATTGGCCACAGGCAGGTTGCCTGTGGCCAATTATAGCTCAGGGGGTTTAGCACACGCCCCACACTATAAAAGGCCGCCAGCGCGGCGGCCTTGTGTAGTGTGTTCCGGCGCAGGGAAAGAGAAGGATAGGCAGGGACAGTGTGATATTCTTTGTGCTATTCTTGTGTGCAGGGAGAGAGAAGGATAGGCAGGGAGAGTGTCAGTGTCATATTCTTTGCTAAACCTTGTGTGCAGGGAGAGATAAGGATAGGCAGGGGACAGTGTCAGTGTCACATTCTTTGCTAAACCTTGTGTGCAGGGAGAGAGAAGGATAGGCAGGGAGAGTGTCAGTGTCATATTCTTTGATAAACCTTGTGTGCAGGGAGAGAGAAGGATAGGCAGGGAACAGTGTCAGTGTCATATTCTTTGCTAAACCTTGTGTGCAGGGAGAGAGAAGGATAGGCAGGGAGAGTGTCAGTGTCATATTCTTTGATAAACCTTGTGTGTAGGGAGAGAGAAGGATAGGCAGGGGACAGCGTCAGTGTTATTGTTGCTAAGCCTCCTGCACATTATACACCTGAAGTTAGCCCGTATTGCTGTGGTTTCCTGGTGTGTTACACCAACAGGCATTTGCAGCACTTACAGCGGGCGGAGTGTGCCTCCTGCACATTATACACCTGAAGTTAGCCCGTATTGCTGTGTTTTCCTGGTGTGTTACACCAACAGGCATTTGCAGCACTTACAGCGGGCGGAGTGTGCCTCCTGATCATATTACACCTGAAGTTAGCCCGTATTGCTGTGTTTTCCTGGTGTGTTACACCAACAGGCATTTGCAGCACTTACAGCGGGCGGAGTGTGCCTCCTGCACATTATACACCTGAAGTTAGCCCGTATTGCTGTGTTTTCCTGGTGTGTTACACCAACAGGCATTTGCAGCACTTACAGCGGGTGGAGTGTGCCTCCTGCACATTATACACCTGAAGTTAGCCCGTATTGCTGTGTTTTCCTGGTGTGTTACACCAACAGGCATTTGCAGCACTTACAGCGGGCGGAGTGTGCCTCCTGCACATTATACACCTGAAGTTAGCCAGTATTGCTGTGTTTTCCTGGTGTGTTACACCAACAGGCATTTGCAGCACTTACAGCGGGCGGAGTGTGCCTCCTGATCATATTACACCTGAAGTTAGCCCGTATTGCTGTGTTTTCCTGGTGTGTTACACCAACAGGCATTTGCAGCATTTACAGCGGGCGGAGTGTGCCTCCTGCATATTATACACCTGAAGTTAGCCTGTATTGCTGTGTTTTCCTGGTATGTTACACCAACAGGCATTTGCAGCACTTACAGCGGGCGGAGTCTTACAGCGGGCGGAGTGTGCCTCCTGATCATATTACGCCTGAAGTTAGCCCGTATTGCTGTGTTTTCCTGGTGTGTTACACCAACAGGCATTTGCAGCACTTACAGCGGGCGGAGTGTGCCTCCTGCACATTATACACCTGAAGTTAGCCCGTATTGCTGTGTTTTCCTGGTGTGTTACACCAACAGGCACTTGCAGCACTTACAGCGGGCGGAGTGTGCCTCCTGCACATTATACACCTGAAGTTAGCCCGTATTGCTGTGTTTTCCTGGTGTGTTACACCAACAGGCATTTGCAGCACTTACAGCAGGCGTAGTGTGATTCCTGCAAAATATACTCCTGAAGCTAGGCCTTATTGCTGGTTTTCCCCTCTCCCTGCAGGCCATTAGAATGTCTGGAAGGCAAACAAGGAGAGGCAGACAGTCAGGAGCCAATAAAAGAGGGCAAGCAGGCTCTGTGTCTAGAGACAACAGTGCTGGTCGTGGACGCGGTGCATCGCCATCAGCACGTGGCCATGGGACACGCTTGTCCTTCTTTTCGGCAGCTGGACATGTTGAGTAGTGATGAGCCGAACACCCCCGGGTTCGGTTCGCACCAGAACCCGCGAACGGACCGAAAGTTCGAACGAACATTAGAACCCTATTAAATACAATGGATGCGAACGTTCGAATTCTAAAGTGCTAATTATAACAACTATTATGCATGTTATTGTCCTAAAAAGGGTTTGGGAACCCGGGTTCTGCACCAGGGGACATGTATCAATGCAAAAATAAGTTTTAAAAACGGTCGTTTTCCGGGAGCAGTCATTTTAATGATGCATAAAGTGAAAAAAAAAAAGTCAAATATTCCTTTAAATATCGTACCTGGGGGGTGTCTAAAGTATGCCTGTGAAGTGCCACGTGTTTCCCGTGTTTAGAACTGTCCCTGCACAAAATGACACTTCTAAAGGAAAAAAAAGCCATTTAAAACTGCTTGCGGCTTTAATGTAATGTCTGGTCCCGGTAATATGGATGAAAATCTTTAAGAAAAATGGCATAGCTACCCCATGACCCCCCCCCTACCCCAGCCCATTACCAGCCCCTTTGGGTCTTGTATGGATATTAAGGGGAACCCCGCACATAAAATAAAAAAGGCCCTATATACTCTGAACAGCCGTATACAGGCGGTGCATACAAGACAGGGACTGTAGGTTTGTTCTTATGTAGAATCTGTTTGTAATTTTGAACAGGTACATTGTTGAAGTGTAGCTCCAGACCAAAAATCTATTTTTAAACTTTTTGGAAAACATAGGTAAGGGTTATCACCCCTGTAACATTTGTTTTGCTGTCTGTGCCCCTGTTCAGAACATTTCACCTCACTTTCCGTCCTAATGACAACTGTTTTTGAAATGTGGTGTTTTTCTTGAAACAAGGATTGCTGATAAAGCATCAGTACAGAGGAGACACCTTTCTCCCATATTTATTCTTACAGGAGAGAATTTTCCTTCCTAGTGGTAGATTTCCTCTCACTTCCTGTTGTCTTCTTGCGTTTGCAAGTAGGAGTCGTTTGTAAGTTGGATGTTTGAAAGTAGGGACCTGCCGTATATACTCTGCAGAAATAGGCCCCTTAGTTGTTGGTGTTGGCACAACACTGTAAGCACTCACAGTTACTCTTGGTTGGTGCTGGAACGCCCTGCTGTCAACTATTATATCAGGAATTTTAATTACATATAATTGTTGAACAGTGGTAGTAAAAATTGGGCCTTTGATGGTGGTGCTGGTGCCACAACACTGTAAGCCCTGACAGTTACTCTTGGTGGGTGCAGCAATGGGCCCTGCTGTGAATTATTAGATCAAGAATTGTAATTACATGCCCCTGTTGAACAGGGGCTGAAAAATTGGGCCTTAGGCACTGGTGGCACAACACTGCAACCCTTCACAGATACTGTACTTGGAGCACAGCAATGAGCCCTGTTGCAAAGTATTGCTTCAAAAATTGTAATGACACGCCCCTGTTAAACAGGGGCTGAAAAATTGGGCCTTAGGCACTGGTGGCACAACACTGCAACTCCTCACAGATACTGTACTTGGAGCACAGCAATGAGCCCTGTTGCAAAGTATTGCTTCAAAAATTGTAATTACACGCCCCTGTTAAACAGGGGCTGAAAAATTGGGCGTTAGGCACTGGTGGCGGCACCCATAAACAAAAATGATCTTCCAAGCTATCATCATCAATCGTATCATTGAGGACTCGGAGGAGGAGGATAGCCAGTCAACATAACAGCACAGGCACTCAGCATCAGCATCAGTCTTGAAGGGATGTGACATTTTAAAATCAATTAGTCTGTTATATCAGCATCAGGTGTGTGGTAGCTGGTGGTGATCCAAGACTGGTTCATCTTGATGAAAGTCAGTCGATCAACCGAGTCGGTGGACAGGCGCACCCTGTGATCCGTGACAAATCCTCCAGCAGCACTGAATGTGCGTTCCGAAAGAACGCTGGATGCAGGACAGGCCAGTAGCTCAATTGCATACTGTGCAAGCTCTGGCCAGTGATCCATCCTCAAGACCCAGTAAGCCAGAGGATTTTCGGTGGGGAAGGTGTCCAAGTCTGACCTTGCCCCTAGATATTCCTGCACCATGTTTATCAGACGCTGGCGATGGTTGCTGGAACCGATCATACTTTGGGGCTGCGGACTATAGAATTGTCTGAACGCATCGGTCAGACGGCCACCTTCCCCACCGCTCCTTCTTTGACTGGCCGAAGCCTCAGCAACTCGTTGTCCAGGACCAGGAGTTTGCAACCTCCCAGTCTCTGGGAACGCGTTGCACAGACCTTTCTGCAAGGCCTCCCGGAGTTGTCTCATCCTCTGCTCCCTCTGCGACGGTAACATAAGGTCCGCAACCTTACCCTTGTACCGTGGATCAAGGAGAGTGGCCAGCCAGTAATGGTCCCTCTCCTTGATCCGAAGAATACGAGGATCCTTCCGCAGACTTTGCAGGATCAGGGAGGCCATGCAGCGTAGGTTTGCTGAGGCATTCGCTCCGGAGTCCTCTGGGTCACTAAGGACGACATGATCCGCAGCCACCTCCTCCCAGCCACGTACAAGTCCACTGGTTTCTTGGGACTGTAAATCATCCCTAAAAGACTGCTGCTGATGATGCTGAGTGCCAGCCTCCACCTCCATGCTGACACAATCCTCCTCCTCCTCCTCCTCCTCCTCCTCCTCCTCCTCTTCCTGTGCGATGGGTGGGACAGAAGGAACACTGTCTGGGTAAAGGGGGCCTTGAGAGGCAAGGAAGTCCTCCTCTTCCTGCCTCTGTTCTGCCTCAAGTGCCCTGTCCATTATTCCACGCAGCGTGTGCTCCAACAGGTGGACAAGAGGTACAGTGTCACTGATGCATGCACTGTCACTGCTCACCATCCTCGTGGCCTCCTCAAATGGTGCCAGGACAGTGCATGCATCCCTGATCATGCCCCACTGGCGTGGAGAAAAAAAACCAAGCTCCCCTGACCCTGTCCTGGTGCCGTAGTCGCACAGGTACTCATTGATGGCCCTCTGCTGCGTGTGCAGCCGCTGCAGCATGGCCAACGTTGAGTTCCACCTGGTGGGCATGTCACATATAAGGCGGTTCTTGGGCAGGTTCAACTCCTTTTGCAGCTCAGCCAGGCGAGCACTGGCATTATAAGATCTGCGGAAATGCACACAGACTTTCCTGGCCTGCCTCAGGACATCCTGTAAGCCCGGGTACCTGCCCAAGAAGCGCTGCACCACCAGGTTAAGGACGTGAGCCACACAGGGCACATGGGTCAGTTGTCCCTGTCGGAGGGCGGAGAGGAGGTTGGTGCCATTGTCGCAAACCACCATTCCTGGCTTAAGCTGGCGTGGCGTCAACCACCTCTCGGCCTGGCCCTGCAGAGCAGACAGGACCTCTGCCCCAGTGTGGCTTCTGTCCCCCAAACACACCAGCGCAAGCACGGCATGGCATCTTTTTGCCTGCGTACTTGCGTAGCCCCGTGAACGGCTACGGAGCACCGCTGGTTCATAGGACAAACCACAGGAAGAGGCCATGGAGGAAGAAGAAGAGGAGGGGGTGGAGGAGAGAGGTGTGTCACAACCAGTAGTAGCATTTTGGAGGCGTGGCGGTGGGACAACCTCCAACACTACTGCACCTTGTCCTGAATCCTTCCCAGCTGCCAAAAGAGTGACCCAATGGGCCGTGAAAGAAAGGTAACGTCCCTGTCCATGCCTGCTGGACCATGAGTCAGCGGTAATATGCACCTTACCGCTGACCGCCCTGTCCAGCGAGGCCAAGACATTGCCTTCCACATGCCGGTAGAGAGCCGGAATAGCCTTCCGTGAGAAAAAGTGGCGTTTGGGAACCTGCCACTGAGGAACCGCACATTGCACAAACTCACGGAAGGGGGCCGAGTCTACCAACTGAAAAGGCAGCAGTTGAAGCGCTAGCAATTTAGCCAAGCTAGCATTCAACCGCTGGGCATGTGGATGGCTGGGAGTGAACTTCTTTCGACGGTCCAGCAGCTGGGGCAGGGAAATTTGCCTGCTAGAATCGGACGTCGGTGTACTGCTAGCAGAGTGGGCGCAAGTACTTGGCTGTGACACACCTAATTCTACACCTTCATTCCTCTCAGTGCATGTTTCAGAGAGGACTGAAGTTATAGTGGGGTTGGAGATCCCAGCTGATGCGGTGCAAGGAGAGGTCCGCTTTGTTCTTTGGTGTGGGTCTTTGAGGTAGGCTTGCCAACGAGCTGCATGGCAGGTCAACATATGTCTGGTCAGGCATGTGGTACCCAAGCGGCTGATGTTTTGGCCACGCGATATACGCTTGAGACATATGTTGCAAACAGCAGCTGTGCGATCTGATGCACTAGCCTCAAAAAAGGCCCACACCAAAGAACTTTTTGAATGACGGGCAGAGGCAGCGCCCTGCACAGGCGGAGCTCTGCGGTGTGATTCCGTCGGTGTACTGCCCTTACGCTGGCCACCAAAGGGCATCCTGCCTCGTTGGAGATGTGCCTCCTCCTCATCCTCCTCCTCCTCCTCTCTCCTATTAGGCACCCACGTGGAGTCATTGACCTCATCATCCCCTCCCTCCTCATCACTGGAGCCAATCTGGCAGTATGCTGCAGCTGCTGGAACATGACTGCCAGATTGGTGTCCTTCTTGAGCATCCCCTCTGTCTGCTCTCACGCTACTGCCTTCCTCTAGCTGGGTTTCATCATCAGACCCTTCAAAACGCTGGGCATCCTCCTGGAGCATGTACCCAACACTGTGCTGAAACAGTTCGGGGGACTCCTCAGGAGGAGGACATGGTGGGTCTAGGGAAGGAGTGACTGATGATTTGTCTGACATTGATACCAGGGAAGACGACGCTTTGGCAGCTGCTTTTCCAGTACCCTGAGCCTGGGTGAGAGAGGATGAGGAGGAGGAGGAGGGCTTGGTCATCCACTCTACCAAGTCTTCGGCATGATGTGGCTCAACATGTCCAGCTGCCGAAAAGAAGGACAAGCGTGTCCCATGGCCATGTGCTGATGACAATGCACCGCGTCCACGACCAGCACTGTTGCCCCCAGACACAGAGCCTGCTTGCCCTCTTTTATTGCCTCCTGACTGTCTGCCTCTCCTTGTTTGCCTTCCAGACATTCTAATAGATGGCCTGCAGGGAGATGGGAAAAAAGCAATAAGGGCTACCTTCAGGTGTCCTTCTCTGTCCCTTGAAACAAGGACTTTCACAGTGAAAGAAACTGACACTGTCCCTACCTAGAGTTTTCTGTCCCTAGAATAAATGTTTTTTTTAATCACAATATAGCACAAGGACAATTCACTCAATGTCTCTCCAGGTCCCTGGAAACAAGGACTTGCAGAGTGAAAGAAACTGACACTGTCCCTACCTAGAGTTTTCTGTCCCTAGAATAAATGTTTTTTTTAAGCACAATATAGCACAAGGAAAATTAACTCACTGTCCTTACAGGTCCCTGGAAACAAGGACTTGCAGAGTGAAAAAAAAAAAACACTCTCCCTACCTACAGTTTTCTGTCCCTAGAAAAAATGTTTTTTTTAAGCACAATATAGCACAAGGACAATTAACTCACTGTCCTTACAGGTCCCTGGAAACAAGGACTTGCAGAGTGAAAGAAAAAAAACACTCTCCCTACCTACAGTTTTCTGTCCCTAGAAAAAATGTTTTTTTTAATCACAATATAGCACAAGGAAAATTAACTCACTGTCCTTACAGGTCCCTGGAAACAAGGACTTGCAGAGTGAAAGAAAAAAAACACTCTCCCTACCTACAGTTTTCTGTCCCTAGAAAAAATGTTTTTTTTAATCACAATATAGCACAAGGAAAATTAACTCACTGTCCTTACAGGTCCCTGGAAACAAGGACTTGCAGAGTGAAAGAAACTGACACTGTCCCTACCTAGAGTTTTCTGTCCCTAGAATAAATGTTTTTTTTAAGCACAATATAGCACAAGGACAATTAACTCACTGTCCTTACAGGTCCCTGGAAACAAGGACTTGCAGAGTGAAAGAAACTGACACTGTCCCTACCTAGAGTTTTCTGTCCCTAGAATAAATGTTTTTTTTAAGCACAATATAGCACAAGGAAAATTAACTCACTGTCCTTACAGGTCCCTGGAAACAAGGACTTGCAGAGTGAAAGAAACTGACACTGTCCCTACCTAGAGTTTTCTGTCCCTAGAATAAATGTTTTTTTTAAGCACAATATAGCACAAGGACAATTAACTCACTGTCCTTACAGGTCCCTGGAAACAAGGACTTGCAGAGTGAAAAAAAAAAAACACTCTCCCTACCTAGAGTTTTCTGTCCCTAGAAAAAATGTTTTTTTTAAGCACAATATAGCACAAGGACAATTAACTCACTGTCCTTACAGGTCCCTGGAAACAAGGACTTGCAGAGTGAAAGAAAAAAAACACTCTCCCTACCTACAGTTTTCTGTCCCTAGAAAAAATGTTTTTTTTAATCACAATATAGCACAAGGAAAATTAACTCACTGTCCTTACAGGTCCCTGGAAACAAGGACTTGCAGAGTGAAAGAAAAAAAACACTCTCCCTACCTACAGTTTTCTGTCCCTAGAAAAAATGTTTTTTTTAATCACAATATAGCACAAGGAAAATTAACTCACTGTCCTTACAGGTCCCTGGAAACAAGGACTTGCAGAGTGAAAGAAACTGACACTGTCCCTACCTAGAGTTTTCTGTCCCTAGAATAAATGTTTTTTTTAAGCACAATATAGCACAAGGACAATTAACTCACTGTCCTTACAGGTCCCTGGAAACAAGGACTTGCAGAGTGAAAGAAAAAAAACACTCTCCCTACCTACAGTTTTCTGTCCCTAGAAAAAATGTTTTTTTTAATCACAATATAGCACAAGGAAAATTAACTCACTGTCCTTACAGGTCCCTGGAAACAAGGACTTGCAGAGTGAAAGAAAAAAAACACTCTCCCTACCTACAGTTTTCTGTCCCTAGAAAAAATGTTTTTTTTAATCACAATATAGCACAAGGAAAATTAACTCACTGTCCTTACAGGTCCCTGGAAACAAGGACTTGCAGAGTGAAAGAAACTGACACTGTCCCTACCTAGAGTTTTCTGTCCCTAGAATAAATGTTTTTTTTTAAGCACAATATAGCACAAGGACAATTAACTCACTGTCCTTACAGGTCCCTGGAAACAAGGACTTGCAGAGTGAAAGAAAAAAAACACTCTCCCTACCTACAGTTTTCTGTCCCTAGAAAAAATGTTTTTTTTAAGCACAATATAGCACAAGGAAAATTAACTCACTGTCCTTACAGGTCCCTGGAAACAAGGACTTGCAGAGTGAAAGAAACTGACACTGTCCCTACCTAGAGTTTTCTGTCCCTAGAATAAATGTTTTTTTTAAGCACAATATAGCACAAGGACAATTAACTCACTGTCCTTACAGGTCCCTGGAAACAAGGACTTGCAGAGTGAAAAAAAAAAAACACTCTCCCTACCTAGAGTTTTCTGTCCCTAGAAAAAATGTTTTTTTTAAGCACAATATAGCACAAGGACAATTAACTCACTGTCCTTACAGGTCCCTGGAAACAAGGACTTGCAGAGTGAAAGAAAAAAAACACTCTCCCTACCTACAGTTTTCTGTCCCTAGAAAAAATGTTTTTTTTAATCACAATATAGCACAAGGAAAATTAACTCACTGTCCTTACAGGTCCCTGGAAACAAGGACTTGCAGAGTGAAAGAAAAAAAACACTCTCCCTACCTACAGTTTTCTGTCCCTAGAAAAAATGTTTTTTTTAATCACAATATAGCACAAGGAAAATTAACTCACTGTCCTTACAGGTCCCTGGAAACAAGGACTTGCAGAGTGAAAGAAACTGACACTGTCCCTACCTAGAGTTTTCTGTCCCTAGAATAAATGTTTTTTTTAAGCACAATATAGCACAAGGACAATTAACTCACTGTCCTTACAGGTCCCTGGAAACAAGGACTTGCAGAGTGAAAGAAAAAAAACACTCTCCCTACCTACAGTTTTCTGTCCCTAGAAAAAATGTTTTTTTTAAGCACAATATAGCACAAGGAAAATTAACTCACTGTCCTTACAGGTCCCTGGAAACAAGGACTTGCAGAGTGAAAGAAACTGACACTGTCCCTACCTAGAGTTTTCTGTCCCTAGAATAAATGTTTTTTTTAAGCACAATATAGCACAAGGACAATTAACTCACTGTCCTTACAGGTCCCTGGAAACAAGGACTTGCAGAGTGAAAAAAAAAAACCACTCTCCCTACCTAGAGTTTTCTGTCCCTAGAAAAAATGTTTTTTTTAAGCACAATATAGCACAAGGACAATTAACTCACTGTCCTTACAGGTCCCTGGAAACAAGGACTTGCAGAGTGAAAGAAAAAAAACACTCTCCCTACCTACAGTTTTCTGTCCCTAGAAAAAATGTTTTTTTTAATCACAATATAGCACAAGGAAAATTAACTCACTGTCCTTACAGGTCCCTGGAAACAAGGACTTGCAGAGTGAAAGAAACTGACACTGTCCCTACCTAGAGTTTTCTGTCCCTAGAATAAATGTTTTTTTTAAGCACAATATAGCACAAGGACAATTAACTCACTGTCCTTACAGGTCCCTGGAAACAAGGACTTGCAGAGTGAAAGAAAAAAAACACTCTCCCTACCTACAGTTTTCTGTCCCTAGAAAAAATGTTTTTTTTAAGCACAATATAGCACAAGGAAAATTAACTCACTGTCCTTACAGGTCCCTGGAAACAAGGACTTGCAGAGTGAAAGAAAAAAAACACTCTCCCTACCTACAGTTTTCTGTCCCTAGAAAAAATGTTTTTTTTAATCACAATATAGCACAAGGAAAATTAACTCACTGTCCTTACAGGTCCCTGGAAACAAGGACTTGCAGAGTGAAAGAAACTGACACTGTCCCTACCTAGAGTTTTCTGTCCCTAGAATAAATGTTTTTTTTAATCACAATATAGCACAAGGAAAATTAACTCACTGTCCTTACAGGTCCCTGGAAACAAGGACTTGCAGAGTGAAAGAAACTGACACTGTCCCTACCTAGAGTTTTCTGTCCCTAGAATAAATGTTTTTTTTAAGCACAATATAGCACAAGGACAATTAACTCACTGTCCTTACAGGTCCCTGGAAACAAGGACTTGCAGAGTGAAAGAAACTGACACTGTCCCTACCTAGAGTTTTCTGTCCCTAGAATAAATGTTTTTTTTAAGCACAATATAGCACAAGGAAAATTAACTCACTGTCCTTACAGGTCCCTGGAAACAAGGACTTGCAGAGTGAAAGAAACTGACACTGTCCCTACCTAGAGTTTTCTGTCCCTAGAATAAATGTTTTTTTTAAGCACAATATAGCACAAGGACAATTAACTCACTGTCCTTACAGGTCCCTGGAAACAAGGACTTGCAGAGTGAAAAAAAAAAAAACACTCTCCCTACCTAGAGTTTTCTGTCCCTAGAAAAAATGTTTTTTTTAAGCACAATATAGCACAAGGACAATTAACTCACTGTCCTTACAGGTCCCTGGAAACAAGGACTTGCAGAGTGAAAGAAAAAAAACACTCTCCCTACCTACAGTTTTCTGTCCCTAGAAAAAATGTTTTTTTTAATCACAATATAGCACAAGGAAAATTAACTCACTGTCCTTACAGGTCCCTGGAAACAAGGACTTGCAGAGTGAAAGAAAAAAAACACTCTCCCTACCTACAGTTTTCTGTCCCTAGAAAAAATGTTTTTTTTAATCACAATATAGCACAAGGAAAATTAACTCACTGTCCTTACAGGTCCCTGGAAACAAGGACTTGCAGAGTGAAAGAAACTGACACTGTCCCTACCTAGAGTTTTCTGTCCCTAGAATAAATGTTTTTTTTAAGCACAATATAGCACAAGGACAATTAACTCACTGTCCTTACAGGTCCCTGGAAACAAGGACTTGCAGAGTGAAAGAAAAAAAACACTCTCCCTACCTACAGTTTTCTGTCCCTAGAAAAAATGTTTTTTTTAAGCACAATATAGCACAAGGAAAATTAACTCACTGTCCTTACAGGTCCCTGGAAACAAGGACTTGCAGAGTGAAAGAAAAAAAACACTCTCCCTACCTACAGTTTTCTGTCCCTAGAAAAAATGTTTTTTTTAATCACAATATAGCACAAGGAAAATTAACTCACTGTCCTTACAGGTCCCTGGAAACAAGGACTTGCAGAGTGAAAGAAACTGACACTGTCCCTACCTAGAGTTTTCTGTCCCTAGAATAAATGTTTTTTTTAATCACAATATAGCACAAGGAAAATTAACTCACTGTCCTTACAGGTCCCTGGAAACAAGGACTTGCAGAGTGAAAGAAACTGACACTGTCCCTACCTAGAGTTTTCTGTCCCTAGAATAAATGTTTTTTTTAAGCACAATATAGCACAAGGACAATTAACTCACTGTCCTTACAGGTCCCTGGAAACAAGGACTTGCAGAGTGAAAGAAAAAAAACACTCTCCCTACCTACAGTTTTCTGTCCCTAGAAAAAATGTTTTTTTTAAGCACAATATAGCACAAGGAAAATTAACTCACTGTCCTTACAGGTCCCTGGAAACAAGGACTTGCAGAGTGAAAGAAAAAAAACACTCTCCCTACCTACAGTTTTCTGTCCCTAGAAAAAATGTTTTTTTTAATCACAATATAGCACAAGGAAAATTAACTCACTGTCCTTACAGGTCCCTGGAAACAAGGACTTGCAGAGTGAAAGAAACTGACACTGTCCCTACCTAGAGTTTTCTGTCCCTAGAATAAATGTTTTTTTTAATCACAATATAGCACAAGGAAAATTAACTCACTGTCCTTACAGGTCCCTGGAAACAAGGACTTGCAGAGTGAAAGAAACTGACACTGTCCCTACCTAGAGTTTTCTGTCCCTAGAATAAATGTTTTTTTTAAGCACAATATAGCACAAGGACAATTAACTCACTGTCCTTACAGGTCCCTGGAAACAAGGACTTGCAGAGTGAAAGAAAAAAAACACTCTCCCTACCTACAGTTTTCTGTCCCTAGAAAAAATGTTTTTTTTAATCACAATATAGCACAAGGAAAATTAACTCACTGTCCTTACAGGTCCCTGGAAACAAGGACTTGCAGAGTGAAAGAAACTGACACTGTCCCTACCTAGAGTTTTCTGTCCCTAGAAAAAATGTTTTTTTTAATCACAATATAGCACAAGGACAATTAACTCACTGTCCTTACAGGTCCCTGGAAACAAGGACTTGCAGAGTGAAAGAAACTGACACTGTCCCTACCTAGAGTTTTCTGTCCCTAGAATAAATGTTTTTTTTAAGCACAATATAGCACAAGGACAATTAACTCACTGTCCTTACAGGTCCCTGGAAACAAGGACTTGCAGAGTGAAAGAAACTGACACTGTCCCTACCTAGAGTTTTCTGTCCCTAGAATAAATGTTTTTTTTAAGCACACTATAGCAGAAGCACAAAACACACTGACACTCTCCCTACCTATCCTTCTCTTTCCCTAAACTAAAGGAATCCAGGTTAAGCAAGAAAGAAATAACAGTCACTGTCCCTGCCTATGCTACTCTATCCCTGCTCCGGAACACACTACACTAGGCCGCCGTGCTGGCGGCCTTTTATAGTGTGGGGCGTGTACTAAACACCCTCAGCAATAATTGGCCACAGGCATCCTGCCTGTGGCCAATCATTGCTCTCCTCGCTGCCGGCGCTGTGATTGGCCAAGCATGCGGGGTCACAGTGCATGCTTGGCCAATCACAGCGCCTGGATGACACTGCGATGGCGTAGTGCATTGTGGGTCGTTCGCGTGACTCGAATTTGGCGCGAACGGCCCAAATCGTTCGATCTTCGTCGAACGATCGAACAGCCAATGTTCGAGTCGAACGTATGTTCGACTCGAACACGAAGCTCATCCCTAATGTTGAGCCGCATCATGCTGAAGACTTGGTAGAGTGGATGACCAAGCCCTCCTCATCCTCCTCATCCTCTCTCACCCAGGCTCAAGGTACTGGCAAAGCAGCTGCCAAAGCGTCCTCTTCCCTGGTATCAATGTTATCATCAGTCACTCCTTCCCTAGACCAACCATGTCCTCCTGAGGAGTCCCCCGAACTGTTTGAGCGCAGTGTTGGGTACATGCTCCAGGAGGATGCCCAGCGTTTCGAAGGGTCTGATGATGATACCCAGCTAGAGGAAGGCAGTAGCGTGAGAGCAGAGAGAGGGGATGCTCAAGAAGGACACCAATCTGGCAGTCATGTTCCAGCAGCTGCAGCATACTGCCAGATTGGCTCCAGTGATGAGGAGGGAGGGAATGATGAGGTCACTGACTCCACGTGGGTGCCTAATAGGAGAGAGGAGGAGGATGAGGAGGAGGCACATCTCCAACGAGGCAGGATGCCCTCGGGGGGTCAGCGTAAGGGCAGCACACCAACGGAATCACACCGCAGAGCTCCGCCTGTGCAGGGCGCTGCCTCTGCCCGTTATTCAAAAAGTTCTTTGGTGTGGGCCTTTTTTGAGTCGAGTGCATCAGATCGCACAGCTGCTGTTTGCAACATATGTCTCAAGCGTATATCGCGTGGCCAAAACATCACCCGCTTGGGCACCACATGCTTGACTAGACATATGTTGACCTGCCATGCAGCTCGTTGGCAAGCCTACCTCAAAGACCCACACCAAAGAACAAAGCTGACCTCTTCTTGCACCGCATCAGCTGGGATCTCCAACCCCACTATACCTTCAGTCCTCTCTGAAATCTGCACTGAGAGGAATGAAGGTGTAGAATTAGGTGTGTCACAGCCAAGTACTTGCGGGCACTCTGCTAGCAGTACACCGACGTCCGATTCTAGCAGGCAAATTTCCCTGCCCCAGCTGCTGGACCGTCGAAAGAAGTTCACTCCCAGCCATCCACATGCCCAGCAGTTGACTGCTAGCTTGGCTAAATTGCTAGCGCTTCAACTGCTGCCTTTTCAGTTGGTAGACTCGGCCCCCTTCAGTGAGTTTGTGCAATGTGCGGTTCCTCAGTGGCAGGTTCCCAAACGCTACTTTTTCTCACAGAAGGCGATTCCGGCTCTCTACCGGCATGTGAAAGGCAATGTCCATGCCTCGCTGGACAGGGCGGTCAGCGGTAAGGTGCATATTACCACTGACTCATGGTCCAGCAGGCATGGACAGGGACGTTACCTTTCTTTCACGGCCCATTGGGTCACTCTTTTGGCAGCTGGGAAGGATGCAGGACAAGGTGCAGTAGTGTTGGAGGTTGTTCCGCCGCCACGCCTCCAAAATGCTACTACTGGTTGTGACACAACTCTCTCCTCCACCCCCTCCTCTTCTTCTTCCTCCATGGCCTCTTCCTGTGCTTTGTCCTCGGAACCAGCGGTGCTCCGTAGGCGTTCAAGGGGCTACGCAAGTACGTAGGCAAAAAGATGCCATGCCGTGCTTGCGCTGGTGTGTTTGGGGGACAGGAGCCACACTGGGGCAGAGGTTCTGTCTGCTCTGCAGGGGCAGGCCGAGAGGTGGTTGATGCCACGCCAGCTTAAGCCAGGAATGGTGGTTTGCGACAATGGCACCAACCTCCTCTCCGCCCTCTGACAGGGGCAACTGACCCATGTGCCCTATGTGGCTCACGTCCTTAACCTGGTGGTGCAGCGGTTCTTGGGCAGGTACCCGGGCTTACAGGATGTCCTGAGGCAGGCCAGAAAAGTCTGTGTGCATTTCCGCAGATCTTATAATGCCAGTGCTCGCCTGGCTGAGCTGCAAAAGGAGTTGAACCTGCCCAAGAACCTCCTTATATGTGACATGCCCACCAGGTGGAACTCAACGTTGGCCATGCTGCATAGTTACATAGTTACATAGTTAGTCAGGTTGAAAAAAGACAAAGTCCATCCAGTTCAACCATAAAAAAATAACTAAAATAAAATAAAAAAATATCGTGCAATCCCATATACCCAATTGGTCCCACAGTTGATCCAGAGGAAGGCAAAAAACCCCAGCAGAGCATGATCCAATTTGCTACAACAGGGGAAAAAATTCCTTCCTGATCCCCCGAGAGGCAATCGGATTTACCCTGGATCAACTTTACCTATAAATGTTAGTACTCAGTTATATTATGTACATTTAGGAAAGTATCCAGGCCTTTCTTAAAGCAATCTACTGAGCTGGCCAGAACCACCTCTGCAGGGAGTCTGTTCCACATTTTCACAGCTCTTACTGTGAAGAAACCTTTCCGCATTTGGAGATGAAATCTTTTTTCTTCTAGACGTAAAGAGTGCCCCCTTGTTCTCTGTGTTGACCGTAAAGTGAATAACTCATCACCAAGTTCACTATATGGACCCCTTATATATTTGTACATGTTAATCATATCCCCCCTTATTCTCCTCTTCTCAAGAGTGAATAAATTCAGTTCCTCTAATCTTTCTTCATAGCTGAGCTCCTCCATGCCTCTTATCAGTTTGGTTGCCCTTCTCTGCACTTTCTCCAGTTCCCCGATATGCTTTTTGAGAACTGGTGCTCAAAATTGAACTGCGTATTCCAGATGAGGCCTTACTAATGGCCATGCTGCAGCGGCTGCACACGCAACAGAGGGCCATCAATGAGTACCTGTGCGACTACGGCACAAGGACATGGTCAGGGGAGCTCGGGTTTTTTTCACCACGCCAGTGGGGCATGATCAGGGATGCATGCACTGTCCTGGCACCATTTGAGGAGGCCACAAGGATGGTGAGCCGTGACAGTGCATGCATCAGTGACACTGTACCTCTTGTCCACCTGTTGGAACATACGCTGCGTGGAATAATGGACAGGGCACTTGAGGCAGAACAGAGGCAGGAAGAGGAGGACTTCCTTGCCTCTCAAGGCCCCCTTTACCCAGACAGTGTTCTTTCTGTCCCACCCATCGCACAGGAAGAGGAGGAGGAGGAGGATTGTGTCAGCATGGAGGTGGAGCCTGGCACTCAGCATCATCAGCAGCAGTCTTTTAGGGATGATTTACAGTCCCAAGAAACCAGTGGACTTGTACGTGGCTGGGAGGAGGTGGCTGCGGATCATGTCGTCCTTAGTGACCCAGAGGACTCCGGACCGAATGCCTCAGCTAACCTACGCTGCATGGCCTCCCTGATCCTGCAAAGTCTTCGGAAGGATCCTCGTATTCTTCGGATCAAGGAGAGGGACCATTACTGGCTGGCCACTCTCCTTGATCCACGGTACAAGGGTAAGGTTGCGGACCTTATCTTACCGTCGCAGAGGGAGCAGAGGATGAGACAACTCCGGGAGGCCTTGCAGAAAGGTCTGTGCAACGCGTTCCCAGAGACTGGGAGGTTACAAACTCCTGGTCCTGGACAACGAGTTGCTGAGGCTTCGGTCAGTCAAAGAAGGAGCGGTGGGGAAGGTGGCAGTCTGACCGATGCGTTCAGACAATTCTTTAGTCCGCAGCCCCAAGGTATGATCGGTTCCAGCAACCATCGCCAGCGTCTGATATACATGGTGCAGGAATACCTAGGGGCAAGGTCAGACTTGGACACCTTCCCCACCGAAAATCCTCTGGCTTACTGGGTCTTGAGGATGGATCACTGGCCAGAGCTTGCACAGTATGCAATTGAGCTACTGGCCTGTCCTACATCCAGCGTTCTTTCAGAACGCACATTCAGTGCTGCTGGAGGATTTGACACGGATCACAGGGTGCGCCTGTCCACCGACTCGGTTGATCGACTGACCTTCATAAAGATGAACCAGTCTTGGATCACCACCAGCTACCAAACACCTGAAGCTGATATAACAGACTAATTTATTTTCAAATGTCACAACCCTTCAAGACTGATGCTGATGCTGAGAGACTGTCCTGTTATGTTGACTGACTATCCTCCTCCTCCTCAATGATCCGATTGATGATGATAGCTTGGAAGAACATTTTTGTTTCTGGGTGCCGCCACCAGTGGCTAAGGCCCAATTTTTCAGCCCCTGTTTAACAGGGGCATGTAATTACAATTTTTTATGCAATGCTTTGCAGCAGGGCTCATTCCTGCACTCCAACTAGAGTATCTGGGAGAGGTTGCAGTGTCGTGGCACCAGCACCAGTGGCTAAGGCCCAATTTTTCAGCCCCTGTTTAACAGGGGCGTGTAATTACAATTTTTGATGCAATACTTTGCAACAGGGCTCATTGCTGTGCTCCAAGTACAGTAATTGTGAGGGGTTGCAGTGTTGTGGCACCAGTGCCTAAGGCCCAATTTTTCTGCCCCTGTTTAACAGGGGCATGTAATTACAATTCTTGATCTAATAATTCACAGCAGGGCCCATTCCTGCGCCCACCAAGAGTAACTGTGAGGCCTTACAGTGTTGTGTCAACACCACCACCACCACCACCACCAAAGGCCCAATTTTTCAGCCCATGTTCAACAGGGGCATGCAATTACAATTCTTGATCTAATAATTCACAGCAGGGCCCATTCATGCGCCCACCAAGAGTAACTGTGAGGGCTCACAGTGTTGTGGCAACACCAACATGTAAGGGGCAAATTTCAGCTGAGTATATACGGCAGGCCCCTACTTTCAAACATCCAACTTACAAACGACTCCTCCTTGCAAACGGAAGGATACAACAGGAAGTGAGAGGAAATCTACCCCTAGGAAGGCAAATTCTCTCCTGTAAGAGTTAATATGGGAAAAAAAGTGTCTCCTCTCCACTGATGCTTTATCACCAATTCTTGTTTCAATAAAAACCCCAAATTTTCAAAAAACATTTGTCATTAGGATGGAAAGTGAGGTGAACTGTTCTGAACAGGTGCACACTGCACAGACAGCAAAACAAATGTTACAGGGGTGATAACCCTTCCCTATGTTTTCCAAAAAGCTTAAAAATATATTTTTTGGCTGGAGCTACACTTAAACAATGTACCTGTTCAAAATTACAAACAGATTCTACATAAGAACAAACCTACAGTCCCTGTCTTGTATGCACCGCCTGTATACGGCTGTTCAGAGTATATAGGGCCTTTTTTCTTTTGTGTGCGGGGTTCCCCTTAATATCCATACAAGACCCAAAGGGGCTGGTAATGGGCTGGGGTAGGGGGTGTGATGGGGTAGCTATGCCATTTTTCTTAAAGATTTTCATCCATATTACCGGGACCAAACATTACATTAAAGCCGCAAGCAGTTTTAAATGGCTTTTTTTTCCTTTAGAAATGTCATTTTGTGCAGGGACAGTTCTAAACACGGGAAACACTTGGCACTTCACAGGCATACTTTAGACACCCCCCAGGTACGATATTTAAAGGAATATTTGACTTTTTTTTTTTTTCACTTTATGCATCATTAAAATGACTGCTCCCGAAAAACGGCCGTTTTTAAAACTTATTTTTGCATTGATACATGTCCCCTGGTGCAAACCCTTTTTAGGACAATAACATGCATAATAGTCGTTATAATTAGCACTTTAGATTTCGAACGTTTGCATCCATTGTATTTAATAGGGTTCTAAAGTTCGTGCGAACCGAACCCGGGGGTGTTCGGCTCATCACTATGTGGGACCTTATATAGACAGGTGTGTGCCTTTCCAAATTGTGTCCAATCAACTGAATTTACCACAGGTGGACTCCAATCAAGTTGTAGAAACATCTCGAGGATGATCAGTGGAAACAGGATGCACCTGAGCTCAATTTTAAGTGTCATGGCAAAGGCTGTGAATACTTATGTACAGGGGATTTTTCGTTTTTTATTTTGAATAAATTTGCAAAGATTTCAAACAAACTACTTTCACATTGTCATTATGGGGTATTGTCTTTCACGTTGTCATTATGGGGTAATGTTTGTAGAATTTTGAGGAAAGTAATGAATTTATAAATATTCTTCTGACTTTAGACATGGACATCAGAGGGAAAACGTATTTGCATCCATCCGGACAGTGAATCACCAATACTAGAGAGAAAAGGCTTAGGCCCCTTTCACACGTACGGACCGTATGTCCGCTTTTTCATCCATCCGTTTATGCTAACACCCGATCTCATCCGGGTCCGCAATCCTCCGTTTCTGCAGACGGAGGAAAATCCTATTTTTCTATCCGTCTGCAGAGCGGATCGGATAAACACGGACAGATGGTCCGTGTTCATCCGATCCCCCCATAGGGGAGAGCGAAGATCTGACAGGGCGGTCCCTGCACAGTGTGCGGGGACCGCCCTGTCATCTGCCGGCTCAGCGGGGATCAGCAGAGCGATCCCCGCTGAGCAAGCGGAGGTTCACAGGGCGGATCATCACGGATCCGTCCCGTGTGAAATGGGCCTTATAGTGTAGTATTTATTTTCAACAAGAGCTATGTAGATGCTATTGAGAGCTATAGAGTAGATGCTGGTTGGAGGTGTGGAGCTGCCACATGTAGTCCTGTTCTGGTCCTTTATGCTATACAGTGGAACCTCGGTTTACGAGTAACGCAGTTAACAAGCGATTTGAATAACAAGCAATTTTTTTTTTTTATTCTGACTCGCAAAACCAGCAGAATTCAAGCTAATGGGGTGTGCAGTACTGCATTTGGCCAGAGGTGCGGGGGCGCCGGTGACATTCGTAACGGTTTGGAGCCATTCGGATATACTCGGAATCACTCGGAAATACTCCGTTCCCGAGTGTTTCCGAACCTTTCCGAGGGCTTCCGAGATCAGCCGAGCTGTCCCTGAGTATTTCCGAGGCTCTCCGGCGCCCCCCCACATCTGGCCACATGCGATATTGCATGCCATAGAAGTCAATGCGGAACAAATTATCTTTGTTTCCATTGACTTCTATGGGGAAACTCGCTTTGATATGCGAGTGCTTTACATTACAAGCATTCTCCTGGAACGGATTATGCTCGTAATCCAAGGTTCCACTGTATACCGATTCCTTTGACTTTATAATGGATCCTTACGCATAAATCTCCATTGCACTCCCTTGGGAATTTCAACGTGTGCTACAACCATCTCAATTTGTGGCTACATCAGTGGTGATTAAATACCATCAAAAGAAAGCTCTATTTGTGTAAAGAAAAAAAAAATTGATAGGTACAGTGTTGCATGACCGCACAATTGTCATTCAAAGTGTGACAGCGCTGAAAGCTGAAAATTGGCCTGGGCAGGAAGGGTGTGAAAGTGCCCAAGTAGGCGAGTGGTTAAATAGTCTGAGGCCTGAGGCAGCAGGGGCAGAGTTTCAGGGTCCAGTCCTGCTGGAGGATTCCCATGTGCAGGATGTTCTGGGGCAGAATACTAGAAGGAGTCATCAAGAAGACATTGAGGTCTCAGCTAGACTTCGCTGGTTGGCCTGTTTGTAAGCTGTTTGTAAGCTTGAAGTCCTAGAATCAAGTTGGATCTGGAGGAGCTCCCTGGAGGAAGTTGGTGGGAGAGAGTCCAGCTGTCCTATGGTGGTGTGAGCCTATGTCTTCCTCATGGAGAAGAACCTGGTGGATATTGAAAGGAGGCAACCAATGATCCTATGGCTGTGTGAGTAAATGACCCCAGTGCTGGAAGGCCAGGGACCTTCCAGATTTTGTGGGACATTCCCTTTTTATAGTTCAGGAAGATAGTTAAAGAGTCCTCAAGTTGTTCAGTTCTTCAATTTTGGGGTAGCCCATGCTTCCCTCATCCCCTATCCAAGTTAATCGTTCCAATAATACCTAAAGAAAAGTCACCCCCTAGACTGTTCCTTTGAGCCAGTGGAAACGAAAAGAAAATGCTGTGTGCCTGGCTGTGGGTGCTCTAGCTGGGGGGAATAGTACTAAGTAGACACGCGGCTCCTTAGCAGGTGTTCTACATATCTGTTGTTCCTTTTATTACCCTCACAGGCCTGCACGCTGGCCGAACTGGTCTTGGATTGCCTTTATACCATATATACTTGAGTATAAGCTGACTTTTTTCAGCAAATTTTTTTATGCTGAAAAAACCCCCCTCGGCTTATACTCAAGTGACGGTCTCCCTCTGTGTCATGCAACTGTTCGGCGGCCATCCACTGTAACAAAGCCCCACCTCTTCCTCATGATAGACGGAACACTGATAACAATGCTGGGAAACGGAATCAGTGTTCTATCTATCACGGACGAGAAGGAGGCGGGGCTTTGTTACAGTGGACGGCCGCCTAACAGTTGCATGACACAGCGGGAGACTGTAAACAAGGTGAGGCTGCAAATGGGCACAGTGAGGCTGCAGATGGGCACAGGTGGGCACAGTGAGGCTGCAGATGGGCACAGGTGGGCACAGTGAGGCTGCAGATGGGTACATTGAGGCTGCAGATGGGCACAGTGAGGCTGCAAATAGGCACAGTGAGAGCCCATTCAAACAGGGGCAACACGACTTCCAGCGCGATTTTATGAGGCAACTCAGACGCGACTTGAGAATGAATCACAGCGCGACCTGGAGCTATTTACAAGGCAACTCCAAGTTGCCTGCAGGACAGGAGACATTCCAGTGGCCAATCAAACAAGAATCAGCTTCGTGGGAGGGAGGGGGAGGGAGGGGTTTGCCTGAGAAATGTATGTTTTCTTCCTGGAGAGTTGCTCCTTTTAAGACAGTGAGAGGCGACTCCCATTGAAATGAATGGTTACAGGTCGCCTAGGAGTCGGATTGAAGTAGTACAGTGACCTTTTTTGAAGTCGGAGGGACTGCAGTAGTGTGCATTAGGACGGCTCCATTAACTTACATTGATTTCTTCAGCCAGCGCGACCTAAGGCGACTAGGGGCGACCTGGGGCGATTTGGAGTCGGATCCAAAGACGCCCCTGTGTGAATGGGCTCTGAGGCTGCAGATGGGCACAGTGAGGCTGCAGATGGGCACAGTGAGGCTGCAGATGGGCACAGTGAGGCTGCAGATGGGCATTGTTTACCAGTAGCTGGCCTTCGATCGCAGCCTCCCAACTGTCTCCCACGGGGCAGTATTGCGGCCTCCCGTCTGTCTCCCACGGGGCAGTATTGCGGCCTCCCGCCTGTCTCCCACGGGGCAGTATTGTGGCCTCCTGTCTGTCTCCCACGGGGCAGTATTGCGGCCTCCCGTCTGTCTCCCACGGGGCAGTATTGCGGACTCCCGTCTGTCTCCCACGGGGAGGGTATTGCGGACTCCTGTCTGTCTCCCACGGGGGGTATTGCGGCCTCCCGTCTGTCTCCCACGGGGCAGTATTGCGGACTCCCGTCTGTCTCCCACGGGGAGGGTATTGCGGACTCCCGTCTGTCTCCCACGGGGGGTATTGCGGCCTCCCGTCTGTCTCCCACGGGGCAGTATTGCGGCCTCCCGTCTGTCTCCCACGGGGCAGTATTGCGGCCTCCCGTCTGTCTCCCACGGGGCAGTATTGCGGCCTCCCGTCTGTCTCCCACGGGGCAGTATTGTGGCCTCCCGTCTGTCTCCCACGGGGCAGTATTGCGGCCTCCCGTCTGTCTCCCACGGGGCAGTATTGCGGACTCCCGTCTGTCTCCCACGGGGAGGGTATTGCGGACTCCCGTCTGTCTCCCACGGGGCAGTATTGCGGCCTCCCGTCTGTCTCCCACGGGGCAGTATTGCGGCCTCCCGTCTGTCTCCCACGGGGAGGGTATTGTGGCCTCCTGTCTGTCTCCCACGGGGCAGTATTGCGGCCTCCCGTCTGTCTCCCACGGGGCAGTATTGCGGCCTCCCGTCTGTCTCCCACGGGGCAGTATTGCGGACTCCCGTCTGTCTCCCACGGGGAGGGTATTGCGGACTCCTGTCTGTCTCCCACGGGGGGTATTGCGGCCTCCCGTCTGTCTCCCACGGGGCAGTATTGCGGCCTCCCGTCTGTCTCCCACGGGGCAGTATTGCGGCCTCCCGTCTGTCTCCCACGAGGCAGTATTGCGGCCTCCCGTCTGTCTCCCACGGGGAGGGTATTGCGGCCTCCCGTCTGTCTCCCACGGGGCAGTATTGCGGACTCCCATCTGTCTCCCACGGGGAGGGTATTGCGGACTCCTGTCTGTCTCCCACGGGGGGTATTGCGGCCTCCCGTCTGTCTCCCACGGGGCAGTATTGCGGCCTCCCGTCTGTCTCCCACGGGGCAGTATTGCGGCCTCCCGTCTGTCTCCCACGAGGCAGTATTGCGGCCTCCCGTCTGTCTCCCACGGGGAGGGTATTGCGGCCTCCCGTCTGTCTCCCACGGGGCAGTATTGCGGACTCCCATCTGTCTCCCACGGGGAGGGTATTGCGGACACCTGTCTGTCTCCCACGGGGCAGTATTGCGGCCTCCCGTCTGTCTCCCACGGGGCAGTATTGCGGCCTCCCGTCTGTCTCCCACGGGGCAGTATTGCGGCCTCCCGTCTGTCTCCCACGAGGCAGTATTGCGGCCTCCCGTCTGTCTCCCACGGGGCAGTATTGCGGCCTCCCGTCTGTCTCCCACGAGGCAGTATTGCGGCCTCCCGTCTGTCTCCCACGAGGCAGTATTGCGGCCTCCCGTCTGTCTCCCACGAGGCAGTATTGCGGCCTCCCGTCTGTCTCCCACGAGGCAGTATTGCGGCCTCCCGTCTGTCTCCCACGAGGCAGTATTGCGGCCTCCCGTCTGTCTCCCACGGGGCAGTATTGCGGCCTCCCGTCTGTCTCCCACGGGGCAGTATTGCGGCCTCCCGTCTGTCTCCCACGAGGCAGTATTGCGGCCTCCCGTCTGTCTCCCACGAGGCAGTATTGCGGCCTCCCGTCTGTCTCCCACGAGGCAGTATTGCGGCCTCCCGTCTGTCTCCCACGAGGCAGTATTGCGGCCTCCCGTCTGTCTCCCACGAGGCAGTATTGCGGCCTCCCGTCTGTCTCCCACGGGGCAGTATTGTGGACTCCCGTCTGTCTCCCACGGGGCAGTATTACGGCCTCCCGTCTGTCTCCCACGGGGCAGTATTGCAGACTCCCGTCTGTCTCCCACGGGGAGGGTATTGCAGACTCCCGTCTGTCTCCCACGGGGAGGGTATTGCGGACTCCTGTCTGTCTCCCATGGGGGGTATTGCGGACTCCCGTCTGTCTCCCATGGGGGGGGGGTATTGCGGCCTCCCGTCTGTCTCCCACGCGGGGTATTGCGGCCTCCCGTCTGTCTCCCATGGGGGGGGGTATTGCGGCCTCCCATCTGTCTCCAAGGGGGGGGGGTATTGCGGACTCCCATCTGTCTCCCGCATGAGGGCTGGGGGGTAGTGGAGGCGGCGTTGCAGGTGAGGGGGCCGCCCCCCCAAAAAAATATTGACCACCAGCTGCCACTGTGTGTGTCCCTTCCATCCAATCAGCTCCCAGAGCTTTCCTAACTGAGCTCTGCAGAATCTAATTTCAGCTCTCCGCCCCCTGCTTTCTGAACTCTCAGACAAGCTTATAAATTCTGCTATTTGAATGGATGTACAGAAGAAATGACTGCAGATAAAAAGGTACAACATATGTAGGAGGATTTGTTTAATCTCTGTGTATCACCCGAGGCCAGTCACTTTACTGGGTATATGGAAAGGTTTACATTCACTTTAATGGAAGCAGAAGCCAACACTACAACAGGGAGCAAGAAATCTTTCTCAATGACTAAATCAGGGGAGTGTGGGGTGGGGGGAATAAAAGGACCACATGTTTACATCACACAGTCATTGTCATAATGTAATGGATACTGATTCCTTTTTTTTTTTTTTTTTTTTAAATCTACTTATTGTGGGTAACTTAAAATTGTCAGTGTACTTTATTTAAATTAAAGTGTTCCTAAACTCACAATAGTAAAATCAGTCTGTATATGCATTATAGCATGCTTGTTATACTCACTGTGGAACCTAAGGGGTTAATCCTCTACATTGTGTAAAAAGGCTGTTTGATCCTGTCTTCTCTGATCCACCCCTTCTTCCATTGTCCCAAATCCATCTCCTGGTAGAACAGAGGCTAGGCTAGGGGATAAGCTGTACATGCTCAGTTTGGTGTGTATTGCTAGAGTCTTTTGTTTTTTCTTGGGAGGGTGTATGTGATCAGCACAGGGCCAATCAGCACTGTCCAGATAGAGGGTCAGGGGTCCTACAGCCTTATAGGACAGTCAGAGGAGAATGAAAACTCCTCCTACAAGCTTTAATCAGACACGGATAGAAGTCAGAAGACTGCTATATACTGCTGATGAGAAAAGTTATTTAGCAGTTTATATTTTCTAAAATAATTGCATTTTTGCATTTCCATGTTGTGTGTACTGTGAGAGACCAGATATAGTGACTGCAGAGTCCTGGCCTGGGTTTAGTAACACTTTAAGAAAAATGTGGAAAATAATTTTGTATTGAAATCGAAATGAACTGTTATCACCATACAGTCCCTGGGAATGATAGAACCCTGTCATGACACCTCTGTCCGAGCTCCCCCTCCCTGCCCCCTCTGTCATCATTCTCTCTAGAACTGCACTGACAGGGATTACGCAAGCCCGCACATACGTCATCACACGGCGACTACCGGCTCTCCTAGGCCATGTAAACAAAAGATGGCTGCTGCCTTGACAGGTGAAGATGCAGAGAGCAGTCTGCACGATGACAGCGATTCCTCGGCCAGTACGGCGAGCTGCTCCCCGGCAGATGAGAACAGGACTCTGCCGATGTGCCCGGGCCTGACGGGGCTGCCGGAGGAGCTACTGGAGCTCATCTTATGTAAGGGAGATCTGGACTACAGAGACATGGCCAGTGTCAGCAGTGTCTGCAGGCGGCTCCGAGCGGTGTGTGCCACCCGGGGGAAAATATGGAGGAAGCAACTGTTCACTCGGTAAGAGATTGATCGGGTGTGAGAGGGCAACCAAGACCTGGGGATCGGTCAGTGTATGAGAAGACAGGGAGATCAGAGATCGGTCAGTGTGTGAGAAGACAGGGAGATCAGAGATCGGTCAGTGTGTGAGAAGACAGGGAGATCAGAGATCGGTCAGTGTGTGAGAAGACAGGGAGATCAGAGATCGGTCAGTGTGTGAGAAGACAGGGAGATCAGAGATCGGTCAGTGTGTGAGAAGACAGGGAGATCAGGGATTGGTCAGTGTGTGAGAAGACAGGGAGATCAGAGATCGGTCAGTGTGTGAGAAGACAGGGAGATCAGGGATTGGTCAGTGTATGAGAAGACAGGGAGATCAGAGATCGGTCAGTGTGTGAGAAGACAGGGAGATCAGAGATCGGTCAGTGTGTGAGAAGACAGGGAGATCAGAGATCGGTCAGTGTGTGAGAAGACAGGGAGATCAGGGATTGGTCAGTGTGTGAGAAGACAGGGAGATCAGGGATTGGTCAGTGTGTGAGAAGACAGGGAGATCAGGGATTGGTCAGTGTGTGAGAAGACAGGGAGATCAGGGATTGGTCAGTGTGTGAGAAGACAGGGAGATCAGGGATTGGTCAGTGTGTGAGAAGACAGGGAGATCAGAGATCGGTCAGTGTGTGAGAAGACAGGGAGATCAGGGATTGGTCAGTGTGTGAGAAGACAGGGAGATCAGAGATCGGTCAGTGTGTGAGAAGACAGGGAGATCAGAGATCGGTCAGTGTGTGAGAAGACAGGGAGATCAGGGATTGGTCAGTGTGTGAGAAGACAGGGAGATCAGGGATTGGTCAGTGTGTGAGAAGACAGGGAGATCAGGGATTGGTCAGTGTGTGAGAAGACAGGGAGATCAGGGATTGGTCAGTGTGTGAGAAGACAGGGAGATCAGGGATTGGTCAGTGTGTGAGAAGACAGGGAGATCAGGGATTGGTCAGTGTGTGAGAAGACAGGGAGATCAGGGATTGGTCAGTGTGTGAGAAGACAGGGAGATCAGGGATTGGTCAGTGTGTGAGAAGACAGGGAGATCAGGGATTGGTCAGTGTGTGAGGAGATCGGGGATCGGTCAGTGTGGGAGAAGACGGGGAGATCGGGGATCGGTCAGTGTGGGAGAAGACGGGGAGATCGGGGATCGGTCAGTGTGGGAGAAGACGGGGAGATCGGGGATCGGTCAGTGTGGGAGAAGACGGGGAGATCGGGGATCGGTCAGTGTGGGAGAAGACGGGGAGATCGGGGATCGGTCAGTGTGGGAGAAGACGGGGAGATCGGGGATCGGTCAGTGTGGGAGAAGACGGGGAGATCGGGGATCGGTCAGTGTGGGAGAAGACGGGGAGATCGGTCAGTGTGGGAGAAGACGGGGAGATCGGGGATCGGTCAGTGTGGGAGAAGGTACAGGGGGATCAGGGATTGGTCATAATATCAGGTTTTATAGGTAGCTCAGGGATTGTTCAGTATGTCAGGCAGAAAAACCGTGGGTGTAGTGTAATAGTTTTTTCCAATCTACTTGCACGGCTGTTAATTGGGAGTAGTGGAAGTAGTGTCCCAATGATCATGGTTGGTTCTGCCTGCACAGGGATACATGGAACGTCTGTGCATCCCCTTCAAGGCAAACGCAGACCTCACACAGGCATATATTGCAGTACACCCATGTGAACAATGCCGTACAGGCTAGACCTACATATGCAGATTGTTATAGTATCATATGCGTATCAGACTGATATGAGGACAAATTAAATTTAAGGAACTGTCTACATGACATCTCCAATCTCTGAAAGTACAGTAAACAGTTGTGGTGGTTCAAGTTCCTCTCTGTCTACAATGCAGTGACATTGGTGATCTGAAATCCTAAAACTCTATAATTAGAAACCAGAATTTTCATGTAAACACGTTATTCTTGCTCAGTGGGTTTCTATTCTGCTTCCTTCATTATCCAGGGCCCATTGCCACTAGAAACTGCACATCTACTGCACGTTCTTTCCTTGCACTTATACATGCATTTGATGTGCATTCTATATACAGTTGACACACTTTTTCTATCTGCATTTGTCCTGTGAGGTCACTTCCTTCTTTCTTTTCCTGGGCTTCTATGTGCACTGTGATGCATTGCAGTGCGTTTGCATGCGTTTTCGCTTGTTTGTGGTGCGGAAACACGCCCCTACTTTTTTTGACTGCACTGTAATCATGTGAACTATGCCCATAGGATTACCTTGCTTTGGAGTGCAGTCAAAAATGCAGCCAACTGCATCTCACTGCGTTAGGTGTGGGCTCTAACTGTTGACTAATAAACTCCCAAAACTGTTGGATGATACTGATCCTCCAGGACTTCTAGTCATATTGGTTCAGTTTTCATTGATCAGCCTGGATCAGTCCTATCTGAGGAATTTTTGTTTTGCATCCTAAAGACTGACGCCATATTTAAATGCTAATTTGCCAACATCCATGTCCACAAGATAACTCTCTGTTTTTATTGTATTATGTAGATGGCCATCAATAATCAAGTATTATAACCAAATAGACCTTCCAGATTGGCAGGATGAGTATAAAAGTCGCCACAAGGCTGGCATAGCCGCACGAAAACTAGTGTCCTCATTCTCAAAGGAACTCATCGTGGAGCATGTAAGTTACATTTTATCAACATTTTATACCGTCTGTAAACATATCTGTCAAAATGTTTATAGCCAAACTTTTATTTAATTCACAATAATGTAGTCTGTCTGAGTGAGCAGATGTAAGGCTTCGTAATGTCATTGGTGCAAGGAGCAGAAGTCTTTTATGAGGAACCAATTAAGATGTCAGTGGGTATTCAGCAAATTAGCTTTAGTCTTTACGTCGATTTAACAGTTTGTGTTTTTAATGACCTTTTAAGTTGCTTTTTCTACTGTCATTTTTTTTAGAGGTTCCCTGTAAAATCGAAATAAATTTTAGAAATGGTCTGACCAAAAAACAAATATAAGAAGAAGGCGCACCAGCCTAGTGCATTACTGCAAAACTGTTTAACCGCTTGCCGACCATATGACTTGCATAAAAGACAGCAAGGTGGCTCTTCTGCGCAGTATCACATGCTTAGTACATGATCCTGCACTCCTGGGGCGCACATGCACGCCTCCGCCGCTGACCTGCTGTGATTCTAAACAACGGGAGCTGATCTGTGGGTACTGTGGACTCGATGTCCACCGGCACCCGTCAATCATTAGGCAGAGAGCCAGAACGGCGATTTTGTCTAGGAAAATAAGGCAGATTGCCATTCTATCGGTAGGGAAGGCATTGATCCTGTGTTCCCAGACAGCCCATAGGACTGAAAGTTAGAGACGGGGTAAGCTTTCTGAAAAGTCTTGTGTGTGAAGGTAATCCCCTTCTGTTTGCCTCTCTAGCATACAGATGCAGAGAGTTCCCCATTTTAAGCACACAAGCTAATCCCTTGCCTCTGGTGCCCCCTTCAGCTGCTCCATTCATAGATCCTACTCTTGGGCTACAGGTAGTTCTTAGTTTTCTTGCTGTGCCCGTTACCAATTGTCACTGTGTTGCCCAATCCTCAGCTGGACAGCTTTTGGACATCCTGGCACAATCTGGATTCTTGTGCCCCTCAAAATTACTCAACACACAGTCATTAATGTCTAAACCGCCGGCAACAAAAGTGAGTACACCCCATAGCGAAAATGTCCAATTTGGGCCCAATTAGCCATTTTGCCTCCCCGGTGTCATGTGACTCGTTAGTGTTACAAGGTCTCGGGTGTGAATGGGGAGCAGGTGTGTTAAATTTGGTGTTATCGCTCACAATCTCTCATAGTGGTCACTGGAATTTCAACATGGCACCTCATGGCAAAGAACTCTCTGAGGATCTGAAAAAAATAATTGTTGCTCTACATAAAGGCCCATAAGAAGATTGCCAAGACCCTGAAACTGAGCTGCAGCACGGTGGCCAAGACCATACAGCGGTTTAACAGCACAGGTTCCACTCAGAACAGGCCTCGTTATGGTCGACCAAAGAAGTTGATTGCACGTGCTCAGTGTCATATTCAGAGGTTGTCTTTGGGAAATAGACATATGAGTGCTGCCAGCATTGCTGCAGAGGTTGAAGGGGTGGGGGGGTCAGCCTGTCAGTGCTCAGACCATACGCCGCACACTGCATCAAATTGGTCTGCATGGCTGTCATCCCAGAAGGAAGCTTCTTCTGAAGATGATGCACAAAAAAGCCCACAAACAGTTTGCTGAAGACAAGCAGACTACGGACATGGATTGCTGGAACCATGTCCTGTGGTCTGATGAGACCAAGATAAACGTATTTGGTCCAGATGGTGTCATGCGTGTGTGGCAATCAGGTGAGGAGTACAAAGACAAGTGTGTCTTGCCTACAGTCAAGCATGGTGGTGGGAGTGTCATGGTCTGGGGCTGCATGAGTGCTGCCGTCACTGGGAAGCTACAGTTCATTGAGGGAACCATGAATGCCAATATGTACTGTGACATACTGAAGACGAGCATGATCCCCTCCCTTCGGAGACTGGGCTGCAGGGCAGTATTCCAACATAACGACCCCCCAAACAAACCTCCAAGACGACCACTGCCTTCCTAAAGGAGCTGAGGGTAAAGGTGATGGACTGGCCAAGCATGTCTCCAGACCTAAACCCTATTGAGCGTCTGTGAGGCATCCTCAAACGGAAGGTGGAGGAGCGCAAGGTTTCTAACATCCACCAGCTCCATGATGTCGTCATGGAGGAGTGGAAGAGGACTCCAGTGGTAAACTGTGAAGCTTTGGTGAACTCCATGCCCAAGAGGGTTAAGGCCGTGCTGGAAAATAATGGTGGCCACACAAAATATTGACACTTTGGGCCCAATTTGGACATTTTCACTTAGGGGTGTACTCACTTTTGTTGCCAGCGGTTTAGACATTAATGGCTGTGTGTTGCGTTTATTTTGAGGGGACAGCAAATTTTACACTGTTATACAAGCTGTACACTCATTACTTTACATTGTAGCAAAGTGTCATTTCTTCAGTGTTGTCACATGAAAAGATATAATAAAATATAGCGCTGCAACTAATGATTATTTTCAGAATCGATTAGTTGGCCGATTATTGTTTCGATTAATCGGTTAATGACCTTTAAAAAAAACAAATGTAATTTAGCTGCGATTTGCATTTTTTTTAATTTTTTTTTGGCCAATTTGTTGTTGGGCAGATTAAAAAGCACAAATGGCCGCAAAAACGCATTACACGCTTTTCTGCAGCTTCGCAATTGAAGTATATTGAACCAAAATAGCACCGTTTTACGTTAAAAGTCCTTGCCCTTTCCAAATACGCGGCAGCTGAAAAAATCATGGATGTGAACGTGTCCCATAGGAAACCATGTAAATGCACTGTAATGTGTTTCTGCAAAAAGGACCAAAAAACACAGAGGAGTGACCCAGGCCTGAGATGTTTAGTAACATAATGGGGTTAAAAAAACTAAAATTTAGTACAAAAAGAGCCAATAATCGCTACTGTAAGGGGTTAATTTATTACTGTGGGACAGTAAAAGTAATATTTACAGTAGCGATTTGCTCTTTTTGTATTATAAAAGGCTAAAAAAAAAAAATGTAACCCCGTTATGTTACTGGCCGATTAATCGATTATGAAATTAATCAATTACCATTTTCATAATCGATTAGTTGTTTCGGCCCTAATAAAATATTCACAAAAATGTGAGGGGTGTACTCGCTTTTGTGAGATACTGTGTTTGTGTGTTATGCAGATTGTAACCTTTACGATAAAGTATTGTAACTTTATTTTTTTCTCATTAGCGTTTGCCTTGTGAAGGTTTTAATGATCTTGAGAGTTTGGGCCATCCTGCACATTTCATTGAAGATGAGTTATTGTCTATAACTGGTATAGAGAGCTGGTAAGTTATCATTGAGATATCACAGTGATGTTTTTGCATTTGGCTGTCAGTTTCTAGTTATTCCCCCCCCAATAACCTATTTTGGGAATATATTTGCCATCTCTGTCCTGGTACCTGAAAACAAAGCTTGATTTAGGCTGCATTCGTACATCAAAGTCACATGACATGTCATACCCTATGTTTTCATATTTGTTCATGCACTACTTTGGTCCAACTTTCATGCGAATTGAGGGCCATAGACATCATTGCACCTGAATGTTTTACATGCAACAGTTTTGACCGCCTTTGGAGGCACACCGTGGTTGTTAAGGACCTGGCACTCGTCGGTTTCCTTAACAACCAGTAAACAACATAGTTGTCAAGGAGTGGGTGGCCGCTGGCGTCCTTAACAACCAGTGAATAATTGGCTGTTAAGGAGCGGGCGGCCGCCGCGTCCTAAAAACCGATAACTGATCAGATTCGCAGCTGACAGCTGAATATGAACAAAAGAATGGCAGCATTATATAAAAAAAAATAAAAAAATTCTCCCAATGGATTTTGAGGGAAACCCCATGCCAAGATAAAAAATGGCATGGGGGTTCCCTCCCAAAATCCATACCAGACCTTTTTATCCTAGCATGCAGGCCAGGAAAATAGGGGGGGGGTGAGCAAGCCCCCCCCCCTCCTGAACCATACCAGGCCACATACCCCCCCCCCCCCAAGCACCTTGTCCCCATGTTGATAAGAACAAGGGCCTCTTCCCCACAACCCTGGCCTAGTGGAGGTGTGCCAGGGCCCCGTTGGTAAAGGGGGCTTCCAGATTCAAATAAGTTACCCCCACCGGGCCAGGTTTGTGGGGAAGAGGCCCTTGTCCTAATCAAAGCATCGCCCCCCCCCCCATGTTGATGGCATGTGGCCTGGTATGGTTTAGGAAGGGGGGCGTTCGCTCATATACCCCCACCTTTTTTAACTGCATGCTGGGATAAGGGTCTGATATGAATTTTGGGGGGACACCCACACCATTTTATTTTTTTAATGTTGGCATGGGGTTCCTTAGGTCTGGTATGGATTTTAGGGGAGGACTCCTTAAAATCTGTACTAGTGTGTGTGTGTGTGTTTGTTTGTTTGTTTGTTTGTTTTTTATTGCTGGCATTCTTTTGTTTACACTCAGCTGCCAGCTGGGAATTCCACTCACAGCTGATGACTCATTGGTTGTTAAGAACGTGGAGGCCGCCTCCTCCTTAACAACCTGCTATTTACTGGTTGTTGGGGACACCAAGTTGCACCCATCCAGAGTCTCATCTAAGCATCAAAGCCGCCAGAAGTCGCATGTAAAGCAGCACTGGAAATTGCACGATTTTGAAGTCACACAAGTGTGAGTGGAGTGTTATAACCTGGATTTCTGGACAGAATCTGCCTGGTGCTTTTTTAACATTGTTTCTTCTGGCGCAGGTACTGATTCAGTTTTTTAGCAGTGTTTTTTCTTTTGATATCATGGAAGTGTTTGTTTTTTGTTTTGTTTTGAAGTATTCTGACTTAATTTTACATTTGGTTAATGTCTCCTTCTTCCTTCTTTTTTTTTTTTTTTTTTTTTTAGTACTCGCCAATACCAATTACCGATGCCTACCGCAACTTTTTTGTTTACTTTTTAGCTGTACGCAATGGTACAAAACATTGAAAAGTTATTATATAAATCATATATAATTTTTTTTCCATTTTTTTTTTTTTTTTTTTTCAATGTGAAACATGTAAAAATATTAATGAGCAAACAAAAAAAAAAGTTTAAATTATTAATAGTTTATAAAATAGAAGTACATAGAAGGAGAATAATGAGTTAATAAGGCTGATTAGAGTAAATTAAAGGGTAAGTTCACCTTTACAGAAAACTCCTGTAAGGTGAACTTACACAGGTCCCCCTCCTCGCACCCCCGGTCCCGATGACCTGTACCCCCGCAATCTCTGGTTCTAAGCCCCTTTGTACCATTGCTGACAGCTGACGTGTAAACAAAAAAGTTGCGGTAGGTATCGGTAATTGGTGGCATGTGTGCACCAGAAGACACTTTTGTTAGATTCAGGAGATCTACTTTTGCTTCCTCTGGTGATTTATTCAGAATTGGGGGTTCTACCAAACAAAATCCCCATTTGAAACAATGTAAAAATGTATTTATTTTGTAGATTTGTGGAAACCTGTATAGAGGGGGGGAAACACAATCTACCTTTTACAGACCTACTTCTGAAAATGCTAGGTGTCTGGAGCATTGTTAAAACACCACTTTGACTTTATTTTAGTTTACCAGTCATCTGGGATTATGATCTTTTCTGATTGTGGAGGTATAGGTCTGACCCAAAAGTGGGGAGTGTTGGAGAGCCCACTGCCTAACACAGAGAGCATGGATCCCTCTCTGCAGCATGCCGGCCAGGGAAAAGCTTTTCTACTCAAGTTGTGGCTTCATTCTAAACAAAACAAACTTGCTTTGCGCATATTTTGTTTTCATGTAACTGAAACTGCAAAAGATGCAGACCAATTTGTAAGTTCTGCTTTTATGGAAATCACCAAATTAAATTACCGCAGATAGTTGTGTTTTATAATGATTCAGTTTTACAGTCTTTGAGGAAAGGCCACAGGAGTAGAAAATGTTGTTGTGAATGAATCCTCTAAAAACAATGTAGTTCTTGCATTAAAGGGCAGCTGGAAAAGTTAGGTTTTAACATAAAGCTGATGACTAATTTTTAATTTTAGGAAGTGTTTTATACAGAAGTATTGTGCAAAGAAGATTCTATATTGCATGCGCCAAGAGTCTACCATGTCTAAATTTAAAGAGTTCCTTCAAAGACCTGGAGACCAACAAAACATTCTAGAAGGTATTTTTTATTTAATTTTTTTCATGATTTGCTTCTGCGCTTTCATTTTCTTTTCTGACCTAAAAGTGTTAAACGAATGCAGCCCATAAATGCTTAAAAAATCGCTTGATTCCCCCATCGACAACAGTATTAATGGGGCAATGCATCCTGCAGCGCTATTGTGTTCTGCTGGCAAGGAAGGGGGTCAGGGATAGCCTTCCCGGCCAGATGAATGCAATGATTACAGCTAGTGGCTATAGCCACCAGCAGTAATTGCATGTAGAAAAATCCAACAGGCTGGTTGCACCCAAGTTGATTGATGGATCAACTTTGGTACAATAAGCCTGCCTGTACTCAGATTGAACCTCAGCGGTCTATGCTGAACCATCCGAATTTCAGTCTATGTATGTCTGGCTTGAAAGAGAAGTATGGGTATTTCTTTCTCGTACATCACGGGACACAGAGCGACATAGTCATTACTATGTGGGTTATATAGATACCTTCAGGTGCTGGCACTGGCAACTTCCAAAACCGGAAGTACCCTCCCCTATATAAGCCCCTCCCATCCGGGAGTACCTCCGTTTTTTTTTTTTGCCAGTGTCTAAGGTGTTGGCCAAACGTTAACATGTTCTTTTTTTCATCTGGGCTTGTGTACAGGTTCTTTTGGGCCTCAGCAAGCTATTCCGGATCCGACCAAAAAAGCTTCATAGCTAAACGGTCGGTACCCGGGCCTTGCAGAGAAGAGCAAGGTTTTGCCTGTAATGCCTCTCTTAGGAGGGCTGGACCCTGGGATCCAGAGCTCTGGTCATGCCCATGACCAAGATGTTTTCTGTGCAGGGTGCTATACAGGTCCAGGGGAGTGGAATCCTTGGGAACCCGGTCCCTGAAGGTCTACGTACAATGCCTGCCGTGAGAGGTGAAGTTTGGGCTCCTGTGGACCAAACAGAGTCCTGCGGCTGGGAAAAGGTAAGTGGGGGGGCCCCTCAGGAACTTGGTTCTATTGAGGGGACCCCCAAGCCTAATATGTCTTTCTGCCTGTTACCTAACGGTATTCCCGCTAAATATCTGTGCATGCCTGAAACTGCTAGAAAATGTAAATTTTTTTTTTTTTTTTTTTTTGGTGGTCAAGAAAAAAAAATTAAAAAAAAAAATGGACAAACCGCGTTACCTGTGTTAAACCACTAGAGGCCGCTGTGGAACGTCGTTTTTTTTCTGTGGACTGTTTCCTTCTGAGGTCAAGTCCAGGCAGATGGTGAGTTCTCTTTAGGGAAACTGCTTCCTCTGTCATGTTGCAATGCTCGTCCATCCCCGGGCCCTGCTGCAAACAGGGACCCTGGCTCCTCTCCCTAGTCTTTTTCAAAAGAAGCGCGCGTGCACGTGCCTCTATATATAGAGGTGAGCTTGTAAAGGGGGCGGAGCTTGGCGGATGACGCTCTGTGCGCAGCGCTTCTGCGCATGTGCGGGCGTCCCAGCATGTCAAAAGGCACAATTATTTGTTGTGAGCTGGCTATGGAGTGCAGAGACGGAGCCGGTAACATTTAAAAAAGGCATACAGCAGGCGGTTGATGCAGGCATCCCCATAGAAAGGCACATTAGTAGACACCAACTGTTTATATAGCAGCAACTGTGCTAGACTATTTTCAGTAAGTGGTGTATTACGGCTGGAATACCTCAGCTTTGGGCTTAGGAATATGCCGTCCAAAGTCTCCGGGACTAAGACTCCCAGGAAGCAAAGGGGGTCTCCGTCGGGCTCTGAGGATCTTGGGAATGCTTTGGCTGCACCAGTCTCCCCTGAAAAATCAGAGGTTGGTGCCCGTAGAGAACCCTCAGGAGTACCTGGTACTGTGGCTGTCCTCAGTTCACCTGCTCCTGTGTATGTAACAGAGGAGGTTTTTTCCTCAGCTCTGGGAGGTCTGGAAGAGAGATTGACAACATTGATCGCTGCTTCCCTGTCACAGGGAAAGCGCGCCCGATCTCCGTCTCCTCCCTCAGAGTACCTGTTAGCGGAGCAACAGTCCCATACAGCAGTGGTCCCCAACCTTTTTGGCACCGAGGACCGGCTTTGTGTAATAGAATCGTGCCAAGGCCCGGGGGGGGGTTGGGTTGTTATGTAGCTTTTTGCGGGCAGTTTGTCGGGGAAATGGCTAGTGTTAGCGCCTCAATCATCACAGAACAATGGCTGATATGGTGTTGGGATGATTGAAGCGCATTATTTCTGTCATTGCATTGTAATATAAAATGAAATAGTTCAAACTCGCCATAATGCAGAATCTGCCACCAGATGCGGTTTGTCACTTGCCACGTCGCCTTCCACCAGGTGTGGATTGTTGCTTGCCACGTCGCCTGCCACCAGGTGTGGATTGCCACGTCGCCTGCCACCAGGTGTGGATTGCCACGTCGCCTGCCACCAGGTGTGGATTGCCACGTCGCCTGCCACCATGTGTGGATTGCCACGTCACCTGCCACCAGGTGTGGATTGCCACGTCACCTGCCACCTGGTGTGGATTGCCACCTGCCACCAGAGGTGGTTTGCCACCTGCCAGTAGATTTTTTTTTGTCACCTGCCGTGGTGGCAGCACAGGCAGGTGAGGGAGAACAGCGGTAATGCGGGGCGGGCGGTGAGAGATTCTCTCTCTGCTCCCGCGCCTCGCTGCAATATAGCAGCCCCGCTGTGTGGGCGGAAGTGCCGCGTTATGGGCGGGCGCCGAGAGATGATCTCATCTCTCTGCTCCCGCGCCTCACCGCAGTAGAAGCCCCGCTGTGTGGGCGGAAGTGCCGTGATCCGGGCGGGCGGTGAGAGATGTCATCTCTCTGCTTGCCCGCTGCCGCACCTCACACAGTGCAGCCTTCGCGGCCCATCTGCAAATAGGCCACGGCCCGGCAGTGGGCTGCGGACCGGGGGTTGGGGAACCCTGCCATACAGGGATTGACCTACCTGAAGGGGATCAGGATGAGGTTGATTCTGTTTTAGAGGAATCAACAGTGGAAGAGCCATTTTCAGCATAACATGCTGAAAGATTATGGGTTCAGTCCCTGACTGATATGGTCCGATCAGCATTTAAAATGCCCCTTGCGGAACCATCAACCACTTCTGTCTCCTCATTGGGGTCGTTAAAAGCTCCCCAGACTGTTTGTTCCTTTCCAATCCATCCTTTACTGGAAGGACTCATTTACCAGGATTGGGAACATCCTGATAAAATATTTACTCCCCCTAAGAGATTTCCGGTGGTCTATCCCATGGAGGATAAGTTCGTCCGAAAATGGAGGGTGCCTACAGTGGACGCAGCCATCTCTTGTGTGAACAAATCACTGACATGTCCAGTAGATAATGTTCAAATGTTCAAGGACCCAATAGATAAAAAAATTGGAGTCCTTATTAAAATCTGCTTTTACTACAGCAAGCTTGGTGACACAACCAGCAGTAGCAGCTATTGGGGTCTGCCAAGCGGAAAAAGGATCAGTTAAAACAGGTCTTAAGGGACTTGCCGGATCAGCAGGCCCTTGCCCTAGCTGATCTGCCTAGAGCCTTATGCTTTGCGGTTGACGCCATCAAGGATTCAATCCATCAGGCCTCCCGCCTTACGCTGTCTGTAGTACATATGCGTAGGCTTCTATGGCTCAAGAACTGGTCTGCTGAAGCTCCCTGTAAAAAATTGCTGGTTGGCTTCCCATTTCATGGTGAACGCTTATTCGGGGAAGATCTGGACAAATATATCCAGAAAATTTCCAGCGGTAAAAGTACACTCTTGCCGGTTAAAAAGAGATTTAGAGGTCCCTCTTTTAAGAGGCCTGCCTCTCCAGTCCCTGGGACATCTGCTGTGAAGCAGTTCCGACGGCCTCCTCGGTCAAATCCCAGGGGTAAGAATCGGGGACAATCACAGGGTAACAAAAAACCCTGGGTCAGGAGAGGTACAAAACCTCCCCCCAAGTCAAATTTATGAGGGGTTGCCCCCACTCAATCGGGTGGGGGGAAGACTTCAGTTGTTCGCAGAGACCTGGCGGGACACGATCAGAGACAGATGGGTGCTCTCCGCAGTAAGTCTGGGATACAAGCTGGAGTTAAAAGACTCTCCTCCTTCCCATTTTATGTGGTCAAACGTGCCAAGAGATCCCCGGAAGAGAGGATCCCTCCTGTCGGCACTAGAACAACTATTGCTCCAAGGAGTAATTATGGAGGTTCCCCTGGAAGAATGCGGGTTCGGGTTTTACTCAAACCTCTTTACAGTCCCGAAGCCAAACGGGGACGTAAGGCCCATATTAAATCTAAAAGGGCTAAACAAATTCCTACATATCAGGACTTTCTGGATGGAGTCGATCCGATCGGTGGCCACTGCCCTACAAGGGGAGGAATGGTTAGCCTCGATCGACATCAAAGATGCTTATTTGCACATTCCCATCTTTCCAGTCCACCAAAAATTTCTACGCTTTGCAGTAGAAGGGCGCCATTTTCAGTTCAGAGCCTTACCCTTCGGTCTGGCCACAGCACCACGAGTGTTCACAAAAATTCTGGCCCCACTATTGGCCAATCTAAGAACACGAGGTGTGACGATAATGGCATATCTAGACGACTTGTTGCTGATGGACCACTCAGTGGAAAAACTAGAAATGGTTGTTCACGAGACAATCAAGTATCTGGAATCTCACGGTTTGATCATCAACCGAGACAAGTCAGCCCTAAAACCAGTCAAAAGTCTGGAATACTTGGGGCTAAGGCTGGATTCAGACCAGAGGAAGATTTTCTTGCCTCAAGAAAAAGTGTCTTCTTTTGGGAGATTTGATCCACCTGGTGGGTACAAAAAGACAGCCGTCCATACGCCTGTGCATGAGGCTGCTGGGAAAGATGGTGGCATCATTCGAAGCGGTGCCCTACGGTCAATTCCATTCAAGGAATTTGCAAAGGGCCATACTGTCAGCCTGGAACAAAAAAAGTTCAGGCCCTAGACTTACCAATGTCCTTGTCCCCTTCCGTTCGCAAAAGCCTCCGTTGGTGGTTTGTTCCCCAGAATCTGAAAAAAGGGAAATCCTTCAGTCCGATTTCTTGGAAGGTGGTCACTACAGATGCCAGCCTTATAGGCTGGGGGGCAGTACTGGAGCAATGGTCTCTCCAGGGCAGATGGTCGGATGCAGAGAAGGCCCTGCCCATCAATCTCTTAGAGATACGAGCAGCCCGGTATGCCCTAGTAGCGTGGACATCGAAACTCCAAGGGTCCCCTGTCAGAATTCAATCAGACAATGCCACGGCAGTGGCATATATCAATCATCAGGGGGGCACCAGGAGTCGTGCAGCCCAGAGGGAAGTAAATCGCATCCTGAAATGGGCAGAAAGATATGTCCCAGCCATATCCGCGGTCTTCATTCCAGAAGTGGAGAATTGGAAGGCGGACTTTCTAAGTCGCCAACAATTATGCCCAGGGGAATGGTCCCTTCACCCCGAGGTTTTCAGGGCAATATGTCAGCGGTGGGGAGCACCGGATGTAGATCTGCTAGCATCCAGATTCAACGCAAAGGTGGACAGATTTGTCTCTCGGACAAGGGATCCCCTAGCTTGCGGCTCGGATGCTCTAGTGTTCCCTTGGGATCAGTTCAAGCTGATATATGCATTTCCACCGCCACAATTGTTACCTCGATTACTCCGCAGAATCAGGGTAGAAAAGAAACCAGTGATTCTGGTAGCTCCAGCGTGGCCCCGAAGAGCATGGTACGCAGAGATTGTAAAAATGTCTGTGGGGAGTCCTTGGACCCTCCCTCATCGTCCCGACCTGCTTTCACAAGGACCGATATACCACCCTTCCTTACTAGCCCTAGGTTTGACGGCCTGGCTATTGAAGCCCACATTCTAAAAAAGAGAGGTCTCTCTAATCCTGTGGTATCTACCATGATCAATGCCAGGAAGCCGGTATCCAGGCAGATTTACTATAGAATCTGGAAGGCGTACATCGCGTGGTGTGAGGCCAAGAAATGGCATCCACGTAAGTACGTAATAGGTAGGATTCTGGACTTCCTACAGTGGGCTGTAGATAGGAAGTTTGCCTTGAGTACTATCAAGGGTCAGATTTCGGCCTTGTCAATATTTTTTCAAAGGCCCCTGGCTTCGCATTCACTAGTCAAAACTTTTACACAAGGAGTGATGCGTATTAGCCCTCCGGTTAAAATTCCATATGTCCATGGGACCTAAACCTGGTTCTATCGGTTCTACAGAAACAACCATTTGAACCATTACAGCACATTTCTTTGGTTCTTCTCACCAGGAAATTGATTTTTTTAGTAGCCATATGTTCGGCTAAAAGAGTGTCGGAATTGGCCGCTATGTCCTGTAAGGAGCCATATCTGGTTATCCATAAGGACAGAGTAGTGTTACGTCCTCATCCAGCCTTTCTTCCTAAAGTGGTATCGAGGTTTCATTTGAACCAAGATGTGGTTCTTCCTTCCTTTTTCCCCAAACCTAGCTCGGTAGAGGAAAAGTTATTACATTCTTTGGATGTAGTAAGAGCAGTTAAAGCTTATCTAAAAGCCACTGCTCAGGTTCGCAGAACGGATACTTTGTTTATTCTGCCGGAAGGCCCCAGAAAGGGTCAGGCAGCGTCAAAATTTACTTTAGCCAAGTGGATTCGACAGGTCATAATGCAAGCCTATGGCTTGAGAAGGAGACCGCCTCCGTTCAAAGTTAGGGCGCTCTCCACGAGAGCAGTTGGAACTTCATGGGCAGTGCATCACCAGGCCTCCCTGGCTCAAATCTGTAAGGCCGCAACATGGTCTTCAGTACACACGTTTACTAGGTTCTACCAGGTGGACGTTAGAAGTCAGGAGGATGTCGCCTTTGGGCGCAGTGTGTTGCAGGCTTATGTATGGTGTATCCCCCCCCCCCCCCTCATTTGGCATTGCTTTGGGACGTCCCACATAGTAATGACTATGTCGCTCTGTGTCCCGCGATGTACGAGAAAGAAAATAGGATTTTTATAACGGCTTACCTGTAAAATCCTTTTCTTGGAGTACATCAAGGGACACAGAGCTCCCACCCCTCTTTTGGGGACACTTATTGCTTTGCTACAAAACTGAGGTACTCCCGGATGGGAGGGGCTTATATAGGGGAGGGTACTTCTGGTTTTGGAAGTTGCCAGTGCCAGCACCTGAAGGTATCTATATAACCCACATAGTAATGACTATGTCGCTCTGTGTCCCGTGATGTACTCCAAGAAAAGGATTTTACAGGTAAGCTGTTATAAAAATCCTATTTTTTTTTTATTGCAGAATCATACTTGCCTATGCTTAATTTGTTCCCCGCCGGCTCTAACACTGGGAACTGAGCGATCAAACACCGCCGATTGCTCGGCTCTCAGGGCTTCCTGAGCAGAGTGCTGGGTACTGTCAGTCACCGCTCTCTGCTCTGCCCCCCCCATCCTGCGTTTACTGGAGCACTGGGCTGTGGAGGGGGCTGGAGGGGCCGGCAATCTTTCCAAATAAGGTCACCATCTTTCCCAAGCCTGGACCGGCTGTGTGACGCCAGCTGACAGCTGTCTGCTGAAAACGTGTCACAGGAGTGCTGTACTTCTCCTTTTAAGCTGCTGTGCTTATATACATATGCTTATTATTATATGCTCTTTGTGTGACAATAATACAGGTTGTAAATAAAAGTTGTAAGGCTGGGTACACATGGTCAGTTCGGCAGAAAGCGGACAACTTTTAGCCCATGTGTACAGCTCCCTGTCTGACAGAAACCGGTCTAACGACCAGCTTCTGTTGAACGTACATGCTGGAAAACCAGAATCCAATTGGTGCTTGCAGCCAATGGCTCTGAGCGCTGACCATTGTGTTCTGGTGGGGAGGGGGCAGTCCCCCTGTCACTATACAAATACTCAGTGGAGGAGATCGCTGCACTAAAAACGCTTGTGTTAGTACAGCAATCTGTAGGTTTTTTTTTTTTTTTTCTTTTCAGTCTGCTGGGTTGAGAGAAAAAAAGCCCAGGACTCCTATTGTTCTCAAACAAAACAGGCGAGTGCTAACTATGTGTAAAAATACCTAACGATCATACAATTATCTTCCCCTCTATTTTCGCTAATATGCTACTGAAAGATAAGGACAGTCTGCACATTGGAGAAGGAAGAGAGAAGTACACAGAGATAGTGGATCCAACTAAAACACAAGTTTTGACAAACTTCAAGGGGTTGTTTTTTTAAAATAACAAACATGTCATACTGTCATGCGGGCTCGCTCCCGAGTCCTGCTGCTCCATCCATTAATCCAGACAGCAGGACTCGGCCCCGCTCCCCATGTCACTGGATTTGATTGACAGCAGTGGGGAGCCAATGGCTTCTGCTGCTATCAATCTATCTAATAAGGACCCAAAACAGCGGCTGAAGCTCATCCCTGTAGATGGAACGATCGGGCTGAGGTAAGTAAAAGGGGGGCTCTGGGGGGCTACTGCCCTACAGAAGGTTTTTCAACTTAGTGCATATGCTTTAAGCTTGTTGTACAGGAGGGGGGGGGGGTTATTTACTAAAGCTGTAGAGTGCAAAATCAAGCTCACTTCTGCAAACAAACCAATTGGCTTCTAACCTCAGCTTGTTCAATTAAGCTTTGGCAATAAAAACTGGAAAAATACTAAATAAAGTGAACACTAGATAAAATAATGTGTATGGCAGCTGGTACAAAAAAGGTGAATATGCAGCTTCAGAAAAACAATATCTGGGGGGATTTAAAGGGGGAGATAAGTGCTCCTTTTCTCTCCCCCCTTTTTATTTTTCTTTCTTTATGATGGGATGAATGGGTATGGATGAGAGTAGGAATATATGAGTGTGATTGTAGTAGATATTTAGGAAAAAGAAGCCAATAGGTAGTAATCAAGGTTCGGTTTTTTTTTTGTTGGTTTTTTTTTTTTTGCTTTTTAATACATAACAAGAAGGAACAAATACATATTATAATGAATCTTGTATAAATGTAAATATTTTGTATAAACTAATGAAAAAAATTGAAAACAGAAAACAATATCAAAGTATGTGCAGCGCTAATCAGTGATACATTTTAGTACCTATATAAAATAAAATGTCCAAACAGTGGAACTGGGCAACCAAATTATAATTAAACATACAACATGAATAACTATTAGTAAAAAAGTCCAAGTGGTGAACATAAGCAAGTAATCATCAGTCAGATATCAGCTGGGTTATCCAGTAAATCCAAAGAACTCCTCCAGTGGTAAGTATGGGGTGTCAGAACACTCACCAGACATCAACTAAGTATCAGCATTGAAAATGTGTTGTCAGATGCTTCTCCACAGTGATATCCCTCCACCAATCTATGCACTCACCAGAAGATGAGCCTTATACTGCTGTTAAGCGGTATGGTGAATATGAAGTCCGCTGTGTTGGTTCGATCTCATCCAAGCATAAAAACGGACCTAAAAACTCGCAGAATAAAACACTGCTCCTAACACAAGGATGCAGCAGTAGTGACAGCAGCACATAGGCCCCTTCCGACGCGTTTCATGCTCAAAGACGTTATTAAGGGATCCGCTGATAGAAGCTGATTGGTTCCTATGCAGAAGTTAGCCTGATTTTGCACTCTCCAGCTTCAGTAAATAAACCCCATGGATCGAAATTTGGCCAGTTACAACGATAATAGCACTGTGCTATACACTTAGGTGGGTACACGCTATTAGAAAATCGGAAGAAAACTTCCGTACGAGGAACAAGCTTTCAATTTTCGTATAATGTGTACACCGCTTTCAACATCCGATTTTAGACTTTCAAAACGAAAATTTCTGAAAGGGAAAAACTCCCAAAAATTTCTCGTACATGAACGAATATAATTTTAATTTAATGTTTACTGTGGTCATACTGAGAAAAATCAGATACAAAGGACTGCCCATGATCAGAAACAATAAACAACAATAGTCTAACAAAATAAAAACCTACTGTAAAATATTGAGGAAAACCGGACAATTGTTCGCCCAATTTTTTTCTTTTCAATTGTTTTTTATTGAAGTTTAAACAATAAAAGATCTAATACAGAAAAATTCAAGGAAAAGTAATATAAAGGAAAATAATAAAACTACCACAACATGAGGATTGCTTGTTTATATACTTGCTTATAAAGGTTGTCATCAGTAAGATTAGTCATCATCTGAAAAACATGAAGTCCATGGGGTCCACTGTGATTCATCCAATTTTTTTCATAGTGTGTACTGGGCCTTACAGTTTTTATTTTATTCTAGAAGGTATACCTCGTATTCTTCCTGGCTGCCTTTGCATTGCATGTTTTTCATTTGCAAGGTTAGCAAATAGCACAAAAAAGATCTACTCTATGTAAAAATGTATTCAACCCAACAGAATATCTGTTGCATCACACGTGTTTATGTATAAAGGGGGTGTCAAGATGCAGCTATGTTAGATGAGTGCTTTATGTAATGCATTTATGTGGAAAACGGTCCATACATTTTATTTTTATTTTTTCTTTATGTTTATTTTTAGGACAGGCTAATAAGATGTAAGGGGAGTAAAAATAAAGTAAAAAAAGATTATGAAGCTGGTAGAATACATTTTGATGTTGGCGTAGTGTAGAGCACTTTTGGTTAAATCATGCCAGCATTGCAGAAAGTAAAATAGAGTGATAACGACCTGATAAAGTATGTTCCCTTCATTAGAAACCTGCTGGAGTATGGAAATCTCAGCGTGGGAACAGTTCTACCATTGACAGCATAGTCTGCAATTCCTGCTGCATCACTGGGGCAGTGAAAGGAAACCCCACCAGTGGGGACTCAATCCAAATAATATAAATACAAACAATAGCATTGTTTTGTCTGAAGTTGCATTTAAATAATAAAGCATATGCAGATGTGTGTATTTGTTTTGTGTCTTTTTTTTTTTTTCTTTTTTTTTTTTTTTACGTTTTTTCTTTTTGTTGTATTTAGGAGCTGTTCTCATTGATCAGTACTGTAATCCTCTAGGAGATGTGAGTTTTGCAGATATTGAAACACAGATTGAAGATATCTTGAGAAAGGTGAAAGTTTACCTGAGTATGAAGAACAGTAGACACCCTAGTCTGTCTCTGCAGGCAGGTTTGTAATGTGCACACAATTGTGAATCTCATTTTAAAACATGGGGCAGTTATTTTGCTATGCATAGCTGCTTTTGTGTTGTTCCCCATGATAAAGTTTCACGTGGAGCAAATAGTGTTTGGGGGGGGGGGGGGGTTGGAGACCGGGCTGAGGCTGCCATTTATCTCATTTCATGCACATGGGTCTGATTCATGATGTATAGCTTATGGATCTTTTCCTGCTGCAGCTTGGAGCTAGGACGAGCTCCTTGTCCCTATCTGCACTCACAGCGGTCTAGTTAGACTTTACCTCTCTACCTGAATGGCACCTAAGTTTTGCTTTTGTGTCTATTATTGTCTTTGAACAGCTCTTCCGGTATCCTTTTTTTTTTTTTTTAAACCTGTGCTATGACCAATACTCTTAAATGTGCCGGAGTAGTATGCTCTTCGCCCAACCATTCCTATTGGCTCATCAGTATGATAACTTAAAGAGGAGCTCCACCCTAAAATCATACTTTAAACATGTTAAAAGGAAGCTATAAAAGATTCTGTGCAAACATATTTTTTTACCTTGCCTTGATCACCCCGTTGCTAGGCAGAATTGCTAATCTGCCTTTTTCCTGGACCGCGGTGGTTATCCTATCCTACCTAAGCCGCACTGACTCCTGGGGAAATGAGTGTCATCATTTCCCAGGATACTATGCGCTTTTCTCTGCCTGTGTTATCTGTGTTGTCATAACAACGGGGCGGGACGTTCCTCCGCTGTCGCCCGTTGCCATGACAACAAAAGAAACAAACTGTGCTACGAGCGACGTTCTACTTTGCACAAGCGAGATCGAGAGGTGCATGCTGGTTACCCAGCATGCACCTCTCCACAAAAACAAGTAAAAAAAAAAAAGGAACTGGGCTTCAGATGCCCACACATAGGATGGCAACGGCCACAGCATGAGCTGCAGCACATAAGGCAAGTGATAGAATGATTTACTGATCGATTGGGGAGCTATTACTATCTTTAATGGAATGTTTAATGTAATTTAAATTTTAACTTGCCAAAAAAGAAAATTCTGACTGGAACTCCGCTTTAAGCAGTCTTCCGATAGTATAGTATGTGAGGCAAGCACTGTTACCACCAGTCTTGTATTTGGACTGAACAAAAACAATGAAAGCTGCTGTAGATATTTTAACCACTTACCGTCCGCCATATAGCAGAATGATGGTCGGAAAGTGGTTGCATTATCCTGACTGGGCGTCATATGACATCCAGCAGGATAGGCCACTCGCAGCGCGGCAATCGGTGGTGTGTCAATTTGACACACCGCATCTCCAAATTAGGTAAAGAGCCTCTGACGCAGGCTCTCTACTACGTGATCAGCTGTATGCAACCACAGCTGATCAGTGGTAACTAGGAAGTGCCGTTTATCAGCTTTCCTCCATTCGTGCTGACGACAAGGCACGGATAGACGAGAGCCGATCGGCGGCCCTCCTGATGGGGGGCGGGGTTTGCGCTGATCATCAGCGCATTGATTTTCAGTGCAGACTCATCAGCAGTGCTCATAAAGGATGCCAATCAGTGCCCATTAGTAATGCCACAGTGCCAATCAGTAATGCATGTTATTGACCCCTCATCAGCACTGCCTATCAGTGCAATCTATCAGTGCTGCATATTAGTGCCACCTCATCTGTGCTGCCTTATCAGTGCCCGTCAGTGAAGGAGAAAACGTATTTATTTACAAAACTTTAATACTGAAACAAAGAAGAACTTTTTTTCTCTTACCATCCATGGACTGACACGGTGTCTCTTTACACTTTACACGTGGGTTATGTCCCTGCTTGCAGGAGAAGACCTAGGCAGAATGTGAAATGTTATACATACATTCTAAAAGCCAGAGCTGAACAGCCCCACCCAGGGGGCGATCCCTCCGGACATAACCCTCCCACTACAGTCAGCAGACTTCAGTTTTTTCTGCCTAGCAGAAGGAGAAGACGTGGCTCTCTCAGGAGCCAGTCTCCTGACCTATTTTTATTCCTTTTCTGGAATTCTTTTTTATTTTATTTTTGAGAATTTTCTATCAACTGTCGGCTGGGCAACAGGTTGGGTACAAGATATCCTCGTAGTCTTCCCTGTCCGACCATCGAGCGTGCTGATCCTCGCCTTGTGTGCGTGAGACTCAGTTCACGACAGGCCCCATGACTCCAGGGGTGGCCAGGTTTGCTTTCATGCTCCCACGGTCCTCTCGAGACTGAACAGTTCCTGACTGACTGTATCTTTCGCGGTGGACCGGGCCGACAGCTACTCAGTACTGCACTGTGATAGTCCTGTCAGAAACACACCAGTGGGTCCCTCAGGGGACGGGTAAGTAGTCTCTCCTGCCTGCAGGTGAGTACAAAAGGCTGTGTGTTTCTCTGTGGGGGATTTTCCCTGTCTCCCCCTGTATTTCATTGTCGCTCTCTGTCACCATTGCTGGTGCTGTGCTGTGTGGGGTGCCTGGGGGTCACACTGTTCTTGGAGGGGCTAATGCTGGTCTGCAGATATGCTTGGGGCCTTTTTTTGTGTGTTTTGGGGCCTGAGCGCCGAGTGGCGCTGTGTGTGTGTGTGCTGTTTTTTTCACTTTTGCTGAGTCATGGCGGCCATCTTGCCGCGGATCGCCTCAGTGAAGTGCGGCGGCCATTTTCTTGTAGCCCGTGCGCTCTTCAGCACTAGTTTTGGCCTCTAGCGCTGCTGTAACAGCGCAAATCTCCTCACAATCTCCTCACAGCTCACCAGCGTTGACACAGCGCGGTACAGACAGCGGAACTGAGCGGTCCCTGGTCCGGTTTGGTGAGTCCCCTGGGCGCCCCCTCCTCAGTCAGCACAGCCTGTGGGTGGACTTTTTATCTGAGGAGTCTCAGAGGGGGGCAATATGGAGTCTCTGTCACCAGCTTCCCCTAAATGTCAGTGGACAACAGGCAGTGCTTCAGCACCTGCGGTCCCTAGGGACCAGTTGTGGGCAGTCCTGGAATAATTTCTGACCAGGATGGGAGCTGTGTGCAAGCGCAAGGGAGCAAAAAAGCGCCCTCTCCCCACTTTACTTCATGAGGGTAGTGCGCTGATTCAGATATGGGCCTAGTCACTACCGCTCAGGACCCTAGTTCTGAATGTATTGGATGGTTTTGAACAGGACATTCCTTATGAGGAAAACTCCAGTTCTGAGTCAGTAAATGACAGGGCGCTTGTTAGTGTACTCATGACTGCGGTAAGGGACACTCTCAAGCTAAAATGCTGCGGATGCAGAACCTCAGGCGGATACAGTCTCCTTTGGTTCTTTTAAGGCCAGGCCTTCTAAAGAGGTTTTTCCATATGTACTTTCTTTGACCAGTTCATTGATAAGGTCTGGGAAAAGCCGCAGAAGAATTTTTTTATGGTCCCGCGGCGTTTGTCTATCAGATACCCCTTGAAGATGCCGTACTTAAAAAGTGGGCTTCTCCCCCAGGGTCGACCCTCCAGTTGCCCGGTTGAACAAGGCCATCACTCTCCCGATGGAGGGGACTCCTGCATTTGAGGACCCCACTGACAGGAGGTCAGAAGTGGTGAGCAGAGCCATGTTTGCCTTGTTGGGATCCGCCCTACGGCCTGTGGTAGCGGCGACCCTTGTGTCTTAAACACTTACAGGTTGGGCAAAAATGTTGCACCTAGCTGTACAGGAGCATAATCTTCCTCCAGACACAGTTGCTTTGGCCCACCAACTGGTTCAGGGCCTGGTTTATGTGTGCGACGCCACGTTGGACACGACCCCTTTAATATCCAGGGCCTCTGTCTCGGCGGTGGTATTGCGTCGTCTTATCTGGTTGAAGTGCTGGTCTGCTGACCTAGCCTTAGGAAGCTCCTGACGGATCTACCATTTAAAGGTGGTAGACCTTTCGGTGCTGCTCTGGATGACATCGTCATGGATGTCATGGGAGGTAAAAGCACTCTTCTTCCTTAGACTAGCAAGGGTGAGGAGGCCCGCCGCAAACAGGGGCCTTCCTTTCCAGCAAAAGGGTTTTTTTTCGTCAGTCAGAGTCCACGGGTAGGCCCTCTCAGACTGACGGCAGTGCGGCTGGTGGGCACAAGTGCCCCTGGGTGCGTAAGCCGAACATGCGGCTCCGAAGCCCGCCTCCGCGTGAAGTCTTGCCTCCGCCCGACTCTGGGGTGGGGGGACGACTTCGCAGGTCACGAATCGGTGGTCCTCCCGAATCTCCGACTGGTGGGTGTGCGAGGAGGTCACCTCAGGATACAGGATAGTATTCCGATCCTGGCCCCCAGACAGATTCTTTCCCTCAAATCTTCCTCTCCTTCCTACCTGTCGGGCAGCCCTCTTGGGGGCTGTACAGGATTTGATCAGGTCCGGAGTGATTGTGCCGGTTCCGTCACAGGAGAGTTTTCAGGGATTCTACTCGAATCTGTTTGTCGTCCCAAAAATAGGACGTGGTTCGACCTATCCTGGACCTCAAGGCCCTGAATGTCTTCGAGAAGGTGCAGAAATTCTGCATGGAATCCATTCGCACGGTGATCGCTACACTCCACCAAAGGGATTTTCTTCTGGCGTCCTTGGACTTCAAGGACGCCTACTTGCATGTTCCGATCTGCGCAAGTCACCAGAAGTTTCTGCGCTTTGCGATCAGCGAAGTCCACTATCGATTGTGGCTCTTCCTTTCGGCCTAGCCTCGGCACCAAGGGTGTTCACCAAGGTGCTTGCTCCGGTTCTAGCCTTCTGTTAGAGCGAGGTATTGCTGTCGTGGGCTATCTGGACGATCTTCTGCTAAGAGCAGAAAGTGGATCAGACTTAGAGGAAAGGTGACTATCGTCAATTAGACCCTCAGGGACTCGGGTGGTTCCTGAACATTCAGGAGTCAGTCCTGGTCCTGACTCAGTGTCTGGAGTATCTAGTTCTGATTCTGGACTCCTTGGAGGCAAAGGTATCCTACCTCTGGAGAAGTTGCTGACACTTCAGTCTGCGGTGCGGGTGCTGACATCCCAAAAATGGTTGTCAATCCGTTTTTTGCATGAGAGTCCCGAGACTCGTGGTGGCCTCCTTCGCGGCCGTTCCGTATGCCCAATCACACACCAGGGCATTGCAGAAGGAGATCTTGTCCACCTGGGACAAATCCCCGTTGTCCTTGGATCTTCAGATCCAGGTGATTCACCTGGTCAGGGCGCCCCTGACATGGTGGTTGAGATCCTCGGCTCTTCGGTCCGGAAAGTCGTTCCCCTCCCATCCAATGGACGGCACTCATGATGGACACCAGCCTGACGGGCTGGGGTGGAGTCTGGGGAATCCTGTCGGCTCAGGCCTTGGACTCCGGACGAGCCCGTTTACCAATCACTGTTCTGGTAATACGGGCCATCGGACTGTGTCTCTCCTCAGGTCAGAGAGAGTACGGGGTCGCTCCATCAGGAGCCAGTCGGACACCGCCACGGCGGTGGCGTATGTAAACCATCAAGGGGGAACTCGGAGCTCAGCTGCAGCTTCCGAGGTAGTCCGTATCCTGAAGTGGGCCGGAAGAAACGTGCCGGCTCTGTAGGCCATTTTACATTCTGGGCATAGACAATGGGCAGGCGGACTATCTGAGTCGCCAATCGCCAGACACCGGACCAAGAAGTGTGGTCCTTGCATATTTCAACTCCTTTACCGACGGTGGGGCACGCCGGATGTGGACCTGATGGCCTCTCGACTCAATCGCAAGGGTCGAGGTTGTGGCCAGATCCAGGGATCCTTGGGCGATGCCTCGGATGCGTTGGTGGCCCCATAGGGTCCTTATCGCCTGATATAAACTCCAGCGATCCTAATTGTTCCGGATTGGCCTCAGCATCACTGGTACGCTGATCTGGTACGTCTCGTCGCGGACGTTCCCTGGCGGTTGCCGATGAGGGAGAACCTTCAGTCTCAAGGTCCTATGTTTCATCCGGCTTACAGTCTCTGGCTTTAACGGCAGGGCTGTTAAAAGCCAGGTGCTGAGGGACCGAGGTCTCTCGGACTCAGTCATTTTGACCATGTTAAGGACACGGAAGTCTTCCTCCAGGCAGATCTATCACCGTACCTGGAAAGCTTATATCGCCATGTGCGAAGCGCTGGACTGGCGTCCTCGGACGTATTCCGTCCCCAGAATCCTGCGTCCTCTGCAGTGTGGAGTGACCCAAAAGCTTGCTTTGAGTACCATCAAGGATCAGATTTCAGCCTTGGCCGTCTTCTTTCAGCGACCTCTAGCGGGTCATTTTCTTGGTTAGCACCTTGTGTTGGGGGTTCGCCATGTGCTCCCTCCTGTCAAGCCTCCTCTCCCACCGTGGGATCTGAATTTGGTGCTTTCGGTCCTCCAGGAACCTCCTTTTGGGAATATCCGGGATATTCCCTTCTTGTCTTGTCTCAGAAGGTGGCCTTTTTAGTGGCAATCACTTCTGTTTGACGAGTGTCTGAGTTGGCGGCTTTGTCCTGCAAGTTGCCATATTTAGTCATCCATAAGGATAAGGCGGTGTTGCATCCGTGACCTTCCTTTTTTGCCAAAGGTGGTGTCGACCTTTCACCTACATGAGGACATTGCCCTCCCGTCCTTGTGTCCTCACCCATCGCATCCCAGAGAGTTTGCGCTGCACATATTGGAGGTGGTACGAGCCTTACGGGTGTACCTGTCTGCTACTGCTTCTATTCGGAAGTCCGACTCACTGTTTGTGACTGTCTCTGGTCCATAACAGGGCCAAGCGGTTTCGTCTGCCATCATTTTTAGGGGAATCAGACAAACCGTCATTCAAGCCTATGCTCTCAAAGGGCGGGCGCCTCCCTTTCCGGTTACGGCGCATTCCACCAGGACAATTGGTGCTTCCTGGGTTTCCCGACATCAAGCGTCGGTTGCACAAGTGTGCAAGGTGGCGACCTGGTCGTCTGTTCATGCCTTTTAAGTTTTATAAGGTTAATGTGGCTGCATCTTCGGATGCTTCCTTCGGCCGCAGGGTGCTGCAGGCCGCTGTTTAAAGTTGCGACTCCTCCGTTGAGGAGCTCTGCCTTATTGGAGTGAAGTTTTGGTTTTTCCATTTATACTGCTCCCATCCCTCTTGACACTGCTTTGGGACATCCCACGTGTAAAGTGTAAAGAGACACCGTGTCAGTCCATGGATGGTAAGAGAAAATAGGATTTTTTGTACTCACCGTAAAATCCTTTTCTCTGACATCCATGGACTGACACGGCACCCACCCTTCCTTTTTAAGTTTGTACTGCTTTGTTACGAACTGAAGTCTGCTGACTGTAGTGGGAGGGTTATGCCCGGAGGGATCGCCCCCTGGGTGGGGCTGTTCAGCTCTGGCTTTTAGAATGTATGTATAACATTTCACATTCTGCCTAGGTCTTCTCCTGCAAGCAGGGACATAACCCACGTGTAAAGTGTAAAGAGACACCGTGTCAGTCCATGGATGTCAGAGAAAAGGATTTTACGGTGAGTACAAAAAATCCTATTTTTTTTTAACAATTTTCGGTCTTTTTTTATTTGTGGCGCAAAAAATAAACAAGCCAGAGGTGATCAAATACCACCAAAAGAAAGCTCTATTTGTGGGGGGAAAAAAGATGAAAAATGTCATATGGGTACAGTGTCGCATTACCACGCAATTGTCATTCAAAGTGTGACAGCGCTGAAAGCTAAAAAATTGCCTGGGCAGGAAGGGGGTAAGAGTGCCCTGTATTGAAGTGGTTAAAGCACCTCTAATGTCAACTGTACTTTTATACCTTCTACTAGTACCCTTCTTTTTTTTTTTTTTTTTTTTAAGGTGACAAGCGCATTACTGAAACCATGTCGCCAATTTACCAACATCTTCCTATAAAATTATATGTATATTTTATGGATACTCTGCCCTATTTAGACATCCAAAAGCCCTGTACTGCTGCTGGGCCCCCATCTTGTATGTGATCCTGCAAACTGAGAGCTGTCACTCAAGTGACACTTTATAGTATTCCCTTATGAATTCCCCCATCTTTTCAGCTACATAAAAGGTTTTGTAGGGAGCCGAAAGGAGGGGTGGAGATCTTTGGCGGCCACAGAGAGTAATTAGACACTCCCAGTAGAGGCATAGAGTTGAAGATAAGAAAATTGCTCAATTCCTCCATTGACACAGTGAGTGTTGATAGAGGATTTTTTTGCACTGCGCTATTGTATTCTGACAGCGAGAGGCTTCTGCCCCGTCTGAATACAATGATTACTGCTGGTGGCTGTAGCTGGTGGCAGTAATTGTACAAAAGGAAACCTAGACAGGCTGGTTGTACTGAAGTCAATTGATATGATATAATATATATATATATATATATATATATATATATTATATTTTTTTATTTTTTCCTGCTACAAAATTCTGCTAAAAGACCATAGGGGTTATTTACTAAAGGCAAATCCACTTTGCACTACAAGTGTAAAGAGCACTTGAAATTGCACTGAAAGTGCACTTGTAAGTGCAGTCGCTGTAGATCTGAGGGGGACATGCAAGGTTAAAAAAAAAAACCAGCATTTTAGCTTGCACGTGATTGGATTATAAAATCAGCAGAGCTTCCCCTCATTTCAGATTTACCCCTCAGATTTACAACGACTGCACTTTCAGTGCAATTTCAAGTGCACTTTGCACTTGTAGTTTGCGCTTGTAGTGCAATGTTGATTTGCCTTTGGTAAATAACCTCCCCATGTGTGTATGGACACATAGGCCAACATACAGGTGAGTTTAGAGGCAGGAAAAAATAGGAGTAGCTGCAAAAGTCATGTGTGCATGAGGCCTTATTGTAGTTATACATATACATATATATATGTGTGTGTGTATATATATATATATATATATATATATATATATATATATATATATATATATATATATATACTCCTATCTTCTAATATATATTTTCCTCTATCTTTATAGGTAGCAGATCTCTCATTGAAGACATTGATCTACAGGGGGAGGCACTGGATGCTCTAAATCATGTCCTCTTTGTTGACCTGAAGTTTCAAGGAAATGTATCGGATTTCTATAACCCTCTTAATTCCTATATGCACCAGGTAGAAATATGAAGAGTTTGTTCGATCTTTTAGCAATTATCGCTTGTATAAGTAAACTTGATTTCTTTATCATCCATTGTGGGACATGAGGACAGAGAAATTCATAGAAATGTGGGGTCATATGCAGCTGCCTTCAGGAAGTGGACATTGATGAACAAATGTTGAAGGCCTTTCACTGTAACCGCTCCCCTAGCCATCATACCTCAGTTTTTGCTTTTGTCCTAGGAGGTTGGGCACTATTTCCTCAGCTCTGCTGAGGTAAAATGTTTTTTATTTTTTTTCTGTCTTTTGCATTGTGTAAATAGCGCAGCTGAAAGCCTCCTGTGTAATGTCCTCTCAGTGCTTCCTCTGCTCCAGGTGCCGGTCCATCACGGAGCATGTCCCACTCCACCCTTCAACAAGCATACCAAGCTTAGGTGCACTCTGTGAATGTTAGCCAAATCAGATGGTGAAAGTTTTGACTTCAGCTACAGTCCCCGCCTGTTCTTCATGCGCCCCCCTCCTGACGCCTTTCTCCTGGATTGGGCTTAATCGTAGCATCTTTACTATATGATTTGGTTGACATCCAGAGTTCGGCCCGAGCTTGGTATGTTTTTATTTTTGTCTTTTTTCTTTTTCTATCAACATTCTCAATTTTTTTCGTGGATGAATTTGACTTTACTCAAGATAAGTGTATGCTGTTAAAGCAAGTCTCTCAACCACAGCTATTCTTACTAGCTTAACCTAGGCAATAACTCAAAGGCTGTACTGGACCGAAAAATGGGGGAGTTGCCTGTAATGTGATCTTTGGGCACTGAACTCGTATGATCCCTAGACATCTTGTGTTTAGATCATTAGCCTCAGAGTGCTCCACGGGTCCAAAATTGTAGCACAGCAGTTGTGTGACCCTGTCTCTGAATACTCCATTGTGAGTAACTCCCACGGGGGACGAAGGCTGACTGGAATGTGACCTGCGAGAACTAGGCTCTGCTAGTGACACGTTCTTTACCACTATGTACTGAGTTTGTTCGCCTCAGAATGCTCCCCAGTTTAAAGCAGAAGTACATGTGTGATCTACGATGGTTTCTGCTCTCTATCTGTAAGAAAACTGAGGTGAGCATGCCTCCATAAGGGGCAATAAATTCCTGGAATGTGGCGATAAGCGTAATACTACTTACGTAGTACTATCCTATCACTTGTGTACTGTATTCGTTAGCTGCAGAGTGCTTTTCACTTTCAGAGCAGGAGTACATTCCCGTGTTGCTGAGATCTCTATGTCTAAGTATGTCTCAGCAAGTGTGCCTCTATAAGGGACAACAATATCCTAGTAAGTACTATGTGAACAAAATCTCCTGCACTACCAATACAAAGCAATCACCTAATGCACTAAATACTGCAGGTGGCTGCTCACGCCTAAACCTGTTCCCACATCAAACCGTCAAATATAAAAAAATTGTAGTACCCTTTACATGTGAAATGCATACATAAAAATAGTGCTGCAAATCAAAAATAAGTTATATATGTCTATGTAATGTACTGCAACTTAATAAATTAATGCACCGACCTTATATAATCCTGAAGCGCTTCATAATAAGTGCATCTGCAAATCAATAAAAGTACTTTGAATAGTAATTCAATTCACAATCCCAGTGCTATTAAAAAAAATTATAAAGTGCATACATTTGCTGGAAGTGAGTCCATAGTCCCAGTGCTGTAAATCATGTATTGCAATCACTCATTTACTTCTGCATTTTGGCACGTTTTTGTACTCCACTCTGCATGAGCGTTGTGCTCACCATTAGGTAAATTCACCGCTCATCTTATTTGTAGGCAGGCCATAGATGGTGTGAATTTCTTTCCCGCAACCACGGGTTGCAGGAAACAAATTTGCACGATTCCCCCATCACAGACAGTGCTAACAGGGGAATCTCTCTTGCCAACAATTGTCTACACCAGGCGGGGGCGTGCGGGGGAAGCCGTTCCCGCCGGGAGAAGACATTGTTTATCACTAGCAGCTATAGCAGCCGCCTGCAATAATTACAAGCGAATCAGGCAGGCTGGTTGTACCCAAGTTGATCGATTTAAACTTGGTACATTCAGCTTGCCCATTAATGGTTCAAATCTCGGCCGGTTCAGCAGGAACTGGCCGAGATTGGAATCGTGTATGGCCGACCTTAGACCTAAATAAGATAAGGTTTTAATGCGCTTGTACCCTGAAGAAGTCACGTGATCAGTGACGCAACATGTCGGGGGGGGTTTGGGGTGCCGGGAAACACCATGTCCGATTTTAGCCAAGAGAGAATATAGAAAATTTGATGTAAAAAGCGCTAATGGACACTACCCAGTGTCCATTGGTATTGTGAGTGGCATTACTTTAATAAAGTGAAATTTTTAATGCTCCGTTTCCACTAGTGCGACTTGTCATGCGAATTTGGACACAAAGTCGCATGACAAGTCACCGCCCATTAATTTCAATGGCACCCGTTCCCATCTATGCAACTTAAAGTTGCAGCGACTTTGAAAGGGTTCCTGCACAACTTTGATGCGACTTTTGATGCAACTTTCATCCAGAGACTATAAGGATTCTATTCAAAATTTTTATGTATTCATTTCACATGTAAAGGGTAATGCTACACTACAATTTTTTTATATATAATATCTTATTATGTGACATTGAGCAATTATACTCTGCATCTGCCACTTATCTTCCCCTTGCGTTACCAAAAGCGTGCTCTTCATTTTCGGACCATTCAGGTATATCTGTCTCTGTTTTCTCTATGTATAATTATAACTCTGTACATATGCATCCATAGGGGCCCCTAAATTCTGGTATGTTGCTTTGAGCGTTAAACTCTGCATTTGGTGCTTTCCCTTTTGAGCAGTAAGCTGTGGTGATAACCTGTTTAAATGCTGGTGGTAGCCATTGGAACTCAAACCTTCCTATTCATGCTGCCTTGTGGATTATTTTTATATGTGCCAATTGATTGCCTATACTTGTAAGTAGTATTTTATTATTTTTATTACAATAATCTACCTGGATTGGAAATATTCTCTCTCTCTCTCTCTCTCTCTCTCTCTCTCTCTCTCTCTCTCTCTCTCTCTCTCTCTCTCTCTCTCTCTCCTCTCTCTCTCCTCTCTCTCTCTCTCCTCTCTCTCTCTCTCTCTCTCTCTCTCTCTCTCTCTCTCTCTCTCTCTCTCTCTCTCTCTCTCTCTCTCTCTCTCTCTCTCTCTCTCTCTCCCCCCAGTTTTATTAGGAGACTATATATAAAATATACATACACACACACTCGCCAGGCATTTTAGACTGAGCAGCCAACTTTTCCAGGGACCATGGGGGTGTCTTGGTGGACATTCGCGGGGGTGGCTGGTGTCGGTCCTCCACACTGTAATGTGTGGAGACATTGTGATATAAAGGGGCACTGCAATGATTACAGTGCAGTCCCTTTTTTATATTACAGTATCCCAGTCCTATTGTGGCCATACTATGCTAGTACTGTCTGTCTCCTATTGTGCCCACACTGCCCAGTGACACTGATGGCGCTCTCTCTGGTGGGGCGGGTACAGCGTGGCTCTCTCTGGTGGGGCGGGTACAGCGTGGCTCTCTCTGGTGGGGCGGGTACAGCGTGGCTCTCTCTGGTGGGGCGGGTACAGCGTGGCTCTCTCTGGTGGGGCGGGTACAGCGCGGCTCTCTCTGGTGGGGCGGGTACAGCGTGGCTCTCTCTGGTGGGGCGGGAACAGCGTGGCTCTCTCTGGTGGGGCGGGTACAGCGTGGCTCTCTCTGGTGGGGCGGGTACAGCGTGGCTCTCTGGTGGGGCGGGTACAGCGTGGCTCTCTCTGGTGGTGCGGGTACAGCGTGGCTCTCTCTGGTGGTGCGGGTACAGCGTGGCTCTCTCTGGTGGGGCGGGTACAGCGTGGCTCTCTCTGGTGGGGCGGGTACAGCGTGGCTCTCTCTGGTGGGGCGGGTACAGCGTGGCTCTCTGGTGGGGCGGGTACAGCGTGTCTCTCTGGTGGGGCGGGTACAGCGTGTCTCTCTCTGGTGGGGCGGGTACAGCGTGTCTCTCTCTGGTGGAGCGGGTACAGCGTGTCTCTCTCTGGTGGAGCGGGTACAGTGTGGCTCTCTCTGGTGGGGCGGGTACAGCGGTACAGCGTGGCTCTACCTGGCGGTGCTGGGGCTATTAGTTCCCCCAGCACAGTCCTCTTTCTTTTTCCATGTCTCCTGTAGTAGCTGCTACAGCATAGCACTCCTCAGCTTGTTTCCGGGTTTTCTTTTCTTTATCGTACACCACGGGACACAGAGCTAGTCATTACATAATGGGTTAAGGGTCACCAGCGGTGATTGGACACTGGCACAACCAATGGAAGACAGTTCCCCTCCATATAACCCCTCCCATCAGGGAAGTACCTCCAGTTTTTTCGCCAGTGTCGAAAGGTGTTGGACGCGTTAGGAGGTGCTAAAGGAAAGCTCTACCAAAGAGACCCTGTGGGGGTAAAAGAGCTATGCTTTCGGATCCATCCAAGACGCCTACAAGTTAAGCCAAAACTGGATGGGATCCGGGCCTCATCCATGAGGCAGCGCCTGTAATGTCTCTCTTCGGAGGACTGGGCTCTAAGATCCAGCACTTTCACTATTTTGCTAAAAGTCCTGGTAAGAGTCTTGTACAAGGCCCAGGGGAGAGGTATCCTTTAAATAGGAACCGATATCCCTGAAGGTTGGCACACACAGCCCACCGTGAAGGGTGAAGTTTGGTATCTGTCTGAAAATTTTCAGCAGAAAAAACCTGCGGCGTGGATAAGGTAAGATTAGAAGGTCCATAACTAGGTTTGGGACCTTTTTCAAAAAGTGGATGTCTTCTCTTTTTCCGCCACTGGGGGGAGTAAAGAGCTGAATATATACTCACCTCATAGGAGCGCGCTTTATCGGAGGGGGGGGGGCGAAGGCGTGCGCGGGCGCGCGCAGGCACAGAAACGGCGCCAAATTCAAAGACTGTCAGTGTGAGGCACTGCAGCAGCAAGCAAGCTCGTTTGTTCTCTTATTCCTGGCAGAGAAACACAGCAGCTATACAGGGACGTAAGACTCCATGTGGTTGGACTGGGTACTTCCTAGAAGACATCCATGTTATGCATAGCTATGTCTTAAAAGTTGCATACTTAATGTAAATTGCTAAACTAAGCACGGTAGTATATGCATTTAGGTACCTTGTATTTTGTCTAAACAGTAAGTCTTCCAGGGGAAGTAATGCGGACAAAAAGAGATAAAAGAGCACCGCCGCCTGAGACAGGAGGCTCTAGCTGTGCTGACTCGGTACCTTCCTCTCCTGTGTTGCCAAATGCACCTGTACAGGATGAGCCATTACCTCTGTCAGGTATGGCTGCTTCCCCAGTGAAGCCTGGGCCTACATATGTCACTGAGGACACTTTATCAGCTGCCCTAAATAATCTGGAGGAAAAGATTGCTACCTTAATCGCTAAATCCTCTAAAAAGGACAATAAGCGAAGCAGATCTCCTCCAGTATTGGACCTCCCTTCAGAAGTACCTGAAGAGGAGGAGGATGAGGAGGAGGCTACATCAGCAGAGGATGAGGAGTCAGACGGATCAGGGATATCGGATGAGCCTTTTTCGGTATCCCAGATTTTAAAGTCACAGGTACAATGCTATGCAGGAGCTGTGCGATCTGCATTTAAGTTACCCCCTTCGGAGGTAACGGAATCACCTGTCTCCTCCCTAGGATCATTAAGATCCCTGCAAGGTGCATGCTCCTTCCCGGTTCATCCGTTACTAGAGGATCTAATGTACGCAGACTGGCAACATCCAGATAAGCGTTTCTCACCTCCAAAAAAGTTTAACATTCTTTATCCTATGGAGGAAATTTTTTTAAAGAAATGGAGCCTGCCTGCGGTAGATGCGGCTATTTCTTGTGTAAATAAAAACCTGACATGTCCAGTGGATAATGTACAAGTGTTTAAAGATCCTTCTGAGAAGAAGTTGGAATCCCTACTGAAATCCTCCTTCCTTTTGGCTGGCTCAATTATCCAACCTGCAGTAGCAGCAGTCGGTATGTGTCAGGTCATCAGCCAACAGGTAAAGCAGGGGCTGAAGGAGCTGCCTTCAGAGCAGGCTAAAAATTGGGAGAATTTGCCTAAAGCCTTATGCTTCACAGTGGATGCCATGAGAGATTCTATCATACAGGCATCACGCCTTACACTCCAGCTGGTACAGATGCGCAGAGTACTTTGGCTTAAGCATTGGTCAGCGGAAGCCCCATGCAAAAAGTTGTTGGCAAGTTTCCCGTTCCATGGCGAACGCCTATTTGGGGAAGATTTAGAAAGATATATCCAAAAGATATCAAGTGGTAAAACGACACTTTTACTTGAGAGAAAGAAAAACAAGAGACCTTGTTTTAAACGCACTCTCTCCCCAGCTCCCGGGAAATCAGACTCCAGCCAGTGGCGACGGCCTTTTCAGCCGTCCACAAAAGCCAAAGAACAGGCTCAGAAGAACAAGAAGCCGTGGGGTTCAAGAGCTAATAAGCAAGCCCCCAAAACCTCTCATTGAAGGGGCGCCCCCGCTCGGCCGAGTGGGGGGAAGGCTTCGTCGGTTCTCAGCGACCTGGCGGACAGAAACCCAGGACAAATGGGTGGCATCCTCAGGGTACAAACTGGAATTTCGAGAGATCCCATCTTCTCAATTCCGAGGTTCAAGACTCTCCAAGGATCCACAAAAAAGAGGATCCTTCTTCAAAGGTTTGAATCACTTAATAGCTCAAGGTGTGGTTACAGAGGTACCCCAAAAGGAGCGAGGTTCAGGTTTTTACTCAAACCTCTTTGTGATTCCAAAGCCAAACGGAGAAGTCAGACCCATCCTGGATCTAAAATCTCTAAACCGGTTTCTGAACGTTCGCCATTTTCGAATGGAAACGATGCGATCCGTGGTCGCTACTTTAAAAGGCGGAGAATTCATGGCGTCCATAGATATCAAAGACGCATATCTACACATACCAATCCTCCCCGCTCACCAAAGATTCCTAAGGTTTGCGGTAGAAGATCGCCACTTTCAATTTGTGGCCCTGCCATTTGGTGTAGCCACCGCGCCCAGAGTATTCACAAAGGTGCTAGCTCCTCTGTTAGCAAACCTGAGAACACGGGGCATTGCGGTAACAGCCTATCTAGACGATCTACTAATAATAGATCAGTCAAAGGAGGGATTGGATCACGCTGTAGACACTACAGTAGGATACCTGGAGCATTTAGGATGGATTATAAACTTACAAAAATCCTCTCTCCAGGCCCAAAGAAGGATAGTGTACCTGGGCATGATCATAGATACAGCCCAAAACAGGGTATACCTGCCAGAGCCAAAGATACAGTCTCTGAAAAACCTGATCCACAAGGTCAAAGCAAACAAAAAGCCGTCTATTCGCCTTTGCATGAGACTATTGGGAAAGATGGTAGCCTCCTTTGAGGCGGTCCCTTACGCCCAGTTTCATTCGAGACTACTTCAAGGCAATATTTTAGCCTCCTGGAACGGGAAGAGCCAAGCTCTGGATATACCCATGCGCCTGTCCTCACAAGTACGCCACAGCTTCAATTGGTGGCTAGAAGCCAAGAATTTACGGAAGGGAAAGTGCTTCCTCCCAGCAGCCTGGAAGGTGGTGTCTACGGATGCCAGCCTATCGGGCTGGGGTGCAGTATTCGAGGAGGCTTCTACCCAGGGAACCTGGGCCAAGACTCAGGGGATCCTGCCCATCAATGTGCTAGAGATCCGGGCAGTATATCTAGCCCTCAAAACCTGGACATACAGGTTACAGGGCTACCCAGTTCGGGTTCAATCCGACAATGCTACTGCAGTAGCTTACATCAATCACCAAGGAGGCACCCGCAGTCGGGCAGCCCAAAGAGAGGTGAACTGGATCTTGGCATGGGCAGAAGAGCATGTACCTTGCATCTCTGCAATCTTCATTCCAGGGATAGAAAACTGGCAAGCAGACTACCTGAGTCGTCAGCAGCTGCTACCAGGAGAGTGGTCTCTTCACCCAGAGATCTTTCAGGCCATATGTCTGAGATGGGGAAACCCAGATGTAGACCCTTCCAGGTTCAACAAGAAATTGGACAACTTTGTGTCCAGAACGAGAGATCCTCTAGCCTACGGGACAGACGCTCTAATAACTCCATGGAATCAGTTCTCACTGATCTATGCATTCCCTCCGATCCCTCTTCTACAAAGACTGCTTCGCAGGATCAAGGAGGAGGGAATACCAGTAATCCTAGTGGCCCCAAACTGGCCCAGGAGGCCTTGGTACGCCGAGATCGTAAAAATGGCGATAGGAAGGCCCTGGAAGCTTCCACTTCGACTCGACCTGTTGTCACAGGGTCCAGTATTCCACCCTTCCTTACAAAGGCTAAATTTGACGGCCTGGCTGCTGAGACCCACATTTTGAAAAAGAGAGGGGTCTCTGGTCCGGCTCTTTCTACGCTCATTAATGCTAGAAAGCCAGCATCCAGACTCATCTATCATAGAGTCTGGAAAGCATACGTTTCCTGGTGTGAATCCAGAAGTTGGAATCCTCTGAAATATGAAATAAGCAGGATTCTTGCTTTTTGCCAGTTAGGAGTGGATATGAAATTAGCCCTTAGCACCATCAAAGGGCAAATATCGGCTCTATCAGTCTTCTTTCAGAGACCATTGGCATCTCACTCCCTAGTTCGGACATTCATTCAGGGGGTACTGAGGATAAATCCTCCAGTTAGGTCTCCCTTGTGTCCATGGGATTTGAATTTGGTATTGTCAGTGTTGCAAAAGCAACCTTTTGAACCTATTCGCCATATTCCTTTAATTATATTGAGTAGGAAGTTGGCCTTTCTGATTGCTATAGCTTCTGCTAGGAGAGTATCAGAGCTAGCAGCTCTTTCTTGTAAAGAGCCTTATCTAATTTGTCACAAGGACAAAATCGTACTACGACCCCATCCGGCTTTTCTGCCTAAGGTGGTGTCGGCTTTTCACTTGAATCAAGACATTGTTCTGCCTTCCTTTTTTCCAAACCCGCGGACGGCGGGGGAAAAATTATTACACTCTCTAGATCTAGTGAGAGCGGTAAGGGTGTATCTGCAAGCAACCGCTCAGATACGTAAAACAGATGTTTTGTTTATTTTACCAGAAGGGCCAAGCGGTATCAAAATCCACCATTTCCAGGTGGATTAGACAAGTAATTGTTTAAGCTTATGGTTTAAAGAACAGGACTCCTCCTCCTTTTCCTGTTAAGGCACACTCTACCAGGGCGATAAGTGCTTCATGGGCAGTGCACCACCAGGCTTCGATGGCTCAGATCTGTAAAGCTGCAACTTGGTCTTCAGTCCATACATTTTCCAAATTCTATCAAATAGATGTGAAAGGACATGAGGATTCCGCCTTCGGGCGAAGTGTGCTGCAGGCAGCAGTATAGGGCTTCTGGTCCGCAAGCGGCCTGTTTGATCTGTGTCTCCCCCCCTTCATATGAGCATTGCTCTGGGACGTCCCATTATGTAATGACTAGCTCTGTGTCCCGTGGTGTACGATAAAGAAAGTAGGATTTTTATAACAGCTTACCTGTAAAATCCTTTTCTTGGAGTACACCACGGGACACAGAGGTCCCCCCCTTCTTATGGGAACCTTACTGCTTTGCTACAAAACTGAGGTACTTCCCTGATGGGAGGGATTATATGGAGGGGAACTGTCTTCCATTGGTTGTGCCAGTGTCCAATCACCGCTGGTGACCCTTAACCCATTATGTAATGACTAGCTCTGTGTCCCGTGGTGTACTCCAAGAAAAGGTTTTTACAGGTAAGCTGTTATAAAAATCCTACTTTTTCCCTCAGCAGAGTGCATGCTGGGGACTGTAGTCTGCTCCCTGCTGAGAACAATTGGGCCATCTATCTTTGGGACTACTTTTACCATGATGCCCCTCTTGTTTCTTTTGATTGGCCCTCCGCTGTGGCCAATTGGGAGGGAAGAAGAACAGGCAGAAAAGCCTTCTCTTCCCCGTGCTGCTGACATGAGAAGGGGAGGGGGGGGAAACATCCTGACAGCGGCTCGCAGCTCTCCCCCCTGCGGACGCCCATGGCTGGAGGAGGAGCCGCGGAGCGCGGAACTGTCAATGTTGGCTCTGAGGCTGAGCTGTGTGTAAGAGAGACACACAGCTCAGCCCATGCAGTCGCTAGTTCCGCCAGAGAAGACACAGCCATGGCCGCATGTCGGTAGGCGACTGGCGGCCTGTGTTAACCCTGTCCAGCCCGCGGTTGCCGCTTACCTCCCGCTGTGCGGCCTGATCATCAACAGGCCATGGAACGAGCGGCCCCGGCCCACCGGGCAAATGCCCGGTCTGCCCTATGGCCAGTCCGGGCCTGTGTACACCTTGCTAGTATCGAGTTGGACCCAATTTTGCTTAGATTCAACAAGGTGTTGGAAACATTCCTCAGAGAGTTTGGTCCATATTTACAGGACAGCATCATGCAGTTTCTGCAGATTTGTCGGCTCTTTCTGGTGGAGCGGGTACAGCGTGGCTCTAATACAATCTAACTAAAGTGAGTACACCCCTCACATTTTTGTAAATATTTTATTATATCTTTTCATGTGACAACACTGAAGAAATGACACTTAAAATAAAATAATATATAATTATGTGTGTGTTTTGTATGTTTTTTTTATTCTCTCAACTGTTTCCTTATAGGGCTGGGTTGCCCTCCTCCACTTTGTTGAAGTTCATAGTAGCCATTTCCATATTCCTTCCCTATTTTTTTTCATTTGCCACTTTTAGGTAACTATTTCTTAGAAGAGTTTTCAAATATTTTTCTCTTCCATATCCGTTGGATCTCTCAGTGGCTGATGTCCACCCCTCAGTTGGGTTGCCTTTGGACGTCCCACATGTCTACAAATTTCTATATCCCTGTGTCCCTCAATGTCCGACAAAGAAAATACGATTTTTGTGTTTACAGTAAAATCATTTTCTTGTAATCCATTTAGGAGCACAGATCCCACCCCTTTATGTCTTGGCTGTATGTAGTGCTGCTCACAAAACAGAGGCAGGATGTTTTGGTTGGCTGATTTATAGTGAACCTTTTCTTTGCCTGTGCCCGCTTCCTGATAGCAGATGCATATCATTTTACACGTCTTTGAATTTCCTGTGTCCCTTAACTGATCCCAAGAAAAAGTTTTTTCAGTAAGTACAAAATTATTATTTTTTGTGTTGTCACAGATCAGGTTTCTGTATGATGGTGTTAGGGAGATTTATATTAAACTGTATTAGTGATTATGTACCAAGATGACTTGTACGGCATATTTTTTTAGGGAAAAGCATGTCAGCAGTTCAGAGTGGATAGTGGGTATAGAAAAGACTCGCCCCCCTTTTTTTTAAATGACCACATTTTGTTGCTTTGCAGCCTTTTTGTTTTATCCAGCTATATTTAGTGCAACTTATAACATCCAAGTGAAAGATATATATAACACCAACATGTTATAAAAAAAATAAAAAAAAAACAGAATCACTGAGTTGGAAAAAGGATCACCACCCCACCCCCTGCTAAAAATTACTAAATGACTTGTAAACTACATCAGTTGCAGCTAATCACCTTCTCAGTGGCACACAAAGCCATTTAACTTTGAACTGTGATCAGCTGTGGTCATTTTGATTAGCTTGGCAAGAAAAGAGCTTTCCATGATCATTTCTGTCCCTGGTAGTGCAAGTGAAGCAAACAATCAACTGTGGGTGGCAAGGCACTGTCAAAAGATCTCCGGGATAAAGTTGTGGACAGGCACAAGTCGGGAAATGGTTACAAAAAAAATCAAAGGCTTTATCAATGCCTAGAAACACAGTGAAGTCTATTATTAAGAAGTGGAAGGTATTTGGTACAACACAGACTCTCCTTGGATCAGGACGTCACTCCAAACTGGATGAAAGAGCCAGGAGGAAACTGGTCAGAGGCTACAAAGAGGTCTACAGCAACTCTGAAGCAGTTGCAGGAATTTATGACAAAGTGGTCATTATGTGCATGTGACAACAATATCACAAATTCTCCAAGTGTGGCTTGTATGCAGGAAAAAAGCTCCTCAAGAAAGGCCACATGCAGTCAAGACTAAAATGTACAGTAATTATTTATTTGGCCTCAACACCAAATGATATGTCTGGCGGAAATTCAATACAGCTCAACATCCAAATAACACCATTCTTACAGTAAAGCATGGAAGTGGTAATATCCTGTTATGGGAGTGTTCCTCTGCAGCAGGGACTGGAGCACTTGTCAGGATAGAAGGGAAAATGGATGGGGCAAAATCCCATCAAATTCTTGAGGAAAATCTGCTGCCCTCTGCCAGAAAGTTGTCAATGGAAAAGGTTTACCTTCCAACATGACAATGACCCAAAGCACACAGCAAAAATGACCACACAGTGGTTTGAAGGGAAAAAAAAGGTGAATGTCTTTGCATGGCCTAGTCCAGGGTTTGACAAATTTGCTTGGAATCTAGGAGCCAGCTAAAAAAGTTAGGAGCCAGAAACGCGCCCTGTCCCGCCGAGCTCGCGCGCAGAAGTGAACGCATATTTGCGTAGCGTCCGCATATGAAAGCGGTGTTAAAACCACACATGTGAGGTATAGCCGCGGTTGGTAGAGCGAGAGAAATAATTCTAACCCTAGACCTCCTCTGTAACTCAAAACATGCAACCTGTATAATTTTTTTAAACGTCGCCTATGGAGATTTTAAAGGGTAAAAGTTTGTCGCCATTCCACGAGCGGACGCAATTTTGAAGCGTGACATGTTGGGTATTAATTTACTCAGCGTAACATTATCTTTCACAATATAAAAAAAAAATTGGGCTAACTTTACTGTTGTCTTATTTTTTAATTAAAAAAAAGTTTTTTTTCCCAAAAAAGTGCGCTTGTAAGACCGCTGCGCAAAAACGGTGTGATAGAAAGTATTGCAACGACCGTCATTTTATTCTCTAGGGTGTTAGAATAAAAAATATATATAATGTTTGGGGGTTCTAATTAGCGGGAAGGAGATGGCAGTGAAAACACAGGGGAAGCTCCATTAGCATTGCTGGTTGTATGTCATACTAACGGCCACCACAAGATGGCGCCAGATCACAGAAGGAAGCATAGGCCTGCAGAAGGCGATTGCGCGTCAGGGGAGGTGGGGGCGCACGGAGACACAGGATGGGGTATCCTGTGTCTCCGTGCGCTCCCACCTCCCCCGCCGCGGCAATTGAGGCGGCGGCGGCTTTCTGCAGGCCTATGCTTCCTTCCCCAGGCGCCAGATCACTAATTCTAGTCGCAATTGCGACCTGGCGCCCAGATTTAGTCGGAGCCTGGCCTAGTCAGAGCCCTGACTTAAACCCCATTGAAAATCTGTGGAATTACTTGAAGGCTGCAGTCCACAAATGGTCACCTTTTAAATTCAACTAAACGCGAGCAGTTCTGCAAAGAAAAGTGGGCAAATATTGCAAAGTCTAGATGTGCAAAGTTAGTAGAGACATATCCCAACAGACCAAAGGCTGTAATTAAAGCAAAAGGTGGTTCAACAAAATACTGACACAAGGAGGTGATCCTTTTGCAAACTCTTTTTATCTGATATGTTGGTTTTATATCTTTTTACTTGGATGTTATTAGTTGCAAGTAAATACAGCTGGATAAATCATACACTGTATCTGTCTTCATTTCAGGCTGCAAAGCAACAAAATGTGATTATTTTAAAGGGAGGTGATTCTTTTCTATACCCACTGAATGTTATTCTCAGAGAGATATGAGATCTGCCATTGCTTACCACCTTCTGAAAATGCTGGTTGACTTGCTGCTAAGCTGATTCACTGCGTTTGCTACTTTTTAAGCCACTGACCTGCAAATGGCATACATACCAGGAGAATTGCCAAAGCCAAAAGTCTGTCTCAAAATACTTGTAAAGGTTTACTGACTCAAAGTACTAAAGCAAGAATGGGAACCTGAAAGCTAGGCATCTAGCAAGTGCAGAATGAGACGTCGGCAACTGCAATCATCAAGTTTTGTTTAAAAAGTGATTATGTTGACTGGGCGCTAAAAGGGCCTGTTTGTACCTGCTATTTTGGCAGAACTCCTAGGGTTATGGATACATTATGTTGTGAGAACAGATGGAAACAATGCTTGGCAGAGTTGTTCTTTAAACATTTTGTTACTTGCTTTTTTTAAGGTTCTAATTAATAAGACGGGAATCCCCATAAGCCTCTGCGTACTCTATCTCACACTTGCTATGCGCCTGGGAGTTTTTCTGGAGCCAGTCAATTTTCCTCATCATTTCATGCTAAGATGGTGCCAATGTACCCGTGGGTAAGAAACTCTTTCCTATAACTCTATAGGTCATAAAGTTGGGCTGGTTGGAACATTTCTGACCAGAATAATACATTTTACTCAAATCTGCCAGGAAGGAAAAGTCTGCAGCAGTCAAACCCCTAAACGCAGGTAAAAGTCAACTTTTATCCTCCCTAAGGCCCCTTTCACACTGACGCATTTTTCAGGCGGTTTAGCGCTAAAAATAGCGCTGCTATACCGCCTGAAAAAATCGTGCCCTGCAGTCTTCAATGTGAAAGCCCGAAGGCTTTCACACTGAAGCGGTGCGCTAGCAGGACCGCTCCAAAAGTCCTGCTAGCCGCATCTTTGCAGCGGTGAAGGAGCGGTGTGTTTACCGCTCCTTTACCGCTGCTGCTCATTGAAAGCAATGGGAAACTGCGGTAATACCGCCTCTGCAGAGGCGCATTGCAGGCGATATTAAGCCTTTTTCGGCCGCTAGCGGGGGTTAAAATTCCCCAGCTATCGGACGATATTGCGGTAAAAACGACAGTATAGGGGCCTAACTTTCAAACATTTATTAATACAATTGTTGCATATCTATTTTGCTTATTCTTTGTAGGTGCAGTACTTCAGCAGTGTCAAGCCTCATACACACGGCCGAGATTCTCGTCAGGAAAAAACGTCGTTTTTCCTGACGAGAATCTTGACAAGAATCTTGTCCCGGCCGAGTGTACACGCGTACGATTCAAAAGAACCGCCGTTCTTTTGAATGGCACAAACGCGGTGACGTAATCGACTACGACGAGCGTGCGCTTGTCACATTCGATGCCGTCGCCGCCATCTTACTACACCCTATGCCTAGGAAGCTACCGCACATGCGTCAGTCATTTCGAGCATGCGCGGGTTTCCACAGCGACAGGTAAGTGTACACACGCTCGGGTTTCTCGTCGAGAAACAGACCGACGAGATTCTCAACGAGAAAAAAGACCGCAGGTCGTCTTTTTTCTCGTCGGGGAATCTGGGCAGTTTTCTTGACGAGAAAACTGAAACCCGCGTACACACAGCCGGTTTTCTCTGCAAGAAAGCTCTCCTGGCAGTTTTCTTGACGTTTTTTGCCGAGAAAACCGGTCGTGTGTACGCGGCCTCAGAGTTTTATAGATGAAGATTGCTAGACCACATAGTATTCCATTTGCGCCATGGTTAACCATAGGTTCTATATATTGTGGACATGACAATTTACTTTTATAAAGCCTGTGCCAAGGCAACTAAACCAACTTCATTTGATTTTTTAAAGTAGAATATCTTGCATATGAAATAAGAGCACTTTTATGTCTGGCACTGTAGAAAGCCCAGTAGTCAGAGCTCTGGACACTTAGGGCTCTTTCACACGGGATGGATCCGTGAAGATCCGCCCCGTGAACCTCCGCTTGCTCAGCGGGGATCACTCCGTTGATCCCCGCTGAGCCGGCTGATGACTCGGCGGTCCCCGCACACTGTGCAGGGACCGCCCTGTCAGAGCGCCGCTCTCCCCTATGGGGGGATTGGATGACGACGGACCGTAGAGTCCGTTGTCATCCGATCCGCAGACGGAAGGAAAAATAGGGTTTTCCTCCGTCACACTTTTGCGGATGGGAGCGGGTCGGATGTCAGCGGACATGTCACCGCTGACATCCGTGGCACCAAAGGAGGACATGGAGCATCCTTTCAGGTCCGCCTAAAAAACTGACAGGCGAACCTGAACGGACCCTCCGTGTGAAAGAGCCCTTAATGTGACTGCAATCAGAGGGAATTTTAGTATCATGTTTTAATGACATTAAGCAAATTCCATCTATTAGGTAGTTGTCAGGTTAGAAATATGGGAACTGCCATTGCTGACTTGAAAATGTTCCAAAATATGTTTTATATTTTCCCTGCAGAAGTTCATTTGTTACAGACTATGTTTTTGTGGATGCATTTGGATCTGGAAAATACCGGACTGCTAAAGAGTGTGAACACCTGATTGGTCAGCCTGTAACAGAGGAGTTCTTTGCCGCTGTCAACACTAAGGAGGTCCTACAGCGTATGGTAGGAAACCTGCTCAACCTCGGCAAAAGGTAGAATTTCCACATATCCCTTTATATAGAATTGTATTTCCTGCTTGTACTATACAGGATACAGCCTTTTTTTTTTTTTTTTTTAAATCATTACAGTTGTGTTATATGCAGGTATCTTTAGGTGACTAGACACTGGCAAAAAAAGACTGCAAGGACGTTCTCTATAAAACCCTTCCCACTGTCCTTAGGTGATGGATTTCTTCCATGAAGATTCCTTCATCACTTGGTTGCACCATAGCCATTGTGGCTTTTTATGCAGCTTCCAGATCGGAGGACATCTCAGTAGAGCCTGATGGAAGATGCAGGGCCTGTAATGATGCTTTGCACTGGATCCTACTGTGGGTGCTCCCCCTTGGCATGTACTGCAGCATGTGGAGATAGCCACAGGCTGCTTCACAGGGCTCAGAGGTGCGGTCTGCCTGGTGTGGAGCCCAACCTCTGAAGACCCCTGCCCTTCGTGGAAAGGGCTAAGACGGGTGGTAATGATGTGGTGAATACACAGGGCAGAAGTCCTATAAACATTCAATCCCAGGATGCCGTTACTTGTTTTCCATTTGGGGTTCAGAAAATCTGCCTTCCACCCATCCAATGGTGGAGTTCCAGAATGGCCGGAGTTAATGGCGCTTTGGTGGTATTTAAATGTCCCTCCAGAGGGCACCTGCAGTAGTGTTGTGGTGCCAGGCACTTTTCTCTGGTTATAATTGTACAGTACCTGTGCAAACTGGGCACTACTGCGCCAGTGCAGCTAAAAGCGTGTACTGCACATGTGTCGCCCCTTTTTCAGAGAAGCTTCTGAGCGTGTGCACCCTGCCTCTTCTTCTTTACATTCAGGACATCCATCAAGCAACTTCTTCTGGTTCTGGAGCATAAGGGCATATTCATATTGGTTTACTTTTGCTGATCCTTGGTTACAGCGGCCTACGTGTGTTTGCACCAGTGTTAATTTTGGCAGCACATTTCGATTTAGTCTTAGGACTAAAGTGGCATTTTAGTTTTGGACCCATTTTAGTCTTCTGCAATTGTTTTAGTTCTATTTAGTCGACTAAATCTCCAGTGTATTTGAAGCCATGTACACACGATCGGATATCCTATGGATTCTAATCCGATGGTTTTTTCCATCGGAAATCCGATTAAACTGTCTTCCATCAGTCAAAAAACCGACCGTTTCAAACGCAGTGACGTAAAACACTCCGCTGAGCAGAGAAAAATGAAGTTCAATGCTTCTGAGCATGCGTCGACTTGATTCTGAGCATGCGTGGGTTTTTTATCCGATGGATTTCCACACAGACGATCGGATTTTGCTATCGTTTTTTCCCCATCGGATAAATTTAAAACATGTTCTATTTTTTCACACCGATGGAAAAAAGACCGATGGGGCCCATACACGATCGGTTCGTCCGATGAAAACAGTCCATCGGTAAAACCGATCGTGTGTACATGGCTTAACTCAACTAAAATGTCCTACGTTTTAGTAGACTAAAAATCTCCAGTACATGTTAGTCGACTAAAACAAATTTTAGTCGTCTAAAATCTAATGGGTGTAAATAAATTGTAATGCATTAGTTAACATTTCTCTACAATTTCTAAACTCATTATATACTGCTGGAGTGAAAAATCGAATATGTTATTATATATGGTATTGAGGTATGAACATGCACTACAGACCAGTGTTCATTTTAAAGTCAAATTTCAATTTAGTTTTAGTTTTATTCTTATGCCGCGTACACACGACCGTTTTTAATGACAAGAAAAATGCAATTTTTTAAAATGGTCATTAAAAATGATTGTGTGTGGGCTTCAGAGCATTTTTCACGACATGAAAAACGGCCATGAAAAAATTGGAACATGCTCTAATTTTTCACGTCGTTTTTCTCGTCATGAAAAACGGCTGTGTGTAGGCTTTAACGACGTGAAAAAAACGCGCATGCTCAGAAGCAAGTGATGAGACAGTTCTGTTAAAACTAGCGTTGGTAATGGAGATAGCACATTCGTCACGCTGTAACGGACTGAAAAGCACGAGGCTGAAAAGCGCAAATCGTCTCTCACCAAACTTTACTAACATAAAGGGTGGCGCCATCCGAATGGAACTTCCCCTTTATAGTGCCGTCGTATGTGCTGGACGTCACCGCGCTTTACTCAAACATTTTTTTCCACGATAGTGTGTAGGCAAGGCAGGCTTGAGAGGAAATACGAAAAATCACGTCGAGAAAAATGCCGTTTTTTTTCAATGACATTAAAAACGGTCGTGTGTACGCGGCATTAGTCTTTTGACTAAAATGGCATTTTTGTTTTAGTCATCTCAATTGTTTTAGTTTTAGTCGTATTTTAGTCGACTAAAATAGTATTCATTTAGTCTACTAAAATGTTTTAGTCGTTTTTAGTCGACAAAATTTAACACTGGTTTGCACATAGGTTTCTCGCCTGCACCACTGCTGTGGAGGTCATGAATACCCCACTGGGGACATTTTTATCTACACACGTGGCGGACCATAAGAGGAAAGATACATGGTCAGATTGGTTCAATACTTCAGGCCCTGGTACCCTCCCCTCTGTTGTTTGTCTCCAATCTGCCCTCCTTCCCTTATGGCCATGCTTGTCTCATACTTCTGTCTAGAGAGGAATGTTTTGTTTAAAGTTAAACTCAAAACCAAAAATGTTATATATTGCAGCTTACTCCAGCTCCCACTTTATAAGTACAGTAGTTCCAACCACAGTTTTTTTTGTTCCTTTTGGGTTAAAGATTTTACATAAATATCATATCATTGTAAGCATTCTGTCAGTGGTAAATGGTTTGCCTCAGCCCTCTAACTGCTACATCTGTTGAGAGTGTTTGTTTTGTTTGAAAAACAACAGACTTGCTGGCAAGATCACCAGAAACTAAAGGGGGGAAAAAAAGCCTAAAAAGAAGGACCAGACTCAGATTGGGGTACCTGTGTCTGATGCTTAAACTGATATTCAAGGCAATTTTTTTTTTTTTTTTTTTTTTAAACTTAACAAACATTTTACTTACCTGCTCTATGCAATGGTTTTGCACAGAGCATCCCTGATCCTCCTCTTATCGAGTCCCCCGCCAGCTCTCTTGGCCCCTCCCTCCTGCTAAGTTCCCCCAGAGAAAACAGCTTACTGTGAGGGCACCCAAGCAAGCTCGTTCCCAAGCTGATGCTCTGTGTGTCTATTCACACACAGAGCTGCAGCTCGGTCCCACTTTCTGTCTCTTCTCATTGGCTCACTGGCTGTGATTGGCAGCAGTGGGAACCAGTGATGTCAGCCAATGAGGAGGTAGAGTCCCCGGAGAATCGAGGCTTTCATGCACATTGCTGAATCCCAATGGGGCTCAGGTAAGTATTAGGGGTCTGGTGCAGGCAGAAGGTTTTTTACCTACATGCATAGAAGACAAGAAGGTAACAACCTTGAGCCTTTCAGAACCACTTTAACATGAATTTGTCCAGAACCCTTCTGCCTCATGACAAGTTTCAGTCCCTTTTTGTTCTCATGTCTGGGCCCAGAGGAAGTCCCTGTTCATACATGCATGTGGGTCTTGGATTTAATGGTAGCCTCCTTCAAGGCAAGGCCATACGCCCCATTTCACTTCAGACCATTGCAACATTCTGGCTGCGTGGAACAAACTGAGTTCTTGGACCGCCCAATGCATATGAACCCCAAGACCAATCTCTCCCCAATGTGGTGAAGTTCCAATCCAGCAGTGGAGTTAGGGAAACCTTGTTACCATAGTGGTGGATTGTTCTCTCAACAGATGCCAGCCTGCCGGACTGCAGGGCCGTCCTGAACACCTTCTTGGCGCAGGGAGTTTGGTTGTTGGAGAAGGCACACCTTCCAATCAGCATTCAGTACGCTTTCAGTGCTGCACTCCTACTCCTGTTTTGTGGGAATCGCCCAACAAGAATACAGTTGGAAAATACTACAACCATTACGTCAGTAATTAAGGATGAACCAGCAGACTTGATTCTCTTGGGAAAAAATTCATGTTTTGGCACTGTCCTTGTCCACATGCCAAGCATGGAGATTTAGCAGTCAGACTTTCTCAGTCATTAACGTGTGGATCCAAGAGAATGGACTGTCCATCTGGAGTTCTTTTAAAGCTCTTTGCCACAGGTTGGGAACACCAGATTCAAACAAACTGGACAGGTTGATGGAAAGATGATTGGAGGTGTGAAAGTTGTAATGCCATGCTGTCCTAGCTACATAACACTATTGTTGGTGTCAGGAAGCCTGCAAAGGTGTTCGTTCCTCAATTTACATGACTAGAGGTAATTTTATTTGGAAGAAAGTGACTAAGGCCCCTGTTCAGGGATAGTTGTTTCACTTTGACATAGACGGACTGCTTGTGAACTAGTTGTTCTCTCTGTCCAAAATGGGCAATTTGCTGTCCTTAAAAGAATCTCTTTTGCTTAAAGACGAAGTTCAGCCAAAGCTTGTTTGGCTGTACTTCTCCTGTGGATTACAGGAGTGCAGTTTGTTCTGTACTCCTGTGACCAGTTTTCAGCCGACAGCAGGCTAAAGCCTGCTGTCGGCTGACTTCATAGAGCCAGTCCAGGCTGGAGAAAGATTGCAACCATATGGTCTGGATCCACCTAGGAGCCTGGACCAGGACATGGGTCAGCCTCTAAGCGAGCTGCTGAAAGCTTGAGCCAGCTGCTTCCTTATACACTCCAGTTGGCACTGGAGGATGGGGGGTAGAGCAGAGAGTGCTGACTGACAGTCACTGCTCTCTGCTCAGAGTGGCAGGGAGAACTGAGTGATCAGCAGTGTTTAATCACTCCGTTCTCGGCCTTGGAGCCAGTGGGGGACAGATGCTGCATCCACCTAGGTAAGTATGATTTAAAAAAAAAAAATCCAATACTTCTCTTTTAAGGTGTAGTCTGTAGAATGTTTTCTCTTTTGTTGGCCCATTTGTTAAGAGTTTGTTTTGTCTCCACAATATATAGGTCCTTGCATTTCTTACTACACTGCCCTGTATATACTAAGATACATTGCTTGTGTTTTTGGGTGTAGGGTCTTTAGGATGTACAAGTTTCTGTCTCAGCGTATTGCTGGGCTTGAAGGATACAGGGATGCTGTGTTTGTTATAGATATTTCTGAGGTTTTTTTTTTTGTCACTTCTGCTATGTCTGGGATGACTATATTACTGAATGTGTTCTGCTTCTCCTTTTCTGTTTAGTGGTCCAGATTTTTTTTTGCTTGGCCTTGTGGATAGTTTTAATGAAGGACTAAGGCCGCGTACACACGACCAGTTTTCTATGCAAAAAACGACAAGAAAACTGCCGGGAGAGCTTTCTTGCCGAGAAAAACCGGCTGTGTGTACTTGGGTTTCAGTTTTCTCGTCAAGAAAACTGCCCAGATTCCCAGACGAGAAAAAAGACGACCTGCGGTCTTTTTTCTCGTCGAGAATCTCGTCGGCCTGTTTCTCAACGAGAAACCCGAGCGTGTGTACACTTACCTGTCGCCGTGGAAACCCGCGCTTGCTCAAAATGACTTTGACGCATGCGCGGTAGCTTCATAGGCATAGGGTGTAGCAAGATGGCGGGGACGGCATCGAATGTGACGAGCGCACGCTCGTCGTAGTCGATGACGTCACCGCGTTCGTGCCATTCAAAAGAACGGCAGTTCTTTTGAATCGTACATGTGTACACTCGGCCGGGACAAGTTTCTTGTCAAGATTCTCGTCAGGAAAAAACGACGTTTTTTTCCTGACGAGAATCTCGGCCGTGTGTACGAGGCCTTAGTCTGGATAGCCACAAACCTTTTAAGACAACCCTGAGATGTCTGTGTTCTTTGTTTTTAAACTCTTTGTTTGTTGCTACCATCTCATCCCAATGTTGCAGGTTCCTAATAGTTTGCTTTCCAATCGGTGGCAAGAGTCAAAAAGCAGATACTGGTCTGTGTGGGTAAATTTGTTGTAGACCTCAATGTCCAAATCAATACATATAACACAGTCTAAAAAAGTACCGTATTTATCGGCGTATAACACGCACCCTAACTCTAAGAGGAAAGTTTCAGGAAAAAAACTTTCCACAGCCCCCTGCGTATAACACACAGGCACAGTTTACCCTCTATTTTCAGGGTAAAAAAGTGAGTGTTATACGCCAACAAATACAGTAATTTGTTATTCTGTGCCATATAAACTTGGTGAATGTGTCCACTGAGTTTATGGTTACTAAAATCTTGTGTACCTGATGTTCTAATCTTGGCCCATGTATCATCCACATACCTGAACATTTCTGAAAGAATTGAAGGTTCTCTTCTCCACCTTCTCAATGTACAGGTTAACTACAATGAGAGGCACAGGTGATTCCATAGCACAGCCATATTTCTGTCTGTATAAGTTACCCATATGCTTGAAATAAGTTGTGTTGAGACATAGATCCAGCAAAGAACAAGCTTAGTCTGACTTGAGTTCTGTTCAACTGTCGAGAGTGATCTCATTTCAGATATTTCCTTACAGTCTCAATAGCCTCTGCAGTTGGTATACAAGCGAAAGTGGATCTGACATCATAGGACACCATTATTTCTTCTGGCTCCAACTTCAATCCACGTACCTTGTTGACAAATTCTTTCGAGTTCTAAAGATGGTGTACTGTGTTGCCAGCTAAGAGTGATATACTCTGCAGTCTTCCTACATCTACAGTGGGGAAAATTAAATATTTGATCCCCTGCAGATTTTGTAAGTTTGCCCACTTTACAAAGAAATGAAGGGTCTATAATTTTTATCATAGGTGTTTTTTAAACGATAAAGACAGAATATCAACCAAAAAGCCAGAAAAAAACACAATACAAATGTTAGAACTTAAGTTCCAGTTCAGTGAGTAAAAAAAATATGTTTTGCCTGGGAATCAAATTCTTATTTTACTCACTGAACTGCAACTTAATTTATAGCATTTATTTTATGTGTTGTTTTTTTTCTGGATTTTTGGTTGATATGATGTCATTTAAAATACACCTATGATAAAAATTATAGACATTCATTTCTTTGTAAGTGGGCAAACTTACAAAATCTGCAGGGGATCAAAACATTAATTCCCCCACTGTAAGGCCTCTTGCACATAGAAGTAAAAGAAGCCATGTTTGTTTACTGATCTGTACATGCATGCATTGTTGTCTATAGAACAATGCACGCAGCTGCGTAAAGATCAGTAGTACAGTGATGAGTACAGGGCCATAAAACAAAAATAGAAAATGTAAGTTTTGAGTGGGGCAATTTACACGCATGTGCGTCTATACGCATGTATACATCCGCATACTGCAACACTGGCAATGAAGAAGAATTTTACGTGTGTATGCGCATACGTGCATTTATATGTGTTTACACAAGGTCTTTATGGAACATTTTACTCAAGATCTTTATGTCAACAAGATCCTGAGTTTAACTATCAGTAAGTTATTACATCTGTGTGCAACTTGCCATAGGGAAATAGGGAAATTCTTTTGAAGACAGCGAGGACAACTGGCTTACAAGTGATATGAAAGAGGCCATCTACGTCATAGAACAACAATCCATGAACCATCCCTTAAGCCTCATACACACGATTGGATTTTCCAAAGGGAATTGTGTGATGATAGGCTGTTGGTGGAAAATCCGACCGTTTGTATGCTCCATCGGACAATTGTCTGATTTTCCGGGGACAAATGTTGGATGGCAGGCTTTAAAATTTTCCGTGGACAATTGTCTGTCGGATTTTCTGTCTGACAAAAGTCCAAAGTACAAACACGCATGCTCGGAAACAATGCTCACCAAACACGACATTAGCAGAAGGTGCCCAAAGTCTGGTGCTAAAGAGCTGAAAAACCACATAGTTTTGTGTTTGTTGGCCGCCAATTGGGTGCCGTTTTTTGTATGCACGAGAAATTCCTGGCCAATGGCCTTCGGACAAAAGTCCTACGCTTTTTCTGTGGAAAATCCGATCGTGCGTATGAGGCTTTAGTCTACATCTTTCTTCCATGTATGATGCAGTTTTAACATCTCCAACAATGGGCTTATGTTACTAGGACAGGATGGAACCAACTTTTGCACCCCCTATCCTGCTCTTGGACCATTAACATTTACATATTCTGTGATGTGTGGATTAAGGTGTCCTCAGGTGTGAATAGAAATACTGGGGTATATTCCTGACACTCTAGGAAATAAAGAAATGGTTTGGTAAGCTACTATAGATCTTCAACATTACAGAACAATTCTAGTTGAATGTGACAAACTAAAACTAGACACACATATATATATATATATATATAAATGAGAACCCTCACAGAGATAAGAGCTGCATAAACTGTGGTATTAAGTTGGTCTCATTTTATTATAAGTAGATTATTACTTTACTCTTGTTCTGTTTTACACGTGTCCCTTACAGGGAAAGTAAAGACCGTAGCTTTATGCTGCTGAGAGTATCTTTGGATCTGTATCTAGCCATGTATCCAGACAGCGTGCAACACCTATTGCTACAAGCGCGACTGTATTTTCACCTCGGTATATGGCCTGAAAAGGTAAAAAACAAAGAATATGCTAATAGCCAGAAAAAAGAGAGATAATGAATTTAGCAAAAAGTACTTGTAACTACAGCATAAAACTGTGTCATGTGTCTTTTTTTTTCCATACAGTCCTTTTGCCTCCAATGGTAATTTATTGTTGATTTACAATTTGTATTTTTGGAAGGGGCAAACTATCGGCTCTATGGTAGAATGACCTCATCAGATTTTGCTAACCTACCGTATATACTCGAGTATAAGCCGAGTTTTTCAGCACATTTTTTTGTGCTGAAAATGCCCCCATCGGCTTATACTCCAGTCACCTTTTTGCGCCTGATCTCCTGGACTTTGGGGACCCGGTACCGGCCGGAAAACTTGGCACACATGTAGCCCCACTCTTCTTCTACAAGTGCGCAAAGTTTGTTGTCCGGGGGACCTACGGTCGGGGAGCACCGATTTTTCAAAGCCGGGCACCCCTTCCATAGACTCCCATGTTAAACGGTAATTTCTCCGGTGACTTTGGGGACCCGGTACCGGCCGGTCGTAGGTCCCGTGGACCCGAACCTTGGCACACATGTAGCCCCATTTCTTCTATACAAGTGTGCAAAGTTTGTTGTCTAAGGGACCTACAGCCGGGGAGCACCGATTTTTATAAAGCCGGGCACTCCTTCCATAGACTCCCATGTTAAACGTCAGTCTAGTCATGGGCACAGTGAGGCATGGACACAGTGAGGCATGCAGATGGACACAGTGAGGCATGCAGATGGACACCCTAGGCTTATACTTGAGTCAATAAAATTTCCCATTTTTTTTTGTGGTAAAATTAGGTGCCTCGGCTTATATTCGGGTCGGTTTATACTCGAGTATGTACGGTAATCATTTTTTCCCAGGTAATGCTAAAGTACAGGGTGCCAAATTGTATTGCATTCCAGAACAAATTTCATTAAAGTACAACGGACGTATGTAGTACTCCCTTTTCTTTCTGCAAAACTGTCAGTTCCCCCCTGCGCTTGACAGCAATTTCCAACTGTCAAAATGACCGTTGTTCAAATGAGATGAAGAAAAAAAGAAACTTTGTCCCTATTTTACTTCCTTTTATCCCATAGTTTGTCAGCCCTATTTATCTTTACGTTCAATAGATTTTTATTTTTCAAATAAAGTACAGATAGTACATAAGTACAGCATGACAAAGGGAAATATCTTCTACAAAAAAAAAAATGCATGTTTCAAACATAACATAGACTCAGCAACAAGTCCTCCTAAGGTGTTTCAGAGAATATCTGTGGGATGAGGAACTGAAGATACAAGTTAACCCCTGGGTAGTGGGTAGAAGAGAAAAGAGAAGGCAGGAAAATGAACCAGGGAGTCAGACGGTCTGGGAAGTCCTACCCATCCTGGACACCCCAATTGGGATCATCCTGTGCCCAGCCCTATTTATCTTTTTGCCCTTCTCCCTTCAACTATTGTTTTCCTGCAGATTTTTTTATTTTTCATTTTTTTTTTTTTTTTTGCCATTAAAGTAGAAGTCCAGCCTGAGCTCGTTTGGCTGGGCTTCTCCTATGGGTCACAGGAGTGCAATTTGTTTTGCACTCCGGTGACCTGTTTTCAGCAGACAGCGGTCTAAAGTCCACTCTGCTGACGTCACTGGAATCAGTCCAGGCACCGCGTCATCGCGACAATAAAGTCTGGATCAGCCAGGTGCCTGGACTGACACCCTGCTTTGCCTCTCAGCGAGCTGCTGAGAGTCTGAGACGGCCGCTCCCTGCCCCTCCACAGCTCAGCACTCCAGTGAGCGTGGAGGGCCAGGGCAGGGGCAGGGCAGTAGATGCTGCTGATTGACAGTCAGCAGCTCTCCGCTCGGGGATCTGTGAGGACCGAGCCATCAGCGGTGTTCGATCACTCGGTTCTCAGTGCAGAGGCGACCGATGCTGCATCCACCTAGGTAAGTATAAATGGGCAAAAAAATACTTCTCTTTTAATATTTAAACTTTATTTTGCATATTTTAATCATATTATTTGTTACATTTGTTTAGGGTCACATTACAAACGTGAAAAATGTAACGGGTCTTATATCATATGTTGATACCTTTTGCACCAAAGTTATAATTTTTCAAATGGGACGAATTGTAGAATGAATATTATACTTTTTTATTTACAATAATCTTTAAATTAGCAAAAGTAGAAAAAAGTTTGTTAGGTAATACTGTACATATATATATTTTTTTCTTTTTTTTTATCTCAACTTTATTGAGCAATTTAAGTAAACGTTACACAGCGGTACTGCACACCCCAGCGGCTTGAATCCTGCTAGTCTTGCAAGACAACACTCGCAAATCCTTTTTTCTTTTTAAACAGCTCATATTGCAAAATGCTCGTTAACCGAGTTACTCGCAATCCGAGGTTCCACTGTATATCTTATTTTTAACATAAATAAGGACAAAGTTATTGTTGAATCAAAAGAGAAGGAACAGAGGAGCTGTAAACTGTAATGTAAAACGTAATGGTCCATAGAGATATGAAAGCTGAAGTGGTTAAAACATATGTATAGCTCAAACATTTTATTCATTTTGGATGGGGTAGGAAGGTATTAGAACCCCTGTCAGGTTTTTATCTATGTCTGTGCCCCTGCTTAGGAGATTCACCCTCATGAATGGTTCTGGTGACCTCTGTCTGCTACAAAAAGTGATGGGAAATCCAAAATGTTAGATTTGCCACAGGGAGAAGAGGTGAGGTAATATTTTCAAGTAGAGATATCTCATCACTGACCTACTCTATGCAAAACTCAAAAAGTAAGTTTTGACTAAAGTGTACTTTCCACGCTGTGGAATTCAAAGTATGGCTTCTGTAAAAGTTTTTTTTTTTATTTATTTTTATTTCAGAATTTTAAGCTGGAGGACTTTGAGTTCAGCTTTTTTATTGGACCCAGCTCAGAAACGCACAGAAATTCCTTTAGTAACATTCCACATATAATTAAAGTATATTAATATTTTCTATTTCTTGGCAGTACACAGTACAAAAACTTAATCTATAGAACTCCCGCCAGAAAAAAAAAAAATAATTTCTTGAAGTTATAATTTCAGGGCTGATTGAGGTGAACTGACTCAGTAAAGATTATATTGCTCCTCAAATTCCCTTGGGTAGGCTTATGCCTATGAATTTTCTCATCGGACAAACCGATCGTGTATGGGCCCCATCGGTCTTTTTTCCATCGGTGAGAAAAAATAGAACATGTTTTAAATTTATCCGATGGAGAAAAAAAACGATGGCAAATTCCGATCGTCTGTGTGGAACTCCATCGGACAAAAAACCCACGCATGCTCAGAATCAAGTCGACGCATGCTCAGAAGCTTTGAACTTAATTTTTCTCGGTTTGTCGGAGTGTTTTACGTCACGGCGTTTGGGACGGTCGGATTTTTGACTGATGGTGTGTAGGCAAGACTGATGGAAGTCAGCTTCATCGGATTTCCGATGGAAAAATCCATCGGATTAGAATCCATAGGAAATCCGATCGTGTGTACAGGGCTTTAGGATTTTGTGTGCATCATTTTAGCAGTTGCAATTTCGGCTATTGTTTGGTCAGATATTGGTATGAAACAACCAAAGATGAGTGCACACATCTTAGGCAATAAAAAAAGTTTACCATTTATTATTAATAAAAGCAAAGTGGTCCTCGGAGATTCCCCGCTTGTTTGGTGTACATCAGCCCAGATGTGAACAGTCCACAGCAGCCTGCACGCCATGACCAGTGGTGGCTGTCACTTCTGTAGACAGGCCCGCCTTAGAGGTTCTTCAAACCTTTGACATCAAGCAGTCTTTTGGGGAAGAAGAGGTGAAGACTGTGGAAATCCAGGGGAGCAGGCAGCACATTTTTTTTAAGGATTTTTCCTATTCATCGAAGCCTAATGCCTCGTACAAACGATCAGTTTTCCCGACAAGAAAGGTGTGATGTGAGCTTTTTGTCAGGAATTCCGACCGTGTGTATGCTCCATCACACTTTTTCTGTCAGAATTCCTGCCAAGAAAGATTGAGAGCAGGTTCTCAATTTTCGGACAGGAAAAATTCCTATCTGGAATCGCACTCGTCTGTATGCAATTTCGACGGGGAAAAAAACATGCATGCTCAGAATCAAGCAGTAGAGCCGAACTGCCCATTGAACCTCATTTTTCTCGGCTCGTCGTACGCGCTGTACGTCACCGAGATCTTGACGTTCGGAATTTCAGACAAGATTTGTGTGACCGTGTGTATGCAACACGAGTTTGAGCAGTTTTCCTGCTGAAAAAAACCCACGGTTTTCCTGTCGGAAAAACTGATCGTGTGTACGAGGCATTAGGATTGATGGGGCGCTACAGTATATATTAGTTTGAGAGCAGGTAAAGCAGTTGTAAATCTGCCACATATTATGCATGAAACCAGCTAAAATTGGGTTCAAAATAGTATGTAAATACTATAAAACAGAGAATTTCTATGTTTCTTAATATTAGAAGCTTGTATGCAAATAAAAGTTTTAAAAAAGTGACCTATTATTCGTAGTATACATTTCATTCATAAATTTCAGAGATACAGCTACTAGCCACTAGTAGGAGACATTTGTATAGACAGACATATACTGTATACCCTCAGAACATTGTAATGGATAAAGGAAACAAAGTGACAAATATAATTTGAAGTGATGGTAACAATAATATCTATAATATAATTCTAGAAGCTTCAGTTAAAATAAAGGGTTATTCTTCATAGAAAAAAAGCTTACAAAAATATATATTTATGTAGTCTAACTATAGTGATGATAAATATTACTCAGTTTTCTCTGTCCAAAAACTATAAATGTACCATGTTCGTTATTTTAAGAAAAAAAAAAAGTACCTTTACAACCACTTTAATATGTAGAGCCGTTCTGAACACTGCTCTAGGTTTTGATAACAATGTAGGGCCTAGTTTTGGATTTTGCATCAAGATGTACCAACGTTTCCTACTATGTTTAATGAAGCGGTATTTAGAATTGAATTGGGTGATGAACTTGATATCATATTCTCCCTTATTCTGTAATTTGCTGCTATCACTCAGGATTAGTTGTAGATAGTCTGTTAGACTTTTCTCTTACTTGTGACGTATAGTCTTTTTAAGGATTGGTAATTGCAATCACACTCGGTTTCATTTAAACATCCCCAAGTGTGCAGTTTTTTCTAAGCCTACAAAATTGACATCTAGATATATTTTGGGATAATGGTAATTATTGTAGTGCAGATATGAGTTACCCATTGTGTGTATAAAGTGGCTGATAGAAATGATGGTACTATTTTGATGAGTACAATATCAAGGAAGATCAACTTCCTTGGAATGATTGATGGGGTCTGGGAACTGAAGGGTCTGTATAGCAGAATGTTCCTTCTGTTTTCCTTTCTGTATAATGCTATATGGTACACTTAGTTGGTCCCTCCCTGGGTTTTCCATGTTCCCTCTAGTCTTCATAGCAGATACTAGGCTGGGGAAATTGTATTTCTACACTTCAAGGAACATTTAAAAACACCCTTTGTAATGTAATTTGTAATGTATTCTGAGAAGAACAATAATGCCCCGTACACACGGTCGGAATTTCCAACGGGGAAATGTCCATCGGAAATTCCGACGGGAAAATTGAGAACCTGCTCTCAATCTTTCTGTCTGAATTCCCGACAGAAAAAGTGTGATGGAGCATACACATGGTTGGAATTCCCGACCAAAAGCTCCCATCGGACATTTTCTGTCGGGAATCCCGACCGTGTGTACGGGGCTTTACATTTAGTTCAACTTTCATGTCTTAATGGAGAGTTTAATGTCCTGTGGTGGGTGCTGAATCAGCAGCTGGCCATACTGTCTAGAGATTGAAACTTATGGAGGTACGTCTATGCATAAAGCCACATTTGTAACAGGACAGTTTAACATTTAACATGTTGATGTTGAATCTGTCAAAGGCATTTTATTGTGCATGATATAAATGAATTAATTGCACATGAATGCCAGTGTGCATGAAACCTGAGATGAACGGGAAATCAGTGTATGGACAACATCCTGGTGAATTGTGTGATTATATGCAGTATTTGTGTTTGGTAGGTCTTGGATATCTTGCAGAATATTCAGGCTTTGGATCCATCACAGCACGGTGCTGTGGCATATCTAGTCCAGCATACATTGGAGCATATAGAGAGAAGAAAGGATGACAGCTCACTTCATGCAAAGCTGAGATCGAATGAGAAGGAAGTGTGTTATTCTGTAGGACTTATTATGAGGCATAAAAGGTATGTATATTTGAATTATGTAAATGATTGTAGCTTTTGTAATCAGAGTTCATTTTCTGGTAGTTGGCCATGAGAGCCCATTGGGAGGTCCCTGTAGAGTAGGCAGCGGAAGGTCTGGCTTATAGTGCTCTATGTAGCAAATTGTCGGGAATTCAGAGACTTTTGGACTACACTGTCGCCTTCAGGAGGACTGGACACTGGCAAACAAAAAATTGTGAACCAGCACAGTCTAACCTCTCCTACTCCCAACATCTCTCAGTTTTTTGCATATTAATTTTTGTGTGTGTGAGTTCTTCAGTCAATATTCTTGCAACATCTCTGCTGGTCCCCAGTCTCTCCAGGCAGCTATCCAGATCGGTCTTTTCTAACCATGACTCTGGTGTGCTATACCTGGACCCTGCTGAATGTTACGGGGTTAGCATGGAACCTGACCTACAGGCACTGAGCTCTCCATGTACCACTATATGTGGCCCACCAGGTGGAACCCTGTCTCTGAAAACATGCAAGCCCAGCGCCAGGAACCTCCTATATATTAGGGCAGCTGGGCACTGTTTTTAAATTTCCCGCTTCCGCCGGTTCCATCATGGACTTGGTTGACACTGAAGGATGGAGCGCTAAGGGCATTCATATCATGCCTGTCATTCAACGTTGGGGAAGCTCCTTTCCACTGCTGCTCCTGACTGCATTTGACATGTGGAACTTTCCTCAGGTCGTCTCTGCTGCCCGCCTGCTGTGACTTGGCCACCTTTATCCACCTGACCTTTGACCTTCTTCTACAACCCAGCAGCTGGGTTCACGAATATTCAAAATCAAGCCTGGTACCTTGAGCTATGTTCATGTTGCCCCTGCCTTGCAGTGCAAAATGTCATATTCTAGACCAGTGTTTCTCAACTCCAGTCCTCAAGGCGCACCAACAGGTCATGTTTTCAGGATTTCCCTCAGATAAAACAGCTGTGGTAATTACTAAGGTAGTGAAACAGATCAAATCACCTGTGCAAAATAATGGAAATCCTGAAAACATGACCTGTTGGTGCGTCTTGAGGACTGGAGTTGAGAAACACTGTTCTAGACACATGGCAAAGAGTCCTTCTATCTTAGGTGCCCCCAGCTCATGCTCCACCAATGCTTCTGGTGCTGTCTACAGTTTTTCCCTTGAACTTCATGACAATGATAGCCTGAAAGCTAGCCTTCTGCTTGAGTTTATGCTGAATTCAAAGTCTTCACTGGACCTGTCAGGAATGGCGCCCCGTCCTCAGCTCCATCTTTGGAGGATTTCACCACAGTCATGCATGATTTTATGATTCAAATAGCCCATTTTATTGCTGTTTCTGACTGCAGAAACCTTATCTGACCCACCCCTTCAGCTGCTGAGACAATTTCTGATGTTTAACTTTAAGTCCTTTCTTAAAGCAGCAGTCCAGTCAAAATCTGAACTTAAACTTGCTCCTACCCACATTCTAAACCCTATATGAACTACCCTGTAGACTCTAGTGTAGAGGGAAAATACTTCTATTTACCTTTTCTGAGGGTGCTCCAGTCCTATCACATGATCTCCCCAATGGCCGGCTTCAGTGAACAGGAGAGATCACCGACAACAGCTGCAATGCTTTTGCAGTAATAAAAGTGCTGCGCTGCTCAATCCCCAAGTATCAATGTGAAACAAACAAATAAACGCCCACCAGAGGGTCCAGAATACAAAACATAAACAAACCTAAAACAAGTGCATTTCTTTCTCGTACATCACGGGACACAGAGCGACATAGTCATTACTATGTGGGTTATATAGATACCTTCAGGTGCTGGCACTGGCAACTTCCAAAACCGGAAGTACCCTCCCCTATATAAGCCCCTCCCATCCAGGAGTACCTCCGTTTTTTTGCCAGTGTCTAAGGTGTTGGCCAAACGTTAACATGTTCTTTTTTTCATCTGGGCTTGTGTACAGGTTTTTTTGGGCCTCAGCAAGCTATTCCGGATCTGACCAAAAAAGCTTCATAGCTAAACGGTCGGTACCCGGGCCTTGCAGAGAAGAGCAAGGTTTTGCCTGTAATGCCTCTCTTAGGAGGGCTGGACCCTGGGATCCAGAGCTCTGGTCATGCCCATGACCAAGATGTTTTCTGTGCAGGGTGCTATACAGGTCCAGGGGAGTGGAATCCTTGGGAACCCAGTCCCTGAAGGTCTACGTACAATGCCTGCCGAGAGAGGTGAAGTTTGGGCTCCTGTGGACCAAACAGAGTCCTGCGGTGGGGAAAAGGTAAGTGGGGGCCCCTCAGGAACTTGGTTCTATTGAGGGGACCCCCAAGCCTAATATGTCTTTCTGCCTGTTACCTAACGGTATTCCCGCTAAATATCTGTGCATGCCTGAAACTGCTAGAAAATGTAAATTTTTTTTTTTGTTGGTCAAGAAAAAAAAAAAAATGGACAAACCGCGGTACCTGTGTTAAACCACTAGAGGCCGCTGTGGAACGTCGTTTTTTTCTGTGGACTGTTTCCTTCTGAGGTCAAGTCCAGGCAGATGGTGAGTTCTCTTTAGGGAAACTGCTTCCTCTGTCATGTTGCAATGCTCGTCCATCCCCGGGCCCTGCTGCAAACAGGGACCCTGGCTCCTCTCCCTAGTCTTTTTCAAAAGAAGCACCGAAGGCGCACGTGCCCGCGCCTCTATATATAGAGGTGAGCTTGTAAAGGGGGCGGAGCTTGGCGGATGACGCTCTGTGCGCGCCGCAGCGCTTCTGCGCATGTGCGGGCGTCCCAGCATGTCAAAAGGCACAATTATTTGTTGTGAGCTGGCTATGGAGTGCAGAGACGGAGCTGGTAACATTTAAAAAAGGCATACAGCAGGCGGTTGATGCAGGCATCCCCATAGAAAGGCACATTAGTAGACACCAACTGTTTATATAGCAGCAATTGTGCTAGACTATTTTCAGTAAGTGGTGTATTACGGCTGGAATACCTCAGCTTTGGGCTTAGGAATATGCCGTTCAAAGTCTCCGGGACTAAGACTCCCAGGAAGCAAAGGGGGTCTCCGTCGGGCTCTGAGGATCTTGGGCATGCTTTGGCTGCACCAGTCTCCCCTGAAAAATCAGAGGTTGGTGCCCGTAGAGAACCCTCAGGAGTACCTGGTACTGTGGCTTTCCTCAGTTCACCTGCTCCTGTGTATGTAACAGAGGAGGTTTTTTCCTCAGCTCTGGGAGGTCTGAAAGAGAGATTGACAACATTGATCGCTGCTTCCCTGTCAGAGGGAAAGCGCGCCCGATCTCCGTCTCCTCCCTCAGAGTACCTGTTAGCGGAGCAACAGTCCCATACAGGGATTGACCTACCTGAAGGGGATCAGGATGAGGTTGATTCTGTTCTAGAGGAATCAACAGTGGAAGAGCCATTTTCAGCATCACATGCTGAAAGATTATGGGTTCAGTCCCTGACTGATATGGTCCGATCAGCATTTAAAATGCCCCTTGCGGAACCATCAACCACTTCTGTCTCCTCGTTGGGGTCGCTAAAAGCTCCCCAGACTGTTTGTTCCTTTCCAATCCATCCTTTACTGGAAGGACTCATTTACCAGGATTGGGAACATCCTGATAAAATATTTACTCCCCCTAAGAGATTTCCGGTGGTCTATCCCATGGAGGATAAGTTTGTCCGAAAATAGAGGGTGCCTACAGTGGACGCAGCCATCTCTTGTGTGAACAAATCACTGACATGTCCAGTAGATAATGTTCAAATGTTCAAGGACCCAATAGATAAAAAATTGGAGTCCTTATTAAAATCTGCTTTTACTACAGCAAGCTTGGTGACACAACCAGCAGTAGCAGCTATTGGGGTCTGCCAAGCGGTGAAGGATCAGTTAAAACAGGTCTTAAGGGACTTGCCGGATCAGCAGGCCCTTGCCCTAGCTGATCTGCCTAGAGCCTTATGCTTTGCGGTTGACGCCATCAAGGATTCAATCCATCAGGCCTTACGCTGTCTGTAGTACATATGTGTAGGCTTCTATGGCTCAAGAACTGGTCTGCTGAAGCTCCCTGTAAAAAATTGCTGGTTGGCTTCCCATTTCATGGTGAACGCTTATTCGGGGAAGACCTGGACAAATATATCCAGAAAATTTCCAGCGGTAAAAGTACACTCTTGCCGGTTAAAAAGAGATTTAGAGGTCCCTCTTTTAAGAGGCCTGCCTCTCCAGTCCCTGGGACATCTGCTGTGAAGCAGTTCCGACGGCCTCCTCTGTCAAATCCCGGGGGTAAGAATCAGGGACAATCACAGGGTAACAAAAAACCCTGGGTCAGGAGAGGTACAAAACCTCCCCCCCAAGTCAAATTTTATGAAGGGTTGCCCCCACTCAATCGGGTGGGGGGAAGACTTCAGTTGTTCGCAGAGAACTGGCGGAACACGATCAGAGACAGATGGGTGCTCTCCGCAGTAAGTCTGGGATACAAGCTGGAGTTAAAAGACTCTCCTCCTTCCCATTTTATGTGGTCAAACGTGCCAAGAGATCCCCGGAAGAGAGGATCCCTCCTGTCGGCACTAGAACAACTATTGCTCCAAGGAGTAATTATGGAGGTTCCCCTGGAAGAATGCGGGTTCAGGTTTTACTCAAACCTCTTTACAGTCCCGAAGCCAAACGGGGACGTAAGGCCCATATTAAATCTAAAAGGGCTAAACAAATTCCTACATATCAGGACTTTCCGGATGGAGTCGATCCGATCGGTGGCCACTGCCCTACAAGGGGAGGAATGGTTAGCCTCGATCGACATCAAAGATGCTTATTTGCACATTCCCATCTTTCCAGTCCACCAAAAATGTATACGCTTTGCAGTAGAAGGGCGCCATTTTCAGTTCAGAGCCTTACCCTTCGGTCTGGCCACAGCACCACGAGTGTTCACAAAAATTCTGGCCCCACTATTGGCCAATCTAAGAACACGAGGTGTGACGATAATGGCATATCTAGACGACTTGTTGCTGATGGACCACTCAGTGGAAAAACTAGAAATGGTTGTTCACGAGACAATCAAGTATCTGGAATCTCACGGTTGGATCATCAACCGAGACAAGTCAGCCCTAAAACCAGTCAAAAGTCTGGAATACTTGGAGCTAAGGCTGGATTCAGACCAGAGGAAGATTTTCTTGCCTCAAGAAAAAGTGTCTTCTTTGAGAGATTTGATCCACCTGGTGGGTACAAAAAGACAGCCGTCCATACGCCTGTGCATGAGGCTGCTGGGAAAGATGGTGGCATCATTCGAAGCGGTGCCCTACGGTCAATTCCATTCAAGGAATTTGCAAAGGGCCATACTGTCAGCCTGGAACAAAAAAGTTCAGGCCCTAGACTTACCAATGTCCTTGTCCCCTTCCGTTCGCAAAAGCCTCCGTTGGTGGTTGGTTCCCCAGAATCTGAAAAAAAGGAAATCCTTCAGTCCGATTTCTTGGAAGGTGGTCACTACAGATGCCAGCCTTATAGGCTGGGGGGCAGTACTGGAGCAATGGTCTCTCCAGGGCAGATGGTCGGATGCAGAGAAGGCCCTGCCCATCAATCTCTTAGAGATACGAGCAGCCCGGTATGCCCTAGTAGCGTGGACATCCAAACTCCAAGGGTCCCCTGTCAGAATTCAATCAGACAATGCCACGGCAGTGGCATATATCAATCATCAGCGGGGCACCAGGAGTCGTGCAGCCCAGAGAAGTAAATCGCATCCTGAAATGGGCAGAAAGATATGTCCCAGCCATATCCGCGGTCTTCATTCCAGGAGTGGAGAATTGGAAGGCGGACTTTCTAAGTCGCCAACAGTTATGCCCAGGGGAATGGTCCCTTCACCCCGAGGTTTTCCGGGCAATATGTCAGCGGTGGGGAGCACCGGATGTAGATCTGCTAGCATCCAGATTCAACGCAAAGGTGGACAGATTTGTCTCTCGGACAAGGGATCCCCTAGCTTGCGGCTCGGATGCTCTAGTGTTCCCTTGGGATCAGTTCAAGCTGATATATGCATTTCCACCGCCACAATTGTTACCTCGATTACTCCGCAGAATCAGGGTAGAAAAGAAACCAGTGATTCTGGTAGCTCCAGCGTGGCCCCGAAGAGCATGGTACGCAGAGATTGTAAAAATTTCTGTGGGGAGTCCTTGGACCCTCCCACATCGTCCGGACCTGCTTTCACAAGGACCGATTATACCACCCTTCCTTACTAGCCCTAGGTTTGACGGCCTGGCTATTGAAGCCCACATTCTAAAAAAAGAGAGGTCTCTCTAATCCTGTGGTATCTACCATGATCAATGCCAGGAAGCCGGTATCCAGGCAGATTTACTATAGAATCTGGAAGGCGTACATCGCGTGGTGTGAGGCCAAGAAATGGCATCCACGTAAGTACGTAATAGGTAGGATTCTGGACTTCCTACAGTGGGCTGTAGATAGGAAGTTTGCCTTGAGTACTATCAAGGGTCAGATTTCGGCCTTGTCAATATTTATTCAAAGGCCCCTGGCTTCGCATTCGCTAGTCAAAACTTTTACACAAGGAGTGATGCGTATTAGCCCTCCGGTTAAAATTCCCATATGTCCATGGGACCTAAACCTGGTTCTATCGGTTCTACAGAAACAACCATTTGAACCATTACAGCACATTTCCTTGGTTCTTCTCACCAGGAAATTGATTTTTTTAGTAGCCATATGTTCGGCTAAAAGAGTGTCGGAATTGGCCGCTATGTCCTGTAAGGAGCCATATCTGGTTATCCATAAGGACAGAGTAGTGTTACGTCCTCATCCAGCCTTTCTTCCTAAAGTGGTATCGAGGTTTCATTTGAAGATGTGGTTCTTCCTTCCTTTTTCCCCAAACCTAGCTCGGTAGAGGAAAAGTTATTACATTCTTTGGATGTAGTAAGAGCAGTTAAAGCTTATCTAAAAGCCACTGCTCAGATTCGTAGAACGGATACTTTGTTTATTCTGCCGGAAGGCCCCAGAAAGGGTCAGGCAGCGTCAAAATCTACTTTAGCCAAGTGGATTCGACAGGTCATAATGCAAGCCTATGGCTTGAGAAGGAGACCACCTCCGTTCAAAGTTAGGGCGCACTCCACGAGAGCAGTTGGAACTTCATGGGCAGTGCATCACCAGGCTTCCCTGGCTCAAATCTGTAAGGCCGCAACATGGTCTTCAGTACACACGTTTACTAGGTTCTACCAGGTGGACGTTAGAAGTCAGGAGGATGTTGCCTTTGGGCGCAGTGTGTTGCAGGCCGCAAAAGATCCTCATGTCTGATAGCGCCCAGCTTATGTATGGTGTATCCCCCCCCCCCCTCATTTGGCTTTGCTTTGGGACGTCCCACATAGTAATGACTATGTCGCTCTGTGTCCCGTGATGTACGAGAAAGAAAATAGGATTTTTATAACAGCTTACCTGTAAAATCCTTTTCTTGGAGTACATCACGGGACACAGAGCTCCCACCCCTCTTTTGGGGACACTTATTGCTTTGTTACAAAACTGAGGTACTCCCGGATGGGAGGGGCTTATATAGGGGAGGGTACTTACGGTTTTGGAAGTTGCCAGTGCCAGCACCTGAAGGTATCTATATAACCCACATAGTAATGACTATGTCGCTCTGTGTCCCGTGATGTACTCCAAGAAAAGGATTTTACAGGTAAGCTGTTATAAAAATCCTATTTTTTTTTTTAAGTTATTTACAATTTTGGGACATCTTTTATGTGTTTATTCACAGCACCTTGGCACAGTTGTGCTAGAGGATTAGCCTTGTGTCGCGGACTGTCATTATTTGTATTACTCAATCACTTATTGAATTAACTATTATGCCTTGTACACACGATAGGAATTTCCGATGGAAAAAGTCAGACGGACTGTGCTGCCCCATCGGAGTAATTCCGATGAATTCCATCGGAGTTTAAATATAGAACATGTTCTATTTTTCTCCGATGGAATTCCATCGGATTCCGATGTGCTTTTGGCCGGAGAATACGCCGACCGTGTGTACACTATTCATATATACTGTGGGTGAAATGAGTATTGAACACGTCACCATTTTTCACCATTTTTCAAGGTAAATATATTTCTAAAGGTGCTATTGACTTGACATTTTCACCACATGTCGGTAACAACCCATGCAATCTATACATACAAAGAAACCAAAACAAATAAGTTCAAAAATGTAAGTTATGTGTAATAAAATGGAATGACACAAGGAAAAAGTGTTGAACACATGAAGAAATTGAGGTGCAAAAAGGCATGGAAAGCCAAGACACCAGCTGAAATCTATAAGTAATTATAAAGGAATCCTGTCCCTTGTCAGTGCAAATTAAAATCGGCTGGTTCTGTCTCAACTGATGGCCTATAAAAAGGTGTCTCATTACCAAGGTGTCACTCATGATTAGTAAAAGCAAAGAGCTCTCTCAAGACCATTGCAACATTTTTTTTGCAAAACATACTGATGGTATTGGTTACAGAAAGATTTCTGAATGTTCCAGTGAGCACTGTTGGGGCCATAATCCAGAAATGGAAAGAACATAATTTTACCATTAAACCAGCCATGAGCAGGTGCTCCTCGCAGAATTTCTGATAGAGGAGTGAAAATAATTATCAGAAGATTTGTCCTAGAGCCAAGTCAACTTTTGTGGAGAGCTTCAGAAAGACCTGGAATTAGCAGATACAATTGTTTCAAAGAAAACAATAAGTATAGCACTTAACCGCCATGGCCTGTATGCATTCTCACCAGGCAAGACTCCACTGCTGAAGAAAAAGAAGGTTAAATCTTATTTAAAGTTTGCTGCACAATATTTAGACAAGCCTGTGAATTACTGGGAGAATATAGTCTGGTCAGATGATACCAAAATTGAACTCTTTGGATGCCATAATACACACCATGTTTGCAGGTCAAATGGCACTGCACATCATCCCAAACACCCCTCCGTACCAACAGTGAAGTTTGAAGGTGGTAACATCATGGTGTGGGGCTGTTTTTCAGCATACGGTACTGGCAAACCTCATATCATTGAAGGAAGGATAAATGGAAAAATGTACCAAGACAGTCTTGATAAAAATCTGCTACCATCTACTAGGATGATGGGGGGGGGGGGGGATTTAGGCCTTTTATGAGGTATAGGACCCATAGGTACAATGCCTCCATCCCTGTTTGACAATGTATTAAAGAAAGAGGTTTGGGACTTTGTATGAAGCTGGGGAGGATGACCATGATGCAAATTGTGTCTGACCAGTTCGTCATATAACTTTAATTACTAAATTTCAATACAATGCACATAAAGAGTATAATGGAATAAAATGTATTCCATATATGATGTGTACAACCAAAACATCATAATAAGATAGCATAATAATAACGTCAGACACATAACCCATGTATCACACAATACATATATAAAAGTGCATGATTGTTACAACATATTGCAATAAAACTGAATAAAATTGATGGAATGATCCTGAGTGTAAACATGATGGTGGCATCAACATTGCTAGATGCATTTTGAGGATGACCTCTACTCATGAGCAGATGCTTGATATATATCTATAATTAATAAGTTGTACACAATAATCGGTCTCAATGTAAGAGGGCAGGGGAGGGGGAAGAAAAACAAGTATGGAAAACATCCACCCCTACTTACAATATAGCTATGAGTCTGAAATAGAGCGATGAGAGCTGCAGGTCGGCCGAAAAATTCACTAGCCCCGGGAGCTGAGGTGGAAAACCCAAGATATTTGATGGAAAAACACTCAGGAGACGTCCCCCATGGATGGTCAGGGGTGATGTGAATGGCATATCCAAGGGAACCGCTGCAAATAAGTGTTGAAATTATGTGTATTATTACATATAGTATGAAGTGTACCTATTTAACATGGTAATAGGCCAATCCTATCACCGAGAGGTAGTGAGTGAAAATGTGATCGCATGGGGAAAATGCCATATCTAAGTTTAGAGTAAAGGGAAGTATAAGAGGTGACTTAATGTACCCCAACCCATGGGGGCTACATGTGAAATAGAAACCACACACCAAAGGAAAGGATGAAAGGAAAAGGAATTGTTCGGCCGTCCTGAAGCTCTCATCGCTCTATTTCAGACTCATAGCTATATTGTAAGTATGGGTGGATATTTTCCATACTTTTGTTTTTCCTCCCCCGTCCTCTTACATTGAGACCAATTATTAATATGTACAATTTATTAATTATAGATGTATATCAAGCATCTGCTCCTGATCAGTGGAGGTCATTCAAGAAACGCGTTGAGCTATGTTGATGCCACTATCATGTTTACACTCAGGATCATTCCATCAATTTTATTCTGTTTTATTGCAATATGTTGTAACAATCCTGCACTTTTATATATGTATTGTGTGATACATGGGTTATGTGTCTGACATTATTATGGATTATTATGATGTTTTGGTTGTACATATCATATAAGGAATACATTTTTATTCTATTACACTCTTACACTCTGTGTGCATTGTTATGAAATTTAGTAATTACAGTTATATAACGAAATGGTCAGACACAATTTGCATCATGGTCATCATGGTCACCACCACCCCCCCAACTATATCCTTTATACAAAGTCCCACACCTCTTTCTTTAATGAAGCTACTAGGATGATAAAGATGAAGCGAGGGTGGACATTTCAGCAAGACAGCAAGACAACGAACACGGAAAAGGAAACTCATTTGGTTTCAAAGAAAGAAAATGAAGCTGCTAGAATGGCCCAGCCAATCATTTGACTTGAATCCAATAGAAAATCTATGGAACACAACTAAGCAAGGCATGCGACTAGTTTCTCCATACAGGAGGCGTCTTGAGGCTGTCATTACCAACAAAGGATTTTTGACAAAGTATTAAATCTATTTCAGTTAGCGTGTTCAATACTTTTTCCCTGTGTCATTCCATTTTATAACACAACGTCAAGTCTGAGCTTGTTTTGGTTTCTTTGTATGTATGGATTGCATGGGTTGTTACCGACATGTGGTGAGAATTTCATGTCAATAGCACCTTTAGAAATAGATTCACATAGAAAAATAGTGACGTGTTCAATACTTATTTTACCCGCTGTATATATTTTTATTTCGTTTTTCCAATCATTGAACACTTGATATATTACCATTTTCTATATTTGAGTTGGCATCATCTGTTTATATTGCAATTTCTATTTTGTATGTGTTAGATGGTCAGCCTGGCTTTTACTTTTTAATAAGTTGTTTGTGTTATATCACAAAACACACATTTATTATTTATCTATTTAATATTGGTTTTATGCACTTGTTTTAGGCTGTTTGTTTATTTTTTATATGTTGCGTTCTAGACCCTCTGTGGGGTGGTTGTTTCTTTCACATTAATACTTAGGGATTGAGCAGCGCAGCACTTGTTCTATTTTTATTTTATTTTTTCTTAGTGTAGGAACACTTTTTTTGGGTGTCCTGCAGCCGCATTAGCTTTTTACCTTCTCCTTTTCTGGCAGCGAATAAGAATCCTCCTTATATACTCAATGCTTATGCAGGGCTTACTATGGCCCATCAGTTGCCAGTTGTCTATTAATAGTTTCCACCTCCTTTTAATCAATTACACATTACCAAGATCCCTCTACAAAAAAAACGAGTTAGGCCATTTGAGGAACCAAGTTTTTTTTTTTTTTTTTTTTTTTTTTTTTTATTGTGAAAGTCCTAACTAGATTTTTCTGAAGGGATCTTCCTAATCTGTCTCTCCTCTTCACTGAAGCCAGCGCTGGGAGCCAATCATGCCAAACAGACTTAAGTATAGGACCTCCTATGTAATGAACAACCCTATGCTTGAAGGTCTCTGCTATTACTCTCAAACTTAGAGACAATCTTGGCTCTAGTTGATATGGTGCACAGCACCTTAAAGCTTGAGGATCAGCCTGTAACTTCTGCCAGTGCTGTTCCCAGACTAGGCTCCTTTAGGGTTCCCAAGACTTTTCAGGTGTACCCGCTATTTGTAGTAATGCTTTATAAAGACTGGAAGGACCCTGACCCCATTTGAGGAGGACTTTACAAGGGCTCGTTCACACCAGGCAACACAGAAAAACTTTTCTTTTTTTTTTTTTTTGTCTGTTCTGTATGAGCAGTAGGAGTGGCATTTTTACAACACAAGGTGGTGTTTACCTTTTTAATTTTTTCCAATGTTTTTAAAAAGTGGCTTTATTTTATTTTCTATGCACCACATGTCAAATGCATTTTTCCACACCTCTACGCTCTGTCTCCATTTTCCCAGGGCATTACGATTCATCTGCTTTGCTGCAGCACTTCCAGCTTGTGACCCTGGCATTTGGCCTATGATGGCCTATGATCTGAACCTCAGTTATTTGTGTGGTATTGCCCATCCCCATTGTGGGATATGTGGATGACCTGTTGAGGGAACAGTCAGCGCAGGTTTTACGGGGTATCCCAGCCCCAACCATCCAGACCCTGCAGAGGTATGACTGGGTCCTGAATCTTCATTAGTCAGTGCTGGAACTGATTCATCACTTGGAACATCCTTTTATTCTGAAATCTCAAGGCAGGAGATACTTCAAACTCTCCATCCCCAGACTTAGAATTTTCAGTCTAGGAATCATTTGACTCTTTTGCTTCTGCATGAAGGTCCTGAGGCTGGTGATAGCCTCTCTTGAGGCAGTCCCTTTTGCCCAGTTCCACTGTAGCTGTCTAGAATATCCTCTCATCGTGAAACATGTCAGTTCAGTCCTTGGATGGATCAATCAAAGCATGAAGACCAGGTATTTGTCTCTAGTTTGGTGACTCAGGAATCCAGCTCTGAATTTGGGAAGTCCTTTTTTCCAATCTCTTAGGAGATCTTCACAACGCATTCTAGTTTTGTCAGGCAGGGGCGTGGTCCTGTACACCTTGATTGTGCAGGAGATTTTGATGTCGGAGGAATCTTGTCTCCTGTTCAGCATTCTGGAACTTTAGGCAACCTGGCTGTCCTTGAAGCCTTGGACATCTTAAATGGCGGATCGTCTGATCCAAATTCAGTTAGACACTGCCACAGTGGTGGCGTACATTTGCAATTAGGGAGGAACCAGAAGTCTTGTAATGGCAAGGGAGGTAGAGCGGATCCTGTTCCGGGCAGAATTTTGTGTTCCAGTCTTGTCCACCATTTACATCCCAGTCATGGCAGATTTCATTAGATGGCAGCACCTGGACCTAGGGAAATGGTTTCTTCACCCGGAGGTGGTCAAGTTTTTTTTTACACCTCTTTTCTCTCCCCTTTCATTAGTTATTCTGTGAATAAACAAGGGTAAAGGACGGGGTGTATAAATTACACTTTTGGTCTTGCACGAGGAAAAAGGTGGTTTTGAGGCCCAGAACTTCCTTTTCTTTTTGAGGTGGTTTTTGGCCTTTCACCTCTACCAGGACATCATCCTTCTATCCCTCTGCCTGGCTCCAGTTCATCAGAAGGAAATCTCCTATTTCTGGATGTAGTTTGGCCTTTTAGCACTTACCATTTATCATTCCCCTTAAAGAGGAACCTGCATTTCATTTCACCATTTCTTCTTCAAGGATCAGGTTCCACCATTTCCTGTAAAGTCACACTCTACTAGATCTGTAAGTACTTTTCAGCATCAAGCTAATGTTTCCCAGATTAGCAAGAATGCCACATGGTCTTCTGTTCACACGTTCTTTCAAAGTTTTTCCAGGTGGTTGTTCAGGCCCCCTCTAATGCCAGCTTTGGGCGTAAGTCCTTCAGGTCGCTCTTTTAGCTGCAGACAGTCCCCAGTGGTGTTATTTTTGTGGGCCTGTTAGTGTTTTGTGCTGTTGCGCACCCCTCAGTTGGACTGCTTGTTGAACATAATATACTTTGTTTGCATGTTCTATTTCACTTACTCTATTTCAAATGCATCATTCAGCCTATGATTAGCCAGTATACCCTCCTCTTATTTTTTATTTATTTTTAGGCTATTCTCTCATTGAGATAGGGCTGTTTTTTTTAAAGCATAGGGGTGAGTGGGGCATTTTAAAGCTTCCTTTATATTATGGTGTTTCTATTTTCTGTTACACTCCTAAATAAGGGTGTAACGTATTCAAAAGGTAAACTTATTTAATGTATCAAATCTTGTATTCCCCAGTTACTGTTTTATTTTATTTATTTTCAAGTACACCTCTCTCTTCATTCTTCTAAATTGCCAGCCCTTTTCTCACTTTTACAGATATGATTATAGTTGTGTGATATTCAGCTGGGATCCTTTGTGTATGATGCCACCAGATTGGATGGAAAACCTGGATCTCTACCACCTCTCAAAAGGAATAACGCAGCCATTTTATAGTGTACTTCTTGAAGATGGTACTTGTAATTATGTTGCTCAAGGTGGGTGAAAAAGCAATTGCTTTATTGGACAGACTATAGCCCTGAATCTCAGTGCTCCCAAGCTCTAGTTCACTAATTTCCTCCTACTCTGTGTAAACATCTAGTATCAGACAATAGGCCACACACCGATAACATCACTTCCTCCAACAAAATGTATTTGGTAGGACAACACATACTGCGCACTTCCACCTAAGGACCACCCCTCTAACACGTTTCACCCCTCTGGGCTTAGTTGTAGAGATACTTGACTAGTTTACTTGTACATCTGCTTCACAGATGCAACATCTGCAAGCTACCCCTCCGGCGCTGACATGTTCGCCCAGTCTTCTAAATTTGGTGCATTGCCCACCTTGATTGGCTGGCCTGCGGTGACATGACTCCTGCATATGCACACAGGAGTTCATTCATCCTGGCAGCGTGCAACCACAACTAAAGTCCCTATTTGGTGTTAGTAATACCCTTTTTTGGCTAACTTAAAGTGATTGTAAAGTCTCTTTTTTTTTTTTTTTTTTGTTCTCCTAAAATAACAAACATGTTATACTTATCTGCTCTGTGCATTGGTTTTGCACAGAGCAGCCCTGATCCTCCTATTCTCGGGTCCCTGGCTGGCTCTCCTGGCCCCTCCCTCCTGTTGAGTGCACCCACAGCAAGCAGCTTGCTATGGGGGCACCTGAGCCTAGCTGCAGCTCCATATATCAATTTAAACACAGAGCTGCGGTTCGGCCCCATCCCCTCTCTCTCTCCTGATTGGCTAACTGAATTTGATTGACAGCAGCAGGAGCCAATGGCACCGCTGCTGTATCTCATCCAATCAGGAGGCAGATGGTCGAGACACACATGAACATTGCTGAAGAGAGATCGGGCTCAGGTATTGGGGGGGCTGCTGCACAAAATTCTCTACTGTTGGATTTCATTGTCAGACGCAGTTGCCAGACACCCTTGGCTGGGGATTAAGCCACAGGCGCACGCAGATCCCCTGTTATAAGGGATCATCTACCTGCGGTACGCGGCAGTGTGTTTAACGGTGGAGGCTTTTCTACTTATCAGTATTCCCTTGGTGTTTTTTTATCCATCACGGACTGTTTAGAACTCGGTGGAAGACCCCTTCGCTGAATACACCTTGCCTTCTTTCATGAACTTTAATATTTCAGTTTCCTCCTGAGTGTTATTTATATCACATGTGAACTCTGTTATTATTTTTCGGTGGGTCACCTATATCACTCAGTGGTTTATTTGGAGAGCTGTTGTTCTCTTCATGTGTCATACCCTTCATAGGGGTATTATTGTTATTCACTTTAATACCATACACTGGTTTAACCTGTATATTTCTTAATTTTTTATCACTAATTTGTTATCACTAATTTTTTCACGTTTAGCGCAACTTTTTTCCTTATATAACTGTTGGTGTGGTATAGCACTTATTGTTGCGGCTCTAGTTTTAGGTTTTTGATCACGAATTAGCGCAGTTTTTTTCTTACCCATTTTTTTTTTTTTTTAAGTCAGCAGCTACAAATACTGTAGCTGCTGACTTTTAATATATGGACACTTACCTGTCCAGGGAGGCCGCAATGTTTGAACCCCCAGCTGATTTTCAGATTGGCTGTCAGTTGCTGCCACCACCATCTCCACTGAGGGAAACTGGCAGTGACGCTTCACAGCCGGTTCCCCACTGCTGCGCGTTCTAACTGGCCCGGCGGCAGAGGAAGGAGGGGGGGGCGAACTTCCGAGGAACGGCGCCGTCTCCCGGAAGTGGAGAAGGGTGCCTGTCAAAAGCAGGTACCTATTCTCTCCCCTCTGAAAGGTGCCAAATGTGGCACTGGATGGGGGAAGGAAGCAGATAGGCAGAGGTTCCACTTTTAGAATGCATTAAGATAAAGAACCTTCTGACTTTACAATCACTTTAATTTACTAAAGCTGCAAGATTGTGGGACCTCTCAGGTCTGGCTTTAAACCTGAGAATGGGAACTAAGTGGTCCTGAAGAGTTGTATTTTGGGGGCTGGAAAGCTTGCATTAGGAGGTCCTGAAAGACTGCATTGAGGTAGTCTCGAAAGCCTGACCATTGAGAAACCAGTACAAGACAAAACGATTTGTGTGTGAAATGCAACATAGTACAATCACTTTTCTGTCTCAACTTATTTAAATATTACAAACAAGCTAGAATTGCTCCTCTTATCTCTACTACTGCTATTGTCATCTATAACAAATCTTTCTAGAATTACAACTGAAACTTAATGTATTTACGGTAACCTCCAAACTGGTTTTGGTTTTTTTTTGTACCAAAAGGTTCTGTACTAGGTCCTGTTCGATTTAGTCTGTAAGTGACATAACTGAAGTTTTAGTGGGCACGGTATGTCTTTTTGTTGATGGCACAAAGATGTGCAATATTCTTGGGGGTGTTTTCAACATGGAACATGACTTGGCAGTGCTGGGAGATTAAATCTAAATCTAAATCTAAATATCTCAGCGCAGCCACATAAAACCGGATACCCTAACAGAGAGCACGCTAACACAAATGTGATTTCCCAGAATATATAGTGTAAATAAATACCACAATTGTCCCAAAACTATATAATCCCCTGCTTGTGAAGCAAATGTACACTTCAGATACATTGGGGTTGATTTACTAAAACTGAAAATTTGTCTGGTGCAGTTGAGTTGTGCATGTAAGCCAATCAATTTATAACTTCAGCTTGTTCCATTAAGCTAAGACAATAAAACCTTTGAAGCTGTTTGGTTTCTATGCAGAGCTGCACCAGATTTTGCACTCGCCAGTTTTAGTAAATAAAGCCCTTAGTGTGAATCATCACCACCAATATACATTTTCTAATGCACAAACTTAGTAAATATCCCCCCAAAACATTCCCATGTGATAGTGTCAGATTAAACATATGTGTATCAAAAAGTCCATAGTGTCTTTAAACGCTTCCGGATGATTAGCCCCCCCTCCCCCCCCCCCACACCCATGACCAGGCTATTTTTTACTTTACCTGAACATGCAACGATGTACCCAAATAAAATGTATGTAATTTTTTTTCGCACAAATAGAGCTTTCTTTTGATCAACACTGCATTTTTTTCTTTTTTGCACTATAAACAAAAAAATACAGACAATTAAAAAAAAATAATATATATATTTTTAACTTTCTGCTATAAAATATATCCAATAAAAAAAATAAAATCTCTTCATCTCTTTAGGCCAACATGTATTCTGCTACATATTTTTGGTTAAAAAAAAATCGCAGTAAGCGTATATTGATTGGTTTGCGCAAAAGTTATAGCGTTTACAAACTATGGAATATATACTGAAATTTTTATTTATATATTTATTTATTTTATACTAATAATGGCAGTGATATAGCAGCGGACACTAACTGACACTTTTGACACTTTGTGGGAACCAGTGACACTAATACAGTGATCACTGCTAAAAATATGCACTGTCACTGTACTAATGACACTGTCTGGGATGGGGTTAACATCAGGGGCAATCAAAGGGTTAACTGTGTGCCTAGCCAGTATGTTACTGTACTGTGTGTGCTGCTTTTACTCGGGAAAGTGATGGATTTTATTCCCTGCTTTGCAGGAACACAAAATTCATCCTTTCCCCCAGTCAGAATGGGGATCTGCCTTGTTTACACCTCCGTTTTGTGTCTTCCTGACGATTGGCGGCTGCAGGGAGACATCTAGTGCCTGACACTCGTAGATCGGCTTCTGCTTTGAGTAGCAGCGGACCGCCAGTGGCGTGTGCGCACGCCCCCTAGGCGGAAGTGCAGGATTCTGCACAGGTGGGCTGTCCTGTAGCAGTAAATGTGCTATGGGACGGTCCTTAAGCAGGTAAGCTACACACTCCCCTAGCTGATCTTCAACATGTCTTCTATAATACACCATGTTATTCCACACTCTTTATATGTGGCTCGTCCCTCACAAAGTGTCTTGTGGATGTACGCTTACCTCTGAGGTTGTACCTCTTGGATTACGGGAGGTCAGATAGGCTTGTTACCCCTTAAGAGTTGATCTGTTATACAGCTTTAAGCCCAGGAAGAGAACAAAAATATCATAATGCTTTACATAAGATTAAAAATACTCATATGAAAAATGTTTTTCATCTGCTCATCAAACATCGGACTCCAGTATCCTGTAAGCTGCGGGGGTGCATACAACAACTCTTAATTTTCCCCTCACTGGGACGCTCCTACATGATGATGTCATAGCAAAAACTCCACTTACACATTGCGTCCCCACAAGACTTTGTCAGAGGAAGCTCCCTACTAATTGGAGGGTTTTAGCATTGTGGTTTCCCTAAATGCTAAATAATGCACTTAGGGAAAAAGAATCCTCTGATAGAGTACAATATTGGGGGTACAGTATGGGCCAGAACTACAGTGGGAAATTAATTGGGGGTACCCCTTTCAAATGATTGCAAAATTCGCAACCTTCTATATAGATCTTTTATTTCTCGCTAGAGGCATCACCAGCAGGAGGAAGGAGGTCCTGATTCCCCTTTAGAGACATTTAGTTAGATCTTATTTAGAACACTGTGTACAAACCTCATTTTCAAAAAGATAATGATATATTAGAATAAGTCCAGAGATGGGCAACAAAAACAAAAGCAATGAAACCCCTCAGGAAAGTCTTCAGTAATTGAATATATGCCATTCTTTATCAAATAAGAGAAAGATACAGGAGGGCAGTATTTTCAATTTGAAATTAGACCAAGAACACAGGGACGTGACCTCCAAGCCAGAAAGTTCATACCTAACCAACTTTTTATTTTTCTTTTCTTTTCTTTTTCTTCTTTTGTAAAAAAAAAAAAAAAAAAAAAAAAGAGCAGTTGATGCTTAGTACAGACTTTCAACAGAGGTTGTGATTCAGTCAACATTAGGTGAATTTAAACATGCTTGGAACAAACCTAGGTCTATTATCAGGGGCAGACTCGATGAACCAATTGGTCTTTTTTTTCCTTCACTCTTCTATGTTTTACTATATACTAAACTAAAGAAAAAAAAGTTTTGGTGTTTCATGTACTTTAAATTTAGTGATACTTTGGTACTGATTTCTTTTTGCATTTGTTGCAGAGGACCTTGAACCACACCCATCTCCTACAGAAATCTCACATCCGGATATAGATCTTTACTTCTCAGAGTTTGTAGGAAATCACTACGTTACAAAAAAAGAGCTGCAGCTTCAGTACCCAGAAGATGCCGAGTGGATTGTCAAGCAGAGCGTGGAGGGCCAGCCAGATTCTTTACCCCAGGAACCATGATTTCTGTCTCTAAAATCAAGCTTTTTATCAGACGAGGTTACTTTTATAGGAATGGTGCTCCCTGTATAGGAACACAAGGGCCATCTGGTTTGTTAGTCCAATAGCCTTTTGAACATGCCCTACTTAGCATGCTGAATAGTTATGTAATATAAGGTAAAGTAGTTTAAGGATACAATACTCCTTCATGAAACAACAACTAGACCCAGTTCTGTATGTTTCATGGTCAACTGAAATTTTCAGTGTTGTTTAATTACCTCCTACATGCCTACAATGAAGCAACCGCAATGGTTTATTGCACCTTGCTTTTTTAGGTATTTGAATACATGCATTTTAACAGGCTCACCAGTAGGTCATGTTACTATGAGATAATTGCTCTATATTGCACTGATCTATAGTACAGTTTTCAGATCTAGCCTAGTTTTATGATTATTAGTAGCTTGTAGAGATTTTATACTATTTTATTTTTATTTAGCATCTTCTTGAAAGAACCAATAAATTTAAAACAAAAGCTAACACATCAGTAATTACTGAAATATGTGTAAAAGCTTCAATAGTTTACTAAACACATCTGGTTTTTAATCCAAGGATGGGGGGCAATAGCTTGCATTCACTCTGAGTAAGGCCAGTGAAATAGTTTGCAGTTGGCCTCCACCCTCCTGTTGGCGTATAAAAAGAGTAAGATGTACTCGGCTGCCCAGGAAGTGTTTTTGTAGAATTGGATGAATTTCAGTTGTAGCTAAGATATTGGAGATTTGACTGGATAATTTTATACTGTGTGTTCTGGTGGCCATACACTGGATAAAGTTGTTGCTTGAAACAAATGGTTTTAAAGGTAGTTGTAGAACAGTTCCATAAATATATAAAAGTATCAAATATAAATGATTGCTGTAGTAGACCCCAAGAGATCAACAATGTATGGGATCTGTCATTTTGTCCAGTTGATTGATTTGTTCTTTTGTCCTTTTTGGCTGATAAAGTTTACATGATTGGACACACCCCAATGCTGCAGATTACTGCATCAATGGCACTTTTGAGGAATTTTCTCAACGGGCACTAAACAGTGGATGTACATGTCAGGTGAAGGTAGGATGTATGATCCTACCTTCACATGTGGGTCCAGCTTTGGCCAACTTGTATTAATAAATTATACATACACGCACGCACACACGAACTTTGGATTACGAGCATAATCCGTTCCAGGAGAATGCTCGTAGTCCAAAGTACTCCTCATATCAAATCGAGTTTCCCCATATAAGTCAATGGAAACCAAAATATTTTTTTTCCGCATCGACTTTAATGGCATGCAATACCGCATGTGGCCAGAGGGGAGGGGGGGTGCTGGAGAGCCTCGAAAAGGCACGGGGACAGCTCGGCTGAACTAGGAAATGCTCGGGAACTGAGTATTTCCGAACGGCTTCAGCGCCCCGCACCTCTGGCCAAATGCGGTACTGCACACCGCCGTGGCCTGAATCCTGCTCATTTTGCAAGACGACACTCTCAAACCGAGTCAGGATTTAAAAAAAAATGCTCGCATTGCGAAACCCTTATTAACCGCGTTACTCGCAATCCTAGGTTTCACTGCGTGTGCGTGTGCATATGTGTGTGTGAGTGCGCTAGAGAGATAAAATATATATATATATATATATAATATATATTATATATATATAATCTCTAGCGCACTCACCCCAGACTTTACCTGCTTTTCTTTACTTGGCTCCTCCGCAGGAAAGAATGAGGCACACTGCACTAGCACTAGCGTACCCTCCTGGATGGGGAGGTTGAGCAGTGTAAGTTTTTGGGGCCTTTGTTAGAATCCTCCCGAGCTGATCTTGTCTCTGCATTTATCCAGAGACAAGTCCTTAATTCTCCCCAGTAAAGTAACTGTCCACACCAACTGAAAGTCCAACCTTTATATTTATTTCACCACGGATAACAAATAGTCTCTATGAGAGCAGACAGGTTGATACGAGACACAGGTCAGATAAGGTGGGAGGAGGTCCAGGCACAAACTAAATTTTTTAGGTTTCACTTACTGTTCTGCTTTCACGAACAGGTTTGGGCGCACGGTCTCTGCCACAGACCTGGTGAATATGAAAGTCACTGCCACTGACTTGTTGAAGTTGGTCACTGCCACTGACTTGTTGAAGTTGGTCACTACCACTGACCTGGTGAATAGGGCCTTGCCCTATTTGGTCACTGCCACTGACCTGGTGTGCGTAGAGTCACTGCCACTATGACCTACAGAACATGCACTACCTTCTTGAAGAAACTTGGCCCTTGTTAAGGAGAAGAACCTCCCTCCGGAGAGTTACCAGAGGGCCCCCACTGTCACCACGACTCTGCGCTTGGTCTTCAGAAGGGGTCACCTCCCTGGCCTCCTCGATCCTGGATACGGGTCCCCTCGCAAGGCGGTACCCTGGGAGCCCCCAATCCCCGGCGGAACCCAGCCAAAGGCGCTGAGCTCCGGGCCTCCGAAATAGTACCTCACCCCAGACTGAAGGTGTCTGGGATGGAACAGGAACTCGGCCTCCGGGCCTAGGGCACCCGGAGACGACACACGCACCACCCAGGCTGAAGGTGCCTGGGCGCGACCCCTCTGGAAGATGGCCGCCCCTTTTTATACCCTCTCCTGACAGGCACAGCAGGTTCCCCGCCCCGCCGTCACTGCTGCCGAGAGGGGACAAAGAAAGGCACAGCTCCTGTATCAGTGGTTCAACCCTGGCCTACGGCAACAGCGCCACCTGTAGGCCACAGGGAACAGCACACCAATACTATCTCCCAGGGACAGAAATGGTCCAAGAAACCTGACAATTTGTGTATCTGAGCCATATTGCCACTCAGATACTCCCCCTAAATATAGCACCACGCTAATATATATATATATATATATATATATATATATATATATATATATATATAAATATATATATTATTTTATTTTTTTCATATATGTTGTCTCGGACAAGCATTGTATGATTTGCCATGTTGGATGCTGAAATGGAACAAATTTTTGGTTGAACGAGGTGGAGATCGTGACGTCAGCACCCCACCTCTCAACCTCCTCCAAGATAGATGCCTGAAATTCAACAAAAATTACTGCAGCATGTATTTTTATAGTGGGAGACAAAAGTAAAACTTTGGTGTTTCCTTATTTTAGACTTTTTTTGTCATGCCTTATCTTTCTTACTCTTTGGACTCTTCCTTCCACTGTAGATCATTTGTTAATTGCTATCAGTTTGACAGTTCTTCCTCCATCCTTCCTCTCTCAGAGTAATAATAGTATAGAAGTGTTTAGTCATATTGTCTTGCCTTGTATAAATACACACCAGAGGACCTAGCAGCAAAATGAACAAAAGAGTACAGTCAATAACTGACTGACATATATGTAAGTGCGGATGGTGGTAATACACAGATTATTAGGTGGGTGAACATTTAATCATACGTGGTGTGTATGTATCCTATAGAAGATTACACTCCATACTCAAAGCAAGTTGGTTAAAGACTTGAATCAAAAGGTGTTCCACATGCTTCCAGTGGTTGAGCATTCAGATCTTTGGATCTCTTAATTTGGCACAAACATCCACTGTTCAGTGCTTATCAGGTGAGCTCCCTGTAGCCAATGGTGTAACACATCAGTTCATCAGAAACATGGAATAAGTCATGATATGGCAATAATGCAAGCTTCCCCGTCGCTTTCAATGGCATTCCATGCTTATAGAAGAGGTTGCTGTGCAATTGTGCCAAATTGTTGTTGTTTTTTTAAATCTTGCAACAATGTTCCACACATGGCCAATTAAGACTTGGACCATTTAATTGTACAAAATTATGGGAACATTTTTTATTTTAGCATTAAAAATTTGAGTTCTTGCTTTTACATTAACTTGCAGACTTATGGTGGTCATACACGCTTTGATTTTATTATTTAATTGATGTGCGATTCACCAAAAACAATCAAATAGGAATAACATCCCTTATGATTTTTGTTTAGACTAAATTTTGGATTCAATCAAACTAAGTCGATCTGCCAGGGCATTGATTGCCAACACTTGGAACCTTCATGAATTTGATACAATTTTGATTAATTGGATTATGAGGTTGCATGGGGAACACAGATGTGGACAATAACTTACGATTGCAACTTCCAACTATTGTTTAAAATTCACTTCCCCTTGTAGGTCCTATCAGTTGAATGGGTTGTCAACTATAGATCAATTATTCCTATCGCATGAGGTTGATTGGAAAAATAAATCAATTATTTATTGAAGTGTGTACCCAGCATAAGTGATATAGTTTATATAATTGTTCTTATTAAAAAGTAAAAAGCTTGTAAACAATCATTTTATTTGCTTTTTAATTTTGTTCTGTTGATCTGAACTGAAATGCACTGCACATAGTATTTTTATTAGTAGCTTTTAAGTTTTTTTTGTTGTTTTTTTTCCCTTCACTGGCCTCATGGTAAGCCATGGTTGTATGATATTAAACTCCATGTCACGTATCAGTTTAAGGAGTTGTAAAGGCAGAGGGATTTTTATCCTAATGCATTAAGATAAAAAAAAAAACCTTCTGTGTGCAGCAGCCACCCTCTGGCATCCCCTAATACTTACCTGAGCCCCCTCACTATCCAGAAATGTCCACAAGTGCCTCTGCGGTCCAAGTCGCTCCTCCTGATTGCCTGAGATACAGCAGCAGCGCCATTGGCTCCCGCTGCTGTCAATCAAAGTCAGTCAGCCAATCAGATGAGAGAGAGGGCGGGGCTCCGTGTCTGGACACAGGGAGCTGTGACTCGGCTCGGGTGCCGCCATAGCAAGCTGCTTGCTGTGGGGGCACTCGACAGGAGGGAGGGGCCAGTAGCACAGAAGAGGGACCTGAGAAGAGGAGGATTTGGGCTGCTCGGTGCAAATCCACTACAACAGAGCAGGTAAGTATAACATGTTTGGTATCTTTAGAGGAAAAAATAAATAGACTTTACAATCAGTTTAAGCTCTCCATAGTTTAAGGCTCTTACTCTTTTTTAATTATGTTGTTGAATAATGTGAAGTCACGATGATGCTTTGATATGGACCTTACTCTACCAAAGGCTAATATGCTGCTACAGTGGCAACAAGTTCTTTAATATGAGTTCTATAGATCTTAAATCTGACATGCAAAAAACACTGTTTATGGTATTCCGTTTAGTGCAAGCACATGGTCACAGTTATGTGACATCAGGGGCCTGCATACACAGACTAGTTTATGCACCTTTGAAGAAAATGGGAAATAAAAACTTGTATATACATTATCTGTTTATCAATGATCAGTATTTTGTTATAAACCGAATAGGTTTATGTTTACACCTTTAACAGCAAAAAATTAATAGAAACAACTATCTGCTAACAGTACTCTCACTGTCCTCTAGGAAACGTTACCTTTAAACCGCATTCTCACCATATCCTTGTTGCATGTCATACAGTTACAATTGAAAATGTTCTTCTGGCAGGTAATCCTGTTTTTTGTTTAGTGGAGTATGTCACTAGATAGGATTTTGAAATTGAATAGTCTATCGATTTTTTTTTTGATTTTTTTTTTGTTATTTTGTTTTTTCGTTTAGTGGGTGGAGACGAACCTCAATCAGTGTTTTTTATTGCTGTTTTGCGTTCTAGTTGAGAACATTTCCCCTCACTTGCTGTCCTTTCATGTTGTTAAAAGGAGAGGAATTAAAGCAAAATTTTGAGTATAGCCTCAATTAAAGAATTATAATACAAAAAATTAAATAGTGCCATCATCCATAATAAGTAATGAAAAAAAAAACCTAATAAACATAGGGTTATGGCTGCTAGTGCCATCTCACCCGTAATTGATCACCAGGGAAGAGGATGTGGGTTGGATTTTTCTAGGCACTGATAACACGACAAAAAGGTCATATAAAAAGAACTATACAATTAAAAACATAAGCCAAACCCCACAGCAGAAAAACAGTGTTTGTAGGTAACGGAGCCATCGTTGCAATCTGTTTAGGGTGGAGAAAGGCAAAAACCTCAACCGGTTTTTCAGGAGGGTCTGTACAATACACAATGTATAGTAAGTACACTAGCAGAAACATGCACATACAATACATAAAGGTACAGTATTTAAGAGGAATTAAAGGAAATATTATCAGTTGGATCACAGACAACAAAAGCTAACTGAGGTTCTAACATTTACAAATTCTATTCAAGACTTAGAAAAAAGATTTTTGGGCTCCAGTTCTAATAAAAGAAGATGGTCATGGGTGATTGATGAAAGCTGCCTTTGCTATGAAATGCTGACTGTCATGCTGACCATTTGGTTCAAATACTTGTATCACTGATCTGGGGAAAAAAACGATGCAGATAAGTATTTCCTTGATCTGTGTATTTGTTCTGGGTCAAAGACTTAGAAAGTAATGGACAGAAGGGTCTCCATTACAGCCAGTCATCTTGCATCTTTGGAAGGTGGTCACTAGTGGCAGCTCCGGTGTTTCCCCTCATGGCAGATTTACTTGTAAGTGTAAGAAAATCTGTAAGGTGAACTTGCACTTTAAGAGAAAAATGAAATTTAAAGCTGCTTGTGTGATGCTGAAAATTAATAACGTACTTTGTGTCACTTCTTACTGCCATCTCGGGCATAGGTGCTATTTCAATTTGTATGTTAAATATAAACATCGGTATATGTCCAGAAATAATAAACACTATACAATCTCTGCTTCCTATAACTATTCCGGTTTGTAATTCTTTTTTTTTTTTTGTCTTGTGGCCTCTGTTAATTATTTTAACATACTGCACATTGTTTCCCACATACTGAGTCATAACATGCTTCTCTGCAAGAAATATACCTGGCAGTAACTGGTAACTATAGCTGCTGATAATGCAAATGAATGAGCCATGCTGAGGTTCAGCAACATATCAAAGCAAATCACAATAATGTTTTTAATGGCAATATACACTCACTGGCCACTTTGTTAGGTACACCAGTTCAATTGCTTGGTAACACAAATTGCTAATCAGCCAATCACATGGCAGCAATTAGGCATCTAGACGTGGTGAAAACAACTTGAAGTTCAAATCAAACATAGGGATTTAGGTGACTTTGAATGTGGCATGGCTGTTGGTGCCAGACGGGTTGGTCTGAGTATTTTAAAAACTGCTGATCTACTGGGATTTTCACACACACAACCATCTCTAGGGTTTACAAAGAATGGTCCAAAAAATTTAAAATATTCAGTGATTGGCAGTTGCGTAGATGAAAATGCTTTGTTGATGTCAGAGGAAAATGGGCAGACTGCTTTGAGATGATAGTAAGGCAAAAGTAACTAAAATAACCACTCGTTACAACAAAGGCATGCAGAATACCATCTCTGAACGCACAACATATCAAACCTTGAAGCAGATGAGCTACAACAGCAGATCACACCAGGTAACACTCCTGTCAGCTAAGAACAGGAAACTGAGGCTACAATTCACACAGGCTCACCAAAATTGGGCAATAGAAGATTGGAAAAACATTGTCTAGTTTGATGAATGTCCATTTCTGCTGCGACATTCAGATGGTAGGATCAGAATTTGGCCTAAACAATATAAAAGCATGGCTCTATCCTGCCTTGTATCAATAGCTGGTGGTGGTGTAATGGTGTGAATGATATTTTCTTGGCACACTTTGGGCCCCTTCATACCAATTGACCACCATTTAAACGCCACAGCCTACCTGAGTTTTGTTGCTGACCACGTCCATCACTTTATGATTACAGTGTACCCATCTTCCTATGGCTACTTCCAGCAGGATAATGCACCATGTCACAAAGCTCAAATCATCTCACCACTGGTTTCATAAACATGACAATGAGTTGTAAAGGCAGAAGTTTTTTTTATCTTGACCACTGGGCACTTAAACCCCCTTAATAACCAGACCAATTTTCAGCTTTCGGTGCTCTCACATTTTGAATGACAATTACTCAGTCATACAACACTGTACCCATATGAAATTTTTGTCCTTTTTTTCACACAAATAGAGCTTTCTTTTGGTGGTATTTAATCACTGTTGGGTTTTTTATTTTTTGCGCTATAAGAGAAAAAAGACTGAAAATTTTGTAAAAAAATGATTTTTTTTTTCGTTTCTGTTATAAAATTTTGCAAATTACTATTTTTTCTTCATAAATTTTGGCCAAAATTTATACTGCTACATATCTTTGGTAAAAATAAGTACAAATTGGTGTATATTATTTGGTCTTTGTGAAAGTTATAGAGTCCACAAGCTATGGTGCCAATATCTGAAAATTGATCACACCTGAAGTACTGACGGCCTATCTCAATTCTTGAGACCCTAACATGCCAGAAAAGTACAAATACCCCCCAAATGACCCCTTTTTGGAAAGAAGACATTCCAAGGTATTCAGAAAGAGGCATTGTGAGTTTTTTGAAGTTGTAATTTTTTCCCACAATTCTTTGCAAAATCAAGATTTTTTTTTTCTCTTTTTTTTTTTCACAAAATTGTCATATTAGCAGGTTATTTCTCACACACAGCATATGCATTCCACAAATTACACCCCAAAACACACTCTGCTATTACTCCCGAGTATGGCGATACCACATGTGTGAGACTTTTACACAGCGTGGCCACATACAGAGGCCCAACATGCAGGGAGCACCTTCAGGCGTTCTGGAGCACCAAGGCCAATTCTGACATTTCTCTCCTACATGTAAAAATCATCATTTGTTTGCTAAAAAATTACATAGAACCCCAAAACATTATATATGTTTTTTTAGCAAAGACCTTAGAGAATATAATGGTGGTTGTTGCAACTTTTTATCTCGCACGATATTTGCGCAGCAATTTTTTTAACGCGTTTTTTACGGAAAAAAAATGTTTTGTGCTTAAAAAAAAAAAAAAACAGTAAAGTTAGCCCAATGTTTTTGCATAATGTGAAAGATGAAGTTACGCCGAGTAAATAGATACCTAACATGTCGCCCTTAAAAATTGCACACACTCGTGGAATGGCGCCAAACTTCGCTACTTAAAAAATCCCCATAGGCGACGCTTTAAATATTTTTACTGGTTACATGTTTTGAGTTACAGAGGAGGTCTAGGGCCAAAATGATTGCTCTCGCTCTAACGTTCGCAGAGATACCTCACATGTGTGGTTTGAAAACCATTTTCATATGTGGGCGGGACTTGCGTATGCGTTCGCTTCTGTATGCGAGCTCACGGGGACAGGGGCGCTTTAAAAAAAAAAAAAATTTTATTCTTCATTTTACTTTATTTATTTTAGTTTGACATGTTTTTCCGCCCTAAACATTTTTTTGATCACTTTTATACCTATTACAAGGAACGTAAACATCCCTTGTAATAGGAATATGGCATGACAGGTCCTCTTTACAGTGAGATATGGGGGGGGGGTGTCAATAAGACCCCACATCTCACCTCTAGGCTGGGAAGCCTGAAAAAAATACAAAAAAAAAAAACAACAATCCTGGCTTTGATCGTAGCGGTGAGTCGGTAGAAGCACCGGAGGGCGGCGGGGGGGGGGGGACATCCCCTCTCGCCTCCCGTAAGAATGATCAAGCGGCGGAACAGCCGCTATGATTGTTCTTATGGTGTAGGGAATCGCCGGCTGAAAAAGCCGATATCTGAATGATGCCTGTAGCTGCACCCATCATTCAGATATCCCCGCACAAAGTCAAGGACGTCATATGACGGCCGGAGGGCGGGAAGTGGTTATTGCAGAGTATTGCCGGGCATTGCGGAGTATTGCCGGGCATTGCGGAGTATTGCCGGGCATTGCGGAGTATTGTCGGGCATTGCGGAGTATTGTCGGGCATTGCGGAGTATTGCCGGGCATTGCGGAGTATTGCGGTGTATGGCAGGGTATTGCGGTGTATGGCAGGGTATTGTGGAGGGTATTGCACAGGGTATTGTGGAGGGTATTGCAGAGTATTGTGGAGGGTATTGCAGAGTATTGTGGAGGGTATTGCAGAGTATTGTGGAGGGTATTGCAGAGTATTGTGGAGGGTATTGCAGAGTATTGTGGAGGGTATTGCAGAGTATTGTGCAGGGTATTGCAGAGTATTGTGCAGGGTATTGCAGAGTATTGTGCAGGGTATTGCAGAGTATTGCAGCAGGGTATTGCAGAGTATTGTGCAGGGTATTGCAGAGTATTGCAGCAGGGTATTGCAGAGTATTGCAGCAGGGTATTGCAGAGTATTGTGCAGGGTATTGCAGAGTATTGTGCAGGGTATTGCAGAGTATTGCACCAGGGTATTGCAGAGTATTTCGCAGGGTATTGCAGAGTATTTCGCAGGGTATTGCAGAGTATTGCAGCAGGGTATTGCAGAGTATTGCAGCAGGGTATTGCAGAGTATTGCACCAGGGTATTGCAGAGTATTGCACCAGGGTATTTTGCAGAGTATTGGCAGGGTGTATTGCAGAGTATTGGCAGGGTATAGCACAGGGATGGATGGCTGGCTGGATCTGTGACTGCAATTGTCACAGATCCAGCCCACAGTGCTGCTGCTGCCATCCGCTCCCTCCCCCTCCCCTCTCACACTGTACCGATCGGTACAGAGAGGGGAGGGAGGAACCGGCGTCATCAAATGACGCCGGTCTGTTTACAAGTGATTGCTCCGTCATTTGACGGAGCGATCACGTGGTAAACGGCCGCTATCAGCGGCGATTTACCGCGATTCGTGATCCGCCGGGTCCTCTGGACCCGGCGGTCACGGAGTTTCCCGTCCCGTGTCCCGATTCTGGGAGGACGTTATATAACGTCCTCCCAGAGTTAAGCAACCACCCTGCCGCCGTTATTTGTCGGAAGGTGGTTGTTAAGTGGTTAATGCATTCTATGCATTAAGATAAAAAGCCCTCTGTGTGTAGCAGCACCCCCCTAATACTTACCTGAGCCCACTCTCTGTTCAGTGATGTCCACAAATCCCTCGGCCGTCCGGGACTCTCCCTCCTGAATAGCTGAGACACAGCAGCAGTGCCATTGACTCATATGGCTGTCACTCAGTCAGTTAGCCAATCGGGAGAGACAGGGTGGGGCCAAACAACAGCTCCGTGTGTCCATTCAGCTCTGCTCGGGTGCCCCCATAGAAAGCTGCTTGCTGTGGGGGCACTCGACATGAGGAGCAGCAAAGAGGCACCTGAGAAGAGGAGGATCCAGGCTGCTTTGTGCAAAACCACTGCACAGGGCAGGTAAGTATAACATGTTTGTAAAGTCTTGTTTTTTTTTAAAAATAACAATCACTTTAACCACTTGCCGCAAGCCCACCGTCAAATGGTGGCTGGCGATTTTTTTTATCATGACTGCTATAATGCGGCGGACATATTTCTTTCTCGTACATCACGGGACACAGAGCGACATAGTCATTACTATGTGGGTTAAATAGATACCTTCAGGTGCTGGCACTGGCAACTTCCAAAACCGGAAGTACCCTCCCCTATATAAGCCCCTCCCATCCGGGAGCACCTCAGTTTTTTTTGCCAGTGTCTAAGGTGTTGGCCAAGAAGTAACGTGTTTTTCACTGAGCTTGCGTACAGGTTCTTTTGGGCCTCAGTAAGCTATTCCGGATCCGACCAAAAAAGCTTCATAGCTAAACGGTCGGTACCCGGGCCTTGCAGAGAAGAGCAAGGTTTTGCCTGTAATGCTTCTCTTAGGAGGGCTGGACCCTGGAATCCAGAGCTCTGGTCATACCCACGACCAAGATGTTTTCTGTGCAGGGTGCTATACAGGTCCAGGGGAGTGGAATCCTTGGGAACCCGGTCCCTGAAGGTTTAATTACAATGCCTGCCATGATAGGTGAAGTTTGGGCTTCTGTGGACCAAACAGAGTCCTGTGGCGAGGAAAAGGTAAGTGGGGGCCCTCAGGAACTTGGTTCTATTGGGGGACCCCCAAGCCTATTTTGTCTTTCTGCCTGTTACCTAAGGTATTCCCGCTAATATTCTGTGCATGCCTGTTACTACTGAGAAAATGTAAAAATTTTAATAGTAGGCAAGAAAAAAAAATGTAAGACCGCGGTACCTGTGTTAGACACTAGAGGCCGCTATGGTTCTTTTTTTTGTAATGTGGATTTTTTTCTTCCAAAATCAAATCCAGGCAGTTGGTAAGTTCTCTGCTGGGAAGCTGTCTCCTCTGCCCTGTTGCTGCGCTCATCCATCCCCGGGCCCTGCGGCAGGGACCCTGGCTCCCATCTAGCTCCTTATTTTTTTTCAAAAAAGGCGCCGAAGGCGCACGTGCCCGCGCGCGAGCGCGAGCTCGCGCCTCTATATATAGAGGCGATCTGGAAAAAGGGGCGGAGCGGGTGGATGACGCTCGGTGTGCGCCGCGGCGCTACTGCGCATGTGCGGGCGTCCAGCATGTTTTAAAGCACAATCACAGCTGGCTATTGAAGTGCACAGACAGAGCTAGCAACAGTAAAAAGGCACACAGAGGCGGTTGATGCAGGCATCCCCTAGAAAGGCACTTTAGTAGACACCAACTGTTATATAGCAGCAATTGTGCTAGACTATTCTCAGTAAAAGTGGTGTTTTACGGCTGGAATACCTCAGCTTTAGGCTTAGGAATATGCCGTCCAGAAGCTCCGGAACTGAATCTTCCAGGAAGCGAAGGGGGTCTCATCGGGCTCTGAGGATCTTGGGCATGCTTCTGCTGCACCAGTCTCCCCTGAAGATTCAGAGATAAGTGACCGTAGAGACCCCGCAGGGGTATGTAACAGAGGAGGTTTTTTCCTCAGCTCTGGGAGGATTAGAGAGAGATTGTCAACATTGATCGCTGCCTCCCTGTCACAGGGAAAGCACGCCCGATCTCCGTCTCCTCCTTCAGAGTGCCTGTTAGCAGAGCAACAGTCCCATACAGGGATCGACCTGCCTGAAGGGGATCAGGATGAGGTTGATTCTGTTATAGAGGAATCAACAGTGAAGGAACCTTTCTCAGCATCTCAAGCTGAAAGATTATGGGTTCAGTCTCTGACTAACATGGTCCGATCAGCATTTAAAATGCACCTTGCGGAACCATCAACCACTACTGCATCCTCGTTGGGGTCGCTAGAAGCCCCAGACTGTCTGTTCTTTTCCACTTCACCCTTTACTGAAGGGCTCATTTACCAGGATTGGGAACATCCTGAGAAAATATTTATTCCCCCCAAGAGATTTCCGGTGGTCTATCCCATGGAGGATAAGTTCATCAAAAAATGGAAGGTCCCTACAGTGGACGCAGCCATCTCTTGTGTGTATAAATCACTGACATGTCCAGTGGATAATGTCCAAATGTTCAAGAACCCAATAGATAAAAAATTGGAGTCCTTATGAAAATCTGCTTCTTTCTACAGCAAGCTTGGTGACACAACCAGCAGTGGGGTCTGCTAAGCAGTGAAGGATCAGTTGAAACAGGTCTTAAGGGACTTGCCAGATCAGCAGGCCCTTGCCTAGCTGATCTACCTAGAGCCTTAGGCTTTGCGGTTGACGCCATAAAGGATTCAATCCATCAGGCCTCCCGCCTTACGCTGTCTGTAGTACATATGCGTAGGCTTCTATGGCTCAAAAACTGGTCGGCTGAAGCTCCCTGTAAAAAATGGCTGGTTAGCGTCCCATTTTCATGGTGAACGCTTATTCAGGGAAGACCTGGACAAATATATCCAGAAAATTTCCAGCGGTAAAAATACACTCTTGCCGGTTAAAAACAGAGTTAGAGGTCCCTCTTTTAAGAGGAATGCTTCTCCAGTCCCTGGGGCATCGGCTGTGAAACAGTTCCGACCGCCTCCTCGGTCAAATCCCGGGGGTAAAAATCAGGGACAATCGCAGGGTAATGAGAAACCCTGGGTCAGGAGAGGTACAAAACCTCCCCCAAAGTTAAATTCATTGAAGGGTTGCCCCCACTCAGTCGGGTGGGGGGAAGACTCCAGTTGTTCGCAGAGACCTGGCGGGACACGATCAGAACAGATAGGTGCTCTCCGCAGTATGTTTGGGATACAGATTGGAGTTAAGACTCTCCTCCTTCCCATTTTTTTGAGGTCAAACGTGCCAAGGGATCCCCGGAAGAGAGAGTCCCTCCTGTTGGCACTAGAACAACTATTGCTCCAAGGAGTAATTATGGAGGTTCCCCTGGAAGAATGGGGGTTCGGGTTTTACTCAAACCTCTTTACAGTCCCGAAGCAAACGGGGACGTGAGGCCCATATTAATTCTAAAAGGGCTAAACAAATTCCTGTATATCAGGACTTTCCGATGGAGTCGATCCGATCGGTGGCCACTGCCCTACAAGGGGAGGAATGGTTAGCCGCGATCGACATCAAAGATGCTTATTTGCACATTCCCATCTTTCCAGTCCACCAAAAATTTTTACGCTTTGCAGTAGAAGGGCGCCATTTTCAGTTCAGAGCCTTACCCTTCGGTCTGGCCACAGCACCACGAGTGTTTACAAAGATTCTGGCCCTTTATTGGCCAATCTAAGAATACAAGGTGTAATGATAATGGCATATCTAGATGACTTGTTGCTGATAGACCACTCAGTGAAAAAACTAGAAGTGGTCGTTCACAAGACAATCAAGTATCTGGAATCTCACGGTTGGATTATCAACCGAGACAAGTCAGCCCTAAAACCAGTCAAAAGTCTGGAATACTTGGGGCTAAGGCTGGATTCAGGCCAGAGAAAAATATTCTTGCTTCGAGGAAAGGTGTTGTCTTTGGGAGATTTGATCCACCTAGTGGGTACAAAAAGACAGCCGTCCATACGCCTGGGCATGAGGCTGCTGGGGAAAATGGCGGCATCATTCGAAGCAGTACCCTACGGTCAATTCCATTCAAGGAATTTGCAAAGGGCCATACTGTCAGCCTGGAACAAAAAAGTTCAGGCCCTAGACTTACCAATGTCCTTGTCCCCTTCCGTTCGCAAGAGCCTCCGTTGGTGGTGGGTTCCCCAGAATCTGGAAAAAGGAAAATCCTTCAGTCCGATTTCTTGTAAGGTGGTCACTACAGATGCCAGCCTTATAGGCTGGGGAGCAGTACTGGAGCAATGGTCTCCAGGGCAGATGGTCGGATGCAGAAAAAGCCCTGCCCATCAATCTCTTAGAGATACGAGCAGCCCGGTATGCCCTAGTAGCATGGACATCCAAACTCCAAGGGTCCCCTGTCAGAATTCAAACAGACAATGCCACAGCAGTGGCATATATCAAGCATCAGGGTGGCACCAGGAGTCGTGCAGCCCAGAGGGAAATTACATCCTGAAATGGGCAGAAAGATATGTCCCGGCCATATCCGCGGTATTCATTCCAGGAGTGGAGAATTGGAAGGCGGACTTCTAAGTCGCCAACAATTATGCCAAAGGGAATGGTCCCTTCACCCCGAGGTTTTCCGGACAATATGTCAGCGGTGGGGAACACCGGATGTAGATCTGCTAGCATCCAGATTCAACGCAAAGGGGACAGGTTTGTCTCTCGGACAAGGGATCCCCTAGCTTGCGGCTCGGATGCCCTAGTGTTCCCTTGGGATCAGTTCAAGCTGATATATGCATTCCCACCGCCACAATTGTTACCTCGATTACTCCGCAGAATCAGGGGAGAAAAGAAACCAGTGATTCTGGTGGCTCCAGCGTGGCCCCGAAGAGCATGGTACGCGGAGATTGTAAAAATGTCAGTGGGGAGTCCTTGGACTCTCCCACGTCATCCGGACCTGCTTTCGCAAGGACCGATATACCACCCTTCCTTACCAGCCCTAGGTTTGACGGCCTGGCTATTGAAGCCCACATTCTAAAAAAGAGAGGGCTCTCTAATCCTGTGGTATCTGCCATGATCAATGCCAGGAAGCCGGTATCCAGGCAGATCTACTATAGAATCTGGAAGGCGTACATCGCGTGGTGTGAGGCCAAGAAATGGCATCCACGTAAGTACGTAATAGGTAGGATTCTGGACTTCCTACAGTGGGCTGTAGATAGGAAGCTTGCCTTGAGTACTATCAAGGGTCAGATTTCGGCCTTGTCAATATTTTTTCAAAGGCCCTTGGCTTCGCATTCACTAGTCAAAGCCTTTATACAAGGAGTGATGCGTATTAGCCCTCCGGTTAATATTCCCATATGTCCATGGGATCTAAACCTGGTTCTGTCGGTTCTACAGAAACAACCATTTGAACCATTACAGCATATTTCCTTGGTTCTTCTCACCAGGAAATTGATCTTTCTAGTAGCCATTCGTTCGGCTAAAAGAGTGTCGGAATTAGCAGCTATGTCCTGTAAGGAGCCATATCTGGTTATCCATAAGGACAGAGTAGTGTTACGTCCTCATCCAGCCTTTCTTCCTAAGGTGGTATAGAGGTTTCATTTGAACCAAGATGTGGTTCTTCCTTCTTTTTTTCCCCAAACCTAGTTCGGTAGAGGAAAAGTTATTGCATTCTTTGGATGTAGTAAGAGCAGTTAAAGCTTATCTAAAAGCCACTGCTCAGATTCGCAGAACGGATACTTTGTTTATACTGCCGGAAGGCCCCAGAAAGGGTCAGGCAGCGTCAAAATCTACTTTAGCCAAGTGGATTCGACAGGTCATAATGCAAGCCTATGGCTTGAGAAGGAGACCGCCTCCGTTCAAAGTTAGGGCGCACTCCACGAGAGCAGTTGGAACTTCATGGGCAGTGCATTACCGGGCCTCCCTGGCTCAGGTCTGTAAGGCCGCAACATGGTCTTCAGTACACACGTTAACTAGGTTCTACCAGGTGGACGTTAGAAGTCAGGAGGAGGTCGCCTTTGGGCGCAGTGTGTTGCAGGCCGCAAAAGATCCTCATGTCTGATAGCGCTCAGCTTATGTATGGTGTATCCCCCCCCCCCTCATTGGGCATTGCTTTAGGACATCCCACATAGTAATGACTATGTCGCTCTGTGTCCCGTGATGTACGAGAAAGAAAATAGGATTTTTATAACAGCTTACCTGTAAAATCCTTTTCTTGGAGTACATCACGGGACACAGAGCTCCCACCCCTCTTTTGGGGACACTTATTGCTTTGCTACAAAACTGAGGTGCTCCCGGATGGGAGGGGCTTATATAGGGGAGGGTACTTCCGGTTTTGGAAGTTGCCAGTGCCAGCACCTGAAGGTATCTATATAACCCACATAGTAATGACTATGTCGCTCTGTGTCCCGTGATGTACTCCAAGAAAAGGATTTTACAGGTAAGCTGTTATAAAAATCCTATTATATCGGACACTTTTGACACTATTTTGGGACCATTCACATTTATACAGCGATCAGCGCTATAAAATGCACTGATTACTGTATAAATATGACTGGCAGGGAAGGGGTTAACACTAGGGGGCGATCAAGGGGTTAACTGTGTTTCTTAGGGAGTGATTCTAACTGTGGGAGGAGGGGAGGAGACCGATCGGTGTTCCTCTGTACTGGGAACACACGGATCGGTCTCCTCTCACCTGACAGGAAGTGGATCTGTATGTTTTTACAGTTGCTCTGTTACTGGGCAATCGCAGGTGCTGGCGGACATCGCGTCCGCTGGGCAGCGCATAGGCTCCCGAGTGATGCGGCGGCCGCACGCCCCTTAGGTGTCCGGGAAGCCGAGGATGTCATATGACGCCCGCCCAGAACGAGAGCAGTGGTTCTTATTCACTGTGTGACAAGTAAAAATGTTTTGTCTAGTAAAGAACTATGTTACAAGATGGAACAAAGGAGGATGTTTATGGAGAAGTATCAGTCTTTGCCTGTGGCAAACTGTGTGGCTGGTTGTCATCCCATTTCAAAGATTTCTAGAAAGCCGTTTGAGTGTCTTCCCGGGGTTCTCTATTCTTGCTGGCAGAAGGAACATCATAGGGGTCCTGAGCCAACGGGAAATTTAGGGTGATGTCCTGGCATCCTAATGATAGTTGACAATCTACATAATGTATTTGGAGAAGTCCATGGTAATATGGGACCAAAAATGGCCAGCTGCATATAACCGCAGGAGCTGACCATAGCTTGCTGTGGTATCCATTAGTGTACATATGGTACAAGTCATCACAAGATCTTATACGTGCAGTGTATTAGTGGCCCACTGATAAGTCATATGCTGTTTAAGGTGTTGAAGGTCTCTATAAGTCACAGGCAAGGGTTGATTTTTAGTTACCAATTGACTGCTCTTAAAGATTGAACAGAATGCAAAGTTTTTACAGATGAGATCATGGACCTTGCATGCTGTTGGGTAATGCAAACAATTCCTATTTTTGATACTTTGGTGGATAAACAAGGCCCAGTATGACCAAATAATATTTGTCAGCAATATGTCATCTTTTGCTTAAGCTGATGCACAAATTAGGAAAATTCCATCTGCATCCTAGTGGTGATCATGTGATTTAACAAGCTTTTATGTTCTTTGAAACTTGTAGTATCTGGTGACTTTCAGAAGATGGCACTGCACTAACATAAGCAATACATAGCTAGAGACATTAATATGTTATGGACTCTAGTCAGAAAACCTAAGATAGTATGTTGTCTTGTTATCTGTGTTTTAATTCCCATCTCCAGAAGTACAGTACCTGTACTTAAATTTAAAGAGCTTTTTTTCCAGCATTTGTTTAATTCTTTGCATTCCTATTTCACACTGACCACACTAGGACATGGAAGCACACACCTCCGAGTGTTGTCAGTTTTATTTTTTGCATTATACTTGGGAGCACAGCCTACCTGTACTCTAATCGTTAGACTTGTGCTGACACACAGTGCGTATGGAATGGGTAGCTTGCACAACTGGAAACTAGTGATGAGCCGAACACCCCCGGGTTCGGTTCGCACCAGAACCCGCGAACGGACCGAAAGTTCGTACGAACATTAGAACCCTATTAAATACAATGGATGCGAACGTTCGAATTCTAAAGTGCTAATTATAACAACTATTATGCATGTTATTGTCCTAAAAAGGGTTTGGGAACCCGGGTTCTGCACCAGGGGACATGTATCAATGCAAAAAGAAGTTTTAAAAACGGTCGTTTTTCGGGAGCAGTCATTTTAATGATGCATAAAGTGAAAAAAAAAAGTCAAATATTCCTTTAAATCTCGTACCTGGGGGGTGTCTAAAGTATGCCTGTGAAGTGCCACGTGTTTCCCGTGTTTAGAACTGTCCCTGCACAAAATGACACTTCTAAAGGAAAAAAAAAGCCATTTAAAACTGCTTGCGGCTTTAATGTAATGTCTGGTCCCGGTAATATGGATGAAAATCTTTAAGAAAAATGGCATAGCTACCCCATGACCCCCCCCCCCTACCCCAGCCCATTACCAGCCCCTTTGGGTCTTGTATGGATATTAAGGGGAACCCCGCACATAAAATAAAAAAGGCCCTATATACTCTGAACAGCCGTATACAGGCGGTGCATACAAGACAGGGACTGTAGGTTTGTTCTTATGTAGAATCTGTTTGTAATTTTGAACAGGTACATTGTTTAAGTGTAGCTCCAGCCCAAAAATCAATTTTTAAACTTTTTGGAAAACATAGGTAAGGGTTATCACCCCTGTAACATTTGTTTTGCTGTCTGTGCCCCTGTTCAGAACATTTCACCTCACTTTCCGTCCCAATGACAACTGTTTTTGAAATGTGGTGTTTTTCTTGAAACAAGGATTGGTGATAAAGCATCAGTACAGAGGAGACACCTTTCTCCCATATTAATTCTTACAGGAGAGAATTTTCCTTCCTAGGGGTAGATTTCCTCTCACTTCCTGTTGTCTTCTTGCGTTTGCAAGTAGGAGTCGTTTGTAAGTTGGATGTTTGAAAGTAGGGACCTGCCGTATATACTCTGCAGAAATAGGCCCCTTAGTTGTTGGTGTTGGCACAACACTGTAAGCACTCACAGTTACTCTTGGTTGGTGCTGGAACGCCCTGCTGTCAACTATTATATCAGGAATTTTAATTACATATAATTGTTGAACAGTGGTAGTAAAAATTGGGCCTTTGATGGTGGTGCTGGTGCCACAACACTGTAAGCCCTGACAGTTACTCTTGGTGGGTGCAGCAATGGGCCCTGCTGTGAATTATTAGATCAAGAATTGTAATTGCATGCCCCTGTTGAACAGGGGCTGAAAAATTGGGCCTTTCGTGGTGGTGGTGGTGGTGGTGGTGTTGCCACAACACTGTAAGCCCTCAGAGTTACTCTTGGTGGGTGCAGGAATGGGCCCTGCTGTGAATTATTAGATCAAGAATTGTAATTACATGCCCCTTTTGAACAGGGGCTGAAAAATTGGGCCTTTCGTGGTCGTGGTGGTGGTGGTGGTGGCGTTGCCACAACACTGTAAGCCCTCAGAGTTACTCTTGGTGGGTGCAGCAATGGGCCCTGCTGTGAATTATTAGATCAAGAATTGTAATTACATGCCCCTTTTGAACAGGGGCTGAAAAATTGGGCCTTTCGTGGTGGTGGTGGTGGTGGCGGCGTTGCCACAACACTGTAAGCCCTCAGAGTTACTCTTGGTGGGTGCAGCAATGGGCCCTGCTGTGAATTATTAGATCAAGAATTGTAATTGCATGCCCCTGTTGAACAGGGGCTGAAAAATTGGGCCTTAGGCACTGGTGGCACAACACTACAACCCCTCACAGATACTGTACTTGGAGCACAGCAATGAGCCCTGTTGCAAAGTATTGCTTCAAAAATTGTAATGACACGCCCCTGTTAAACAGGGGCTGAAAAATTGGGCCTTTCGTGGTGGTGGCGGCGTTGCCACAACACTGTAAGCCCTCAGAGTTACTCTTGGTGGGTGCAGCAATGGGCCCTGCTGTGAATTATTAGATCAAGAATTGTAATTACATGCCCCTTTTGAACAGGGGCTGAAAAATTGGGCCTTTCGTGGTGGTGGTGGTGGTGGCGGCGTTGCCACAACACTGTAAGCCCTCAGAGTTACTCTTGGTGGGTGCAGCAATGGGCCCTGCTGTGAATTATTAGATCAAGAATTGTAATTGCATGCCCCTGTTGAACAGGGGCTGAAAAATTGGGCCTTAGGCACTGGTGGCACAACACTACAACCCCTCACAGATACTGTACTTGGAGCACAGCAATGAGCCCTGTTGCAAAGTATTGCTTCAAAAATTGTAATGACACGCCCCTGTTAAACAGGGGCTGAAAAATTGGGCCTTAGGCACTGGTGCCACAACACTCCAACCCCTCACAGATACTGTACTTGGAGCACAGCAATGAGCCCTATGGCAAATTATTGCTAAAAAAATTGTAATTACACGCCCCTGTAAAACAGGGGCTGAAAAATTGGGCCTTAGCCACTGGTGGCGGCACCCATAAACAAAAATGATCTTCCAAGCTATCATCATCAATCGTATCATTGAGGACTCGGAGGAGGAGGATAGCCAGTCAACATAACAGCACAGGCACTCAGCATCAGCATCAGTCTTGAAGGGATGTGACATGTTAAAATCAATTAGTCTGTTATATCAGCATCAGGTGTGTGGTAGCTGGTGGTGATCCAAGACTGGTTCATCTTGATGAAAGTCAGTCGATCAACCGAGTCGGTGGACAGGCGCACCCTGTGATCCGTGACAAATCCTCCAGCAGCACTGAATGTGCGTTCCGAAAGAACGCTGGATGCAGGACAGGCCAGTAGCTCAATTGCATACTGTGCAAGCTCTGGCCAGTGATCCATCCTCAAGACCCAGTAAGCCAGAGGATTTTCGGTGGGGAAGGTGTCCAAGTCTGACCTTGCCCCTAGATATTCCTGCACCATGTTTATCAGACGCTGGCGATGGTTGCTGGAACCGATCATACTTTGGGGCTGCGGACTAAAGAATTGTCTGAACGCATCGGTCAGACGGCCACCTTCCCCACCGCTCCTTCTTTGACTGGCCGAAGCCTCAGCAACTCGTTGTCCAGGACCAGGAGTTTGTAACCTCCCAGTCTCTGGGAACGCGTTGCACAGACCTTTCTGCAAGGCCTCCCGGAGTTGTCTCATCCTCTGCTCCCTCTGCGACGGTAACATAAGGTCCGCAACCTTACCCTTGTACCGTGGATCAAGGAGAGTGGCCAGCCAGTAATGGTCGCTCTCCTTGATCCGAAGAATACGAGGATCCTTCCGCAGACTTTGCAGGATCAGGGAGGCCATGCAGCGTAGGTTTGCTGAGGCATTCGCTCCGGAGTCCTCTGGGTCACTAAGGACGACATGATCCGCAGCCACCTCCTCCCAGCCACGTACAAGTCCACTGGTTTCTTGGGACTGTAAATCATCCCTAAAAGACTGCTGCTGATGATGCTGAGTGCCAGCCTCCACCTCCATGCTGACACAATCCTCCTCCTCCTCTTCCTGTGCGATGGGTGGGACAGAAGGAACACTGTCTGGGTAAAGGGGGCCTTGAGAGGCAAGGAAGCACTCCTCTTCCTGCCTCTGTTCAGCCTCAAGTGCCCTGTCCATTATTCCACGCAGCGTGTGCTCCAACAGGTGGACAAGAGGTACAGTGTCACTGATGCATGCACTGTCACTGCTCACCATCCTCGTGGCCTCCTCAAATGGTGCCAGGACAGTGCATGCATCCATGATCATGCCCCACTGGCGTGGAGAAAAAAAACCAAGCTCCCCTGACCCTGTCCTGGTGCCGTAGTCGCACAGGTACTCATTGATGGCCCTCTGCTGCGTGTGCAGCCGCTGCAGCATGGCCAACGTTGAGTTCCACCTGGTGGGCATGTCACATATAAGGCGGTTCTTGGGCAGGTTCAACTCCTTTTGCAGCTCAGCCAGGCGAGCACTGGCATTATAAGATCTGCGGAAATGCACACAGACTTTCTTGGCCTGCCTCAGGACATCCTGTAAGCCCGGGTACCTGCCCAAGAACCGCTGCACCACCAGGTTAAGGACGTGAGCCACACAGGGCACATGGGTCAGTTGTGTCTGTCGGAGGGCGGAGAGGAGGTTGGTGCCATTGTCGCAAACCACCATTCCTGGCTTAAGCTGGCGTGGCGTCAACCACCTCTCGGCCTGGCCCTGCAAAGCAGACAGGACCTCTGCCCCAGTGTGGCTTCTGTCCCCCAAACACGCCAGCGCAAGCACGGCATGGCATCTTTTTGCCTGCGTACTTGCGTAGCCCCTTGAACGCCTACGGAGCACCGCTGGTTCCGAGGACAAACCACAGGAAGAGGCCATGGAGGAAGAAGAAGAGGAGGGGGTGGAGGAGAGAGGTGTGTCACAACCAGTAGTAGCATTTTGGAGGCGTGGCGGTGGAACAACCTCCAACACTACTGCACCTTGTCCTGCATCCTTCCCAGCTGCCAAAAGAGTGACCCAATGGGCCGTGAAAGAAAGGTAACGTCCCTGTCCATGCCTGCTGGACCATGAGTCAGCGGTAATATGCACCTTACCGCTGACCGCCCTGTCCAGCGAGGCCAAGACATTGCCTTCCACATGCCGGTAGAGAGCCGGAATAGCCTTCCGTGAGAAAAAGTGGCGTTTGGGAACCTGCCACTGAGGAACCGCACATTGCACAAACTCACGGAAGGGGGCCGAGTCTACCAACTGAAAAGGCAGCAGTTGAAGCGCTAGCAATTTAGCCAAGCTAGCATTCAACCGCTGGGCATGTGGATGGCTGGGAGTGAACTTCTTTCGACGGTCCAGCAGCTGGGGCAGGGAAATTTGCCTGCTAGAATCGGACGTCGGTGTACTGCTAGCAGAGTGGCCGCAAGTACTTGGCTGTGACACACCTAATTCTACACCTTCATTCCTCTCAGTGCATGTTTCAGAGAGGACTGAAGTTATAGTGGGGTTGGAGATCCCAGCTGATGCGGTGCAAGGAGAGGTCCGCTTTGTTCTTTGGTGTGGGTCTTTGAGGTAGGCTTGCCAACGAGCTGCATGGCAGGTCAACATATGTCTGGTCAGGCATGTGGTACCCAAGCGGCTGATGTTTTGGCCACGTGATATACGCTTGAGACATATGTTGCAAACAGCAGCTGTGCGATCTGATGCACTAGCCTCAAAAAAGGCCCACACCAAAGAACTTTTTGAATGACGGGCAGAGGCAGCGCCCTGCACAGGCGGAGCTCTGCGGTGTGATTCCGTCGGTGTACTGCCCTTACGCTGGCCACCAAAGGGCATCCTGCCTCGTTGGAGATGTGCCTCCTCCTCATCCTCCTCCTCCTCCTCTCTCCTATTAGGCACCCACGTGGAGTCAGTGACCTCATCATCCCCTCCCTCCTCATCACTGGAGCCAATCTGGCAGTATGCTGCAGCTGCTGGAACATGACTGCCAGATTGGTGTCCTTCTTGAGCATCCCCTCTGTCTGCTCTCATGCTACTGCCTTCCTGTAGCTGGGTTTCATCATCAGACCCTTCGAAACGCTGGGCATCCTCCTGGAGCATGTACCCAACACTGTGCTCAAACAGTTCGGGGGACTCCTCAGGAGGAGGACATGGTGGGTCTAGGGAAGGAGTGACTGATGATGAGTCTGACATTGATACCAGGGAAGAGGACGCTTTGGCAGCTGCTTTTCCAGTACCCTGAGCCTGGGTGAGAGAGGAGGAGGAGGAGGAGGAGGGCTTGGTCATCCACTCTACCAAGTCTTCGGCATGATGTGGCTCAACATGTCCAGCTGCCGAAAAGAAGGACAAGCGTGTCCCATGGCCATGTGCTGATGACAATGCACCGCGTCCACGACCAGCACTGTTGCCCCCAGACACAGAGCCTGCTTGCCCTCTTTTATTGCCTCCTGACTGTCTGCCTCTCCTTGTTTGCCTTCCAGACATTCTAATAGATGGCCTGCAGGGAGATGGGAAAAAAGCAATAAGGGCTACCTTCAGGTGTCCTTCTCTGTCCCTTTACTTAAGGATTTCTAAATATGGTTGAGGATGATTGCTTTTGCACAGAATAGCACAATGACAATTTCCCTCACTGTCCTTCCCTGTCCCTAGAAACAAGGATTATCACAGTGAAAGAAACTGACACTCTTCCTACCTATAGTTTTCTGTCCCTAGAAAAAATGTTTTTTTAAAGCACACTATAGCACAAGGAGAATTTCCCTCACTTTCCTTCCCTGTCCCTAGAAACAAGGATTATCACAGTGAAAGAAACTGACACTCTTCCTACCTATAGTTTTCTGTCCCTAGAAATTTTTTTTTTTAAAGCACACTATAGCACAAGGAGAATTTCCCTCACTTTCCTTCCCTGTCCCTAGAAACAAGGATTATCACAGTGAAAGAAACTGACACTCTTCCTACCTATAGTTTTCTGTCCCTAGAAAAAATGTTTTTTTAAAGCACACTATAGCACAAGGAGAATTTCCCTCACTTTCCTTCCCTGTCCCTAGAAACAAGGATTATCACAGTGAAAGAAACTGACACTCTTCCTACCTATAGTTTTCTGTCCCTAGAAAAAATGTTTTTTTAAAGCACACTATAGCACAAGGAGAATTTCCCTCACTTTCCTTCCCTGTCCCTAGAAACAAGGATTATCACAGTGAAAGAAACTGACACTCTTCCTACCTATAGTTTTCTGTCCCTAGAAAAAATGTTTTTTTAAAGCACACTATAGCACAAGGAGAATTTTCCTCACTGTCCTTCCCTGTTCCTAGAAACAAGGATTATCACAGTGAAAGAAACTGACACTCTTCCTACCTATAGTTTTCTGTCCCTAGAAAAAATGTTTTTTTAAAGCACACTATAGCACAAGGAGAATTTCCCTCACTTTCCTTCCCTGTCCCTAGAAACAAGGATTATCACAGTGAAAGAAACTGACACTCTTCCTACCTATAGTTTTCTGTCCCTAGAAAAAATTTTTTTTTAAAGCACACTATAGCACAAGGAGAATTTCCCTCACTTTCCTTCCCTGTCCCTAGAAACAAGGATTATCACAGTGAAAGAAACTGACACTCTTCCTACCTATAGTTTTCTGTCCCTAGAAAAAATGTTTTTTTAAAGCACACTATAGCACAAGGAGAATTTCCCTCACTTTCCTTCCCTGTCCCTAGAAACAAGGATTATCACAGTGAAAGAAACTGACACTCTTCCTACCTATAGTTTTCTGTCCCTAGAAAAAATGTTTTTTTAAAGCACACTATAGCACAAGGAGAATTCCCTCACTGTCCCTCACTGTCCTTCCCTGTCCCTAGAAACAAGGATTCGCACAGTAAAACACACTGACACTCTCCCTACCTATAGTTTTCTGTCCCTAGAAAAAATGTTTTTTTAAAGCACACTATAGCACAAGGAGAATTCCCTCACTGTCCTTCCCTGTCCCTAGAAACAAGGATTCGCACAGTAAAACACACTGACACTCTCCCTACCTATAGTTTTCTGTCCCTAGAAAAAATGTTTTTTTAAAGCACACTATAGCACAAGGAGAATTCCCTCACTGTCCTTCCCTGTCCCTAGAAACAAGGATTCGCACAGTAAAACACACTGACACTCTCCCTACCTATCCTTCTCTTTCCCTAAACTAAAGGAATCCAGGTTAAGCAAGAAAAAATAAATGTCACTGTCCCTGCCTATGCTTCTCTTTCCCTGCTCCGGAACACACTACACTAGGCCGCCGTGCTGGCGGCCTTTTATAGTGTGGGGCGTGTACTAAACACCCTCAGCAATAATTGGCCACAGGCATCCTGCCTGTGGCCAATCATTGCTCTCCTCGCTGCCGGCGCTGTGATTGGCCAAGCATGCGGGGTCACAGTGCATGCTTGGCCAATCACAGCGCCTGGATGACACTGCGATGGCGTAGTGCATTGTGGGCCGTTCGCGTCACTCGAATTTGGCGCGAACGGCCCAAATCGTTCGATCTTCGTCGAACGATCGAACAGCCGATGTTCGAGTCGAACGTATGTTCGACTCGAACACGAAGCTCATCCCTACTGGAAACCATCAATGCAGAAAGATATATCCAGGTTTTAGAGAAACATATATGCTTCCATCCAGGCAATGTCTTTTCCAGGGAAGGCCTTACATATTTAAGGACAATGCTAAACCGCATACTGCATCTATGACAACAGTGTGGCTTCTTAGTAGAAGAGTCCAGATGCTTAACTGGCATGCCTGCAGTCCAGACCTTTCACCAATTGAAAATATTTGACACTTGGAATCTTATATAAGGCAAGAATAGGACAACATTCCTTTCCCAAATCTCCAGAAACTGGCCTTCTCAGTTCCCAGACATTTACAGAGTGATGTTAAAAGAAGAGGGGATGCTACACTTTGGTAAACATGGCCCTGTTCTAACTTTTTTTTAAAGTGTTGCTGCCATCAATTTCAAAATTACCTTATTTTTTACTTAAAATGGTAAATTTTCTCGGTTAAAACATTAAATGTTTTCTACTGTCAACAAAATACGGGTTTATGAGATGTGAAAATTATTGCATTCAGCTTTTATGTAGATTTTACACAGCATCCCAACTTTTTGGGAATTGGGTTTGTACTTATATATCAATAAAAGATACTAAAATGCTCTGGCCCTCCTTCTCAGTATCGCTCTGCGCTTATGGATAAATCTCTAGAGAAATAGACGCTAAATAGGAATATATAAGATAACAGCAGCTGCTTAAAAATTGCTGAGTGCGCATGCGTAATGACGCAGACGCACGGACGCTAACTCGACGTCGGTGGGCGGAACAGAGGTGCTATTTAATCCGGATGTTGGTAGCGCTGGTCACGCCCTCAGAAGAAGTCAGGAAGTGACGAAACGTCAGGGCGTGACCAGCACACCAAGCAGACCGGAAGTGACGCTGTCTGCGCTCCAGGACTTGTAATACCAGGAGGACGCCAGGGGCGCTCACCAAGTGGCAAGTTTAAAAGCGCTCACAGCGCTCATTATATACAACACCGGTTTTATTTGTATTTTGGGTACGCGCATTTTGTAAAGGGGGCATGTTGGGGATTGTTGAATAAATTTTCCAAACAATACTGCCCTATGTGGATCTGTTCTTTTTCCCTCACATATGCAAGCGGTGTCCAAAAAACATAAGATTGCAGTCACATTGGAATGAGGATGGTTTATATATGCCCTTATTGATCAATTATCTGGTGAGTGCATCCCCATAGGGGGATTGTTTTACCCCCCACGCGGTGAATTACACCTTGGTGAAAGAAGCACTGAAACTAGGATCAAGTAGAACCAGACTCACCAATCACTATCATCATCACCTATATATTCAACTATATAGAAGACGCACATATGAACATTTTGTCCGAAGCGCTGCTGCAGTTTTATTATGAACTTTTTAATTTAAGTTTTTTTATGACTGTTTTATTTGTACTTATATATGTAAAGGATATCAGCGTGATATAATTTATTGGTGTTAGTGTTTTAAAAAATGTTTCTCAAGCATGCTGTAAAAAAATATATCCGTGGAGGCAGTTATATTTCCTAATTCCATATGCACGCTCTCTTTCTAGGTTCTCGACACAACGTGGTTTTGCAGTGTTCCATCTCGCAATGTAAGTCTGTTTTTTAGAAAAAATGTATTCCCTTTGTGGCTGATATCTTATCTCAACATTTGCTATGCAGGAAGTAGAGTGCTAACAGTGACTGAGTCACAAAGGTATTCTGCCATTAAATAATCAACAAATCTCTACATTTCATATAGCACCAATCGAAAGGGCAAGCATGTAAATTGTAAAATCCATAATAAAAATAAATACATTGAAGTAAATGCTAAAATTATGTGCTCACTGAAAATACACCATATGTATCTTTCTGGAACAGTCCTGAATCTTAATAATGAGAAAATAGACAAATAAAAAAAAAAAAAAAGTGGTAAAATTGAATTCTGTGCAAAATAGTGTCTATGAAAAATCTCCAGCTTGAATTTAAGTGACAAATGTGTTATTGGTTGTCCACTGTTTTATAAATAAGCTGAAAACTGTGCTGAAACGTAGGCATATGTTAGTTTTTCATGAAGCATGTGGCCAATGCCATATTGAAACTTACCAATATGCCATTCAATACCAGACAGGTGCTTATAGAAGAATTACTTTAAAGGAGAAGTACAGCCAAAGCTCGTTTGGCTGTACATCTCTTGTGGGTCACAGGAGTTCAGTTCATTCTGCACTCCTGTGACCCATTTTCAGCGCTGAAGCCCGCTGTCGGCTGACGTCACAGGGCCGGTCCAGGCTCTGGAAAGATCACAACTATATGGTCGGGATCTGCTCACATGCCTGGACCAGCACCTGGCTTAGCCTCTCATGGGTGTTTGGGACAGATAGTCTGACAGTCACCAACTCTGCTCAGGGAGCCCAGTGAACTAAGCGATCGTGGTGTTTGATCACTCGGTTCTCAGTGTTAGAGCCGGTGGGGGACTGATGCTGCATCCACCCAGGTAAGTATGATTCTGCAAAAAAAAAACATTCCCATACTTCTCTTTTAAGGAGAAAGCTCTTAGACATACTTCTCCTGTTGGTCACAGGAGTACACTTAGTTCTGCACTCCTCTGACCTAGATTCAGCTGACGGCGGACTAAAGTCTGCTGTCAGCTGACGTCAGAGTCGGTCCAGGCACTGCAGGGATCCTGAAAAAAAAATTGGGATTCACCCAGATGCCTGACCGTCAGCTGGCTCAGCCTCCCAGCATGTCACTGAGAGCCTGGGCTAGCCACTCCGACCCCCTCCACAGCCCGGCCCTCCAGTTGCGTGACAGTCACTACAGACACTGTGGACCTGAGAACTGAACGATCAGATGCAGCCTCAGTTTGATGCTGCAGCCATCAAGGGGAGTAAGATTGTTTATTATTTTAGATTCCTGCACTTCTGTTTTAAATGTGAAGTAACCACCTCTCCTCAAAACCTGAGCAGGATGGTATGCACTTCCACTGTTTCAGGAAAAACTGCAGGCATTGCCCAGATCTGTATGCAGCATATCTTTCATATTTGCAACAAAGAGCACACAAGCCATGTGAGAGGGTTTAAAAGATGATTTAGGCAAGTGTATTCATCATTGTTTTCTATTGGGCAACAAGCATAAAAAAACGAAATAATAAAAATAAGTAAGAAAAAAATAGGCATTAAAAAGTACAAAATTGGAAGGGAGTCCCTCGGCATTCCAGATTTACAAGTGCTGCAAGAGAGCAATCAGGGAGGCTAAAATAGAATATGAGAAACACATTGGTACAGCAATTAAAACAAATTACCAGAATTGTTTCAAATATTTCTTATTAGTAAATAAGGCTATGAAACTTCTTGTTACAAAAAATGAAAAGAAAAAGGCTATGAAAGAACAAATGGGTCTCATAATCAATAAACACGGGAAGCTGGTCACAAATGGCAGGGAAAAGGCAGATGTATTAAATACAAGGCAGACGTATTAAATAATTGTTTTCTCTTTAGTTTTTGCAGATTAAAAAAATACAGGTTTGATAGACTTAACAATAATAGCCCATTCACACAGGGGCAACACGCCTTCCAGCGCGATTTTATGAGGCAACTTGGACACGACTTGAGAATGAATTACAGCACGACCTGGAGCTATTTACAAGGCAACTCCAAGTTGCCTGCAGGACAGGAGACATTCTAGTGGCCAATCAAACAAGAATCAGCTCTGTGGGAGGGAGGGGGAGGGAGGGGGGGAGGGAGAGGTTTGCCTGAGAAATGTATGTTTTCTTCCTGGAGAGTTGCTCCTATTAAGACAGTGAGAGGCGACTCCCATTGAAATGAATGGGTACAGGTTGCCTAGGAGTCGGATTGAAGTAGTACAGGGACCTTTTTTGAAGTCGGAGCGACTGCAGTAGTGTGCATTAGGACGGCTCCATTAACTTACATTGATTTCCTCAGCCAGCGCGACCTGAGGCGACTAGGGGCGACCTGGGGCGATTTGGAGTCGGATCCAAAGACGCCCCTGTGTGAATGGGCTCTGAAGGTACCTCTGTGGTTGACTGAAATCCAGGTACCAAAAAGACAAAATAAACTTAATGTAAACAAATCACCATGTCCAAATGGCTTACACCCACGAGTGCTTGGGAAATTTAGCTCAACTAAAGCCAAGCCGACACCTTACTGAGTGGAATGGTACCAACCAGTGGCAGCTGGTGCTAAATATTTCGGGGGAGGGGGGCGCCAAACACCATCCACCTCCCCCCTCCCCCGGTTCGACGCGAGAGACGAACAGCGGACTGGAAGGCGGCGAGCAATTGCTGAAGCACACCAATGGCCACTCCCCTGAAGTTAGACGACAAGAAGGTGGCGGCGGAGACTAACTTTAACATAGGAGGCAGGGGGAATGAAGAGGCTGGCCATTCCCCCCTCTTATTCTTCTCTGGGCTGAACAGGAATGGTGTCCTGAGACACAATTAGGAGTCCAAAGACTCCCTGGCCCATCAGGTCTCAGGAGCTGCTTCCTGATTGGCCGGGAGGAGAATTAGGAAGACAATAGCGAATATTAATTTGCTATTGTCACACAACTGGGTGGGCTCAGGGTGCAGTGCTCTGCACCCCGAGCCCATCCCTTTTTAAAGCCAATTAGAGCCTCAGGCTCAAATCATGTGCTTCAAAAAAAAACTCCATTGGAATCCATGCGTCCTGCACCCCGCATGTAGCTTAGGGGCCGGGCGCATGAATTAGGGGGGCAGCACCCCTGTACCCCATATGGACGGGCTGCCACTGATACCAACAGATTAGCATAGAGCAAATGTGGTACCAATTGACAAAAATAAACTAAAAAAATTGCAGTGTATACCAGGAAACTACAGACGTATCAGCCTCACATCAGTAGGTACAGTATGTAAGGTGTTTGAAGGAATGGTAAAAAATTTGTGATAAACGTATCATGAGTAACAACCTGCTTGGATTTATCAAATACCATTCTGGTCATACCAATCTGTTATCATTCTGTGAGGAAGTAATTGGATGATGGAAGCCCCGTGGGCATAGTTTATCTAGATTTTGCTAAGGAATTTGATATTGTACCTCATAAACATTTAATCTATTAAATAAAGTCTGTTGGAGATGAGAAAATTGTATGTACACAGATAGGAAATTGATGAATACATGAACGGGTCCAGAGGGTAGTGATAAACGATTCATTCTCTGAATGGTCTAAACATGTGAGTGGTGTGCCCCAGGCTTCTGACTTGGGACCAACGCTGTTCAATTTGTTTATTAATTATATTGAGGTTCAAGACCTGAATATCAGTGTTTGCCGATTACATCAAATTATGCTATGAAATAATTTCAACACCGGTTATAGCACCATTGCAGGAAGAGCTTAACGAAATGGGGTTTTGGGCAGCTACATGACAGATAAGGTTCAATAATAAAAAGTGTAAGTTATGCACAGTTATGCAAAAATACGCATGCTAACTACCCATTAGCAAGGGCTCCCCTGGGAAATCAGTGATAGAATCTAGGGGTCCTTGTAGCTCTCAGACTTAGCATGTAATGCCAAGCTGCAGCTAAAAAAAAGCTCACCTTGAATATGCAGTTCAGGGGGGTGAAAGACCTCCCCTATGAGAATCAATTACATAAATTACAGTGTTTCACTCTGGAGAAGGAGTACTTTGAAGGGGAAATAATTACAATGTACAAATATATCAAAAATGACTTCAACAGCTGTAATAAACTGTTTACTCTAAGGTCCCTGCTGTGGCAATGATTTGAAATTAGAAGAAAGTGACGTTTAACCTTAGATTGCGGAATGGGTTCTTTACTGTTAGAGCAGTAAAAATGTGGAAACTCAATTCCCGGGGATGTTGTACTAACTGAGAGCCTCGACAACTTAAAAAAAAAAAACAACACAATTAAGGCTTCATTCACACCATGCGTGCAAAAAAACTGATGGAAAAACTATCCAGATTTCACTTGCAGAGACACAAGTTTAGATCAGTTTTTATGCACGTTTCAGTAGATTTTTATGCACGTTGACATCAATTTTCATGCACTTTTTTTTTTACACAGACTGATATCATGTCCTGTGTCCTCATTCTGCCTATTATTCTGTCCATCTCATCAGTGCCCACCATTCTGTCCTCATCTGTGCCTCCATTCTGTCCATCCTGACAATGCCGCCATTCTTTCCTCATGATCAGTGCCTGCCATTCTTTCCTCCTCATTCGCAACATTCCCTCTTGCACCAGACATGCTGTACCTGAGCAGCAGCATTTTCCCAGCCGTGATCTGACATGAGGGAAAGTAAGCGGGCAGTATAGAGGCAGAGCACCGTTCTGCTTTCCCTTCCACTTCCTGTCACATGGGGTCATGTCAGTTTTGTCTGCGTCAGTGCACAGCTGTGAAGAAAATGCAAACATGCTGCATAATCCAACACCACTCTGCACAGGACATCACACCTGCATTTTGGTGTGAACAAGCCACATAGAAAACAAGTGTTTTCTGTGCGTCTTGCAGAGACCTACAGGTTTCCGCAGATGGTGTGAAGGAGCCCCTAGATATGCATCTAAATTTTCCTTGCCTCTGAAGCCTGATCCATGTTCAGATCGCGCTCCAGAGGCTACTATCAGGCGGTGAGGAAGCAGTGCGACACCTCCTCACTGCCTGTTTTAACCCCATTTTTGCCAATAAATGTGCAGCTCTTTCCCACTGACTTGATTGTGGAGTGTTTAAGCCCGCCAATTGCTATAAGCCGGGTCAACTTTGCCACGGGTGTGAAGCATTGCGTCCACGGCATGTAAGCACCCCCGTCCACTGCCTATTGCAGCTTAAGGAAGGGGGGGTGTCAGGTGGCTAAAATGCAGCTTAACTGTGCATTTTTGTCACCCCCGAACCATTAAAGTCTAAATGGGGACTTACACTTTTTAAATAAAAAATAAATAAATTAATACATTTATTAGAATTTTATTAAATTTTTTTACATTTTTACACAATACCTTTTTATAGGGGCTAGGTGAAATATCAAGGGTCTAAACAGACCGCTGCTGTCTCAATTTTGAGACCGAGAAAGGGACTGAGAATATTCCTCAATCCCTTTCTTTGCAGCCTTAGCTGTACTGCAGAATGAACAAGCAGGATGCTCTATACAGAGGCTCCTGTTCATTCATACACTGAAGCATAGCAAATAATGTTTACTATGCTTCCACTGTGAATGAACACAGTGAGTGATCAATACTGATCACTGACTATGTTTATTCAGAAAAGGAAGGGGCCGGTAAATGACATAGTTACATAGTTAGTCTGGTTGAAAAAATTACATCTAGTCCAACCAAAAGAAGAAAAAAAAAAAGTGAAATCTTATATACAAAATCCTATACCCACAGTTGACCCAAAGGAAGGTAAAAAAAAACGTTGCCCCCAAGTGCATAACTTTAAATTTATCAACATTAAACCTCATCTGTCAAACAGTAGCCCCAATTAAACAGGGCCTTGAGGTTGGCTTATAAATTGGAGACATCTTGTAAGGACGTTATTCCACTGCATAGCTTAGTGTCATCTGCAAAGACAGAAATGTTACTTTTAATCCCAGACCCAATATCATTTATAAATATATTACAAAAGTAAGGGTCCCAACACTGGACCTTGGGGTACACCACTAATAACCATTCAGAGTAATGCCGCGTACACACGATTGGAAATTCCGACAAGAAAACTGTGGATTTTTTCTGACGGAATGTTGGCTCAAACTTGTGTTGCATACGCACGATCACACAAATCTTGTCGGAAATTCCGACCATCAAGAACGTACAAGTGACGTACAAGATGTACGGCGAGCCGAGAGCAATGAAGTTCAATAGGCAGTTCGGCTCTTCTGCTTGATTCTGAGCATGCGTGTTTTTTTGCGCGTCGGAATTGCATATAGATGAGCGGATTTTCCGATAGAACCTAGAGAACCTGCTCTCGATCTTTTGTTGGCGGAAATTCCGACAGAAAAAGTCAGATGGAGCCTACACACGGTCGGAATTTCTGACAAAAAGCACACATGGACTTTTCTTGTCGGAATTTCCGATCGTGTGTACGCGGCATAAGAGTCATTAACCACGACTCTCTGAATTCTGTCTTTTAGACAGTTTTCTATCCATACAAACGGATTTTTCCAAACCTGTAGAATTACACATGAGCCGTGTGTGGGGAACTGTGTCAAACGCTTATACAAAATCCAAGTATACCACGTCCACCGCCATCCTGCTGTCTAAGTCTTTACTTACCTCTTCATAAAAAGAAATCTGATTTGTCTGAAAACTTCTGTCTTTCATGAATCCATGCTGTCTGTTGCTGAAAATACTTTTTTTCAGCAACAACTCATCTATGTGGTCTTTTATTACACTTTCCAGTATCTTGCTAACTGTAGAAGTTAAACTAACGGGTCTATAGTGACTTGGTAAAGACTTTGATCCCTTTTTAAATATAGGCACCACATTGGCCTTACGCCAATCCAGTAGTACTATGTCAGTCATTAAAGAGTCCCTAAAAATTTGAAACAATGGCTTTGACATGATAGAGCTCAATTCTTTTAGGATCCATGGGTGTATGCCATCTGGTTCTGGTGCTTTATTCACCTTTCTGCTGTCTAAATAATTCTGGACCATATCACTTTTGAGCCATTTGGGGCTTCAATACCATCCCCATTATGGACATGATCTCCCCCATGCTCCTTTGTATACATAGAACTGAAAAAGGTATTTAATAAAATTGCCTTTTCTTTGTCCCCAGTCACCCACTCTAGATTATTTTGTAAAGGGCCTACATGCTCAGACTTGACCTTTTTACTATTAATATATTTGAAGAATTTGTGGGGGTTTGTCCTACAATCTTTTGCAATCTGTCATTCGTGTTGAATTTTTGCATCCTTGATTTCCTTTTTACACATTCTGTTATATTCTTTGTAACATTTAAACGATGATAGTGTTCCTTTTATTTTTATATATTTTTAAAAGCTCTTACCGGCTTCTTCCCCTGCTTTTCAGACTGAAAAATCCCCCTGCTGCCAATTGTGTCTTGCAGAGACTTGCGTTTTCCAAGTGCATAAAAACGCAGGTCTCTGCGGATGGTGTGAACAAGTCCTAAATGTCTTTCTTGGGAAGCAGAGTATACGGGGCTATGGGAATTGTTAGAGAATAAAAATCACAAATACATACATAGATTATACCGGATGGACCGGTGTCTTTTTTGACTTTATAAACTATGTAACTATGCAATCAATCAGCTTCTAGCTTTCATTTCCAAAGCTTAACTGAACAAGCTGAAACTTAGTAGATACTGTAATTGGTTACCATGAACAGCTGCTCCAGATCCCCATTGCTCCAATTTTAGTACATTCCCCCCAAAGTATGCTTGTGGAAGAATGGCTGAACTCTGTTCTGGTTTGTATGGAAGCCTTGATGAGAATTAATTTGGGGCTAGTTCAGTTTATACTATGCATTTACTTAATTATACAGCTATACATGTTAATTACTTGTTTTCCTGTCTATTTTGATTCTTAAGGTATAATTATGTTAAATTATGCAGAAGAGGGAAGCTTATCCTGCAGTTTTCTTGGTTTATGAAGACATACCTGACTTATTTTTTTGTTCTCTTTTTTGAATAGCTACCAGTGACATTGATAATATTTACCAATTATAACCTAATTGTAGTATGCGTGTGTGTGTGTGTGTGTATATATATATATATATATATATATATATATATATATGAAGCTCCTAAAGGGCATCCAGAAAGTGGTTCAAGGTTGTGATCCAAAATAGAGGGGAAAAGTCCAATCTCATATGGAATCCAAACTTGTAGTGTGTTGAAAGTTCATTAGACAAACACTAAATATAGTCATCACCATACGAATTGGCTCCTTACCACAAAACAGATGATAACATGCAGGTGGCTTTAGCCCAGCCAAGGCCTTTATCCCAGGGAGAGATCCAAACCAAGTCCTCCGACAGTCCACCAATGTAAGCAAAAGAAGGGGGCAGGCCCCCTTTACGGCTCGGTTGCAAGAAAACAACAGAAAAAATATACCATAGGGTAATAACGTAATCACAAGGTAGACAACACCACCGTGCGCAATTAAAAAGAGTGACCACCACCTATGTAAAAATTGGTTCCTTACCAGACATAGGTAAAGATTAGGCCTATAGCTGTATCCCGATCTTAGTCAACCCACACACAAAAATCCCAGGAAGGTCTTCAGTTAGAGACTGGCGTTGTTTAACGGATGATATCCTCTTAATATCGGCTTTATTAAAAATATGTAGTGTACTTACAAGAACGAAGTTTCCATAAGCATAAAAAGCGTGCCGGCCGGCATGCACAATTGCCCTTCCATATTAGAGCTGCGTGGTGACGTCACTGTGTGTCCCTGCATGTGGGGGATACGCAGTGATGTCACCACGCAGCTCTAATACGGAAGGGCAATTGTGCATGCCGGCCGGCACGCTTTTTATGCTTATGGAAACTTTGTTCTTGTAAGTACACTACTGTGTCCATGTGCATGCCTCACTGTGCCCATGCCTCACTGTGCCCATGACTAGACTGGCGTTTAACATGGGAGTCTACGGAAGGGGTGCCCGGCTTTGAAAAATCGCTGCTCCCCGGCCGTAGGTCCTCTAGACAAAAAACTTTGCACAATTGTATAGAAGAAATGGGGCTATATGTGTGCCAAGTTTAGGGACCAGGGGATCTACGACCGGCCGATACTAGGTCCCCAAATTTAGTGAAGAAATTACCGTTTAACATGGGAGTCTATGGAAGGGGTGCCCGGCATTGAAAAATCGGTGCTCCCCGGCCGTAGGTCCTCCAGACAACAAACTTTGCACACTTGTAGAGAAAGAGTTGGCTACATGTGTGCCAAGTTTGGGGTCCAAGGGACCTACAGCCAGTCGGTACCGGGTCCCCAAAGTCCGGGAGATCAGGCGCAAAAAGGTGACTGGAGTATAAACCGAGGGGGGCATTTTAAGCACAAACAAATGTGCTGAAAAACTCGGCTTATACTCGAGTATATACTGTGTGTGTATGTGTATATATATATATATATATGTGTGTGTGTGTGTATATATATATATATATATATATATATCTCACAAAAGTGAGTACACCCCTCACATTTTTGAAAATATTTTATTATATCTTTTCATGTGACAATGCTGAAGAAATTACACTTTGCTACAATGTAAAGTACTGAGTGTACAGCTTGTCTTGTATAACAGTTTAATTTGCTATCCCCTCAAAATAACTCAACACAGCCATTAATGTCTAAACCGCTGGCAACAAAAGTGAGTACACCCCTAAGTGAAAATGTCCAAATTGGGCCCAATTAGCCAACCCCCCCCCCCATGTCATGTGACTCGTTAGTGTTACAATGTCACAGGTGTGAATGGGAAGCAGGTGTGTTAAATTTGGTGTTATCGCTCTCACTCTCTCATACTGGTCACTGGAAGTTCAACATGGCACCTCATGGCAAAGAACTCTCTGAGGATCTGAAAAAAAGAATTGTTGCTTTACATAAAGATGGCGAACCTTGGCACCCCAGATGTTTTGGAACTACATTTCCCATTATGCTCATGCACTCTGCAGCGAAGTTGAGCATCATGGGGAAATATAATTCCAAAACATTTGGGGTGCCAAGGTTCGCCATCACTGCCCTAGGCTATAAGAAGATTGCCAAGACCCTGAAACTGAGCTGCAGCACGGTGGCCAAGACCATACAGCGGTTTAACAGGACATGTTCCACTCAGAACAGGCCTCGCCATGGTCGACCAAAGAGGTTGAGTGCACGTGCTCTGCGTCATATCCAGCGGTTGTCTTTGTGAAATAGACGTATGACTGTTGCCAGCATTGCTGCAGAGGTTGAAGGGGTGGGGGGTCAGCCTGTCAGTGCTTAGACCATATGCTGTACACTGCATCAAATTGGTCTGCATGGCTGTCGTCCCAGAAGGAAGCCTCTTCTAAAGATGATGCCCAACGCCTGCAAACAGTTTGCTGAAAACAAGCAGACTAAGGACATGGATTACTGGAACCATGTCCTGTGGTCTGATGAGACCAATATAAACTTATTTGGTTCAGATGGTGTCAAGCATGTGTGGCGGCAACCAGGTGAGGAGTACAAAGACAAGTGTGTCTTACAGTCAAGCATGGTGGTGGGGGTGTCATGGTCTGGGGCTGCATGAGTACTGTCGGCACTGGGGAGCTACAGTTCATTGAGGGAACCATGAATGCCAACATGTACTGTGACACACTGAAGCAGAGCATGATCCCCACCCTTCGAAGACTGGGCTGCAGGGCAGTATTCCAACATAACGACCCCAAACACACCTCCAAGATGACCATTCCCTTCAAAAGAAGCTGAGGGTAAAGGTGATGGACTGGCCAAGTATGTCTCCAGACCTAAACCCTATTGAGCATCTGTGATGCATCCTCAAATGGAAGATAGAGGAGCGCAAGGTCTCTAACATCTGCCAGCTCTGTGATGTCGTCATGGAGGAGTGAAAGAGGACTCCAGTGGCAACCTGTGAATCTCTGGTGAACTCCATGCCCAAGAGGGTTAAGGCAGTGCTGGAAAATAATGGTGGCCACACAAAATATTGACACTTTGGGCCCAATTTGGACATCTTCACTTAGGGGTGTATTTACTTTTGCTGTCAGCGGTTTAGACATACTGTGCAAAAGTTTTAGGCAGGTGAAAAAATTCTGTAAAATAAGAAGTCTTCCAGAAAGTGTTTAATATTTTATTGTTATCAATTAACAAAATGGAAACTAAATGAATAGAAGGGAAATTCACATCAAATCGATATTTGGTGTGACCACCCTTTAGTTTCAAAACAGCATCCATTCTTCTAGGTACACACAGTGCTAGTGCACACACATTTTGATGGAGCTCAGCAGGTAGGTTGTTTCAAATATCTTTTGGATGTGAGGGGAAACACAGGCGGATACTTATCCATCATGCCATACTATCAGGGAGGCGTGTGATTGGCCAATGTCATTAAGAACGATCTTCGGCATAAAGAGAAAAGGAGTCCTGGCATTGATGGTTTGGCCCCAATAGAGCCCTGATCCCAACGTTATTGAGTCTGTCTGAAATTACATGAAGAGACAGAAGGATGTCAGGCAGGCTACATCCACAGAAGAGCTGTAGTTAGTTCTCCAAGCTGTTTGGAACAACCTACCTGCCGAGTTCCTTCAAAAACTGTGTGCACAAGTACTCTGTGTACCTACAAGAATTGATTATGGTTTGAAGCCAAAGGGTAATTACACCAAATATTGATTTGATTCCGATTTTTCTTCTGTTCATTCTCTTTGCATTTTGTAGATTGATAAAAATAAACTTTTAAAATATATATTTTGTATCCAGGAAATAGAGGACCTTACGGGGGGCCATTGGGGACAGAACCTCTGAAATACCAGAAATGGTTTTACTGAAATTACTTTAAGTACTCTTCCAGATACAATTAATGACTGTGAGTTCTTGATTGCTGTTTGCTTGAACGATATGTCGGAGTTGTGACGGGGAGCCATATGTCCGTATTTTGAACCTTGATGGATCCGTTCTTATTGTCATTTCATCTTTTCTTCTCCTACCCTTTCCTCCATATCATTCTGTTCTCTTTCCCTCCTCCTCCCCTCTCCCTCCTGTTTTTTATTATCTTTCTGCCCCTCACTCTTCGAAGACTGGGCCGCAGGGGGGGAGGGGGCTTTTTTGCATTTATTCCTTTATTCCTTCTGCTACGCTGGGGTATCTTTAAAAAAAGAATGTTAAAAAAATTAATATATTTATATTTTTGAAAGCATTCTTACTTTACAGCATTTCTTCATGCCTTCTTTAAACTTTATATATATAGTGTGTGTGTGTATATGTGTATATGTGTATATATATATATATATATATATATATATATATATATATGTATGTGTGTATATGTGTGTGTGTGTGTGTGTGTGTGTGTGTGTATATTGTGAGGGGGTTAACTCGGTAGCGGGTGTGTGTGACCCCCTGGTTGGGCTCCCCACACAAAAACAGGGCCAGCAGACGGAGGTTGTGGTTTTCAAAATCAAAAGGTGCGGTTTATTTCTCTATGTACAGTGACAAAAACACAGCAAAGCCAAAAAGAAACAAACAAAATAAATCCTGGTCAGTTTGACCTCTGACTAAACATGCAGGTTTCCTAAACTAACAACTGGGATCAGCCTGGTGCTGTCCTAGTCCCTAAGTCCCTGGTTTAGTAAAAGTCCAAACAAATAGCCACACAGGCTTTGCCTCACCGCACAGGGGTTCACTCTCCCTAGACAGTCCACACAGGTCTGGTTCCAGGCATGAGCTAACATCTAATGAAGCTGGGAGTTCTTATAGAGGCCTAAATGAGCTGACAAGCTTCAGCTGGTCTCATCAACTCCCTGTCTCACGACGCCCAGCACTCTCCCTAGAGGTATGAGTCATTCATGAGCCCACTAGACTCAGCTGGGCTTCATCAACTCCCTAGTTGTATAAGTCGGCATAAAGCCTGAATCTGGGAGAAATATATCTACCCCCCTGGATGCAACCAGGTGACTTTACCTTCCTGCTGTCACATACCCCCCCCTCTTGTTTTAACCTCGGGGTTGGAACACCAGCAATCAGGCATTCATGTACTCGAGACAAAGCATCCACATTCCCCATTTGAACGCCAGGGCGATGCTTTACTGTGAAGTTGAATTCCTGTAGGGCCAGGAACCACCTATTCACTCTTCTATTTGTCTCCTTGTTTTGAGCCATCCACTTTAACGGAGCGTGATCCGTAACCATGTCAAAGTGCCTACCTAGCAGATAGTACCGAAGGGAATCTAGAGCCCACTTCACCGCTAAACACTCCTTTTCAACCGTGGCGTAATTTACCTCATGGGACTTCAACTTCCTGCTGAGGTAAATGACTGGGTGCTCTTCCCCGTTCCAGACCTGGGACAATACTGCTCCTAACCCCACATCTGACGCATCACTTTGTACGACAAAGTCTTTAGAGAAGTCGGGTGAGTACAACACTGGCTGGCTACATAAGGCTTGTTTCAAGAATTGGAATGCTGCCTCAGCCTCGGGGGTCCATTTAATCATGACCGACCCTTTCCCTTTCGTCAGGTTGGTTAGGGGCACAGCCTTAGAAGCAAAGTGGGGAATGAAGCGCCGATAATAACCCGCGATTCCCAGAAAGGCTCGTACCTGCTTCTTGCTGTTGGGACGTGGCCAACTCTGGATGGCCTCGACTTTGTTGAGTTGGGGTTTTATTACTCCCCTGCCAATGGTGTACCCAAGATATTTGGCCTCCTCCTGCCCAATGGTACACTTCTTGGGGTTAGCCGTAAACCCCGCTTCCCGGATAGAGTCTAGGACTGCTTGCACTTTTGGCAGATGTGAGGCCCAATCTGTGCTATGGACAATTACGTCATCCAGGTAAGCCGCAGCATACTTCCGATGGGGCCTCAGTATCTGGTCCATTTTCCGCTGGAATGTGGCCGGCGCATTCTGTAACCCGAACGGCATTCTCTTATATTGGAACGCCCCGTCTGGGGTTACAAATGCGGTTTTCTCTTTGGCCGACTTGGCCAGGGGAATTTGCCAATACCCTTTTGTGAGGTCAAGAGTCGTCATGTATCGGGCTGTTCCCAGCCGGTCGATCAACTCATCTATACGTGGCATGGGGTAGGTGTCAAATTTTGTAACTTTGTTCAACTGACGAAAATCGTTACAAAATCGCCAGCTCCCATCCGGTTTAGGCACCAACACAATGGGACTAGACCAATCACTTTGGGACTCCTCTATCACCCCTAAGTTCAGCATTTTCTGTACTTCCTCCCGTATTGCCTCCCGTCGGGCCTCTGGGATCCGATAGGGTTTTAACTTAACCCTTTCACCGGGCGGGGTAATAATATCATGCTCTACCCCAGATGTTTGTCCCGGCAGCTCAGAGAACACCTCCTTGTTGCGAAGCACAAACTCCTTAACCTCCTGTTGTTGGGGTTGTGACAAGGTGGCTGCTATTCCAACCTCCGGAATCACGCAACCAGTTTGAGCTGGTGACCAAGTTTCTGCGACTAGGGACTCTCTATCCCTCCAGGCTTTCAACAGATTAACGTGATATATCTGTTCGGGCTTTCGCCTTCCTGGTTGTCTGACCTTGTAATTCACTTCGCTCACTTTTTCCATTATCTCGTAGGGGCCTTGCCATTTGGCAAGGAATTTACTTTCAACCGTAGGGACAAGTACCAATATCCTATCCCCCGGGGAAAAGGTACGGGTCTTTGCTCCACGGTTGTACACTCTCTGCTGTGCCAACTGCGCTTGGGCCAAATGTTCCTTCACGATGGGCATTACCTGTGCAATTCGATCTTGCATCAGGGCGACATGCTCAATCACACTCCTGTGGGGAGAACTCTCACTTTCCCAAGTTTCCTTGGCAATATCCAACAGCCCTCTTGGGTGTCTCCCATACAGTAACTCAAAGGGGGAGAATCCCGTAGAGGATTGGGGCACCTCCCTAATAGCAAACATCAAATAAGGAAGTAGACAGTCCCAATCCTTTCCATCTCTATCCACCACTTTCTTCAACATTTGTTTTAGGGTTTTGTTGAATCTTTCAACCAGCCCATCGGTTTGGGGGTGATACACAGATGTACGCAATTGCGTCACTTTGAGCAATTTACACAGCTCTTTCATAACCCGGGACATAAAGGGTGTACCTTGGTCCGTAAGCAGTTCTTTACAAATACCCACCCGGCTAAAAACAAGAGATAGCTCTTTGGCTATGGTTTTGGCCGAGGTATTTCTGAGAGGGATCGCTTCTGGATAACGGGTGGCATAGTCCATTATAACCAATATGTACTGGTGCCCCCTAGCGGACTTGATTATAGGACCTACCAAATCCATTGCGATTCTCTCAAACGGGACCTCAATGATGGGTAGAGGGACCAGCGGGCTACGGAAATGTGGCATCGGGGCCGACCTCTGACACACAGGGCAGGAGGAACAATAATTTTCTATGTCCTTCATCACCCCAGGCCAATAGAATCTCTGTAATACCCTCTCTCGGGTTTTCTCTGTCCCCAGATGACCTCCAAGAATGTGCCCATGGGCCAACTCCAACACCAACTTCCTGTAAGGTTTGGGCACCACCAGCTGCTCAACGGTTTCTTCTGCCCTTTTTGCCACCCGATACAGTAGGTCCTTCTCTACGCTGAAGTATGGGTAAGTGCAGGTATTATCTGGGTTCACTAACTCGCCATCTATTTCCACTACGTTTTCCCGTGCCTTTATTAGGGCGGGGTCTTTTAACTGTTCTGTGGCAAAATTTTCCCTGTGAACCTCCAGATCAGAAAACTCCACAGACGGTAGGTTTTCGTCTGAGGAGGTGGGCTCCTCTCCAGTTTCTTGAGTCTCCCCTGCAAATACTGACAAGGGAAATTCTGGAGAGTCCTCACCACTCTCAGAGGAGTTCTGGCTATCACATTCCTGGTACATAGGGGCACCAGTGGGGGGCTCAGGATCATCCCACAGTTCCCAGAACTTCGGAAAATCCCTTCCCACAATGGCGTCATGCGGTAACTGAGATACTAAGCCCACTGGATGAGAGAGGGTACCTTTGGGGGTCTCGAAACACACTGTAGTCACTGGATACTCTCGGGTGTCCCCATGCACACAAATAACAGCTACCTTGCTATTCCCAGAGACCTCTGTTTTAACTAATTCAGCCTTTATCAGGGTCACAAGGCTACCTGAATCCAGTAATACCACAACATTTCTACCATTAATACACATTTTGCATAAATGTTTCTCAGTTCCTCGAATGGCAGTGCATGCGACTGTCGCACACAGCGACTGACGTCTGCCCGTCAGAAAGTCACACTGCATGGGTTCCTCCACAACCGGGCAATTGGCTGCAATATGTCTCGCTTGCCGGCAGCGGTAGCAAACGATCCTTCTTGCGGCCTCTTGAGCCGCTGATTTCCCAGGCTGTTCTCGCCAAACTTGGGGTAGAGCTCCCACCCTCTCACTCTCTCCACCCTCACCCCTTGGAATCCTCTTATCCGCCCCTGGGGATGGTCTGGTCTTAGGGTGGAAAGTCCGAGTGTCTCTGGAAGAGGCCGTCAGGTTCTCTGTAGCCAAGTATTTCTCTACACGATCCACAAGACCACCGGCCGTCTCTGGGTCTCCATGGCTTACCCACTTTTGGATGGCAGTAGGAAGAGCTCTCAAAAACCGATCCATTACAACACGTTCCACAATCTCTGGTGCGGACAAAGTCTCTGGCTGTAGCCACTTCCTGCTCAGGTGAATGAGATCATACATTTGAGACCTGGGGGGTTTTCCAAGCTGGAAAGTCCAGTTATGCACACGCTGAGCCCGGACAGCCAGGGTGACACCCAGCCTTGCCAATATTTCAGCTTTTAGCATCACATAGTCTTTTGCTTGGTCAGGCTCTAGGTCATAGTAAGCCTTCTGCGATTCACCAGTTAACAGAGGAGCCACCAGTCCAGCCCACTGCTCCTCAGGCCACTTTTCTCTTTCAGCAGTCCTTTCAAATGTGGTCAAAAATACCTCTGGATCATCCTCTCCAGTCATTTTTGTCAATAAACGACTCACCCCAAAGGACGCGGTATTAGTGGGACGGCTTTCCTCACTGGTCTGCGGACGTTGCTGCATTACTGCTTCCATTTGTTGTAGTCTCTGCTCTTGCTTCTGTAACAGGTCTATGAAGCGGGCCTCAGATTGCTGCTGGGCTTGTTGATGAGCTTGCTGCTGGGCTGCAAGGCTCCTTTGCAAACCTGCATTTGTCTGCTGTTGATTGGCATTTGCTAGAGCCAGCTGTTTCAGTATCTCCTCCATGCTGGCTTAAAAAAAACTGCCACTGGTTCTCCACCAACTGTGAGGGGGTTAACTCGGTAGCGGGTGTGTGTGACCCCCTGGTTGGGCTCCCCACACAAAAACAGGGCCAGCAGACGGAGGTTGTGGTTTTCAAAATCAAAAGGTGCGGTTTATTTCTCTATGTACAGTGACAAAAACACAGCAAAGCCAAAAAGAAACAAACAAAATAAATCCTGGTCAGTTTGACCTCTGACTAAACATGCAGGTTTCCTAAACTAACAACTGGGATCAGCCTGGTGCTATCCTAGTCCCTAAGTCCCTGGTTTAGTAAAAGTCCAAACAAATAGCCACACAGGCTTTGCCTCACCGCACAGGGGTTCACTCTCCCTAGACAGTCCACACAGGTCTGGTTCCAGGCATGAGCTAACATCTAATGAAGCTGGGAGTTCTTATAGAGGCCTAAATGAGCTGACAAGCTTCAGCTGGTCTCATCAACTCCCTGTCTCACGACGCCCAGCACTCTCCCTAGAGGTATGAGTCATTCATGAGCCCACTAGACTCAGCTGGGCTTCATCAACTCCCTAGTTGTATAAGTCGGCATAAAGCCTGAATCTGGGAGAAATATATCTACCCCCCTGGATGCAACCAGGTGACTTTACCTTCCTGCAGTCACAATATATATATATATATATATATATATATATATATATATATATATATATAATATGTAGAGAGGCTGTTCTGATGGTTAGTCATTGTGTAAAGATGCAGATAGTTTCAGAAGGGGAAGGTTCCCTGAACAGTTGTAATGACTGGAGTCAGGTTGGTGTTACCCACAAAAGATATAATTCCCTAGTCAATTTTTGCTCCTGTGAGAACAGCCTGACCCATTGGGACCATATATCCAGGTTTGTCTGGCCTACCTAGACCGGCCACTGAGTCAAACTGGCATCTAATGCCGTGTACACACGACCGTTTTTAATGACGAGAATTTTTTTTTTTTTTTAAATGGTCATTAAAAATGATCGTCTGCGGGCTTCAGAGCATTTTTCACGAGGTGAAAAACAGCCATGAAAAAATTGTAACATGCTCTAAGCCCTCGTACACACGGCCGAGATTCTCGTTGAAAAAAACATGTCGTTTTTTTCGACGAGATTCTTGGACAAGAAACTTGTCCCGGCTGAGTGTACACACGCTCGTTTCAAAGAACCCGCGGTTCTTTGAATGGAGCATACGCGGTGACGTCATCGACTACGACGAGCATGCGCTCGTCACATTCGATGCCGTCGCCGCCATCTTGGTATACCCTACGTATGCCTAGGAAGCTACCGCGCATGCGTCGAATTCATTTCGAACATGCGCGGGCTTCCGGGAGGACAGGTAAGTGTACACACACTCACTTTTCTCGTCGAGAAACATGCCGAGGAGAATCTCGATGAGAAAATAGAGAGCAGGTTCTCTATTTTCTCGTCGAGGTTTCTTGTCGGTTTTCTCGACGAGAAACCCGATAGCCGCGTACACACGACCGATTTACTCGGCAAGACCTCTCTGCCAGCAAGTTTCTTGCTGGTTCTTGCCGAGAAAATCGGCCGTGTGTACGAGGCCTAAGTGAAAAAAAATGTGCATGCTCAGAATCAAGTATGAGACGGGAGCGCTTGTTCTGGTTAAACTAGCGTTCGTAATGGAGATAGCACATTCAACACGCTGTAACGGACTGAAAAGCACGAGGCTGAAAAGCGTGAATCGTCGCTCAACAAACTTTACTAACATGAAGGGTGGCGCCACCCGAATGGAACTTCCCCTTTATAGTGCCGTCGTACGTGTTGTACGTCACCGCGCTTTACTCAAGCATTTTTTTTCACGATAGTGTGTAGGCAAGGCAGGCTTGAGAAGAATCACGTCGAGAAAAATGCAGTTTTTTTCAATGACATTAAAAACGGTTGTGTGTACGCGGCATTAGAGTTAGATTGAAAAGGGACAGAGGTAGTCTGCATTCGTACAGACTGGTGTGTCTAAAGATTGAAATATGTATGATCATTGTCATGCTAAACAACCCTTGCATGGACAGAACACTGTGTTACTTTGAGTCCTCAGAATAGTCTCCGTTTGAAGCAAAATCTCACAATATATTTAAGATGACAGTACATATTGTAAACATTTACAAATTAATTCTGTTCTGACAACCACGTTGCCTGTAGCTTCTATGCAGTGGTGATACATAGATAGCAGTAACCCTGGGATTCATTCTTGACCTTCATTCAATCCTTTTATGGATGTAATATAAGGTCATGCTTATTAGCTTGAAAATACATTGTAAATCGGTGGCATATATTGCACCTCATCATATAGTAGTGTAGATTTTTTTAAATCTCACATCCATTATTAGGTTGGCAACTAGTATCACAAATTGATATGCAGTTCAGATCAGATCATTACCCACTCTTCCTCAAATCATCTTTTTATTTCTTTTATATACAAACAAAAACAACGTACAACCCAGCCCGTATTGAGCAGGAACAAAAAAAAAAACACAACCCCCACCCCCTCGTCCCCGTGCTCTCAATCCCCCTACCCCCACCCCTTCCTCATCCAACCTCTCCTTTCTTGTCATACCTCCAAAATATCAAACCACCTTCTCCATATTTTTTCTTATTTCCCTAAACAACCTCTATGTAGGAAAGTATACTTTTCCTTAATTACAGTTTCCCTTACTTGTATTTTCCATTCTGCTACAGTAGGTGGATGTGGTGATAACCACTTTTGTGCAATGAGCTTACGAGCCTGGAATAGACTTCTATTTATTGAAACAATATATTCCACCGGGATTCTTGATTCATCCAGTATACCCAGAAGACATCCCCCAGGCTCAATAAGCAACCCTATCTCAAGTACACTATTGATCATAGATACCACCCCATACCAATAGCGATGGAGTTTAGGGCATCTCCATAGCATGTGTATTGAATTAGCAACTTTCCCTTTACATCTTGGACATTGGTCTGTATCTCGACATTTCCATTTGAATAATTTCTCTGGTGTATAGTGTACCCGATGGAGGATAAATAATTGTGTTAAATTTTCTTCTTGACTTTCTGTATACCACAAACTCTGAAAAACAGCTCCTTGTGGAGCATGAACAAATCTCTATTAGGAGAGGAGAGAGCGTTAAAAGTTCTAAGGGAAACTATATAGAGTTCAAGATAATCCACCTGACAGATCCCATTCAACTGCCAATTAAATGGGAAACATTAAAATGCGTCCTACGGGGTAAATGAATACAATTAGGATCAAAATTGAAAAAAGGAAAGAACAAACGAGATAGCGACTCTTTTGAGGGATATTTCTGTTTAATAACAATGTCGTAAGACAAACATAGATAGTGCAACATATCAGATATTATTCCAGAAAAGAGCTCAATTACTCCCTTGTGGATACATCTTATACGTGCCACTGAGAATAATAAAGCAAACTCTTCATGAATTTGACAACAAACTGGAAAAGAGGTTAGCTAATTAAAAACCGTAAAAAGCAATCACGCACCCGGAGTGGTGTCGTCCACTCCCCGCCCTCGTCCTGTCTCTGTCCCCCTCCCTTTCTTTTCTCTACTTTATTTTTTCCCCCCACCCCCTTCCTTTTTCTCACTATTCTTTACTATTTTAATGTTTTCAAAAAATAAAAATGAACACGAAGAGGATCTTACTTATTTTTGGTATTTTAACTGAACCACCTGGTAAGAATGTAATGTACATGGCCTAATGACTTTTTTTTCCACGTATAACTTTGTACAGAGATATATCATAGCGATAGCTGCAATGTATACAAAATCTTCTGTACTTATTTATCGATGTCATGCACATCTATGTTGTGATGTTGGAATCTCTCCATATGTGTTTTCCTAATAAAAACGTATATTTAAAAAAAAAAAAAACACGCACATACATTCAAAAAATAGTATGTCCATCTCAAGGGATTGTATGCACGTCAGAAAAAATAGCCAAGGCATTTCAGGAATACTATACCAGGCTATATAATTTAGCCTCTGCAGACTAAAAGACTAAAGCCGTGTACACACGATCGGTTTTACCGATCGTGTATGGGCCCCATCAGTCTTTTTTCCATTGGTGTGAAAAAATAGAACATGTTTTAAATTTATCCGATGGGAAAAAAAACGATAGCAAAATCCGATCGTCTGTGTGGAAATCCATCGGATAAAAAATCCACGCATGCTCAGAATCAAGTCGATGCATTCTCAGAAGCATTGAACTTCATTTTTCTCGGCTCATCGGAGTGTTTTACGTCACCGCGTTTTGAAACGTTTTTTTGACTGATGGTGTGTGGGCAAGACTGATGGAAGACAGTTTCTTCGGATTTCCGATGGAAAAAAACATCGGATTAGAATCCATAGGATATCCGATCATGTGTACAGGGCTTGACAGTCTATCCAATTGTCCCTCGTGAAAAACTGCACTTCCAACTATTTTTAGGAAGCCATAGAGTTATTAGCAACTCCATTTAGACAAGCTAAAGTAAAGGAAACTATTAAGAAATTGCCTCTAGGGAAAAGCCCTGGTCCAGGTGGATTTCTAGGGCTCTTTTATAGAAAACTGGAAGAGCAGCTTTCCCCAATTTTGTTACATACTTACAATTTAGTGTCAGATTTGTGTCCATTCACTAGACAATCGCAGGAAGCCTACATAACGATAAAACCTAAAGAAGGGAAAGCCCCTTGTCTGTGCTCTAGTTACTGTCCAATTTCACTTATAAACACAGATATAAAGATACATTCTAAAATTATTGCAAAGCAGTTAAGACCTTTAATTCCATTGCTTATACACCTAGATCAAGCAGGGTTTGTTCCTTCTAGAGAGGCAAATGACAATACAATCAAGGCTTTGACCTTGATGCACTATTCTAAAATGAATAAAATTCCCCTTTGCCTCTTATACAGAAAAAGCGTTTGACCACTTAAGTTGGCCCTTTTTAACAGAAACCTTGTTTCAGATAGGGAAATCATCAAGCTTTCTGGCGAAAAAATACTACCGCTATATCAAACCCTGATGGTTAGGGTAAGAATTAATGGGTTTTATTTTATTTCATTTTTTATTGTTCAATATTTCTTTATTAGAGATTTCACAAAAATTAATATGGTGTACATTTGTTACAACAGGTCAGATGTTCCAACTGGATCAAGGTTTACAGGGTATGTTAACAATGTTGTTCTGGTCCAGTGGCTAACAACTGATTTTGCAAGAAAGAAAATCATAACATAAGCATAACCAAGCTTTAGGCGTTAACAAAGTTGGCTCCAGATGGTAGGGGGGAGGAGGGAATGGGTATGATATTGGGAAAGAGAAGGGGGTATGTGGAGAGCGATATGGTGGGGTAAGGGGAGCACCAGCTTAGTGTTCAGAGGTTGTACATGGAGAGTTTAGAGTAAACAAGTTGGGTCTGCAGTTCATAAAGTCACAGTGCATTGTGGGTGTGATAGCCAAGACTTCCACTAATAGTGGAATTTTTTCATACATAGATTTGTCCTAGCCACTATTTTCTTCATCTCACATTGGAGGTTTAAGTCTGTAATTGTACTGGAAATAGATGGGGGTTCGTTTTTTTTTTTCCAGAGCTTGGCGAGCTTGGTGATGTTCAGTTTTGCTGCAAGTAGTAGGTGTAGTATTACTACTCTTGATTTGGGAGGAAACTTCTCTATTCTAACGTTGAGTAGAGCTAGTAATGGGTTGGGAGCATAGGGGGTATGTGATATTGTAGTGATCAATGAGAATATTTGTCTCTAGTAGGAGGTTATAGATCTACAAAACCATAAGATGTGTGCTATAGTTCCAATACTCCCACAAGATCTCCAGCAATTAGCCGAATGACCCTGGAAGATTTTTGATAGATGGTAGGGTGTGAGATACCATCGATGTAGGGTTTTTAGATAAGATTTCCAATGATTGGAGCAGTGGGAGCTTGTGTAAGTCATTTTAAATGTTCATTCCCACATATCCTGAGTGATATTGACCTTTAGTTCCTCAGTCCATTTTGATAGGGTAGAGATTTGGGTACAGGGTCGATTATCACTGAGGACTGCGTGTATTGAGGAGATACCGCGTTTAGGGTATAACTTGTGTGTGTGGAATTGGAGTAGAGGTGCAGGTATTTTAGATATCCTCATGTAAGTTTATACTTCGGAGTCTAGGAGGTGGTATTCAGTCTGGAGTTCTCGGAAGGTCTTCAGGGTGTTACTAGTATAGAGGTTAGTTATATTGTTAATCCCATGTGCTAACCATAGTTGTAGATTGAGGTTTGTCAAGTGTATCTTTAGAGTTTTGAGAGGAATCGATAGGATATGAGACGGGTGCTGTAAAGACATGTCAAAGGTAAATTTCTTCCAGGCCATCAGAGATGCTGCAATTGGTGGGGAAGTGGTCTTTATGGTGGAGGGAAGCCCAGCCGATGTTAGTAGGAGAGCGTCTATCAGGCCATTAGATGAGAAGGACGAGGATTCCATAGTCGACCAGATTTTGTTAGGTGACAGATGCCCCTAGGATAGAGGCGTAGTAGTAGGTGTGAAGGTGGGGAAGGCCCATTTCATTGTTTTTTGTGGTGTCTAGTTAGGATGTGAAGGGCACATCTAGGAGGTTTAGTGTCGCAGATGAATTTTAAAGTTAGTTTTTGTATTGATGAGAAAAATGCAGAGGGGATAAGGATCTGTACTGTGCAGAATATATATAGGATTTTGGGCAGGACCATCATCTTAAAAGAGGCAATCCTGCCTAACCTAGATGAGCCAAATGTGCGTAATTGTTTCAGTAGTTGGGGAGCTGTTTTTGGAAGTCGCAAAAGTTAAGATTGTATAATTGGTGTAGAGATGGAGCCAATTTTAATCCTAGATATGGGAGGGATTTGTCTGTCCATGTGAAGGGAAAGTTATTTTAGGTGAGATTCTTAAGGTATAGGGGGAGGATTAAGGATTTGGAGGAGTTAAGTTTGTAGAAGGAAGTAAGACTGAATTGGTCGAGTATGTCTTGGATCGCTGGCGTAGATTGAGCTGGGTTGGTGACCAGTAGTGATGAGCCGAACACCCCCGGGTTCGGTTCGCACCAGAACCCGCGAACGGACCGAAAGTTCGTACGAACATTAGAACCCTATTAAATACAATGGATGCGAACGTTCGAATTCTAAAGTGCTAATTATAACAACTATTATGCATGTTATTGTCCTAAAAAGGGTTTGGGAACCCGGGTTCTGCACCAGGGGACATGTATCAATGCAAAAAGAAGTTTTAAAAACGGTCGTTTTTCGGGAGCAGTCATTTTAATGATGCATAAAGTGAAAAAAAAAAAGTCAAATATTCCTTTAAATATCGTACCTGGGGGGTGTCTAAAGTATGCCTGTGAAGTGCCACGTGTTTCCCGTGTTTAGAACTGTCCCTGCACAAAATGACACTTCTAAAGGAAAAAAAAGCCATTTAAAACTGCTTGCGGCTTTAATGTAATGTCTGGTCCCGGTAATATGGATGAAAATCTTTAAGAAAAATGGCATAGCTACCCCATGACCCCCCCCCCCCTACCCCAGCCCATTACCAGCCCCTTTGGGTCTTGTATGGATATTAAGGGGAACCCCGCACATAAAATAAAAAAGGCCCTATATACTCTGAACAGCCGTATACAGGCGGTGCATACAAGACAGGGACTGTAGGTTTGTTCTTATGTAGAATGTGTTTGTAATTTTGAACAGGTACATTGTTGAAGTGTAGCTCCAGCCCAAAAATCTATTTTTAAACTTTTTGGAAAACATAGGTAAGGGTTATCACCCCTGTAACATTTGTTTTGCTGTCTGTGCCCCTGTTCAGAACATTTCACCTCACTTTCCGTCCCAATGACAACTGTTTTTGAAATGTGGTGTTTTTCTTGAAACAAGGATTGCTGATAAAGCATCAGTACAGAGGAGACACCTTTCTCCCATATTTATTCTTACAGGAGAGAATTTTCCTTCCTAGGGGTAGATTTCCTCTCACTTCCTGTTATCTTCTTGCGTTTGCAAGTAGGAGTCGTTTGTAAGTTGGATGTTTGAAAGTAGGGACCTGCCGTATATACTCTGCAGAAATAGGCCCCTTAGTTGTTGGTGTTGGCACAACACTGTAAGCACTCACAGTTACTCTTGGTTGGTGCTGGAACGCCCTGCTGTCAACTATTATATCAGGAATTTTAATTACATATAATTGTTGAACAGTGGTAGTAAAAATTGGGGCTTTGATGGTGGTGCTGGTGCCACAACACTGTAAGCCCTGGCAGTTACTCTTGGTGGGTGCAGCAATGGGCCCTGCTGTGAATTATTAGATCAAGAATTGTAATTGCATGCCCCTGTTAAACAGGGGCTGAAAAATTGGGCCTTTCGTGGTGGTGGTGGTGGTGGTGGTGTTGCCACAACACTGTAAGCCCTCAGAGTTACTCTTGGTGGGTGCAGCAATGGGCCCTGCTGTGAATTATTAGATCAAGAATTGTAATTACATGCCCCTTTTGAACAGGGGCTGAAAAATTGGGCCTTTCGTGGTGGTGGTGGTGGTGGCGTTGCCACAACACTGTAAGCCCTCAGAGTTACCCTTGGTGGGTGCAGCAATGGGCCCTGCTGTGAATTATTAGATCAAGAATTGTAATTACATGCCCCTTTTGAACAGGGGCTGAAAAATTGGGCCTTTCGTGGTGGTGGTGGTGGTGGTGGTGGTGGCGTTGCCACAACACTGTAAGCCCTCAGAGTTACTCTTGGTGGGTGCAGCAATGGGCCCTGCTGTGAATTATTACATCCTGAATTGTAATTGCATGCCCCTTTTGAACAGGGGCTGAAAAATTGGGCCTTTCGTGGTGGTGGTGGCGTTGCCACAACACTGTAAGCCCTCAGAGTTACTCTTGGTGGGTGCAGCAATGGGCCCTGCTGTGAATTATTAGATCAAGAATTGTAATTACATGCCCCTTTTGAACAGGGGCTGAAAAATTGGGCCTTTCGTGGTGGTGGTGGTGGTGGCGTTGCCACAACACTGTAAGCCCTCAGAGTTACTCTTGGTGGGTGCAGCAATGGGCCCTGCTGTGAATTATTACATCAAGAATTGTAATTACATGCCCCTTTTGAACAGGGGCTGAAAAATTGGGCCTTTCGTGGTGGTGGTGGTGGTGGCGTTGCCACAACACTGTAAGCCCTCAGACTTACTCTTGGTGGGTGCAGGAATGGGCCCTGCTGTGAATTATTAGATCAAGAATTGTAATTACATGCCCCTTTTGAACAGGGGCTGAAAAATTGGGCCTTTCGTGGTGGTGGTGGTGGTGGCGTTGCCACAACACTGTAAGCCCTCAGACTTACTCTTGGTGGGTGCAGGAATGGGCCCTGCTGTGAATTATTACATCAAAAATTGTAATGACACGCCCCTGTTAAACAGGGGCTGAAAAATTGGGCCTTAGGCACTGGTGGCACAACACTACAACCCCTCACAGATACTGTACTTGGAGCACAGCAATGTGCCCTGTTGCAAAGTATTGCTTCAAAAATTGTAATGACACGCCCCTGTTAAACAGGGCCTGAAAAATTGGGCCTTAGGCACTGGTGCCACAACACTCCAACCCCTCACAGATACTGTACTTGGAGCACAGCAATGAGCCCTATGGCAAATTATTGCTAAAAAAATTGTAAGTACACGCCCCTGTAAAACAGGGGCTGAAAAATTGGGCCTTAGCCACTGGTGGCGGCACCCATAAACAAAAATTATCTTCCAAGCTATCATCATCAATTGTATCATTGAGGACTCGGAGGAGGAGGATAGCCAGTCAACATAACAGCACAGGCACTCAGCATCAGCATCAGTCTTGAAGGGATGTGACATGTTAAAATCAATTAGTCTGTTATATCAGCATCAGGTGTGTGGTAGCTGGTGGTGATCCAAGACTGGTTCATCTTGATGAAAGTCAGTCGATCAACCGAGTCGGTGGACAGGCGCACCCTGTGATCCGTGACAAATCCTCCAGCAGCACTGAATGTGCGTTCCGAAAGAACGCTGGATGCAGGACAGGCCAGTAGCTCAATTGCATACTGTGCAAGCTCTGGCCAGTGATCCATCCTCAAGACCCAGTAAGCCAGAGGATTTTCGGTGGGGAAGGTGTCCAAGTCTGACCTTGCCCCTAGATATTCCTGCACCATGTTTATCAGACGCTGGCGATGGTTGCTGGAACCGATCATACTTTGGGGCTGCGGACTAAAGAATTGTCTGAACGCATCGGTCAGACGGCCACCTTCCCCACCGCTCCTTCTTTGACTGGCCGAAGCCTCAGCAACTCGTTGTCCAGGACCAGGAGTTTGTAACCTCCCAGTCTCTGGGAACGCGTTGCACAGACCTTTCTGCAAGGCCTCCCGGAGTTGTCTCATCCTCTGCTCCCTCTGCGACGGTAACATAAGGTCCGCAACCTTACCCTTGTACCGTGGATCAAGGAGAGTGGCCAGCCAGTAATGGTCCCTCTCCTTGATCCGAAGAATACGAGGATCCTTCCGCAGACTTTGCAGGATCAGGGAGGCCATGCAGCGTAGGTTTGCTGAGGCATTCGCTCCGGAGTCCTCTGGGTCACTAAGGACGACATGATCCGCAGTCACCTCCTCCCAGCCACGTACAAGTCCACTGGTTTCTTGGGACTGTAAATCATCCCTAAAAGACTGCTGCTGATGATGCTGAGTGCCAGCCTCCACCTCCATGCTGACACAATCCTCCTCCTCCTCCTCCTCCTCCTCTTCCTTTTCCTGTGCGATGGGTGGGACAGAAGGAACACTGTCTGGGTAAAGGGGGCCTTGAGAGGCAAGGAAGTCCTCCTCTTCCTGCCTCTGTTCTGCCTCAAGTGCCCTGTCCATTATTCCACGCAGCGTGTGCTCCAACAGGTGGACAAGAGGTACAGTGTCACTGATGCATGCACTGTCACTGCTCACCATCCTCGTGGCCTCCTCAAATGGTGCCAGGACAGTGCATGCATCCCTGATCATGCCCCACTGGCGTGGAGAAAAAAAACCAAGCTCCCCTGACCCTGTCCTGGTGCCGTAGTCGCACAGGTACTCATTGATGGCCCTCTGCTGCGTGTGCAGCCGCTGCAGCATGGCCAACGTTGAGTTCCACCTGGTGGGCATGTCACATATAAGGCGGTTCTTGGGCAGGTTCAACTCCTTTTGCAGCTCAGCCAGGCGAGCACTGGCATTATAAGATCTGCGGAAATGCACACAGACTTTCCTGGCCTGCCTCAGGACATCCTGTAAGCCCGGGTACCTGCCCAAGAACCGCTGCACCACCAGGTTAAGGACGTGAGCCACACAGGGCACATGGGTCAGTTGTCCCTGTCGAAGGGCGGAGAGGAGGTTGGTGCCATTGTCGCAAACCACCATTCCTGGCTTAAGCTGGCGTGGCGTCAACCACCTCTCGGCCTGGCCCTGCAGAGCAGACAGGACCTCTGCCCCAGTGTGGCTTCTGTCCCCCAAACACACCAGCGCAAGCACGGCATGGCATCTTTTTGCCTGCGTACTTGCGTAGCCCCGTGAACGGCTACGGAGCACCGCTGGTTCATAGGACAAACCACAGGAAGAGGCCATGGAGGAAGAAGAAGAGGAGGGGGTGGAGGAGAGAGGTGTGTCACAACCAGTAGTAGCATTTTGGAGGCGTGGCGGTGGGACAACCTCCAACACTACTGCACCTTGTCCTGCATCCTTCCCAGCTGCCAAAAGAGTGACCCAATGGGCCGTGAAAGAAAGGTAACGTCCCTGTCCATGCCTGCTGGACCATGAGTCAGCGGTAATATGCACCTTACCGCTGACCGCCCTGTCCAGCGAGGCCAAGACATTGCCTTCCACATGCCGGTAGAGAGCCGGAATAGCCTTCCGTGAGAAAAAGTGGCGTTTGGGAACCTGCCACTGAGGAACCGCACATTGCACAAACTCACGGAAGGGGGCCGAGTCTACCAACTGAAAAGGCAGCAGTTGAAGCGCTAGCAATTTAGCCAAGCTAGCATTCAACCGCTGGGCATGTGGATGGCTGGGAGTGAACTTCTTTCGACGGTCCAGCAGCTGGGGCAGGGAAATTTGCCTGCTAGAATCGGACGTCGGTGTACTGCTAGCAGAGTGGCCGCAAGTACTTGGCTGTGACACACCTAATTCTACACCTTCATTCCTCTCAGTGCATGTTTCAGAGAGGAGTGAAGTTATAGTGGGGTTGGAGATCCCAGCTGATGCGGTGCAAGGAGAGGTCCGCTTTGTTCTTTGGTGTGGGTCTTTGAGGTAGGCTTGCCAACGAGCTGCATGGCAGGTCAACATATGTCTGGTCAGGCATGTGGTACCCAAGCGGCTGATGTTTTGGCCACGCGATATACGCTTGAGACATATGTTGCAAACAGCAGCTGTGCGATCTGATGCACTAGCCTCAAAAAAGGCCCACACCAAGGAACTTTTTGAATGACGGGCAGAGGCAGCGCCCTGCACAGGCGAAGCTCTGCGGTGTGATTCCGTCGGTGTACTGCCCTTACGCTGGCCACCAAAGGGCATCCTGTCTCGTTGGAGATGTGCCTCCTCCTCATCCTCCTCCTCCTCTCTCCTATTAGGCACCCACGTGGAGTCAGTGACCTCATCATCCCCTCCCTCCTCATCACTGGAGCCAATCTGGCAGTATGCTGCAGCTGCTGGAACATGACTGCCAGATTGGTGTCCTTCTTGAGCATCCCCTCTGTCTGCTCTCACCCTACTGCCTTCCTGTAGCTGGGTTTCATCATCAGACCCTTCGAAACGCTGGGCATCCTCCTGGAGCATGTACCCAACACTGTGCTCAAACAGTTCGGGGGACTCCTCAGGAGGAGGACATGGTGGGTCTAGGGAAGGAGTGACTGATGATGAGTCTGACATTGATACCAGTGAAGAGGACGCTTTGGCAGCTGCTTTGCCAGTACCCTGAGCCTGGGTGAGAGAGGATGAGGAGGAGGAGGAGGGCTTGGTCATCCACTCTACCAAGTCTTCGGCATGATGTGGCTCAACATGTCCAGCTGCCAAAAAGAAGGACAAGCGTGTCCCATGGCCATGTGCTGATGACAATGCACCGCGTCCACGACCAGCACTGTTGCCCCCAAACACAGAGCCTGCTTGCCCTCTTTTATTGCCTCCTGACTGTCTGCCTCTCCTTGTTTGCCTTCCAGACATTCTAATAGATGGCCTGCAGGGAGATAGGAAAAAAGCAATAAGGGCTACCTTCAGGTGTCCTTCTCTGTCCCTTTACTTAAGGATTTCTAAATATGGTTGAGGATGATTGCTTTTGCACAGAATAGTACAACGACAATTTCCCTGACTGTCCAAAAATCAAGGATTTCAAAGATGGTTGATGAGGAATGCTTTAGCACACTATAGCACAAGGAGAATTCCCCTCACTTTCCTTCTTTGTCCCTAGAAACAAGGACTCGCACAGTGAAAGAAACTGACACTCTCCCTACCTAGAGTTTTCTGTCCCTAGAAAAAATGTTTTTTTTAAGCACACTATAGCACAAGGAGAATTCACTCACTGTCCTTCCCTGTCCCTAGAAACAAGGACTTGCACAGTGAAAGAAACTGACACTCTCCCTACCTAGAGTTTTCTGTCCCTAGAAAAAATGTTTTTTTTAAGCACACTATAGCACAAGGAGAATTCACTCATTGTCCTTCCCTGTCCCTGGAAACAAGGACTTGCACAGTGAAAGTAACTGACACTCTCCCTACCTAGAGTTTTCTGTCCCTAGAAAAAATGTTTTTTTTAAGCACACTATAGCACAAGGAGAATTCACTCACTGTCCTTCCCTGTCCCTAGAAACAAGGACTTGCACAGTGAAAGAAACTGACACTCTCCCTACCTAGAGTTTTCTGTCCCTAGAAAAAATGTTTTTTTTAAGCACACTATAGCACAAGGAGAATTCACTCACTGTCCTTCCCTGTCCCTGGAAACAAGGACTTGCACAGTGAAAGAAACTGACACTCTCCCTACCTAGAGTTTTCTGTCCCTAGAAAAAATGTTTTTTTTAAGCACACTATAGCACAAGGAGAATTCACTCACTGTCCTTCCAGGTCCCTAGAAACAAGGACTTGCACAGTGAAAGAAACTGACACTCTCCCTACCTAGAGTTTTCTGTCCCTAGAAAAAATGTTTTTTTTAAGCACACTATAGCACAAGGAGAATTCACTCACTGTCCTTCCAGGTCCCTAGAAACAAGGACTTGCACAGTGAAAGAAACTGACACTCTCCCTACCTAGAGTTTTCTGTCCCTAGAAAAAAAGGTTTTTTTTAAGCACACTATAGCACAAGGAGAATTCACTCACTGTCCTTCCAGGTCCCTAGAAACAAGGACTTGCACAGTGAAAGAAACTGACACTCTCCCTACCTAGAGTTTTCTGTCCCTAGAAAAAATGTTTTTTTTAAGCACACTATAGCACAAGGAGAATTCACTCACTGTCCTTCCCTGTCCCTGGAAACAAGGACTTGCACAGTGAAAGAAACTGACACTCTCCCTACCTAGAGTTTTCTGTCCCTAGAAAAAATGTTTTTTTTAAGCACACTATAGCACAAGGAGAATTCACTCACTGTCCTTCCCTGTCCCTAGAAACAAGGACTTGCACAGTGAAAGAAACTGACACTCTCCCTACCTAGAGTTTTCTGTCCCTAGAAAAAATGTTTTTTTTAAGCACACTATAGCACAAGGAGAATTCACTCACTGTCCTTCCCTGTCCCTGGAAACAAGGACTTGCACAGTGAAAGAAACTGACACTCTCCCTACCTAGAGTTTTCTGTCCCTAGAAAATATGTTTTTTTTAAGCACACTATAGCACAAGGAGAATTCACTCAATGTCCTTCCCTGTCCCTAGAAACAAGGACTTGCACAGTGAAAGAAACTGACACTCTCCCTACCTAGAGTTTTCTGTCCCTAGAAAAAATGTTTTTTTTAAGCACACTATAGCACAAGGAGAATTCACTCACTGTCCTTCCCTGTCCCTAGAAACAAGGACTTGCACAGTGAAAGAAACTGACACTCTCCCTACCTAGAGTTTTCTGTCCCTAGAAAAAATGTTTTTTTTAAGCACACTATAGCACAAGGAGAATTCACTCACTGTCCTTCCCTGTCCCTGGAAACAAGGACTTGCACAGTGAAAGAAACTGACACTCTCCCTACCTAGAGTTTTCTGTCCCTAGAAAAAATGTTTTTTTTAAGCACACTATAGCACAAGGAGAATTCACTCACTGTCCTTCCCTGTCCCTAGAAAAAAGGACTTGCACAGTGAAAGAAACTGACACTCTCCCTACCTAGAGTTTTCTGTCCCTAGAAAAAATGTTTTTTTAAAGCACACTATAGCACAAGCACAAAACACACTGACACTCTCCCTACCTATCCTTCTCTTTCCCTAAACTAAAGGAATCCAGGTTAAGCAAGAAAGAAATAAAAGTCACTGTCCCTGCCTATGCTGCTCTTTCCCTGCTCCGGAACACACTACACTAGGCCGCCGTGCTGGCGGCCTTTTATAGTGTGGGGCGTGTACTAAACACCCTCAGCAATAATTGGCCACAGGCATCCTGCCTGTGGCCAATCATTGCTCTCCTCGCTGCCGGCGCTGTGATTGGCCAAGCATGCGGGGTCACAGTGCATGCTTGGCCAATCACAGCGCCTGGATGACACTGCGATGGCGTAGTGCATTGTGGGCCGTTCGCGTCACTCGAATTTGGCGCGAACGGCCCAAATCGTTCGATCTTCGTCGAACGATCGAACAGCCGATGTTCGAGTCGAAAGTATGTTCGACTCGAACACGAAGCTCATCCCTAGTGACCAGGAGTATAATGTCATCAGCGAATAGACTGATTTTATGGTTTATACCATTGTTAGTGATACCTGATATTCGCTGGACCCCTCTAATTTTTGCTGCCAGAGGTTCCATCAGGAGTGCAAAAATGAGGGGGGAGAGCGGGCAGCCTTGCCGGGTGCCATTAGTGATCCTGAAGGGTTTGGACATGGTTGCCTCTGTTAGTACTTTGGCAGATGGATTGGAGTATAGAAAGAGTATCGCTGATTGGAACCAGCCGCTAATTCCGAATTTATTGAGTACTGTTTTTAGATATCTCCAGTGTACTCTGTCGAATGCCTTTTCTGCATCCAGAGACAGAAGCAGAGAAGGCATTCATTTCTGGGCCACCTGATGGATTAGATTAATGACCCTCCTTGTTGCGTCTGGAGCCTGCTTGTCCGGAATTAAGCTGACTTGGTCCGGGTGCACCAAGGATGGAAGACAATTCTGTAGTCTGAATGCTATAGCCTTGGCAAATATTTTCACATCTGTGTTCAGTAGTGAGATGGGTCTGTGGTTAGTCGTGAAGGTATGATCTTTCCACAATTTGGGGATGGTAGTGATAATCGAGCGTCGGTTGATAGGGAACAAGAGGTGGCAGCAGAACGAGAGTAGCGAGGTGGGGTGTTACTAGTTCGGCAAATTGTTTATAATATTCATTGATGTAGCAATCTTCGCCTGGAGATTTAAGGGGGGGGTTTGATGGTTTGGAGAATTTCCTCCTCTGTAAAGGGTTGGGAGAGTGTATCTAATTGGGCCTTTGTGATGGCTGGTAGATTAATTGAGGATAAGAATTTTGATAAACATTTTGAAAACATTAAAATAGTAAAGAATAGTGAGAAAAAGGAAGGGGGTGGGGGGAAAAAAGAAAGTAGAGAAAAGAAAGGGAGGGGGGACAGAGAGAGGACGAGGGCGGGGAGTGGACGACACCACTCCGGGTGCGTGATTGCTTTTTACGGTTCTTAATTAGCTAACCTCTTTTCCAGTTTGTTGTCAAATTCATGAAGATTTTGCTTTATTATTCTCAGTGGGTCACTGGCTAGGTTATATGGGGAGGAGTAATAGCCGCTGAATGCGTTTTCTATGTCTTGTGGATTGCTAAGGGATTTTTTGGTTGTGGGGTGTTAGAGTGATGTGATTTTGGTTTTAGCATGTTGTGCTTTTATCTGTCGAGCCAGTAAGGCTCCGGATTTATTTCCTAATGCGTAGTATTTGACTTTGGCAGATTTTAGGTTGTTCTCATATTTGTATAGTAAAAGTGATCTGAGTTTATGTCTCCCTTCGAGGAGTTCATTGGCTAGTGTGTGGGAAGGGGTTCGTTTGTTCTGGGATTCCAATTGGGAGATCTGGGAGAGTACCTCTTTAATTTGCCAGGACCTCTGTTTTTTACTTCTGCTATGTAATTTAATGAGGATCCCCCTCATGTATGCTTTGTAAGTGGCTCATAATAAAAACCGATCGGTTTCCAGTTGGTTATTTTGATCAAAAAAAGCATGGTTTTCATTCACAATAGTGAGAAGGTTGTCCACCTCTGTCAAGAGGGAGGCATTGAGCCTCCATAAATTGAGGCAATCCAGGTTTGCAGTGTCCCACAGTTATGGAGATAGGCGCATGATCCATCCACAAGATGGTTCCTATTGTAGAATCTGTGATGTCTTGTAGTGTGTGTGTTTTTCCACAATGAAAAAGTCAATGTGGGAGTATGAGAGTTGGGAAGATGAAAATTAGCAATAGTACCGTTCTCATCCATGTTGGCATCTCCATACGTCGAAAATACTGTTCGTCTGCAGGGCGGTGGTGTCTGTCTTTTGAAGTGGTGTCCATCTCAGGGTTACCAATTATGTTGAAGTCCCCACCTATGATAACTCTTCCTTTCTGGACTTGCGTAATTGTTTGTAAAATCGCAGTTGTTGCCTATTCGGTCCATAGATGTTGACCAGAGTGTAGGTGGTTCGATTGATGTCGCAAATTAGGATCAGATATCGACCTTGGGGGTCTGTTATAGTCTGCAGCTTGAATTGGTGAGATTCCTTGATAGCTGTGAGGACTCAATTTTTCTTCTTAGGGCTTGTGGCTAGGAAGATTTGGTTATATTTTTTCCATGTGAATGAAGGGATTTTGGAGGTTGCAAAGTGGGTTTCTTGTGCTAGTATTACGTCAGCTTTTTGATTGCTGGCTTCTCGTAGTAGTGCAGATCTTTTCTGGGGAGAGTTTAAGCCTCTTGCATTTATGGATATAATTCTGAAGGCCTTTTTGAGGTGCTACGTGAGGGTTAGATAGTTCCACGTGGGGGGGGCTGTAGGCACCGATTGAAGGGAAGTGATGTGGTAGCTCATGTCCATGTGGGGTGGATGGAGATCGGACATCAGGTGGACAGTAGAAAGAGAGTTTAGTTCAATTTGTTTGGAAGGTAGACAATGTGTAGTTGGTGTGGAGGTTAGGAAGGGAGTCTTTAAAAAATGAGAGCTCGGAAAAATACGGGCTCAATGTGCAGAAACTTCTGCTAACATTCAACATGGGGATTGGTCCTCTACTTGTCAAGAAAATCAGGGACCACTTAATAGGCTTGCAGGTTTCAAGGAGCTTTGCAGCATGCACTCAGCCGTAATGTAGATTTGAGTGCAGAGAAGGGTAATTGATGCTATGTCAGGCATTTTGATATGATTCCCCAGTCTCCATTTGTGTGTGGGGTTGATCAGAGGGGTCCGGTTCTTCTTCTGGGATGATTCGCCATTGTCTTAGAAGGTTGAGTCCCGCAGACAGTGTTCTCACTGCGTGAGTTTTGTTTTGGTGAGCAATCAGTAGTTTGGTGGGGAAGCCCCATTTGTATTGAATTCTGTGATTCTGAAGGTCCTTAGTGATAGTTGCGAGCCGTCTGCGATTTTCCATAGTCGCCTTGGAATGATCAGCATAGAGAGCCACAGTGGAGAATGGGTCAGGCAGTCTCGCTGCACCTTTAGCAGCGAACATGACTCTCTCCTTAATTGTGAAAAAGTGGATGTGGACCAGCATGTCTCTGGGTGTAGAGACTGGGAGGTGCGGAGGTTTAGGGAGCCTGTGGGCTCTATCAATTTCCAGGTCATGGTCAGTTAACTCTGGAACCAAGGTACGCCTAAGGGACTTCAGGTATTGTGCTAGGTCCGATTGTTGGCCTGTTTCTGGTACATTGCGGAACTTGATATTGTTCCGCCTAGAGCGGTCTTCTAGGTCTGCGAGCTTGATCTGGATTAATTGGAGCTCATCATCATGATTAGTAAACCTGTCCACCATTTCATTGTGGGCAGAGCACAGATCACTCATCTTGGTTTCTATGATCATGTTGCTGTACAGTGCTTGATATAGAGGACACTGCTGTGGATAGGTCAGTGTAGAGGGTCTGTCTGAAGGAGAGCAGCATACTTTTCATTGTGCTCTCATTAAGCGGTGGGTCTGAAGCTGGGATTTAATCCAGCACTGATAACTGTTGTAGGGGAGGGAGAGAGAACAGGCAGTCAGCTGCACTGCTGTGAGTGCTCTCTGGCTCTTCTGTTCTAATCCTAGATTTTGCTGGACTGGCTGTGGAGGGTGAGTTAGGAGGGAAGGACTCACCATTTGGCTCTGGAGAGTGGGAGAGCTCCAGCTGGGTAAGGCCTCAGTCAGATGAAGGAGAGGAGAGCCGCGCTGATGTCCCACGATTCCCAGCGGCGCCATCTTGGCAGCTCACCAGGCTCGACAAACAAAATTAAGCTTTTTTGCAGGTTTGGCGTCCTTCCACCATCTGGACATTTTGACCATGGGTTTTATGTGTGTGCGGTGTCTAGGGAGCGCTGTTGTTACCCTTTCTGGTGCCGCTGAGTGGTGACTAAAGCTGGGTTGGCTGCAGAGCTGAGGCATTATGCAGCCATCTTCTTCAGCCGGAAAGCCACACCCCCGAGTTAATGGCTTTTTATAAAACCAAATAGTTATAGGAAAATGGTACAAGGCAGGGGTGCCCTTTGTCAACTGTCCTGTACATTTTGGCAATGGAACATCTAGCCAATGCTATTAGAAAGAACTCCTTAGTACAAGGCATTGAGATAGGTAAAATTATAGACTGATCATTTCTTTGTCAGTGGGCAAATGTACAAAAGCAGCAGGGGATCAAATACTTTTTTCCCCTCACTGTAGGTACTGTAGTTTGCCACCATTTCACGATCTAATCAACTCATTGCCCTTTTTCTTTTTAATTCATTTTTCAAAATAATTCTCTTCTAAGAAATTAGCATCAGCCAGAAGTCAGTGTTATTCATATCTTTCCAATTTTTCTCATTCTGATTCTGTTTGAATAGTTCTTGATGTAGCCAGGTGAATTAACTGTGTATTTCTTGGTTAGTGGTTGATATACTTACAGCAGACCCTGTATAGCAGTGTACTCAGCTTGACACACCTAGCTGTCAAAAGTAAGTAAAACAAGTAACAATATTTTTATGTTCATGACATTGCAAAAATAGTCCTGCACTCCTCTTGATATGCAGAAAAGTCATATGCTATCAGGGACGGATTTACATCTCAGGAGCCTATAGGCAGAGAATTCTGAAGCGTGCCCCTACAGTAAGACCGACTTTTCCTTGATAAAGTACTGCAAAGGTAAAATTTCAGTAAAAAACACACTAAAGTAAATTTTAGGGCAAACAAATGCAATAAACTTCCCACATTTCTGATAAAAAAGGTTGCACCGAATAAATAGATACCCAACATGTCAAACCTTAAATTTGTGTGCAACCGTGAAATGGCGACATAATTCATCACCCTATATTTTCTATAGGCAACGCTTCAAAAGCCCCCTATAGGTCATCAGTTCAGTGTTACAGAGGAGGTCTTGTGCTAGAATTATGCTTTCACTCTGGCGCGTGCCGCGATATGTAACATGTGTATCACAATCAATGCTTTTGCATGTAGGTTTCCCCGACGCATGCGTTTACATTCAACTGTAAATATATGTGGGGGTGGGGGCCTCAAAAAAATTGGGGGGGGGGAATTTAAGTGCTTGGGTGTAACTTTATTTTTTTTGCCAAAAAATATATATTTCTCTTTTCGTCCATGGATGGACACACCCTTCTCAATCCTTGACAAAGTGGGTTATGTTCCTGTTCATAGGAGAGGACTAGGCAGAACATTAAATGTTTACACATGTTAGAACAATCAGAGTTGAACAGCCACGCCCAGGGGGCGGTCCCTCCAGACATAACCCTCTGCCCTGCAGTCAGCAGCTCAGTTTTTTTCTGCCTAGCAGAGGAGAAGGACGTGGCTCCCTTTGGGCCCAGAGTCCAGAAGAATTTTTTATTTATTTTTTATTTTCTTATGATATCTTCTATCAACTGCCGGCTGGGCGACAGGCTGGATATTATAGATCCTTGTAGTCTTCCCAGTTCCAGCCATCGAGCGTGCCAGTCCTTAGCTTCGCGCTGGTTCTGCCACGACGTACCCCATGGTTCCAGGGGTGGCCGGTGAGCACATGCTCCGGGGTCCACATATGACTGGGCTGCTTGTTGCCTCACTCACAGTGGACCGGGCCGACAGCTACTCCGTACCATCGGTTGTAGGCCTGTCGGGGACATACCAGCGAGTCCTCGCGGGACGGGTAAGTACTTTTCCCCCTGCCTCGGCGGGTGGGAACAGCTGGGCGTTTCAGGGAATCAGGGGTTCTCCTGCCCTCCCTTTCCCTGCTCTCTGTCATTTCCCCTTCTGTTCTAGCAGAGCGCGCTGCGACCGGGGCGTACCTGTGGGGGGGCTCTGGATCCCGGTGGGGGACTGTGGGGTGCCTGAGCTCGCTTATCTGTGAGGGGGGCTTCGCTCTGCTGAAATCCCTGTGTGCGGCCTTCTCGTCCGCATCGCATTGTCGGGCGCCATTCTTGCGGCGCCGCCGCCATTTTCTTGTATGCCTGCTGTTTTATATGTATTTTTTCCATTGGCGCCCATTTTCTTGTGGTCGTGCCCTTTTCTTGCTGGCGGCCATTTTGGATGGGGTTTTGGCCTCTAGTGCTGGTTTCATGTAAAGCGCGCAGCACAATTCTCCTCACAGTTTCTCCTCACACACGCTGTGTACGGAAGGCGGGCAGCGGCGCTGAGCGGGTGGTACTGGGTGGTGCTTCTGCTGGGTGGTGAGTCCCCTGGGTAACCCCCTGGTCAGTGCAGCGAGGAGGGTGGACTTTTCAGTCTTTTGTCTAAGTCCCTGAGAGCTGTCATTATGGAATCAGTGTCTGGCCCTTCTTCCCCAAACATGCCAGAGGCAGCAGCCGGTGCCCCTGCTCTTGCGGTGACCATGGCCACTTTGTCGGCAGTTCTGGAATCATTTGTTGCCATGGTGGAAGCGGCGTGCGAGCGTAAGGGGGGTAAAAAGTGCCCCCTCCCTCCGACATCCCCAGGGGAATGCTCTGACTCAGACCCAGGCCTAGCTGTGGCACAGGACCCCGGTTCTGGGTTATCAGAGGATGCGGACCAGGACCTTCCTTGTGAGGAAGACCCTTCATCCGGGTCAGCGCATGACAGGCACTTGTGGGTGCGCTTATCAATGCTGTGAGGGACACTCTCAAGCTGGATGGTGCAGCTGAGGCATCCCCGGAGGGGCCAGTCACTTTTGGGTCGCACAAATCGACCCGCTCTGTGAAGGTGTTTACCTATGTGTCCTTCTTTGAAAAATTCATAGATAAGGAATCGGAAAAGCCGCAGAGGACCTTTGTGGTTCCTCAGCGCCTGGCGGTCAGGTATCCCTTTTAGGAGAGCCTTTTGAAAAAATGGGCTTCTCCTCCGCTTGTTGACCCCCCGGTCGCCGCTCGGTTAAATAAAGTAACCCCTCTCCCTGTTGAGGGGTCCCCTGCATTTAAGGACCATACTGATAGGAGGTTCGAGGCGCTGAGCAGGTCCATGTTCACCCTGCTGGGGTCTGAGTTGCGTTGCTATGTCTCAGACACTCACTGAATGGGCAAAGATTTTGCACCAGGCTGTGGAGGAACATCAGCTGCCTCTGGAGTGTGTAAGACTGGCCAACCAGTTGGTACAGGGCCTTGTATATGTATGTGATGCCACTCTGAATGCAGCCCCCTTGATCTTCAGGTGCTAATGCGCCGTCTGATTTGGCTGAAATGCTGGTCCACTGATCAGACTTCCAAGAAAGCCCTGGCAGACTTATCCTTCAAAGGTGGGAGGCTTTTTGGCTCCTCGTTGGATGACCACTGGAGGAGAGGTTTCAGGGGTTTTATTCGAATCTGTTTGTGGTCCCGAAGAAGGACGGAGTCCATCCGATCCTGGACCTCAAAGCCTTAAATGTCTTTGTAAAGGTGCGGAAGTTCCGCATGGAATCCATTCGTTCAGTGGTTGCTGCGCTCCATCCGGGGGACTTTCTGGCATCCCTGGACATCAAGGATGCATACTTGCATGTCCCAATCTGCACAATACACCAGAGGTTTCTGCGCTTTGCAATTGGCGGAGACCACTATCAGTTTGTGGCTCTTCCCTTTGGCTTAGCGTCAGCACCGAGGGTTTTCACCAAGGTGCTCGCCCCGATTCTAGCTTTGCTGAGACAGGCTATCGTGGGCTACTTAGACGATCTTCTTCTGAGAGCAGCTTCTGGCTCAGAATTAGAGGAGGATGTGGCTATAGCTAGTCAGACCCTCCGAGAATTCGGTTGGGTGTTAAACATTCAGAAGTCGGTCCTGACACCGACTCAGCATTTGGAGTACCTAGGGTTGATTCTGGACTCCAAGGAGGCGAGAGTCTTCCTTCCTTTGGAAAAATTGCAGACTCTCCAGTCTGCGGTAAGGTTATTGACATCCTGCAAATGGTCGTCTCTCTGATTTTGCATGCGAGTTCTGGGTCTCATGGTCGCCTCCTTCGAGGCAGTACCGTATGCCCAATTCCACACTTGAGTCTTGCAGAAGGAGATCCTGTCCAAGTGCAACAAATCTCCATTGTCTCTGGATCATCAGATTCAGATCAGTCGCCTGGTCAGGGCTTCTCTGAGTTGGTGGCTGAGATCCCTGGCTCTTCAGTCAGGGAAGTCATTCCTTCCCTTCCATTGGACTGTGATTACGATGGACACCAGCCTCACAGGTTGGGGGGGGGAGTCTGGGGAGTCCAGTTGGCCCAGGGTCGCTGGACTCCGGACGAATCCCGTCTGCCGATCAATGTCCTGGAACTACAGGGACGCCCGATCAGGATTCAGTCAGACAACGCCACGGCGGTGGCCTATGTCAACCATCAAGGGGGAACAAGGAGCTCTGCTGCAGTGTCCGAGGTCACTCACATCCTGCGGTGGGCAGAAAGTTGCGTGCCCGCTCTGTCGGCCGTTTACATTCCGGGCTAGAAAACTGGCAGGCGGACTATCTGAGTCACCAGATGCTAGACCAGGGGGAATAGTCGTTGCACCCAGAGGTGTTTCAACTCCTTTGCCGGAGGTGGGGCACGCCAGACGTGGACCTCCTGGCCTCTCGACTCAATCGCAAGGTGTCGAGATTCGTGGCCAGGTCCAGAGACCCCTGGGCAGACGCGTCAGACGTGTTGGTGGCCCCGTGGAGCCAGTACCATCTAATTTATGCCTATCCCCCACTGAAGTTGCTTCCTCGTCTACTCGGCAGAGTGGAGACCGAGGGGATCCCGGTGATTCTAATCGCGCCAGATTGGCCCTGGCCTCCTTGGTACGCTGACCTTGTGCGCCTGGTGGTGGACGTACCCTGATGGCTGCCAATGCGGGAGGACCTTCTGTCTCAAGGTCCCATACTTCATCCTGCTTTACAGTCGCTGGCTTTAATGGCATGGCTATTGAGAGCCAGGTACTAAGGGACCGAGGTCTTTCAGATTCGGTCATTTCAACCAAGCTGAGGGCACCATCGTACTTGGAAGGCCTACATCTCTATGTGTGAAGAGATGGAGTGGCGTCCACGGACGTACTCAGTTTCCAGGATCCTGCTGTTTTTACAGCGTGGAGTAGATCAGAAACTTGCCTTAAGCACCATTAAGGGTCAGATATCAGCCATTGCTGTTTTCTTTCAACGGCCTTTGGCGACCCATTCCCTGGTGGGCACTTTTGTGCAGGGGGTTCGACATGTGGCTCCCCCAATTAGACCACCTCTTCCTCCATGGGATTTAAATCTGGTGCTCTCGGTTCTTCAGGAACCTCCTTTTGAGAACATCCGAGAGATTCCTCTCTTGACATTATCTCAGAAGGTGGCCTTTCTAGTGGCCATTACCTCTGTCAGAAGGGTTTCTGAATTGGCGGTCTTGTCTTGCAAGTCACCATACTTGGTCGTTCATAAGGATAAAGCGGTGCTACGCCCGCAGCCCTCCTTCCTTCCAAAGGTAGTTTCGGCTTTTCACCTGAATGAGGAAATTGTGTTACCGTCCTTGTGTCCTGGGCCGTCACATCCCAGAGAGACTGTGCTCCATACTTTAGACGTGGTACGTGCCTTGCGGGTGTTCCTGTCTGTTACGGCTCCGTTTCAGAGGTCTGACTCACTGTTTGTGTCATTGTCTGGTCCACAAAAGGGCCTGGCGGTCTCGTCGGCCACCATTTCTCGGTGGATCAGACAGACAGTCATTCAGGCCTATGCCCTGCCGGTCACGGCACATTCAACCAGGGCAATTGGTGCTTCCTGGGCTTTCCGACATCAAGCGTCTGTCTCACAGGTGTGCAAGGCGGTGACCTGGTCGTCCGTGCATACTTTCTCAAAATTTTACAAAGTTGATGTGAGTGCATCTTCAGATGCTTCCTTCGGCCGCAAGGTTTTGCAGGCGGCTGTTTGAGGTTGCAACTCCTCCGTTGAGGAGCTCTGCTTGTTTGGTGTGAAGTTAGTTGTTTTTTTCATACTGGTCCCACCCCTCGTTTTTTGACACTGCTTTGGGACGTCCCACTTTGTCAAGGATTGAGAAGGCTGTGTCCGTCCATGGACAAAAAGAGAAAATAGGATTTTTTGTACTCACCGTAAAATCCTTTTCTCTGTTGTCCATGGACGGACACAGCACCCACCCCTCCTTTTTTAGGTTTATACTGCTTGTTACGAACTGAGCTGCTGACTGCAGGGCGGAGGGTTATGTCTGGAGGGACCGCCCCCTGGGCGGGGCTGTTCAACTCTGATTGTTATAACATGTGTAAACATGAACAGGAACATAACCCACTTTGTCAAGGATTGAGAAGGCTCTGTCTGTCCATGGACGGCAGAGAAAAGGATTTTACGGTGAGTACAAAAAATCATATATTTTTTTTTTCTGCTTAACTTTTTTTTTCATCACATAGGAACATGATGATTTTTAGGTGACAGGTTCTCTTTAATAAGACATGCAGGTTCTTATAAAAAATAATAAATGAAGAGGTGATCAAATACCACCAAAAGAAAGCTCTATTTGTGGGGAAAAAGTAAAGCAGTGCCGTATCACAAAAAATGGCCTGGTCAGGAAGGGGGGTAAACCTTCCCGAGGTGAAGTGGGTAATCTTGGTAGATATGTTGTTGGTTGGTCATTAAAGCTGAATCAAACTTACTTGTATGAATACATTGGAGGAACTTTGCGTTTTTAATAGAAAGGTTTAGCTTTGCTTGTTCTGAGATATGAGATAGTGTAGCAGAGGTTTAAGGCACTGCTTGTAATAGCAAGACATGAAGCACAAAGTTTAAAAGGACAATAATACAATGAGAGCTGTGAAGTACTGTGCAGAATACAGCAGAGGATTGAAGCACTACTCGTACATGTGGTAGGCATGAGGCACTATGTGTTGGAGGCAGTATGTAATGGTGGTATGATGTACTGGGTTTGATTTACTAAAGGCAAATAGGGAAGGGAATTTGCCCTTAGAGCTTAGTGAATGAAGTGAAGCTGTGCTGACTTTGTTATCCAATGTTCAAGCAAAAATGCTGTTTTTCCTTCTTTTTTTTTTTCTTGCACATGATTGGCCATATTTTTCAAATGAAAACATCTCTACATTCACTAAACTCTGTAGCTAATTCTCTTGCAAAGTGAACAGCCTATTTGCCTCTAGTAATGTAATCCCCCTGTGTGCAGTAAATGGACATAAGGCACTGCTTGTACTACAGGAGTGAGACACAACATGTAATAGGTAAAGGGCACTGCTGTGGTTTCTTTTCTGCAGTTTTACATCTTGTGTTTTCAGGATAACCGTGACTTCTGGAAATGTAAGTACCATGAATTATAAAGGATGTTTATAGTGGTTTTGTACACATCTTCTTTCTTGATTAGTGTATATTTTTACAGCCTGCAGGCAATGCTGTCAGCTTCTTTTCATGCTTTTCTAGTCCCCCTTATCACCTGTTGTAAAAGGACCATTTAGCTGGGGCTAAAATTTACACACACAAGTAAATGAGTCAGAGTAATTATTAATTTTTTACAGGCGTTTTAAACCTTCCTATCCACACCTTGTGTTTTTCACCCGCATAAGATGTGAATTGATCACATAGTTTCATGGAGTTATCTATTACCCTATATGTATGGCCTATAATCAAGAATATCTTCACTTTCCTTTGTCAGCAGTTTCTGTTTGAGTTCAAACATGAAGCATAAAAATAACTACACCTCTAATGGATGGCTCCATTTGAAGAGAGAGAATGTACTGGATAATAATGTATTTGTGCTCTAGGAATCTTTAGTCATACAGTATATAATGTTTTAGAAAAATATACTTTAGGATTCTGTTCTTTATAAGCAAATATACCAAACAAAGTAAAAGAGGGCATTGGGCAGCGGTAACTCATGCAGGAGGCACCAAGGAACAGTCCAAGCAGGTTTATCCTGCTTTCTTATTCAGCAAACAAACACAATCTCAATGCAAGGGGGGGGGGGGGGGGGCTTTGTACCGCATAGTCCATAGCCCTTACCTGAACTCAAGTCAGTTCCTGACTAACAGGGTGCCTACTAATGGGTTCCCCAAGACAAACGGGCATCACATGTACCTTGTTATTGTTCTGTAAGCAGTTTGCCTTTTCACCCAGCAGCAGACTTCCACAGCAGAAAGAGAGAGCCCTGTGCTTCAGCCAGCTTACATATATAAAGACATGTGCACAGCTGAGACGAATAATGAGGTCTGAGTACCAGGTCAGATGTGAGCCTTGGAACCAGGGCCTTTTCCTACCTAAAGTTCTACAAAGCCTCTGGGCTCCAGGATTCAGGCCAGAACTTCCGAGGATTCTGAGAAAGCAAAAAGTTTGTTTTCTCCACATTAGTAGTGAACCCTTGAACCCCTTACTATGTGTTTGAAAGAAACACATCCACGATCCTGCCAGTCACTAGTGTAGCGGGTATTTGAATTTAGGGGAAGCATCTGGGTGGTAGTGTTACCCAGATGCACTGATTGCTAGGGAATCCGAGACCCTTTTTGTGGTTCTTGGAGGACTCTGGTGGTGTGAGGTTCCCTGCGGCCTACAGGTGGCGTTGTCGCCCTGGCCGGAGTTGAACTCACACCGCAAGACTGTGCCTTTTTGTCCTTTCCTGGCGCTGGTACAGCGGGGCGGGGAACCTGCTGGGACGCAAAAGGAGAGGAGATAAAAGGGGTGGACGCCCTGACCTGGTTGTTCAGAGTCGGAGGACGCGGCCGCACCCAGACACCTTCAGCTTGGGTGCTGGCGTTCCGGAGTTCCGGGCCCAGGTGCCCTTGACCTGGCCGGAGCGAGAGATGGAGTCCATCTCAGGCACCTTTAGCCTGGGGTGAAGTACTATGGCGGATGCCTGGGGCTCAGTACCTTCGACTGAGTTCCGCGAGGGTGGAGGAATCCGAGGGGGCCCTAACTCTTTGGGTGCCATGTCTGAGTTTGTGAGGACTGGTGAGCGGAACTTCTCTGGAGAGTCCGGCGCAGCATTGCTGGTGACAGAGAGGCCTCCGGTGACTCCCTTGGACGGATATCCTTCCCCTGACAGGGGCCGTGCTAGCGAAGGTAATTCATGTTCTACCTCATATAGTCAGTGGCAGTGACTATTCGCCATTGGTGACACTACAGTGGTTAGCGATGCCGTGAAGGATTGTGCCTCGACCTACTCCGATTAATACTGAACTGTTGCAAAGGTCCCAACTTGACTGTGCTGTATGTTTATTCGCTGAGAAGAATAAAACTGTGTTGGACCTATTCAGTGTGTGGAACTCTGGTTACTAGGAGCAAAGGGGAGTGAATCCGAGGAAAGGATTTGACCCTAGGACACCTACACAAAGCTCGATCTTTCTGGCCTTCACCTCTTCACTATGGAGGACATGGGCCCTGGTGTATCTCATCCCTCCCCCCGGTACTGACACCCCTAGACAGAGACAGACAAGCCGAGAATGAGAAGGGGTGAGAGGGGTGAGGTCGCTACACTACCAAAACAAAAGTAAAAACTTGCCTTTGAGTTTGTTCCATTTGTGGAGAGTTGAAATGTCATCATTCCCGTTGTCCTTAAGTGTTAAATCATTTTGTTAAAACCAAACATGATTTTATGTTTCTGGTTGGATTATTCAATTGTTTTATTATGCACGAGTGCACTTTATAATAGACTTGTGCACAACGGAAAAATTTGTTTAGTTTCGGTTCGTTTCTTTTCGGTCCTGTTGATTCGTAATCATTCGTAATTTTGCTAGACGGGATTTTTCGTGTTCGGACTAATTCGTATTTTCGCAAGCGACATTTTTCGTTTAATTTTTAATTGATTTATAATTCGTACTTTCGGTAGGGTACATTGTTTTTCGTTGATTCTGGACACAACTCCTACTTTCGTAACTTTTTTTGGGTTCGTTGATTCGTAATTTTTCTTGTCTCTCTCACAACGACGCTGCCTATTATGCCTAATGTGCTTCGAATGGATTTGTACTTTTCTAAATACATAGCGGTTATTTGTAACGATTCGAAATCTCGTATTTTACTTTAGTTTTTTTCATGCGGCTATAGCCTCCGCCCCTGTACACCATTTTGAGAGGGTTCAGCACGGTGAGGGAGAAGCAGAGAGCAGAGCAGAGTGTTATTGTGCTTCGAATGGATTAGAAATCTCGTATTTTACTTTCGTTTTTTACATGCGGCTATAGCCTCCGCCCCTGTACACCATTTTGAGAGGGAGTTCAGCACGGTGAGGGAGAAGCAGAGAGCAGAGCAGAGTGTTATTGTGCTTCGTATGGATTCGTACATTCGTAACTTTTTCATAACGAATTATGCCGAAGACATTCGGGCATTCGCTATTTGCGGTATAATTTTATTTCGGATTCGGTTTTATTCGTAATTGCTTTGTTCAGAAATTCGAATGCTTCCGAATGTCCGAAAGTTGCTAAATTCGGACGAATTTCGATTCCTTACTAAACAAATTGCACAAGCCTACTTTATAACACAGAATCTTACTTTGATTAAGGGGCAAACAAAATTCTATATTACGGTACTTCTGTTTACAGTCACTTTTTATCTCGAAGTGTTGGGACCATAATCTACAATGAGTTCTGCCTCTTACTGTTAAACAGTGGTATTGTGGTCTGCGAAAAGGTTCTTTCTAAATATCTCAATGTAAAAACATTTACGAAAGGTCCAGTTTAAAGTGATTAAGCACTTCAATACAGGGCATTTTCTCGCCCTTCCTGCCCAGACCAATTTTTAGTTTTCAGCGCTTTCGCAATTTAAATGACAATTGCCCGATCGTGCGACGTGGCTCCCAAACAAAGTGGACGTCCTTTTTTTCCCACAAATAGAGCTTTCATTTGATGGTATTTGATCACCTCTGCTTTTTTTAATTTTTTGCGCTATAAACAAAAGAAGAGCGACAATTTTGAAAAAAATCACAATATTTTTTACATTTTGATTTAATAAATATCACAATTTTTTATTTTAAAAAAACAAATTTTTTCCTCAGTTTAGGCCTATACGTATTCTTCTACATATTTTTGGTAAAACAAATTGCAATAAGTGTTTATTGAATGGTTTGCGCAAAAGTTATAGCGTCTACAAAATAGGGGATAGATTAATTGCATTTTTTTTTCTACTAGTGTAGTGGGGCTTTTAAATCTAGGGGAATGTTTGAGTGGTAGTTGTACTCAAACACACTATTTGATAGGGTTCTGTAAAACCCATTTTATACTACAGGTGGGATGCTGGCGTGTAGTTCCCTGTGGCCTGTTGGTGGCGCTGCCATCGGAGGCTGGGGTTGAATCGCTGGTAAAGTGCTGTGCCTTGGATGTCCCCTCTCGGCGGTGGTGTGGTGGGCGTTTTGGCCTGCTGTGCATCCCGGGAAGGGATGTAAAAGGGGAAGACCCTGTCTGTAGGGGGTGAGTTCCCGGGGGTCCGACCCCGGGAGCGTGTGATTCTGTTCGTAGCCACCCCAGGCACCTTTAGCCCTGGGGAGGAGTTCCTGGCCCGGTACACTGGCGAATCAGTCCCAGGCACCTTTAGCCCTGGGGCTGCAACTGAAGGCCTTGGGTCCAGCACCTTCGGCTGGAGCCCACAGAGGGAGGAGGAATCCCAGGGTGCTGCCTTGCAAGAAGACCCGTATCTGGACGAGGAGGCCGGGGGAGGACCGTTCCGAGGGACTGGTGAGAGATCACAGTGAAGGAAGGGGCCCGGTAACTCTCTGGAGGGATGTCATTTTCCTGTTAGAGGCCTAATGCCAGAACCATCGTTCATCGGGTCTGTGGCAGAGTTTGTGCAGAGACTGTGTGAGATCTAATTCGAGCATCACTCCGGCTGCTAGGATCCACTCTAGTGGGAGACTATCCGGATGAGCTGAGACTACCTGAAGATATGGTTAGTGAATAATTATTTGTTTGTGCCTGGACCTACTCCAACACCTCTTGCTGTCCTGATCTTCCTCCAACCTTTTCTATCTGAATGACTACGCATAAGAGAAAAATAAACTCTATGTTGGAGTTGCAATTGGTGTGGACCTTGAAGTTATTGGGGAATAGAGACTTGTCTTTATTGCAGTGAAGACGGGAGCCATTCTCTGGAGAACCTGACCATAAAGACCCAGGTAGATTACACTGCTCAACCTCTTCACACAGGAGGGTACGAGCATGTGGCATGGTGTGCCCCTTTTCCTATAAGTGAGCCAAAGGTAAGGAAGAGGGGTCTGTGTGCTACACTAGTAATGGCGGCGATCTGCGATTCTTATTGTGACCGTGACATTGCAACGGACATAACGGACACTTTTGACACATTTTTGGGACCATTCACATTTATACAGCGATTAGTGCTATAAAACTGCACTGATTACTGTGTAAATGTGAATGGCAGGGAAGGGGTTAAATATGTTCCCAAGGGAGTGATTCTAACTGTAGGGGGAGGGGACTTACAAGGGGAGGAGACCGATCCGTGTTCCTCTGTACTGGGAACACACATCGGTCTCCTCACCTCTGACAGGACGTGGATCTGTGTGTTTACACACACAGATCCACGGTCCTGCCGTGATCATGGGCAATCGCGGGTGCCGGCGGACATCGTGGCCGCCGGGCATGCGCAACGGGTCCCGAGCAATGTCGTGGGCGCGCACGCCCCCTGAACGGCCGGGACGCCCAGGACGTCATATGATGTCCACCCAGGATGGGAGATCCCTCCTGTGGACATCATTTGACAATGGGTGGGTATTGAAGCGGTTAAAGGCATAAGGTTTTTTTATCTTAAAGTGGAACTGCAGTCTGCTCACATAATTTGTAATTAAAACATCTTTGCCATTCTGAAGCTTCACTCCAATCACTTTGCATATTATTTTATTTATACTGTGATTCTGTACTTGCCAAATATGCTGCAGAAATCTCCCTCCACTGTGTCTGACTGCAACCCTTTTAACTGTGGACAGCTGAAGCTGCTGCCTGTTCCCTTCCTGGATTTACACAGACACACAGAGGCACCAGCTCTGCAGCTCTCATTGACCCTCTTATGACTCGCCCCCTCCCTTCCTGACAAACTCTCACAAGAGTGAGTGAGAGAGCTGTGCATGATGTCATAAGCCTAAGCTGATGACCAGACGAGAAACAGGAAGTGGGCTGTGTAAGGTATTTACAGGCAGAAAAAAAATGTTTTACTATCCAAAGGTAAAACAAAAATGGCAGAAGATTTAATAGATGGAAAGATGAAAAAATGACTGGAGGTCCGCTTTAATGCATTCTATGCAATAAAGTGGTTGTTAAGCCACTACAATATAAACATACAATTCCCTCTGTAAAGTAACATTATGTGTCCCATGCCTGTGTTATATAAAAAAGATGCCGATCTCTACCTTATATCAGAGTGTCTCACGTGACTCCTTGGCTCTCTCCTTTCCGCAGTTGACAGCTATAGCGGGAGAGGCCGAAAACTCCTGATGACATCAGCTGAGGAGGAGAGAGAGCCGAGGAGTCACGTGAGCGCTGGGAGATGCTCTGATTTTAAAGGTATAATCTGCATCTTTTTTATATAATACAGACACTGGGACACAATGTTATTTTACAGAGGGGATTGTATGTTTACATTGTAGTTATAATAGCAGCAAGAGGGGAGGGCTGTGGAGTAGACGGAGCTGACAGGCAGAGAGAGGACGGGGGAGAACAGAGAGCAGAGCTGCGGATGACAGAGGCACGTAAACTGACCACGGTGTCAGGGCTCAGCAGCCATGATAAACCGTGGTCAGTTTACAGAGGGGAGGGCAGAACCAGGCAGGATCAGCTAGGTTTTTAGGTGATAGAAGGGGCCACATTACACAGCACAAGCACTGTGCTGTTATTCATGCTTTAGGATCTGGGTGACAAACGCTTTAAGATAAAAAACCTTCTGTGTATAGCAGCCCCCCCCCCCATACTTGCCTGAGTCCATCGCTATCCAGCGATGTGTACGAATGCCTCGGCCATCCGGTACTCTCCCTCCTGATTGGCTGAGACACAGCAGCAGCGCCATTGGCTCCCGCTGCTGTCAAAGTTAGTTAGCCAATCAGAAGAGAGAAGGGGCAGGGCCGAACCACGGCTCAATGTCTGAATGGACACACAGAGCTGTGGCTCGGCTAGGGTGTGTCCACATAGCGAGCTGCCTGCTGTGGGGGCACTCAGCAGGAGGGAGGGGCCAGGAGCATTGAAAAGAGACACAAGAAAAGGAGGACCTGGGCTGCTCTGTGCAAAACCACTGCACAGAGTGGTTAAGTATAACTTTAAGTCCTGCATGCTACAGTCCATGCCACTGAGAAAATCAAAATTAAAGGATAAGTTCACCTTTAATAGCATGTTGCATGATACACCCATATTCAGGGTGTAATATGTAACGTGTTACTAAAGCACCTGCCTGTACCTCAGCCCAATCTTTAATTGTGACAGCGGTCAGGTCACCTCTCCCTGCACCCACTAACATTTTAAAAACAGTATGGCTGCGGGGGGCTCCATCTATACAGCTACGTTCGTTCATTCACAAAGTTCTGTGAATGAATAAACTACAAGTCCCTTATTACTACCACGGCAGACAGCTTGGAGTTCTCAATGAACTGCGAGGGCATCGGTGAGCGCTCTCATAGTTGATTCTTCCTGGACTTCAGTAACTGTCTGCCTGTACGGGAGGTATGGGCAGACAGCTGTATTGAGAGTCTGCAGGAACCTGACATTGCACCCATGATCTGCTGATCATGGGTGCAATGCTCTGCAGGTTCCTAAGAAAAAAAAATATTTATGTATATTTTTTACCTGCAAAAAATATGCATTTTTATTGTATATATAAAAAAAACTAAAAAGTCAACTTATCCTTTAAAAAGATTCACTCTATGTGCTGAAAAAGCAAGTGTAGCGGGGTCCTCAATTTAGTGGGATACACCTGGGGGTAGTGTGACCCAGGTGTGTAATTATGTTAGGGTTCAGACCCCTTTTTGTTATTCGTGGAGGATTGGGTGGTGCGATATTCTCCTTGACCAGTGGGTGTCAGTGTACCTACTGGCTCGAGGTAGAATCACTACCACAGTGCTACCCTTCTTTGTCCCTTCCTGGAGATGGTACGGCTGGGGCGGGGAACCCGCCGTGGTGTCGATGGGAGGAGATAAAAGGGGGAGACGCCCACGCCACGAGGTCTGTCGTCTTCGGGGATCATCTCTTCACGCACCCAGGCACCCTAGGCCTGGGTGCGGGCGGTTCAAGGTTCCGGCCTAGGCGCCCAAGGCCTGGCCAGAATGAAGATGGAGTCCATCCCAGGCACCTTCAGCCTGGGGTGAGGTACTATTGAGGAGGCCTGGGACCCGGTGACTCCGACTGGGTCCCGCAAGGGTGAAGTTGTTTCAGGGCGCCCCTTGCGAGGGGACCCGCATCTGTGGTGAGGAGGCTGGGGAGGTCACCCGTCCGAAGACCCGGTGCAGTGTCAACCCGGTGACGGATGGGCCTTCGGTAACTCCCTTGGAGGACATCTTCCCCTGATAGGGGCTACAGCGCAGCGGAGGAGCTTTCATCAAGACTCCTGCAACCCCTGGTCATAGCACAGGGAGTGTAGGGACTAGGAACCTGTACAGTGCCTCGACCTGCTTCCCCATCGTATCATGCCGTTGCATTTGACTGTATGTGGAGATACGCAATAAACCTGAGTTTGGACTTTGATGGGTGTATGGACTCTGTTGATGGGAACAAGGGGAGATTCCGGCACGGAAGGACTGACCCTCATAACCAGCACACATTTGGCCCGAGGAAAAGATTGATATTGGCCTTCACCTCACCCACATGCATGGGGAGGACATGGGCCGTAGCGCACCTCACTCTGTCGCTCGACATACCCCTAGCTAAAGAGGTCGGGGTGAGGAGGTCGCTACACGTGGGGGCTCGTCCGGGATAAAATGTGTGTTAACCCTGAGGTTTGGAACGGCTGTGTTTGAACTTTGCTGCCCGGAGGAGGTCCGAGCAGGTCGGCCATGTGATTGGCCAAAGTGCATCCCTGTGCTCGAAGTCGTGGAAATTTCCCTGAAAAAAACCCGGGAGAGGCCCATGCAGAAAGAGCGGGAAGAGGGAGGAGTCCAGCCATGTGACGAACTACATGTGGGGACTTTTGCTGCACTGCGCCACGAGGCACCCCATGACTGCGCAATTCGTGGGAGGAGACTGAAGGAAGCCCGCGAAAACGTGCAAGTCGTGGGAGGAGTCTGGCCACGTGTGGAGATACACGTGGAGACTCCGGCGCGAGGTCAGCGCGTGATGGAGCAGCAAGTGGTCGGAGCGAACTCAGGCTCCCCGTGGATGCCGGTACCTTATCCTTTCAAGATGACTGCATTTGCTGCATCCATTACAGACACGGGGATAAGGCTCAGGCCCCGAGGACAGTTGGCTTTGTATTCATGCAGAGACACAGAGGCCCTCGGTGTGACCTGTCCCGGATGCTCGGGACTGGTGGTCCAACTAAAGCCATTCGGGCGATGCGAAGCATGCAAGGAGTTTCTTTTTGAGGTTGAACCACACACGGAAAGGCCCCGGGCCCTACGCCTCAACTGCATCACAGGAACCGCCACTCCGGAGGGAGAGATCAAAGCCTTTGCGGAGTTTCCCGTGCGCGCTGACCAGGGCGAAGTGACTGCCCAACCAGAGACTGAGAGAGAAAAATCCGAGGACACTGCTTCGGTCACTACAGACTCCCTGCTCCCACCTCCGAAGAGGAAAGTCGGTCTGGTACAGGCATCTTATGGCCGTGGTCGAGCTTCACCCCGCCGCTTGCCTGGCCTGGATGGCGCCGGTAGAGAAGAGAGTCCCGGACATCCCAGTTCTTCAGAAGGTCCAGGTGAGCCAGGGGCTGGGACTGTGGTGTTGGTTGGAGGTGTCGGGGGTCCCCAGTCGGTGGAGCCCGCAGGGGAGGGTAGCCTTCCGTCTACTAGAGACTACCTTCCCGCTGAGATGTATGACACCTCCGACTTAGAGTCATTGTCAGACTGTGGTGATGACAGAGAGATAGACGAACTGTTTCACCGGAAGGGCTGGGACAGACGCCCACTACCTGTGCTGAGTAAACCGCAGGATTCCCCCATGTCCATAGAAGACAGTACGCTCCGGGTGAAGGCCCCGGAGTTCTCGAGGAAATCTAGTCCTCCGACCAACTTTCCGCATTCAACTACATCACCCGCTCTGATGGTGGGGAGGCAGCGTGCTTCATTGCGGGCACCAAAGACAAAGAAACCCGAGATGGTAAAGGTACCTCGGCACCCGGAGGCCATCGTACAGCCAGGAGAAGGTGAGCGAGATGTGATGCCGCCTCTAGCCAGGTTGCAGAGACTTTTCTCCCAGAGAGTCGCCCGTGAATATGGGTGGGAGTACCCCTACTTGCCTCGGGACTTATTGTATGAAGTCGAGGTCCTGCGACCAAGGTGGTATGACGAGTTTGTATGGGAAAAGCTTAAAGTACCCCATGCCAGGCGATACCTGTCATGTTCGCCGCCTGTGTCTAAAAAGTTCAAGGACTGCAGAGCTGATTGGAGACTTGGGCGCCATATTCATGCCGATAAGGTGCTCATCTGCAGGAAAGAAGGAGAGGATGTTGAATATTCGGTGGAAGTGTTTGACGGGCACCTGAAGCCCCTGTTTCTGCCGGATCCAAGGTTCTATTTATAGGATAAGTGAGCTCCTATCTTGTTGCTATTGAAACTTTCTGGAAGAGACATTCCCAGACGCCTAGAACTGTGCCCTACTTTTGTTTTGATTTGGGCTTTTCTTTTACTCACTGGAGATTTGGGAGCTGTTGTTTTTTTCTCCCTTTTCTTCATGTGCCAAAGGCAGAGACTTTTGGGGTAGAGTTAGAGTAGGAAAGCAGGAAGAATGAAGATCTAACCAAGTGTCATTACCTCAGCGCTGTCACCAGGTGGCAGTGTTGTGCAACGGTTGTTTGAAAATGTTACACATGCATTACTTACTTATTGGAGTGAGTGGGTCTCTCGGCTGACGGACCCACTCATGCCAAGTTAACACAGAGTGTTAGGATGTTTTTTTTTGTTTCACTTCTGCAGGAGATTCGTCGGTCAAGGCTACTGAGTATGGGGTGGTTCTTAGACAGTGACGGGAGGGATTGTATATGTGTACATGACAGATGTTTTATACAAAAGTTTTAATGTTTTATAGTTCCCTTTTCTGTTGAGCAGGTCTTGGCACATACAGTATTCAAAGTTTGGGGACAGCCTCTGGGGTTCACTCCATGTCACCACGTTAATGGGAGACATGGTTGTGCACCTGACGCTGGGGACCAGCGTCAAATTACGGGGGGGAGTGTGTAGCGGGGTCCTCAATTTAGTGGGATACACCTGGGGGTAGTGTGACCCAGGTGTGTAATTATGTTAGGGTTCAGACCCCTTTTTGTTATTCGTGGAGGATTGGGTGGTGCGATATTCTCCTTGACCAGTGGGTGTCAGTGTACCTACTGGCTCGAGGTAGAATCACTACCACAGTGCTACCCTTCTTTGTCCCTTCCTGGAGATGGTACGGCTGGGGCGGGGAACCCGCCGTGGTGTCGATGGGAGGAGATAAAAGGGGGAGACGCCCTCGCCACGAGGTATGTCGTCTTCGGGGATCATCTCTTCACGCACCCAGGCACCCTAGGCCTGGGTGCGGGCGGTTCAAGGTTCCGGCCTAGGCGCCCAAGGCCTGGCCGGAATGAATATGGAGTCCATCCCAGGCACCTTCAGCCTGGGGTGAGGTACCATTGAGGAGGCCTGGGACCCGGTGACTCCGACTGGGTCCCGCAAGGGTGAAGTTGCTCCAGGGCGCCCCTTGCGAGGGGACCCGCATCTGAGGTGAGGAGGCTGGGGAGGTCACCCGTCCGAAGACCCGGTGCAGTGTCAACCCGGTGACGGATGGGCCTTCGGTAACTCCCTTGGAGGACATCTTCCCCTGATAGGGGCTACAGCGCAGCGGAGGAGCTTTCATCAAGACTCCTGCAACCCCTGGTCATAGCACAGGGAGTGTAGGGACTAGGAACCTGTACAGTGCCTCGACCTGCTTCCCCATCGTATCATGCCGTTGCATTTGACTGTATGTGGAGATACGCAATAAACCTGAATTTGGACTTTGATGGGTGTATGGACTCTGTTGATGGGAACAAGGGGAGATTCCGGCACGGAAGGACTGACCCTCATAACCAGCACACATTTGGCCCGAGGAAAAGATTGATATTGGCCTTCACCTCACCCACATGCATGGGGAGGACATGGGCCGTAGCGCACCTCACTCTGTCGCTCGACATACCCCTAGCTAAAGAGGTCGGGGTGAGGAGGTCGCTACACAAGTATAATGATATAGCAGTAGATACTGGTAGGTTTCCAGAGACTCTGATGCGTAGTATGTCTGAGAGCTTGATAGCATGCTATTTTTAGGTTGTTCTTAAGAACAAAGCTATATATTGAAAGATATTTTTTTTTTTATCTTCTGTACAAGTAAACAAGTACACTTTAATTTCCCTAATTGTGTTTAGTGAGGCAGAATAGCCTACAAATCTCTTCAAAGGTTAAAAGGTCTACCAGTCCCAGTATTATTTGAAAGCATACTTATTGACACATCTGTTTGGAAACTGTTATTTGCAAGGTTTAAATATTAATATGTTAAAAAAATCATAAACTTGTGTATTGGTTCAAATCACCGCAATGTAAGTGTAGAAGAGTAATGGTGAGTTTTAGGAGTCAATTTGGTACTAGGAGTTTTACTTTAGATAGAGGATAGAGTCAGATTTTAGAGGGTTAAGGTTACAGGGTTTAGGTTAAACTGACTTTGTTATTTACAAATTACTAGTTAACTAGAGGGAATGTATAATGCCCTTCCCAATGCAGTTTGAAATGGAGCAGTACATACAGATGCTGGATGTACAAGAAAGAAATGTAGTCCCTGAAAAATGAAATACATTTGATATATTACAAAACAATGGAACCAGCGACCCCCAGTTGTGCTTTAACTTCATCTGTATGTATACATGCTCAGGCCTGGATACCCATGACTCCCACATCCATACTTCTATATGCTTTATATGACAACCTGTAAAATTGCAGAAACAATATTAAGATAAGGGGCTTACTAAAGTAACGGACACAGCTGATTTACTACCAATCATAAAGGATATTCTCTTAAGGGCCTTTAACAAACCTGACCAAATGGACCTAAAGATAGACCCTTGGACCTGACCCAACCCAAACCCTAACCCAACCGAACCCCAATATAACATTTGCTGCATACAATTTTACTACATAAAGAAGGCCAATATGTGGAGCACATGCCAGATGGGACCCATAGCTTTTGATGAGAATCAATTCACGCTGAAGGGTGCTGAAACCAGTTTGTACTATACTAAGACAGAAGCATTCCATATAGACTGGGGTTTCCTTTGAGCCTGCAAATACACCATGCAGGCAAAATCCATGTCCTGATGATATGGCTGGCCTACTACACAGGGCCGATCCTAGGGTCACAGGCGCCTGGGTGCAAAAATATTTCTGCGCCCTCGCATGGGTGTGTTCATTATACTAACTCCTTCCCTTTACAAATGTTTCTATGGCAACAAATTAAACACAGAGATGCTCCCCTAAGAAGTCTTTGATACCCTGGGATCCTCATATGATCTCTTAACAATAAACAAAATACAGGAAGAGAGTGCTCTAATGGGAACTGGAAGGGGGGTCTCTCTAACGGACACAGAGAGGGCTGTTAGAAAGAGCCCCCAGACATACTGCAGACATAGTACAGGAGATGGTGAGAGACTGCAGACATGATACAAGACATGGCCAGAGACTGCAGATATGATACAAGAGATCAATACCTCAATTGCAGCCTAGCAGTGCCCAGCAAATTAAGTCTGCCAGTGCCCCTGGATCACGCAGAGCGGCGCCAATCTTCTCAGGCTCCTTCTGTTCTGTCAGAGCAACCTGCTGTGCTGGGGCCTGTAGTGCCCTAGAGGGGACTGAAGAATGCATTCCCACTATGCTGGGACCTGTAGTGCACTAGAGGGGACTGAAGAATGCATTCCCACTATGCTGGGACCTGTAGTGCACTAGAGAGGACTGAAGAATGCATTCCCACTATGCTGGGACCTGTAGTGCACTAGAATAGAGGGGACTGAAGAATGCATTCCCACTATGCTGGGACTTGTAGTGCCCTAGAGGGGACTGAAGAATGCATTCCCAACCTACTGGGACCTGTGGTGCACTAGAGGGGACTGAAGAATGCATTCCCATTATGCTGGGACTTGTAGTGCCCTAGAGGGGACTGAAGAATGCATTTCACTATGCTGGGACCTGTAGTGCACTAGAGGGGACTGAAGAATGCATTCCCACTATGCTGGGACCTGTAGTGCACTAGAATAGAGGGGACTGAAGAATGCATTCCCATTATGCTGGGACTTGTAGTGCCCTAGAGGGGACTGAAGAATGCATTTCACTATGCTGGGACCTGTAGTGCACTAGAGGGGACTGAAGAATGCATTCCCACTATGCTGGGACCTGTAGTGCACTAGAGGGGACTGAAGAATGCATTCCCACTATGCTGGGACCTGTAGTGCACTAGAGGGGACTGAAGAATGCATTCCCATTATGCTGGGACCTGTAGTGCACTAGAATAGAGGGGACTGAAGAATGCATTCCCATTATGCTGGGACTTGTAGTGCCCTAGAAGGGACTGAAGAATGCATTTCACTATTCTGGGACCTGTAGTGCCCTTTGTGAGGAACTGAAGATTCCTCAGTCCCCCCACAGAGGGCACTACAAGTCCCAGCATAGTGGGCTGCCACCAGTCCTCCACACAGCATGAGGAGATTGCAGTCTTCCACCCCTCCCATACACTCACTCCCTGGGGAGAGCCCAGTAGTCATGTAGAACTCACTTACTCCAGGGCTGGTCTCTGCAGGCTCTGACAGTGACAATCATACACTCAGGTGGATCTGTCTCCTCCATTGCTTAAAATTTCCCGCCACACCCCTTTCTCGTGCACAGTACTAAGCCAGGGATTGGAGTGTGGGTGGGGCAGACACAGAGGAGAGGGGCGGGAGGAGGATGAGCAAATCAATATCTCTCTCCTCTCCTGTCCCGTCTCTGCAGAAAGGGGGAGTGTGCTGGCATGGCTTTGGGGGAAAATCAACACACACAGGTGCAGCCAGCCTGTCCATCCCGCCCCGCCCTGCCATGCCATGCCCGGAGACAGCTTCTTCTCACTGAAATTTAGCAACACTGCCCAGGCACAATCTACATCCTGGTAGTTGTTGCCTGGGAGGCGGGCACACAGCACACCTCCCTAGATTCGGCCATGAACTGTCCATGCTGTTCCAAAGCTGGGACAGTTCGGAAGTAGTTTTATTTATGCTAGGGTGACCACATTTCCAAACTGCCATTCAGGGACACCCCCCCAAAAAAGATGATTTTTGACATATTTTTTTGCATATTTTTGGGGCAGGGGCGTATGAAATCAGCGGGCCTGTGTGCAAGATCAAAAGTGGGCTCTAGGCATCAAGAAGAACAACAGAGTGGTCAGGGGGGCCGCAGAGTAGTCAGAGGGGCAGTGGGATGGACAGGGGGACCGTGGGATGGACAGGGGGACTGATGGACAGGGGGACCGCGGGATGGACAGGGGGACCGTGGGATGGATAGAAGCATACCTCCCAACTTTCTGAGATGGGAATGAGGCACACCTATTAGCAAAAATATGTAGACATAGGACACGCCCCCTTTAAGGGAGAATTATACAAAAAAAACTGGTTAAACCCACAGGTGCTTTTTACCACTACTATTCTTTTATATTGGCTTCTGGGATTTACAAATGCAGCAATTTGGAATATGGGTTAAAGGTTTTGCTCTGTAAAATGCTTTTTAATAGATAATTAGTGCATTTTTAATACAACTATATAGATCAGACCAAAATGAGGGACAAACAAGGAGGAAAGAGGGACAGAGGGACATTGCTCCAAATGAGGGTGAAGGAGGAGGGGGGGGCTGCTGCAGTGAGAGGCAAACAAGTATTGAGAGAGAAGAGACAGTGAGCAGCTGGACAGAAGGGCCGAGTGGGAGGAGTTGTGTGCAGGGATGCAGGAAACATCTTCAGCTCTGAGGGGTTCATGCTGGGACCTGTAGTTCTTCACTTTTGGGGGGGGGGGGGTCACATCCCCCAAAAGTGAAGGGTTACAAGTCCCAGCATGAACCCTGCCCTGATATCTAAGGATGTGTCCTCCTTCCATCCAGGGTGTAATCTGTCAGTGTCCTCTCCTGCCGAGTGCCGACCCCTTATCTGACCCTTATCTCCTTATTCTGCACACTAAACTAAGAGGCTCCTCCAGGCTCCAGGCTGACACACACACTCGAGTTTCTGAGAAGTGCTGAACTGTGGCTGCTGGGGGAGAGATGACAGGATTTTAACCTCGATGGATGTGTAATGTTGGTCAATCAGTGCTTTGCATGTCACTTGCCTTTCACCATCTCTTCCTTTCATCTGTGCACTGCAGTCTGTCTCAGAGTTTCCTTCTGCATGCCGCTGCCTGGCTGGAGTCCCGAACATACAGGGAGGATGTGGGTGGAGCTAAACAGAAGGTGCAGAGGAGGAAGTTAAATCTCCTCCGCTCTGATAGGTCTCTGCCTCTCTCCTGCTCTGACGTCACTGGTTGCTACACGCCAAGCGGGCGTCAAGTAGCAACCAGTTTGGGCACTGAGCCAGCGGCATAGTAAATAAAGTAAAAATGGGTCTCTGGCTCTCTGCCAGCTAGGGGTTCACCACAGCCTGAGACATTGACAATAAGGGGGAGGCGGGAGGGGAGCACTCTGGCACTTCAGCGCCCCCCCTCTGCAGGCGCCTGGGTGCGGTGCACGCGGCGCACCCGCCTAGGACCGGCCCTGCTACTACAGGTGCTCCAACTCTCAAAGCAACCACCTATAGATTAGTCCTGCACATTCAGGTAGTGCCAATAGGAAAACCGATGGCCAACCACCACCACTCACCAATGGAAGTTAGATTTGATGGTGGAATGGGATATATTCCCACTCTCCATATTGTCTGTGACACATATACAGTGCTGTGAAAAAATTTGGTTCCATCAATTATGGCTAGTTGTCCAGGTCATGAAGCTGCAAAGCAGCCCCAGACCATGACACTATGGCCACCATATTTGGCTATTGATATGATGTTCTTTTTATGAAATGCTGTGTTCATTTTACACCAGATGCAACGGGACACAAACCTTCCAAAAATTTCAACTTATGTCTCATCAGTCCATAGAATATTTACCCAAAAGTCTTGGGGATAACCAAGATGTTTTTTAGCAAAAGCCTTTGTGTTCTTTTTGGTCAGCAGTGGCTTTTGCCTTGGAACTCTTCCATGAATGCCATTTTTGCCCAGCTTCTTCCTTATTGTTGAATCATGAACACTTACCTTAACTGGGGCAAGTGAGGCCTGCAGCTCTTTAGAGGTTGTTCTGGGTTCTTCTTTTTTTTTCATAAAGTTTTGTTCTGGGTTCTTTTATGACCTCCTGGATGAGTTGTCGTTGTGCTCTTAGAATAATCTTGGTAGACCGGCAACTCCTGGGAAGGTTCACCACTGTTCCAAGTTTTCTCCATTTGTGGATAATGGCTCCCACAGTGATTTTCTGGAGTCCCAAATCCTTTTTTAGATCTTTTAACGTACTTCACTTTGTCAGAAAGCTTCTATTTAAGTGGTTTCTTGATTCAACAGGTCTGGCAGTAATCAGGCCTGGGTGTGGCAAGTGAAATGTGGTTAATCACAGTTCATTCATGATTTAGCAATTTGGAGGGGAGGGGTGAAATTACTTTTCCACATAAGGCCAGGCAGGTTTGGACAGCTTTTTTCTCGTAATAAGCGAACTCATCATTTTAATAGCAGCATTTCCTAATTACTCAGGTTATCTTTGTGTAATATTAAAATTTGTTTGATGATCTAAAGCATTTAAATGTGACAAATATGTAAAAATAAAAAAAACTGGCAGCGGGCAAATATATTTTCACAGCATTGTAATTACATTGACCTTAGATACTACGCCGAGAGTCCTTCACCCCTCCTGTCAGGGACCTCATTGAACCCAAGAGGGTGATTTGGAAGCTCAATTTCTTTACTCATTGGGTTCTCCAGAGGAGTTACAATTGGATGAAACCGCTCTTCCAACTGTTCTTTCTAAATGCCACATTTTTTTTAAATTCTTTATTTTGATTGTCAAAGACCTACAGGAAAGGTATACACCACTTTTTGACCTAGGAACATACAATATCTGTAAATTTGTTTGGTATGCATGGGATGGCAGGATACCAGGCATGTGCTTTTCTTTTTCTCTACAGTCCAGATTCACTTGTTAGGGGGGTTAGGTCTTTGACCTCTCATACTTAGGATGTCATTTTCTACTTACCGGTATATCAACTGCCACAATTTACAATCTATCAATTTATAAATATAATGTCATCTAGGGCCTGGTTCCCAATGCCACCCTAAGGAGAAGGAAGAGATGTTACCTTATTGTAATGCTTATAGTTCTTTACTTGTGTGCATATGTTCTTTATCTTTAACCTACTGTACATGCCCTTTGTACTGATACCATAACACTTTCCTCTTTCTGTTGGGTTTATTAACATATCATTGTTATCCACACCACCCTCCAAGGGATTATTGTGTAACCCATCATACTCATCTATGATCTTTAACAGTTTTCGATGAGCTCCCTTCCCTAAGTGTAACTACTTACACCCAAAATGGTGTCTGATTCCTTCCAGGAATTTGGTGTAATATGATAATATGACCCCCTGAGTTTGTATGGAGGCTGGCTTTGAGAGCATAATCTCTCTCACTCCAACTCCCTCACTTCTTCAGTTTTCTAACCTTACCCAACCCCTCTACACTTACCAGCCCCTCCCCCCCTTCTTACTTTTTCCTTTCTCACTTTTTCCTTACCCACTTTATTACCTCCTACCCCCACCCCGCTTTTCCTCCACAATTGCTGTCACATATTCCATGCGTAAGCGGTGTTCTTATAGGTATTTAATTCTATATCATCAGACTCTGGCCTCCCCATGACCATATCTCCCTAAGCACAACACGTTGTTTTGCCAATTTTTGTCCAATTTCTCTGTGAAGAAGCGTGATTTTTATAATTTGTTTTGTATTTTTTGTGAAGAATTGTTGAACCCATTGCAGTATTTTGGAGAAGAATTTGCTTTCATGGTGTTCAGGAAGAAACATGCTGTGTACAAATTTTGTAAATCCCATGGACTGCACAGATGAGTAATGATTCGGTGACCTTTAGCTAAATGTTTGTGAATAAATATGGATTTTTGGGTCTGAACTGGAGCCTTTCTCCAGTTTTGTGATCTTTGACACTGGTAGCATCAGTGGGAATCAGTGAGAGATCCAGTCCAGAGCTTGAAGGAATAACTGCTGCACAGAACTAAGGAAAATAAATCGATCTTGCTATCAGGAGGAATGTTATGGCTGCCCTGGCAAGTGAGGTGGGCTCTCCTGGGGCGCAGAGTCTAAATGACAGCTGGTCTTCAGCACAGCTCCTGACAGTGAAAACCGCTTAAAGAAAATGGCAGTTCCTTTGGCAGAAAAAAACATTCATATAGAGTGTTTTCTTGTATATAGTTTAGACAAGTTTAGGAGAGTTTTGGCGTTTTTTCTGCCAGAAAGCTTCAATCGGAAATGCAAATCAGAAGGTTTTTTTTTTTCATGCCTCTAAATGTTGAGCTTAAAAAAAAAGGCCTGTAATCATCCTAATGTGCAAACATTTGTTGGCTGGACACATAGGATAACACTGAGCTGCTTCTACAGGCAAAACACAAAACTTCTGTAGTAGCAGCGGTTTTAAGCCAGTGTGCATGGAGCCAAAGTTATACTGGTATAATAGCACAAGCAATGGTAAAATGCCAACACTTACAGTGCTAACGAAATAAAGAGTAATATGTATTTTTGTGAATTGTGACCTGAGAGAGTTATGAGGAAAATAAGGAGTGGTAATAACATCAGAACACAAGAAAAAGAGTTCTGAATTGAGCCTAATGTCTACTGGCAGGTGGTCAGCTCTCCTGTCTTAGATGTGTTTTAGAGTTCAAAAAGGTGTGGGTAGGAAGTCCATTTGAGTTCAACACTTTTTTTTCATAACATACAAGGTGTGTCTATTAAATAATGAGAGTGATTAAGTAACTCACCTTTATTTAAATGCATTACAAATTTAATTATTTTCCCCTTCAATATATTCCCCATTTGCACTAATACATTGCTGCAGTCTTGTTTTCCACTGGTCGAAGGCATGGATAAAATCTATTTCTGTCAACTGTTTCAACACATCCGCCGTTTTCTTCTTTACAGCATCAACTTACTCAAAACGTGGCCCTTTAAGCACTGATTTAACTTTTGGGAATTCATTCTCGCGTCCCTCACTGAATCTTTTGTGTCACTCAAACACACACACGCGTGAGAAAGGCCATCATTCCTATAAGCTGTAGTAAGCATTTGAAAACATTCTGTTGGTGTGTTGTGCAATTTTACAAAAAAAATTCAAATTGACACGTTGTTTAACTTTTAAACTTGGCATTTTTTCGTCACACTTCAGAAAACGCAACCAAACTAAATGGCGACTCCCAATCAACTGAATGTCATAGAGTGTTGCTGCTTGTCATGCAGGTTCAAACATGTTCAAGATCACCACACAAGCAGTTATAACCGGTTCTGACTGCTTTGTTTACCAGGTGGGATCACAGTCTTGTTACATTGTTACATAATTAGTGAGGTTGAAAAAAGACACAAGTCCATCCAGTTCAATCATAAAAAAAAAAATAATAATATCATACAATCCCATATACCTAATTCTATACCCACAGTTGATCCAGAGGAAGGCGAAAAACCCCAGCAGAGCATGATCCAATTTGCTACAGCAGGGCAAAAAATTCCTTCCTGATCCCCTGAGAGGCAATCGGATATTCCCTGGATAAACTTTACCTATAAATGTTAGTACTCAGTTATATTATGTACATTTAGGAAAGAATCCAGGCCTTTCTTAAAGCAATATACTGAGCTGGCCAGAACCACCTCTGCAGGGAGTCTATTCCACATTTTCACAGCTCTTACTGTGAAGAAACCTCTCCGTATTTGGAGGTGAAATCTCTTTTCCTCTAGACGTAAAGAGTGCCCCCTTGTCCTTTGTGTTGACCGTAAAGTGAATAACTGAACACCAAGTTCACTATATGGACCCCTTATATATTTGTACATGTTGATCATATCCCCCCTAAATCTCCTCTTCTCAAGAGTGAATAAATTCAGTTCCTCTAATCTTTCCTCATAGCTGAGCTCCTCCATGCCCCTTATCAGTTTGGTTGCCCTTCTCTGCACTTTCTCCAGTTCCCTAATATCCTTTTAGAGAACTGGTGCCCAAAACTGAACTGCATATTCCAGATGAGGTCTTACTAATGATTTGAACAGGGGCAAAATTATATCTCTCTCTCTGGAGTCCATACCTCTCTTAATACAAGAAAGGACTTTGTTCGCTTTGGAAACCGCAGCTTGGCATTGCATGCCATTATTGAGCTTATGATCTACCAAAACCCCCAGATCCTTCTCCACTATGGATCCCCCCAGTTGTACTCCCCCTAGTATGTATGATGCATTCATATTCTTAGCCCCCAAGTGCATAACTTTACATTTAAACACATTAAACCTCATCTGCCACATAGTCGCCCAATTAGACAGGGCATTGAGGTCGGCTTGCAAATTGACGACATCCTGTAAGGACGTTATTCCACTGCATAGCTTAGTGTCATCTGCAAAGACAGAAATGTTACTTTTGATCTCAGACCCAATATCATTTATAAAGATATTAAAAAGTAAGAGTCCCAACACTGATAACCTTAGACCATTCAGAGTAAGAATCATTAACCACGACTCTCTGAATAACCAGACAGTGGGTCCAGAGGAGGTGGAGAGCTTGCTCAACATGTTACGCGTTCATAAAACGCTTCCTCAGGAGCATATGTATATGAATATAATAGGCCGTGTTGAAAAAACAAACAACAGTTACTCAGCCCATCTACCTAGACAATGGCGATCTTTTAAGAGGTGCCGCCAGTCGAGGAGGTAGTATCGTGTAAATGTAATGATATTGATAAGGCGACCATTCTAAGCACAGGACCACTCGCCAATGCGGACACCATCTCCATCCAAGGATCTATACTCGTATCTTTAGATCACAACAACACCATTGCAACCTCCTTATGGACTAAGTTGATGTGCTTCAACTCTGTTCCAAAAAAGAACCACATTACTATTTGTCCTTGGATCGGCTGAGTGTACCCCTGTTGCTTTGTGCTTACCAGCATAGATCGCCTTATCAGTATCATTGCATTTACACGATACTACCTCCTTGACTGGCGGCACCTCTTAAAAGATCGCCATTGTCTAGGTAGATGGGCTGAGTAACTGTTGTTTGTTTTTTCAACACGGCCTATTATATTCATATACATATGCTCCTGATGAAGCGTTTTATGAACGCGTAACATGTTGAGCAAGCTCTCCACCTCCTCTGGACCCACTGTCTGGTTATCAATCTTATAGTTTTATGAATATTGCCTTGTTTTTACTCGTTTGAGTCCAATTAAGGAAAATGTACTGTATGATGATTACTATGATAACCTCTGTGGACCAGTTATAACATTTGATCAAATCTGTTGATGTTTTATGACTGTCTTATATGAATTAATTATTTTATATTAAAATACCTTTAGTATTTTAACTTTGTCTACCGTGTGCCTTCAAAGTCCAAACCACTAGCTTCTAGCTTAAAATTTGCATATTATCGGGACGTTGGCACACTGTTACTAGTATATCCAGTGTCACCCTGTGCAAGGATATACGTTAAACAATCCGATCTCTTCACACCTCGTATATAGCCCTGATGAAGGGAAAATACTGTAACCCAAGAAATGTGTTGGATTGTTACCTTTAGTGAACTATAATCAAATACTCTTGGGTTCAAGCGGCACTCTTCTTTAGGCCCCTTTGATACAAACGTTCTGATTGGGTCTGCCTATCCATTTTTGAGGCAGATTGTTTCCATGTCCACTCTGCATAAGCTGAATGGACACGGACCTGTCATCTGCCTGCTCAGTGGGGATCAGCAGACAGATCCATGCTGAGCGAGAGGATCACATACGGAGTCTGCCCGATGTGAAAAGACCTTAATCCTATTGCTCATGTCTCAGAAACTAGACATTACTAACGTTGTTATTGAGGTTTCTAACCAGAGAATCAAACTGAGTTCACAGAGAAGATATCTAGATATACTGAGGCTTTATACAACTTCACCCTTTCTTGATGTACACTAGTTTATATCTTGTTCTGTTGTTGGGTGAAGTTTCTAATCACAGAAGAGATAACAGAGTTTGTGGAGATGCCATCTAGATATATAAAAACTTTATACAGCTTCACCCTTTCTTGATATACAGTGGTTCATATCTTGCTCTGTAGATTACCCTGGGCCAATATCTTTTTAGACTTTGCAGGATAAATAATTGTGTTCAATGTGATGCTTAAAAAAAGGCTTGTGTGGGAAAGCATGGAAATTGTACTGTTCTGGCAATAAATAAAAAAATATATAAAAAATTTATTACAGTATCTATAGCAATTATTTTATATAATTAGGTAAAACACCTAAAATATACATTATGTTTTTTGTTACCTTATATTAGTACTCGGCTTTTATTTTCTTAGTATTGTGCAGCAGCAGCATGCCTAGCAGTAAATTGTATATCACTGTGTGAGATTATCACAGAGCAGTAGTAATTATTTACTCAAGATGTTTTCCAGGTTTCCAGACTGTCTAGATAAGATGACTCCAAACAAATGATCTTATTGTTGCAGTAAAACTATTACGCCTTGCCTCCACCCAGAATGAAAATTGTAACATTTCAGAATTAAACCCACAAACTACTCCCTATAAGGGACTGCGATTTTCCTCAGCCTACAGATAAGAATTAAAATTATACAGTACATGGCCAGAGCAGTCACATATGAATACATTGAAGAGTAGCTTAACCACTTAAGCCCCGGACCATTTTGGCTGGTTAAAGACTAGGGCACTTTTTGCGATTTGGCACTGCCTCGCTTTAACTGACAATTGCGCGGTCATGCGACGTGGCTCCCAAACAAAATTGACATCCTTTTTTTCCCCCACAAATAGAGCTTTATTTTGGAGGTATTTGATTACCTTTGCGGTTTTTATTTTTTGGGCTATAAACAAATATAGAGCGACAATTTTGAAAAAAATTACATATTTTTTACTTTTTGCTATAATAAATATCCCCAAAATATATATATAAAAAACGTTTTTTTCCTCAGTTTAGGCCGATACGTATTCTTCTACATGTTTTTGGCAAAAAAAAAAAAAAATCGCAATAAGCGTTTATTGATTGGTTTGAGCAAAAGTTATAGCGTCAACAAAATAGGGGGTAGTTTTATGACATTTTTATTAATATTTTTTTTTACTAGTAATGGTGGCGATCAGCGATTTATATCATGACTGCGACGACATTATGGCGGACACATCGGACACTTTTGAAACATTTTTGGGACCATTGTCATTTTTACAGCGATCAGTGCCATAAATATGCACTGATTACTGTGAAAATTACACTGGCAGTGAGGGGTTTAAGGAGGTGGCGCTGTAGGGGTTAAGTGTGACCTAATGAGTGATTCTTACTGTAGGGGGGTGTGGCTTGGCGTGTGACATCACTGATCGTCATTCCCTATGACAGGGAACAGACGATCACTGACATGCCACTAGGAAGAACGGGGTAAGGTTTGTTTACGCTTACCTCTCCCCGTTCTTCAGCTCTGTGACCCGATCGTGGGACACCGGTGGCGATCGGTACGTCCCCTTAAAGAACCTGTCCAGGGGTCACGCGCACGACACCGGCAGCGCGCTCGTGACCCGGTCCGAAGCTCCATGACTGCGCCCCGGGACCCGCGGACCCGATCGCGGGACACCGGTGGCGATCGGGTCCGCGGGTCCCGCGGGCGCGGTCATGAAGCTTCAGACCGGGTCACGAGCGTGCAGCCGGCGTCGCGCGCGTGACCCACGTGCCATTCTGTCAATGTACATCGTCGTGCGGCGGTCCCTAAGTGGTTAAACTAGAACTTTAGGCAAAAAATATATTTTTTTTTCATTTTGAAATGGAGGGTTATAACCCTTGTCAGATTTTTTTTTGCCACCCGTGTCCCATTGCGGAGCTTTCCCCTTCACTTCCTGTCCCATAGCCAAACAAGAAGTGAGAGGAAATCCATGCAAATTACAGGAATCCCTTGGGGACCCCCAGGTCACCAGAACTAGTGTCCCCATTGGAAGATTTCCCCTCTATTACATTTCTGGGGACAGAACAAAATTTGGGATATTCTTTTACTTTCACTTTCAATGATAATGGTAAACAGGACAAATAGAGAAGGTGAATTTTTTGCGCTATAAACAAAAAAAGACAGACAATTTTGAAAAAAAAATAATATTTTTTATTTTCTGCTATAAAACATACCCAATAATAAAATTAAAATAAAAAATTGAATTACTTCATCAATTTAGGCCAATATGTATGCTGCTACATAATTTTGTTAAAAAAAAACAAAAAAAAACCCCAATAAGCATATATTGATTGGTTTGCACAAAAGTTATAGCGTCTACAAAATAGGGGATAGATTTATAGCATTATTTTTATTTTTTTTATTTTTACTACTAATGGCGGTGATCAGTGATTTTTAGCGGGACTGCGACATTGCGGTGGACAGATTGGTCACCTAACAGACATTTTTTACACACTTTTTTGGGAACCAGCAAAATTATTACAGTAATCAGTGCTGAACATCAGGGGCGATCAAGGAGTTAACTGTGTTCCCTGGGTGTGTTTACTAACTGTATGGGGGATGGGCTGCTGGGATAATACAGATATCTGTCTTCCTGCTTAGCAGAAAGACAGGATCTCAGTGTAATCCCCTGTCAGAACAGAGATCTGCCTTGTTTACTTCAACAGATTCCTGTTCTGTCTCTGTGGGGAATGATCGTGGGCGGCTGGTGGACATAGAGTCCGCCAGACCTGCTGATTGGCTCCCCCGCTAGCCAACTGCTGTGCGCGCCCACAGCTAATGCACAAACCGCTGTACCGGTACGGCAATTCGTGCAGCTGAGCCACCTTGCCGCCGTACAACTGCGGTGGCTGGTCGGCAAGTGGTTAAAGGAGAAATATGACCAAAGTTATTTTACCCATACTTCTCATGTGGGTCACAGGAGTGCACTTAGTTTTGCTCTTGTGTGACCCAGAATCAGCCGATAATGGGCTTTATGTCATAGAGCCCCTCCACCCTCTGGAGAAATTCTGCACGCCACTGGAGGTCCTGACAGTCACCCTGAGAACGGAGCAATCAGCATGACATGATCTCTCAGTTCTTGGGCTTAGAGCTGGCAGGGGACAGCTTGCAGCATCGGATTGATGCTGCACCAGGTAGGTAAGTATGTACACTATTTTTTTTTTATATTCCAGTACTTATCCTTTAAGCCCTCTGAATCATGGCTTCACAACATGGTTACCATCACAGAAATTCCTTTTCTAACGTGTTTATGAGTAGCACAAATTATTTAGGATAAATAATAAATAATAGTGTAGCGATACCCCCAGCTAAGAAGGCCGCTGGTATGATTTGTTTCGGGCCCTGTAGCACTCACTGTCAACACCCGGCAATTGGCTCTACCCTCCCTTGGCACAGTTAGTAGGGGATGATGGGATTGTGTGACCTGTGATTTCTGGCAGCACAATCCCACAATAACAGCACACAACAGTATGGGGTAGCTATCACTAACCGTTTCTCCTGCACAGTAAATTACACAAACAACTGATATACTTAACCCTGGTACTTTACTGAAAATAATGGTTAAACAGGCAAACAGTATACATAGACATGTGCAGAGCCCTGCAATGAAAGAGTGTTTTAGCACACAGACAGATATACAATTCTATAACAAGAAACTAATGGACCCCGCTGCAGCTCTTCTTCCTCGTGGGCAAGATGGCGCCCAGCAATGTCACTACTACAAAGTCAGGCTTGACTGTACTATGTGAAATTTCTGCAGAGAAAGATCTTCGCTAGCAAACAGTGGTGCACTTCTGGAACAATTTGTAATCCACAAGAATAAAGGAATTTGATAACTTGGTGACCCAGAACAAATCTGCTAGCGTTATTCAATGCACTGTCCCTCCTGCGTGCAACTGCAAACACTAACGTTAGTTCCGAACAACAGTTACTGGGTCTAAAGTTCCTGTATTATTCTCATGAGCAAGTGCTCTCTCACCCAACTGGAATAGTCCGTGTCCGTATCTTCTGTTGCTGTGTCTTGGTACACAGATTCCACGACACCCGGGTCTTCGGTCCTCCTGGTAGTAGCAGAACAGCAGCAGGATGCAACATCCCTCAGGCTCCTCAGTGGGTACGGAAGGCTCTTTGGAGTAATACAGGCCTAGGCTTCAGGCCCTGTGTTTTTCAGCAGACTCAGCACATAGTTCCACTTGCTGGGCGGGCGGTGTCCAAAGAGAGCGTGCTCCAGCCCGCCCCCTGGTTAAATACCGCGCCCCAGCAGTCCTTGCGCGGGGAAATGCATCCTGGGTATGGTAGTCTCTGGGCCTTAAAGCAAACACCCGCTACAATAGCATGTCCCTTCAACAAAAGCCGGTCTATAGACCAGCTTCTGTCAGCCAGACTGCTGTACACACTGACCAAAAGTTGGCCAGTTCCTGCTGAAATGGCTGATTTTCTGACAGTGTGTATCCAGCTTAAGAAAGGGGAAAACAAACAACAATATATGTGTGACATGATATGATATGATATAAGAGCTTGCGGTTTTCAAAAGATTCTAAGATTGTTCACTCTCTCCCTTTAGGCTGGGTTCACACTGAGGAATGGAGCAGCTCACAGCAGGGGTCCGATGCATCTACATTCACCGTTTCAGGTCCGATTTTAGCCCAAATTTTTCCATAGAGGGCCAGTCACAATCTCCTGCCATGCGAATTGGATGTGGGAAAACCCACATTCCAATTCACACTGGTGTGAACCCAGCCTTACACTATCAGTAAAATATCAGTGGTAACTGCCAATCAGTAATTCTGTTTCCTGTGTAGTTCTCATACACAAGGAGGGCAAACTGATTAGTGCCAGTTTTTAGACCAGCTATATGCTTGTGTCACACCATGCTATGGGCTAAACCAGGGGTCTCCAAACTTTCTAAACAAATAGCCAGTTTGTTGTCTTTCAGACTTTAGGGGGGCTGGACTGTGGCCAGTGGTAGCGGAAATTTTATTGGCATCAGTGGGAGTAAAAATTTACACATTTGGTATTAGGGGGAGGAGCAGTGCCCTATCATTGGGAGGAATAGGGCCCCATTATTGGTGTCAATGGGAGATATTGTACTTCATTGTTGGTGTCAGTTTGCAGAAAAGGGTTTCAAATCAGTGGGAGGAGTAGTGTCCCAAGGGCTGGATAAAGGGAGGCAAATGGCCGCATTTGGGCCCAGGGCCGTAGTTTGGAGACCACTGGGCTAAACTACTAGTCTAACCAAATTAAATCTGTATCAGATAGCATAATTGGATCTGGCCCAAATGGAATTTCTTTCTCGTACATCACGGGACACAGAGCGACATAGTCATTACTAATGGGTTATATAGTTACCGTCAGGTGCTGGCACTGGCAACTTCCAAAACCGGAAGTACCCTCCCCTATATAAGCCCCTCCCATCCGGGAGCACCTCAGTTTTTTGCCAGTGTCTAAGGTGTTGGCCAAGAAGAAACATGTGTTTTTCACTGAGCTTGCGTACAGGTTCTTTTGGGCCTCAGTAAGCTATTCCGGATCCGACCAAAAAAGCTTCATAGCTAAACGGTCGGTACCCGGGCCTTGCAGAGAAGAGCAAGGTTCTGCCTGTAATGCTTCTCTTAGGAGAGCTGGACCCTGGGATCCAGAGCTCTGGTCATACCCACGACCAAGATGTTTTCTGTGCAGGGTGCTATACAGGTCCAGGGGAGTGGAATCCTTGGGAACCCGGTCCCTGAAGGTTTGATTACAATGCCTGCCGTGATAGGTGAAGTTTGGGCTTTTGTGGACCAAACAAAGTCCTGCGGCGGGGAACAGGTAAGTGGGGGCCCCCAGGAACTTGGTTCTATTAGGGGACCCCCAAGCCTAATTTGTCTTTCTGTCTGTTACCTAACGGTATTCCCGCTAATATCTGTGCATGCCTGTAACTACTAAAAAAATGTAATAATTTTTAATGGTGGTCAAGAAAAAAAAAAAAAAAAAAAGAATGTTTTTTTATATATGTTTAGTATATTAAACTGCGGTACCTGTGTTTGTCCACTAGAGGCCGCTGTGGAATGTTTTTCTTGTCATATGGACTAGTTTCTTCTCAGAGAGCAAAGTCCAGGCAGCTGGTGAGTTCTCCTACAGGAAACTGTTTCCTCTGCCATGTTGCAGTGTTCGTCTATCCCCCGGCCTGCGGCAAAGGGGGCCCTGGCTCCTGTCCCTGGTTTCCATGTTTGAAAATTAGCGCCGAGGCGCACGTGGCCGCGCGCGTGCGCGTGCACGCGCCTCTATATATAGAGGTGGCCGGAAAAAGGGGCGGGGCCTGGGGGATGACGCTCTGTGCGCGCCGCAGCGCTTCTGCGCATGTGCGGGCGTCCCAGCAGGTTTTTAAAAAGCCACATTATTGCAGTAAGCTGGCTATGAAGTACAGAGACAGAGCTGGCAACATTTAAAGGCATACAGCAAGCGGTTTATACAGGCATCCCCTAGAAAGGCACATTAGTAGACACCAACTGTGATATAGCAGCAATTGTGCTAGACTATTCTCAGTAAAAGAGGTGTATTACGGCTGGAATACCTCAGCTTTAGGCTTAGGAATATGCCGTCCAGTAGCTCCGGAACTGAATCTTCCAGGAAGCGAAGGGGGTCTCATCGGGCTCTGAGGATCTTGGGCATACTCCTGCTGCACCAGTCTCCCCTGAAGTTCAGAGGTAAGTGACCGTAGAGACCCCGCAGGGGTACTTGGTACTGTGGCTGTCCTCAGTCACCTGCTCCTGTGTATGTAACAGAGGAGGTTTTTTCCTCAGCTCTGGGAGGATTAGAGAGAGATTGTCAAAATTTATCGCTGCCTCCCTGTCAGGGAAAGCACGCCCGATCTCCGTCTCCTCCTTCAGAGTGCCTGTTAGCAGAGCAACAGTCCCATACAGGGATCGACCTGCCTGAAGGGGATCAGGATAAGGTTGATTCTGTTATAGAGGAATCAACAGTGGGGGAACCCTTTCTCAGCATCTCAAGCTGAAAGATTATGGGTTCAGTCTCTGACTAACATGGTCCGATCAGCATTTAAAAATGCACCTTGCGGAACCATCAACCACTACTGTATCCTCGTTGGGGTCGCTAGAAGCCCCCAGACTGTTTGTTCTTTTCCACTTCACCCTTTACTGAAAGGGCTCATTTACCAGGATTGGGAACGTCCTGAGAAAATATTTATTCCCCCAAGAGATTTCCGGTGGTCTATCCCATGGAGGATAAGTTCATCAAAAAAAAAAAAAAAAAAAAAAAAAAAATGGAAGGTCCCTACAGTGGACGCAGCCATCTCTTGTATGTATAAATCACTGACATGTCCAGTGGATAATGTCCAAATGTTCAAGAACCCAATAGATAAAAGATTGGAGTCCTTATGAAAATCTGCTTGGTGATACAACCAGCAGTAGCAGCTATTGGGGTCTGCTAAGCAGTGAAGGATCAGTTGAAACAGGTCTTGAGGGACTTGACAGATCAGCAGGCTTTGCCCTAGCTGATCTACCTAGAGCCTTAGGCTTTGCGGTTGACGCCATAGAGGATTCAGTCCATCAGGCCTCCCGCCTTACGCTGTCTATAGTACATATGCGTAGGCTCCTATGGCTCAAAAACTGGTCTGCTGAAGCTCCCTGTAAAGAATGGCTGGTTAGCGTCCCATTTCATGGTGAACGCTTATTCAGGGAAAACCTGGACAAATACCCAGAAAATTTCCAGCGGTAAAAATACGCTCTTGCCGGTTAAAAGCAGAGTTAGAGGTCCCTCTTTAAGAGGCCTGCTTCTCCAGTCCCTGGGGCATCGGCTGTGTAACAGTTCCGACGGCCTCCTCGGTCAAATCCCGGGGGTAAAAAACAGGGACAGTAGCAGGGTAATGAGAAACCCTGGGTCAGGGGAGGTACAAAACCTCCCCCAAAGTTAAATTCATGAAGCCCCCACTCAGTCGGGTGGGGGGAGGACTCCAGTTGTTCGCAAGAGACCTGGCGGGACACGATCAAGACAGATAGGTGCTCTCCGCAGTAGGTTTGGGATACAGTTTGGAGTTAAAAGACTCTCCTCCTTCCCATTTTTGAGGTCAAACGTGCCAAGGGATCCCCGGAAGAGAGAGTCCCTCCTGTTGGCACTAGAACAACTATTGCTCCAAGGAGTAATTATGGAGGTTCCCCTGGAAGAATGAGGGTTCGGGTTTTACTCAAACCTCTTTACAGTCCCGAAGCAAACGCGGACGGGAGGCCCATATTAATTCTAAAAGGGCTATACAAATTCCTGTATATCAGGACTTTCCGATGGAGTCGATCCGATCGGTGGCCACTGCCCTACAAGGGGAGGATTGGTTAGCCACGATCGACATCAAAGATGCTTATTTGCACATTCCCATCTTTCCAGTCCACCAAAAATTTCTACGCTTTGCAGTAGAAGGGCGCCATTTTCAGTTCAGAGCCTTACCCTTCGGTTTGGCCACAGCACCACGAGTGTTTACAAAAATTCTGGCCCTTTATTGGCCAATCTAAGAACACAAGGTGTAATGATAATGGCATATCTGGATGACTTGTTGCTGATAGACCACTCAGTGAAAAAACTAGACGTGGTCGTTCACAAGACGATCAAGTATCTGGAATCTCACGGTTGGATTATCAACCGAGACAAGTCAGCCCTAAAAACCAGTCAAAAGTCTGGAATACTTGGGGCTAAGGTTGGATTCAGGCCAGAGAAAAATATTCTTGCCTCGAGGAAAGGTGTTGTCTTTGAAAGATTTGATCCACTTAGTGGGTACAAAAAAGACAGCCGTCCATACGCCTGTATATGAGGCTGCTGGGAAAAATGGTGGCATCATTCGAAGCAGTACCCTACGGTCAATTCCATTCAAGGAATTTGCAAGGGGCCATACTGTCAGCCTGGAACAAAAAAGTTCAGGCCCTAGACTTACAATGTCCTTGTCCCCTTCCGTTCGCAAGAGCCTCCGTTGGTGGTTGGTTCCCCAGAATCTGGAAAAAAGGAAATCCTTCAGTCCGATTTCTTGGAAGGTGGTCACTACAGATGCCAGCCTTATAGGCTGGGGAGCAGTACTGGAGCAATAGTCTCTACAGGGCAGATGGTCGGATGCAGAAAAGGCCCTGCCCATCAATCTCTTAGAGATACGAGCAGCCCGGTATGCCCTAGTAGCATGGACATCCAAACTCCAAGGGTCCCCTGTCAGAATGCAATCAGACAATGCCACAGCAGTGGCATATATCAATCATCAGGGGGGCACCAGGAGTCGTGCAGCCCAGAGGGAAGTAAATTACATCCTGAAATGGGCAGAAAAATATGTCCCAGCCATATCTGCGGTATTCATTCCAGGAGTGGAGAATTGGAAGGCGGACTTTCTAAGTCGCCAGCAATTAGGCCCAGAGGAAGGGTCCCTTCACCCCGAGGTTTTCTGGACAATATGTCAGTGGTGGGGAACATCGGATGTAGATCTTCTAGCATCCAGATTCAACACAAAGGGGGACAGGTTTGTCTCTCGGACAAGGGATCCCCTAGCTTGCAGCTCGGATGCCCTAGTGTTCCCTTGGGATCAGTTCAAGCTGATATATGCATTCACACCGCCACAATGGTTACCTCGATTACTCCGCAGAATCAGGGTAGAAAAGAAACCGGTGATTCCGGTGGCTCCAGCGTGGCCCCGAAGAGCGTGGTACGCGGAGATTGTAAAATTTCAGTGGGGAGTCCTTGGACTCTCCCACGTCGTCCGGCTTTCGCAAGGACCGATATACCACCCTTCCTTACCAGCCCTAGGTTTGACGGCCTGGCTATTGAAGCCCACATTCTAAAAAAGAGGGCTCTCTAATGCTGTGGTATCTACCATGATCAATGCCAGGAAGCCGGTATCCAGGCAGATCTACTATAGAATCTGGAAGGCGTACATCGCGTGGTGTGAGGCCAAGAAATGGCATCCACATAAGTACGTAATAGGTAGGATTCTGGACTTCCTACAGTGGGCTGTAGATAGGAAGCTTGCCTTGAGTACTATCAAGGGTCAGATTTCGGCCTTGTCAATATTTTTTCAAAGGCCCTTGGCTTCGCATTCACTAGTCAAAGCCTTTATACAAGGAGTGATGCGTATTAGTCCTCCGGTTAATATTCCCATATGTCCATGGGATCTAAACTTGGTTCTGTCGGTTCTACAGAAACAACCATTTGAACCATTACAGCATATTTCCTTGGTGCTTCTCACCAGGAAATTGATTTTTCTAGTAGCCATTTGTTCGGCTAAAAGAGTATCGGAATTAGCAGCTATGTCCTGTAAGGAGCCATATCTGGTTATCCATAAGGACAGAGTAGTGTTACGTCCTCATCCAGCCTTTCTTCCTAAGGTGGTATCGAGTTTTCATTTGAACCAAGATGTGGTTCTTCCTTCTTTTTTCCCCAAGCCTACTTCGGTAGAGGAAAAGTTATTGCATTCTTTGGATGTAGTAAGAGCAGTTAAAGCTTATCTAAAAGCCACTGCTCAGATTCGCAGAACGGATACTTTGTTTATTCTGCCGGAAGGCCCCAGAAAGGGTCAGGCAGCGTCAAAATCTACTTTAGCCAAGTGGATTCGACAGGTCATAATACAAGCCTATAGCTTGAGAAGTAGACCGCCTCCGTTCAAAGTTAGGGCGCACTCCACGAGAGCAGTTGGAACTTCATGGGCAGTGCATCACCAGGCCTCCCTGGCTCAAGTCTGTAAGGCCGCAACATGGTCTTCAGTACACACGTTTACTAGGTTCTACCAGGTGGACGTTAGAAGTCAGGAGGATGTCGCCTTTGGGCGCAGTGTGTTGCAGGCCGCAAAAGATCCTCATGTCTGATAGCGCTCAGCTTATATATGGTGTATCCCCCCCCTCATTTGGCATTGCTTTAGGACATCCCATTAGTAATGACTATGTCGCTCTGTGTCCCGTGATGTACGAGAAAGAAAATAGGATTTTTATAACAGCTTACCTGTAAAATCCTTTTCTTGGAGTACATCACGGGACACAGAGCTCCCGCCCCTCTTTGGGGACACTTATTGCTTTGCTACAAAACTGAGGTGCTCCCGGATGGGAGGGGCTTATATAGGGGAGGGTACTTCCGGTTTTGGAAGTTGCCAGTGCCAGCACCTGACGGTAACTATATAACCCATTAGTAATGACTATGTCGCTCTGTGTCCCGTGATGTACTCCAAGAAAAGGATTTTACAGGTAAGCTGTTATAAAAATCCTATTTTTTGCAAGCTTTCCATATGCCATATACCTTTTCTGATCCTGGAGAAGGAAAAACCAGTAGAGTGACTTTGAAGGTAAAGAAAACTTGAATCACACAAAGCTTGAATATATGAATAATGGCTTATTGATTAAATGGTGTATATGACTTATCTGCAGTGGACAGCATATTGTAAGAGCCAAGAAACCAATTAAAACATTTTATAACCCTAAGTGCTTATATTTTGGCTTCAGTCCCTAAAGGCCTTTCTTTCTCCCCAAATTAAGTAACAATAAGACCATTTATTTGTAGAATGTTTAAAAAGATTTTATTTTGATAATCTATGGTGGTGACGGAATGTCCTGTATCCTTATGTAGGTTTTTTTCTTATCTTTTTTAAACACTCTTTAAAAATGTATTTTGTGTGCCCAAATTTAGGTGCTGGACAGATCAAACAATTAACTTCTCTTATTGGTTCCCTTTTGTTCTGTTTAATCTAGCATTGTAAGCATTTTGTTATGTCTGTTTAATAAGTTTAAAAAATACCTGTTGATCTTGTCAGAAATTCTGGGCTGTCCTGTCTACTTGTGTTCCCTCAAAGAGGCTGTTTAGCCCTTGTAGTTCTTATTATGGACTACAGAATGATTAGCCTTAATGTTGTAGAGATATGGGACTGGTTGAGTAGTTTGGCAAAGGACAACTAAAATGGGTGGTATTTGTTGACAAAAAAAAGTGTATTGTCAGCACACAACATGACTTAGGAGCTGGGCGCATTTCTGGCAGGTCAGCAGGTATTTTTTCTAAACCGTCAGGCAGAGACAATAAGGGGGGGGGGGAGAAGGGTCATCTGCCCTGGGTGCAGAGTTTTTGTATGTGTGTAGGGGGGGGGGGGGGGGTCTGTGTGGCAAGTTGCACCCTCATCACATGCAGGAGATACTGTTAGTATGAAAACCTTGGGTGTCAATAGATGTCACACAGCCAGCAGCATTAGCACTGCCTTCACCCCCCAGCAGTCTTCAGTAGGGATGGACGAACATCTCCCGGGACGGTTCGTGAACGCGGGTAAATGTTCGCGAACCGCGGGTTCGCGGCGGGCCGCATTCATTTCAATGGGATGCGAACATTAAAAACCTCCAGGTCATATTTGCAGCCACAAAATAATTACTAGCTGTGCACACATAGTCCCACAACATGGACAATGACATAACAGAAGTATTAAGCAAATTTGAGATCGACAACGACAAGCATTCTTTTTTTATCCGAAATTTTTTGTCAATTCAGGAGCGAGACGCAAGGCCAGGCTATGAAGGGGGTGCAGGAGATGATCCTGCTATTGGAAAAGTTGCCATAAATGTTTTTTTTTTATAAGTTATATAAATCGTTTATACAGTTATAACGTTTATTTCATTTTTTTGTAATATTGCTCGGTTTTATTAGGAATAGCTCGGCCTAAATCAGCCAGAACTGACAGCAGCCGGTAAATACATGTCAAATACATATAGGGTCCATTCACACGTCTGTAAAATGGGTCCGCATCCGTTCCACAATTTAGCGGAATTGATTTTCAATTCCAGTCTGAAAAATTAGGCATTCACAGCCTGGATAAAGAAGTAAGTGTCGGCCAGTACAGGCCCCAAAAATTAGCCAACAGGCATTCATCTGACAGCAAAGAACTTTGTATTCTGTGGCTGGAGGTACATTAGGCATTCACAGGATAAATACGCTTCGGGCACTACAGGCCCCAAAAATTAGGCACTCAACGGACATAAAAGGCCTTTTATGCCGCTGTATTTACCCAAGAAGACAGGGACCATCAATAATTGTTATAGGTGGTGGTGGATATTTGTGGCCTGTCATGAGGAATTTGAATGAAACATGGTCTACTGGTCACATGTGTTGAATTCCTCAGAGATCCATGCCTCGTTCATTTTTATAAATGTGAGGTAGTCAACACTGTCGTGAGCTAGGCGAGTGCGCTTATCGGTCACGATCCCCCCTGCTGCGCTGAACGTCCTTTCGGACAGGACACTGGATGAGGGGCAAGCCAACAGTTCCATTGCAAAATTGTGCAAGCTCTGGCCAGAGGTCAAGCCTGCCCACCCAGTAGTCCAGGGGTTCATCACTTCTCAGAGCGTCCACATCGGCCGTTAATCCGATGTAGTCGGACACCTGTCGGTCTAGGCGTTCCCTGATGCTGGATCCGGATGAAACCTGTCGATGGGTCGGCTGAAAGAATGATCTCATATCAGAAGTGACCAAGACCTCTTCAAACCGCCCTCTTCTTGCAGGCGCTGTTGGATTGGTATCCACAACTGTTCCTCTGGGAGTGGAAATTCCTCTGCCAGCGCACGCAAAAGCAGAATGCAAGCAAGGCCTGGAAGTGCTCCATTCTGACAGCCCTCTGTGATGGTGGTAACATTTCTGCCATTTTTTGTTTGTACCGGGGGTCCAAGTACGTTGCCACCCAGTAATGGTCCTTGCCCTTTATGCTTTTTATACGGGGGTCCCTCTTGAAACACTGGAGCATGAAGGCCCCCATTTGCACTAAACTGGAAGCAGTGTGGTGGCCTGGCTCCTGCTCGTCATCATCCAGGATAATGTTGTCCTTGATCTCCTCCCCCCATCCACGAACAACAACAGCAGGGATCCCAGAAAGGTTTAAAGCATGCTCTTCTTGCTCCTCCTCATCCGCCCCGGCACCATCCTCCTCTGACTCCTCTTCAGACTCCTGTTGTTGACTTGTCTCAGATAGAGTATCCCCCCTGGGAATTCATCCAGAATTGCGACTTCATCTTCCTGCTCCTGCTCCTCGACGACTTGATCAATGACACGACGCAATGCACGCTCCATAAAGAAGGCATAAGGTACGATGTCACTGATGGCACCATGGCTGCGACTGACCAGTTTGGTGATCTCATCAAATGGCCGCAAAAGTCTGCATGCGTCGCGCATGAGCAGCCACTGACGCAGTGAAAAAAAACCAAGATCCCCAGAACCTGTTCTGGCGCAGAGTTCGTACAGGTAGTCGTTAACTGCACGTTTCTGCTGGAGCAGCCTATCAAGCATATACAAGGTTGAGTTCCATCGCGTCGGGCAGTCACAAATAAGACGTCTGACTGGCAGATTGTGTCGCCGCTGAATGTCAGCAAGGCGAGCCATGGCCGTGTAAGATCTTCTGAAATGGGCCGAGATTTTCCTTGCCTGCCGCAAGACGTCCTGGAGCCCAGGGTATTTGACAACGAATCGCTGCACGACCAAGTTCAAGACGTGTGCCATGCATGGCACGTGTGTAATTTTGCCCTGTTTCAACACACTCAGCAGATTGGCACCGTTGTCGCACACCACTTTACCAACTGTCAAATTGAGTGGTGTTAGCCACTGATCTGCCTGTGAACGCAAAGCTAAAAGGAGTGCAGGGCCAGTGTGGCTCTTGGCTTCCAGGCACAACAGACGCAGCACAGCATGGCAACGTCTCACCTGGCATGTCGAATAGGTTCTGGGGATCTTGGGTGGCGCAGCGGAAGAGATGGTAGCAGCGGAAGAGGAGGATTCAGCCAAGGATGAGAGGGAGGATGGAGGAGGAGGAGGAGAAGAAGAAGAGGCAGGCCTGCATGCAATCCGTGGCGGTAAAACCAAATCTACACGGGTGCCACGGGTTACATGCTTGACGGCCGTCAGAAGGTTCACCCAGTGGGCAGTAAAAGTAATATACCTTCCCTGCCCGTGTTTGCTAGACCACGTGTCTATGGTCAGATGTATCTTGGCACCGACACTGTGTGCCAGAGATACATTCACTTGCCGCTGAACATGGCCATATAGCTCTGAGATGCCCTTCTGGGAGAAATATTTCCTTCCTGGGACCTTCCATTATGGTGTTCCAATGGCCACAAATTTTCGAAAGGCCTCAGAGTCCACCAGTTTATATGGCAGTAGTTGGCGGGCTAGGAGTTCTGACAAGCCAGCGGTCAACCGTTGGGCAAGAGGGTTATCCGGTGTCATCATTCTTTTACGCTCGAACATTTGGCCCACGGAAGCCTGCCTTTTTCCAGATAAACTTGGGGACGGGATGATGGAAGGTGGAGTGGAGGACAACTGTGAAGAGAGAGGAGAAGTAGTAGAAGAGGCTGGATGGTGAGAGCCTGGAGTTTGGCTTTGTGGGTTCTGACGGCAGTGCTCCCACTGGGCTCAGTGATGGGAGTTCATGTGCCTTCTTAAGGCGGTCGTCCCTAGGTGAGTGTTGGGCTTACCGCGACTTATGCGTTGACTGCAAAGGCTGCAGATGGCAAAACTATTGTCAGCAGCGGACACGTTAAAAAAAGCCCACACTGCGGAGCCATGTGCCGGTGTCCTGGGAGCGCCAGATGTGACCGTACATGGTTGATGGCTCGCTCTGAGTCCTGATACATTAGCAGTCTTGTTTGTCCATCCTGTGCAATGTAAGTTCCACCTGCCTCTCCTCCCTATCTGCTGGTCCATCTCTCCCTCTGAACTCCCCTCCTGGTCCTCTCTTGTGGGCACCCACGTGACGTCCATAGACACATCATCATCTACGTCACCTTCCCCACCACTAACATTAGAGATCTCGGAGTAGGCAGCAACAGCGGGGACCAACATCCTTGGGCTGATCTGGGTACTGTCGTCAGACTGCTGAGTGGCGGTTGTTGCTACCTCCTCTTCCTGATCCAATGTCAAGAATGCCTGCGCATCAGAGAAGTCTTGTGATGGATCGGAAAATAATTCCTGTGACTCAAGCGGAGGGTATATGGTGGCGGTGGTGTTGGTGGTAGTGTCTTTGGGGGTGCACACAGCAGAGAGTGAAGAGGGTGCAGATAGAGAGGATGAGGAGGGTGCAGAAGAGTAAGGCTGAGTGAGCCACTCAACCAAGTCTGGTGCGTCCTTTTGACGTAATCGAACGCACCTTCTGCAACTTCCCACTTTGGCTCCGGCCTGGTGCTCCTGCCCTACCCCTACCACCCCTGCGGAAGGGCCTGCCTCTTCCTCTGCCTGTCATCTTTTTAAATGACCCTGTGACAAAAGGCTGTAGAGAGGGGCAGTATATGTGGAAGAAGGTATATAACACCCCGCTTCAAACTGTCGTTTTCGGGGGCCACTGGTCTATCACAGCAGTTATAATACTTTTTTCTAATTGCGTTTGTCACTCTTTGTAGTATCGCTGCAGAACCTCTCAGCAGTCACAATGCTGCACAGTAGAAATGCACTATACTATTCTTCCTATATGTGAAAGTTTTTTATGCGTGTATTAGACCCCTATATACTGCACACCAAATAGTACACCTATACCAGTCCTTAAGATGAACTTTTGTGGAGCTTTATTGGTTAGCGATTTTAGTCGCTAGTCTGTGCCTGCGACACACAGAGGCAACTTCTACCTAAACCGAGAAAAGAGCTGCAGCAGAACCGCTCAGAAGCTGCACAGTAGAAATGCTGCACAGTTGAAATGCACTATGTATTATATAGTATAGTATATATTATATAGTATGTTTGAAAGTTTTTTATGCGTGTATTAGACCCCTATATACTGCACACCAAATAGTACACCTATACCAGTCCTTAAAATGAACTTTTGTGGAGCTTTATTGGTTAGCGATTTTAGTTGCTAGTCTGTGCCTGCGACACACAGCGGCAACTTCTACCTAAACCGAGAAAAGAGCTGCAGCAGAACCGCTCAGAAGCTGCACAGTAGAACCGCACTATACTATTCTTCCTAGAGTATTTTATGCGTGTAGTACACCCCTATTTACTGCACACAAAATAGTACACCTATACCAGTCCTAAAAGGACTTTTGTGGACTGTACACCTATACCAGTCCTTTTGTTTTAGTAGAGTCTGTCCCTGCTAGTACACACACAGCAACCTTCCTACACTGACTAAAGACAGCTGCAGAACCGCTCAGCACTGCAGTCCCAATGCTGCACAATTGAAAATAACTAAAAGTGTATTACACCCCTATATACTGCACACAAAACAATTATACACCTATACCAGTCCTTAAAAGGACTTTTGTGGACCTAATAGCTAGGATTACAGTCTGTCCCTGCTCCACACAGCAACCTGTCCCTATGCTGACAAATAACAGAATGTAAAATGGCAGCCAGATCAGTCCTATTTATAAAGGTAGGGGGTATGTCCATCTGCTAAAATGTCTCATTGGCTGTCCTATACCACATGATGGATGTGTCATAGGTCAAAGTTCCACAATGTAAAAGAATATGGTGGCCGCGAACCGGCCGCGAATAGCGCCATATGTCCGCCGGTTTCGCGAACCGCGAATGCGCAAAATTCGCCGTGAACCGACCGCAGGGCGAACCGCAAGGCCATCTCTAGTCTTCAGACCTTGTCCAGACCAGCATAAAAATATTAGAAGAGGGAGGGGAGGCTGTACCTGCTCTGCTTCCTGAGTCCTGACCTGTTCCATCTCCAAACCTCTACAATGCTGTGCTGTAAACTTGCCCCACTCCAGGCAGTGCGAACGCCCCACTATCACCTTACACTGGATGGCAATGTAGCACCCTCCTAGAGATTAGTTAGATTTAGTGCTGGCTCACAGAGTTCAGAAGAGCTGGTTTTGTTTTTGTTTAGCTTGCCTCACTGTAAGTAGTGTGTCTGCAATTGATTAGTTAAGTCTGCTCAGTGTTTTCAGCTTCTGCCAGTCTGATGGCCCTTCTACTTTCCAGTAAATTGTAGAACTCTCTGGATCAAAGGTGTGGAGCTTTAGTTTGCAGATGGCAGTATGAATATTTGTACAGCCCTGGCCAATCCCAGGGAGCTGGGCCCTGAAGGCTGCTGGGAGTCTGTATATATTTAGTGGGACCCAGAGCGCTGCATCTTTTCCTGTAGAGGATGAGTCCAACCTGGAAGACTTCTGCCCTCCAAGGCAACACTGCCATATGCTTGCAGTTCATGAGGCCTAAGGTTGGGTGCCCTGAGGGCCTGGATGCTGAAGCTACAGAGATCTGACTGAGGGTCTGTCTGCTGAATATCTAGTCTGGTATCACTGGAGAAAAGTTTTGCTTGGAAGTTGGAAGGAGGCAACCAGCTGTGACATTTTGTGAGTACAGACTGCTGTGAGAGATTTTAAAGACTGTTGGCTGCTGTCCCCCCCCCCCCTCTTTTGCTAGAAAGTCAGCTTTCTGTTTGCTAAAGGGGACATTGGCTGGTGTCCTGAAGAGCTTAGTCTATCTAGTTTTCTGTGAAGGGACTCTGCTCTTATGCCTTGTACACACAATTGTATTTCCAATGGAATAAAATCCGATGGAATTTTCCATCGGAATTCCGATGAAGCTGACTTCCATCAGTCTTGCATACACACTGTCAGACTACATTCCGACCGTCCAAAACGCGGTGACGTAAAACACTATGACGAGCCGAGAAAAATGAAGTTCAATGCTTCCGAGCATGCGTCGACTTGATTCTGAGCATGTGTGGATTTTTCTCCGATGGAATTCCACACAGAGGATCGGAATTTCCCATCGGATTTTTTTCCGATGGGGCCCACACACGATCGGAATTTCCGATGAAACAAGTCCATCGGAAATCCGATCGTGTGTACAAGGCATTAGTGTTCCAAAGAAAGAAGTCTGTTATGCAAGGACTTCAGCTTTACATTTAACTGTTTCCACTACAAAGCCAAGTCCGCAGTTTGCTATAAGCAAGGAATGGCTTCTGCTTCAGCTTTTCAGAAAGTAGTTATTGTCCTCACATTGTACACAGTCTGTGTTTTTGGACTATCAAACTCAATACCCTCAAACCTATCCAAGTTTAAAAAAATAAAAAAAATGCAACACCCATAGACTGGATATTGAGGAAAAGTGTGGCTGAGATTGTGTGCCTGGCTGAGGGGCAATCCACTGGGGAAGAACCTGGGCAAATTTCCAGCGGCCCCTATGGAAGTACACCAATTTGCCAAAGGTTTTATATATATATATATATATATATATATATATATATATATATATATATATATATATATTGTGACAGCAGGAAGGTAAAGTCACCTGGTTGCATCCAGGGGGGTAGGTATATTTCTCCCAGATTCAGGCTTTATGCCGACTTATACAACTAGGGAGAGAGTTGATGAAGCCCAGCTGAGGCTAGTGGGCTCATGGATGATTCATACCTCTAGGGAGAGTGCTGGGCGTCGTGCAGGCAGGGAGTTGATGAGACCAGCTGAAGCTTGTCAGCTCGTTTAAGGCCTCTATAAAAACTCCCAGCTTCATTAGGTGTTTGCTCATGCCTGGAACCAGACCTGTGTGGACTGTCTAGGGAGAGTGAACCCCTGTGCGGTGAGACAAAGCCTGTGTGGCTATTTGTTTGGACATTTACTAAACCAGGGACTTAGGGACTAGGACAGCACCAGGCTGATCCCAGTTGTTAGTTAGGGAAACCTGCATGTTTAGTCAGAGGTCAAGCTGACCAGGATTTATTTTGTTTATGTTTCTTTTTGCTTTGCTGTGTTTTTGTCACTGTAAATAGAGAAATAAACCGCACCTTTTGATCTTGAAAACCACAACCTCCGTCTGCTGGGCCTGTTTTTGTGTGGGGAGCCCATCCAGGGGGGTCACACACACCCGCTACCGAGCTAACCCCCTCACAGTTGGTGGAGAACCAGTGGCAGTTTTTTTTTTAAGCCAGCATGGAGGAGATACTGAAACAGCTGGCTCTAGCAAATGCCAATCAACAGCAGACAAATGCAGGTTTGCAAAAGAGCCTTGCAGCTCAACAACAGAGCTTCGCAGCCCAGCAACAAGCCCAGCAGCAATCTGAGGCCCGCTTCATAGACCTGTTGCAGAAGCAAGAGCAGAGACTACAACAACAGATGGAAGCAGTAATGCAGCAACGTCCGCAGACCAGTGAGGAAAGCCGTCCCACTAATACCGCGTCCTTTGGGGTGAGTCGTTTATTGACAAAAATGACTGGAGAGGATGATCCAGAGGTATTTTTGACCACATTTGAAAGGACTGCTGAAAGAGAAAAGTGGCCTGAGGAGCAGTGGGCTGGACTGGTGGCTCCTCTGTTAACTGGTGAATCGCAGAAAGCTTACTATGACCTAGAGCCTGACCAAGCAAAAGACTATGTGATGCTAAAAGCTGAAATATTGGCAAGGCTGGGTGTCACCCTGGCTGTCCGGGCTCAGCGTGTGCATAACTGGACTTTCCAGCTTGGAAAACCCCCCAGGTCTCAAATGTATGATCTCATTCACCTGAGCAGGAAGTGGCTACAGCCAGAGACGTTGTCCGCACCGGAGATTGTGGAACGTGTTGTGATGGATCGTTTCTTGAGAGCTCTTCCTACCGCCATTCAAAAGTGGGTAAGCCATGGAGACCCAGAAACGGCCGGTAAACTTGTGGATCGTGTAGAGAGATACTTGGCTGCAGAGAACCTGACGGCCTCTTCCAGAGACTCTCGGACTTTCCACCCTAAGACCAGACCATCCCCAGGGGCGGATAAGATGATTCCAAGGGGTGAGGGTGGAGAGAGTGAGAGGGTGGGAGCTCTGCCCAGGGTTTGGCGAGAACAGCCTGGGAAGTTGGGGGCTCAAGAGGCAGCCAAAAGGATTGTTTGCTACCGCTGCCGGCAAGCGGGACATATTGCAGCAAATTGCCCGGTTGTGGAGGAACCCATGCAATGTGACTTTCTGACGGACAGACGTCAGTCGCTGTGTGCGACAGTCGCATGCACTGCCATTCGGGGAACTGAGAAACATTTATGCAAAATGTGTATTAATGGTAGAAATGTTGTGGTATTACTGGATTCAGGTAGCCTTGTGACCCTGATAAAGGTTGAATTAGTTAAAACAGAGGTCTCTGGGAATAGCAAGGTAGCTGTTATTTGTGTGCATGGGGACACCCGAGAGTATCCAGTGACTACAGTGTGTTTCAAGACCCCCAAAGGTACCCTCTCTCATCCAGTGGGGTTAGTATCTCAATTACCGCATGATGCCATTGTGGGAAGGGATTTTCCGAAGTTCTGGGAACTGTGGGATGATCCTGAGCCCCCCACTGGTGCCCCTATGTACCAGGAAGGTGATAGCCAGAACTCCTCTGAGAGTGGTGAGGACTCTCCAGAATTTCCCTTGTCAGTATTGGCAGGCGAGACTCAAGAAACTGGAGAGGAGCCCACCTCCTCAGACGAAAACCTACCGTCTGTGGAGTTTTCTGATCTTGAGGTTCACAGGGAAAATTTTGCCACAGAACAGTTAAAGGACCCCGCCCTAATAAAGGCACGGGAAAACGTAGTGGAAATAGATGGCGAGTTAGTGAACCCAGATAATACCTGCACTTACCCATACTTCAGCGTAGAGAAGGACCTACTGTATCGGGTGGCAAAAAGGGCAGAAGAAACCGTTGAGCAGCTTGTGGTGCCCAAACCTTACAGGAAGTTGGTGTTGGAGTTGGCCCATGGGCACATTCTTGGAGGTCATCTGGGGACAGAGAAAACCCGAGAGAGGGTATTACAGAGATTCTATTGGCCTGGGGTGATGAAGGACATAGAAAATTATTGTTCCTCCTGCCCTGTGTGTCAGAGGTCGGCCCCGATGCCACATTTCCGTAGCCCGCTGGTCCCTCTACCCATCATTGAGGTCCCGTTTGAGAGGATCGCAATGGATTTGGTAGGTCCTATAATCAAGTCCGCTAGGGGGCACCAGTACATATTAGTTATAATGGACTATGCCACCCGTTATCCAGAAGCGATCCCTCTCCGAAATACCTCGGCCAAAACCATAGCCAAAGAGCTATCTCTTGTTTTTAGCCGGGTGGGTATTTGTAAAGAACTGCTTACGGACCAAGGTACACCCTTTATGTCCCGGGTTATGAAAGAGCTGTGTAAATTGTTCAAAGTGACGCAATTGCGTACGTCTGCGTATCACCCCCAAACCGATGGGCTGGTTGAAAGATTCAACAAAACCCTAAAACAAATGTTGAAGAAAGTGGTGGATAGAGATGGAAAGGATTGGGACTGTCTACTTCCTTATTTGATGTTTGCTATTAGGGAGGTGCCCCAATCCTCTACGGGATTCTCCCCCTTTGAGTTACTGTATGGGAGACACCCAAGAGGGCTGTTGGATATTGCCAAGGAAACTTGGGAAAGTGAGAGTTCTCCCCACAGGAGTGTGATTGAGCATGTCGCCCTGATGCAAGATCGAATTGCACAGGTAATGCCCATCGTGAAGGAACATTTGGCCCAAGCGCAGTTGGCACAGCAGAGAGTGTACAACCGTGGAGCCAAGACCCGTACCTTTTCCCCGGGGGATAGGATATTGGTACTTGTCCCTACGGTTGAAAGTAAATTCCTTGCCAAATGGCAAGGCCCCTACGAGATAATGGAAAAAGTGAGCGAAGTGAATTACAAGGTCAGACAACCAGGAAGGCGAAAGCCCGAACAGATCTATCACGTTAATCTGTTGAAAGCCTGGAGGGATAGAGAGTCCCTAGTCGCAGAAACTTGGTCACCAGCTCAAACTGGTTGCGTGATTCCGGAGGTTGGAATAGCAGCCACCTTGTCACAACCCCAACAACAGGAGGTTAAGGAGTTTGTGCTTCGCAACAAGGAGGTGTTCTCTGAGCTGCCGGGACAAACATCTGGGGTAGAGCATGATATTATTACCCCGCCCGGTGAAAGGGTGAAGTTAAAACCCTATCGGATCCCAGAGGCCCGACGGGAGGCAATACGGGAGGAAGTACAGAAAATGCTGAACTTAGGGGTGATAGAGGAGTCCCAAAGTGATTGGTCTAGTCCCATTGTGTTGGTGCCTAAACCGGATGGGAGCTGGCGATTTTGTAACGCTTTTCGTCAGTTGAACAAAGTTACAAAATTTGACACCTACCCCATGCCACGTATAGATGAGTTGATCGACCGGCTGGGAACAGCCCGATACATGACGACTCTTGACCTCACAAAAGGGTATTGGCAAATTCCCCTGGCCAAGTCGGCCAAAGAGAAAACCGCATTTGTAACCCCAGACGGGGCGTTCCAATATAAGAGAATGCCGTTCGGGTTACAGAATGCGCCGGCCACATTCCAGCGGAAAATGGACCAGATACTGAGGCCCCATCGGAAGTATGCTGCGGCTTACCTGGATGACGTAATTGTCCATAGCACAGATTGGGCCTCACATCTGCCAAAAGTGCAAGCAGTCCTAGACTCTATCCGGGAAGCGGGGTTTACGGCTAACCCCAAGAAGTGTACCATTGGGCAGGAGGAGGCCAAATATCTTGGGTACACCATTGGCAGGGGAGTAATAAAACCCCAACTCAACAAAGTCGAGGCCATCCAGAGTTGGCCACGTCCCAACAGCAAGAAGCAGGTACAAGCCTTTCTGGGAATCGCGGGTTATTATCGGCGCTTCATTCCCCACTTTGCTTCTAAGGCTGTGCCCCTAACCAACCTGACGAAAGGGAAAGGGTCGGTCATGATTAAATGGACCCCTGAGGCTGAGGCAGCATTCCAATTCTTGAAACAAGCCTTATGTAGCCAGCCAGTGTTGTACTCACCCGACTTCTCTAAAGACTTTGTCGTACAAAGTGATGCGTCAGATGTGGGGTTAGGAGCAGTATTGTCCCAGGTCTGGAACGGGGAAGAGCACCCAGTCATTTACCTCAGCAGGAAGTTGAAGTCCCATGAGGTAAATTACGCCACGGTTGAAAAGGAGTGTTTAGCGGTGAAGTGGGCTCTAGATTCCCTTCGGTACTATCTGCTAGGTAGGCACTTTGACATGGTTACGGATCACGCTCCGTTAAAGTGGATGGCTCAAAACAAGGAGACAAATAGAAGAGTAAATAGGTGGTTCCTGGCCCTACAGGAATTCAACTTCACAGTAAAGCATCGCCCTGGCGTTCAAATGGGGAATGTGGATGCTTTGTCTCGAGTACATGAATGCCTGATTGCTGGTGTTCCAACCCCAAGGTTAAAACAAGAGGGGGGGTATGTGACAGCAGGAAGGTAAAGTCACCTGGTTGCATCCAGGGGGGTAGGTATATTTCTCCCAGATTCAGGCCTTATGCCGACTTATACAACTAGGGAGAGAGTTGATGAAGCCCAGCTGAGGCTAGTGGGCTCATGGATGATTCATACCTCTAGGGAGAGTGCTGGGCGTCGTGCAGGCAGGGAGTTGATGAGACCAGCTGAAGCTTGTCAGCTCGTTTAAGGCCTCTATAAAAACTCCCAGCTTCATTAGGTGTTTGCTCATGCCTGGAACCAGACCTGTGTGGACTGTCTAGGGAGAGTGAACCCCTGTGCGGTGAGACAAAGCCTGTGTGGCTATGTGTTTGGACATTTACTAAACCAGGGACTTAGGGACTAGGACAGCACCAGGCTGATCCCAGTTGTTAGTTAGGGAAACCTGCATGTTTAGTCAGAGGTCAAGCTGACCAGGATTTATTTTGTTTATGTTTCTTTTTGCTTTGCTGTGTTTTTGTCACTGTAAATAGAGAAATAAACCGCACCTTTTGATCTTGAAAACCACAACCTCCGTCTGCTGGGCCTGTTTTTGTGTGGGGAGCCCATCCAGGGGGTCACACACACCCGCTACCGAGCTAACCCCCTCACAATATATATAAAAATAGGAGTGTATGTATGAGTGTGTTTATGTATGTGAATGCGTGTGTAAATGTATGTATTGATGTTCAGGTCAAAATATTTCCTGTGGAAATATGAAAGCCCCCCATCAAGAGCACAATGGTTTGCGAGAATTGCAGAAATTCAACAAATGGAGAATCTCACTCTGACAATGAAAGATCAAGATGGGAGGTATCGAAAGACATGGGCCCCATACATGGCGTATAGGGAAGAGACAAGGGCTGATGAATGAGGGAATGCGGCAGTCGGTGGCGATGGGGAGAGGAGCGTAGCACTGTAGAGGATGTTTTTTGTGTTTGGGAAGGGGGTGGGCGGGGAGGGAAAGGGAAAGTGGAGCTTATAATAAGTAAAGTACTAAGTCTGGAAGTAACAAAAAGTATTTAATAGTATGTAATATAAATGCGAAACTAAGACTATGTAAGATTATCTGGAATTATGTTAAGAAAACTGTGGAAAAACAAAGAATTTATAAAAAAATAAAAATAACATTTTCGCTGATGTGGTACACACATTTTTTTCCCCCCACCTTTTTACTGTCTACAAATAATCTTTGTGACACATGAAATCTTTTAATACTTAAAAAAAATCACAGTACACAGCATGCATTATAGCTCCTGTTGTCTGATGGCAACTCATTCTTTTTATAAGGGATGAGTCACTGCTCTGATGAATCATACCAACTCTGTAAATAAAAGACTACTTCCAGCACAGCTGAAAAATAATCATGCTAATTATTTTCAAAGGAAACTAGAGCTCTATTGGCTGGATAGAAGACTGCATAATAGTAATATTTCAGATTGCACAATTAATCAATAACTATCTTAATTTGTATTTTTTCATTCTAACCCTAATGAACAAAGAACTATAGCATTTACAAAACCATTATTCATTCTCTATAAAGTGTTACTAAACCCAGTAATACGTCTGTCACAGGAGCTCCTGCCTTCTGCCTTTCAAGGCACATCTAGCGTTCCTATCCCCATACAGGGGCTGCCTAACAGGCTACAGCCCCCGGGACCAGGCCCTATCCCTTACAGCCGTACCTAAAGCGGAGCACAGCCGCCATCAGGTACCATCACCGCCGCCATCCAGGCCGCCACTCACTCACCAGTGACCGGTAACGGCCGGCAGGACAGTCCGTGGCTGAGGCCTAGTTCCGGGCTCCTCCACCTCAGCATCGGCCCCCCCTCACTTCCTTCCTTTGCGGGCACGCCTGTCTCCCCCGGAAATCCTCTAGTCGGCAGTAGACTCGTAGCCGCAACTACCACCGCCTGTCCCTGTCAGGACAGCGCGCGGCCCAGCATAACTTGTCAGCCGCGGCGGCCATCTTGGTACACCCGCCCAGCCTCAGCACTCTCCTTACCGAGCCTAGGCACCAGGCGCCATCTTGGTACACCTGGACCTATATCTACAGGACTTTAACAGTACTACAGAAATACAAGCAGCAAGAACTGCTAATACAATTACTATCATCTTGCCCTCATTCTCAGCAACATCATCACCCTCCTCATCTGCATCTTCAACTAGGTAAGTATACCGGGTTCCTCCATTAGCTAGCTGATCCAGGGCAACCCGATCGCCTCTAGAGGGATCAGGAAGGAATTTTTTCCCCCGCTGTAGCACTATTGGCTCGTGCTTGGCCGGGGTTTTTCGCCTTCCTCTGGATCAACGGGGGGGGGGGGGGGGTTAGATAGGGTAGATCATCACCGTCTTCACCAGGACCACCAGCGGCATCACCATCATCACTCATCTTTACCCAGGTAAGTATATCAGGTTCCTGCCATTAGCGGGAAGGCTCAGGGTAGCTTCAACAGCCTCCAGGGAGCAGCAAGGAATCATCATCATTGGGATCATCATCATTATCGTCAGCTGGATCATTCTCAACATGGGCAATATTAAATACTCAGCTGACACCATCCGAAGCCTAAAGAACTTTACCACTATACTACCAACACCCATCCAAAAAAAACTACAAAAAGAACGAATCCTAAGAATTAGTCAACTATCAACAGGAAAAAACATTAGAGCCCCACGGATACTACAACATCTATCAAGTGCCCTAATCAACACCAGATCGGCAGTCAAACACAGACAGGAAATCCATGATTTCATCACTCAACACAACATAGATTGCCTCTTCATCACTGAAAGCTGGCTAACACCCGACTGCAATACCATCCTAGCAGAACTAGTGCCGGAGAACTACCGCATCCTAACGGAGCATAGAACAGGACAAAGAGGAGGAGGCCTAGCAGTAATTTACAAGGACCACCTCACGTTCATCAAACCAACTCTACAGAACTCATTACCTTTTATGGAAACGCTCACTTTGCAACTTCAAACTACACCCCAGGATACCGTCCACATACTGCTCTGCTACAGACCACCCGGACCAAAGACACAACTCCTCACACATTTCGATGAATTTTTCTCGACATACACCATGAAAACCAAAAACCTCCTGCTATTCGGAGACTTCAACCTCTGGGCCAATGCCCCCGAAGACCCTATCGCCACCGCCTGCATCGACCAACTAGAAAAACTAGGGTTGCAACAACTGATAAATACTCCTACACATGTATCAGGTCACACTCTTGACCTAATCTTCAAACAAAATATGGACATCAACACACTGGACAACCAGCCTCTACCATGGACAGACCACCATGCCATCAAATTTACCATAACGACCAACACCACCCGACAAAAATCAATACAATCAGCAATAACATACTGGACAAGATCACAGAAGAAACTATACTCTGAACTTTTCAAAACCACACTACAGAACAATATGGAAATGCTAAACCAAAACCACTCAACAGAAGAAACACTCAACTCCCTGAACAAAGCTTTGCTACAGACAGCAGACACGGTTGCTCCAAGACGCAGAGCGCGCATCCGCAAAAACAACGCGGGCTGGTTCAATGACGCTCTGACTTTACTGAAACAAGAACGCAGAAGAGCAGAAGGAGCATGGAGAAGAAATTCAACAAAGGAGAACTACACAATCTACAAAGCACTCACTAGGAAATATCATAAAGCAATCTTCAAAGCAAAAAAAGACCATTTCGCTAACACCATCGCAAAAGCCCTAAACCGCCCCCGTGAACTCTTTAAACTAGTGGCCCAGACCATGAATCCCATCTGCTTGGAGTCTTCAGCAAACGAAACACAGGAATTCTGCAATGAACTGTCGAATTTTTTTATCAACAAAATCGATAACATTAGGAAAATAATTCAGCAGGAAAAATCAAACAACCCCACACGGCCAAAGGATGAAAAGAACCAGATAAATAATCTGCAATCAAAGAAATTTACTCTGGTCCCAATTACAATCGACACTACTAAAAACATCATCAGAAGCCTCCGAGATAGTACTTCACCGAACGACATCATTCCGGCAAAACTACTGAAAGAATGTACCGACATCTTAGCACCGCTCATAACACACTTCATCAACCAATCGTTCAAAGAAGGTATTGTGCCGACTTCCCTTAAACAAGGAATAATCAAACCCCTCCTAAAGAAACCTAACCTTGACCCGAATGACCCAAATTTTAGAAGACCGGTAACAAGCCTGACCACCATCTCCAAGATCATCGAGAAAGTTGTAACACAACAGCTACAACTTCATTTGGATACCCACAAACTCCTGGATCCACTTCAATCGGGGTTCCGCCCAGGCCATGGGACGGAAACGGCACTTCTTAAAATATGGGACGATGCACTAGAAGCAGCAGATGACGGAGAATCGTGCCTCTTGGTGCTGCTGGACCTTAGTGCAGCCTTTGATACAATAGATCACAAAATTCTACTTACGCGCCTCACAGAAGTGGCAAGAGTCGCGGACGAGGACCTACCATGGTTCACATCCTTTTTGGAAAACAGATCCCAGACAGTGAAACTGGGAGCCTTCACCTCGGCACCACGCATAAATACATGCGGAGTCCCTCAAGGATCACCCCTGTCACCAGTACTCTTCAACATCTACCTCCGACCACTCCTCAAAATCATCAGTGAACAGGATCTACGTTATCACTCCTATGCAGACGACACCCAACTTTACTTTCGCATCAACAACAAAAAAGAACAATATTACGGGCTGGAAAAATGCCTTACATTAAGCAACAATTGGATGACAGAGAGCTCCCTCAAGCTTAATGCATCCAAAACAGAACTGTTCATTTTCCACGCTAACCGAAAGAAAAACGCCAGGACCACATGGACACCATCCACCATCCTTGGACAAAACATAACCCCAAGCACCAAAGTAAAAAGCCTGGGAGTCATCTTTAACTCAGACATGACTATGGACGCACAAATAGGATCAGTAGTCAGCGGATCTCACCACCTTCTCCGCCTGCTACGAAGACTTATCCCTTTCATCCCAGAAAAAGACAGAGCAGTAGTAGTCGGAACCATCATCAATTCCCGACTTGACTACGCTAACTCCCTTTATCTAGGACTTCCCAAATACCAGATTGCACGTCTACAAGTCATCCAAAACACAGCGGCCAGACTGGTAACAGGGAAAAAACCCTGGGAATCAATCACACCATCCCTGAGAAGCCTCCACTGGCTATCCGTAAAGGATCGGGTCACATTCAAGACCCTCTGCCTCACCCACAAATGTGCACAAGGAAAGGCACCACAATATCTATGCGAAAAAATAAAACACTACACCACTACTCGTGACCTTCGATCAACCAACCAAAACCTCCTCCATATCCCCAAGACTCGCTACAAAGCCAAGGGAGAACGAAGGTTTGCTGTCCAAGGACCAAGACTATGGAATGCGCTACCCATGAACATCCGCATGGAAGAAAACCATCGAGCCTTCCGGAAAAAACTAAAGACCCATCTCTTCTAAAGGATCTCAACGACACTGGATGCCAAGCGCCTTGAGGCGATTTAGTTCGCAATTGTAGCGCTATACAAGTTCTCACTCACTCAGTAATATGAAAATAGTTCATCTGCCCACCCACAGTTCCCACAGCTTATGAATCTTATTTTTACATAAAATACTGCCACTATATACCTTTTTGGCTCATCTGTATACCACGGTCACATAATAAACTACAGTTTGTCCAGAGCTGTGTATCCAGGTAGGAGGAGATTTCCACTATAGCCTGTATACACGCCCACATGTGTGATGTCAATATCATGTGACCTGGCTAGCTCTGAGAACAAGTAAATGTTCTCTCCAGCATAAAAGACACAACTGAGCATGTGCAGGTCGGCTACTCTGCCTGTGTGTTAGCAGGCCTTCCCCAGATAGACAGTGCAGGAGGGAAGGATCTATGCATACAGGATCAACAATCCTTTTTACAAAATGCAGAGGATTAACCCCTTAAGTTTCACAGTGAGTATAACAAGCATGCTATTCTGCATATACAGACTGATTTTACTGTTGTGGGTTTAGTAACACTTTAAGGTTGGGTTAATTTAACTTTAGGTAGTACATTTAAACTGAGCTCCAGGTATAATCTGAATTACTTACATGAGTCCAGCTTGGCATAATGTAAGTTTGCAGATCTCATACCTGAGGGGCTGATATGCTAGCTAACAATTACTATAGTAGTCAGAGCTACTAGTGATCGCTGTAATCTTCTAGGTCCTGGGTTGAGCAGCTTCTCCTCTGCACACTGACAACGGGGGCAACTAGTTCAACAATTCTGCCATTCACAGGACACCTTGTTTTTTTTTTCATTTAATATGAGGCATGTTCTAATTGGACAAAGTGAAGAGCACAACGTCACCACCCCTTTTCCCCAACACGTCCAATCAGAGAACCCCCTATGGTCAGTGAGCAGTTCTAATGCAGGTGCTGGTGTGAACAGTCCCTACGGTTATGTTATTGTATCACTCAAAGCTGTGTGGATAGCATGCAAATCTGCATACTATTGAAAAAGCTCTTCACACAGGTCCCACATCGAAGGCATGCAGCTTCAAGCCCAATTTTAATAAATGAGGATTCATTTTTAGGTTAGGAGAATAACAGCTTTACTTCAGCAGGGGCGGACTGACAACCCATGGGGCCCCCGGGCAATAGGAAATCATGGGGCCCCCCTGTATCCCTGTCCACACTCAAGCCACACAAAACACCACTTCTTATTGCGCTGCACCCACATTACATACGTTTGTCCCTACCCCCTTTAGCTGCAGTGGCAGCAGCTGAGGATGTACACTTGCTGCGGCAGGAATTAAACCCCAGTTGCTTTTGGTGGGTGATCGCGACCCATTAAAGTGAATGCCGGGGCCCACTCTGCAAACACCCAGCAACCATGTGCAATGCACGCAGTTGCAGCATGCTAGTGTGGGATACAAGGGGTTTGAGGGGGCAATACAATGCCTTCTCACTGCCTGCTTTAATCCTATTTTTCGCTGTACTGCACAAGGTTGCACAGCCTTTGCAGAGCAGTCCTTTTCACTTGAATGAGTTACGCTTGGCAGTCACTACACCTGCCAAGCGTGACAGGGTGTATAATTCCTGTTGCAGCTGCAACATGTGTACACCCCTGGCCAATGCAGTTAAAGGGGGTGTGGTTGGGGGTGAGGAAAAACAGGGCTTAAGTATGAGGTTTTACCACCCCCAAACTGTGAAGGTATACAAGCCCTTACTGTCCTGAGCCCCCTATCACAGTTGGTGTTTAGGGGACACCTGGGATGGGGACAAGAGAGGGACCCCTGAGATAAGGACAGAGAGGGACCCCAGGATGAGGACAGAGAGGGGGTCCTGGGATTAGAGCAGAGAGGGGGTCCTGGGATGAGAACAGAGTAGGGGGTCCTGGGATGAGAGCAGAGAGGGGGTCCTGAGAAGAGAGCAAAGAGGGGGTCCTTGGATGAGAGCAGAGAGGGGGTCCTGGGATGAGAGGGTGTCTTGGGATTAGAGCAGAGAGGGGCCCTGATAGGAGAGCAAAGAGGGGTCTTGAAATGAAAGCAGATAGGGGGTCCTGGGATGAGAGCAGGGAGGGGGTCCTGTGATGACAGCAGAGAGGGGTCTTGGGATGAGAGCAGAGAGTGGGTCCTGGAATGAGAGGAGCCCTGGGATGACAGCAGAGGGGGGGTCCTGGGATGACAGCAGAGGGGGGTCCTGGGGTGACAGCAGAGAGGGGGTCATGGGATGACAGCAGAGAGGGGGTCTTGGGATAACAGCAGAGAGGGGGTCTTGGGATAACAGCAGAGAGGGGGTCTTGGGATAACAGCAGAGAGGGGGTCTTGGGATAACAGCAGAGGGGGGTCTTGAGATGAGAGCAGAGAGGGAGTCCTGGGATGACAGCAGAGAGGCGTTCCTGGGATGAGTGGCAAGCAGCATCTCTTTTATTTGGGGGAGGGGGTGTAAGAGGATATGTGCTGGAAGGTGCTTTTGGAGGGGAGAGGACTTGTGCTAGTGGGGGGGGGGGGTCATATGTGAAATACCTCCACCCTACCCCACTTTCCAGCACAAGTCCTCTACCCTCCAAAAGCAACCCCCCATCACTTCTCCATGTGTGCATCCTACCCCCCCCTGATTACTGTGTTGGTGTGTCCCCCTCCCCTATGAACAAACTATACACAGCCCAATTTTAATAAATGGGGATTCATTTTTGGGTTAGGAGAATAACAGCTTTACTTCAGCAGGGGTAGACTGACAACCCATTGGGCCCCCGGGCAATAGGAAATCAAGCAGAGAGGGGGTTCTTGAATGAGAGCAGACAGGGGGTCCTGAGATGAGAGCAGAGAGGGGGTCCTGAGATGAGAGGGCGTCCTGGGATGAGAGCAGAGAGGGGGGTCCTTGGCTGAGAGAGCGTCCTGGGATTAGAGCAGAGAGGGGTCTTGAAATGAAAGCAGATAGGGGGTCCTGGGATGAGAGCAGAGAGGGGGTCCTGGGATGAGAGCAGAGAGGGGGTCCTGGGATGAGAGCAGAGAGGGGGTCCTGGGATGACAGCAGAGAGGAGCCCTGGGATGACAGCAGAGAGGAGCCCTGGGATGACAGCAGAGAGGGGGTCCTGGGATGAGAGCAGAGAGGGGGTCCTGGAATGACAGCAGAGAGGGGGTCCTGGAATGACAGCAGAGAGGGGTCCTGGGATGACAGCAGAGAGGGGTCTTGGGATGAGAGCAGAGAGGTGGTCCTGGGATGAGAGCAGAGAGGTGGCCCTGGGATGACAGCAGAGAGGGGGTCCTGGGATGAGTGGCAAGCAGCATCTCTTTTATTTGGGGGAGGGGGTGTAAGAGGATATGTGCTGGGGGTGCTTTTGGAGGGGAGAGGATTTGTACTAGTGGGGGGGTCAGATGTGAAATACCCCCACCCTACCCCACTTTCAAGCACAAGTCCTCTACCCTCCAAAAGCACCCCCATCACTTCTCCATGTGTGAATCCTACCCTTCCTGATTACTGTGTCAGTGTCCCCCCCTCCCGTATCAACAAACTATACACAGACAGATAACCAGCACAGCTCTTGCAGTTAGTGCCCCTCCTCCTCCTGTCTGTATACATCCGAGCCCAGGAGGAGGATCCTCAGTGAGCTCTGTGTGGTGTGCAGGCTCAGTGGAGAGAGATGCCAGTGTTGGCTGCTACAGAGGGATAATCGCTGCGTGGGGGACCCAGGCACCCTGCAACAGATGTGGGGAAGGTGTCCTGAGTGCTCACGCTAGTGTCCCCCTGCCGGGCCAGTTACCGGAGCTCAGTGCTATAACTTGTTCGGCACTGGGCTCCAGGATCAGCACAGATTCCTTGGGACAGAAGTACCAGGAGCCTCTCATGAGGCCCCCCTACTGGCCCCGGCCCACGGGCAGCGCCAGAGTGCCCTAATGGTCAGTCCTCCCTTGCTTCAGGGCCATTGTCATATTGTCATATTGACACCACTCCCATGCAGGCCTACTCTTCATTTTTTCATGTTCTTTCTTAACACTTTCTTTCATATGTTTAGAAATACTTTAATAAATACACTAAATGAAAAACACATTAACCTTCATCAGTTTTCTTTTTCATTTTTTTTTAAATGAAATCTTTATTTCTTTATATCTCGGGTATGTGATAATTTTATCACATTTTTCATCTCATACATATGTTATGTTCATACCCCCTTTGACGTACATTTCTAGATACCCTTACTGAATTCTCTTTCCTCTGATTTTGACACCAGGTGGTCTCAGTGTCTGTCTAGCGAGACCTGCCCGGGTTACCACCTGTTCCATCCAACCTACATGGCTTTGTGGTCATTTTATATTTTATTTTTACCCACATGGTGTGGTGGATCGCATCAGTTCATGTAGGGGCACCCTGTGTGTACCACTTTTCGAACCTACTCTTTGTATAATATGCACTGCCTTTTTGAAATACAATATTGCTTTATATGTGTATATGAGTGCTTGCACATGACCTGAATGCTGTTATTACTTTATAGACTATACCAACATCACATACAGCGAATTCCCTGAAGAAGGAGTCTTAGAACTCTGAAACACGTTGGAATTGGCCTCTGTAGCCCCTGCATGTGTATTGTATCATTACTGGGCACCTTCACCACTAGTAACCCTGTATCCCATTTCACTATGTTGACTTTTTATACTGTACCTAATTACTGTTTTGTGTTCTATAAATAAAATTATTATCTTTTAATATGAATATAGGTTTACTCTCTGAGCCTTAAATAAAGTCCCATATTTAGTGAAGGAAATTCCCCATTTTTTATAGTAATACACATGCGGCCATCTACTGCAGAATCATCGTTCTACCGTTTTTCAATGTAAAGCTTAACTATTGTTTATCACTGCAGAGCCTGAAGTAGACCCTATATACAGTATGTAATAAACCAATATTGCTGAGCCTATACAGTATATGTAATAAACCAATATTGCTGAGCTGTTCTCTTTAACCTACTTACATATGTAGCAGGGTATTGCCCTTTAAACCTCAAGAGACTACAGTACCCAGTACACCTTGAGGCACCCAGGGTGCATTGCCCCATGCAAAGACTGCTGGGGTGGACTTTATAAGAGGGAGGCGGGCCCCAGTTTCTTTCTCTTTGGACACCGCCCTCCCAGCAAGAGGATCCCTGTGCTGACCTGCTGCGTGTACAAGGCCTGAAGCCTGGGCCTTGTGCTTTTCCAAAGAGCCTTCTGCTCCACCGAGGAGCCTGTAGAGCGTCTGATCCTGTTGCTGAGTGCTGTCATCAGGAGGACTGAAGACCCGGGTGTCGGGGACACTGTGAAGCGAGTCACAGTAACGGAAGTAACGGACAAGGACTAGTCCGGTCGGGTGAGAGAGCACCTGCTCTGAGCTACATTACAATATCTTTAGGCCCATTAACTTTATTAAGGGCCATCACAGTGTTTGCAGTTACACTCTGGGGAGACTATCTGCTGAACTGAGTTACTAGTCTCCCTGGCATTACAAAGTTATCGATCATCATTTCTCTGTTGGATAACAATTGTTCCTGAAAGTGCACCACCGTGTTTTGCTAGCGAAGCTTTCTTCCACAGAACTATACCCAAATCATAGTCAGGCCTGACTGGGTAGTATAGGACATTGCTGGGTGCCATTTTGCTCACGAGGGAGGATAGTTGCAGCAGGGTCTGTTAAACTGTCTATCATATTGCTGAACGTTTAATGCTTTAATAATTATACCCATATTGCAGGTCTCTGCATGTGACATTGCATACTGTTTTATAATTTTAACCTTTACCAACAGTAAAATAATAGAGTTAAGTATATTGGTTGTCAGTGTCATTTACTGGTCTATACCATTACTGTGTGCCTTACTGTGGAATTGTGTCATAGAGAATATTAGAGTGATTGCAATTCTATCATCCCCTTTACTAACTGTGCCACGAGCGGTTAGAGCCGATTGCCAGGGGTTGACAGCGGTGCACTACAGGGCCCGAAACAATCAAGGCAGCCCTCTTATCTGGGGGTATCGCTATACATATACAAGTCTATACATTCCCTTAAGTTTCCATTGTCAGTAAGTGACAAAAGAGTATACTGTTACGACTGTACTCTTGTTATAGTACAATGCTTTTGAACAACATGTTTTAAACAATTTATTTATACTTTTTAATCTTAACATCTTTCCTTACATAGAAATTTTTTTATGGCTTTCTCAACCCAACCATCTGTGTAGAATCTACAGTACAACAGGAAGCTTTATAGCCGTTACAGGTCCACCTGTGTTTTCCTTGCATAAAAAAAGATTATCCCAGCAGTGTCTTAAATTAATGAGTACTTCAATAGACCTTGTAGCTCATGACGTTGAGCACCCATGCCCAAGTCGTGCTGATAATTGGTCTTTGGTTATCAGTAGAAAACAGCAAACTCCCATGGTTGCTTATTTCAAAATAGCATTGGAACATACTCATGCAACTTCTGTACAATGTCTACGGCCACCTACAGAGGTTTGTATCTATGACTGCTAGTAATAAATAAATGAATAGTCTTAAGCAGACAACCAAAACAGGAACAATGTTACATTGTTTTAACTGAAGCAATCAATTATAGTCCTTTAAAGCAGTGATCCCCAACCTTTTTGGCACAGAGGACCGGCGTTGTGGAATAGAATTGTGCCAAGGCCCGGGGGGGGGGGTTCGGTTGTTATGTAGCTTTTCGTGGGCAATTTGTCGGGGAAATGGCTGGTGTTAGTGCTTCAATTATCACAGAACAATGGCTAATATGGTGTTGGGATGTGTAGGATTAGGGGTTGTTAGCTCTTGTAGTAGATGCGTTTTTTCAGTGATGCAAGCCAGTCAGGAACTCTGTTTAAGGGCATGGTAGCCCATTTTTATTTAAAAGCACAAAAGTTCACAAGTACATCTGTAGTATTCACAGGGGGTTCCACCATTCCTGTCTCTTGCATACTCAACAGTTTAGCCTTGTAGCTTTACCTTCTTGCTATCCAGGCCTTTAGCCTTGGGTCTGCTCCTCAGACCCAAACAGTTTCCAAGAGTTTAAGCTTTCGCCTAGCTTCTCCTGGTCAGCACATTTGTTGCTGTATCACTAATGATGTCTGCCTCCTGCAGACATGCATCGCCTCTGACTCCACTCAGAGGATGAGAGTCCACCTGACTCCCATGCACACAGACTTCCTCTCTGTTGGGTGGAGCCCTGATCCATAATCACCTCTGAACTAAATAGCCCAGGACACAGCTGTTCCATCAGCGTGTCTTTCTTTACCAAATCTGGCGTAAACCAACACTCTTGAAGGTCGCACAAAGTCGCACCCTCACATACCCTCCCCCCCTTGTTTCGAACCAGAGGGAGGAACACATGATCCCGTCCCCATAAACGGGACACCTCTGTGCCAGCCATTGGCTGCGTAGGCCCATTTCTTTTTCGGGGTATGTGTCCACCAGCACTTCACCTTGGCGCCTCAGTGCCAACTATCCGTAGCAGTAGTCCTAATCTACCCAACCTTTTCTCTAAAGGGGCACTCCACCCACATCTTCTTCCTGGTGTACTTCCACCAGCCCTTCTTCCTGAACCATGGGCTCCCACTAATCTCTCTATCCCTTCTACCTTTTGGCCTCAGGACCCTTCTTTTTCCTCCCACAGGCCTACTCTCCCGGGACTGTTGGGGACCCACTTTCATGAAATCTGTCAGGGACTGGCCACTCTCACTACCTGACGCAACATTAACCATCAACATTTGTTTCTCAAGTTCACTAACCCCTGTGTGGTTACTCTTGGCCACCAAACCATTTGCGATTAATACCATATCCTCAAAAGCAATGTTCCACAAGGGGTTATTCAACACAATATTGTCATTCGGACCTCTTGTCCTGTTTGCTAGGACAGTGTCTATAGAGGGACCATCTACAGGCAAGCAATTATTCCCTATGGGACAGTCCCGCAGTTTCACATCGCCCCCTGTTGTCCAACACTCCTTTAACAATTGTCCTACCAACAAACATGTTCCACCACATTTTCCCACACCAATCTCTTTAACCATTTCTGTGTCCATTGGTACCTCAACCAATAGCTCAGAGTTGTCTGACAGTGCTCCACAGTGCTTCTCATACATATTTCCGTTATAGTTACCATCACTGTTATTTCCTGTCAAAGTGTCTCTGGGTACCTCAAACTGCACCTCTCTGCGTGTGATGGACTGAATTCCCACTACCGCCACGTCCGTTCCGGGCCCTTCCTTTACATGAGGTGTAGCGGGTGAGACAGTACGCGCGCCACGTACCAACCACTGCTCAGCCACACCTCGGACCGCACCAGCAGGAATACACCCCATCACACCGGCATACGGAGAAACTTCCACTATGTCTATTATCTCTAATTTCTCAAACAATTCCCCTGAGCGCCTTCCACACATAACCGCCGCTGGAAGCACTCTCGAGGAGAACTGCGAGACAACTTTCCACAAAAGCAACCAACAGTGTAGCAACCAATTTTCATCAACATTGCTTAACAACGCATGTATCACCTGCGTCCACCGATTGGTATTATGCAGTACCATGTCGCCCTTCTGCTGTGGATACACGCAGGTGTACATTGGAAAGATTCTCACCAATTCCCACAACATCTCAGAAATTTCTAGACATGCCGTATCTAAACACAGAACTCTAGGAACTTTTCCTTTACCAACGATGTGGAGGGACTCATTTGCTAAGGTGTGAGAGGCCGGGACACTTAAAAAGACCTCTACCTCAGAGGCAACTAACAAAATTTGCGGCTCCCGCTGAGCACTGCCAATCGCATGTGTCACACTCATCCTCTCACTTTCAGCAACACTGAGCCCTTCCAAATCGCTATCCATTACCTCATCAATCTGACATTCAACATTACTCATCTCTTTTGCTGTGGACAAAACCTCTGCTATGTATGCGCCCTTTTCAGATCCATCCAACTGGAGAGGGTTAATTTCTGTAAAAGCCAACGCACCCGTGTCTACCGGCCCTGCAGCCTCTCTATTTAGCATAGCAGAAATTGTGTCCACTCCACTGTTACCCACTAAGCCTTCCTTGTTTAAATGCACTTGTGGCAAAACATTTTCAAACACAACAGGCTGCAATAACATAACTTCACCACTTTGCTCGGGTGGCGCTTCACTAAACCCATGAGGACTGTCAGCAATGACAGTCTGCAGCAACTCATTATCACTACAAGCAATTTCAAACATTTGAGTTTTACCATTTTTCTCATCACCAAGGTCAAGTACCCTCTTATCTATCAGAGCGGCACCACAGTTGTCCCAGGCAACCTCTGGCTCCAACACACAGAGCTCCCTGGAGGTTTCTAAGGACACCTCTGCAGCCTTAGATACTGTTGCCAAGGGGAATCGCATATCCTGCTTAGCGATCACCCCTACCTCATTAAGCATCACATTACCATAAGCACATGTATCATCAGTATTCATAAACATAGCAGCCTTATAAACTCTATCAAATTGTCCTTTGTCAAAAACGCGTGGCACCCTGCGTGCCACTCAGCACACCAACCTTTCTCTCCAAAGGAATTATTTTTCCCACTAGGGCGTCTTCAGTTGTCCTGGGAAACCACTTGCCTCACCACAGCAGGCTCCTTGGTGGTTTCCCTTGGCAACTCTGCAGCACCTATCACCATCACTAGGGAACCTGGCACACCCACTGATTTGGTCACCCCTAGCACATCTCTCCCAGCACTCTGCTGGATTACCTTAGGTGCACCCAGAGTCCACATGTCCTTTTCAATTCTTGACTTTGCTGCAAGCTGGGTTTTAACCTGTGTCTCCCCATTGCTCTGGGTAGCACACTGCAGCAAGTCCGTTTTTACACCTTCCGCGGATCTCCTCACTGAACATAATGCCACTTCACTCAGATCAGTCTCACAAATTGCCACAGTCTTACCATATCCTGCAGGTGGTGTAATAGCCTTCACTTGAGTGTGTTGTCTCACAGGTGTGGTGTCTCCACAGGCTGACTCCCCCATGTGGTCATGGAGCAACACTGCAGCCTTTCCCGATTTTCCAACATCGCCTGCAGGCAAAACAAATTTTCTGTTGTTAGGGGCAACAGCAGATCTACACACCTGGTCATACCCCTTGCAGGATGCTGGATACGATACCCTCTTCTCTGGGCTTGTAGGAAAAGCATTAAGCCCAACAATACAATCAGCAGCTGTATTCCACAAGCTTGGACAAGAAAAGATCCCGTGGCCCAGCTGACCACATTCCAGGCATGGCACTTGGCGACTTTCTCCTGTTGCTAAGGGAGACGGCACTCTCCCACCATGCAGACTTTTACTGGTATCTCTATGAGGATGGTGGTATACCTCCTCTCTGTAGCTCCTCCTTTCTGAAAACATACTTTCTCCGGTTGCTATGGGAGACCACATTCTCCCCGCTGGTCTCTTGCAGCGCTCTCTAGACTGGACTGCTCCTAGAAAATTATCGTAGTCATCTCGGATACTATACATCCAACGGTACACCTCCTGGTACTCCTCGATCAGAAAAGGTTGCACCAACTCAACCCAGCGATTTCTGGGCCATCTTCTGTAGGAAGCAATCATCGCAAACTCATCCAAAAAGTCCTCAACACATTCAGAAGGCAACATAGGCCATATGAAGTCAGCTGTACGGATTTCTGCTTTGTTGCCATGGGCAACTACACCCATCTGCTCACTCTTTACACTCAGAGCAGGCTTCTCATACCTTTGCTTTGGTGAAGCCTGGGACAAAGGGCATTTAGAAACTTCATGCCCCCACTCACTGCACCGCAAACAGCGCACTTGGTTCTTAACCCTTTGCACATTGATAGCTGGCCATCTTGCACCAGCGTTGCCAGAGGCAACAACATGTCCTTCCCTTTTAACTTGGTTCAGTGCAGCCCAGTGTCGCCTGCACCAATCCACTGCAGACTCAGACTCTGGTGAACTCTCTATACTTGCAGTTACCTGTGCACTCCTTGCACCAGTGTTGCTAGGAACAACACCCGCTCGGTCTCTCATTTCAGCAAACATTGCTTCCTTTTCACACAGGAAAATTTTGAAGTACTGTCTCCAAGACTTTGCAAACAGCACACTTTCACATGTAGACTTTACTCTCTGCTTGAGCTCACTTCCACAGGCACATCACCTGTATATAACACAGTCCATTAATTGAACTCCTGTGCAATGCAGTTCGCCTGGCTGCCACACACAGCTAGCAGCAGTTCACCACAGAAAACTTTAACTTTTCATTCAGATTGGTTGTTCATCACAGTATTGCTGTTAAACACACAGTTTGTTTTTACTCACTGTTTTTGGTATGCGAGGATCTGGAACTCTTCCAAAAACTGCCCGAAGCAATACCTCCACCATATGTAGGATTAGGGGTTGTTAGCTCTCGTAGTAGATGCGTTTTTTCAGTGATGCAAGCCAGTCAGGAACTCTGTTTAAGGGCATGGTAGCCCATGTTTATTTAAAAGCACAAAAGTTCACAATTACATCTGTAGTATTCACAGGGGGGTTCCACCATTCCTGTCTCTTGCATACTTAACAGTTTAGCCTTGTAGCTTTACCTTCTTGCTATCCAGGCCTTTAGCCGTGGGTCTGCTCCTCAGACACAAACAGTTTCCAAGAGTTTAAGCTTTCTCCTTGCTTACCCCTGGTCAGCACCTTTGTTGCTGTATCACTAAAATGTCTGCCTCCTGCAGACATGCACCGCCTCTGACTCCACTCAGAGGATGAGAGTCCACCTGACTCCCATGCACACAGACTTTCTCTCTGTTGGGTGGAGCCCTGATCCATAATCACCTCTGAACTAAATAGCCCAGGACACAGCTGTTCCATCAGCTTGTCTGTCTTTACCAAATCTGGCGTAAACCAACACTCTTGAAGGTCGCACAAAGTCGCACCCTCACAGATGATTGAAGCACATTATTTCTGTCATTGCATTGTAATATAAAATGAAATAGTTCAAACTCACCATAATGCAGAATCTGCCACCAGATGCGGTTTGTCGCTTGCCACGTCGCCTTCTACCAGGTGTGGATTGTCGCTTGCCACGTCACCTGCCACCAGGTGTGGATTGCCACCAGGTGCGGATTGCCACTTGCCACGTCCCCTGCCACCAGGTGTGGATTGCTATTTGCCATGTCACCTACCACCAAGTGTGGATTGCTACTTGCCATGTCACCTGCCACCAGGTGTGGATTGCCATCTGCCAGTAGATTTTTTTCGTCACATGCCGTGGTGGCAGCACGGGCCAGTGAGGGAGAACAGCGGCAATGCGGGGCGGGTGGTGAGAGATGATCTCATCTCTCTGCTCCCGCGCCTCGCTGCAGTATAGCAGCCCCGCTGTGTGGGCGGAAGTGCCGTGTTCCGGGCAGGTGGCGAGAGATGATCTCATCTCTCTGCTCCCGCGCCTCGCCGCACTATAGCAGCCCGGCTCTGTGGGCAGAAGTGCAGTGGGCGGTGAGAGATGTCATGAGAAATGTCATCTCTCTGCTTGCCCGCCGCACCTCACACAGTGCAGCCTTTGCGGCCCGGCTGCAAATAGGCCACGGCCCGGCAGTGGGCCGGGGACCGGGGTTGGGGGCCCTGCTTTAAAGAACAACATACGTTAGAGTACATTGCGTTTTTATTCAACCATGCATTGGTATCTGCCCCAGTATACTTAGAAACTGATTTCCTTTTTGCAGGTACATAAACTTATCAATGTTAATTTACTGAAAAGCAAAATCACCTTACCAGTCAGGAAACAGGAATCCCAGAGGAAACTATGGGTGATATAAACCTACATCACATCATCTGGGCTCTGTCCAAAGAATACAGCAGACCATAATATAGATTATAATCATAGCAAGAAGAAAGTAAACATGATATGAAATATTTTGTTAGTGTTGTTGCACTGGAAGTAGCAAAAACCACTGCGCTACACTTTTCTCACAATGCTGCCCTGTGTATTAAGGCCAATGCACCAATTACATTGGTTATTTGACCAATGGCACTGAAGCCTGTAAATTAGCCAGCCAGGCACCCAGTGCTGATCTGTTAGACATAATATGGATTGGTTATAGAGTGTGTGTAGACTGCACACAATAGTGCCAGGTTATTCTCAGGGCCCTGGCAGTGAACCATGGGAGTATGGAAGTGCAAAAAGCAGGCAACATGTGGTCTATTGTGTGGGTAAAGTATATGTTAGTTTTTAGTAACAATAATGTATGCGATAATCTTTATAAATTCACAGCATTGTGTGTAATCTGTCACTGTGGTTTAAATGTGCTGGTTGTCAGATGCGGTGATTGCATTCTGGTTTTTTTGGGGTTTTTTTTTGGCTTTTTTAAAAAAAAAATTACCTTTTGATCCACCCAGTAAGTGTCCTGTTTTTAAACTTGCTTTAATCACTTGTCAATCGCCTAACTGGGAATGTACGCATCATTCTTTACCTTAGGCAACCAGCTTTCTGATAAAAGTGATACCAGCGGTGGATCCACAGCAGAATCGCAGCAGAATCACATTTAGAAGTGGGGGGAGAGGTGCCCCCCTGCTACTTCCTGGTGGTTCCCCGGGCTAATGTTACCGATCGCTAAGCCCAGGAACCATCCGTCACTTCCAGATCTCAAGCCATGTAAACATGTTTTTTTTATTTTTTTTATTAAAAAAAAGATCATTTAAAAAAATAAATATATATCCTTTGCTTTTAAGGGTAGAGGAGAGATTTGAGATATCTCCACAAAGAGGACCTGTCATGCTGTATTGCTATCGCGAGGAATGTTTACATTTCTTGCGATAGCAATAAAAGCTATCCAAAAAAAGTTTTTTTTTAAAGGGACAGAGTAAAAAAAAAATAAAAAAGTATTTTTTTAAAGCGTCCCCATTACCGTGTGCTTGCATGTAGTAGTGAACGCATCCATAGGTCACGCCCACATATGTAAACAACATGTGGGGTATTGCCACGGATGTCTGAGAGAGAGCAATAATTCTAGCACTAGATCTCCTCTGTAACTCCAAACTGGTAACCTGTAGAAGTGTTTAAAGCGTTGTCTATGGAGATTTTTAGGTACCGTAGTTTGACGCCATTCCACGAGCGCATGCAATTTAAAAGCATAACATGTTAGGTATACATTTACTCGGCTTAATATCATCTTTCATATTATACAAAAAAATGGGGTATATATTATATATTTTTTTGTTTATTGTTCATTAATGTGTATTTTTTCCAAAAAATTTAGTTTCAGAAACCGCTGCGCAAAAACTGTGTGACAATATTTCAAAGACCCCTATTTTATTCCCTAGGATCTATGATAAAAAAATATATAAAGTTTGGGGGTTCTAAGTAATTGTCTGACAAAAATACTGATTTAAATTTGTAAACAACAAATGTCAGAAAAAGGCTGGGTTCGCAACAGACCAAACTGTCTAGCAAAAGTGGAAGTTAGAGGGTCGAGACAAACAATTTACCACTGACAGGGGTACTTGCAATAGTCAGCTTGTATTCATTTATGTAAAACCTGTATCCCAAAAGGAAAAAAAAAAAAACTGTCACTGTAGCTGTAAAGTGTTAGCAGGAGTTCGGCTTTAATATATTAGTCAAGTCCATCTAAATCTGCCATTGTGTCTAGCACTACCTTCTCCCCAGCTTGACCAAAGGTGTCTCTGTTGCTTCACCATTCAGAGAGGAAACACTCTATGACAGGAAGTGTGTTACTAAATAAACAGGTGAAAAAAAAGGAAAAAATCCTTAAAAAAAAATGTAGCCATCACATCTAAGTTGTGGTAAGCTGTAATATATTGCATTTTTATTTTGGGGTTTAGTACTGCTTTAACATTCTGTTAAGCAGTTGGAGTAATAAAGCTTTCTGGATTTTATTTACAATCGCAAGAACAGGCATAACTAGCTATTTCTATCATTATGAATCCTTAAAGCGGAAGTAAACCCATCCATAAAACAGTTTCATTTCCGAAACGTGCCGGAAATGTAACACTCCCATTGGTACTGTTCTCAACCAAACTGTCAAACCATCCAATGGCTGGTGTCATAGCTGATCACATGTGGAGCATCATGGCAGTTGTAGATTAAACAGAGGCAAAGATGGCAGCTTCCTTGGCTGAAAACGATAGAAGGGTTTACTTACACTTTAATATAGATGTATGGGAAGGGTTATATTAAAGTCATCATACAAATATTTATTTTCTGGCAATCTGCTCAATGGGGTATGTATGTAAGGGAAATTGTGAGTGCATGATAGTGACTCCCAAAATTATTTGATTAATGGGTTAATTAATTTGGTGGAGCTCTCCAGTTTTTTTCCATTTACAGAAGTGATGTCTGAGCATCGAAAATTATCTGTTGTGTATATTAAGTTATGAGACCTATAAATTACATCTCAGATAACTGACAGATGATGCATAGCGTCCATTAATTTTCCAGCTGAGCCTAGCAAACTGACACATTGATATTGTGTCACTGTTTGATAGACTGTAGGAAAGACTGTAGGAAAGACTTTCATTGAAATGCATGAATCTTTTTATTTGCCTGTTTTAGTCTGGGAATTTCCTTATAAACTGCAAAGAATATAAGTTCCATATGTACAATTGAATGAATTCTATAGTAGTAGGTCAGCAGTATTGTACTGTATGTACAAACAAAGTCTTGTAACACAAATGTATCTTCTGTACAGCTTCTAATAACATCTTGGTCGATCCATCACTAATGTTTATGGCCTCATTCCCTTTCTTTCAGTACAAATCTTGTTTTTAGGATAGACTTACAAGAGAAGAATGTTAGTATCAGCCTTGCTTTATCTTTAAGGAAAATGGAATAAAAGTACACTGCAGTCAAGATTGGAATTAAAACCTATGAAATGGAAACAGTTCTTAAAAAAAAAACATGTGGTAAGTGTGAGAATGTACAGTGCAACCTTTATTTAAAAAATACATTCTATCCCCCTGGACATTTCTTTCTCTCTCCCCTCTGTGCCCCATCCCCTCTACTAGGTTTATTCTGGTTAATTATCTTATATACCAACTGTAATAGAAGCTGCTTTGATTGGTTGGGAATTTTGACTTTCGCACCAGATAAAGCCAAGCCAAGAGAAGGAACTTGGCCCTGGTTTAGCCTAATTTATTCCCCCAGCTATGAGATTGCAGGCCACACCCGCCCAAACCAGAAATTTCCCCAGATACAACTTAATTAAATAAATAAATACCTGAAACAATTTTATTTGGCAAAAAACTTGGCCGCGACACCTTTATTGGTTTTTCACAAATAATTTTCCATAAATCTTTATTATCATTCAAAACTTCATAAATATTCCAATCACATATTTCTACCTGCTCAGTTGTTAGAACTCGAGCAGTAGCACAACTTCAAAAATAAATAACAGTCCCCCCTGGATCCAGGGTGACCCACCACATAAAAGTGTACGCGACTGGGGCGGGAGGGAGGGAGCTCAAATCTTCTTTGCTGTTAGCCGGAAAAGAGGCAGAACCCTGCACCTGCTGGCCCTTTTATAAGCAATCCCAAAATTCCAGAAGATTCCCTGAAACCTCATTGGCTCTTCCTTCCTAGCTATGATCCGGCCCCTTAAAGGGGCGGGCTCCTGACTCAACTACACTATTGCAGCTAAACCTAACTTAATTTTTTAATAATTTGGGCTAGGGAGGCCGCAATCTCAGGAAAGTGGCCCCATAGTGTGACCCCTTTATTCATGAGATTGCAGGCCACACCCGCCCAAACCAGAAACTTCCCCAGATACAACCTAATTAAATAAATAAATACCTGAAACAATTTTATTTGGCAAAAAAACTTGGCCGCGACACCTTTATTGGTTTTTCACAAATAATTTTTGTGAGGGGGTTAGCTCGGCAGCGGGTGTGTGTGACCCCCGGGATGGGCTCCCCACACAAAACAGGCCCAGCAAACGGAGGTTGTGGTTTTCAAAATCAAAAAGGTGCGGTTTATTTTCTATTTACAGTGACAAAACACAGCAAAGCAAAAGAAACATAAACAAAATAAATCCTGGTCAAGTTGACCTCTGACTAAACATACAGGTTTCCTAACTAACAACTGGGATCAGCCTAGTGCTGTCCTAGTCCCTAAGTCCCTGGTTTTAAATGTCCAAGCAAATAGCCACACAGGCTTTGTCTCACCGCACAGGGGTTCACTCTCCCTAGACAGTCCACACAGGTCTGGTTCCAGGCATGAGCTAACATCTAATGAAGCTGGGAGTTCTTATAGAGGCCTAAATGAGCTGACAAGCTTCAGCTGGTCTCATCAACTCCCTGTCTGCACGACGCCCCACACTCTCCCTAGACATATGAGTCATCCATGAGCCCACTAGCCTTAGCTGGGCTTATACAACTCTCCACCTAGTTGTATAAGTCGGCGTAAAGCCTGAATCTGGGCGAAATATATCTACCCCCCTGGATGCAACCAGGTGACTTTACCTTCCTGCTGTCACATACCCCCCCCCTCTTGTTTTAACCTCAGGGTTGGAACACCAGCAATCAGGCATTCATGTACTCGAGACAAAGCATCCACATTCCCCATTTGAACGCCAGGGCGATGCTTTACTGTGAAGTTGAATTCCTGGAGGGCCAGGAACCACCTATTCACTCTTCTGTTTGTTTCCTTGTTTTGAGCCATCCACTTTAACGGAGCGTGATCCGTAACCATGTCAAAGTGCCTACCTAGCAGGTAGTACCGAAGGGAATCTAGAGCCCACTTCACCGCTAAACATTCCTTTTCAACGGTGGCGTAATTTACCTCATGGGACTTCAACTTCCTGCTGAGGTAAATGACTGGGTGCTCTTCCCCGTTCCAGACCTGGGACAATACTGCTCCTAACCCCACATCTGACGCATCACTTTGTACGACAAAGTCTTTAGAGAAGTCGGGTGAGTACAACACTGGCTGGCTACATAAGGCTTGTTTCAAGAATTGGAATGCTGCCTCAGCCTCGGGGGTCCATTTAATCATGACCGACCCTTTCCCCTTCGTCAGGTTGGTTAGGGGCACAGCCTTAGAAGCAAAGTGGGGAATGAATCGCCGATAATACCCAGCGATTCCCAGAAAGGCTCGTACCTGCTTCTTGCTGTTGGGACGTGGCCAACTCTGGATGGCCTCGACTTTGTTGAGTTGGGGTTTTATTACTCCCCTCCCAATGGTGTACCCAAGATATTTGGCCTCCTCCTGCCCAATGGTACACTTCTTGGGGTTAGCCGTAAACCCCGCTTCCCGAACAGAGTCCAGGACTGCTTGCACTTTTGGCAGATGTGAGGCCCAATCTGTGCTATGGACAATTACGTCATCCAGGTAAGCCGCAGCATACTTCCGATGGGGCCTCAGCATCTGGTCCATTTTCCGCTGGAATGTGGCCGGCGCATTCTGTAACCCGAACGGCATTCTTTTATATTGGAACGCCCCGTCTGGGGTTACAAATGCGGTTTTCTCTTTGGCCGACTTGGCCAGGGGGATTTGCCAATACCCTTTTGTGAGGTCAAGAGTCGTCATGTATCGGGCTGTTCCCAGCCGGTCGATCAACTCATCTATACGTGGCATGGGGTAGGTGTCAAATTTTGTAACTTTGTTCAACTGACGAAAATCGTTACAAAATCGCCAGCTCCCATCCGGTTTAGGCACCAACACGATGGGACTAGACCAATCACTTTGGGACTCCTCTATCACCCCTAAGTTCAGCATTTTCTGTACTTCCTCCCGTATTGCCTCCCGTCGGGCCTCTGGGATCCGATAGGGTTTTAACTTCACCCTTTCACCGGGCGGGGTAATGATGTCATGCTCTACCCCAGATGTTTGTCACGGCAGCTCAGAGAATACCTCCTTGTTGCGAAGCACAAACTCCTTAACCTCCTGTTGTTGGGGTTGTGACAAGGTGGCTGCTATTCCAACCTCAGGAATCACGCAACCAGTTTGAGCTGGTGACAAGTGTCTGCGACTAGGGACTCTCTATCCCTCCAGGCTTTCAACAGATTAACGTGATAGATCTGTTCGGGCTTTCGCCTTCCTGGTTGTCTGACCTTGTAATTCACTTCGCTCACTTTTTCCATTATCTCGTAGGGGCCTTGCCATTTGGCAAGGAATTTACTTTCAACCGTAGGGACAAGTACCAGTATCCTATCCCCCGGGGAAAAGGTACGGGTCTTGGCTCCACGGTTGTACACTCTCTGCTGTGCTAACTGCGCTTGGGCCAAATGTTCCTTCACGATGGGCATTACCTGTGCAATTCGGTCTTGCATCAGGGCGACATGCTCAATCACACTCCTGTGGGGAGAACTCTCACTTTCCCAAGTTTCCTTGGCAATATCCAACAGCCCTCTTGGGTGTCTCCCATACAGTAACTCAAAGGGGGAGAATCCCGTAGAGGATTGGGGCACCTCCCTAATAGCAAACATCAGATAAGGAAGTAGACAGTCCCAATCCTTTCCATCTCTATCCACCACTTTCTTCAACATTTGTTTTAGGGTTTTGTTGAATCTTTCAACCAGCCCATCGGTTTGGGGGTGATACACAGATGTACGTAATTGCGTCACTTTGAATAATTTACACAGCTCCTTCATAACCCGGGACATAAAGGGTGTACCTTGGTCCGTAAGCAGTTCTTTACAAATACCCACCCGGCTAAACACAAGAGATAGCTCTTTGGCTATGGTTTTGGCCGAGGTATTTCGGAGAGGGATCGCTTCTGGATAACGGGTGGCATAGTCCATTATAACTAATATGTACTGGTGCCCCCTAGCGGACTTGATTATAGGACCTACCAAATCCATGGCGATCCTCTCAAACGGGACCTCAATGATGGGTAGAGGGACCAGCGGGCTACGGAAATGTGGCATCGGGGCCGACCTCTGACACACAGGGCAGGAGGAACAATAATTTTCTACGTCCTTCATCACCCCCGGCCAATAAAATCTCTGTAATACCCTCTCTCGGGTTTTCTCTGTCCCCAGATGACCTCCAAGAATGTGCCCATGGGCCAACTCCAACACCAACTTCCTGTAAGGTTTGGGCACCACAAGCTGCTCAACGGTTTCTTCTGCCCTTTTTGCCACCCGATACAGTAGGTCCTTCTCTACGCTGAAGTATGGGTAAGTGCAGGTATTATCTGGGTTCACTAACTCGCCATCTATTTTCACTACGTTTTCCCGTGCCTTTATTAGGGCGGGGTCTTTCAACTGTTCTGTGGCAAAGTTTTCCCTGTGAACCTCAAGATCAGAAAACTCCACAGACGGTAGGTTTTCGTCTGAGGAGGTGGGCTCCTCTCCAGTTTCTTGAGTCTCCCCTGCCAATACTGATAAGGGAAATTCCGGAGAGTCCTCACCACTCTCAGGGGAGTTCTGGCTATCACATTCCTGGTACATAGGGGCACCAGTGAGGGGCTCAGGATCATCCCACAGTTCCCAGAACTTCGGAAAATCCCTTCCCACAATGGCGTCATGCGGTAACTGAGATACTAAGCCCACTGGATGAGAGAGGGTACCTTTGGGGGTCTCGAAACACACTGTAGTCACTGGATACTCTCGGGTGTCCCCATGCACACAAATAACAGCTACCTTGCTATTCCCAGAGACCTCTGTTTTAACTAACTCAGCCTTTATCAGGGTCACAAGGCTACCTGAATCCAGCAATACCACAACATTTCTACCATTAACACACATTTTGCATAAATGTTTCTCAGTTCCTCGAATGGCAGTGCATGCGACTGTCGCACACAGCGACTGACGTCTGCCCGTCAGAAAGTCACACTGCATGGGTTCCTCCACAACCGGGCAATTGGCTGCAATATGTCCCGCTTGCCGGCAGCGGTAGCAAACGATCCTTCTTGCCGCCTCTTGAGCCGCTGATTTCCCAGGCTGTTCTCGCCAAACTTGGGGTAGAGCTCCCACCCTCTCACTCTCTCCACCCTCACCCCTTGGAATCCTCTTATCCGCCCCTGGGGATGGTCTGGTCTTAGGGTGGAAAGTCCGAGTGTCTCTGGAAGAGGCCGTCAGGTTCTCTGTAGCCAAGTATTTCTCCACACGATCCACAAGACCATCGGCCGTCTCTGGGTCTCCATGGCTTACCCACTTTTGGATGGCAGTAGGAAGAGCTCTCAAAAACCGATCCATTACAACACGTTCCACAATCTTTGGTGCGGACAAAGTCTCTGGCTGTAGCCACTTTCTGCTCAGGTGAATGAGATCATACATTTGAGACCTGGGGGGTTTTCCAAGCTGGAAAGTCCAGTTATGCACACGCTGAGCCCGGACAGCCTGGGTGACACCCAGCCTTGCCAATATTTCAGCTTTTAGCATCACATAGTCTTTTGCTTGGTTAGGCTCTAGGTCATAGTAAGCTTTCTGCGATTCACCAGTTAACAGAGGAGCCACCAGTCCAGCCCACTGCTCCTCAGGCCACTTTTCTCTTTCAGCGGTCCTTTCAAATGTGGTCAAAAATACCTCTGGATCATCCTCTCCAGTCATTTTTGTCAATAAACGACTCACCCCAAAGGACGCGGTATTAGTGGGACGGCTTTCCTCACTGGTCTGCGGACGTTGCTGCATTACTGCTTCCATCTGTTGTTGTAGTCTCTGCTCTTGCTTCTGCAACAGGTCTATGAAGCGGGCCTCAGATTGCTGCTGGGCTCGTTGCTGAGCCTCCAGACTCTGTTGCAAAGTTGCGTTTGTCTGCTGCTGGGCTGCAAGGCTCTGTTGATGAGCTTGCTGCTGGGCTGCGAAGTTCTGTTGTTGAGCTGCAAGGCTCTGTTGATGAGCTGCAAGGCTCTTTTGCAAACCTGCATTTGTCTGCTGTTGATTGGCATTTGCTAGAGCCAGCTGCTTCAGTATCTCCTCCATGCTGGCTTAAAAAAAAACTGCCACTGGTTCTCCACCAACTGTGAGGGGGTTAGCTCGGCAGCGGGTGTGTGTGACCCCCGGGATGGGCTCCCCACACAAAACAGGCCCAGCAAACGGAGGTTGTGGTTTTCAAAATCAAAAAGGTGCGGTTTATTTTCTATTTACAGTGACAAAACACAGCAAAGCAAAAGAAACATAAACAAAATAAATCCTGGTCAAGTTGACCTCTGACTAAACATACAGGTTTCCTAACTAACAACTGGGATCAGCCTAGTGCTGTCCTAGTCCCTAAGTCCCTGGTTTTAAATGTCCAAGCAAATAGCCACACAGGCTTTGTCTCACCGCACAGGGGTTCACTCTCCCTAGACAGTCCACACAGGTCTGGTTCCAGGCATGAGCTAACATCTAATGAAGCTGGGAGTTCTTATAGAGGCCTAAATGAGCTGACAAGCTTCAGCTGGTCTCATCAACTCCCTGTCTGCACGACGCCCCACACTCTCCCTAGACATATGAGTCATCCATGAGCCCACTAGCCTTAGCTGGGCTTATACAACTCTCCACCTAGTTGTATAAGTCGGCGTAAAGCCTGAATCTGGGCGAAATATATCTACCCCCCTGGATGCAACCAGGTGACTTTACCTTCCTGCTGTCACATTTTCCATAAATCTTTTTCTTTATCGTACACCACGGGACACAGAGCTAGTCATTACATAATGGGTTAAGGGTCACCAGCGGTGATTGGACACTGGCACAACCAATGGAAGGCAGTTCCCCTCCATATAACCCCTCCCATCAGGGAAGTACCTCAGTTTTTTCGCCAGTGTCGAAAGGTGTTGGACGCGTTAGGAGGTGCTAAAGGAAAGCTCTACCAAAGAGACCCTCTGGGGGTAAAAGAACTATGCTTTCGGATCCATCCAAGACGCCTACAAATGAGCTGAATCTGGATGGGATCCGGGCCTCATCCATGAGGCGTCGCCTGTAATGTCTCTCTTCGGAGGACTGGGCTCTAAGATCCAGCACTTTCGCTATTTCGCTATAAAGTCCTGGTAAGAGTCTTGTACAAGGCCCAGGGGAGAGGTATCCTTTAAATAGGAACCCATATCCCTGAAGGTTGGCACACATAGCCCACCGTGAAGGGTGAAGTTTGGTATCTGTCTGAAATCTTTCAGCAGAAAAACCTGCGGCGTGGATAAGGTGAGATTAGAAGGTCCATAACTAGGTTGGGACCTTTTTCAAAAAGTGGATGTCTTCTTTTTTTCCACCACTGGGGGGAGTAAAGAGCTGAATATACTCACCTCACTCTGTTCAGTGTCGGCTTCGGCGAAGTACACTGCTTGTCACCTCCGCTGCTGAGCTTGCTGGGGCACCCCGATCCTCCTTTCGGTGGCCGACCAGACACCTGCAGATGCAGGTAAGTGGGAACAAGGGCTGATGAGAGTCCTCTCTCACTATGGCCACCGCCATAGCGCTAAGGGCCGCGCGCGGGAGCGCGCTTTATCGGAGGGGGGGCGAAGGCGTGCGCGGGCACGTGGCGCGCGCAGGCACAGAAACGGCGCCAAATTTAAAAGACTGTCAGTGTGAGAAGCACTGCAGCAGCAAGCAAGCTCGTTAGTTCTCTTGTTCCTGGCAGAGAAACACAGCAGCTATACAGGGACGTAAGACTCCATGTGGTTGGATTGGGTACTTCCTAGAAGACATCCATGTTATGCATAGTTATGTGTTAAAAGTTGCATACTTAATGTATTTGCTAAACTGAACACGGTAGTATATGCATTTAGGTACCTTGTATTTTGTCTAAACAGTAAGCCTTCCAGGGGAAGTAATGCGGACAAAAAGAGATAAGAAAGCACCGCCGCCTGAGACAGGAGGCTCTAACTGTGCTGACTCGGTACCTTTCTCTCCTGTGTTGCTAAATGCACCTGTACAGGATGAGCCATTACCTCTGTCAGGTATGGCGGCTTCCCCAGTGAAGCCTGGGCCTGTATATGTCACTGAAGACACTTTATCAGCTGCCCTAAATAATCTGGAGGAAAAAATTGCTACCTTAATCGCTAAGTCCTCTAAAAAGGACAATAAGCGAAGCAGGTCTCTTCCAGTATTGGACCTCCCTTCAGAAGTACCTGAGGGAGGAGGATGAGGAGGAGGAGGCTACATCAGCAGAGGATGAGGAGCCAGATTTTAAAGTCACAGGTACAATGCTATAGCAGTGCATTTAAGTTAACCTCTGCGGAGGTAACGGAATTACCTGTCTCCTCCCTAGGGTCATTAAGATCCCTGCAAGGTGCATGCTCCTTCCCGGTTCATCCGTTACTAGAGGATCTAATATACGCAAACTGGCAACATCCAGATAAGCGTTTCTCACCTCCAAAAAGGTTTAACATTCTTTATCCTATGGGGGAATTTTTTTTTTTAAAGAAATGGAGCCTGCCTGCGGTAGATGCGGCTATTTCTTGTGTAAATAAAAACCTGACATGTCCGGTGGATAATGTACAAGGGTTTAAAAGATCCTTCTGAGAAGAAGTTGAAATCCTCCTTCCTTTTGGCCGGCTCAATTACCCAACCTGCAGTAGCAGCAGTCGGTATGTGTCAGGTCATCAGCCAACAGGTAAAGCAGGGGCTGAAGGAACTGCCTTCAGAGCAGGCTAGAAATTGGGAAAATTTGCCTAAAGCCTTATGCTTCACAGTGGATGCCATGAGAGATTCTATCATACAGGCATCACGCCTTACACTCCAGCTGGTACAGATGCGCAGAGTACTTTGGCTTAAGCATTGGTCAGCGGAAACCCCATGCAAAAAGCTGTTGGCAAGTTCCCGTTCCATGGCGAACGCCTATTTGGGGAAGATTTAGAAAAATATATACAGAAGATATCAAGTGGTAAAACGACTTTTACCTGAGAGAAAGAAAAACAAGAGACCTTGTTTTAAACGCTCTCTCTCCCCAGCTCCCGGGAAATCTGACTCCAACCAGTGGCGACGGCCTTTTTCAGCCGCCCACAAAAGCCAAGGGGCAAGCTCAGAAGAACAAGAAGCCGTGGGGTGCAAGAGCTAATAAGCAAGCCCCCAAAACCTCTCAGTGAAGGGGCGCCCCCGCTCGGCCGAGTGGGAGGAAGGCTTTGTCAGTTCTCAGCGACTTGGCGGTCAGAAATCCAGGACAATTGGGTGGTATCCACAATATCCTCAGGGTACAAACTGGAATTTCGAGAGATCCCATCTTCTCAATTCCGAGGTTCAAGACTCTCCAAGGATCCACAAAAAAGAGAATCCTTCTTCAAAGGTTTGAATCACCTAATGGCTCAAGGGGTAGTTACAGACGTACCCCAAAAAGAGCGAGGTTCAGGTTTTTACTCAAACCTCTTTGTGATTCCAAAGCCAAATGGAGATGTCAGACCCATCCTGGATCTAAAATCCCTAAATCGGTTCCTGAACGTTCGCCATTTTCGAATGGAAACGATCCGATCCGTGGCCGCCACTTTAAAGGGCGGAGAATTCATGGTGCCCATAGATATCAAGGACGCACATTTACACATACCCATCCTCCCCGCTCACCAAAGATTCCTAAGGTTTGCGGTAGAAGATCGCCACTTTCAATTTGTGGCTCTGCCGTTTGGTGTAGCCACCGCGCCCAGAGTATTCACAAAGGTGCTAGCTCCTCTGTTAGCAAACCTAAGAACACGGGGCATTGCGGTAACAGCCTATCTGGACGATCTACTAGTAATAGATCAGTCAAAGGAGGGATTGGGTCACGCTGTACACACTACAGTAGGATACCTGGAGCATTTAGGATGGATTATAAATTTACAAAAATCCTCTCTCCAGGCCCAAAGAAGGATAGTGTACCTGGGCATGATCATAGATACAGCCCAAAACAGGGTATACCTGCCAGAACCGAAGATACAGTCTCTGAAAGACCTGATCCACAAGGTCAAAGCAAACAAGAGGCCGTCTATTCGCCTTTGCATGAGACTATTGGGAAAGATGGTAGCCTCCTTCGAGGCGGTCCCTTACGCCCAGTTTCATTCGAGACTACTTCAAGGCAATATTTTAGCTTCCTGGAACAGGAAGAGCCAAGCTCTGGATATACCCATGCGCCTGTCCTCACAAGTACGCCACAGCTTCGATTGGTGGCTAGAAGCCAGGAATTTACGGAAGGGAAAGTCCTTCCTCCCAGTGGCCTGGAAGGTGGTATCTACGGATGCCAGCCTATCGGGCTGGGGTGCAGTATTCGAGGAGGCTTCTACCCAGGGAACCTGGGCCAAGACTCAGGGGATCCTGCCCATCAATGTGCTAGAGATCCGGGCGGTATATTTAGCCCTCAAAACCTGGACATACAGGTTACAGGGCTACCCAGTTCGGGTTCAATCCGACAATGCTACTGCAGTAGCTTACATCAATCACCAAGGAGGCACCCGCAGTCGGGCAGCCCAAAGAGAGGTGAACCGGATCTTGGCATGGGCAGAAGAGCATGTACCTTGCCTTTCTGCAATCTTCATTCCAGGGATAGAAAATTGGCAAGCAGACTACCTGAGTCGTCAGCAGCTGCTACCAGGAGAGTGGTCTCTTCACCCCGAGATCTTTCAGGCCATATGTCTGAGATGGGGAAACCCAGATGTAGACCTGCTAGCTGCCAGGTTCAACAAGAAATTGGACAACTTTGTGTCCAGAACGAGAGATCCTCTAGCCTACGGGACAGACGCTCTAATAATGCAGACGCTCTAATAACTCCATGGAATCAGTTCTCACTGATCTATGCATTCCCTCCGATCCCTCTTCTACAAAGACTGCTTCGCAGGATCAAGGAGGAGGGAATACCAGTAATCCTAGTGGCCCCAAACTGGCCCAGGAGGCCTTGGTACGCCGAGATTGTAAAAATGGCGATAGGAAGGCCCTGGAAGTTTCCACTTCGACACGACCTGCTGTCACAGGGTCCAGTATTCCACCCTTCCTTACAAAAGCTAAAGTTGACGGCCTGGCTGCTGAGACCCACATTTTGAAAAAGAGAGGGGTCTCTGGTCCGGCTCTTTCTACGCTCATTAATGCTAGAAAGCCAGCCTCCAGACTCATCTATCATAGAGTCTGGAGAGCATACGTTTCCTGGTGTGAATCCAGATGTTGGAATCCTCAGAAATATGAAATAAGTAGGATTCTTGCTTTTTGCCAGTTAGGAGTGGATATGAAATTAGCCCTTAGCACCATCAAGGGCCAAATATCGGCTCTATCAGTCTTCTTTCAGAGACCATTGGCATCTCATTCTCTAGTTCGGACATTCATTCAGGGGGTACTGAGGATAAATCCTCCAGTTAGGTCTCCCTTGTGTCCATGGGATTGGAATTTGGTATTGTCAGTGTTGCAAAAGCAACCTTTTGAACCTATTCGCCATGTTCCGTTAATTATATTAAGTAGGAAATTGGCCTTTTTGATTGCTATAGCTTCTGCTAGGAGAGTATCAGAGCTAGCAGCTCTTTCTTGTAAAGAGCCTTATCTAATTTGTCACAAGGACAAAATCGTACTACGACCCCAGCCGGCTTTTCTGCCTAAGGTGGTGTCGGCTTTTCACTTGAATCAAGACATTGTTCTGCCTTCTTTTTTTTTTTTTTTCCAAACCCGCGGACGGCGGGGGAAAAATTATTACACTCTCTAGATCTAGTGAGAGCGGTAAAGGTGTATCTGCAAGCAACAGCTCAGATACGTAAAACAGATGTTTTGTTTATTTTACCAGATGGGCCCAAGAAGGGCCAAGCGGTATCAAAATCCACCATTTCCAGGTGGATTAGACAAGTAATTATTCAAGCTTATGGTTTAAAGAACAGGACTCCTCCTTTTCCTGTTAAGGCGCACTCTACCAGGGCGATAGGTGCTTCATGGGCAGTGCACCACCAGGCTTCGATGGCTCAGATCTGTAAAGCTGCAACTTGGTCTTCAGTCCATACATTTTCCAAATTCTATCAAATAGATGTGAAAGGACATGAGGATTCCGCCTTTGGGCGAAGTGTGCTGCAGGCAGCAGTATAGGGCTTCTGGTCCGCAAGCGGCCTGTTTTGATCTGTGTCTCCCCCCCTTCATATGAGCATTGCTCTGGGACGTCCCATTATGTAATGACTAGCTCTGTGTCCCGTGGTGTACGATAAAGAAAATAGGATTTTTATAACAGCTTACCTGTAAAATCCTTTTCTTGGAGTACACCACGGGACACAGAGGTTCCCCCCTTCTTATGGGAACCTTACTGCTTTGCTACAAAACTGAGGTACTTCCCTGATGGGAGGGGTTATATGGAGGGGAACTGTCTTCCATTGGTTGTGCCAGTGTCCAATCACCGCTGGTGACCCTTAACCCATTATGTAATGACTAGCTCTGTGTCCCGTGGTGTACTCCAAGAAAAGGATTTTACAGGTAAGCTGTTATAAAAATCCTATTATTATCATTCAAAACTTCATAAATATTCCAATCACATATTTCTACCTGCTCAGTTGTTAGAACTCGAGCAGTAGCACAACTTCAAAAATAAATAACAGTCCCCACACGCCGGTCTTGAGCATCAAGACCGGCCCACCCCAAGCGTCGTGGCCTTTTTTGATCATGTTCTGCAAACCCAAATTAAAGATATCATTACCTACTTCTGATAAGTGAACGCCATCCAGTCTGTATAGACCTGGATAACCCCCTTCCAAGTCCATGTGCCGATACGAAAATCCCCCCACTTGGGGCATGAACTTTTCAAGAGCCCTATTGACTCTTTTCCTCATTTTTTCCATCACTCTCCTCTGTGCAGAGGAGAGCCATGAAAGACGAGGAACCACTTCAGAAAAAACTAACGTTGTACCTGGGAAAGTCGTACTGAAGCGATGCAGGTCACGCTTAATCATAAACAGTAAGTCTAACATTTTAACATTTTCCAAATCATTGCCTCCCAAATGAATTATCAGGATAGATGGCAACGGCCATAGGTGACACAATCTAGATAAATGCAAGTTCAGTTGAAGCCACTGAAGGCCTCTTATACCTTTCCAGAACAGATGAAACGAGTCCGGGTGCAGGGACAAATTCGATGAATAGCTGCGTTGAGCCGCTCTTTTTTGTGCCCAATAAATAAATGAGTGCCCCAAAATCCACACTGTATGCTGGGTACCTAAAATTAAACAAACAAATTAGGACGAATGTACAACTTAAAACATTTCGACTTCCATCTACCCATTGCTTTAATATCTGATTCGGAGACGCCCGATCGGGCCGCCTCCGAGGCTGCGCCAATCCGAAAGGAGTGGGAGGAAAACTTGAAATTATTTAAACCCATGGTACCCAGACTCTTTTTAAAGACTGCATCGAATTGTGTACTTCATCAGGGGCAACAAATTAACATGAATGAGAAAGAATCCCCTCCCGGGAGGCCTAAACCCCATAAATTGTTTAACCAAGGCTACCGGGCATATTAAAACATCATTGTGCTCCTTTAGATGAACCCATCTACCCCTGCCATATTGGTCTGTTTTGGAATACTGAAGCCACACATGAACACCCGACTGATCCACTAGCACCTGATCATATCGAACACCCGAACCACCTTGCTTGCTTACTGGAATTAATTCCGAGATACGGAATGCCCCAAAAAAGGCAAGCACAAAAGCTGTCCTGAATAATAAAGCCTCGTAAGAGGAGAAACAGACCACTGAAGTCATTCTGCAAAGGCCACCGAGAATGTCAAGAGAAATCGGTCTCCTATCATCTATGACAAACGTCAATCTCTTGTATCCCTTCAGCGCCTGTTTTACAGAAAAATAAGAAGAACAAGGTCTCAGACCCAATAAACGGAAGAAAAATGACATTACCGGCCAGCATTTTTGTCACATGACTATGCGAAAACTGCTGCCGCATTAAACTTGACAGAAAAGCCAAAATGGTACCCTCCGAAGGCCTATTAAACTGAAAACCTTCAGTACTAGCAAAGGATATCCAGCTGCTCCAGGCTGAGGAGTAACTTGACCAGGTTCTAGGAGCTAAAGAACCTTTAATAGCATCCATCACAGCACTCAGATCATCTCCCACAGATAGGCCGGGCACGGGCTGCCGACTGCGTCCGCCTCCGGAAGCAGACTCCGAAAACGCTCCTCCTGAAAACGAGATAGAGAATCAGCTATATTATTCAATATCCCCGGAGTATACCTAGCCTTCAACCAAATATTAAACTTGAGGCATCTGAAAACCACCTGACGCAAGATTTTGATTACCAGCAAAGAGCTGGACGAGAGGCAATTCACTGCATATAATACACCCTTGTTATCCGTCTCCACCAAGATGCGCCTATTGGCAAACTCTGAGCCCCACAACTCCAGTGCCACTAAAATTGGAAATAACTCTAGCAATACCACGTTCCTGGTAGCTCCTGAACTCACCCAGGACTCCGGCCAAGCTGCACAACACCAGTGCGATCTCCAGATGGCACCAAAACCTTTGGAGCCAGCTGCATCTGTAAACAGACAAAAATCCCTTTGCCACAACAAATTCCGCCTGAAAAAAGGACTTACCGTTATAACAATCAAGAAAGCTGGCCCAAACCATCAAATCTTCCTTAATAGGGGCAGTTATTCTAACATGATCCAAGCGAGATTTCAAACCCGAAATCGCCAGGTAAAGCCGACGCAAACAAATTCTGCCAACAGGCATGATTCTGCACGCAAATGCCAGCACCCCCAACAGCGACTGCATTTCTTTCAAGCGTACCTTCTTTTTCTGCAACACCGTCGTGATTAACCATTTTAACTTATTCAATTTTTTTTCCGGCAGACGAAATTCCATACTGCGGGTATCTATCTCTATGCCCAAAAATTCCAATAAAGTGCTGGGCAAGCACGTTTTTTCTTCAGCCAACGGTACGCCAAATTCAAGAGCTATGGCCTGAAACGATAGCAACAAGTCAGAACATAAACTAGAGTCTGCTGGGCCAACAAACAAGAAATCGTCTAAATAGTGCACTGCACCATCAAGCCCGGATCGGATGCCAAGTACCCAGTGAAGAAATGTGGAGAATGTTTCAAAGTATGAGCAAGACAACGAACACCCCATTGGGAGACACATGTCAAAAAAGTATTGACCATCAAAATAAAAACCCAAGGAGTTGAAGGCCTCCGGGGAAACGGGCAAGAGGCGAAAAGCAGATTTTATGTCCGCCTTAGCTAACAACGCCCCCGGGCCAAACAGCCTCTTACCAATTGCTTCCTCAAATGTAGCATAAGACACTGAACATAGGCTCTCGTCAATCTCGTCGTTCAATGAATCACCTTTAGGAAAGAATAGATGGTGTATAATACAAAATTCATTAGGTTCCCGTTTGGGCACTACACCCAATGGGGAAATACGAAAATTATAAAAGGGGAGGTGCTCAAAGGGTCCTGCAATCCTACCTTCCCTTAGTTCCTTACATAACTTATCCCTTACCACGTTGGGAAACTGGTCTACAGATTTCAAATTCCCCACCAGTTTACACCCATCCCCTGAAAAGGAAGGCAACGGGAAACCCTGCTCAAAACCCTTACTGAGCAAACAAGCCTTCTCCCTGTTTGGGTAGATGTCCAGCCACGGGCGCATTTTTTCCAGCCTCACTGACTTGCAGGCTTTTGGAAAAAATATGCTGCCCCGGGCTAGATCCTGCCGCTGCATTTCGCTTAAAACATTTTCCCGCTGGGTGCATCCCTGCACAAATGGAACATTCGTGTCTGTATTTACAGGAATTATTCCAGCGGCATTTGGCTGTCATTATATGCAAAACAGCAGCCTTTTCTAAAGGCCTCCGTGGACGAGGTAGCAGCGAGTTGTCTAGGTGCTACCTGCTTTTGTGGCAAAATCAAATTGAGCCACAAGCCCACATCTTTCATACCCCACCTGAGAGACGGGTGAATGAACAATTTCTGACAAAAGGATTCGTCATAGTAAAACAACCCCAGGCCACCAAAATGTTTATAGGCTTCTAGGATATGATCTAGATGCTGGAAAAGCCCCCCCACACCGTTCCGGGTGCTTCTCTGCCATTATGCCAGAATAAATACAAAAAGGCTTGAAGCCAATTGTTAAATGACCTAGGGATCGCCCTGCGCCTTTCCTCCTCACTTCTCTCCTCTCCCCTCTTGTCCGTTCTGACCATAAATTCTTTATGAGCAGGTAGGAGAGAGAGAATGTCTACATACTCCCCTTTCCAAATTTTTTCTTTAACATTTACACTTAAATGGTATCCTAAAGGGGACATTTCACACGGCATGGCATCTTTCATATATATCTCGGGTACCTGTATTTTTTGCACAGCTGTCTGTAATAGCTCAGGAGCTGACTTGTCAGACTGCAAAACAGAACTTTTATCTGGCTGAGATAATAAACTGACAGAAAGATTAGACAGCACAGGAGTATGAGATGACACAGAAGGGTTAACAGGTAGAGAGACCATAGAAGCTGCAGACACAGCAGGAGCTGACACTTTAGTGATTGTATTATAGAAGACAATGAGCCTACCAAACCAGATAGTACATGTAATTGGTTCAACTCACCACCAGCTGGAGCCTGCAACACCTGCTGCTGAGCCACCTGCTCCAGCAGTGAAGGAGGGTCTTGTACTTGTGGAATCTGCCCACCTGGCACCTGTTGGGGCACCTCTGCATTCTGAGTGCCTTGCTGCTGTTCAAAGCGCTGCTGCCTGGGAGACTGCTGCGCCAGCTGTCTCCCCCTCGTGTCCTGTGCGGCCTGCTGTGGCTGGCCGCGCCGCCCACCTCTTCTTGCCGGCGACTGTGAACAAGTCCGCCTCTTCTAAACTCCGCGGCGACCCCGTGACGTCGCGCCGCCGCCATCTTCCATAGGCTTACCTTGAGGCGCACGGGTCTCTTCAGCTTCTGCAGAAGCCCGTCCTTCCCTCTCTGGCGGCATGCATCTCCTAGCTCTTGCGGGCGGAACGGGCTCGTGAACGCCCCGCCCACTGTCTGCGTCATCCATTAACTCGCCGCTCGCTGCCAAGCCTCCTCCCTCTTGTTCTAGCAGCCGTGCTTCTTCCTACGGGGCTGACTCCAGGCAGTGTCTAAGCCATGCTTCTCCTCCTGAGCTGCCTGCCTTCTCCAACAGCTGCATCACTAGCGCCTCCATGAGGTAAGACCTTCTTCACAGTGTGATAGCTCAGAGCTCAAATCTTCTTTGCTGTTAACCGGAAAAGAGGCAGAACCCTGCACCTGCTGGCCCTTTTATAAGCAATCCCAAAATTCCAGAAGATTCCCTGAAACCTCCTTGGCTCTTTCTTCCTAGCTATGATCCGGCCCCTTAAAGGGGCGGGCTCCTGACTCAACTACACTATTGCAGCTAAACCTAACTTCATTTTTAATAATTTGGGCTAGGGAGGCCGCAATCTCAGGAAAGTGGCCCCATAATGTGACCCCTTTATTCATTCTACAACACATTAACTTTATATTTCGTTATAGGTTCATTCTATTCTATTTATAGATGACATAATTATATTATATTATTTCAATCAACTTAATTTCTCAATTACTTGTCATCAAATAGCTGCCATGAAGCTATGATTATGACATTTCATGTTACATAATCCTATTCTACAATCCGCTAGATTATCTATTTTCATTTATAATGCTCCATACACACGATCGTTTTTCATGCCGTTAAAAATGCCATTTTTAAAAATGGGCATTAAAACCGATCGTGTGTATGCTCCAAAGCATTTTTAACGACGTGAAAAACGGCCATTAAAAATTTCGAACATGCTCTATTTTTTCACGTCGTTTTTCATGTCGTTTTTTTTAACGACGTGAAAAACGATAGTGTGTATGCTTTCACGAGGAGAAAAAAAAACGCGCATGCTCAGAATCAAGTATGAGACGGGAGCGCACGTTTTGGTAAAGCTAGCGTTGGAAATGGAGATGGCACATTCGTCACGGTGGAATTACAGTAATAGCATCGTTTTAATGCTGCGCATTCCATTCTTCTTTTGATAATACTTAAATAATTACCTTCTTTTGCTAATGACATTGAGAGTTATGCCAAACTTGTTTCTTAAGTAATTCCTAATTGATCTAATGATTGTAAAATATTCTTTTGAAGCCACATCTCCCTCATAAATTCATAAATAAATGTAAAGATCACAATTATTTTTATTTATATTTTTTGTGTTTTTTATTTTTTATTTTAGTAATTAAGTTAGCTTTATTTATTTTTTTGGGCTTCTTTGATATATGTAGGCTTTTATTTATTTATTTTTTTATTTTTGGATTTTGCTTAAATTATTGGTGTGTAAAGTTACGACACCAACCTTCAAAATTTGTCTCATTTTGCCTCAAGGAGGTTTGTGTCCCTTGTTAATAACAATAATATTATTTGAAATGTCCCTGCCTACTCCCTAGCAAAGTCTCTTTTGAAATACAAATCACATAGTCAAGTATTTGAAGCCAAAAAAAAGAATCCTTTATTTAGGTACATTACAAATTAAAGGTGAAGGCAGCACTGGAGAGCCTGCTTGCATTTGTGCATCCTTTGGACCCCACAACAACCATCCAAGATGTCAAAACCAAACTATTTAATAAAAAAAAAAGGAGCCCAATCTTGGCTTGAACTCCCAGAGGTCAGGAACAGAAGCAGATAAGTCATATATGTCCCCAGTCTGTGGTACTACAGCAGGCATTATTTTTTCCTCTTCCTTGTAGCCTTCTCTCCAGCCTTCTCTGCAGCCTTCCCTGCAGCCTTCCCTGCAGCCTTTGTTGCTTGCTTCCTCGAAAGCTGGGGATCAGGAGGAGAGGAGGTGGCAGGAGGAGTAGTAGTAGGAGGAGGAGGAGGTGGAGGAGTAGGGACAACCTCAGTGATGTCGGTGAACTTGGTCAGTTCACCGAGCAACCCCTTGTTAATGACCTTCAGCAGAAGGTTCTCACTATATAGCTTTTGCCGCAAGTCCATTTGGCCTAACTTATGGGCCAGGACTGCGGCAAAGCCCTCCTCAGCAGAGGGTGCCTCTCTGAGGGCCACAGTAGCCTCTTTTAGGAAGGCTCTTGTTTCCTCCTCCACCTGCCTAGCTCTCCTTGGCCCTCGTTGTTTCATTATCAGGGGAGGCATCTGGGCTCTTGTGCTGGGCCCAGCCTCCTCCTGTGTGCCACTGGGCCCTGCCTCCTCCTGGTCCCCAACATCACCCTCTTCCTGGCTCTGCTCTGGCTGTAAAAAAAGAAAGGGGCATTCTTTAATTTTTGCCACCATCAATCACACACATTGTTCACCTCCAGACATTTTTTAATTGAATGTCAAAAGTTATTAAATTTGCATAGATTCCGCCTCCTGATATTGTTGCATTGTCCCCATCAAATTTGACCACTACTGTATCTTGCTCTTTAAATCCTAATTTTTTATAACATTAAATACCTAACAATACTAACATCAATTTAAAATCATCACTTTTGTAACATATAAATGTAGATATCAATACTTTACCTGGCTCCATATATCCAAATCTGCCTCCTCAAGGACCTCATCTTGATCCTCAGAGGAAGCCAGAGCAGGGTTGCTAGGAAGGCTGGAGGGCGGGTTGCTAGGAAGGCTGGAGGGCTGGCTGCAAGGAAGGCTGGAGGGCTGGCTACAAGGAAGGCTGGATTGACCTCTGGGGGGATGGGTGAACAGAGATTCCCGCACTTCCAGCTGGTCATTCAGGAAAGATAACTTGCTGTAGTACCACAGACTGGGTTTATAAACCTTATCTGCTGCAGCACCTGACCTCTGGGACTTCAGGACCATATTCCTCTGGGTCCTGTATGTCCCCCTGATGGTAGCAATTTTGGTTTTCACACCTTGGAGAGTTGTTGTGGGTATCTGTGTTTGCACAAATGCAAGCAGGCTCTCCAGTGCTGCTCTCCTGGCCACTTTATTTTTATTTCCACCACTTTTTGTCTGCCAAAGGATAGGGAGTTCTTTCCATTTTACAATGAACTCCCCCATAAACTCTGGGTTTTTGAAACTATTCATTCTCTCTGTAAAATCAAGAAACAAGAAAATACATATGTTTCAGGCAATATTCATCAAATCAGCATTTTCAACAGATTTTCAAGCCCCAAATCTCCTCCTCTGATGAAACCCAAATCCTTAAAATGTTATGTACCTTGGTCAACACGTTCGTTGCTAACTCCCTCTCCCACCAAATGAATGTATTTTCGACACATGGATCTTCACTTGATATACACTGCGCATGCATGAAACTCCTCACGCTTTCCCCGCCCCTGATGTTCGATATTGTACTTTCCCCGCCCCTTCTCGCTCGTCGTAGTGCTTAACAACATGGCGGAGACACAGGTGGCTGAGATTACCTCTACAGAGGAGGAAATTCCAGAGGAGCCCAAATCCCGATCCAGGAGATATAAGGCATCCAACATGTCATTCAAGGAAATGGTGGTGGTGGAGATGGTGGCCATTTTGAGGAGGGAGGATTATGATGCCAAGCATGGGCCGTATAAAAGGCCTAATCTTGTCAAGACAAAAATTATGGGCAAAGTGGTCAAAACTCTTCACCAAAAATTCGGGGTGTGCAGAACGAAGGAACAGCTCAGAAAACGATGGTCTGATCTGAAGTTGCGGGAGCTCAACCAATACAAAAGAATCAAGAAAGTTTTAGGAAAAAGTAAGTACTTTTTATTCATTTTCCCTGCTAAAGATTATTACTTGTATTAAGTCGTGTATATTTGACTTTGATATAGTACAGTGAAAGATACCAACTTTCATGTTCGTCCGCACAGTAAACAGACGTAGTAAACCTCTTTCTCCGTACACTTATTAATACGATTTTTTTGGATCATCCAGTGTGAACACCCAAATATTTTTTTTTTTTTTTGTGGAGCAAATTTGGTAAACAATTTGCTTTATTTTTATAATCCAAATGCCATTTTTTTTTTAAAAAAAAAGGATATGGGAGAGAATGCTCAGCAGCTGCTTAAACATCTGAACGCAGTAGTACAAGTGTGGGACAAAACCCCTAAATTTTTAGGGTGTCACACACAGGTGATCCTGTGTATATACTTTGGGGTGTTACAATGTTTCAAACTTTGTTTCAAAAAGTATATGCTCTGGTTTTGTCTATGTATCCAATCATGTGTTCCGGTTGTCACTGGGGGTACATTTAAAAATGGACCACACTTCCAAATAATCATTACAAATCTATTTTTCATGTTTTTTTGTGGCCAAAAAATTATTAGTTACTAATGAAACTATACCTTTTATTGCAATCTCCATAGGGCTTCAAAAAGCTACGTCAGATGAGCCTAATAATCCAACACCTTCAACAATACCCCCAGAACCACATGATGGAGAGGAACGTGAAGTTGTGGAAGTGGAAAGTGGCACCACAACAGGTCAGTGTCAAACCAGACAGATGCAGGTTAATAGATGTAGGCCTACATATTCTATACTACATGATTTTTTTTTATTTAGGTGCAGTTCTGGCCGGAGACCCCGAAAAGTTTACACATCGCAGTGCCCAGATCCTGATCCAATACCTCATGGTCTGCTGTCGTGACCTTGAAAAAATAAAGGGAGACTTGATAGAGATCAGGCAAAATACCAAGCGGGTTGAGGAAAAGCTACAAAATATCATGGCTGTGCTTGGGCGTGTATAATGTTTGAACACAAAAGAACGTTGAACTTGCTGTGTTTTGGCAGGTTTGTTTTTCTTTTAAGCTTTAATGAATAGTACATGTTTACATTTTCACGATATTTTTTTTATGCATGGCTGTTCATGCGTTTTAACCCCAAAAATTTTTTTATGACATCTACATTTAAAAGGAAGTTTCCTTAAAAAATAAAAAAAGGTTTTTTCTTAACAAGAATTTGTGGCTTCATTATGTAAATGTTGTGCAAAGTGAACTAATCAATGTTTTGTGTTTACACTGACAATGAAGGCTAATTAAGAATTCAAAATACACATGGCACTACAAGTGCACTAGGTAAACCTACGAGAAACCTAAAAGAATATTAAATGAAAACACCAAAACAATATTTTCTCAAAAAAAGGTTTTATTTTTACAAATAATAATGTTAAAATTCATCAGGCATATCAATGGCCCCCCTACCCACAAAATAATCGACATATTGTTGACGGACCTCACGTCCGGTTTGGAGGGCCAAGCCTGGATTGCCAGCTTCCAGGGCCACTAAATTTTCAGCTTCCAATAATGAGGCCTCAGGCCCAGTTAAAGTCATATAATTGGTTGAATGCACCCTGAGAAAATTATGGAGCACACAACAAGCCATTACAACATGGTTCCATTTGTAAGGGGCAAGGTGGATGAAGGTGAGGAACAGGCGGAATCGGCTGGCCATGATGCCAAAGGCATTTTCCACCACCCTTCTTGCTCTGGCCAGCCGATAGTTGAACAGGGGTGAGGGTGCGTTGTGGGAATGGCCTCATCAAATGGGGACCCAGGCCAAACGCCTCATCGGCCACAAAGACAAATGGGAGTCCCTCCACATTCTGCTCCGCTGGTGGCAAGGCCAGCTGATCCAAAAGGAGCCGTTCCCCAAACTCCGTCTGTGCAAAGACTCCTCCATCAGACATCCTGCCATTCTTGCCAACGTCCACATAGAGGAACTCGTAGGTGGCCGACACCATTGCCATCACGACGATGCTGTGGAACCCCTTATAATTATAATAAAAGGATTCCGAATGGGGTGGTGGGACGACCCGTACATGTTTGCAGTCGATGGTCCCTCCACAGTTTGGAAAGTTCCATCGTTGGGCAAACTCAGATGCCACATTCTGCCATTCATGTGGCGTAGAAGGGAACTGTGGAATTAAATTAAAAATAAATTAATACTTTGAGACAGAAACATTGAAAGCAGATTTAAGAAAACCATTCATGGCCAACATTGGGAGAAACCGAAAAATTAAAACATTATTAGTAAGCGACAACAAACCAAAAACAAACCCAAAATAAAAACTGGGGGGGGGTTGAAGATGAGTTGGGGAGATCACAAATGAAGGCTGTAGCACTCTGTATGAATTTTTAAAAAATGTAACATTCCTAGGCAATCTTTAGGGTGCGTTTAGGGTAAAGCACTACGATGGAGCATAGATTATAATACATGGATATGACTAGGCAAGGTGGGTATGGCCCCAGGATAGCATGCTGGAGAGGTTAGGTAAGGCAAATTTAAATGTAGGCCTAATAAAAACATTCCCAAAAATAAATAACCATGTGGAGAAAGGGGACATTTCCTGCAGCTAAGAATCATGGGAATTAGGGACTGCTAATAAACCCCAAAAAAATATTAACAAAGAAATACATACAATGTGAGGTTTGAAATAAGAACACTTAACTTAATATAGTCCTCCTGCAAAACTTGAAGGATGGCAGAACACATCTCTGGTATAATGATACCCAGAGCCTGGGGGGATATGCCTGTGGAGAACTTTAGGTCCTGCAGGCTTCTCCCAGTCGCCAGGTATCGCAACGTGGCAATGAGCCTCTGCTCAGCACTGATGGCTTCACGCATAACGGTGTCCTGCCTGGTAATATAGGGGGACACCAAAGCCAACAGATGCTGAAATACGGGGTCAGACATCCTGAGAAAATTCCTGTAGTCCTCAGGATTATTCTCCCTGATCTCCCGCAACAAAGGCATATGACAGAACTGGTGCCGCTAGAGCAACCAATTCTTGGTCCATGAACTCCTCCTGACCCTGCTCATGGCATGGAGTCGGGATACAGCATGAACCCCGGCACCAACTACAGCACGAACTCTACGACGAGTACGTAGCCGCAACATGGCTAGATAACGGTCGGCAGCTCAGAACGAACTAGAAGAACGAACGGAAGAACAGCAAGGCCTATGAAGAACAAGCTGAAAAACAGGAACGAGCAGACAAGAACGCACTGAATAAACAGATACGAACTGACGACAAGCACTGCAAGACAGATACGAACCCACAGGCACAAACTGAACTCCACAAAACGATCTTCAAAGCACGAAGACTGAAAAGCGCGAATCGTCTCTCACCAAACTTTTACTAACACGCGGTAACACGAAATTAGCAAAAGCGTCCCAAAGGGTGGCGTCATTAGAACGGAACTTCCCCTTTATAGTGCCGTTGTACGTGTTGTACGTCACTGCGCTTTGCTTGAACGTTTTTTAAAATGATCGCGTGTACACAAGACAGGCTTGAGAGGAAACATGAAAAAAAATGACGTGAAAAACGTCGGGTTAAAAAATGGCATGAAAAACGATCGTGTGTACGCCGCATAAGTTACTTTCCTGAATGATTATGCCTTTTTCTACTATTCTATTGTACATGTTCTGTTAATGGAATATCTATTTCTATTATATTATTGTACATGGCATTTTGTTGATAATTCTAAAATGCAATAAAATATTTGAAACAAAAAAAAAAAAAATACACTCTATAAAGCACACTGGAGTTTGTTAAAGTGTATAGGCTGTTTGCTTAGCAAAGTAAAATTTAATTTTACAAGGGAATTTTACCTAGCTTGATGAATCGAATAATCAGAGTTTTAATTCAATTCATGCAATATGTGCAATATGTGCAAGCACAAACCTGTTTTTCTACTTTTCCCTGTACCATTGTACTTGCTCTACTCCTTGGTAAATCAGCCCCATTATATGCTCTCTGTAGTGTGAAAGTTTAAATTCAGCCATTGTTGCATACAGATATCACATTCTGTATTTTCTTTTTTCAGTTATTCATCAAGACATGACTATTGTGCATCAAACCACTTACATATTTTTTTCAGTAATTTGCTCCTCTGGGAACCATTTTGCCCACCTATTGTAACACAGAAATGGTAAACGCACCTGCTACAGGCTTATTGCTAACCTAAAAAATGTCTAATGCATCCAGGTTCCATTGAACTCTAAGGTTCCCCCAGAGGTTGCTAAGGATTCCTTGTGCCGTAGCTGATTGACATCTGATTTAATGGTGCCATCATAGTTCCAGGACCAATGTCACTTGGCAAAGTCAGCAGCATGACACCAATTATCTTCTAAGTTGTCTGTATGGGTGGCATTGTGACCCCTACTGTATGTAAGGGTTGCATTCTTGCTACTGATCATCACTGTAAATGGGGCCCAGCATGGTTTTGGTAAGGGCTTCCTGAGTTGTGAAAATAATTTTAGGGGTTCTCCTGAGGTAAATAGGTTGAGAAGGCTGGTCTAACATATCAAAGTATCAATACTAAGAAGTTTCTCACAGCCACAATTTTTCACAATCCATAGTGGACTTGGAAGTTGGAATGTGATTAGTAATGTATCAAGAACAGAGACTGGAAGTTTTAGGTCATAGGTTTGAGGAAGCAATCACATACCATATATACTCAAGTATAAGCCGAGTTTTTCTGCACATTTTTTTGTGCTGATAATGCCCCCTCGGCTTATACTCGAGTCTCATTTTGTCCATCTGCAGCCTCATGCGCCTGATCTACCGGCACTGTGACGTGCAGTCTAGTCGGCAGCCGTCCAGTGTAACAAAGCCTCCTCCTCGTCCGTGATAGGCAGAACACTGACTCTCTGCTGGGAAACTGAATCAGTGTTCCGTCATTGACGAGGAGGAGACTTTGTTACACTAGACGGCCGCCGACTAGATTGACTGCATGTCACAGCGCTGGTGTTCTGGAGATCAGGTACATGAGGCAGAGAGATGGACACAGTGAGGCAGGGAGATGGGCACAGTAGGGCATGCAGATGGGCACAGTGAGGCATGCAGATGGGCACAGTGAGGCATGCAGATGAGCACAGTGAGGCTGCAAATGGGCACAGTGAAGCTGCAAATGGGCACAGTGAGGCTGCAGATGGGCACAGTGAGGCTGCAAATGGGCACAGTGAGGCTGCAGATGGGCATTGTTGACCCTCTTTTCCACTTACAGTAGCTGCTGCATTTCTCGATCTAGGCTTATACTTGAGTCAATACGTTTTACCATTTTTTTGTGGTAAAATTAGGTGCCTTGGCTTATATTCGGGTTGGCTTATACTCGAATATATATGGTAATTCCTTGTTTGATTAGTCTGAAAAATGGCTCTTATCAAGTGATATCAGTAACAACACAGTTTTCTTTTCAAAAATCAATAAAAGGCCTGTTTTGATTGGTGGATAAAAATTAGCCAGTAGTTTTCTGAGGCTTCCCTTGTTCTTGCTGATACAAAACTGCCCTGCCGCTGACCAGTTTCCATCAAACAGCGTAAAATTGTCCAGAGGAGGGACATTTTTAATCGGGGGAAAAAAGGCCAAAATTTACACAATTTAGAAGACTGCAGATGACACAGCAGTGTAACATTGGCCAGCATCAGGATAGTTTTAAACAGGATAATAGACCTAACCAGTGTATGCCGAACATTTGTTTTTACTTTAGCGACAAGGGGTGCAGTGAATGTGAATAAATTATTTTGAGATGCTTTGGTTTAGGTGTATACTGTTCCTGCACTTTTCTTTATTCTTTCAAATGATGCAGCGCTGTGCAAACAGAAGTTAACTATTGCTGTGAACTGATATTGGAAAGTGGTTAAAGTAAAAAACATACAGTAAAAAACAATATACCCCCAAAATAAAGGAAAGCGCCATAATACTACCCCTGTTACAAATGTCCTTTGTTATTTTTTGCCTTACAGCAAAACATATGTAGCACTACCCCCGTAGGAGCTGCTGGTTAGTTTTGGGTCTACGTTCTGCCTATCAACCCCCAGAAGTTTTGTTTGAACCCTCCCTTGGCACAACTGGGCAATAACGTGATTGTGGAACCCAATGACAGTAGGGAACCACAATAATACCATACAGTAAGGAATATATATTTTAAATATCGTTACCTTGGTGCTGGTCACATGCCTCACAGCTGCAACAGACAGGATGTAGCTTAACCAAAAGTAAGATGTTTACTTAGCAAGGAAATGAAACAGTGGTTACACAGATAACCCTTGACCACACACAGATCCCTATGCAAGTCAATGGGGTATAACAGGTTCACGATTTTGTTGTACAAAAGACCCAAGTAATTAACATGACCTGGGGGTCAGACTTGAGTGGGTATATGGTGGAGGAATCTCCCACTACAATGATGATACACTGGGACACCTCTCCACCAAGTCCCACACAACTCACTAAAACAGCAGAACAGTAACAGTGATGCAAGCAGTCATATCAACACATGAGTTCATAAGCTATATGGCTCCCCCTAGCGGACAGCTCAACTGGTGCGTGTGCCGTAGCAGAACTTCTGAAAATAAGGCAAGCTGCTGACTGTTCCTTTAAATGTCAGTTAGTCTTCTGCTAGCTTCCTTGGTGCACTTATCTATTTGTATTCCAATAAAAAAAGGTGAAAAGAAATGATAATCACTTGATGCAGCTGAGGTAGTGGGAGAATAAACACTAGTTCTCTCCAACCGCTGTATCACTCTCAGGTGTAACGTATCCCCACTTATGGCACTGCAGATGCCAGCAAGTACACGTGGAACTATGGACACCACTTTCCTGTGACCCAGTTAACTATGTCGATAGGCAGGTGCCCTCTCACCAGATGAGGCCTCGCCTCGCCGGTACACTCCGTCAGGAACTTCTCCTTGGCTCAGTCTCTCCGTAACTTGAGGCCACTGGTCCTACGCGCAGCCACTCACAAGGTGACGGTGGATAGGTGACTCCGGATGCTGTGAAGTGTAGACCGGTCCCTCTCTGGCTCGATCAGCGAGGCTGTTCAAAAGGATCCCTCCGTCAGGCGATCCTTCCTCTCGGTAACTTTAGGCCCAGGCTTCTCCGGCCTAGGCGCGCTCACAGCAGGCCTCTTGCCTGTTGAATATGGCATCCCGAGAGAGCGAGCTGAGGCCCCGCCTCTCCCTTAAATCAGTTCTCCCAACAGGCTGTGGTGGCGCACTGTTTTCACATAGCACAGTGGCATTGTGGGTATTGTAGTCTTAATCCAGCCCACGCCAATAGAGTCTCTGTCTCTTGTACTAAAATGTCCATCATGCTTTATCCTTGACATTTTTGAAACAAACAAACCGCAATAACATCATGCAAAGGGGCACCAGAGGGAGCCAAGTTCCTAATTAGGCACAAATTGCAGTCTGTTAAGATACATTCATATACACAACCTTGCTATACATAAATGTAGCGCTTCCCCCAGTTAAGAGAGCCGCTGATATTGATTTGGGCCCTGCAGTGCACCGCTGTCAACCCCCGGCAATCGGCTCTAACCTCCCGTGGCACAGCTGGTGATAGAGAGATAGGACCGCGTGATCGCAACTGTTGGTGACGCAGTCCTATAACAAACATACACAGAATATACTTTAAAACTCCTATTAAAGTAAGCGGAACTGACACCAAATGTACTTTACCCAGATATTTTACTGAGGCTAATGGGCAAGTAATAAACAACAGTATAACAAGTTGCAGATCCCTGCAATAAACAGTAATAAAGATAAACAGAGTAATCAGAATAATAAAGTATTGCTATGCAACTCTAGCGCTGCCCTTTTACAGCTACTTCCCCTCATGGGTAGACTAACACCCAGCAATGTCTACCTATGCAGTCAGGCCTGACTGATCTAAATGGAAGTTCAGTGAAACAATATTCGCTAGCAATCTTTTCGGTGGTGCACTTGAAGAACAACTTTGTAATCCCAACGAATAGTAAAGATAAAGGATCTGTCTTTAAACAGCTCTCACCACCCGGACAAGTCCAAATCCGTTTCCTCCATCGATTCGTCTGGGAACAGGAATCCACCGACATCCAAGTCTTCAATCCTTCTGGTGTACTGCAGCAAGGAGGATTAGATGTCTCTAAGGCTCTGCTAGGCTGGCAGAGGGCTCTTTGGAAAGGAGCACACGGCCCAGGCTTCAGGCCTTGTGCACACAGCAGTTCAGCACAGAGATCCTCTTGCTAGGAGAGGGGTGTCCAAAGAGGCCGACCAAAACTCCGCCTCCCCTTTATAAAGTCTGCCCCAGCAGTCTCTGTTCTGGAGCAATGCACCCTGGGTGCTGCAAGATGTACTGGGAGATGTAGTCTCTCTCTCCTCTGCTTTCACTTCCATAATGTCTCTTTACTTCCTCCCGACTCACCTCTCACCTGGAACTTCTTGTCTCTCTGCATTAAAGGGGAACACCCCGCTACACACTCCCCCCACTTGAACTCTTTGGTCCCCAAAGATAAACTTCAACAAATACTGTTTACCATTTTGGACAATGTCGAGCATGATGTTGGCATAGGGAATTCCCACCAAAACTTTGGGATGGAACTCTCTTGCCCACAGGTCACACTACCATGAGTGGCCTGCCTAACTGTGCCAGAGAGTGAGCTGGAGTTGCCCTCCACCAAATGGACGGTGGAAGGATCAGGTTGTTCAACACTTCTCCTAGCCGTTACAACAGAGTCCTCTGAGCTCGTCCCCATTTGGGGGTAAGTTAGTTTCTTGGGAGGCCTGATGACTCTGCGAGCCCTCTGCTCTCTTGGTGCTTCTGACTCTGGCACCACAGGCTCTTCTTCAGGAGTAAGTTCAGGTAACATTGCTGGTTCTGGAACCTCTGATTCAGAAGTCGACTGACGTATGGAATCTCTAGAGTCCTCCTCTGCGCAAGTGTCAGGAACATCTTCCCAGTAATCAGCTGAGGGACTGAAGGGTATGAATTCAGTAGCCTCCGGATTCAGCGTTGCATCTGGGGTATCCCCTCCATTTGGGAGATCTATGGCGGACGTTCCCAGAGTCGAGGGAGGCCACAGCCAGTCCAGTTCTCCACCTTCTTCTGTACTCAATTGGGAGGCCTCCCCATCTTTGGCTCGAGAGGTCTGGGACCGAGTGTTCGGCCTAGGAATATCCAGGATAGAGGCCGGTTCAGGGGAGTCTCTCACGGGAGGTATTCTGACTGCCTCAGCAAGTGGGAGCAGGTGGTTCCGATGCCACGTCTTCAGTGGACCCACCTTTCCTTCTGGCTTTAGTTTGTAGACAGGCAAACCGGGCAACTTCCTACAGACAACATAGGGCTCAGATCTCCACCTGTCGGCAAGCTTGTGTTTTCCAGGGACCCCCAGATTGCGTAGCAGTACTCGGTCCCCGGGCTGCAGATCTTGCACTCGAACCTTCAGATCAAAATTTCTCTTGTTGCGGGCCCCCCTTTGATCCGAAGCCGCCTGGGCTTGTTCATAGGCCACCTGCAAGCTACGTCTAAGTCTGTCCACGTATCTCTTGTGGGATGTAGCTGAGGTATTGTCTATAGAAGTGCCAAAGGCCAGGTCCACAGGTAGCCTTGCTTCTCTCCCAAACATAAGTCGATAAGGGGAGTAGCCAGTGGCGTCACTTGTGGTACAGTTATAGGCATGTACTAGGGCTGATATGTGCTGACTCCAGTGTTGCTTCTTCTCTGTTTCTAAGGTTCCCAACATGTTGAGCAGGGTCCGGTTAAATCTCTCCGGCTGAGCATCTCCTTGTGGGTGGTAAGGCGTGGTTCTGGTCTTCTTTATTCCTAATGAATCCAAAAGTCTTCGGATCAACCGACTCTCAAAGTCCCTTCCTTGATCTGAGTGGAGTCTCTGTGGTAGTCCGTAATGGACAAAATACTTCTCCATAAGTATCTTGGCCACGGTGGATGCCTTCTGGTCTTTGGTTGGGAAAGCTTGAGCATAGCGGGTGAAATGGTCGGTTATTACCAGAACATTCCCCAATCCACTCAGGTCGGGTTCGAGGCAGAGAAAGTCAATGCATACCAGATCCATTGGGCCTTGACTCTGTAAGTGGCCCATTGGGGCAGCTTGATGGGGTAGGGTCTTTCTCTGAATGCATCGTGCACAGGAATGGCAATACTCCTCTACTTCTGCCCTCATGCAGGGCCAATAGAACTGATTTCTGACAAGCTGGAAGGTCCTTTCTGCCCCTAGGTGACCATGATGGTCATGCAGGGCAATTAGTACAGTCTCTCGTGCTTCTCTGGAAGAAATAACTGCCACTTATCTTCTGAGTCATCAGAGGGGCCCCTTCGGTAGACCACTCCCTGATGTACCTGTAGCCTGTCCAATTCCTTCCTCAACAGGCGAGCCTCCTTTGAGGGGTGATGTAGGAATTTGTTGGGATCCTGATTCTCCAGGGCTTCGAGGACCAATCTCCCCATGGGGTCTTCCAATTGGTCACACCTCAACTCCTTCTTGGACAGTCTCGGTAGGTTGTCTTCCTCCAGTTGAGTTACCCCACAATAGTGTTTGGGGACTCCTACCATGGTAACCCCTATTTCTTCTGCTCTGGAGCCTCCTCTGGCTTGGAATTCAGCCCCTTGACAAAGGGCCCGCACCCCGTCCGGTGCCACTTGGGTCCAATCTTCCCAGTCATTTGTCGTGGCATGAGACCTCCGGGACAGGGCATCTGCATCCCTATTTCCGGCTCCTGGTCTGTACTTCAGACTGAAGTTGAATCCAGACAATGCGGCCAACCACCTGTGTCCGGTGGCATCTAGTTTCGCGGTGGTGAAGAGGTAGGTCAGGGGGTTGTTGTCTGTCTTCACAGTAAACTCTGCCCCATACAAGTAGTCTTTTAGCTTGTCTACTACCGCCCATTTGAGGGCCAGGAATTCCAGCTTATGAGTGGGGTAATTCTTTTCTGAGGGGGTCAGGCTCCTGCTCACATAGGCCACTGGTCGCAGTTGTCCTTCATGTTCTTGGTAGAGTACACCACCTAGACCCTCATGGCTGGCATCCACATGTAATTCATAAGGTCTGGTAGGGTCGGCGTAGGCCAGGACTGGGGCAGTGGTTAAGCTCCTCTTCAGAGCATGAAAGGCCTCTTCACACCTTGGGTTCCACTGATCTTGAACTGACTCACCAGGCCTCCTGGGCCCTGAGTCATCCTCTTCCCCTTCTGCCTTTAGCAATTCATTCAACGGGCGGGCAATCCGAGCAAACCCCTCCACAAACCTCCTATAATAGGAGCAGAACCCCAGGAAGGATCTGAGCTCTGTTACTGTGGTGGGTCGTGGCCAGGAAGTGACTGCTTCCAACTTCTCAGGATCTGTGGCCACCCCTTCTTCAGACACTATGTGCCCCAGATAGTTCACAGAAGACTGGTAGAACCGACACTTCTCGGGGGAAAGCTTAAGTCCCTCTTCGCTGAGTCTTCTCAATACTTTCTCCAACCTGGCTTCATGTTCTTCCAAGGTTCTTCCAAAGACAATGACATCGTCCAAGTACACAAGGACTTCTATAAGATTCATGTCTCCAACAGTCTTCTCCATAAGGCGTTGAAAGGTAGCAGGAGCTCCAGACAGACCCTGAGGCATCCTATTGAATTCGAAGAATCCCACCGGGGTTATGAAGGCTGTCTTCTCCCTGTCTTCTGGATGCATAGGGATTTGATAGTACCCACTCTTAAGGTCCATCACACTGAACCATTTGGCTCCAGACAAACTTTGTAGGGCATCTTCTATCCTTGGCGTGGTGTATTGGTCAGGGATGGTTCTCCTGTTGAGAGTCCTGTAATCGATACAAAGCCTCAACGACCCATTCTTCTTTCTGACCACCACGATTGGGGAGGCATAGGGACTTCTAGACTCCCGGATCACACCAGTCTTCTTTAGTTCTACAAGTTGTTCCCTCAGATCCTCCAGATCTGCCAGGGGGACCCGCCTGACCCTCTCTCGGAAGGGCTTATCTTCTTGGAGGCGGATCCGATGGGTGGCACTTCTTGCACACCCCACATCGAATTCATCTTCGGAAAAGATCTTCTCCCACCTGGCCAGCTGGGCCTTGGCTCTTTCTTTCCAAGCCCTGGGTAGGTTCGGGTTTTCCACGGACAGTTTCTCCCAAACATCTCCTCCGTCACCCGTCCCCTTGACTTCGGACCAAGTGACCGGGGCAGCAGGGCTCACCTGACCAAGCAACACTCTGGCAGGGATCTCCATGGGTCCTCCCGTAGTGTTCCTAACACTCACCGGAACTCTGCCATGGGCCTTCTTCAGGGCCTTGAACGGAATCACTTCTGGTATCACTTCCAGGCCTGAGGACTCTTCCCTTGGGTCTGATTCCAGCATGACAAAGGGGCCAGGTTGTTCCCACGAAAGCTTCACAGTGGCCCTAAGACAGGTTACTTCTCCGGGCTGTAGCACTACTCCTTCTCTGCCAAGTCTCCACACCTTCCCTATCCCCTCTCCCGGGGTCTTCTGCTCTAAGACCAGTCGTTGGTAGGCCGTCTTTAGCATGGGATGGATTTTGGTGGCTGAATGGTTTCTCTCTTTCACTAGAGGGGTCAGGAGTCTCCTGACTAGATCCGTGTTTGTCCCAATGATCAGGGAAATCTTGCTGGCTCCAGGCGGCCGGGGACACACAACTGCCAGGGTGTCAAACACTTCAGCCTTCCCAGCCACGGATGGGTCGAAAGTCATCTTTATGGGCAGGTACCCATCATAAGGGAAACTCTGGGTTCCAAGTCCCCATATCTCCAGCTCTTCTATCTTCTGGATAGGCAGATGACTCAAGTGCCTATAATAGAAGTCCCGGTATAGTAAAGTCACCTGTGCTCCGGTGTCCAAAAGAGCTTTAGTATAGACTCCTTCCACTTGAATGGGCACAGTAGGAGACGGGCCCACCAGTTCCTTTGGGTATGGCTGGACTGGGGTCACCTCTTTTTTTTGGCTTTCGACCCTTGCCCTGCTCCTTTTGGACTTTAATTTTTCCTGAGCCTGGCATGCATTGACTTTCTCCCTCTCAATGGGGGCACAAACCCGCTGAGGGATGTTATTGTTCCTTTTAGGTGGATGTTCCTTCTTTGGGGTGCTGTACTTCCACTGAGGGGTCTTGCCCCCTCCCTCTGGGGTACATCTTGGTGGGGGTGTACTATACCTCCTCCTAGGAGTTTTGTCTCCTCCATTCTTGGCCTTTTTTTTTAGTTTGGAGCGCACTGAAGATGATGGGCACCCGGTTGACTCCTTCACCGGGGCCCTTTGGAGTTTCCCGCCGGCTTGCAATTATCTGTTCTCTTCTTCTTTGGGCTGGAGCATACGTTAGCAAAGTGGCCACTCCCTCCGCAGTTATAGCAAATCACCTCTTCTCGGTCCTGTAGGGAGGCCGGTGCTGAGGTGTTCGGGAACAACTCCTTTCTTGGGCTTGGTTTCTCTCGTCTTCTCTGATCTTTCTCCATCAAAGAGGTCAGCATCTCCAACACTTGGGCCATTTGCGATTTCAGAGTGTCAACCTCCGCATCTCTTTCTGGGCTCTTGACCGAATGGACCAACACTGGTACAGGTGTGACATTCGCCTTGGCCACCTGCTGATCTTCCTGCAGCGCCTCTTCGTCCCTAATAATTTTTATTAGATCAGAGTAGGTTAGTGACATTCCTCCTCCTGAGGTTTTCAGGTGCAGCCAGACCGGGTCTGAGCGCCGCGCTCCCCTCATGATCTGCTTCATGCGTGCTTCATCTGCATCTTTGGGCAGCATTCCCTTCTTCAGTACAATCTTGCATAACTGCCTGTTCAGCCTTCTAACATATTCTGACAGTTTCTCATTCGGCTGCTGGAGAGTGTGTTCAATTTGATAAATCATCTCTGACACCTTCTCCAGCTGACCAAACTCTTCCTGCAGCATGGCCAGGCAATCTTGAGCTGTACAGTTTTCATTTCCAAACCGGAAGCTCTTCACCGCTTCTGCCGCGGCACCTTTCAGACTTTCTAAGACTCGCTGTCTCTTCTGTGCCTCAGGCACCTCCCATGCTTCTACTGCCTGCAATGCCTGTTCCACCCAAGTGTCAAAATCTTCCTCCCCCGCAGGGACGGGGAGCTTCCCTGAGAAGGTGCTAAGCTTCCGGTAACCGGCCTCCACATGCACCGTACTGCTTTTCTGGCACTTAATTACAAGGTCTCCTAGAGCATTCAACAATTCAGGCCCTATAGCGGCCAGCGGTGATCCCGGGCTTAATAGTTCCTTAAGCTTTTCTGCTTTAGGGGATAGTGGTGGAGATAATTGTGGGAGTGATGGCTTTGGTGTCTGAAACCATTCTTCCTTCACTGGCAGCGTATGTATCAAGTGATAGATCTGATTATCTATGGCTTGTATACTCTGACTTTTAAAATGCTCTGGGATTTCGTTTTTCCATTCTACCAGTGCGTATGTAAACGAGATCACTGGATCTGGCCTAAAATCCATCACCCATGCTTTGTGGCTCGGAGACAGTAACAATACGAGCTGTTTTATCTCCTCTTCCTTCCATCTTTCCCCCGGGAGTACAATGACTACCGCCGCGGTTGGATCGGCACCAATCGCTGCGCACCACTGTGACATTGCCAGCGGGTCCATGCTGGTACTTCTGACCGGCTTGATTGCAGCGTGCAACGTACAAGAATCCCGGACTCGAGCCCCCACGTGTAGCGCTTCCCCCAGTTAAGAGAGCCGCTGATATTGATTTGGGCCCTGCAGTGCACCGCTGTCAACCCCCGGCAATCGGCTCTAACCTCCCGTGGCACAGCTGGTGATAGAGAGATAGGACCGCGTGATCGCAACTGTTGGTGACGCAATCCTATAACAAACATACACAGAATATACTTTAAAACTCCTATTAAAGTAAGCGGAACTGACACCAAATGTACTTTACCCAGATATTTTACTGAGGCTAATGGGCAAGTAATAAACAACAGTATAACAAGTTGCAGATCCCTGCAATAAACAGTAATAAAGATAAACAGAGTAATCAGAATAATAAAGTATTGCTATGCAACTCTAGCGCTGCCCTTTTACAGCTACTTCCCCTCATGGGTAGACTAACACCCAGCAATGTCTACCTATGCAGTCAGGCCTGACTGATCTAAATGGAAGTTCAGTGAAACAATATTCGCTAGCAATCTTTTCGGTGGTGCACTTGAAGAACAACTTTGTAATCCCAACGAATAGTAAAGATAAAGGATCTGTCTTTAAACAGCTCTCACCACCCGGACAAGTCCAAATCCGTTTCCTCCATCGATTCGTCTGGGAACAGGAATCCACCGACATCCAAGTCTTCAATCCTTCTGGTGTACTGCAGCAAGGAGGATTAGATGTCTCTAAGGCTCTGCTAGGCTGGCAGAGGGCTCTTTGGAAAGGAGCACACGGCCCAGGCTTCAGGCCTTGTGCACACAGCAGTTCAGCACAGAGATCCTCTTGCTAGGAGAGGGGTGTCCAAAGAGGCCGACCAAAACTCCGCCTCCCCTTTATAAAGTCTGCCCCAGCAGTCTCTGTTCTGGAGCAATGCACCCTGGGTGCTGCAAGATGTACTGGGAGATGTAGTCTCTCTCTCCTCTGCTTTCACTTCCATAATGTCTCTTTACTTCCTCCCGACTCACCTCTCACCTGGAACTTCTTGTCTCTCTGCATTAAAGGGGAACACCCCGCTACATAAATAAATAAACAAAAAAATAAAGACAAAGTATCAGGTAATAAAAATAAAGGAGTTAGGGCTCTTTCACACGGAGGTCCGTTCAGGTCCGCCTGTCAGTTTTTTAGGCGGACCTAAAACGGATCCTCCATGTACCCCTATGGAGGCACGGATGTCAGCGGAGACATGTCCGCTGACATCCGCTCCGCCAAAGTGTGACGGAGGAAAACCCTATTTTTCCTTCCGTCGGCGGAGCGGATCGGATGACAACGGACTCTACGTTCCGTCGTCATCCGATTCCCCATAGGGGAGAGCGGCGCTCTGACAGGGCGGTCCCTGCACAGTGTGCGGGGACCGCCCAGTCATCCGTCGGCTCAGCGGGGATCAACGGAGCGATCCCCGCTGAGCAAGCAGAGCTTCACGGGGCGGATCTGCACGGATCCGCCCCGTGTGAAAGGACCCTAAAAGAGTTTACTGTGCCAAAAGCTAGCAATCAGAATTAAAGTACAGTACTGACCCTAATCTCGTCTTTATGCAGTTTCTTGGCTCTCTCTACAGACACCATAAAGAATTACAAAATATGAGACTTTCTAGGCACTCTTTTATGTAAAGCAATGCACATTTTTTTATTGGCATATCATTGCTTAAAATAAACACAAATTACCACAGCTGACACATTGTTACACCTTATCACCACTTGTTTGTTCCCCTCATATTCCCACAAAAACAGGGTATCCACATTCACATTAAGCTTTTTCTCTGTGTGGGAGCATCCAAACACCTTTCAAAAGTTATTTTTTTCAGATTTTGGTGACACACAATACCTATTAGCTAAGAAATAATGATTTTAAAACATTGCCAGTAGGAGAGTCCACACATCTGCAATATCTGAGTAACCATGTGAGAAAGCGAATGCCTCACAAGGGCCCTAGAGTTGCACACTTTGAAACAAATCACTTCTTGCAGAGCATTATAGTTTATTCACACCAGCTGGGTGCATCCACCTCAAACTAATAACTAAAAGGGATGTTCCCTATAGAGGTTTTCAATGCACTGACACATTGACAGCTCTATGCTCTCTCTTTTATAAAAGCCCCCTTATTGGCCCTTCTAAGCCTAACGCCATATACACGACCGGTTTTCTCGGCAAGAACCAGCAAGAAAACTGCTGGCAGAGCTTTTTGCCGAGAAAACCGTTCGTGTGTATGTTTTCTCGTCGAGAAAACTGCCGGGAATCTCTACAAGAAAAATAGAGAACCTGCTCTCTATTTTCTCGTCAGGATTCTCGTTTTTCTCGTCGGGATTCTGGTCGGCCTGTTTCCCGACGAGAAAACCGTGTGTGTGTACGAGGCTACAAGCTTACCTGTCCTCCGGTAAGCCCGCGTATGCTCGATGAGACTTCGACGCATGTGCGGTAGCTTACAAGGGTAGTGTAGGGTGAAGCAAGATGGTGGTGACGGCATCGAATGTGACGAGCACATGCTCGTCGTAGTTGATGATGTCACCGCGTTCTTGCCATTCAAAAGAACGGCGGTTCTTTTGAATGGCCATCTGTATGCACGGCTTTGCAAGAAAAGCTTGCCAAGAATCTCGTCAGGAAAACCGATGTTTTTTTCCTGAAGGGATTCTCGTCCGTGTGTACAGGGCTTAATTCAAAGGACATGCAGTGTAGTATTATGGTTTTAAAAAATTCTCCTGGATGATTCTACACATAAATTCACCAGGAGCCGGATAGTCCTTTTGTTTAGAGCGGCGGCTTCTCAGTGGTCTCGATACGGGACATTAGCCATTGCTTCTGCCTTTTTTTTTTTTTTTTCCTGACACTGATGTAACATACATTTGCTGCCTAATAGCTCAAGCCTTTTTTTTATTTCTTTTTTCTCATTGAGGTTAACATACTGTTTTTTTTTTCTCAGGTTGGACATTTTCATATTAATGTGCATAACATTATATTATATATTCCGGTTATTTCATTATGTGGTTCTATATGTTTTCATGGGCAGAGTTATGGGACCAAACAATGTACTTATTTGTGCCTTTACTGCCGGGGGGCGTCTATGCACTCTCCTCACTCGAAGGACTCTTCCCACTACTTGTTTTTGGTGAAGACTCCTCCGCGCTCTGAGCTTCGGCTCCGAGACATTTAAATTGTTTACTTGTTGCTGTACATGACTTTCTATATTTCTATGCCATGGTACTCGGCGCCGGGGGTTTCCTGGCCCAACTATTCTTTTGTTCCCTTTTTTTTTCTTTCTCTATTTTTGTTTTAATCTTTTCTATTACTGTTATTTTTTGAGGGTTACCTGGAGATTCTCTTGGCGTTTCTGGATTCGGAAGTTTGCAGATCGGTGGGTGAGTTTGTTTGTCAATGATTGGCTGACTGTTTCCTATGCCTAGTGTAATGTCTACCTCCCAAAATATCCACCTGCTCTCCCATAATGTTCAGGGTTTTGGATCACCCGCTAAACGGATTAAAGCCTTTACACATTATCGATCTTTGGGGGCGGACATTGTTGCTCTCCAGGAGACGCACTTCACTTCCCTATTTACCCCTCGATAACTCCATAGGGATTATCCTCTTTGTTACTATGCTAATGCGTCGGAGAAGAGGAGGGAAGTGGCCCTCTGCTTCTCTAGATGCGTATCATTCACTGAAACCAAAGTTCTTAGGGACAAGGACGGGCGTTATTTTTTAGTTAAAGGTCATCTGAGGAAACATTAGTTACATTCCTAATATACTATGCTCCCAACACAAATCAAACCACATTCATTCCCTCTTACTGTCCATGGCTCCTGAGTTTGAAGGAGAAGTAATTTTAGCAGGTGACTCTAACCCAGCTTTGGATCTTATTAAAGACAAATCACACACCGCTGGGCTTAGACCCCCTCCTAAACAGAGTCACAAACTTGCACAACTGCTTTATCATTATGATTTTGTGGACACTTGGAGGGAAGCTAACCCCACCTCTAGAGATTACTCTCATTATTCAAGAGCACATGGACATTACTCACGTATAGACCACATATTTCTCCTCTCGGGACTGTTGCCTAAATTGAAGTCCACCAAAATATTATCTACCTCCTGGTCCGACCATGATCTAGTTCTGGTTCAGATTTCAGACCTCACTAGTAGGACAGCAAACCCACATTGGCGATTAAATGAATCTCTCCTCGGGGACAAATCTCACTTTCTTGAGATTTCAAATCATTTAAAAACATACTTCGACATTAATATTCCAGACGACACATCTCCTGCAATTAATTGGGCTGCACACAAAGCTTCTGTCCGCCGGGGAGCCTTTATCCAATTGTCCTCCCGACTCAAAAAAGCTCACACTGAATTGATCTCTGCCAAAACCAAGGAGTTTGAAGCCTTAACTGAACAACATAAACACTCTCTGTCTCTTACTCTATTCATTAAACTGGAACAATCCCGCTTGGAACTTAACATCTGCCTTACCACTAGGGCCGAGAAACAACTACGTTGAATGAACCACAAGTTTTTCACCTGGCGAGACCGCCCAGGTTCTTTGTTAGCACACAAGCTTACCCCTAGACACTCTCAATTGGCACTCCCTAAAATTAGACTGTCAAGAGGACACCTCTCTCAAGATCCCCAAAAGATTCTTCAGGAGTTTCATGATTTTTATGCTGACCTATATGGAAGTCCTCGGGACGCTGCCCTTCCATCCATCAGGGAGTTATTTGGGAATCTCTCCCTCTTGCCCATTGCAGATGATCATAGAGATCTTATGGACCAGCCTTTTACGGGCGAGGAGATCTGCAATACTATCAAAACGCTGTCACTCCATAAACCTCCTGGCCCCGATGGTCTTCCCAATCTTTATTATAAAACATTCTCTGAACAGCTAGCTCCACATATGGCACTGTATTTTAATTCTTTGCGGGATGGAGGTATGGTCCCTTTGGATGAAAATAAGGCATATATTAGTGGTATTCCTAAACCCAACAGGGACTCTTCCGATGTTCGTAATTATCGCCCAATTTTGCTAATAAATTGTGATTTAAAGATCCTTACAAAAATCTTGGGCTCTCGCCTTAATACCGTTTTAGCACAGTACATTCATAAGGACCAATCCGGATTTATAGCAGGACGTCAGATCCTAGATCAAATTCGTAGATCGATAACCCTGATCTCAGCAGCACGTTCCAACTGGGATGCTCCACTCACCCGGGAACTCTTGCTCCTTTCACTGGACCTTAATAAGGCCTTTGATAGCTTAAACTGGAACTACCTTTTTGGTACTCTAGAGGCTCTGGGGTTCGGCCCTATATTTCTTTCCTTACTAAAACCATTATATAATTCCCCAGTAGCCCAAGTTTCCATTAGAGGTCATAAATCGTCAATATTCCTTGTTCAGCGGGGTACGAGACAGGGATGTCCACTTTCTCCTTTATTGTTTGCGTTGGCAATAGAACCCCTAGCTATGGCAATTCGTTCCCACCCTGACATTCACTGTATTTGTTGTGGCCAACAGGAACATAAATGTGCATTATTTGCAGATGATGTCCTTATGTATATCACTAATCCCCAAGTAACTTTGCCTAATTTGCTGTCCCTATTAGATCATTTCTCACAACTCACCGGCCTGTCTCTGAATACTCAAAAAACAGTAGCATTTAATATATCATTACCCCCTGCTATGGTGCAGACTCTTCAAAATACATACAGTTTTAAGTGGGCTCCTCGCTCCCTTCCATATTTAGGGGTCCAGCTGACTTCCTCTATAGACACTATCTATAGGGCAAATTACCCCCCATTATTTAAAAGACTTAAGGAGGACCTTCGTTGTTGGGCAGATTATTTTGGTTTGGTTTGGTAGAATCAATTCAATAAAAATGACGTTCTTACCTAGGCTCCTTTATTATTTTAGAACTCTACCAGTGGCAGTCCGGAGGGGAGACATATAACATTTGCAAGCTGAAGTCCTGCATTTCGTGTGGGGTAACAAGAGACCTCAGATACAAAAGCGAACACTTTATACACCTAAACCCATGGGGGGGCTTGGTCTTTCCAATTTACAGGCATATTTCCAAGCAGCCCAGATTGCCCAGTTAGCCTACACCACGGCTAAAGGCTCGGTCCCCCTTTGGGTCTCCTTTGAAGCACTTTCCTGCCATTCGTTCACCATAGGATCCTTAATGTGGCTTCCTAGTCGTCCATTTTATGCCCCACTTTATCACATTGTTTAGCAATATGGGATAGGACACGCCACCACAGTCCTTTATCATCCCCTCATACACCACTAGCTCCCATTCTCTGTAACCCAGAGTTTTCACCTGGTTTGACTCCACAATTGTTCCAATGGTGGCTTAATAAGGGGCTACTGAGAATCAGTAATTTCCTTAATGAAGATCAAATATATACCATACAACATTTTAAAGACGTATTTCTAATGCCTCCTAATGAATTGTTTTGATACAATCAAATTGCATCATTTGTCAGATCCAAACTTAACCTAGTGGTGAGACCCCTTATGCTCACAACATTTGAATTGACCTGCCAGGCTAGAGGCTTCCAGAGGGGTCGGATATCTGCGATATACACTTCTCCTACTGAACCTGATTCGAAACTTGCCTATATAGACCAGTGGGAAGGGACTTGAACCTTACCTTTGATTTGATTGAATGGCAAGATTTTGCTTACCAGCTATCCAAAATTTCCATCAATACTACTCTTATAGAGGCCAACTATAAAACGCTCCTGCGTTAGTACCTGGTACCAACTAGGGTAGCTAAGATGCATCCTTCTACTTCACCAAATTGCTTCCGACGATGTGGACAGCTGGGAATGATGCACCATATTTGGTGGCAATGCCCCCTCGTAATTAGATTTTGGATCAGAATATTCAATTTCATCAACTCAGTAACGGGGGTAAACATTCGCAGATCTCCAGAAGCCGCTCTCTTTCACAAACTACCTGATGACACAACCAAAAAATCTGTAAAATTGATTAATTATATATTGCTGGCGGCGAGAATCACAATCGCTAGGCACTGGAAACAGTCGGAAATTCTTCTTGACCAGGTTAAAAGTAAACTCAATTGGATTATGATTAATGATAAACTCACCCATATACTTTGTAATAACACCAAGAAATTTAACAAGATATGGGACCCGTGGATTGATTACATCTCGACTCCGGACTCCAGGATGACCCTCTTTCTCCTCATTTCCCTTTTTTTTTCTCTCTCTCTTCTTTTTCTCTCCTCTTCTCTTTTCCTTTCTTTCCATTACTTCTCTCTTCCTCTAGAATTTTTATACAATACAGATGACTGCACATGGGGCCTCATACGGCCGTGAGTTCTGAGGTTATCTCAGGATTCCCCGTGACTCCGGATCTCTGCCACTCTTTATACGTGTGATACTCCGGATCATGGCTGGGAGACTATTATTCAACCCCATTAGTATTTGGATACATATCGCACACCTTACGTTCTGTTATTGTAATAGATGATGGATATGTGTTATAGCCATACCTTCTATATCTCTGTATTGTTATGTTGACAATCTGAAAATTTACTCCACTCTGTCAATGTGTCTGTTTATTCTAGAATTTGTTTTTCTTTTAATAAAAAGAACATTGAAATATAAATTCACCAGCACCATGAATCTCAAACTCACAGAATTCACTTCAAAAACAGGGTAGTAGCAAATCTGAACATAATCCCTAATATTAAGGCTCATAGGCCCAGTCCATTAATGGGTAGAATTGAATAGGCAGAGTCACGCTTTGGTGCCTATATCTCTTGAAGGTATACCTGGCTAAAATATATTAAAAATCAAAAAGCGGCCATAGATGCAGAAAAATGTCATGGGAAACATGGCAACTACAGATATTCCTCCTATGATCTGTACTACCTCACCTTGGAATTCAGTCATGCATAGGGCCCTTTAGTTCAATCTGTCTCAGAATCACATCTTGCAGTTCTGGGGTGTTTTTTTTCCCCATACTCTGGACTACACTGGGCTCCACCCACAGATGGCATCTAAATGGACACTAGCTCCATCCACTATATCACTAGAGGAGGGTTTTTGGGAGCTAACTTTCCCTTTACCAGACCATAATGGCAACAGAGGCATCTAGCGGCAGACAAGCTAACTGCACCTGCCTACACTTTGACCTTTGAACCTTTTTCATCTGGACTGACACTCTGTTCTTTACTCAACCCAAATTCTCATCTGAGCTTCTGAATTAGTTACTTGTTTGCAAGCTCTTCTGGTATGACCATGGCAACACTCTTTTGCTCTTAAATCCTGGAGGTATCCAAGTAGGAGTGAAAGGCTACCAATATTCCTAGATTGTGTCTATACTGTAGGTGAATATTGAAAGGTCGATTTGGACATTCTAACCAAGTGGTTCTACCTGAGCTGAGATCACATCTAAACAGGATGTCACATTGAATAATAAAAGTAAAATCAAAATAAACCTTATTCAACAAGTTTTGACTTTGTCAATGTCCTCTTCAGCACAAAAACGTATAATTTAAAGACTGATCTGTTACTGAGTGTATACAATTGTACCTTTTAAACTGAGCTGCTCTGTAAAATTCTGTTCAGTTTTCAGCGTTTAAACTAAAAGCAAAAAATTAACTTGTTGGTCAGGAAACCCAGGTACAGGTCAGTCATCAGTATTCAGCCAATCACATTTCAGTGAACATTAGGCAGAGTAGTTAAGAGGTGGCTTGTAGTTCCCTGCTCATTGTTTTTTAAGCCCAATACTGACACTTTAGTTCTGTTTTGATTGGCAGCAATTCTTGGCCTCTGCCGGGGTCTTTTTCTTAACAATATGAACATGACATTCTAGGTATTCTTTTCCCTCTCTGGCAGTTTGTCATGTTTTTATCATCACGCTCTAGTCACCAGCTGATCACATGCAGTTGTCAAAAAAAAACAGCACCGGATGTTTTCTGAGACTAGGGATGTCAAATAATGGTTTAAAAACCACAAACATCAGACACAGCAAACACAACAAACACTTTTTAACCCTTTAGGCTGTCGAAATGAAAATCTTCAATTATTCATGCTTTTTTTTTCTTTCTAACATTTACATTTCACTACGGAGAATTCAGGCTGAATTTTTATGTCTGTTTTAATAAATCAGATGCCTCAGTCTTCTGATAAACTTGTTCACCCCATAATTAACTGCTGATCTTTAGATGTTGGGGTTGTTATGAAATAGGAATCAACAAAATATTATTTTATGTTAGCTTCAGCTTAGCACTAATTTGGCTTCATTTTTCTTCATTCTATGATTCACATATCAGCATCCCCTGTAGTGTACCCCATTTTCCTACTACAGGACATTTGTAACTTGTTGCACTACCTGCCAGTCATTTACCTTTCTAACTTCTCTAATGTCTAAGAAAATGGTTTTAACTTTCAGACCCCTTTCACACTGAGGCAGTTTTCAGGCGTTTTAGGGCTAGAAATAGCCTTTGAAAAGCGCCTGAAAACTGCCTCCCATTCATTTACATGAGTGTTTTCACACTTGGGCGGTACACTTGCAGGACATTAGAAAAAGTCTTGCAAGCAGCATCTTTGGGGTGGGTTTGGAGGGCTGTAAAAAGCACCCCAAAAACGCCCCTGTCCATTGAAATGAATGGGTAGCACTTCAGAAGTGCCTTAAAGTGGTTGTACACCCTGTACAACCACTTTTACCTACAGGTAAACCTATGTTAAGGCTTACCTGTAGGTGCTGGAAATATCTCCTAAACCTCCACGGTTTAGGAGATATTTACAAGAAAGCTGTGCGCCGATGTCTACGGCGCATGCGCACTTTAGAAAGGGTAGATCGTGCCGTTTCTAAAGGGGTCATGCCGTGACTGGCTGCTCCCGCGCTCATGCGCTGGAGTGACGTCACGCGACTCCAGCCAGTCACAGAGCCAGAGTTCGCAGGCCCCCGGAAGGAAGAGGGGTGAAGATGGATGCTCGCTGCTAGTGGGGACAGCGGTGACATCGCAGGCATCGGTTTCAGGTAAGTGACACATAATGGGCTACTAGCCCATTATGCTTTACCTTTGCAGGGAAATAAAGAGGAAGTAAAACCCATGAGGGTTTACTTCCTCTTTAAAAGCATTTTGAGAGTGCCGCAAAACGGGTGCTTTTGGATTTTTTTAAGGTCACGTTGCCACATGACCTTAAAAAAAAACACCAAGCTAACGCCCGAAAAGCACCACTAAAACGCTGCTAATGCACTGCAAAAACGACCGCCGTTTTAGCGCTGTTTTAGCAGTGCTTCAGTGAGAAAGGGGTCTAAGAGTTCAAGCATTATATTCAGATGAATCTTGTTTTCTTGATTGTCCCAAATGGATCTATGACAGTTGGATCAGCTGTGATGAGTTATATTTTTTATTTGGAATAGGCATATTCCAAGGGTGGCTGCAGTATGTACTTTTCAACCTTTCTGTTTATAAAGTTATTTTGGCAATTGAGTCCGACTGATAACTGTTTTATTAAAACTGAGAAAAGAAAAAAGGGGGCTGGTGGGACTTTAAATGAGACATAGATGGGTGTAGGAAGTTAATCTAGGATATCAAACATAGTATCACATTGCTCTTTTTAATCATGTCCTTGACTATGAACCATCATATATGCTAATGTTATTATTATTACCTGTATTATGCCTCTGACTGCATGATCTCTGTATTATTTATTTTAATACAATATATTTTGATATTCATATACATGCTTTGATTTTCGTTCTTTTGGGTTGATTATTCAGCAACTTTTCATGGTAACAGTGATTTCCCTTTTGGGATTGTGATACTATGTTTGATATCCTAGATTAACTTCCTACACCCATCCATGTCTCATTTAAAGTCCCACCAGCCCCTTTTTTTCTTTTCTCAATGTACCAATGTACCAATGTACCAGGGATGGAGGCATGGGTAAGGTTACTATGGGTTCCAACATATCACTTATTTTCTTTTTCAATATGTTTTATTAAAACTGTTTATTATCAATTGATAATTGCTGTTTTAAATTTACTTTATATTTAGTATTCTAGACTTTTCTAATGTTTCAGCTTTTAAAAATTTTAAACTGTTATTTAATCCCCCAGGGAACCAAATGAATGTAGCACTTGGTGCCATTCAAATCCACCCTGCTGTTTTTAAGCAGCGTGGTCGGACATGTTACCCTTCACTGCCTGACTGCACTTCTAGTAAGGATATGGAATTGTGAGTGACAGCTCTGGTCTTTGGCAGCAGGGGCCACTCTGGAGATGAGCACTCCCATTCATCACAGATCACACTGCCTGTGAGCTGTGTGATCCATCTATGGCCTCTTGTAAATACACAACCCCAGCAGATGGACCACACTGCCCCACGGCGCTGAATGACCCTTTAATATTATGGATGAACAGGCAGTGCTATGGGGCTGTATCATACACAACACCAGCCCTGACAGAGTTTGTCATATATTTGCAACAGCAAAACGTCATCCAGCTCTGCAGGGCTGTGTAATCTATCTGCCGAGCTATGTATGTTTACAAAGAGTTATAGATTGCACAGCCCATGCAGAGCTGAATGTTTCTTTTACTATTATGAACAATTAGCACTGCAGGGCTGTGTAATTTATCTTCCAGGGCTGTGTATGTTTACAAGCAACCTCAGATAGATTACACAGACCTGCAGTGCTGATTATCAATTCATAAAAGAACAGTTTAGTCAGAGGGTGGAGGTTCAATGCTGGCTGTACCTTCCCCCACAGGAACTCCCACAAATTGGGTTTAGGCTGTGGTGGAGCTACAGTTAGTATTCACATAAATAATGATGTGCATTCAATTTGCAATGGGGCTACCAATCAGAACAGGACAAAGCCCTATACGCACTGGGGATTAAATAAAAGGTTTAAATTTTTTTGTGAGAGTTTACTTTACACTTTATTTAAAACAAAAAATGTATCATTCAGTATCTGGAAACTGGTGGTGTTGAAAAATTACACTGATTTAAAACTGTTTTTTTTTCTAGAGTTGTATTTTTTCTGGAACTGCTTTAGGAATATATTATTTTGTCTTGCTCTGTTATCTGTGAAACCACATAGAACAAATTAACAGCAGAACTGAGTAGAAGCTTAGCGCTGCTCAAACTAATCACAAGATTCTCAGCAGTGGCATAAGTAGAACCTTCAGGGCCCCGGTGCATGAAACCATGAAGGGCCCCCCTGACCCCAGCCGTGGCTCTTCCCTCCGAGCCCAGTGGTGGAGGTAGCATTTACAAACTGAAGCATAGTAAACACAGTACGGTACGGATTACTGACTCTCCATTCAGAAAAGTAAGGGGCCGGCGGTGGGGGCAGCTGCATATAGAAGAATCCTCCTGCAGCTGCTGAATGCCCACTTCTCCTCCTCTCCCTCCTGCAGGCATTCAGTGGCTGCAGGAGGAAAATGGAGAGATTGGTTCCTCTATATGCAGCCATCCCTCTTATGCAGGTGTACAGGGGGGGGGAGCGCTCAGGCCCCCTGCAGTATAGGACAAGGTTGCGACCCCTGTGGGTACGTCTCTGCTGTGATTCAAATGGGTCTCTGGTGAACAGAGCCCCCCCCCCCCGTACATCAGAATTCCCAGCATTCTTCTTTAATCAGGGTTCCAGAGCCCCCCTTACTTTGGAGTTTGAAGAGTCCTTCCTTACATCAGAGTTCCCAGCAATCCTCTTTAATCAGGGGCCCCAGAGCACCCCTTACATGAGAGTTTGCTGAGCACCACATACATCAGAGTCCGCCAAACCCCCCTTACATCAGAGTCTACCTAGCCCCCCTTACATCTGAGTCTGTTGAGCCCCCCTTACATCGGAGTCTGCCGAGCATCTTTTACATCAGAGTACGCAGAATTTCCACTTACACTGTAAGGGGATCTCTGTGGACCCTGGAGCATAAAGGGGAACCCTGAATTAAGGGTGGTCTTATCCAAGGGGGAATGCTGTGGACTCTGGTGTAAATGGGAACTTTGATATAAGGGGATCTCTGCTCACCAAAGCCCCCCTTACATCAGAGTCCACAGAGCACCCCTTATATATGAATCTCTTACATTAGACTACTCACTGGGAGGCAGGAGAGAGAAGAGTGGGTGGAGGAAGACTTCACTCACAGTGGATGGATGGATCGGCAGGCTGAATCTTTCCCTTCTGGTTGCTGGGCTTGAAACTTCCAGCCCACACTTCCCCTCCCCTGAGGCGCAACACTTCTGGGGAGTATGAATGGGGCAGACACAGGAAGGGAAGGCAGGAGGAGGAGAAGCTGATCAGCTCTCTCTTCCTCCTCTCCCATCTGTGTGGGGGGATGGGTGAACTGTCGGAGCTGGCTCTGGGCTGTGAGAGAGACACTCGCAGCTTAGAGCCATGCAGTCGGGAGTCACAATCCGGGCTCTTGGGGGCCCCTCCAGAGTGGCAGAACTCCAGGGTTCAGTCGCAAGTGCAACCTTTGTGACCCTGGTAGTTCTGCCACTCGTTCTCAATGGCTCCAGTGGTTTAAATGATGTTGAAATCCGATACGGAGAGTCCAGGCATCACTTATGGGGTTATACTGTATATGTAATTAACGTTCACTAAAAGGCCTTCTGGGTCTTTTTCCATGACAGTGCTTTGAGTGAATTGTTCACGCACTGCATTTATGAAACTACACTTGGGCTTAGTTAAACCATAATGCTGTGTTTTTGAATAGTACTGTTTCAGGTATGAGGCAATAGTATGAAGTTGTTTTTTCTAGGCAGTATGTGAAGCACAAAGGGAGTAACTTGACTGGAGTACAAATCAACAGTATGTAATTTGGGGGCACGCTCAAATGCCTCTTAGCATCCCTTCACCATGGGCAAGGGCCCTTCCCAAATATAAAACACAATCTGTGCTTAAAATGCATAGTAAGATGTCACTTGAGATATACTCCGATACCTCTCTGCTTTCCTTTTAATGCAAGCATCAGTTTTCATGGCCTAAATCCTATATAGAATACTTGGGTTTACAATCTCAATCCTACAAAAAAAGGCACATTTTTTTATTTTTTAAATGGTAACAAACATGTCTTACTTACTTGCTCTGTACAGTGGTTTGCACAGAGCAGCCCCAATCCTCATCTCCTTAGTTCCCTCACCAGGAACTCCTGCTTCCTCCCCCCTGCCGAGTACCCTCATAGCAAGCTGCTTGTTATGGGGCACTTAACACACAGAGAGCGGCTCGGCCCCACCGCCTCTCTCTCACTGGCTGCATGCAGAAGGTTTTTAACTTAATGCATAGAATGTCTTCTCCTTCACTTAATTTTCTTATGATTTACGATACTGTCTATGACTCCTTTACATTGCTATTACTGCCCATGGGATTGTGGGCTCTACATATCTGTCAATAATAGAGACATACATGTGATCTTGTATTTATTATGTTTATTATCTTACAGATAACTGTCACTTGTATCAATGCAATTTTCTGTAAATTTTACTGATGTTTTTCCCTAAAATTGAATAAAAATATATTAAAAGTAAGAACCTGTGCTTTAGTCAAGCAGACTGCTCAAAACCACATAAAGGAAACCCTGGAATGTGCAATTTTTATAATGTTGACATCTCAGTATATTTGCAAAATGTGGATTACTAAGACATTGCCTTTTAGTGTTGTAAACCTAGATGTCTGCGTTGTTTCCAAATATAATATCACATGATCTGGTATGATCAACAAACTTGTGAGAATGATGATAGCACTCATTACAAATGATATGAATTACGTCAATAGTGATATGAAATGTATTCTAGTATTTTAAATCTTTATATATCAGCTTGTACAGATCACAAGTTGAGTGCTTGCTCTATATAATGATGTTTAAAAAAATAAAAATAAAATGTTAAAACATGAAATCAGTCCAAATTTAGCTCTTGGTCTATATTTTAAAGAATTTCTGTAATACAGGCTTTTAAAGGCACTCTATGGATTTCCCTATTTGGAAACAGAAGTGCTTGAAATAGCATTTCCACTTATATGCTTTCTGGAAAAACACTGACAGAATCAATTTTCTTTTTTAATAGCTGGTCACCACCAGCAGGATTACAATGACGTATAAAATGTCTGCAAGCTGGTTCTTAATAGTGGCAGTTCTCCATGCAGTTGCCCAACAATCGTTGTCACGTAAACAAAATTGCAATTAAAAGATAGTAAAAGTAACTTGTCCCACCAACCTACTGTGTCCTGTTCTTACAAAGGGATCAGTCGGAGGAACCTGGAGATTGACATTCCCTAAATTGTTGATTTCTGAAGAGATGTAAGTCAGCAATTTCTCTTCTTCGGAGCAGCAATCGGTGGCATAGGCAGCTGGGAAGGGGGGAAAGATTTAGTATTTAAATTCTTCTTTGTAGGTACATCTTCATTGAGCCAATTAAATAACAGAGTGGGTTCAAAGGTATAAATACCTGTTTGGTTATTTATTTTGTAGCATAGCAAAACTATAATTATCTATACTATATATTACAGATGATTACTATAATTATCTAAAAGTTTGATGACATAAGCATTTACCAGAATTGCAACCTTTTAGCCATACTAACTTTATTTATTTTTGTTGCTATGCCACTTTGGGTTTTATAATTACCAAAGGGTACTGAGTACTGTCCGTGGTCCTTTTTTTTATTGCACTAACATACAATTTTTCAGGACAAGCTTTCGGGGTGTCATGGAAATTTTATGAAGATGTATTTAATATGTATTGTCATAGTGTCACCCAGTGTTATTACTTCCGCAACCCGCTCTAAAGAGCTGACTGGGGCAGTCTGAGGCTGGTTGAATCCCATCTGGTAGTGGAAAACGTCTTGAGGTTGGAGTGTGATGTTTGCAACGTGGGGATATGTCCGCCGACGAGGGGCCCTCTGTGCATTAGCACGGACGATCGTTGAGGAGGGGATATGCTCGCTCTGCAACGACATCATTGGTTATAGGCAGATGTGCACTCTTGTCTCTGCTGTGTCTGATCAGCATGGTCGAGATTCGTAGCGCACGCCTGCAGATAGCCTCCCTTGTCACAAGCAATAATAGTATAATCTGAATATGCGTTATTCTATGGAATGGCGCAAAATAAGGATTCCTATCAGCGGTAATATGAGAGCTTATGGGAGTTTCAGAGTCTGGGAAGGCACCCATGTTTTAAAGCAATACGGCTTAGTTTGTTAACCGCTTAACGACCGCTCACGGCATATATATGTCGGCAGAATGACTCGTGCAGGCACAATCACGTACCTGTACGTCCCCTTTAACCGCCTGCCGTGTGGTCACGCGCGTGCCAGCGGCGGCACGCTCGGGACCCTGCAGTCATCCCCGTAAGTCAGACCGCGGGTCCCATGGACTCGATCGCCGCGGGGATCCCCCAGATCATCTCACGGAGGGATGGAGCGGGGAGATGTTAGTGTAAACACAACATCTCCCCGCTCGCCTACTGACACTGTCACCGATCTCCTCTCTGTGTAACCAGAGCGGAGATCGATGACGTGTCACTCATAGCCACGCCCCCTAACAGTGAGAATCACTCCCTTAGGCACACTTAACCCCTTCAGCGCCCCTAGTGGTTAACCCTTTCACTGCCAGTGTAATTTTTACAGTAACCAGTGCATTTTTATTGCACTGATCGCTGTAAAAATGACAATGGTCCCAAAAATGTGTCAAAAGTGTCCTATGTGTCCGCCATAATGTCGCAGTCATGAAAAAATCACTGATCGCCGCCATTACTAGTAAAAAAAATAATTTTTGGGGATATTTATTATAGAAAAAAGTAAAAAATATTGAATTTTTTTCAAAATTGTCGCTCTATTTTTGTTTTTAGCGCAAAAAATAAAAACCGCAGAGGTGATCAAATGCCAACAAAAGAAAGCTCTATTTGTGGAAAAAAAGGACGTCAATTTTGTTTGGGAGCCACGTCGCGCGACCGCGCAATTGTCAGCATAAGCGACGCAGTGCCGAATCGCAAAAAGGGGCCTGGTCTTTATGCTGCATATTGGTCCGGGGCTTAAGTGGTTAAGAGCATACACGCTTTTCCTGCTCGGACATGCCCATAAGACTTTAGCCATCATTGTATTCATGTATTGTATTGTATTGTATTGGACATCCTGTTAGAGGGATGCCCTTGTATGGTCATTTCCCTGTAAAGGTCATCTTCCTGGGTGGAGCTGACATTGCTTTTACATCACTTCCTGTTAACTTCTGCTTGTGATGGCGACATCACTTCCTGGGGGGATTTTAATAAAAAGGATCGAGGCTGACGGGGATAGGCAGTCATGCTGGGATGCTGAGATGAGAACACAACAGTCTTGTGATGTTTCTGTACTTGAATGAATGGGAAATCGAATGAATGGTAAGGGAATTATGCCTGAGTGCATTTTTAGCTTAAGATGCATTATTGCATTAAGACGAAGTGTGTTATCATTAGAGACACGATATCTGGCTGTGTGCTCTGCGTACAGCCTGATTTCGCTAACAGGGGTTTGTCCCCTTCTTCAAGGTCCCAGCAGTACTGATTTAGCAAAATGTTTTAGCAGAATGTAAAAAAAAAGGCAATCTTTGACAGAAAGGAAAAAAAGAAAGAAAAACAAAACACACACAAACAAATGTACAGGGCAATGGTAATACAACTAGCATAGTTAGTGAGATAAGACAGAGGGAGAGCTATAGACTGGGGGGGGGGGGGGGGGGCTGTCACAGAGGTAAAACTGTTGGATAATGAGTAAGAAAACCCAATTTCTAAATTTAGGCCGTTAACTTTTTGTCAATAGAACTATTATTCTTATGCCACATACACACGATCGGAATTTCCGTCAACAAATGTTCGATGTGAGCTTTTGGTCGGATATTCCGACCGTGTGTAGGCTCCATTGGACATTTGCTGTCGAAATTTCCGACAACAAATGATGGAGAGCTGGTTCTCAATTTTTCCGACAACAAAAGTTGTGGTCGGAAATTCCGATCGTGTGTATCCAATTCCGACACACAAAAATCCTACGCATACTCGGAATCAATTAGACGCATGCTCGGAATCATTGTACTTAATTTTTCTCGGCTTGTCGTAGTGTTGTACGTCCCTGCGTTCTTGATGGTCTGAATTTCCAAGTAACATTTGTGTGACCGTGTGTATGCAAGACAAGTTTGAGCCATCATCCGTCTGAAAAATTATTGACGGTTTTGTTGTCGGAATGTCCGATCGTGTGTACGCGGCATTAGTTCAAAAGTTTTCCTTTCCTGAATAGTTTTGTAAGCCCTTTTAAGAACTAAGACACTGAGGTCTTCCATAGTGTGATCCGGTTGTGAGAAATGATGTCAGAAATCATCTTCTTTATTCTCCTTAACCTCCCTGGCGGTATTCCCGAGTCTGGCTCGGGGTGAAATTTCAACACCAAAAGCGGTAACCCCGAGCTAGACTCCGGATTGCATCGCAGTAATCCAGGCAGGGTTACTTACCTTGTCCCCTGGATCCTGCGATGCCTCCCCGTTGTGTGATCGAGCTGTCTCCTCGCTCGATTCACACACTGCCGAGTGCCGCCGAGCTCCGTTCCCTGCGACGTTACGACGCACGGGGACGGAGATCGGCACCAAATTCAAAAAAGTTAAAACACAGTACACATACTGTATAAAATAATTACACCCCCCCCCCCCCCTTTGTCCCTAGTGGTCTGCCCAGTGCCCTGTGTGCACTTTTATATAATAAAAACTGTTCTTTCTGCCTGGAATTTGGAGATTGTCCATAGCAACCAAAAAGTGTCCTTTTACGTCAAAAGTGGTTTTAGACCAGCTAGAAAACAGCGATAATAAATTAGAATCACTCGCAGAATTGAGCGATAGCGATTTGTGGGGAAATTCATCATCAAACACTGAAAACCACTTTTATTATTATTATATTATTATTTGTTATATATATTTTATAGTTATTTATTATATTATAATTTATGATTTTGTTTTTTGAACTTTATCATACCCGGGATGTCTACTAGACTCCGGTTTGGACAGATTTAAGTGAGTTATGCCTAAGAATTACAGGCCTACAATATAAAACGCCAAATTTCCATGCAGAATAATGGTACCAGATGTATATAAAAAGTATTTCCGCGCTACTATGAGGTAATAGGTGATAGTACAACTGCTACTAGACACTGAAAAAGGTAAAAACCATAACCTTATAAGAAATAGAGTATAAAAGATAGTGCCGAGCTGTTGTAATTGACTCTAGGTCAATAATTAATATTTCCACATAAATTAGTGTACACAAAGTACTAATATAAACAGTAGAAAAAATAAAGTGCAAATATGCAAAAAACCTTATAACGTCAAAGTTCTTGAATACAAGCAACAGGTGCAAAAGTGCAAGTGCAGATAATCCAAAGCCTTAATACACTGCTTGTATAAATAAGGTGCCTTGTTTTACCAGCAAATAAAAGTGCCACGTGATAGGGTGTATAAAATAATCATAATTAATATGAAATATCAAAAAAAACAACCTTAAAATACAATTAACCAATGATTGCTAAATAAAATACAATGGTGCAGAATGTGACAATAAAGTGTGACAGTATATTGATGTTTCCAGCATCTGCTGGAGCAATAAAACAGTGCAGATGTGTTCAGGACTAAAATAACAAATAGTCCAGATACAGCTGATATAAGCTGAGTGCAGCTATTTCCATGCAGAATGGTGACTTGGTATATTCTGAGGTAGTGAACCGTGAACCATAAAGATGGTATTTAAAAGTCTGGAATTGGCAAATGAAGTGATGAGTGCTGGGATTAAGTGCTGAATGGTGTTTGTCTTCTATGGCTTCCACGCTGTGAATAACTTGCTGTTAAGTGAATGGGTGGCCTCTTACCTCACTGCTGTGAGGTTACAGCGTGTGTATAATTCCTATACTGATCAGCCTGGTGCTGCCTGGATAGATCCTTGAACCTGGGTGTATGGCGCCTGGATGTGTTCACCATAAAATCCTCCCTGTGTGGTGTGTGTTCTCCAGATTGGCGTACATATGTTGTAGCAGGGAAAAAGAATAAAACAGTTCCCAATATAGTGTAGTATGTTCAAACAAAGGGGGTCCTTTTATTCTTACAAATGAAAACGTACTCACATTTAAAATATCGATACATGCAAAACAAAATACGAGCGCCAAGCTCGTCCACGTCACCTCCGGTGCCTGTAGTGTCCCTACGCGTATCGTCACCGATCACGTGACTTCATCGGGGGATAGAAAACAAGCAACGGAGATGTCCTTATATTGGTATGTAATAAGGTAATTACGGCGGCCATTTTCCTGGAGTCCAATCACAGGAAGTGGTCGGCGGCCATATTCCTGGAGGTGTATGACATGATGAGCGCGGCCATTTTAATGGTGGTTATACTATTAATATAATGAGCATGAATAAAAGACCTTGCATACTTTTAAAACTTGGTGTCTGGGGAATAAAACCCATATTAATTGACAGCTGCAAGGTTATTTTAAATAAAAATAAAAATAAAAAATGGGAATTTAAAAATGTTTTAAGAAAGATTGGTAATTTAATAAAATATATTAAAAATTATTAAAAAATATTAATTAAATATTTAATTAAAATTGGCACCGGATGTGACACGGGTGACAATAAATGAACTCTCTAATAAATTGATAGTAAAAATCAGATAAAATACTTAATCTTATCCTATATTGTAGGTGAGGAGTGAGGAAGAGAAATAAAACCCGAGTGGGGGGTGGTAAAAATGAGCCGACAGAAAAAAAGGGGTGGTAAAATTGAGGAACGGAAACTAAAAATCACTGAGGAAGCAATTTAAATCGAATTCCACATTGAGGCCTCGAGGTACAAAAGTATCTAATAAGAATATCCATTTGGATTCCTGTTGGCTAAGTGTCCTTACTTTATGACCTCCTCTCCAGTGTCTATTGTAAGGCTCAATCCCCCAGAATTTGAGCTGGGTGGGGTCCTTGTTGGGATGCAATAGGAAATGTTTGGAAACATTATGCTTATCGAATCCTTTTATGATATTTTGCACATGTTCTTTTATTCTGACCCTCAATGGTCTCTTTGTGCGTCCTACATATTGTAGTCCACAACTGCATTCCAATACGTATACTGCGCCTTCTGTATTGCAACAGATAAATTATTTTACTTCATGTGTGTTGCCCGTGCTGGTTGCGGTAAATTTGAATTTTTTCTCATTTGTTTTTTTTTGTTTTTGTGCATGCAAAGCAGCGTTTACAGGGAAAAAATCCTTTACCAGTAAAAAAGGTTAGGATTTTATTCTGAGGGTCTGGTATATTCTTTACTAGCTTATCTTGAAGTGTGGGAGCTTTTCTGTAGATAAAATTGGGATGTTTAGGTAATACTCCTTGTAAATGTTTATCGGATAGTAAAATACTCCAATGTCGCTTAAAAATTTGTTCTATTTTCCTATGTTGTATATTAAAATCTAGAATAATGGGGACCTTATCCACGGTAAAATCTTGTTTTTCTTTATCTTTAATCAAATCACTGCGATTCATTGTTGTTACTTCTTTTATTTTTCCTTCGATGTCTTTGGGGTTGTAGCCTTTTCTAATAAATCTCTCTCCTATATGATTTGCTTGAAAGGTGAACATGTCTATATGGCTACAGTTTCGTCTCAATCTCATGAGTTGTCCTTTTGGGATATTGCACAGCCAATTTCTATGGTGGCAGCTTTCGAGGGGTAGGTAGCTGTTCCTGTCTACATTCTTGAAATGTGTCTTTGTAGTAATATTCAGATTTTCCTGTATGATTTCCAGATCTAAAAAGGTGACTGTTTTGTCGCTGATGTCCCAGGATAGTTCGATATTCCTGTCGTTTTTGTTGAGGTTTTCGAGAAATAGGACCAGTCGGTCTCTTTCTCCCTTCCATAAAATGAAAATATCATCAATATATCTTCGGAAAATGATTTGTTCACTTGGAATTTCTGAAAACACTGCTTCTTCCTCCCACTGTGCCATAAATAGGCCTGCAACGCTCGGTGCAAATTTTGCTCCCATTGCAACTCCTGTTCTCTGATGATAGTACCTGCGATTGTACCAAAAATAATTGTTCTTGAGACAAAAATCTAGACTTTTTACCAAATATTTTCTCTGTACGCATGGCAGAGATGTATGTTTTCTTAGTCCCCATTTCACAGCCTCACATGCTAGATGATGTGGGATGACCGTGTAAAGCGACGAGACATCGGCCATGGCCATAATCCACGGTGTTTCTGTTGTTGGTGTCTTCTCCAAGATTTGCAGCATTTGTTTCGTGTCTCTTAGGTAAGCCCGTGTCCCTTGAACTGCTGGCTGTAGGAAATGGTCAATATATTCCCCCATTCTAGATGTAAGGGAATCTATCCCATTGACTATCGGCCTTGATGGTGGGTTAGTACTGTCTTTATGTATTTTGGGTATAGAGTATATAATTGGAGTGCGACATGATTCAGGAATTAGATATTTTGCTTCCTTTTTGCTAAGAATATCTTTTTTGAGGCCTAAATGTACTATTTGTTCCAATGCTCTTCTACATTTGAACATAGGATTCCCCAATAATTTAATATACGTATTTTCATCTTGTAGTAGTCCATTCATCTTTTCATTATATTGTTCTTTTGTAAAGATTACTATTCCTCCTCCTTTGTCCGCTGGGCGGATAACCAGATCTTTCCTTTTTGTGAGTTTCCTTATGCCACTTTGGATATGTTTAGGTTCTTCTTTTTTCCGTATTTTTAAGTTCAATAAATCTTTTACTACTAGCTTTTTAAAAACTTTGATGTGTTTGTTATCTTTTGGTGGGGGGTTGAAGACCGATTTATTTCTTAAATTGCTATGTACCATCTCTTCCTTATGAGTGATTAGTTTTGGTTTGGCTATATTACTTGCAATATATTTTTTAATATTTATTTTTCTGATATATTTTTGTATGCCAATATAGGTTTGGAATTTATCCAGATTCTTAGTCGGGGCATACTTCAAACCTTTGTCCAGGACTCCTATTTCTTCATGCGTTAATGGTTGTCCGCTGAGGTTGAAGATGCCCTCTCCCTTGACATCCTTTTTCTTTTGTTGTCTCTTGCCTGACGGGCATCCTCTCTTGTTTCTGGACTTTGCCTTCCATTCCTCATTTCTTCTGAATTCCTCGGTGGATAGTGATCCCGACCTCTCTCTAAAAAAGACCTACTGTAGTTGGTTTCTGAATGTTGTCCCTCTGGTCTATAATCATCATGTTGATTCCTCAGAGGGGCATAGTAATTGTGAGTTGGGATTGGGCTACGTTCATATTGTCGATAGGGGCCTTGGGGATAGGGGACCTTCCTCTCACCATATCCATTATCCTGGTATGGTGCAGGACTTCTACCTCTTGGTCTGTGTTCATAATATGGTCCTCTTTGTTCATATTGCCATCCTTTGTTGTTTCCATATTCTTGTGGGTGTCCCCTATATTCCCTTTGGTTATATTGTGTTTGGTGCCAGTTGTTGTGTCCCGGATTTGTTTTTTTATTATTCTTCCAATGTGGTTTCTTCCAACCATTTTGTGGGGTTCTGTTATTGTGAGGTCTTCTGTCTCCTCTATAGGGGGTGTGGTATTGTTGATTCCAATTTCCTGTGCTGTTTTTTGGATGTCTTGGTGATTGTCCCCTATTTCTGGAGTCTTGATTTGGTCTATTTGGTGTATTCTGAGTCTGATTTGGATTGATTTGTTGTGATTGCATCCGAACTGTTTTCTCAGGTGTTGAAAACGTTGAGGTAGGTTCAGTTTGTCCTAGTTGGCTCTGCCACTTAAATGTCTGGTCATTTCTAAAATCATTCATGTCTCTTGTATATTTTTTGCTTTTTCTCTGTTGTACATCTTTGTCTTTTTTGTAAGATCTCTATTTAATTGTGATGTGAGTGTAACAAATTCAGCTGTCTCCTTATATTTATCTAATTCTTCTTTTATTTCTGCTATGGTTTGATCTATCTTTTTCATCTTCTTATGTTTCCTTTCTAATAGAAATGTTAGAAGCTCCAACCCCTTGCCATTAAAAAATTTAAACCAGTCGTCATTTGACTCTTGGTCTATAAGTCCATCATTGGGTGGTACATCCCACCGTAGACGTCTTGGAACTATACTGTCCTTCAAATATCTTTCAAAAGTTATGGTGTCCCACCATAGACTAATCTTTTTTTCATATTTTGGCCTAATTTCCGCATTAGGCTTTCTAGGTTGTCATTTTTTGTATTAATTAGATTTTCAGCATTAAATACCTCTTCTAGATTAATTTTCCTTTTTTCTAAAAAGGAGAATACTTCCATAGTGGCTGCGAAAATGAATGGATAAAGGGTGACAGATGTATATAATTCCCATTTTTTATTTTTATTTTTATTTAAAATAACCTTGCAGCTGTCAATTAATATGGGTTTTATTCCCCAGACACCAAGTTTTAAAAGTATGCAAGGTCTTTTATTCATGCTCATTATATTAATAGTATAACCACCATTAAAATGGCCGTGCTCATCATGTCATACACCTCCAGGAATATGGCCGCCGACCACTTCCTGTGATTGGACTCCAGGAAAATGGCCGCCGTAATTACCTTATTACATACCAATATAAGGACATCTCCGTTGCTTGTTTTCTATCCCCCGATGAAGTCACGTGATCGGTGACGATACGCATAGGGACACTACAGGCACCGGAGGTGATGTGGACGAGCTCGGCGCTCGTATTTTGTTTTGCATGTATCGATATTTTAAATGTGAGTACGTTTTCATTTGTAAGAATAAAAGGACCCCCTTTGTTTGAACATACTACACTATATTGGGAACTGTTTTATTCTTTTTCCCTGCTACAACATATGTACGCCAATCTGGAGAACACACACCACACAGGGAGGATTTTATGGTGAACACATCCAGGCGCCATACACCCAGGTTCAAGGATCTATCCAGGCAGCACCAGGCTGATCAGTATAGGAATTATACACACGCTGTAACCTCACAGCAGTGAGGTAAGAGGCCACCCATTCACTTAACAGCAAGTTATTCACAGCGTGGAAGCCATAGAAGACAAACACCATTCAGCACTTAATCCCAGCACTCATCACTTCATTTGCCAATTCTAGACTTTTAAATACCATCTTTATGGTTTACGGTTCACTACCTCAGAATATACCAAGTCACCATTCTGCATGGAAATAGCTGCACTCAGCTTATATCAGCTGTATCTGGACTATTTGTTATTTTAGTTCTGCACACACCTGCACTGTTTTATTGCTCCAGCAGATGCTGGAAACATCAATATACTGTCACGCTTTATTGTCACATTCTGCACCATTGTATTTTATTTAGCAATCATTGGTTAATTGTATTTTAAGGTTGTTTTTTTTGATATTTCATATTAATTGTGATTATTTTATACACCCTATCACGTGGCACTTTTATTTGCTGGTAAAACAAGGCACCTTATTTATACAAGCAGTGTATTAAGGCTTTGGATTATCTGCACTTGCACTTTTGCACCTGTTGCTTGTATTCAAGAACTTTGACGTTATAAGGTTTTTTGCATATTTGCACTTTATTCTTTCTACTGTTTATATTAGTACTTTGTGTACACTAATTTATGTGGAAATATTAATTATTGACCTAGAGTCAATTACAACAGCTCGGCACTATCTTTTATACTCCAGAATAATTGTACCGCTTTCAGCACCTAAAATCTGACAGAATCATACCGCCAGGGAGGTTAATGGCATGTATGTGCAACTTCATCCTTGTTTGTAATTTCTGTCCTGTTTTGCCAACATAGGATCCTTTGCATTGGATGAGGTACACAAGTTTTTAAAGGGAATTTCAAAACTATTCAGGAAAGGAAAACTTTTGAACTAAAGCCCCGTACACGCGGGCCAAATGTTGGGAGACAACGGCCGGTTCAAAAGATAAGCGGCCGACATTCCGCCTGTGTGTATGCCAGGCTGTCTGAAAGAAGCCGGCCAGTTGCAGGGTACTGCAAATTCTGTAAGAACATAAAAATTGTCAGCATCTGCCCAGACATCAGCTTTCAAATCTATTCAACTACCCCGCCCACTCCATCATGTGTGCTCAGGGTACCTCCCCCTACTGCCCCCTTCCATCAATTATATAAACTATCCAATTACACCATATACTTAAAGTGGTACTGCAGGGGAACAATCAAGTACATGGTTGAAATAAATATACATGCTTGGTGTTTTACCTGCCAAAAATATTTTGGCCAGTGCTCATAATTGGTAGTCAGTAAGATCTCTCTGCTACTTTCTAATTTAGCATTCCTTTTTGCTAAATCATATTTACTGCTTCCAGTGTTAACTCCCTGTCCACTGGAGAGAAGCAATTATGATGATTCACTGTCCAATAAATAGGCTGGAATCAGAAACGTGGCACATAGAAAGATTTATTGTTTAAATTGGAATATGTATATCACATATGGCTGGCTGTGTATTGTGAAAAGTATGTGAAAATCAAAGCTGCACAGAAAATCTTTTGGCAAGTAAAACAGTAAACATGATGTATGTATGGTATGTATGTATGTATGTATGTATGTATGTATGCATGTGTGTGTATATTGTGAGAGGGTTAACTCAGTAGCGGGTGTGTGTGACCCCCTGGTTGGGCTCCCCACACAAAAACAGGGCCAGCAGACGGAGGTTGTGGTTTTCAAAATCAAAAGGTGCGGTTTATTTCTCTATGTACAGTGACAAAAACACAGCAAAGCCAAAAAGAAACATAAACAAAATAAATCCTGGTCAGTTTGACCTCTGACTAAACATGCAGGTTTCCTAAACTAACAACTGGGATCAGCCTGGTGCTGTCCTAGTCCCTAAGTCCCTGGTTTAGTAAAAGTCCAAACAAATAGCCACACAGGCTTTGCCTCACCGCACAGGGGTTCACTCTCCCTAGACAGTCCACACAGGTCTGGGTCCAGGCATGAGCTAACATCTAATGAAGCTGGGAGTTCTTATAGAGGCCTAAATGAGCTGACAAGCTTCAGCTGGCCTCAACAACTCCCTGTCTGTACGACGCCCCACACTCTCCCTAGAGGTATGAGTCATCCATGAGCCTACTAGCCTCAGCTGGGCTTATACAACTCTCCACCCTAGTTGTATAAGTCAGCATAAAGCCTGAATCTGGGAGAAATATATCTACCCCCCTGGATGCAACCAGGTGACTTTACCTTCCTGCTGTCACATACCCCCCCTCTTGTTTTAACCTTGGGGTTGGAACACCAGCAATCAGGCATTCATGTACTCGAGACAAAGCATCCACATTCCCCATTTGAACGCCAGGGCGATGCTTTACTGTGAAGTTGAATTCCTGTAGGGCCAGGAACCACCTATTCACTCTTCTATTTGTCTCCTTGTTTTGAGCCATCCACTTTAACGGAGCGTGATCCGTAACCATGTCAAAGTGCCTACCTAGCAGATAGTACCGAAGGGAATCTAGAGCCCACTTCACCGCTAAACACTCCTTTTCAACCGTGGCGTAATTTACCTCATGGGACTTCAACTTCCTGCTGAGGTAAATGACTGGGTGCTCTTCCCCGTTCCAGACCTGGGACAATACTGCTCCTAACCCCACATCTGACGCATCACTTTGTACGACAAAGTCTTTAGAGAAGTCGGGTGAGTACAACACTGGCTGGCTACATAAGGCTTGTTTCAAGAATTGGAATGCTGCCTCAGCCTCGGGGGTCCATTTAATCATGACCGACCCTTTCCCTTTCGTCAGGTTGGTTAGGGGCACAGCCTTAGAAGCAAAGTGGGGAATGAAGCGCCGATAATAACCCGCGATTCCCAGAAAGGCCCGTACCTGCTTCTTGCTGTTGGGACGTGGCCAACTCTGGATGGCCTCGACTTTGTTGAGTTGGGGTTTTATCACTCCCCTGCCAATGGTGTACCCAAGATATTTGGCCTCCTCCTGCCCAATGGTACACTTCTTGGGGTTAGCCGTAAACCCCGCTTCCCGGATAGAGTCTAGGACTGCTTGCACTTTTGGCAGATGTGAGGCCCAATCTGTGCTATGGACAATTACGTCATCCAGGTAAGCCGCAGCATACTTCCGATGGGGCCTCAGTATCTGGTCCATTTTCCGCTGGAATGTGGCCGGCGCATTCTGTAACCCGAACGGCATTCTCTTATATTGGAACGCCCCGTCTGGGGTTACAAATGCGGTTTTCTCTTTGGCCGACTTGGCCAGGGGAATTTGCCAATACCCTTTTGTGAGGTCAAGAGTCGTCATGTATCGGGCTGTTCCCAGCCGGTCGATCAACTCATCTATACGTGGCATGGGGTAGGTGTCAAATTTTGTAACTTTGTTCAACTGACGAAAATCGTTACAAAATCGCCAGCTCCCATCCGGTTTAGGCACCAACACAATGGGACTAGACCAATCACTTTGGGACTCCTCTATCACCCCTAAGTTCAGCATTTTCTGTACTTCCTCCCGTATTGCCTCCCGTCGGGCCTCTGGGATCCGATAGGGTTTTAACTTCACCCTTTCACCGGGCGGGGTAATAATATCATGCTCTACCCCAGATGTTTGTCCCGGCAGCTCAGAGAACACCTCCTTGTTGCGAAGCACAAACTCCTTAACCTCCTGTTGTTGGGGTTGTGACAAGGTGGCTGCTATTCCAACCTCCGGAATCACGCAACCAGTTTGAGCTGGTGACCAAGTTTCTGCGACTAGGGACTCTCTATCCCTCCAGGCTTTCAACAGATTAACGTGATATATCTGTTCGGGCTTTCGCCTTCCTGGTTGTCTGACCTTGTAATTCACTTCGCTCACTTTTTCCATTATCTCGTAGGGGCCTTGCCATTTGGCAAGGAATTTACTTTCAACCGTAGGGACAAGTACCAATATCCTATCCCCCGGGGAAAAGGTACGGGTCTTTGCTCCACGGTTGTACACTCTCTGCTGTGCCAACTGCGCTTGGGCCAAATGTTCCTTCACGATGGGCATTACCTGTGCAATTCGATCTTGCATCAGGGCGACATGCTCAATCACACTCCTGTGGGGAGAACTCTCACTTTCCCAAGTTTCCTTGGCAATATCCAACAGCCCTCTTGGGTGTCTCCCATACAGTAACTCAAAGGGGGAGAATCCCGTAGAGGATTGGGGCACCTCCCTAATAGCAAACATCAAATAAGGAAGTAGACAGTCCCAATCCTTTCCATCTCTATCCACCACTTTCTTCAACATTTGTTTTAGGGTTTTGTTGAATCTTTCAACCAGCCCATCGGTTTGGGGGTGATACACAGATGTACGCAATTGCGTCACTTTGAACAATTTACACAGCTCTTTCATAACCCGGGACATAAAGGGTGTACCTTGGTCCGTAAGCAGTTCTTTACAAATACCCACCCGGCTAAAAACAAGAGATAGCTCTTTGGCTATGGTTTTGGCCGAGGTATTTCTGAGAGGGATCGCTTCTGGATAACGGGTGGCATAGTCCATTATAACCAATATGTACTGGTGCCCCCTAGCGGACTTGATTATAGGACCTACCAAATCCATTGCGATTCTCTCAAACGGGACCTCAATGATGGGTAGAGGGACCAGCGGGCTACAGGAAATGTGGCATCGGGGCCGACCTCTGACACACAGGGCAGGAGGAACAATAATTTTCTATGTCCTTCATCACCCCAGGCCAATAGAATCTCTGTAATACCCTCTCTCGGGTTTTCTCTGTCCCCAGATGACCTCCAAGAATGTGCCCATGGGCCAACTCCAACACCAACTTCCTGTAAGGTTTGGGCACCACAAGCTGCTCAACGGTTTCTTCTGCCCTTTTTGCCACCCGATACAGTAGGTCCTTCTCTACGCTGAAGTATGGGTAAGTGCAGGTATTATCTGGGTTCACTAACTCGCCATCTATTTCCACTACGTTTTCCCGTGCCTTTATTAGGGCGGGGTCTTTTAACTGTTCTGTGGCAAAATTTTCCCTGTGAACCTCCAGATCAGAAAACTCCACAGACGGTAGGTTTTCGTCTGAGGAGGTGGGCTCCTCTCCAGTTTCTTGAGTCTCCCCTGCCAATACTGACAAGGGAAATTCTGGAGAGTCCTCACCACTCTCAGAGGAGTTCTGGCTATCACATTCCTGGTACATAGGGGCACCAGTGGGGGGCTCAGGATCATCCCACAGTTCCCAGAACTTCGGAAAATCTCTTCCCACAATGGCATCATGCGGTAATTGAGATACTAACCCCACTGGATGAGAGAGGGTACCTTTGGGGGTCTCGAAACACACTGTAGTCACTGGATACTCTCGGGTGTCCCCATGCACACAAATAACAGCTACCTTGCTATTCCCAGAGACCTCTGTTTTAACTAATTCAGCCTTTATCAGGGTCACAAGGCTACCTGAATCCAGTAATACCACAACATTTCTACCATTAATACACATTTTGCATAAATGTTTCTCAGTTCCCCGAATGGCAGTGCATGCGACTGTCGCACACAGCGACTGACGTCTGTCCGTCAGAAAGTCACATTGCATGGGTTCCTCCACAACCGGGCAATTTGCTGCAATATGTCCCGCTTGCCGGCAGCGGTAGCAAACAATCCTTTTGGCTGCCTCTTGAGCCCCTGACTTCCCAGGCTGTTCTCGCCAAACTTTGGGTAGAGCTCCCACCCTCTCACTCTCTCCACCCTCACCCCTTGGAATCCTCTTATCCGCCCCTGGGGATGGTCTGGTCTTAGGGTGGAAAGTCCGAGAGTCTCTGGAAGAGGCCGTCAGGTTCTCTGTAGCCAAGTATTTCTCTACACGATCCACAAGACCACCGGCCGTCTCTGGGTCTCCATGGCTTACCCACTTTTGGATGGCAGTAGGAAGAGCTCTCAAAAACCGATCCATTACAACACGTTCCACAATCTCTGGTGCGGACAAAGTCTCTGGCTGTAGCCACTTCCTGCTCAGGTGAATGAGATCATACATTTGAGACCTGGGGGGTTTTCCAAGCTGGAAAGTCCAGTTATGCACACGCTGAGCCCGGACAGCCAGGGTGACACCCAGCCTTGCCAATATTTCAGCTTTTAGCATCACATAGTCTTTTGCTTGGTCAGGCTCTAGGTCATAGTAAGCCTTCTGCGATTCACCAGTTAACAGAGGAGCCACCAGTCCAGCCCACTGCTCCTCAGGCCACTTTTCTCTTTCAGCAGTCCTTTCAAATGTGGTCAAAAATACCTCTGGATCATCCTCTCCAGTCATTTTTGTCAATAAACGACTCACCCCAAAGGACGCGGTATTAGTGGGACGGCTTTCCTCACTGGTCTGCGGACGTTGCTGCATTACTGCTTCCATTTGTTGTAGTCTCTGCTCTTGCTTCTGTAACAGGTCTATGAAGCGGGCCTCAGATTGCTGCTGGGCTTGTTGATGAGCTTGCTGCTGGGCTGCAAGGCTCCTTTGCAAACCTGCATTTGTCTGCTGTTGATTGGCATTTGCTAGAGCCAGCTGTTTCAGTATCTCCTCCATGCTGGCTTAAAAAAAACTGCCACTGGTTCTCCACCAACTGTGAGAGGGTTAACTCAGTAGCGGGTGTGTGTGACCCCCTGGTTGGGCTCCCCACACAAAAACAGGGCCAGCAGACGGAGGTTGTGGTTTTCAAAATCAAAAGGTGCGGTTTATTTCTCTATGTACAGTGACAAAAACACAGCAAAGCCAAAAAGAAACATAAACAAAATAAATCCTGGTCAGTTTGACCTCTGACTAAACATGCAGGTTTCCTAAACTAACAACTGGGATCAGCCTGGTGCTGTCCGAGTCCCTAAGTCCCTGGTTTAGTAAAAGTCCAAACAAATAGCCACACAGGCTTTGCCTCACCGCACAGGGGTTCACTCTCCCTAGACAGTCCACACAGGTCTGGGTCCAGGCATGAGCTAACATCTAATGAAGCTGGGAGTTCTTATAGAGGCCTAAATGAGCTGACAAGCTTCAGCTGGCCTCAACAACTCCCTGTCTGTACGACGCCCCACACTCTCCCTAGAGGTATGAGTCATCCATGAGCCTACTAGCCTCAGCTGGGCTTATACAACTCTCCACCCTAGTTGTATAAGTCAGCATAAAGCCTGAATCTGGGAGAAATATATCTACCCCCCTGGATGCAACCAGGTGACTTTACCTTCCTGCTGTCACAATATATATATATATACACACATACATACACAGTGCCTTCAAAAAGTATTCATACCCCTTGAACTTTTCCACATTTTGTCATGTTACAGCCAAAAATGTAAATGTATTTTATTAGGATGTTATGTGATAAACAACACAAAGTGGCACATAATTGTAAAGTGGAAGAAAAATGATAAATGTTTTTCAATTTTTTTTACAAATAAATATCTCAAAAGTGTGGTGTGCATTTGTATTCAGCCCCCCCGAGTCAATACTTTGTAGAACCACCTTTCACTGCAATTACAGCTGCAAGTCTTTTTGGGGATGTCTCTACCAGCTTTGCACATCTAGAGAGTGTCATTTTTGGCCATTCTTTGCAAAATAGCTCAAGCTCTGTCAGATTGGATGGAGAGCGTCTGTGAACAGCAATTTTCAAGTCTTGCCACAGATTCTCAATTGGATTTAAGTCTGGACTTTAACTGGGCTATTCTAACACATGAATATGCTTTGATTTAAACCATTCCATTGTAGCTCTGGCTGAAAGTTTAGGGTCGTTGTCCTGCTGGATGGTAAACCTCCACCCCAGTTTCAAATTTTTTGCAGACTCTAACAGGTTTTCCTCTAAGATTGCCCTGTATTTGGCTTCATCCATCTTCCCATCAACTCTGACCAGCTTCCCTGTCCCTGCTGAAGAACAGCATCCCCACAACATAAGGGGCGGCCCTACCATGGGTCCCGCTGTGTCCATTGGTCCCAGGCAGAAGTTTAAGAGGGGCGAAAAATTGACGCCCTAGCCTGCCCCTATACTGTCCTAGCCTGCCCCTATACTGTCCTAGCCTGTCCATTTACTACCCTAGCCTGTCCCTATACTACCCTAGCCTATCCCTATACTACCCTAGTCTGCCCATATACTGTCCTAGCCTGCCCATATACTAATCCTTATCTGCCCTAGCCTGTCGATTTACTACCCTAGCATGTCGATTTACTACCCTAGCCTGACCCTATACTACCCTAGCCTGCCCCTATTCTACCCTAGCCTGCCCCTATTCTACCCTAGCCAGGCCATATACTACCCTAGCCTGCCCCTATACTACCCTAGCCTGTCCCTATACTACTCTAGCCCGCCCCTTGGAATTGAACATAATGGTAGGTCATATAATTTTGCATATAGACAAAGTGCTGTTGCATGTAAATTTGACTTCCTGATAAATTACATTTTAGCTTTACTTACCATGTATTATAATGGATGTGGGAGCCTTTTGGTGGGCGTGATTTTTTCCTTGGACCCAGGCAGCACAATGTCTTGGGCCAGCCTTGCACAACATGATGCTGCCACCACCATGTTTCACGGTGGGGATGGTGTGTTCAGGGTGATGTGCAGTGTTAGTTTGCCGCCACACATAGCATTTTGCTTTTAGGCCAAAAAGTAAAATTTTGGTCTCATCTGACCAGAGCACCTTCTTCCACATGTTTGCTGTGTCCCCACATGGCTTCTCGCAAACTTCAAATGGGACTTATGGCTTTCTTTCAGCAATGGCTTTCTTCTTGCCACTCTTCCATAAAGGCCAGATTTGTGGAGTGCACGACTAATAGTTGTCCTGTGGACAGATTCTCCCACCTGAGCTGTGGATCCCTGCAGCTCCTCTAGAGTTACCATGGGCCTCTTGTCTTCTTCTCTGATTAATACTCTCCTTGCCCGGCCTGTCAGTTTAGATGGACTGCCATGTCTTGGTAGGTTTGCAGTTGCCATACTCTTTCCATTTTAAGATGATGGATTGAACAGTGCTCCGTGAGATGTTCAAAGCTTGGGATATTTTTTTTATAATCTAAACCTGCTTTAAACTTCTCCACAACTTTATCCCTGACCTGTCTGGTGTGTTCCTTTGCCTTCATGATGCTGTTTGTTCACCAAGGTTCTCTAACAAACCTCTGAGGGCTCCACAGAACAGCTGCACTTATACTGGGATTAAATTACACACAGGTGGACTATTTACTAATTTACTAATTTAAGTGACTTCTGAAGGCAATTGGTTCCACTAGATTTTAGTTAGGGGTATCAGAGTAAAGGGGGCTAAATACAAATGCATGCCACACTTTTCATATATTTATGTGTAAAAAAAATTGAAAACCATTTATCATTTTCCCTCCACTTCACAATTATGTGCCGCTTTGTGTTGGTCTATCACATAAAATCCCAATAAAATACATTTACGTTTTTGGTTGTAACATGACAAAATGTGGAAGATTTCAAGGGGTATGAATACTTTTTCAAGGCATTGTATAATTATTATATATTTTTTTGTCTGCAATTTAGCTTTAACCCCTTTTGTTCATTTATGCCTAGATGTCCAGACCAAATTTAGCAACCTCAATATGTATTGATTAACTAATAATAACTCTATGATTAAATTGCCTACCTGCATAATTTAAATGTGTTATTTTAAATACATAAAAATATTTTTTTTTTTTCCAATTAACGTTTTTTTTTATTATTTATACGAAGCAGTTCACAGGTCATAAGAATACAGAGATACCAAAAGATCAAAAAAAAGAGATAATGGACATATGCCAATAGACAGCAGCCTATGTCATACAAGAAGCAAACATAGTGGGGCAAGGGCCCGTGGGCCGGGAGATGCAAATAGGAAATGGAAGGGCCCACCCCGTCAGTGGCAAAGTCTACAAACATAATACAATGGGCAGTATCAAACAGTGAGGAGCACCAACACGACTGCATCAGTATTCTGCAACATTAAATAAAAATAAAAAAAAAGTAAAAGTTCAGAGGGGAGGAAAAAGAAAAAAGGGGGGGGGGAGAGAAGAAAGAGAGAAAAGGGGGGAGAGAAATTAAGAGAAGAGACAGTGAAGAGAAGGTCTAAGTTACCACGTCTGCTCCCACGCCCGCTCCCGGGATGTCCTCCTGCCGGCGCCACTCCCTCCAGACCTCATCATGGTCCTCTAACCTATCACGTATCCTGGCCGCCATCCTCTCCATGAGTTCCACGTCTTTGATCCTGGAGTACAGGGCCTCCTGGGACGGGGGTACGGTCCTTTTCCAATTGAGAGCCACTAGGCATCTGGCTGCCGTCAAAATATGTCTAAGTAGTTTTTTGTAGGGTTTGGCAACTTTAGGCTGCTCAAGGCCCAGCAAAAACAGTTTGGGTGTCAGGGGAATTGGTACCTCAAGGAGACGGGTCAGTAGTTGTTGTGTGGATTGCCAGAACGGGACCAAGAGGGGACAGGACCAGTACACGTGGAAGAGAGAGCCTCTGTCCTGCAGGCAACGCCAGCAGCGATCGGATGTGGAGGGGTAAATTTTATGGAGTATATCTGGGGTCTGGTACCAAAAAAAAGAATCTTGTATGAGTTTTCCCTGTACAGGGTGCACAGGGAGCTTTTAGCAGCTTGCCTCCAGACGGCCTGCCATGCCTCCTCCGACAGCACCTCTCCCAGCTCTCTCTCCCATCACAGCATGTAGGCATGTTTCCCGTGAGCCGGGATGTTAAACTCATTCAAAATCTGGTACATGTCCGTGATCTGTCCCCTCCTGTGACGTCCCTCCAGAACAATACGTTCAAACGTGGAGGGGGGCGAGAATTGAAGTTGTGGGGCTATGGTCTGGGCGAAATGCCTGATCTGCAGGTAACTATAGAATGCCTGTCGTGGCAGGTCGTGTTTGGTTTGGAGCTCCGAGAATGTCAGCAGCCTACGGGATCTTGGGTCAACTAGATGGCCGAAGTGGAATAAGTTCCGCGAGGCCCAGGGCCAGGACACCTGGTGGGCCAGGCTGTCTGGTATTTTAGGGTTGCAGATGAAAGAGTTCATCAGTGAATATTTTGACATGAGGTCTGTTTCACGGGACAGCTTGCGCCAGAGCCCTCGAAGCAAGGACATGGAGCCTAATAGGCGAACGGGGTCCACCTTCACGTCTGCATCCCAGAGGAGGCTGTTGGGGTGTACTGGGGCTAACCAAATCTTCTCCACCTCCGTCCATTTATTGTAGGACCTCTGGGGAAACCAGGAGACAACCGCACGGAGCTGGGCTGCTTGGTAGTAGCGGACAAAGTTAGGGAACGCCAGACCCCCCTCCCTACGTGATGCCATCATGACCGAGCACGGTATCCTGTGCTTTTTATAGTTCCAGACATACCGGAGGATATCGCTCTGGAGCTTGCGTAGCTGGGCGTATGAGATAGGGATAGGTAACGTCTGAAATAGATATAGGAGCTTGGGGAGAATGACCATTTTGATGGACGTTATTCGTCCCAAGAGGGAAATACGATGAGCTTTCCATTTTTGAAGGAGCTCTCTGATTGTTTGATACAATGGGGGGAAGTTGGCTTGGTAAAGGGAGCTAAAGGATGGGGTCAGACGGACCCCCAGATATCTAAGAGAGGACTCTTCCCACTTATAGGGAAAGTTCAACTTTAACTGATGGACCCCCTCTACCGGGATGTTAACTGGGAGGGCCGTGGACTTCGACGCGTTCGTTTTATACCCCGAAAGCAACCCGTATTTATCTAATTCAGCGTGGAGGTTAGGCAGGGATATCTCGGGGCGAGTTAGGGTAAGGATGATATCATCCGCGAATAGGGAAATTTTAAATTCCTTCCCCCTCACCGAAACGCCCTTGATGTCCGGATTCCCCCTGATGGTCGCCGCCAGGGGCTCCACACACAGGGCAAAGAGCAATGGCGAGAGCGGGCAGCCCTGGCGTGTACCATTAGCTATTGAGAAGGAGGGGGATGAGGCAAAGGGGGTTTTGACTTGGGAGGTGGGATTTGTGTAGAGGTGTTGCACCGCCTGCAGGAACGGGCCCCTGAAACCCATATGTCGCAGGGTGGCTAACATAAAGGGCCAACTCAAGCGATCGAAGGCCTTCTCCGCGTCAAGACTGAGGATCAGGGCTTCTACTTTATCTCTGTTAGCAACATCTATCAAGTCAATGACCTTCCTTGTGTTGTCTCCTGCCTGACGTAGGGGGACAAATCCCACCTGATCCAGATGTATCAGGGAGGGGAGGATAACATTCAGCCTGATCGATAGAAGTTTAGTGAAAATCTTCAGGTCTGAATTCAGTAGGGCTATAGGCCTGTAACTGGCGCATGAGGCAGGGTCCTTATCCGGCTTCGGAATGAGGGTCAAAAAGGAACCCTGCATGTCACTCGGAATGGGAGTCTGTTGGAGAAAGGCTTTAAATAACCTGGTCATATGGGGACTCAAGAGAGGCAAGAAGGTTTTATAGTATTCGTACGGCAACCCGTCCGGGAGAGGGGACTTATGGGCTGGTAGGTCTTTAACAGTCGCCGCTAGTTCCTCCGCCGAAATTGGGGCGTTAAGGTCCCGTATGTCTTCCTCGCGGAGTCGGGGTAGTCCCGCCTGTTCTAGGTATTGAGTCATCCGATCTGTCAAATCGGGTGAGGGGGGATAGTGTGGGATCTCTGCTTTGTTGTAGAGGTCTGCGTAAAAGTCAGCGAAGGTATTTGCTATGTCCTGGGGGTGGGTGATCAGGTCGCCCCCTCTGTTCCGTATTTGCGAAGGGGTAGATGCTAGTGCCCGATCTGTCAATTTCCGAGCCAAGAGTGATTGCACCTTGTTGCCTTTATCGTAGTAAAGCTGTTTTAGGCGTATCAACGCCTTTTCCACTTGGCCCATCGCAAGGTCTCGAAGCGTCATGCGAACCCGCACTATACGACGTAGGAGTGAGGTGGTCGGCGAGCGCGGGAGTTGGGCCTCAAGGTCCCTCAGTTGTTTTTCTGCCAGCAGTCTAGCTGCGTTGGCATCCCTCTTCATTGCTGAGGAGAGAGCCAAGCATCGTCCCCGCAGAACAGCCTTGTGGGCAGCCCACAGTATGGAGGGGGTGACGTACGGTGTGTCGTTTTCGACAAAGTAGTGCCGTAGGGTGGTCTCTAACTCAACTTTCGAGGGGGTGTGCTGTAGAAGGAAGGTGTTCATCCTCCAGTTGTAGGGTCGGCGTAGGGGGGTGTCTAGGTTTAGTGAGAGCGTGATGGGGGCATGATCGGACCAGGAGATGGGCAGTATGCGTGCCGATTCCGTGATACGCAGTGTGTTATTATTCACGAAGAAATAGTCTATGCGCGAGTGGGTGCGGTGGGGGCTGAGTAGAACGTGTATTGGTGGTCTCCCGGGTGAAGGGCCCTCCAGGCATCGAACCAGGCGTGTCTCCTGGTAAGCTGTCGAAACATCTTTGAGTCTCTGAGGGTACGGGGTTGTGGTGCACGGGGGCTTGCCACTAGGCGGTCGTGGGTTGCGGAGTGGGCCAGGTTAAAGTCTCCCCCGATCACCAGGAAGCCATGGGGCTCTCGGGAGAGGCGGGCTTGAACCCTGCTGAGGAAGCGGTTTTGTCGCGTATTCGGGGCATATACGACGCAGAGGGTAATGGCCTGTGTCCGCCAGAGACCTCGAAGTATGAGAAAGTGTCCCCGTGGATCCAGGTAGGAGGAGGAGCAAGTAAAGGGGGTTCCCTTCCTAAACAGGATGGCGACGCCCGCCCGCTTATGCTGGCCGAAGGCCTGGAATACTTGAGGGAAGTGCCTAGAAGCAAACGTGAAGGAGTCCCCCTTGTTAAAGTGCGTTTCCTGCACCATAATAATGTCCACCCCTGACTGCCTAAACTCCCGGAGCGCCAAATGTCTTTTTTTGTTGGAGTTAAGTCCATGTACGTTCAGTGAGAAAATCCTAGCCATTGTACAGTGAGGGGTGTGCTATAGCGGTACTTATCTGGTGAGGCTGATGTTTCGACCAGGCTGAGGAGGGCGGCGTCCACACGAGGAGGGCCAGGAGCCAATGGGGCCGGGAAGCAGACTGCGGAAGAGAAAGACAGAGAAATCTACAAAAAAGGGAAAAAAAGAGGGTAAGAACAGTAATAACAAACAAATCAAACATTTCGCAAATAGGCACTAATAGACCGAAGGGTCACAGGGCCTTAACCAGTTCCGATTGGACTCCCCGACTGGGGGTCAAAAAAAAAAACTCAGGTCGGGGAGACTCGGATGGACCAAGGTCCAAGAAGGAACTAACTGGTGGTAAAACCACGGGGGGGTCTGTAACCGTGAAGTCAACCAACTAGGGAGGGCTAAACCAACACAGCCCGGGCATCAAAACCAAAAACAAAGCAAGGGCCATCGGGGGGATAGTCACATAAAGAAGGCTTGTAGTCGTCCATGAGCACTGAGTGGCTCTCAGCATTGCCTGGCCAGGCAGAGAGAGGAACATGGGCAGATTAACTGGGTGCCTTATGTTTGGCTGATTTGCGCAGGGGCTCCCGTCCTCTGGAGCGCTTGGTCGGCAGGACCTTTTGCCATACTACCGGAGGTGGGGGGGTGGCCACCAAATCCCAGTCCGGCAGTTGGGGGACGGAGATCCCCAAGGCGTCACAGAAGGAGTCCAGATCCTCTGGGTAGCGTAGGGCAGCAGATTTTCCTTGATGCCAGGCGCTCAAGCTGAAGGGAAATCCCCATCTGTAAGGAATGTCGTTTTCTTGCAATGAGCGCAGCAGCGGTTGCAGGAGCCTGCGCTTCTGGAGCGTGATCCACGATAGGTCTGGGTAGATCTGCACTTGGGAGTTGTCAAAGACCAGATTGCGGATAGAGCGTGCTTTACGCATAATGTCCTCTTTCAGCGGGTATGATTGTAGCCGGAAAATAATGTCTCTTGGTATAGAGGGAGGGCCTTTCGGGCGAAGGGCTCTGTGGGCTCTGTCCATACCGATATGTGTATCCGCTGGGGCTCCCAAGAGGTTGTTGAACATCACCTGTAGCGTGGTCTGTAGATCTTCGGCTTTCTCTGACTCGGGTAGGCCTCGCACTTGGATATTGTTCCTGCGCCCCCTATTGTCCAGGTCCTCCACCTTGGCGTTGCATGTCGCGTAGCATGAGACGGTGGTCCGAGCCCTGGATTTGGGTGCGATGGACCACCAGCTTGGTCTCCTGTATCTCTTCCTCCGCCATTTCCACCCTGTCCGCTAAGTGTTTGAGGCCTGCTTGTATGGTCTGAATTTCTGTTCGGCAGGTGGCCTTTACATCTGCTATTAATTGTTTAAAGTCCTCCTTAGTGGGAATTGCTTGAAAATATGAATGCCAGGAGGGGTATCCCCCTCCGTCCTGATCCCAGGGTGGGTGAGTGTACGGGGGGTGTAGGTGATGAGCCCCAGCAGGGTCCCCCCGAGCCTGGGCAGCATGCTGCACAGACGGCGGATCCCAAGGCTCAGACCATGAAGCAGCGTGAGGGGGGCTCGGGGTGGGTGCAGGGGAGTCCGGCCTTGAAGATGGAGGCCTGGTCTGTGCCATTTGGGCCCCGGAGAGGGGTGACAGAGCCGTTAGGTGACCCTCGGTGCGGCTGCTATCCCCCAAGCGGGAAGGCCTCTGGGCCTTTGGCAGCGCCAGATCCCCCCGAAGGTGGGGGAGGGCCTCCTGTCCCCCCCAAGCCCCGGGGCCCCGATTGATGTACGGGGCTCGGGAGCGCCGGAAAGTCATGTGAGTCCCCCGGGGGGGGAAGGGGAGAGAGAGCCGGCGTCCTGCGGTTCCCATTCCGGGGCTGTTCTCAGCAGCCTGGGGAGGGCCTCGGTACACTGCGTGTACTGCGATGGAGGCTGAGCTGCGGCCTTCTCTCCGCACGGAGCAGGTGGGACGTGTGGGGGGGGTTGGCGGGCACTCACCGCTTGTGAAGGCTCAGCGGAACTCGGTGCCTGGGAAGAGGATGCAGGCAGATCCTGAGGCTGGTGGCGATTCTGCGGGGAAGGCGGTGTGGAGGCTCTGTGATGGTGTGCCTCGGCGTCCGGCGCCATTTTGCTGTGTCCACCCGGCGGCATGTCAGGGAGCCTGAAATAGTCCCTGAAGGACGCGGAAGCCCCCGGCGGCGGCAGGGATGATCCCCTGGCTGAGGAGGAGCGGGTGGTGCGAGTCAGGCTCATGGATGGGTGGATTTTCCCCCGATATTAGGCCTAATAGCTGCGGGCTGGAGGAGAGCTCTCAGGCTGAGCGTCCGTCCAGGTCGGCTTCCGGTCACGCCCCCCCATAAAAAGATTTTAATTGCCACAATGTCTTTTAATAAATTTTCAGGTGGGTAAAAAGGAAAATCTTTTATTTTTTTATTTTACCTGTGTACTCTCTTAGAGCCCATTCACACAGGGGCGGCACGACTTGTCCCGCTACTCTGCCGGGCGATCTTCACACGACTTCAAAGGAGACTTCCAAAATGACTTCTGTATTGAAGTCAATGGAAGTCGCCCTGAAGTTGTCTTGAAGTAGTACAGGAACCTTTTTCTAAGTCGGAGCGACTTGAGTCGCTCCCATTAGAACGGTTCCATTGTACAGAATGGGACGCAACTTGTCAGGCGGCTGAGTCGCCTGACGAGTCGCCCCTGTGTGAATGGGGTCTTAAGAAAGTTTATTATTTCTATGTGTATATTGATGCCTTATGTCCTTAGCATTGTCATACAGTCATCCACATGCTCTCAGGCCAAAGTGGTTGGAAACTACTTTACCTAACATGTGATTTTGAAATTTAGGGGGAAACCTGGGATTCCAGAGGTATCCACTGAAGATATGCAAACATGTACAAACTAGTTTTCATGTTGGGGTTTGAATTCAGGACACCAGTATAGCAAGGCAAGAGTGCAAACCAATTAGCCTTCATGTTTGCAGGTAATTTTGCCTGGAGGGTTACTATATAAAGTTATATCTACAGGGCATTAAATAGTGTCTGCATAGAGTAGAATATATATGATGAGTAAAAATGAACAGTTCCCATATATGACTATTCTTTTTTTGTAAATTAGCTGTCTAACACCTACTATATCTAATGATCATATTGCCTCTAGGTACAATACTGTGAGAGCATGCAGATACCTTATCACATTGCCATGACAGGGAACAAGCGTACAGTACCACCAGATGCTTCTGCCTTTCCATAAATACATTTGTGTGGCCTTTACTGATATCTGCAAAAGAGAACAACAGATTACAGGACTGCAGTTGCTGCAGGCTGTGACTTCTAATTGAAAGATAACTTTCTGTAATGAAAAACAGAATAATTAATATAAAAGATAACAGATTTAAGATGTAATGATTGCGTCAGGCAGTAGAGGTCTGGGCAGGCTGTCTCGAAGCTGGTGGCAAATCCAAGTGTAGGACGCTGTAATTCAGCAATTATGCCAGAAGACAGCAATTAGACACAGATTTATCGAAAAAGCCAGATTGTCCTTGTCACATTTAGGGCAATGATATTATGGCAGAATGCATGCAGCATTAAATAACATGGTTTTTCTTTATAGACACTCTGTCAGTTAAAGTGGATGTAAACCCGAAATTATAATATTTTTGCTGTCACAATGTATAAGATTTCCTATCATTTGTGCCAGGTCTTGCCACAAAGATTTAATCCTGCTCTGAGCAATCCTCTTTTTTTGTTCAGTGAGATAAAACGGACAAACAGAGAAAAACCTTTGTCCGTTCCGCCCCCTTGCTTTGAGTGACAGGTTATTTACATATCTCGTGCACTAGCTTTAGACATTGTTGCATTATTGCATTAGGCATTATTTTTTAATTCCCACCCTCCACTCCTTTTCTGAAGTCATGTGGTTACTTTTCTGAATTTTGACTGGATGTTAGTGATCATAGCAGAAGGAATACACAGGAGAAAATGCATGTTGACAAGGGGAGTGTAGAGGTGGGCGGGGAGTGTAGAGGTGGGCGGGAGTCTACTGACATCACGACTCCACCCACCGAGCTCCAGACAACAGATCCACCCACAGAATCTGCAGTTTTTCAGTTCTTATAACAGACAGAGGGGAGACATTTGACAGATAAGAATACATGCAGGAGGCATCTATATCCTTATAGATCAGCACTATGGCAGTAGTTTAGAAAGGATGAGAGTGGGTTTATATCCACTTTAACAACAAAACTACTGCAGAAACTAGGTGTGAAGACTTAGTTGCTATAGCCAAACCCTAGGTTGCTCTGGCAAGCAAAATACCAACACTTCTAGAATGCTTTGGAGCCTTCTGCTACCACCTCTGGCTCCCGACACATTCCTATTATCCTGTCAATATGCTGGCCAACAACAATATTGGTAATGGCAATATTCTTTTGCACCTGTCTTACAGTTAGAGTATATATACTAAAATGTTTTTAAATGTCTTGCAGTTGTTTTTTTGGTGGTTGTGTGTGTGTATAGTGGGAGATTAGCTCGTGGGGATCACTTTTTCTCCGAAAGAAGGTCAGCGTACAGGCAGTTTTCTTAAAAATCTGGCGGGTTGCCAAGTGGTTTGCAAGTTATAAAAAATAAACAAAAACAGTAAATCAAATCCTTGCCGTCCGGCGCTAAACTAAACAGTAGACTGCTCTCTATACAGTGCGGGGCTGGTCCCCATCACCCACAAAACATGAGGTAAAGCAAACCTTTTTCAATCCAAACAAACAGAGCTCCTCTCTCTCAGATTACCTTCTGCGTCTCAGGCCAGAGCCCTGCTGTGCTCTCTTCCTGGTCATTTAAAGTCCACCTGAGTGTAGACTCAAGTGGACCAGAACATCCGGACCAGAACCTAGCCTGCCACCGAGGCTGGAAAAACCTGGACTGGATTCCGGTTCAGTCCCTTACAATAGAACGAATGCGAGGTGAAATATAGCGATTATCCACTACATCACCTTGCATACCGTCACAGTATAAACAGTACATGTGTGCATGTTTGTGTGTATCTCTCATGTTTGGAGGACTGCACAATATAAATAATTTGTAAAGTAAAATATCTGTGTGATCAGGGATTGTGAACTGTCACAATGACATTACATGGCTTATTTGTACTGAAAGGGCAAATTAAAATTTGTATATTTTAAAGTCTGTGGTAAAAATGTTACTTTCTACCCCACTGCTGTGACAGGGAACATTATAGTGCAGCCTTTTGGCTTGTGGCTGCTTATAACAACATATTTTCTGAATACCATCTTTTATTAGACCTCTTTGTCACATTGCATTCTCCAAGATACAAACAATTCTGAACTTTTGTTTGATCATTATTGCTCCCCCTAGGTATAGGTATATGGTGCAAGTGGTTGTTAGCCCAATCTCTGGGATCCTTGGATCCAACACTTGGATGATCATCCACCCTTCCTCATACACTTGCATGCTTGTTGAACTGACTGACAGCCACTGACAAACAGCTGACTGATATCATTGGGTAGTAAGGTCATATCTGCCTGGCACACTGCCCTGTATATCCATGGTCACCTGTAGTCTATAGACATGTGCACACTGAAATATTTTGTTTCGGAATTTCGTTTTCGTTAGAAAAATAAATTTATTTAGTTACTCCCGAAATTCGTTTTTATTTTGTTTTTCGTTAGAAATTGCATTTGTCTGAAAATCTGAATTAATTAAGGTCGAATCTGTCATTGAAGGCTTATGGTGTCTGTCGAATGTTCAAAGAAGATTCGACGGAGCAGCGAAACTGTACGACGCTGCAATCGTACATTTCCGGTCGAATGTTCCGCCTACAAGCTATAGATGAATTCTATTGTATGACTAGTAATAATTATATTTTTTAATTACTATTACTAGTCAACAGGGATGAGCCGAACACCCCCCTGTTCGGTTCGCACCAGAACCTGCGAACAGACAAAATGTTAGTGTGAACTTTAGAACCCTATTAAATACAATGGACTCGAACGTTCGAAATCTAAAGTGCTAATTATAAAGGCTAATATGCAAGTTATTGTCCTAAAAAGTGTTTGGGGACCTGGGTCCTGCCCCAGGGGACATGTATCAATGCAAAAAGAAGTTTTAAAAACGGCCGTTTTTTCGGGAGCAGTGATTTTAATAATGCTTAAAATGAAAAAATAAAAGTGAAATATTCCTTTAAATTTCGTACCTGGGGGGTGTGTATGATATGCATGTGAAGTGGCGCATGTTTCCCGTGCTTAGAACTGTCCCTGCAAAAAATGTCATTTTTGAAAGAAAAAAAGTCATTTAAAACTCACTCGCGGCTATTAATGAATTGTCGGCTCCCGGCAATACATACAAAAGTCATTGATAAAAAAAAAAAAAAAAAAAAGCGTGGGGGTTCCCCAGAATTCAATTACCAGGCCCTTCAGGTCTGGAATGGATATTAAGGGGAACCCCGCCGCAAATGTAAAAAAAAATTGACGTGGGGTTCCCCCAAATATCCATCCCAGGCCTTTCAGATCTGGCATGGATTTTAAGGGGAACTCCACCCCAAATTTAAAAAAAAATGGCGTGGAGTCCCCCTAAAAATCCATACCAGACCCCTTATCCGAGCACGCAACCTGGCCGGCCGCAGGGGAAAAGGGGGGGACGAGAGAGCGGCCCCCCCTCCCTCCTGAACCGTACCAGGCCACATGCCCTCAACATGGGGAGGATGTCCCCATGTTGATGGGGACAAGGGCCTCATCCCCACAACCCTTGCCCGGTGGTTGTGGGGGTCTGCGGGCGGGGGGCTTTTCGGAATCTGGAAGCCCCTTTAACAAAGGGGACCCCCAGATCCCGCCCCCCCTATGTGAATTGGTAAGGGGTACATTGTACCCCTACCATTTCACGAAGAAAGCGTAAAAAAATGTTTAAAAAAACACACAAACACCTTGAAAAAGTCCTTTATTTAAAAAAAAAAAAAAAAACATTCCAGCGGTGAAATCCAGTGTCCCGCGGCGATCCCGATGTCCAGCGCTGTCCTTCATTGGTTGTGCCTGAGCGGACCTGATGGGGAACTCCCTCTCAGTGTTTTAAATGTATAGACCCGCCCCTTCTAAAGTTCCCCATCAGGTCCGCTCAGCAGACCAGATGCGGAACATGAGAAGGGGCGGGTCTATACATGTATTACCAAAGTGAGAGCAGTTCCCCATCAGGTCCGCCCCCTCGGTATGTCGGACCCGCCTACGTCATTGGCTTGAGCGGGGAACTTCCTTCACTATGTAATATTAAATTACACAGTGAAGGAAGTTCCCCGCTCAAGCCAATGACGTAGGCGGGTCCGACATATTAGCCTTTATAATTAGCACTTTAGATTTCTCCCATAGGTTTTTCGAATTTGCCGCGAACACTCCAATTTGTTCGCTGTTCGGCGAACGGGCGAACAGGCAATGTTCGAGTCGAACATGAGTTCGACTCGAACTCGAAGCTCATCCCTACTAGTCAACCAACATTAGAATTCTTCTATAGCATATGGGCCGAGCATTTGACCGGAAATGTACGATTGCAGCGTCGTACAGTTTATCTGCTCCGTAGAATCTTCTTAGAACTTTCAACAGACACCATAAGCCTTCAATGACAGATTCGACGTTTGTATGTTTTTCGATGCTTCGTTGAATCTTCGTCGTTCATGTCGAATTGTCAAGTTAGTTCTAGCTATTTTACTGCTCCTCCTCTTTGGTTACAATCAGCCAATAACATTCATCATCATCATTTTTTTATTTTACTTCCCCCACCCAATTCCAGCAGTGATCTTTTCTCTCTATGTCGAATCTTTTCTCTCTATAATGTCGAATCTTTTCTCTCTATAATGTCAAATCTTTTCTCTCTATGTCAAATCTTTTCTCTCTATAATGTTGAATCTTTTCTCTCTATGTAGAATAATCTTGGACTAATAGAGTTAAGGTTAGGCACATTCGACCACAGGTTCGATGGACACAGATTGTTATTGTCAGCCTCATGTCGAATCTCCTATCTATATCGAACTGTTGTTGCAACGAAAAAGAAAATTAAGCATTTGTTTATGTCGGATCTTTCGGTTTTCGGATTCTGCATTTTCGTTTTCGTTTGTTAAAACGATAACGAAAATACCTGAAATTCGGACGAAAATGCATTCGGACGAAAACGAATGCACATGTCTAGTAGTCTATGGCATATGAAGGTAAGTTATAGACATCAGGTAACTTGCTTTGGCCTTCAGCCAGGCAATACACAAACTGAATCAAACTTTCACAAACTGGAATGAGACATTCAAATAAAACAGTTTGTGCTGCTCACAGCTTAACATATTGTTAACAGAATACATTCTACACCACTTACCATCTGATGAGCTCTATATTACTGTTGTGGCCTGTACTGGGGGATTAATGGATGGACCCACAGTGCCAGGTGGGGACACAGGCATCTAACATTCCTGGAAATGTCAAATGCTGAAGATTAAGATGAATGTTGTAGCTCTTTAACAAAGAGCATATAGGATACCTGGGCTATCTGAGAGGTAAGTATACCTCTTCAATTACATAGAAATTGCTTTGTAGTTTTTTTTTTTTTTTTTGGGCAACAACAGTAAAAGCCTACTAAAGCTACACAGTGCATAGACAGCTAAAGACGAAAAGTTCATAAATTTGCTTTTATTCTGAGGTCTGTGTAATCTCATACAGAATAGGTAGACAAACTTCTTCACAGGGTTAGTAAAAGGAGTGCACTTCCTGAAGCCCGATCTCTCTCTCTCTCTCTCTTTCTCTTTCACTTTCTCTCTCTCTTTCTCTCTCTTTCTCTCTCTTTTTCTCTCTCTATCATTTCCAAGTTGAATCCTAGGGAGCAAGGCAGCAAGCAGGCAGCAAGAAGGGTGTTCCTTCATACCAGCAGGCACCTTCCAGGATCACCAGGTTGCAACAAAGAGAAGTAGAGTAAACTGGTGCAAGTGCAGAAATGTTTGGATGAGAAACGTAACTTCTTACTAGTTCCTGTTACTTCCTGTATACATTCCACCCTTCACTGTGTCTAAGCAAAGTGATCTCTTTATTTAAAATCATCCAAAGTCTGCACATGTCTTTTCAACAACTTTTTGAGGAATTGGGAAGCTGGTCTTTCCACTACTGCCTCCTCTATCTCCCTACTGGGTAAGGAGTCTGCCCTTCCACTTGAAGGACCAATGTGTTAGGAAGAGGCTCATCAGCACTTATCTATCTTAGCCAAAGTCAAGATTTGCATATTACAGCAACCTAGGATTTGGGCTCCCAGGGACCTTGATAGGTTGTTAGTAAAATTGCTAGAAGTTTACACTATTTTAAAAGAAGGGTTTTTTTTTTTTCTATCAAGGATAGGCTGCTGCATATATTAGTGTGAACAAAATGGACTGAATATTGACATAACCCATACTACTGAAGTTTGTGTTTTGTCAGAATTCTCTATAAAATGTCAAAAATTATCTGTGTAAGATTTATAGACTCCAAATTAACTATGGTTTCTATTGAACTGTCTGGTTTACATGTGAACTCTAGCATATCTATTAGTCTTTGCAGTCTGGAACTTTGAATCAATGGTTCCTTCCTGGGCGCCAGTAAACCTAGTTACTGACTTCATAAAACTCATGCTTTATGAAGGAAGGGAATGTTACATCTGATACAAGCATTGATAATCTATTAGATCTCCGTTTGTACACAGTACGACATCCTATAAATCATTGTTTAAGTTTTAATAAACTGGTATGTTCTAAACTGATATACACTCCCTGACCAGTGTATAAACTCACTCATGCTGAAACATTTTTTCGCATAAACATTGCTACGTAACTTACAGCCCTGATCGTGACCTGCCTGTTATAGCTTGGTGGGTCTGTAAGGAGAAAATGTAAATATTAGGTAAATATTTCCATTCAGTGCTGCATTTCAGAGCATATGTGCTTTTTAAAGGAATATATACTGTGTGTGTAACTTCCCTTCTAACTAGGGTTATGCAAAGTTTACTTGCATCAGTAGAATCACATATGCAAAAGCAGAAGTATGTGTTTATTGCATCGTCATTGCTATCCTACAGTATAACTGCAACGTGACAATTTAAAAACACTTTCTAGTTATTACACAGTACAGTAAAACCCCTTTCAGTAGAGAACAGCACTTTTTCTCTTGGCCATTCACTACTGACTTTCCTCTAATGTCAGTAGATTCAAACTGAGCAGCATAAATCAGATTTGTACTGCTCTGTTTGAATATATCAGATTATTGAATGCACATCTGGGTGGGGGTAAATAAGTGCAGTTGTCTTGTAAATTAGTGCAGCCCTTTAAAAAATACAAATGGTATCCAGTACTTAAGGAGCTTATTTAAGAAACAATATTTTCTGGTAATTTTTATTTTCAACTTTCACAAGAAGTTACTCTCTCTCCCACACATTAGTTTTGTATTTGTAGATGGTTAAATGTTTGTGTCTTTCCCAACTGTCTACGCTTCACATTTGCTGACTTGCTAGTTTACAAAGTAGATGGGATAAACACAATGTTGCCTTGGGGGCAGGGCTGCCATTAGAAATCACGGGACCCCTTACAGCTTACCTGATAGGACAAGGGGGCCCAGGCTCACAGGTGAGAATCTGATGTGGGCAGCACAGGGAGGGGGATCAGTGTGGCAGGACAGGAAGACAATTGGAGAATGAGCATTTTGCACTTTGTCTGTGTACCACCGGGCCTCCTGTAGGTGGCCCGAACACACAGAGGGGCCCGAACTGCAGTGGGACTGTGGCAGCAGGACAGGAGGACAATTACATAATGATGCACTGTGTCTGTGTCTCTCCCTCCAGCAGCTGAAAGCCAGTTTCTCCCCCTCTCCCTCCCAGTGGCTTTCAGCTGCTGGAGGGAGAGACAAAGACACAGTGCATCATTATGTAAATGGCCTCCTGTCCTTCTGCCCCAGTCCCCCTGCTGTCCGGGCCCCTCTGTGTGTCTGGGCCACCTACAGGAGGCCTGGTGGTACCCCCCTATTGGCGGCCGTGCTTGGGGTGGAAGTGGGAGGATTAATAATGCTGGCAGGTTACTGGCTGCTCTTCACCTGATATAATGCAGATTTAGAAGAATTTGTCAACTAAATAATCTGCTCGGTATGCTGTGACTGTACTGGTCACCCACTTTGGGAAAAGTGATGAGGGATGAAATGCCTAATAAATTGACTAGCTTTTACTAAAACTATGGCAATATGGGAAAGTGAATGTGTGATGCTTTTGATGCACAGTATATACAGGTGATACTCGAAGCAAAAGTTCATTTATTTCACTAATGCAACTTAAAAGGTGAAACTAATATATGAGATAGACTAATTACATGCAAAGCAAGATAGTTCAAGCTGTAGTTTGTCATTATTGTGATGATTGTGGCTTACAGCTCATGAAAACTCCAAATCCACAATCTCAGAAAATTAGAATATTACATGCAATCAATAAAACAAGGATTGGACATAGAACAATATCGGACCTCTGAAAAGTATAAGCATGCATATGTACTCAGTACTTGGTTTGGGCCCCTTTTGCAGCAATTACTGCCTCAATGCGGTGTGGCATGGAAGCTATCAGCCTGTGGCACTGCTGGGGTGTTATGGAAGACCAGGATGCTTCAATAGCAGCCTTCAGCTCTTCTGCATTGTTCGGTCTCATGTCTTTCATCTTTCTCTTGGCATCTTTCTCTATGGGGTTCAGGTCAGGCGAGTTTGCCGGCCAATCAAGCACAGTAATCCCACGGTCATTGAACCAGGTTTTGGTGCTTTTGGCAGTGTGGGCAGGTGCCAAGTCCTGCTGGAAAATGAAGTCAGCATCCTCATAGAGCTTGTCTGCTGAAGGAAGCATGAAGTGCTCCAAAGTCTCCTGGTAGACGACTGCGTTGACCCTGAACTTAATGAAGCACAGTGGACCAACACCAGCAGATGACATGGCTCCCCAAATCAACACAGACTGTGGAAACTTCACACTGGACTTCAAGAATCTTGCAGTGTGTGCCTCTCTATTCTTCCTCCATACTCTGGGTTCTTGGTTTCCAAATTAGATGCAAAATTTGCTCTCATCAGAAAAGAGGACTTTGGACCACTGAGCAACAGACCAGGTCTGTTTTTCTTGTTCAGGAATGGCTTGACAAGAGGAATACGACATTTGAAGCCCATGTCCCGGATCCGTTTGTGTGTGGTGGCTCTTGATGCTCTTGATGCACTGACTCAAACCTCAGTCCACTCGGGGGCGTGTCCGGATGTGATCGAGGCAACACACACATCTCAGAGGCTCTGCACATCCTGTAATAATCCAAGCTGAGAGAGCGATTATCCGACTAATCTGCTGCTAGGACTGTTTAGGGGAAGGTGTCCGGACCGTAACGATGCCATCCACGGCTTCCAAGTCTCAACAGAACGCTGCCAAAGACCAGCGCCAGACCCGCTCTCAAAAGGACGGGGGGAGAGGCTCCGCCCCGCCATCTTGTCTTCCCAGGGCTCAGTGAAGCACGCCAAAAATACGGGGGTGAAGATGGCGGAGAAAGAGGGTGTGATGGAGCCGGGTGCGGATTGCGAACTGGTAGAGGAGCAGCTGGTGGCTGTGGACACAGAGGCAATTACCAGACCGATCCTAGAGGCCATAAATGCCAGTAAATCGGAACTGATGGGGAGAATTGGCCATCTCTCGTCAGAGTGCACTCTCATAAGGCACGACTTAGACAAAATCAGGGGGAGACTGACCACTGTAGAATCCAGGGTCTCGGATGTGGAATATACCTCACACTCCCAGGGGGCTCATCTGGCTGAATTAAGGGACCTGGTGCGTTCCCTTCAGCGCAGAGCGGACGATGCTGAAGACTGCTAAAGGAGGAACAACATCAGGGTGGTCGGCCTGCCAGAGGGAGCGGAGGGGGACAAGCCGGTGGTGTTTGCAGAGGCCCTGTTCAAGCAACTACTGTCATTGGAGAATTTACCCCCCACTTATGTTGTGGAAAGGGCACACAGGGTCCCCACAGGCCGTAGGCAGCCGGGAGCGTATCCCAGGCCCTTCCTGGTCAGGTTCTTAAACTACAGGGACCGAGACATGATTTTGGCCCAGTCTAGAAAACAGACAGAACTTAAGTATGAGAATACAAAGGTGATGTTTTTCCCGGATTTTTCAGCAGCCACGCAGCAACAACGCCGCTCGTTTAATGATGTCCGCAAACGTTTACGGGAAAAGGAGATACAATATAGTATGTTGTACCCGAGCAAGCTCCGGATCCAGTATAAGGGCAGCGTGAAGTTCTTTGATGACCCGGCGGATGCCAGTGACTGGATAGACAAGGAACTCTCCAAATAGTACTGCACTCGTGGATTACAATTGCACCTGTTGTGCCTTTTACATTGCTGTTCATGTGTGGGACTGTTCCTGTTATAAGGCTGCATCATTGTGTGGGACCTTTCTTTTCTGCCTGGATGGGTGAGTTATGTGAGCTGACATTCCTGTGTGACTGGAGCCCCCAGGCATTTATGATTATTCAGACTGTATTGGATAGCAACCACTGCACAATTTCTATGGATGGTGCCGGAGAACTATGGGTGATGTCGGCTGCCTCACTGTACTCATATGACTTTGCAGTGTGTAGTGCTGTGGCCGAAGGTACATTTGGACTGTGAGGATCCGAAAATCATGCACCCGGCCACTGTTTTTTCATAAAATATTTCTATAAAGGCAGCTTTGAGTTTCTTTTTCCCTTATTCAGTAACTCTCTATTTTAAATATTTTTTTTCGGAGTCAGAGCGCTGAGACACAGTGTGGATTCAACTAGGAACTGCTAGACTTTGATTGCAACGACTGGATCTCTCAAATAGGTCTTTTCGTTTTGTTTTTGGGATGAAGCTGCATACAGGAACTTTTTTTTTGTTCTGTTGGGGACTTTTTTCTGGTATAATAGCAGGGGGGAGTTGGTATTGCTGTCACAGCTCTTGTTCATGTATGTTCTATATGAGATGTATTTCTGGGACCGCTGTTGTGGGATGTTGGCATCATTGGCTGGGCTGGGGGAGGTCCCCTGACGTTTCATATTACCGGTTTCACTGGACTGAACAAAAATGACGGATAAGGTTAATATAGTGTTCTGGAACGTCAGGGGCCTCAATAGTGAATTCAAACGGGCCTCAGTTTTTCAATACCTGAAGCACTACAAGCCACACTTGATTTTCTCGCAGGAAACTCACTTAGAGGGAATAGGATTTTGGCTCTGCGCAAACCGTGGATTCAGAGGGCTGTTCACTCCACATACTCTACGTTTGCGAGGGGAGTTTCCATACTTATCAGTAGATCGGTTCCGTGTACCGTCCACCAGGTATTCACGGAACCGGGAGGTAGATACGTGGCAGTAGTTCTGGATATTTTTTATAGTCGTATGTTAATAATTAATGTGTATTTGCCTCCTCCTTTCCAGGTACAGCTTCTGTACGAAATGTTGACTAAGCTAGCTATGTATGTACATTTGCCTATGATTGTAATGGGGGATTTCAACACTATACTGGACGCAGCGTTGGATTCTTCCAATCCGGGCAGGGCTGGCTCTGCTGAGTTGCAGGGATGGGCCTCTATGGCGGGCTTGGTGGAGTTATGGTGATGGAAGCATCCAGCTGAGAGATGCTTTTCTCACATTTCAACGGCCCACGGCTCCTCGGCTAGGATAGATCTGGCATTTGGGAATAACCTCATGATTCAACATCTGGGGAGTGTTGAATATATGGCGGGGGGTTTGTCGGATCATAATCTTCTCTCTCTGACCCTGACAGTACAGTCGGGGCGGGAGGCTGGCGTCTATCTCCCAGTTGGCTACAGCACGAACAGGTTGCTGCCCAGCTGGGAGAGGCTGTTCAGCAATATTGGGCCTCTAATGTGGACACCGCTGAGCCTCCAATAGTATGGGATGCTTTCAAGGCAGTGGCCCGGGGGGAATGCATCTCCACTATCAAGACGGCACGTGCCAATGACAATGAGGAGCTTGACAGTTTGCAGAGGGAGGAGAGGGACTGGGCGAGGGCCCATGCGGAATCTCCAACGGGGGCCTCGTATAGGTCCCTATTGGAGGCCAGGAGGCGCTTGTCGCTTCATGTCGAGGGTATGACGAAAACAGTAGAATCTCAAAATAGACATACTTTATTTGCAGAGGGGGATAAGAGCGGCAGACTTTTAGCCATGTTGGTGGCGGATCATCCGCCAGTTGCTCACATCCCAGTGATCAAGGGTAAGGGGGGAGCCCTGGTTGATGACCCGACACTGATCATGCAGGAATTTGTAGATTTTTTCTTCTCTTTGTATTCTCCAGTTCCGCCATATGATGTGGGGGAACTGGATAATATGCTTCAGGGATTGCCCATTCCCAGGTTGTTTGAGGAAGATTGTGCTCTGTTGGGGGCCAAGATTACTATTCGGGAGATTCAGAAAGCAATATTTGCCTTCCCTCCGAATAAGGCGCCGGCGGATTTCTACAAATCTAATGTTGACATCCTAGCCAACAGATTTAATATGTTATTGGAGCATTGCCTTGACCAATCATCCCTGCCCGAGACTATGATGGAAGCGTACATAATTCTCCTACCGAAACCAGGGAAAGACCCGACTGAATGTGCATCCTACCGCCCCATAGCTCTCCTGAATACTGATCTCAAAATACTAACCAAATTGCTGGCGACTAGGCTCGCTAAGGTTATACAGATGGTAGTAAATATTGATCAGACTGGGTTCATGCCGGGCAACTCTACAGATACCAATCTCAGGAGACTGTTCACGCACCTGCAGATACCCCCCTCAGACTCAAGGACCAGAATTGTGGTGTCTATCGACATTGAAAAAGCCTTCAACTCTGTCGACTGGGGGTTTATGGGTAAGGTCCTTGAGGCTATGGGATTTGGCCCTCAGTTTAGGAAGTGGATCTCTATGCTGTACAAAAGTCCCTGGGTGGCAATCAGAATGGGGAGGGTGGTGTCACAGTTCTTTGCGGTGAATAGAGGTACGAGACAGGGCTGCCCGTTGTCCCCGTTTCTTTTCTCCCTAGTAATGGAGCCTCTGGCCATTGCCTTGAGGTCCTCCGGGAGGATCCGGGATATTCGGGTGGGCACTATACATGAAACCCTGGCGCTCTACGCTGACGACATGCTCCTGTTTCTTAACGACCCGGGTGACTCGCTGCGGATTGTTCTGGAAATTTTGGATGGTTTCTCCAAATTCTCGGGGTTGAAGGTGAACTGGAGTAAGTCGTCGATTCTTCCCATAGATGAAGTGGCCAGAAATGTAGCGGATTCAGACCTTCCCTTAAAATGGGTCACTACCATGAAATATTTGGGAGTGAAGGTATCAGCGAATGTGAATGATTATCTGGCTCTCAACTTACTACCACTGTTGACGTTACTTAAACATAAAACGCAGGCATGGGCTAAGCTTCGACTATCCCTGGTAGGTAGAATCAGTTTGCTCAAAATGAAGATCCTTCCTGTGATTCTTTATTTTTTAAGACATGCTCCGGTGTGGGTTCCAAGATCATTTTTTAAAAGTATAGATGGGATAGTTGGGGCTTTTCTGTGGACCCCAAAACCCCCTAGAATCGGGTTAAAAGTGTTGCAGGAGCCTGAGGATAGAGGGGGACTTGCGCTTCCCGACTGACACAAGTACTATTTGGCTGGCCAAATGATATTTGCCCGGAGGTGGTTGACTATGGATGAGGTTGATGCTGCCACAGCATTGGAGGCGGCTCACCTGGGGTCCTATGAAAGCTTGCGATTGGCGCTCTTCAGGGGCCCCAAATCTGAACTGCCAGTAACGAAGACCATGAAGGCCACAATAAAAGCCTGGGAAGTGGCAGTCAAACTAGCATCTCCTAGCTTTCAGGGGTTCTCCCCGTCAGCGCCCCTGTGGATGAATCCTACTTTACAACAATTTTTTAATTTACCGGACCCCATGGTATGGGCAATAAAGGATGTAAAAACATTAAAAGACATAACCTCATATGGTGACCTTTTGACTTTTCCTCCGTTGAAAACGAAACATGACCTAGACAACAAATATTTCTTTAGATATTTACAACTTCGCCATGCATATCAAACCCAATTTAAAGATCGTAAGGTAGAATCATTCCCCTCGACCCTTGAATCCATCTTGACGGCAGAAGATTTGGTCAAGCCCTTGTCTCGAACCTACAAAGTGTTGTTTAAATCCACCCCTAAGGCAGTAGCTAAATGCAGGGCCAGGTGGGGGGTAGAGGTCCCGGATTTACAGGGGGAAGACTGGGATGATGTCTGGAATCAGCCATTCAAGCACTTGGTCTGCGCCAGAGATAGGCTGATTCAATTTAAATTTCTACACAGGAGCTACTATACTCCGGCCAGGTTGTCCAAGATTTTTGGGTCAGCTTCGGCGGAATGCTGGAGATGTACATTTTCCCCAGCAGATGCAGAGCACATCTTTTGGTCCTGCTCACTTGTCAGGAGATATTGGGAGGAGGTCCTCGTATGTATATCAGACCTTCTCGCAGTGCCTGTTCCTCTGACGGTGAGGGTTTGCTTGCTGGGACTGGTGGAGGAGGTGGTTCCAGCAAGGGCATTGAGAACATTGCTTACTATTTTGCTGTTTTATGCCAAGAAAGCTATACTGCTTAAATGGAGGGATTCAGGGGCGCCGGGCACGGCCTTTTGGAAGTCCTTAGTTAATGCAATGTTGCCCTTCTACAGAGCTACTTACAAGGCGAGGGGGTGTGGAAAGAAATTTGAGAGGGTGTGGCAAGCCTGGTACAAGGAGGATAACACGGCAGGATAGGTTGGACTACTATAGTGTTGAGATAAGTTCCTGATGTTCCTTTTGACTGAGGGGATAGAATGTTTGGGTTAACATGTCCACAATGATAGGGGGAGAATGAAGAACTGAATACGTATGTGGGACTTCATTGCAGGGGTTCACGTTTTTTCATCCGGATTATTGAGCTGTGACAGGGGGGGGAGGGGGGTAATGAGATAAGGTCTTAGGCCAGGGTTAGATAATAGGCTGTTATGTTTGTGTCTGTTGGGCCCTGCGAGGCTGCAATGTCGGGCACCTGGTAAATGGTGACCCGGATGTTATGTGTTTTATGTTGAAAAAATTGAATAAAAATAAATAAAAATAAAAAAAAACCTCAGTCCACTCCTTGTAAAAGGAACATCCAACTTCTTTTCCAATTACCTTTTGAGGCTTTCCCTCCTTATGGAGGGTGTCAATGATGGTTTTCTGCACAACTATCAGGTCAGCAGTCTTTCCCATGATTGTGATTCCTACTGAATTAGACTGAGAGACCATTTAAAGGCTCAGGAACCCTTTGCAGGTGTTATGGCTTAATTAGCTGATTAGAGTGGGACACTTTGAGCCTAATATTCTAATTTTCTGAGATTGTGGATTTGGAGTTTTCATGAACTGTAAGCCATAATCATCACAATTATGACAAATCACGGCTTGAACTATCTTGCTTTGCATGTAATGAGTCTACCTCATATATTAGTTTCACCTTTTATGTTGCATTAGTGAAATAAATGAACTTTTGCACGATATTAGAATTTTTCGAGTATCACCTGTACCGCACAGCTGCATACAAAAGGCAGTTCCAAAATCTAATCAACAACAAGTGTATGCTTTTAAATATATCAGTTCATGTTATCACCCTTTTAAAAAATGAAAAAAGGATAGTGAAAATGTAGACAACACAACTTTAAAATAATATTATTAATCAAACATAAAGGGGAAATAGTGTGGATCTGTAAGATAAAAGAGAATAGTGAATAAAGTCCAATCTTAAAAAGTGAATAAAGTCCAATCTTAAAAATCTGTCCGTATAAAAAATCTTCAGTAAATAGGAATGAAAAATGAACTAAAGAAAAAAACAGTAATTGTACCCTTTTTTCTGCTTTACAATTTCTCACTGCGACAACCACTGTTTAAAAATCCACTTTCCACCAGGTGTGTGCCAGAATAACTCACCGGAAATATATAACTTTAGGTCTCAAATATTTTGTCCTTATCTGAGCCAGCTTTTTTAAATATGTCTGTTCGCATATTACTCTTCAATGGCAAATATTTTCCAAATCAAAAAGAGATAAAAGGAAACTCCCAATAGTGTGATACTGTTTAAAAAAATTTTTAGAGGTTAAAACAACCAAATTGCACTCACATTTTAATCATAATAAAGCATGAATTAATGTCCATAACCCACCACATAGCTCTGACTGTGCCAAAACTCACTCCAACTTACCGCCTCAGGGGGATAAACAACGAATACCCTCAGATAGATCCAAAATTGTCAATTTGTTGTAGCAGATGACTTTAAAGGGCATATACAGTGGGTACGGAAAGTATTCAGACCCCCTTAAATTTTTCACTCTTTGTTATATTGCTGTCATTTGCTAAAATCATTTAAGTTAATTTTTTTTCCTCATTAATGTACACACAGCACCCCATATTGACAGAAAAACACAGAATTTTTGAAATTTTTGCAGATTTATTAAAAAAGAAAAACTGAAATATCACATGGTCCTGTATTCAGACGCTTTGCTCAGTATTTAGTAGAAGCACCCTTTGATCTAATACAGCCATGAGTCTTTTTGGGAAAGATGCAACAAGTTTTTCACACCTGGATTTGGGGATCCTCTGCCATTCCTCCTTGCAAATCCTCTCCAGTTCTGTCAGGTTGGATAGTAAATGTTGGTGGACAGCCATTTTTAGGTCTCTCCAGAGATGCTCAATTGGGTTTAAGTCAGGGCCCTGGCTGGGCCATTCAAGAACAGTCACAGAGTTGTTGTGAAGCCACTCCTTTGTTATTTTAGCTGTGTGCTTAGGGTCATTGTCTTGTTGGAAGGTAAACCTTCGGCCCAGGCTGAGGTTCTGAGCACTCTGGAGAAGGTTTTCGTCCAGGATATCCCTGTACTTGGCCGCATTCATCTTTCCCTCGATTGCAACCAGTCGCCCTGTCCCTGCAGCTGAAAAACACCCCCACAGCATGATGCTGCCACCACCATGCTTCACTTTTGGGACTGTATTGGACTGGTGATGAGCAGTGCCTGGTTTTCTCCACACATACCGCTTAGAATTAGGGCCAAAATGTTCTATCTTGGTCTCATCAGACCAGAGAATCTTATTTCTCACCATCTTGGAGTCCTTCAGGTGATTTTTTTAGCAAACTCCATGTGGGCTTTCATGTGTCTTGCACTGAGGAGAGGCTTCCGTCGGGCCACTCTGCCATAAAGCCCCGACTGGTGGAGGGCTGCAGTAATGGTTGACTTTCTACAACTTTCTCCCATCTCCTGACTGCATCTCTGGAGCTCAGCCACAGTGATCTTTGGGTTCTTCTTTACCTCTCTCACCAAGGCTCTTCTCCCCGATAGCTCAGTTTGGCCAGACGGCCAGCTCTAGGAAGGGTTCTGGTCTTCCATTTAAGGATTATGGAGGCCACTGTGCTCTTAGGAACCTTAAGTGCAGCAGAATTTTTTTTTGGAACCTTGGCCAGATCTGTGCCTTGCCACAATTCTGTCTATGAGCTCTTCAGGCAGTTCCTTTGACCTCATGATTCTCATTTGCTCTGACATGCACTATGAGCTGTAAGGTCTTAAATAGACAGGTGTGTGGCTTTCCTAATCAAGTCCAATCAGTATAATCAAACACAGCTGGACTCAAATGAAGGTGTAGAACCATCTCAAGGATGATCAGAAGAAATGGACAGCACCTGAGTTAAATATATGAGTGTCACAGCAAAGAGTCTGAATACTTAGAACCATGTGATATTTCAGTTTTTCTTTTTTAATAAATCTGCAAAAATGTCAACAATTCTGTGTTTTTCTGTCAATATGGGGTGCTGTGTGTACATTAATGAGGAAAAAAAAAGAACTTAAATGATTTTAGCAAATGGCTGCAATATAACAAAGAGTGAAAAATGTAAGGGGGTCTGAATACTTTCCGTACCCACTATATATAATGACACCATCAAATAATCGAGAACATATAAATACATTTCATTATTTAAAAATAAAAACACATAAGCCTACACTATGGTAGGTACACTCAGATAGACTCATAGACAGCATAATTAAACTCTTTCCACTGGGAAGTGGACAGCACAGAATACAGCCCAATAAATTATCAAAAATACCCTTCTTGTTCTTTCTAGTACAGAAAGTAAAGGGAAATACACAATTTTTTGTCACAGAAGCAGGAGGTGAGACGATATCTTCCAATTGGTACACATGTCCTGGTAATAACTGTCTAAGAGAGGATATCCCATAGATCTTGTCTTACTCCTTTTGGAGTCTCTGGGGCTAGAGGGAAAGGAAAATTTCCCCTACGGGACAGCAAAAGAAAAAAAAAAAAAAGTAAGCACCTAGGCAGGGAAAATTATGACTACTGGCTGCTGGGATCTGAGAGACACAAAATACGTACCTAAAGTCTACACGTGGCCTTCAGGGTGGAGGTTGGGCAGCCGAGATATAGATACATCTACCAAAACTGCAATATAAATAATTAAATAAAAAATAATTCATAAAACATAAAAGACTGTGGTGTACTAAGATCTTCAAGAGGCAACTCTTTAGCTGAAAACAATTGGCCATATATTTTTTTTTTTTTATGCTCACAAAAATATAAGTGAAAAAAAAAACAGCTCCACTTAGAATCTATTTTGGATAGTCTGTTTACTATGCATGACTTTTACTTAGTGGCTCCTAAGATACTTCTTAGCCCTAATGCCTGAACATTTTTGTTTTCCAAAATCTGTATTTACTAATTTATACAGAGAAGAGCTTATTGATACAGAAACACCCAACAAGTTTTAAAGTAGTAGTCTTGCTCTTCCTCATGGGTGTATAAAAGCTATTGAAAAGACCAGTACAGGGACAGCCATGACTTAAAAACATAAGGACATTAGATCACTGCTTGCTCGACCCTGACTTTGTCAGGCCAAAAATGGGCCACCCATGGAACACTAAGGCCACATGTTGAATGCTGCAACCATCTACACACTTAAGGCTTTTATTCAAGACCATTGTGATCTGGTATTGCGGTACCTTTTCAAAAGATGGATGCTTCCTAAAAGAGACCAATAGCTCTTTTCCAACCGAGAGCTGAAACTATTTAGGAGACTTTGTCATGTACCTGGCGGTAGAGCCTGATATGCAGAGGACGGCCTCTCTTACACCTCTGACTCGAGGCCCCTGATAGAGCAGACAGGAGGCGCAGTAGTGCAGAGTCGCCGGACTGGAATCCCTGAAGAGACTGCGGAAGAACACCGGTACAGGAGAAAACCACTAGCCGCGGTCAGCGGAAGGCAGGTACTGGCTTGGTACAGGAACATCACAGGCAGAGGAGCAGGTGCGACAGCAGGTGGGATGGATGCTCAGCAGGACTCCGAAGGGCTGAAGAGATAGCAGGTGCAGGCAGGCCGGGTCACACACTGGCGGAAAAGTCAGGAACAGGAGCATAGGCTGGAGCGGAGTCAGGATACAGGCCGGATTGGTATTGGGCTGGCAGTAAGGTAGCAGAAGGAGCAGGCAGATGCGAAATCAAACAAGCCAGGTCAGGTGCGGGCAGAAAGCAGGAGCGTCAAGGACAAGCCGGGTCAAATATCAGGAACAGGTATCAGATACTGGAAAGCAGAGCACACAGAACGCTGTAGAGCAGACAGCATTGAGTCTGGGTACTGACCCAGTTTAAATAGCCTGTTTGGCGCAAAGTGCCGTCACTGGGTGCGCACGTGCCGCAGCGCGCACACGCGCATGCGCACGCACAGGCGCACCAGCGGCGTTCTGGCAAGAGCTGAGGTTCCAGGCCGTCTTCCATGGCCACCATCTTGAATGCTGGCATGCCCTTCCTGACAGACTTATACATTTACCCTTATATACCGAGTAGTACTTAAATATTCAACATGTGGTCTCAGTGTTCCATGGGTGGTCCATTTTTGCTCTGACGAAGCCCCTGTAAGCCAGGGTCGAGCAAGCAGTGATCTGATGTTCTTATATTTTAAAGTGGTGGCTAGCCCTGTAATGGTCGTTGAGTGTTTCTGTATCAATAAACTCTGTGATGTAATTGTGTTATGAGCTAGGTTACATTGAGAGGAGGTATAGACAAAATTGTAAAACATATGCTGAGATGTATACCTGTACACATATGAAAACAGACGCATTTTTTTCCTTTTAATTATTTTATTGATGGTATTAATAAAGATTATAGTGAGTTTTATTATACAGCTTCATTATTAGCTGATAAATTCCCAAAACCAAGAGGGGTTTCTTTGTGTAAAGATTAAGATAAAAGAAGAACATAGAAGAACCACCCTCCTGTTGTCACGCATCCCAGAGATAGTAAAAAATATCACAATGTATGTTTATGATTTTCTGTTCTATCAATAAAAAATTTATGGAACAAAAAAAATATATATCAAATTGTGCACCCTACAGAGTCAGCAAAGTACTGCTCAGGATCCACCTATGATTTCCTTACAGGCTGCCGTTATAGTTGTCATAATAATGGAATCAAGCCTTTTGCAGTATTAATTTGAGAGATCTCTTGTATGCTCTGATCTACATCAGAGAGTGTCATGAAACAGGACTACAAGGAGATCATCTGGAAGAGTGTATGGTAAGGCCTTTGCTATTGACTCCCTCACCACAGGTGTAAAAATGTACCCAACTGACCACAACCCTTCTAACACCCTGCAAAAACTGAAGAATATATCAGAGTCAATTTTGCTGAAGCCAGTTATCACTGTGACAATAGCTTAAAAAAAGATTGTGTGTTGGTGTAAATGAAGGAGGTATATGTCAGTGAAACTTCTCAGAAATAGTACTTTCTGGAATCACCCTTCTCAGATCATTTTCCCATAACCTAACAAAATAGGGAGTAGCCTTTCCCAAAAGCAACTTTTAGATTGCTGAAAGGAGTTTTAGAGCAATAATTACTGTATTTATTGGTGTATAACACTCACTTTTTTACCCTGAAAATAGAGGGTAAACTGTGCCTGCGTGTTATACGCAGGGGGCTGTGGATTATTTTTTTCCTGAAACTTCCCTCTTAACATTAGGGTGCGTGTTATACGCCTGTGCGTGTTATACACCGATAAATACGGTATGTTCTTTGCAAATAATCTCCAAGGGGGTCAGTTCCTCTCAAGATCTAAACATATGTCTATACATTTTGTGACTCCTTTTCTAAAAGCAGCAGTCCTCCATGGACAGCCGGTGACATATTACAAGTTCATTTAACAATATGATATCTGTTCTGCTTTCTAACCAACTTCTGTAGCATGATGGTATTTGTATCTGGTCAGACCCTGACTTTAGATCAGCCCTGTCAATATTCAGAAGACAAGGTCAGATTCCTGTAAGGGCTTGTGCCAGAAATGTTTGGAGGTCAGTTACTAGATGATGTACTAGGACTAGTTAAATTATATATGTCTGATAAAACTTCGAGCACAAAAAATAAAAAATTACTCAAATATATATGCTACCATCACAGAAATATGTAAATACAGACATTAAAAACTTTGAGAGTAACATATCTACATTTTATTCAGCTTATTTAAATAAAGAATTTAAAATGACACATTGTAGCATCAAAGCTGTTCATATAATGATAGACATGCAGATTCAGGACTCCCATATATTACAGATTGACCCCATTTCCTCTGAGAAACGTTTCATCTCATAGTTTACAATCCTAATGCTTCAACTTGTGTTAATTTCATAAACTGATTTACTTAAATTGCTTAACATAATTTAATTGATTTGAAGTAATCCTAGTAAATTATTGCTACTTAAATGACAAGAAATTCATCAGGACAGAATTATATATACAGCCGGTAAAATGAGTTTTGAACACGTCACCATCTGAACTAAAGATCAGAGTTCATAGAAGAGGCCCACGGAACCTTCAAGATTGAAGACTGTGTGGAAGAATGAGCCAAAATCACACCTGAGCAATGCATGCGACTAGTTTCTCCATACAGGAGGCATCTCGAAGCTGTCATTACCAACAAAGGATTTTGTACCAAGTACTAAATACATTTCAGTTGGCATGTTCAATACTTTTTCCCCGTGTCATTCCATTTTATTATACATACCTTCATTTCTGAACTTATTTGTTTTGGTTTCTTTGTATGTATGGATTGCATGGGTTGTTACCCATATGTGGTGAAAAATGTCATGTCAATAACACCTTTAGAAATATATTTACCTAGAAAAATTGTGACGTGTTCAATACTTATTTTACCAGCTCTATATATATTGCATATTATTATACACGTGCCAGTAGATGCACATCGCAGATCTATACTTTGAATCTTTCAATACACCATTACATGCACATAAATATGTTTTTCCACATATAAAACCATGGTACGCCAGAATGCAAATATAATAATAATATTAATAATAATAATAATAATACTATAGCAAGCAGCTTGAGATATCAGTCATGAAACGTTAGCTTTTAGTGCTAAACCAAATTACCTTACTGCAGAGTAGCCAAATCAAAACCTTTGTCTGAAGATGACCCGTATTTTTCTTTTATACCAAATATAGCAATCACCTACAATGCCTGTAAGCTGGAAATGACTGTTTCTACAGCTTTATAGAGGGTCAAAGCCTAGAGTCTTAGTTTTATAACCGGTGGAGTAATACAATTTTTCCTGTGATTATCATTGTGCTAAACCAAATTACCTTACTGCAGAGTAGCCAAATCACAACCTTTGTCTAAAGACAACCTGTATTTTTATTTACTACCATATCTACCAACCACCTGCAATGCCTTTTGTTGTAAATTAATCAAACCACCACTACCAAAAATAAATATTAATAGCTATGAAAGTAACAATTGTTTGCTTTCCATGCAGTGAAAAAAGTTAAAAATCTTGTTTCAGAAGGAGCCCTCTAGGAGGCACATGAGATACATTTTCACCCATCTCCTAGGCTTTTACTGCCTATTGAAATCTTAGGCCCTGGTAAGATTTCAGCTGCATTACAGCTCTTTTTCAACAGATTATACAGGTAGAGCAACAATGCTAAATACCAAGTTTTTTTTTTGGTGGTGGAGCTTTTTTGGGGCAGGGCTTCTAATTTTGAGCAGGGCTAATTAGAAGAGGCATGTAAAGTACTGTCTCATTGAGCTAGGGGGGGGGGGGGAGAATACTTGTGATTGCTTAGCCCTCCTTGGAGTGCAGCATTCCCCTAATAGTGACTTGTACAACCAGTTTCTGCACTAGGACCTATGGTGAAGAGTTACAGTGCGGGAGGTTAGAAACCTAATTCTTGTGCTCAGGCTCACACTCCAAGGCCAAAAACGCATATTTTGTGTGGGGCCCCAATCCTGTGGTTGAAGGTCCGATCTGTTAGGGGCCATGCCACACACCTAGGTAAAATACACCAGGGACATAGGTTACAAGGCATGTGGTCCAGACAGAAGACCTGTCACTAGCACCAGGCTGGCCACCCCTTTTTCTCCCAACCACCAGCCTTCTGAATGAGTCAGCTACAAAGTTCACTTTCCATAGGTATTGGCTGTGGTTTGCTGCCTTCAAGAGATCAGATGACCAGTCCAGCATATTGACAGGGAACGTTGCTGTTATTTCCAACTGCCTGCAGCCATACAGCAAACTAAGCCCACTTTACATGCAGATAGTCATCACCAAATACCTCATTGAGACACTCTTTCATTGTATGCTTTTTACTGAACTATTAAACAGTGTATAGAGTAAACAGCATTTTGCATTTGCATAATAGTTCCAAAAACACGACAGGTAATTTTAACTACGGTTTCAATTTGTAGGGTGTTAAAGGAGGGGTGCTGCGGTGGTCACAATGGTGTGTAAAATACACAGCTGCAATCTACTTTTGATCTTCTTTCTAAAGCCTTGTACACACGGTCGGACTTCAAACAAACGTTTCCGTGGATTTTTGTTCGAAGGGAGTTGGCCGGGCACACCCATAGCATACACACGCTCAGACGTTTCTGCAAACTTTCGCAAAACTTTCCCAACATCACGTGGTTTTTATGCTCTTTTCTGCTCTTTACCGCCACACTTTGGTCAACTTCTGCTATTGTTGTTTGATTTTAACATTGGTTCTGGGCATGCGTATTTGTACTTCGGACAAAAGTCCGATGGATTTCTGTACACACGGTCGGACTTTGCACCATCGGACTTTTGTTGCCGAAAAGTTTGTCCGTTTGCAGAGGGAACTTTTGTCCAATGAAAACCGAAAAAGTTTGTCCGATGGAGCGTACACACGGTAGGATTTTTTTGGAAAACTTGCTCATTTTGAAGTTTGTTGGCAAAAAGTCAGACCGCGTGTACGGGCCTTAAGACTGCAGATCCGAGGCCCATCCACTTATCTATAAAGAGGAAAAGTACACGTGTCTTCTTATACATCATTCCTCTAACCCGTGGCTTAGCCCAGTCTGAGAAATACCCCCAATTGTTTGCTCCCCCAGAATGGAAGCCCACTGGGGTCTCTTACTTAGTCCCACTCCCTACTGCTGCCCACCTCACCAGAAACGTTCTTACTATACTTGTGTGCAGCGCCACTTGGACATTTTCACTATTCACATAGTGCTGAGATGTCATTCCTGCTCTCCACCCATGCAGGACTACCCGACTCCAACCACCAGAACCTCTTATCTCCTCCTTGGGTGCATAGTTAATAGACACAAGGGCTACCTAGCAACTCTTTGGCAAGACTACCCATAAAAGAAACCTAAGATACCTAGAAAAGTAATTTACACTGTTACAAGAGTATGAGAGGTCAGAGAGACTCCACTTTTTACATTTAATATGCATAACTATCATCCATATTTATAGATACTTTACATTTCTCATATATTATTTCTGCTACAATTTCCAATTGACATTTAATAAGTGGCTCTTCTAGTCCCTGTTTACCCTTTTTAACTTTTGTCTGCAGTATTGGATTTCAGCTAAGAATCTCTTCTTCATTTATTTCTTATACAAGTCCCATCAGTCTGTTACAGAAAAGAATGGTGTGTGCCAAAAACACTGCTGTCTTTTGAAGGTCAAGATTGTGCCAAAATGTATCAGCCCTCTGTGCATCAATATGAAAAAAATGTACTGTATTACTAATTTATTAGTTCTGGATAGTGTTGTTCAGGACTTGTATATTGGATCCTCCCTGCTATGTGTAAGACCAGAGGGGAAATCTTTTCATTCCCAAGTGTGGCTGAGAGGATCAACTTCTAGTTGTGATGAGCCTCAGAATCCACCATACATTTCTTTTAGGCACAACTTTTTATCATGGAACGTAAGTCTGGTGTGTATTTAGAGATAAAAATATGTCTTTTGTGTGCTGTACAGAATCTACGATAAAACATTCCACATGAAGATAAGAATTAAAAACCTGTATTACATTATCTCAAATAAACCCTGTACATTTGATGATACAGTCCTAAAATTGCATATTTACTGTTAGGAGAATAAATTAAAAAAGAGCTCCCCCCCCCCCCCCCCCAATCTCCTGCAGCCCAAAAGTAACAGTAGGAGCCTTATCTTGCTGCTGTTTACATTCCTCTATGTATTCAAGAAATAGTGGAAGTTCATTGCCTTATGAAAACTGAAAAGCAGGTGTATGCAGTTAGATCCTTGATAGAATTTGATCAGCATACCGTATATACTCGAGTATAAGCCGACTCGAGTATAAGCCGAGGTACCTAATGTTGCCAAAAAAACTGGGAAACCTTACTGACTCGAGTATAAGCCGATGCCTCACTGTCCACTGTTCCCTAGCTCGCTGTTCCCTATTTTACATTGTAAATAGTACCTGTAAAGAAGCTGCGGCGTCCATCGTTCAAATTTTGCGGCGTCCATCGTTCAAATTCTGCGGTCTCTTCCTGTTCCTTCCTTGATAGGCGATTCTCAGCAGACACTCTCCGCCTATCACGATCGTTCTCTCATCCTCAGTTTTCCCAGCAGACACTGTGTTGGGTGTTCCGCCAATCACAGACGTCTGCTGGAAAACTGAGGATGAGAGAACGTTTGTGATAGGCGGAGAGTGTCTGATGAGATTCGCCTATCACGGAAGGAACAGGAAGAGACCGCGGAATTCGAACGATGGACGCTGCAGCCGCCGCAACTTCTTTACAGGTACTATTTACAATGGAAAAATTTCGCTGACTCGAGTATAAGCCGAGGGGGGGGGGACTTTCAGCCCCAAAAAAAGGGTTGAAAATCTCGGCTTATACTCGAGTATATACGGTACTTACATAGTTACATAGTTAGTCAGGTTGAAAAAAGACACAAGTCCATCCAGTTCAACCATAAAAAAAACGGCGGAAAACCCCAGCAGAGCATGATCCAATTTGCTACAGCAGGGGAAAAAATTCCTTCCTGATCCCCCGAGAGGCAATCGGATATTCCCCGGATCAACTTTTAACTTTTACTTAAAGAAAGAATTCCAGATATGGATATTTTTATACATAGTCACGCTGATCCAGCTTGGACCAATGTAACTATGTATATACCATACCTGGCTGATGCCCCAGTAAGCTGGAAATCACTTTCTACAGCTTTATAGAGCGTCGGAGCCTAGACTCTTAGATTTATAATTAGTGGAGCAATACACTTTTTTGCTATGAATATCATTGTATTGTAACAGCATACTTGCTCTTTATGGCTCTTTTACCTCTCAATATGTCCTCCTCCAGTATGACAGGTTCAAACTCCGATGCATTTTTCATTTGCCGCTGCTTCTATTTACCCATGCCACATCTTCAAGGTTCCGTGGTGCATACACAGGAGTTATATTGTCCCTGCATGCATTGTGCAATGTACATACACTAGGAGGATTTGAAAGGATTTGCAAGGAGTATTGGGCACACTTGCATTGCCCAAAAAAATAGCTCCTTGTATACTGTATAGTCCCAAGTTTAAATCTTCGAATCTCGGTCAGTATGCAATCTGCCTGGTATGTGTGTGTATATATACAGTATACACACAGTATATATTTTCCCATCATCTCCAGGTCTCTACAGTTACGCTGAATGCTTTGGAGATTTGTATTTACTGTATTATGTGCACACATACAATAAATTAGTGTAATGTCCTTTGGTATGTCAATTTTAGTGATCACAAACTTATGAAAACTTATGAAAATGTCACCGCATTCTAATTTAGTGCCCACACAAACACCAACTTGATCGCAATCCCATGTTAGCCTAACAATATATGTAAGCTCAATATTTCCAGCGTGCATTGTTAATAGCAGAAAAAGCTTGCATTGTGAAAAAATTACAGAAACTGCAAACTTTAAATTTTTTCACTATTCCTTCAAAATCAAATAAATAAAGATACATATATATACAGTGGGTACGGAAAGTATTCAGACCCCCTTACATTTTTCACTCTTTGTTATATTGCAGCCATTTGCTAAAATCATTTAAGTTCATTTTTTTCCTCATTAATGTACACACAGCACCCCATATTGACAGAAAAACACAGAATTTTGACATTTTTGCAGATTTATTAAAAAAGAAAAACTGAAATATCACATGGTCCTAAGTATTCAGACCCTTTGCTGTGACACTCATATTTAACTCAGGTGCTGTCCATTTCTTCTGATCATCCTTGAGATGGTTCTACACCTTCATTTGAGTCCAGCTGTGTTTGATTATACTGATTGAACTTGATTAGGAAAGCCACACACCTGTCTATATAAGACCTTACAGCTCACAGTGCATGTCAGAGCAAATGAGAATCATGAGTTCAAAGGAACTGCCTGAAGAGCTCAGAGACAGAATTGTGGCAAAGCACAGAACTGGCCAAGGTTACAAAAAAAATTCTGCCGCACTTAAGGTTCCTAAGAGCACAGTGGCCTCCATAATCCTTAAATGGAAGACGTTTGGGATGACCAGAACCCTTCCTAGAGCTGGCCGTCCGGCCAAACTGAGCTATCGGGGGAGAAGAGCCTTGGTGAGAGAGGTAAAGAAGAACCCAAAGATCACTGTGGCTGAGCTCCAGAGATGCAGTCGGGAGATTGGAGAAAGTTGTAGAAAGTCAACCATCACTGCAGCCCTCCACCAGTCGGGGCTTTATGGCAGAGTGGCCCGACGGAAGCCTCTCCTCAGTGCAAGACGCATAAAAGCCTGCATGGAGTTTGCTAAAAAACACCTGAAGGACTCCAAGATGGTGAGAAATAAGATTCTCTGGTCTGATGAGACCAAGATATAACTTTATGGCCTTAATTCTAAGCGGTATGTGTGGAGAAAACCAGGCACTGCTCATCACCTGTCCAATACAGTCCCAACAGTGAAGCATGGTGGTGGCAGCATCATGCTGTGGGGATGTTTTTCAGCTGCAGGGACAGGACGACTGGTTGCAATCGAGGGAAAGATGAATGCGGCCAAGTACAGGGATATCCTGGACGAAAACCTTCTCCAGAGTGCTCAGGACCTCAGACTGGGCCGAAGGTTTACCTTCCAACAAGACAATGACCCTAAGCACACAGCTAAAATAACGAAGGAGTGGCTTCACAACAACTCCGTGACTGTTCTTGAATGGCCCAGCCAGAGCCCTGACTTAAACCCAATTGAGCATCTCTGGAGAGACCTAAAAATCTCCGTCCACCAATGTTTACCATCCAACCTGACAGAACTGGAGAGGATCTGTAAGGAGGAATGGCAGAGGATCCCCAAATCCAGGTGTGAAAAACTTGTTGCATCTTTCCCAAAAAGACAAATGGCTGTATTAGATCAAAACGGTGCAAATACTAAATACTGAACAAAGGGTCTGAATACTTAGGACCATGTGATATTTCAGTTTTTCTTTTTTAATAAATCTGCAAAAATTTCAACAATTCTGTGTTTTTCTGTCAATATGGGGTGCTGTGTGTACATTAACCACTTGAAACCCGCGCTATAGACGAAAGACGTCTGCAGCGTGGCTCTCAAGTGCCGGGTGGACGTCCCTGGACATCCTGCTGTGTTACATCCCGCCGCGTGCCGCCGAGGGCACGCAGCGGGGAACAGCTGTGCCCGCCGCGTCACATGATGCCGATGTGCGTGCCTGGCGGCCGCGATTTACCCCGGTTACACGCGATCGGCTGTTACAGAGGCAGGACGTGGATCTCTGTGTGTAAACACAGAGATCCACGTCCTGTCAGGGAGAGAGGAGACCGATGCTGTGTCCCTTGTACATAGAGACACAGCATCGGTCACCTCACCCAGTCAGTCCCCTCCCCCACACAGTAAGAATCACTAATAGGGAACATATTTAACCCCTTGATCGTCCCCTTGTGTTAACCCCTTCCCTGCCAGTCACATTTATACAGTAATCAGTGCATTTTTATAGCACTGTTCGCTGTATAAATGTGAATGGTCGAAAAATAGTGTCAAAAGTGTCCGATATGTCCGCCGCAATATCGCAGGCCTGACAAAAATCGCAGATCGCCGCCATTACTAGTAAAAAAAAAATATATAATAAAAATGTCATAATTCTATCCCCTATTTTGTAGGCGCTAGAACTTTTGCGCAAACCAATCACTATACGCTTATTGCAATTTTTTTTACCAAAAATATATAAAAGAATACGTATCGACCTAAACTGAGAAAAAAAATTGTTTTTTTTTTAAAAATTGGGATATTATTGGGATATTATTATAACAAAAAGTAAAAAAATATTGTGTTTTTTTTTCAAAATTTTCTGTCTTTTTTTGTTTATAACGCAAAAAATAAAAACTGCAGAGGTGATCAAATACCTCCCAAAGAAAGCTCTATTTGTGGGAAAAAAATGATAAAAATATCATTTGGGTACAGTGTTGTATGACCGCGCAATTGTCATTCAAAGTGCGTCAGCGCTGAATGCTGAAAATTGGTCTGGGTACGAAGGGGGTTTAAGTGCCCAGTAAGCAAGTGGTTAATGAGGAAAAAAAAATTAATTAAATTAAATGATTTTAGCAAATGGCTGCAATATAACAAAGAGTGAACAATTTAAAGGGGTCTGAATACTTTCCGTACCCACTGTATATACATATATATATATATATATACAGTATATATATGTACACAGTGTATATATATATATATATATATATATATATCCAGTGGCGGTAAAAGGGTGGGGCCAAGCGGGCATCTGCATTGGGCACTGTGTTGAGGGGGGGCGCACTCCTGGTGCCGCTCCTTACTGACAGGAGTGATTGGGATTTCACTCTTGTCACATGGAGCAGCTGCTGACACTTGTTGGAGGGAGGATTAGGGTTTCTCCTACCTCCAGCCTGCAGGGGGAGACAGCTGGCAGACTTTCCTTCCTCTCTCCTCTTGTCATGTCACAGAGGAAGGAGAAGCTGCCTTCATTCAGGAGAGCTGTAAGTACACATGGGGTGGGGTGACAATTGATTTATGGGGGCACTGTGGTGGAAACACTGTAATAAGGGCACTGTGATGGGGACACATTGTGTGAGTGGGCACTCTGATGGCCCACATTGAGTAAGGGGGCACTGTGATGGGAATACCTTGTGTAAAAGGGCACTCTGATGGGGACACATTGAGTAAGGAGGGACTGTGATGGGGACACATTGTGTAAGGGAGCACTCTGATGGGGACACATTAAGTAAGGTTCCAATGCAATACTCCCAACGCACACGTTCCTGCGCAAATGGCTGTATCTTAAATTGGGTGCTGAAATGACCAATGGCTGGAACCAACTGCAATCATAAGAAGGAAATTTCACCAGCACACCAGGATCTCCAAAATAGGGTCCAAACGTTTAATCACATAGTATTACATTTTTGGACCCAATTTTGGAGATCCTGGTGTGCTGGTGACACTTCCTTCTCAACATTGAGTATGGGGGGAACTCTGATGGGGACACATTGTGTAAGAGGGCACTGTGATGGGGACACATTGAGTAAGGGGGCACTGTGATGGGGCACTTTGTGTAAGTGGGCACTCTGATGGGGACACATTGTGTAAGGTGGCACTCTGATGGGGACACATTTATTAAGGGGGCACTGTGATGGGGATACATTGTGTAAGGGGGTACTCTGATGGGGACACATTTATTAAGGGGGCACTGTGATGGGGATAGATTGTGTAAGGTGGCACTCTGATGGGGACACATTTATTAAGGGGACACTGTGATGGGGATACATTGTGTAAGGGGGTACTCTGATGGGGACACATTTATTAAGGGGGCACTGTGATGGGGATACATTGTGTAAGGTAGCACTTTGATGGGGACACGTTTATTAAGGGGGCACTGTGATGGGGATACATTGTGTAAGGGGGCACTCTGAAGGAGACATATTGTGTAAGGGGCACTCTGATGGGGACACATTGAGTAAGGGGGCACTGTGATGGGGACACATTGTGTAAAGGGGCACTGTGATGGGGTCACATTGTGTAAGGGGGCACTCCGATGGGGACACATTGAGTAAGGGGGCAATGTGATGGGGCACATTGTGTAAGGGGACACTCTGATGGGGACACATTGAGTAAGGGGGCACTGTGATGGGGATACATTGTGTAAGGGGGCACTCTGATGGAGACATATTGTGTAAGGGGCACTCTGATGGGGACACATTGAGTAAGGGGGCACTGTGATGGGGACACATTGTGTAAAGGGGCACTGTGATGGGGTCACATTGTGTAAGGGGGCACTCTGATGGGGACACATTGAGTAAGGGGGCACTGTGATCTGGCACATTGTGTAAGGGGACACTCTGATGGGGACACATTGAGTAAGGGGTCATTCTGATGGAGACACATTGAGTAAGGGGGCACTGTGATGGGGCACATTGTGTAAGGGGACACTCTGATGGGGACACATTGAGTAAGGGGGCATTCTGATGGGGACACATTGAGTAAGAGGGCATTCTGATGGGGATACATTGTGTAAGGGGGCACTCTAATGGGGACACGTTGTGTAAGGGGGCACTGTGATGGGGACACATTGAGTAAGGGGGCACTGTGATGGGGCACATTGTGTGAAGGGGACACCCTGATGGGGACACATTGAGTAAGGGGTCATTCTGATGGAGACACATTGAGTAAGGGGGCACTGTGATGGGGCACATTGTGTAAGGGGACACTCTGATGGGGACACATTGAGTAAGGGGGCATTCTGATGGGGACACATTGAGTAAGAGGGCATTCTGATGGGGATACATTGTGTAAGGGGGCACTCTAATGGGGACACGTTGTGTAAGGGGGCACTGTGATGGGGACACATTGAGTAAGGGGGCACTGTGATGGGGCACATTGTGTGAAGGGGACACCCTGATGGGGACACATTGAGTAAGGGGTCATTCTGATGGAGACACATTGAGTAAGGGGGCAATGTGATGGGGCACATTGTGTAAGGGGACACTCTGATGGGGACACATTGAGTAAGGGGGCACTGTGATGGGGATACATTGTGTAAGGGGGCACTCTGATGGGGATACATTGAGTAAGGGGGAACTGTGATTGGGGCACATTGTGTAAGGGAGCACTCTGATGGAGACATATTGTGTAAGGGGCACTCTGATGGGGACACATTGAGTAAGGGGGCACTGTGATGGGGACACATTGTGTAAAGGGGCACTGTGATGGGGTCACATTGTGTAAGGGGGCACTCTGATGGGGACACATTGAGTAAAGGGGCACTGTCATGGGACACATTGAGTAAGGGGTCATTTTGATGGAGACACATTGAGTAAGGGGGCACTGTGATGGGGCACATTGTGTAAGGGGAAACTCTGATGGGGACACATTGAGTAAGGGGGCATTCTGATGGGGTCACATTGAGTAAGAGGGCATTCTGATGGGGATACATTGTGTAAGGGGGCACTCTAATGGGGACAGGTTGTGTAAGGGGGCACTGTGATGGGGACACATTGTGCAAGGGGGCACTCTGATGGGAACACATTGAGTAAGGGGGGCACTCTGATGGGGACACTGTGATGGGCACACATTGTGTAAGGGGGCACTGTGATGAGGCAGCTGATGTAAAGGGGGCCTCTGATGGGGACACCTGATGTAAAAGGTGATTCTGATGAGGACACCTGATCTAAAGGGAGTCTCTAAGGGTGACACCTGATCCAAAGGGGGACTCTGACTGGGGGCTTCTGATGAAAAGGGGAACACCTGATGTAAAGGGGGACATCTGATGTAAAGGTGGAAGTGTTAAGTGTTTTTATTTTGTTTTACTTGAAGTGTGGATGTGATTGGCATACTTTATTGTTTTATTAGAGAGATTTGGAACTTTTAACAATTCCCTCTTCCCTAGGTAGACATTTGTGCATTGCAGGAATGTGTTCAAAATTGTGTGCATTCCTGCAATACACAAATGCACACAGCTTTTACAGGTGTGCATTGACCATGTTAATTCTTAATTGCACAACACAAACCTTGTGTTTGCGCTCGTTCACCTGCAACAAAACGCATGATAACAAAGTAACATGCGTTTTAGTGAAGTGTGATTTTTAAAAAGGTTCTTTTGTGCATCCTTCACGTGTAGGGCAGCCCATTGAAATGAATGGACTGCCCTCTAAAGTACTATGCAAAACCACACACACTCAATCATATCTGCAAAGGCGCGAATTAAGCCTTTTGCGCTGTGCACCGCTATTAGCCCCGCCCCCTCCACCTGGGGGGTGTAGATTGCCATCTTCACCCTGGGCGCTGGATGCCCTTGTCCCGGCACTGTGTGTACATATATACACACAGCTATATTTTTATATATATATATATATATATATACATATACATATATATATATATATATATATATATATATATAGCTGTGCACCGCTATTGGCCCCGCCCCCTCCACCTGGGGGGGCGTAGATTGCCATCTTCACCCTGGGCACTGGATGACCTTGTCCCGACACTGTGTGTGTGTGTATATATATATACATATCCAATTCTGAACAAAATAAATGCCCTATCTGCCCCCTTCAACCCCCAAAAAAGATGTACAATAAATTAGGGTAGACTAAGAAAGCTAAAAATTATAAGGTGTGAAACAGAGACTAAAAAAAACAAACTCAAGTGGTTAAGTTGATACTGTTAAACTGATCAAAAACCTAAATGTATAACCTATGCCAATAAATTATTGTTGGACTATTATTAATATAATCATCACATTATTATTATAACCATCATCATAAAAAATCATCATCATTTATTATTATTATTATTATAATTGTTGTCATCATCATCATTAGTATTATTATTTTTAGATTATGATAATGTAATAATAATAAGATGATGATGATGATTTGTCTGATGATGATTTGCTCAGGCAGTGACACCATGGTAATAATTAATAATCATAAGGTGATGATGATGATTTCTATAATTATGATTTGCCCAGGCAGTGACACCATGTTAAAAAATATTAATAATAATAATAATAAGATGATGATGATTTGTATGATGATGATTTGTTCAGGCAGTGACTCCATGGTAATAATTAATAATCATAAGATGATGATGATGATGATTTATATGATTATGATTTTCCCAGGCAGTGACACCATGTTAATAATTATTAATAATAATAGTAATAATAATAAGATGATGATGATTTGTTTGATGATGATTTGCTCAGGCAGTGATACCATGGTAATAATCATTAGATGATGATGATGATGATTTGAATGATGATGATGATTTGCTCAGGCAGTAGCACCATGGTAATAATCATTAGATGATGATGATGATGATTTGAATGATGATGATGATGATTTGCTCAGGCAGTGACACCATGTTAATAATTATTAATCATAAGATGATGATGATCTGTATGATGATGATTTGCTCAGGCAGTGACACCATTTTAATAATTATTAATCATAAGATGATGATTTGTATGATGATGATCTGTATGATGATGATTTGCTCAGGCAGTGACTCCATGGTAATAATTATTAATCATAAGATGATGATGATCTGTATGATGATGATTTGCTCAGGCAGTGACTCCATGGTAATAATTATTAATCATAAGATGATGATGATGATTTGTATGATGATGATTTTCTCAGGCAGTGACTCCATGGTAATAATTATTAATCATAAGATGATGATGATGATGATTTGTATGATGATGATTTTCTCAGGCAGTGACTCCATGGTAATAATTATTAATCATAAGATGATGATGATGATGATTTGTATGATGATGATTTTCTCAGGCAGTGACTCCATGGTAATAATTATTAATCATAAGATGATGATGATGATTTGAATGATGATGATTTGCTCAGGCAGTGACACCATGGTAATAATTATTAATCATAAGATGATGATGATGATGATGATGATGATTTGCTCAGGCAGTGACCCCATGGTGTGCTGTGTGCTCTCCTCTCCTCTCCTCCTCTAGGTGTGGGTAAAGTGTATCACTGTGTGTACTTAGCAGAGACAGAGCCGGCAGGTGTGTGCATGTCATTGCTGTCCCCTCCCTGAGCATGCACAGCTGCATTGTGTAGAACTGAAGATGAAGGAGGTAGAACACGGCAGGCACAAGGACCCATGGGACAAGTGACACAGAGTCTGTTGTAATTAGTCTGCAGGCTTCCTGGACTCAGAGAGAAGTCTAGAGAGGAACTAGACAGAGATTGTGCTGAGAATCTTCTGCTAGGAACACACGGCTCCCGTCTGGACAGAACACACAGCTGCCAGTCAGTGGAGGAGCCGCTGGATGAATCTCCGGGGCTGGAAGTAGCTGGAGAGGGTCCCCGGCTCTTTGGATTGGTCCCTGCTATCTGAGGATCGGACCCGCGGAGCGCACTATGGGGCTGACACATTCTCGGTCTGCGGTGACTCAGGAACTGATGGAGAAGACAGGCTGTAAGTACCCCTCCTGGGACAGAGATAGGTACCATCAGGGGATGACCAGCCTCCACGGTGCCCGACTCCTTGTGTGATTGGGTCAATGGAGTGGGAGATAATGTACCGTGTATATAGATGACAACAGGGGGCAGCTTCTTATGTATAAAGTTCAGCTCTTCCTTACTAATAATTCATATGTTTGGGGACCCTTTGCTGCTGAAGTTAGTGCTGCTCTATGGTCCAATCATATCTACTAACCTGGAAGATTAGACTTTTATTCCATCATCATTTTTATTTTTGTTTATTACAGGTATTTATATAACACCGACAATTTACACATCAGACCTTTTATAATCCTCTATAATGACATTTTGTTGTTACTATTCCTTTTATAAGAAGAAGTAGAAGTACATTTTTACAATGTATTAAAGCGCAGTTTACAAACATGTATTGACATGATAGTTTGTAGAAATGGAAAACTAGTATTTTACTTACCCAGTTTTAAGTGATGATTTTTAACCTTTTGCTAAATATGTAATGTAAGAAAAGTGGGATTTATTTAGCGCTCAACCGCTGCGCATATGCATCCGAGGCAGCATGGGGCTGTGTGCGTTCACTGCGCATTCCCAGAACACTGACATGGACCGCTCTTGTTCAAGGCTTCTGATTGGGAGGCAGGAGGACAAACCACTGTGATGCCACGCACAGCAGTTACATGGTAGAGAAGCTGTGTCGCCTCCAAGACATTAAACCCACTTAAAGGACCACCAGGAGTGTTATCTAGTGGAACTATACTCCACCTTTTCTTCAGCAATGTGGTGTCCCGTCTCCGTCAGTTGCTGATATCTTTGGCCAGTTAGCTTCTGGGTACCAGTCTTCGGACATTTTAATTGGCCAGGCCGAGACAACGTCACTCCCGTGCATGCACAGAAGCACATTAATCTCAGCATTGCCAAAATTGTACACTGAACTGTGCATGCGCAACTCAGTGTACAGGGCATGTAAGCGGATAAGGAACTTTAACGCATAAGAGACACAATGGGGTTGATTAACTAAAACTGGAGAGTGCAAAATTTGGTGCAGCTGTGTATGGTAGCCAATCAGCTTCTAACTTCAGCTTGTTCAATTAAGCATTGACAAATAAACCTGGAAGCTGATTGGCTACCATGCACAGCTGCACCAGATTTTGCACTCTCCAGTTTTAGTAAACCAACCCCAGTATTTCTCTTCTGCATTAAAAATCATGTCTGTTTGTCACTCTAGGGCAGGGGTCTCCAAGCTATGGCCCTCCAATTGTTCAGGAACTACAATTCCCATCATGCCTAGTCATGTCCTGTGAATGTCAGAGTTTTACAATGCCTCGTGGGACTTGTAGTTCTTCAACAGCTGGAGGGCCGTAGTTTTGAGATCCCTGCTCTAGGGGCACTTTAGAGGGTTAAACAATATGCTTTCCATGAAATGAGCACCAAAATACCTCACTAAAACTATTTTCATAACTTTTTCTTGTTTTTGTTTGATTTAGGGGTATTAAACCCAAAAGAAAACATTATATTGCAGCTCACCCATTCTTGGATGTGATGGCTGCATTTGTTTTATTTTTTAGGCCCTTTTCCCTTTATTTTCATCTGGTGATACAGCCAGTAAGTCTGTTGCTTTTCAACAGAACAAGCTCTTCTTTAAATGCAGAGGGCTGAGACAAACCATTTAACATTTACAAGGGTGCTTACAATGATCAGCTTCTATTTATGTAAAACATTCATCCCAAAATAAAATAAAGTGTTCGCTGTAACTGCTTGTGTGAGCTGCAGTTCAGCTTCAATATGTTAGTATATCTAAATCTGCTTGTACACCTAACAAGCCCCCTCCCCCAGATTAACCACTTCAATACTTCCTGTCACACTTTGAATGACAATTGCATGGTCATACAACACTGTACCCAAACTAAATTTTTATCATTTTCTTCCCACAAATAGACCTTTTTTTTTCGTGGTATTTGATCACCTCTGGGGGTTTTTAATTTTTTGCTAAACAAACTAAAAAAGACAAATTTTTGGAAAAAAAAAAAGTTTTTTTCTTTGTTTCTGTTATAAAATGTAGTTTTCTCCTTCACTGATGAGCACTGATGAGATGGCACTGATAAGGTGGCACTGATGAGGAGGCATGAATATGCAGCACTGATGGGCACCAATAGGTGACACTGATCTGCTGCACTGATGGGCACCGATAGGTGGCACTGATGTGCACTGATGAGGAGGCACTGACAGGCATTAGTGATGGGCACTGACTGGCTTTACTGATTGGCGATTTGGGTGGGCACTGTCAGCTGATTGGTATTGGGGTGGGGACCTCTGATGGAGGCTGCACTGATAATCAGCGCACTGATAATCAGCACATTGATTATCAGTGCACCCCCCCCCTCTGACAGGAGAGCCGCTGATCGGTGTCAGTGCAAACCGAGAAAAGCCGATTACTGGCACTTCCTGCTTCACGCTGTGATTGGTCACAGCTGATCACATGGTAAAGAGCCTCCGCCAGATTGGAGATGTGGTGTGTGAGAGTGGCAGACCACACCACCTATCGCCACGCATAGTAGATCATTCTGCATTTGTCTTGCAGGTCTTTTGTTTTTGTTTTGCTTTTTCTGCCTGGGCATTACAACCACTTTAATCCCATTGAGAATTTGTGGTCAATCTTAGAGGTGGGTGACCAAAACCCACCCCCCCCCCCCCCACCACAAATTCTGCCAAACTTCAAGCTTTGATTGTGCAAGAATGAACTGTCATCATTCATTATGTGGCCAAGAAGTTGATTGGCAGCATGCCAGGGCGAATAGCAGAGGTCTTGAAAAAGAAGGGTCAACACTGCCAATATTGACTTTTTGCATGTAATTGTCAAGAAAAGCCTTTCACACTTCTGAAATGCTTGTAATTATATTTCAGTATACCATAGTAACAAAGATTAAAAACACTGAAGAAGCAGACTTTGTGAAAATGAATATTTGTGTCATTCTCCAAATTTTTTTGGCCAGGGCTGTGGGTTGGCTAATAAAATGCATAGGTGCTTAGCATCTATTGCTATAAGCTATCAGCTACACACAAACAAAATTGCTGACTCATATGCTGCGTACACACGACCGTTATTCATGTCATGGAAAAAAACAAAGTTTTTCTTGACGTGACTTTTCGTGTTTCTTCTCAAGCCTGCCTTGCATACACACGTTCGTGAAAAAAAAACTCTCGAGCAAAGCGCGGTGACATACAACACGTACAATGGCACTATAAAGGGGACGTTCCATTCGGATGGCGCCACCCTTTTGGGACGCTTTTGCTGATCCTCGTGTTAATAAAGTTTGGGGAGAGTCGATTCGCGCTTTTCAGTCTTCGTGCTTTTCAGTCCATTACAGCGTGACGAATGTTCTATCTCCATTACGAACGTTAGCTTTACCAGAACAAGCGCTCCCGTCTCATACTTGATTCTGAGCATGCGTGCTTTTTTTCCCCTCGTAAAAGCATACACACGACTGTTTTTCACGTTGTTCTTTTTAACGTCTTTAAAAACTACGAGGAAAAAATAGCAGGTTCGAAAAATTTTCCGGCCATTTTTCTTGTCGAGAAAAATGCTCTGGAGCATACACACGACCATTTTTCACGACCATTTTTTAAAATGGCATTTTTCTCGTCACGAAAAACGGTCGTGTGTACGCGGCAATAGATTTGTACTGTGATTTAGGCATTCAATCACACCCATGGCAATAAAATGTATTGGACAAACATAGCTGTTGAGCAGTACTCCATATTGAAATGATCTCATAAGAACAGTAGTGTTCAGGTGAGAAAATGTATTCTGTTCCTCTGATTCTTTGCTAGGACTGGTCAGATTTTTATAGATATAGTACACATTTACCTGGAGTAAAAAAAAAAAAAAAAAAGTTCAACATGAAATATAAATAGTGAAATAAATTCAAAGAAATTGCAATTTCATAACCCTTAACTCCAAAAAGAAAAAAAAACTATCCTGACCCATGAAGACAATCGGATATCTCTGCAGATACACCTTCTGCTATGTATTGTATATAAATATTAGTAGCCATTTATATTTTATGCATTTAAAAACACATCCAGAGGTTAGACTTTCATTCTTTTCCACACAAGGAGGGCTTTCATATCCTTTAGGCCCCATGCACACGAGACGCAGGTGCAAACTCTGCTGAACACACGTTTTTAAACGCTGAAACCGGCATTTATAAACATGCGTTTTGCCGCGTTTGCAGCCGCGTTTAGCGGCGTTTAACCGCGTTTGCGTATATAAGCATTCATCATAGACCCTCCCTAAGCTCAAAAAAGGGTAAATTTTAACCATTTCAGCCAGTTTGTGAGACCAGAGTGAGTAGCAGCAGCTGAGAGAGCAGCAGTGTACTTGTATTTAGCGTATCACTTGCCACATCATCTGCCACAAGTTGTGGATTGTCCACCTGCCACGTCACCTGCCACGTCACCTGGCCACATCACCTGGCCACAAGTTGTGGATTGTCCACTTGCCACGTCACCTGGCCACATCACGTGCCACGTCACCTGCCACAAGTTGTGGATTGTCCACTTGCCATGTTACCTTGCCACGTCACCTGGCCACGTTACCTGCCACGTCAGCTGGCCACGTCACCTGCCACAAGTTGTGGATTGTCCACTTGCCACGTCACCTGGCCACGTCACCTGCCACAAGTTGTGGATTGTCCACTTGCCATGTCACCTGGCCACATCACGTGCCACGTCACCTGGCCACGTCACCTGCCACAAGTTGTGAATTGTCCACCTGCCACGTCACCTAGCCATGTTACCTGCCCACATTACCTGCCACGTCATCTAGCCACGTCACCTGCCACAAGTTGTGGATTGTCCACTTTCCACGTCACCTGGCCACATCACGTGCCACGTCACCTGCCACAAGTTGTGAATTGTCCACTTGCCACATCACCTGCCACGTCACCTGGCCACGTCACCTGCCACAAGCTGTGGATTGTCACCTGGCCACGTCACCTGGCCACATCACCTGCCACAAGTTGTTGATTGTCCACTTGCCACGTTACCTGCCACAAGTTGTGGATTGTCCACAATGCAATGCAAGCAATTACAGTTTTCTTTTATATTTTTTAATAGTTTTTCATCATTTGCCATCATTTTTGAGATTTCCAATGTTAAAAAATAGGTCACCTTTAAAAACGCTTATAAACGCAAACGCGGCAAAACGCCGGTACCGCGTTTAGCCGCGTTTAGCAGCGTTTAGCGTCTGAAACGTGGAAAACTTTTGCGTCTGAACCCATTTTTTTGCTTCTGGAAAAACTAGGTTAAACGCAACTGCTTGTAAACGCCAAAAAACGAGAGTGTGTGCATGGACACATAGGATAACATTGAATGGGTTCAGGAGCAGTTGAAAAAAGCATCCAACTGCCTCTGAACGCGCGTTCAACAGCAAATAACAGCGTCTCGTGTGCATGGGGCCTTATGGTGACCTTGAAGACATCAGCTTTCCACTTTAATTTTCTTTTTTGGGTCTTTTATATTTTTATACAAGGTGATCCTTTACCCCTCAATCACCTCTACTCAAGGGTGAATACATTCAGTTTAATGACTCGTTCATAGTTTAGTTTCTCTATTCTCTTTTTTTTTTTTTTTTTTTTTTTTATTTAGTTTGTACTGTTTCCAGAATATCATTTTTATGAAACATTGACCAAAATGTAACTGCATGTTCCTAATAAGTACAAAAAAGTGACATTGTATGGGTTACCTGAGCTTGTTTCTAGAATAAACCTAGATAATTCTTTCCTTGTTAGCAGATAAATGGGTACTGTATATACTCAAGTATAAGCCAATCCGAATATAAGCCGAGGCACCTAATTTTACCACAAAAAAATGGGAAAACGTATTGACTCGAGTATAAGCCTAGGGTGTCCATCTGCATGCCTCACTCTGCCTCACTGTGTCCATGTGCATGCCTCACTGTGCCCATGCCTCACTGTGCCCATGACTAGACTGACGTTTAACATGGGAGTCTATGGAAGGGGTGCCCGGATTTGAAAAATCGTTGCTCCCCAGCTGTAGGTCCTCTAGACAACAAACTTGTAGATGAAGAGTGGGGCTACATGTGTGCAAAGTTTGGGGTCCAGGGGACCTACGGCTGGCCGGTACCGGGTCCCCAAAGTCACCAGAGAAATTACCGTTTAACATGGGAGTCTATGGAAGAGGTGCCCGGGTTTGAAAAATCGGTACTTCCTGGCCTTAGGTCCCCCGGACAACAAACTTTGCACACTTGTAGAAGAAGATTGGGGCTACATGTGTGCCAAGATTGGGGTCCAGGGGACCTACGGCCGGATGGTGCCGGGTCCTCAAATTCCGGGAGATCAGGCACAAAAAGGTGACTCGAGTATAGGCCGAGGGGGACATTTTTCAGCACAAAAAAATGTGCTGAAAAACTCGGCTTATACTCCTGTATATACGGTACTTGCATGTGGTCTTTGTGGGTTGTCTTTATGGACTTTGTGGGAAAGTTTGTGTAGGATTCCCTTGCCATTGGTGCTGGGGTGTAGGTGGGGACTTCAAATGGGGGGGGGGGGCAAGTTGGAGATCACCTCTAAATTCCCTGTTTTGTATTTAATACTCTTGATATGGCTCTACCAATGCTTTGTATAGCGGCATACAATTTTAGTTTTAGTCTATGATACACAAAAATCCTTCTATTATTGAACAATTTTAACGTCTCCCCCCCCCCCCCCCCATCATAAACTGCATGCTTGTCTTAGGCTCCCAAGTGTAGAAGCTTACGATTGTCCACATTTACCTAATTTGCCAAGTTGATGCCAATCATCTAGAGCAGGGGTGTCAAACTCCATTTCCTTGTGGGCCACATCAGCATTATGGTTGCCCGGTTGTGTCAGCACCCCACCTCCCCTTCTCCTTTTTTTTTTTTTTAAGATTTATTTATTGAGGTTTTTCATGTACAAAGCACAGTCTCGCAAATGGTTGCATCACATGTATATAACATTGCACAATAATGATAGCACCACAGGGCTATATGGTTACCCCACCTCCCTTACATCGGATGTCAAGAGCCCCCCACCATCAGTAGTCGAGCATACCCACCCACTATCCCTTACATCAGTGCACCCCCTGTGCTGCTGCCAGAAGGGCTGGACAGAGAAGTGCAGGATCTGGTGGAGGAATCCCATCCTCTCTGCTGCTGACTGCTGAGACCAGGTAGGGGCGGAGACAAGGGGGGTGCGAGGGCCACATGAAATGGCCTGGAGGGCCGGATTTGGCCCGTGGGCCTTGTGTTTGACACCTGTGATCTAGAGTATGAATGTCAGCTGGCAATTTTGGAGACATCTTGCAAAAATTGTGTTCCGCTACAAAATTTTTGCCTTAAAATAATGATATTTACACCAAAAATAATGAATTCACTAACTAAAAAAGCCTTGATTACTGAATGAGGTAAATATTTTATGTTTTGTGATATTTAGTACTTACAACAATGTAAAAAAATAACACAAAATGTATCTCAATTTTTTTTTTTTCACAGGCTAGCACTGCACCAGAGGGAGATTGATCTGTGAATAAAGACGCACATAAATATTAGGAAACTATAAAAACATTCTTGGCGTGCCTCCACTCACAGAACCTTCTCCCTCTGGCATCATACAAATTATTTACATTCCTGAGCAAAGGGCATAACATCACTACACTGATACATTATTTTCTTTCAACTTACTGGCCAGGAGTCGCATGTGAACAAAGTGGGAGTTAAAGACACAGGGGTTTTATTGTTACTTTTTAGTTTGTATGTGATTGACTTGGAATAAGTACTGTATAGCTAACTTTTTGGTTTTGAAGCACTTTTTTATCACTTTTTAACCACTTGACCGCAGGTAGGTTTTAACCCTTTTTAGGCTTCATGCACGTTAGAAACCTAAAAACTGCTTTAGAAATGCTGGACAAAATACGCTAATGTTTTAGGGTTGTTTTGCCGGTGTTTAGCAGTGTTTAGGCTAGTGTGTAAGATACATTTTATGGGAGCTGCTGCTTTAAAGGGGCTGCTGGAATTCTTAACAACCAGTGAATAGCTGGTTGTTAACCACTTCAATACAGGGCACCCCCCCCCCTTCCTGCCCAAGCCAATTTTCAGCTTTCAGCGCTGTCGTTTTTTAAATGACAATTGCGTGGTCATGCAACACTGTACCCAAACAATTTTTTTATCATTTTGTTCCCACAAATAGAGCTTTCTTTTGGTGGAATTTGATCCCCCACTGGGGTTTTTATTTTTTGCTAAACAAAAAAAGACCGAAAATATTGAAGAAAAAAACGTTTTTCTTTGTTTCTGTTATAAAATCTTGTAAATACGTTTTTCTCCTGTCTTAATGAGGCAGCACCGATGAGGTGGCACTGATAGGCAACACTGATGGGCACTGAAAGGCTGCACTGATAAGTGGCACGGATGAGCATCACTGATAAGGAGGCACTGATTGGCATCATTTATGGGCACTGATTGGCATCCCTGGTGGTCATGGGTGGCATACCTGGTGGTCATCCAGGGTGGGCATTCCTGGTGGTCTTGGTGGCATCCCTGGTGGTCCTGGGTGGGCATTCTCGGGGGGGGGGGGTCTGCGCTGATAATCAATCAGTGCAGACCCCCTGTCAGGAGAGCAGCCGATCCGCTCTCCTCTACTCGTGTTTGTCAGCCGATACACGGCTTTTTCTGTTTACACAGTGACCAGCTGTGATTGGACACAGCTGATCACATGGTAAAGAGCCTCCGTCAGAGGCTCTTTACCTAGATCAGAGTTGCTGTGTGTCAGGCTGACACACCGCACCACCGATCGCCGCTTGTTATCCTGAAAGAAGTCCAGTCAGGATAACGGAACCACTGCCCAGCCATCATTCTGCTATAGGCTGGGCGGGAAGTGGTTAAGGAGCGGGCTGGGAATCCGGCCGCCACGTTGTTAGCAAAGGATGAGTCATCAGCAGGGTTCCCAGAGTTGCAATAGTAGAGGTGGGACTTAAGAAAACTGCCAGCATCTGGGGCCAGGTGGAACTGATTGTAGGCTGCTGGGAGACACCCACTGATAGTCACTGGAACTACAGCTTCCAACCCAGGGAACCACACTGCCACCACCAGGTGAACCAGGTCACCTGCCAGCGGTGTCCAATCACAGCACTGATCAGCAGGGGGCACACGAACATGCGCCCAAAAACCAGTAAGTACAGCGCAATGTTTTAGTATGTTGCTGTGCCGCCCACTAGCAGTAAATGTAAATGTTATCGGGCGGCAAGTAGTTAAAAAGTGATTTATCTCCATTTCTATTCTACATATATACTCACCTATATGGCTGCAGCATTGGTCTCTGAGTGTATTAATTGGGTCCCATGCACATTGGGTTCTTGGCCCCGGTGCAAGAGACCCTGGCATTTTGGCGCAGGCAGAAGGTATAGGTGCCCCATCTAACTCCACTGCTGGTGACCTGTAAATTTCTATGAGAGGGTGAAAGCCATTGCAGCTTGACAGGGTTGGATGGTGTACCAGTGGGTACTAACATTTAGTTCAGAATGTACCCAGGGTGCGGAAGGCAGATTGTGTGCATTCCAAATTTTTGTCCCTATATATAAAGAGGACTAAGTAATGTTAAAGTGGTATTAAACTGTACGAAAAAAAATTAAATGGTCCCTCTGCAGCTTTATGTCAAACAAAACCAAAGAAGATTCCCAGCTCAACTTACCAAACAGCCTGCAACCTACCGAGTTATCCTGTCTAACAGTATGCGTTTAAAAACTAGGGGTTTCGTTTGCAAATATGTGTGTAAGCTGCAGAGCCACTTCCCGCCACCCCGGTGTTATCTACAGTCCTAACTCCAAATTTTGAGAGCCTCCACAGTGGAAGCACATGCATTATGATGAGAACAGATGAACCTGGAGGGAGCCCAAGCCTCCTTAAAAACACATGGGTGCACTGGACACCCAGCATATAGCACAATGGCAGCAAACGTGTCCAGTGTGTCTCCTCATCAGTATTCCAACAGTACAAACAAATGGCCACTGCCCCCACCTATAACTAGCCTTTGCAGCAAGGAGCACATGGAAGGGCGACGCAGCTTTATGCCATAATGTGTAGGTGTGCATTGTATACTGGCACATTAGGACAGACTTACCTTTTGAAATGGAGCCCTTGAGTGCTGAGCCGTCACCACTTCCAACGCTGCCATCTGCTCCCAATCTTCATTACGAGTTTGTGCTCTCCGGCCATTTGAATGACCAGGCCGTCATTTCTGTGCATGCGCACTGGTGTCGCTATTGTCGCACGGCATTCCGTGAATTCAATCTGTATTCTGTGAATGCAGAGAGTACTGCTCATGTGTCAGTGACATCATCGACTGCAACCAATGACCATATCTACTAAACAGTGCAAGTTCAGGCTGTTTCACAGGCACCTACAGGTAAGAGATATATAATTTTTTTATAAGCTTACCTGTAGGGCAAAATTAAAAAACGTGACTTCAATACCACTTTAACCAGTAAGAAAATGTAACATTTAGAAATCCTTGTTAAACTGAAAAGAGCTTTGACTGGTATGTGAGTACATCATACGCTTGCAGCAAAAGCAAGCTATCTGTATGTAACAAAATAAAATATACAGTAATTAATTACACAAGCTGAAATGCAATATGCTACTGTTCACTAAAACCTTAAAACAGCAGTCAGTCAAGCCTTTAGCTCTCATCCTTTCAAAGGCATGAAAGTAGCCCAACTTCTCTAGTGTAAAATAGCAATCTGTTACTTTCAGCTAATTACCTTTTTTTACGGTATGTCTATAGATAGATCTATTTTAAGCTCCAGAGCGACAATGCCTGTTTGTTTTATATTGCTTTATACTTGAGCCTTTTATGAACATATCCGTTAAGGTTTTGCCAAGCGAAGTATATGATGTGTTCAATCCCACGCACAATGCCCAGGTGTGAATACATCACCACACTATTTCTTAGGCTTGTGCAATTAGTTTCGTAACGAATCGAAATTCGTCCGAATTTAGCAACTTTCGGACATTCGGAAGCATTCGAATTTCCGAACAAAGCAATTACGAATAAAACCGAATCCGAAATAAATTATACCGCAAAATAGCGAATGCCCGAATGTCTTCGCCATAATTCGTTATGAAAAAAGTTACGAATGTACGAATCCATTCGAAGCACAATAACACTCACTCTGCTCTCTGCTCCTCCCTCACCGTGCTGAACTCCCTCTCAAAATGGTGTACAGGGGGCGGAGGCTATAGCCGCATGTAAAATACGAGATTTCGAATCATTACAAATAACCGCTATGTATTTAGAAAAGTACAAATCTATTCAGAGCACATTAGGCATAATAGGCAGCGTCGTTGTGAGAGAGACACGCAAAATTACGAATCAACGAACCCAAAAAAGTTACGAAAGTAGGAGTTGTGTCCAGAATCAACAAAAAACAATGTACGCTTGCAAAAATGAAAAATGACGCTTGCTAAAATACGAATGAGTCCGAACACGAAAAATCCCGTCTAGCAAAATTACGAATGATTACGAATCAACAGGACCGAAAGGAAACAAACCGAAACTAAACGAATTTTTCCGTTGTGCACAAGTCTACTATTTCTCATATACTGTGAAAACGTACAGTTCCTTGACCAGTTTTCTTATTTTTAAAGCTTTTCAACGTTTTTAAACTTTTTTTTTTTTTTTTTTTTTTTTTCTTCTTTGGGTAATATGTGAATGTAGCCTGGAGTGAAAAACTGGTTTTGTATCATTTTCTTGGTGGTACAAGTTATTAAAATGCTCAGTCATAGATTTAAAAATGAATTATTTTCTAACTTTAATCAGCCAAAGGGGGCGAATGGAGTCAGCTGTGTGAATGCAACTTTACTTGTTCAGTTTAATTTTGAATTACTTAAAGCCTACAGAATTGTACTCAAGGATGTGTACCTAGAGGCCCTGTGACACCAGCCTTAAAGGCCCGTACACATGATCAGATTTTCCAACAACAAATGTGTGATGGCAGGGTTTTGTCGGAAATTCGACCGTTTGTATGTGCTCCATCGGACAATTGTTGTCGTAATTTCCAACAAGAAATGTTTTATAGCATGCTTTAAAACTGTCCAACAACAAATGTGTCTTGTTGGATTATCCGATTGTGTGTACACAAGTCCGTCATAAAAAAATCCAAATTACAAACACGCATGCTCAGAACCAATGCTAACCATAAGACAACATTAGCAGAAGTTGCCCAAAGGGTGGCGCTAAAGAGCATAAAAACCACGTAGTTTCGTATATGTTGGCTGAAAAAGTTCTGCCGTCCTGTATGCATTTTTTTTCCCTCTATTTTCTTTGTAATTTGAGCTTCATCTATTAATCTCCATACACAACTTGTTATTTTCAGGAAAAAAAACAGCCTAGAAAACATTTTAAAAGCAACTTACAGCTCCATTTAATGGCTGGAGATGGTAAATATGAATTTTATATGTACCGTATATACTCGAGTATAAGCTGAGTTTTTCAGCCCTCTTTTTAGAGCTGAAAATACCTCCCTCTGCTTATACTCGAGTCAGTGTACCTAAAGGTTTGTGGGCGTCCATTGTTTAAAAGTCGCGGCTTCCCCCTGGTCCCGCCCCGTTCCGTGATAGGCGGAACACTGAACACAGTGTCAAACGCCTATCACGGACATCTTCTCATCCTCGGACTCAGTTTCCCAGCAGACACTGTGTTCAGTGTTCCGCCTATCATGGATGTTCTCTTGTCCGAGGATGAAAGAACGTCCATGATTGGCGGAACACTGAACACAGTGTCTGCTGGGAAACTGAGTGTCAAACACCTATCACAGAACGGGACGGGACCAGGAGGAAGCCGCGACTTTTAAAAAATGGACACCCGCAGCCTGTCAAGAATTTCAGGTACGTTGCAATGGGCACAGTGAGGCGTGCAAATGGGCATTGTTGACCCTCTTTTCCGCTTACAGTAGCTGCTGCATTCTCACCCTCGGCTTATACTCGAGTCAATAAGTTTTGCCAGTTTTTTTGTGGTAAAATTAGGTGCCTCGGCTTATACTCGGGTCAGCTTATACTCGAGTATATACAGTAATATTTCATATTTATATGACAAAAATAATTTTAAACAGTTTTTAGCTTATTATTATAATTAAACTATTTACAAAACATTATATTATACATTTCCTTGGCAACGAAAATCATGGCTTCCAAAATCAGTAATATTTTCTTTTTCATTTAGCACAAAGAGTTTTTAGTCAGAGTTTGGAATGTTCTCTGGTCAGGTGCTTTGAAGAACATTCACGCAATCAGAGACTGAGCACAGCGATGACCAGTTCTGTTCATGTTTGGTGCCTGCTGATATTTTTTATCTATACATTTTGAAATGGTTTTGAATTGTTATCAGTGTACTTCAATGTACGCCTGTTTTAAATGTCACTTTTATTGTGGGAGAGGAAATGCTTACTTGGTAGATGGGTACACAATACAGAGTGGCTGTAGAAAATAGAAACGTAGGATTGTTGCATTAAAGGAGAAGTGCGGAAAGTTTGAAAAAACAAAACAAACACACACATATATATATATATATTGTGACAGCAGGAAGGTAAAGTCACCTGGTTGCATCCAGGGGGGTAGATATATTTCGCCCAGATTCAGGCTTTACGCCGACTTATACAACTAGGTGGAGAGTTGTATAAGCCCAGCTGGGGCTAGTGGGCTCATGGATAGCTCATGCCTGGACCCAGACCTGTGTGGACTGTCTAGGGAGAGTGAACCCCTGTGCGGTGAGACAAAGCCTGTGTGGCTATTTGCTTGGACATTTAAAACCAGGGACTTAGGGACTAGGACAGCACTAGGCTGATCCCAGTTGTTAGTTAGGAAACCTGTATGTTTAGTCAGAGGTCAAGTTGACCAGGATTTATTTTGTTTATGTTTCTTTTGCTTTGCTGTGTTTTGTCACTGTAAATAGAAAATAAACCGCACCTTTTTGATTTTGAAAACCACAACCTCCGTTTGCTGGGCCTGTTTTTGTGTGGGGAGCCCATCCCGGGGGTCACACACACCCGCTGCCGAGCTAACCCCCTCACAATATATATATATATATATGTATATATATCTCACCTATATGGCTGCAGCATGCTGCAGTTGTTCCCCATTGCCTCTAAGCCTGAGAACTGAGCAATTTATATCACTGCTGTTCCTTCAGTTTTCCATCTGCTCTGAGCAGAGAGCGGAGACTGTCAGTCACTGCTCTCTGCTCGGCCCCTCCAGTGCTCACTGGAGCACAAGGCAGGAGAGGGGGTGGAAAGGTCTGGCTCATGCTCTCATTTGCACGCTAAAAGGCTAACCCAGCTGCCAGTCAGACATTGTGGGTTGATCCCAACATCTTTTATATTGTCAGGATTCTCTTACAGACTGGAGTGGCTCTGTAACGTCAGGGAAAAAATGGGCTTTAGCCCACAGACTGCTAAAGCTTGTTATAATACCACTTAAAGCGGAGGTTCCGCGGCAAAACTTTTTTTTTTTTGCATTCACTGTGGTATAACAATATTAAGGTACACTCACTTCTTTGGTAGCTGTATATATCCACTTTCCGTTTTCTCGGCAAAGAAGGAGTTATAAAATCCATGTGAAGGAGTTTCCATTTTGCTTGTGGGCATTGTGAAGCCCACAAGCAATCTCTTCCTGGAAGCGGTGAATGCTGATCTCCCAGCATTCACTGCTCATTCTCTCGATAATGGCCATTTACCTGCATGCCCTTTTTTTAAATGGCGCTATTAGTGACGCCCTCGTCACGTGACCGGCGTCACGCGTCACGTGATACGTATAATCTCTCGAGATTTCGCCGCATGAGTCCCACTATGTATCTTGGGAAGCACGACACAGTGCTCCCAGAAAACACTGCGGCGACGGGGAAAGGCTTAGAAACGCCTACTCCCGCGGGAGGAGAATCCCGGAAGTCCCTTTAGAAAGGCAATACTAAGGTATTTACATATGATAACAAAAAATATTGTGCCTTAGGATCATGTACATATTGCAGTGGTTGTGTTACACTGTAGTTGTGATTTTGGGTGAAACTCCGCTTTAAATGATCAAAGAAGGAAACATGTTAGGTTTTAATTGGTACATTTTATAACACTTAAATAATTTTAATGTTAACATTTCATGACGTTTTAAATTTCCCTGAGTGAAAATATAGAACTAATGCCGCGTACACACGTTCGGAATTTCCAATGGAAAAAGTCAGACGGACTTAGAAAGAGAACATGTTCTCTTTTTTTCAGAAGGAAAACATTTCTATCGGAAATTCCGTTCGTCTGTATGGAACTCCGACGGAGAAAAAAACACGCATGCTCAGAATCAAGTCAACGCATACTCTGAAGCATTGAACTTAATTTTCCTCGGCTCGTCGTAGTGTTGTACGTCACCGCGTTTTGGACAATCGGAATTTGGTGCGACAGTGTGTATGCAAGACAGCTTGAACGTCGGAGTTTATTCTGATGGAAAATCAGATCGTGTGTACAAGGCATACATAAGGTGTTACCATTTTCGTTTTGCCAGGCTTGATAGAAGGTTTGATAGAAAGCTCAGTGTTGTTCAGCTTCAAAACAATTACCTTTTTTAGAATTCTAAAAATAAAATCCTATTTTCAAACACACTGACAATGATACAATGAATGCACCTGGATGGCCATGTGTGAGGATGTGGGCACCTGTCACAGGCATAGTATCAAAGTTGCCTTCCCTCTTCTCTTTTACAATGTTTCAATGTGGATTTTTTTCCAGTTGAGTATAGTTTAAAATCTCTTTAAAAATGAACATGTTATATATTTTATTTGGAGGCCTCGGTGCAATAAAAATCTGAGTAGCTGTCATATGGAAATACTTTGTGTTAATGGTAGCTTTTTAATAAATTGCCTATTTTAAGATGCTTCATCAAAAGAAAACCTGGGATTTGCCTTCCCACATTTTTATTGTGGGTTTAATTTTCTTATCAATTTGCGTTTAAGTTATATTGTTTCTATTATTTGCTGCAGAAAGCATTTAAAAGAAATATTAGCCAGATAACATAAAAATGAAGAACACGAAGTACCGTATATACTTGAGTATAAGCCGAGGCACCTAATTTTACCACAAAAAAACTGGGAAAACGTATTGACTCAAGTATAAGCCTAGGTTGTCCATGTGCATGCCTCACTGTGTCCATGTCCATGCCTCACTGTGTCCAAGCCTCACTGTGTCCATGTCCATGCCTCACTGTGTCCATGCCTCACTGTGTCCATGCCTCACTGTGTCCATGCCTCACTGTGTCCATGCCTCACTGTGTCCATGCCTCACTGTGTCCATGCCTCACTGTGTCCATGCCTCACTGTGTCCAAGCCTCACTGTGTCCATGCCTCACTGTGTCCATGTCCATGCCTCACTGTGTCCATGCCTCACTGTGTCCATGCCTCACTGTGTCCATGCCTCACTGTGTCCAAGCCTCACTGTGTCCAAGCCTCACTGTGTCCATGTCCATGCCTCACTGTGTCCATGCCTCACTGTGTCCATGCCTCACTGTGTCCATGCCTCACTGTGTCCATGCCTCACTGTGTCCATGCCTCACTGTGTCCATGCCTCACTGTGTCCATGTCCATGCCTCACTGTGTCCATGCCTCACTGTGTCCAAGCCTCACTGTGTCCAAGCCTCACTGTGTCCAAGCCTCACTGTGTCCATGTGCAAGCCTCACTGTGTCCAAGCCTCACTGTGTCCAAGCCTCACTGTGTCCAAGCCTCACTGTGTCCATGCCTCACTGTGTCCATGCCTCACTGTGTCCATGCCTCACTGTGTCCATGCCTCACTGTGTCCATGCCTCACTGTGCCCATGCCTCACTGTGCCCATGCCTCACTGTGCCCATGCCTCACTGTGCCCATGTCCATGCCTCACTGTGTCCATGACTAGACTGACGTTTAACATGGGAGATAATGAAAGGGGGTCCCAGCTTTCAAAAAAACGGTGCTCCCCGGCCGTAGGTCCCCCAGACAAAATACTCTGCACACTTATAGAGGAGAAATGGGGCTACATGTGTGCCAAGTTTTGGGTCCAGGGGACCTACAACCGGCCAGTATCGGGTCCCCAAAATCACTGGAGAAATTACCGTTTAACATGGGAGTCTATGGAAGGGGTGCCCGGTTTGAAAAATCGGTGCTCCCGGGCCGTAGGTCCCATGGACAACAAACTTTGCACACTTGTAGAGACAGAGTGGGGCTACATGTGTGCCAAGTTTGGTACCGGGTCCCCAAAGTCCGGGAGATCAGGCGCAAAAAGGTGACTCGAGTATAAGCCGAGGGGGGAATTTTCAGCACAAAAAAATGTGCTGAAAAACTCGGCTTATACTCGAGTATATACGGTATGTCCTTTTGGTGTTTTTGGAAAAAAGTCCCATGCATTTTTTTTGTCCATTTTACTGTTGAAACACCAGTGTGATATACAGTAGTTGGACATACAGACTAGTATTAAAATAGGGGTCCACAAGCTTTAGATGTGGGGATACCTGGTATGATGGGCCAGTAGTCTTCCAGCAGTGAGAAGGGCATGGCATTTAACTTTAGTGGTATAAAAGCACTGGATTAGAATTACAGTCCCTGAAATAGCACTGTTTTTATATTGCTGCTTAAAAACAGTTTTAAGGTAAATGTATGATTTAACATTTATATGCATTTTCCCTTAATAAATTAAAAAAATTCCAATAGCAATTTGCATACAATATTGTATTACATATACTGAGGTCCTAGTGCAAGCAAAACCACCACTTGCCTTTTTACTTAGTCGAGAATGTTCACACAAAAAAGAGCTAACTAAGGTTCACTTCAATTATACAAGTGAAAAGTACATGCTTGTTTAATTATTTCCTTGGCATATGATTGGATAATTGAAGTACTTCACACTTTTCTGTGTGATTTATTCTTAACCTCCTTATTAAATCAGCCGCACCATCTCTTGCTTTATAGTATGCTGGTTATCTGGCTGTATAGTTGTGGCATTCTTTAAACTTCTTGAAGTCAATCCTCAACCAGCACAGGATGTAAACTTAAAGTGGTTGTAAACCCACTTTTTAAACAAAGACCTACAGGTAAGCCTAGATTAAGGCTTACCTGTAGGTGCATGAAATATCTCCTTAACCTACACGGTTAAGGAGATATTTGTATGTAAATGCGGCGACGCTGACGTCACCCCATTCACAAATTTCGGCTAGGTCGCAACATTCGACGACGTAGCCGAATTTGACAGCTCACCCGCGCATGCGCGGAGTCACGTCTTCTCCGCTCCGGCCAATCACAGCGCCGGAGCGGCGCTGTGATTGGCTGCAGCGGCGATACCCGGAAGTAACATTCCGGCTATCGCCGCAGCGATGAATGCGGCTAGAGGAGGGACACGGACGACTTCGGGGGCCCCGATCGAAGGTAAGTGGTACATAATGAGCTAGTATGCTAGTCATACTAGCTCATTATAGCTTTGTCTTGCAGGTTAGAAAAAGAAAAAAAAAACGACAAAAGGGTTTACAACCACTTTAAGTAGTCCCCTTGTACCTCCTGTAATGCTTATGCCATTTTTCCTCTAATACTTAATGATAACCCTTATCCTACCCTGTAGAATGTAACACTGGAAGCTGCCTAGTGCCCAAGGATGTTTTTTTTTTTTTTTCTTTTTACATAGGAACAGGTTTGCTTTAAAGTGCAGATTTGTGGATGATGGATTCATTTTAATATATGCAAGAAATTATGTAATTGATTTCTATAGGCAATTAAAACACAGTTCGTTAAGTTTTTTTTTTTTTTGTTTACTTTTCCATTGGCAAATGCATCACATGTAATGTAGTACTTTGAGAATGGAAGCTGTTGGCTTTAAAGGAGTTGTAAAGGCAGCAGGTTTTTTTTTTATCTAAAAGCGGAGGTCCACCCTAAAAAAAAAAATTTGACAAAAAAGGCTCCAAAAAATTTGAAAAATTGGAGAGAAAATATTAAAAGCCCACGCATAGCAGACTGGATATGTGAAGTGAATGAAATACAATATATTGAAAGACAGATAAGAGAAGAAGGATACATAAATAAATGCCAGAATTATGGCAAAAATGGGATGAATTTCAATTCTCAAATAGAATGAAAGCATATTTATAAATGGTAAATCAGGTAGAACTTGAAAGATTATTGCAAATGGAAAAGGGAGAGAGTAGTGGGGTTATTTTTTTTTTTTCGGGATGCCAGGCTGATGTTGAATGAATGCACGACAGGATGAATGAGAATGGAAGATAGTAGAATATATGGAGGTACATGTTGTGAGGAATTTTGATAATGTGGTGTATAGATATTTGTTAGATTCTATACATTGGATAATGAATATGAATAGATGTATAGTGTGATAGAATCTTGTTTAGGTGTAAAAAATTTTGTAAAAAAAAAAAAAAAAAAAGAGAAAAGAATTAATAAATATAAATTGAAAATAAAAAAATGTAAAAAAAAAAAGTTTTATACTTGCCAGAAATGGCTGTTGCTAGGCAGATCGTCCTAATCTGCCACTTCCTATTCCGCGGTAGTCTTCTCCTCCTTGCGTTGTCTTCTGGGACATTTTGGGTGCACTGTCTTCTGGGACCTGTGTGTCTCCCAGAAGACAGCCAGCCATTCACAAAGGGCTGCGCGACTCGCGCATGCGCAGTAGGAGACGAGCAGTGAAGCCGCAAGGCTCCACTGCCTGTTTCCCTTACTTCGAATGGCGGCGCCGGGACCCGATCTGATGGACAGATCGGCCTTGTGCGGCCGACATCGTGGGCACCCTCGACAGGTAAGTGTGCTTATTAAAAGTCAGCAGCTACAGTGTTTGTAGCTGCTGACTTTTTAATTTTTTTTTTTTTTTTTTTTTTACAGCTGGAGCTCCGCTTTAATGCATTCTATGCATTAAGATAAATGCTTTCTGTTTTCCAACAGCCCCCCAACACTTACCTGAGGTCCCTCTCTGTCCAGTGATGTGCACAAGTGTCTCAGCTGGTGGAGATTCTCCCTCCTGATTGGCTGAGGCATAGCAGCAGCGCCATTGGCTGCCGCTGCTGTCAAAGTCAGCTAGCCAATCAGGGGAGAGGCGGGGCGGGTGCCCCCATAGCAAGCTGCTTTCTGTGGGGGCACTGACTAGGTGGGAGGGGCGAGGACCAGAGAAGAGGAACTCGAGAAGAGGAGGACCTGAGCTACTCTGTGCAAATCCACTGCAACAGAGCAGGGTAAGTATAACATGTTTATTATCTTTTATATGGAAAAAAACAGGACTTTAGTATCACTTTAAATATTCTGTTCTTAAAGCGGAGGTTCCGCAGTCCATAGTTTTGTTTTTTTTTCAGTCCATTAAATGTGGTTACAGGTGACTATTTAGTACTCACTCGTCCTGCGCTTTATTACATCCCCCGTCCATTTTCGTAAAAAATAAACGTTTATAAAAAAGGTTGCTGTGCTTTTCCATTTTGCTTGTGGGCATCGTGAAGCCCACAAGCACAGACTTCCGGGTAGCGGTGAATGCGTGTCTCCCAGCATTCACCGCTCTATCTCACGTGAGCAGTGTTGATGCTGCTTGCCGTCAACACTTCCTGGTTGCCATCACAACGGGCGGAGGCGTTGGTTGTGATGGCAACCAAAAATATACACAGGTCAGTACGGGGAGGGAGAGCAGATGATCTTGCGAGATTTCGCAGCAGCGATCCGCACTGACTCCTGGGAATGCTGACATTTAGCTCCCAGGAGCCGGGGAAAAGGAATGTACACGCCCACTCCCGCGGGAGTAACAGACAGGAAGTTCCAGAAATAAAGACAAATTAGAAGGTAAATAAAACATAAAAAAAAAAATTTTTTGTCATTTGCGCATCTATGCAATGCACAGAAGGGGATAGCATTAAGTAATTAATTTGGGTGAACCTCCGCTTTAAGCAATAATTTAGCATGTGTTTTTATCTTTTAATACTGGCTTGCATAGTTCATGTGTCTCCCCACCCTAATTTTTGTGCTTTCACAAAATCATGTGTTAAATGATTCACACCAGTTATATATAAAACAGCTTCAGGCAATAAGTGAAACAATTAACCATGATTGAATTTAAATGTACTGCACTACCTTCAAATAGTGTTTTTCAATAAATAAATCACAATGATGTATCAACGAAATCCATAACCCAGATCAACAGTTATAATTGACAAAATTGTCCATATGTGAATCCGTGATCAAGTCCATACATGTATTCAATGTAGTGGGAATAAAATAAAGTATGTGAAAGTGGAAACCTCCACCAAAATCCCCCTTTGAGGCATATTCTCACCTCAGCATATTGACCCTCATAACAAAGGTCAAATTGCACCTCCATATAGTCCACAAGATCTATACTTGACCAGCTGGACTTTCCTCAAAAATCCCAATATCCTCCTCTGGACTCCTGCAATCATCCACAGCTCAGGTGGTGGAAGGCAGATTAGTGCAGGTCAATGCTCGAAAAACATAAAAGTCTGGCATAGCGATCACTGCAATTTTATTGATAAACAAAATAAATTAACATTTGCGTGATAAAAGATGATAAACCACATGAAACACTTTAAAAATCCACCCCTGTTGCTGCAAGGGTGGGTGGCTCTGATTGGTGAGATTCTGATCTCCCTCTGGTAGCTGTCAGATCTTTCTCTTTATTACTAATTTAAGCTATGCCCAGGCCAGGCTTACGCATTTCGTCATGCTCAACTAGTTTTTATTAAATCTCATATCTCTTCCATTTTCATGCTCTGGTGAATTATTTACAAGAGGGTGAGATGGGCCACCTTGATGTAGTTGAAACACTAGTATACAATCCTTAGTCCTCTTTTGAAAGAATACACAAATCTAAAAGACACATTTAAAGAATAGGATTTATAAAATTAGAAACTTGGATTGTGAAAGTAGAAAAGTCCTGAGCAACTGGTGACTGGTATAAAAACCATGACTGTCCTTGTAAGTTTTATCACCCGAGTCAGATTGCATTCAGGCAATATGATTACATTACGTATTTATGTGACAGATGCTGCACATTGTTTGGGATTAGAAGATATCATGTGTACAGTATTGGATAATACATGCCTGAAGGGATACAGTATAAAGGACAAACAGTTATAAGGTTGTCAATAATTGAAACCTAAACAACAGAGTTGGGGGGGGGGGAGTTTGTGCAAATGAAGACTGATCATGGTGCAGAAATGCAATAGGCCTGAGGCAAGGAATGTTGGGAAACTAGTTTGTAGCTGACACAATCTACTGTCAGTTTAGAATTCCTTCCGTTGTTCTCAGCCCTGTAGTGTAAGCTAGACTACTGATAAATCAAGTAATGGCAAGTTGCTCACAAGTGGCCATTAACTGACAAGTGGGAAATTCTCAGTGGGCTTATTTTTAAATCTTGTGTTGTGCTGTTCCTGTAGTTTCGACTGTTGCCATTTTTAAACCTCTTTTCTAGGTAATAAATGTCCTTTAAAGTAGCTAATGGTGAATAACATTCAAATTCAAATTTCTAACATGCTACAATCACTTTGATTTCTTTTTTTGTTGGATGATAGTTGACCTACAGTAAATATGCCATCACTGATCTTGTATTCAATCTGTATTGTTCAAATCCACAGAATTTTAATATATTATGTCCCCAAAGTGAAGATTTCGGTAAAATGCAATGACAGCTGAAATCTGATGGGTTGTGTTGGGTAACATTGAAATTTTCCCTTTTTAGACATGATTAATTCATGATGCCTGACATCAGCTGCAGCTGCAAAACAAGTGTGATTACCTATAATGGATTGTTTTTATATTCTCTAGTATGGTCAAATGTGAGGATGCTACCATTCCACATCACTGTAAACTCTTATTTTTTCATAAAGCCATTATTATTTCCACTGATGGCACTCCAGATGATACCGCAAGTGGCCGCTTCCTTGCATTTTGCAGCCAATGTACAGTATAATCAATACATGAGCCTCGGCCAAGTCATTTCCTTCTAAACTTCCCTCCAGATGAACAGAAAACGGATACATTCATGTCCTTAGACAGTAAAATTCTGTCATTTGTATATACAGGCAGTCCCAGAGTTACAAACATCCGATTTACATCCGACTCCTACTTACAAATGGAAGGAGACAACAGGAAGTGAGAGGAAATCTACCCCTAGGAAGGGAAGTTCACTCCTGTAAAAGTTACTACGGAAAAAGGTGTCTCCACTGAAGCTCTATCCCCAATTATTATTTCCATGACAACCCAACCTTTTCAAAATCCAATTGTCACAGGGACAGAAAGTGAGGTGACATCTTCTGAACAGGGGCACAGACAGCAAAACAAATGTTACAGGGGTGATAACTCTTCCCTATGCTATCCAAGAAATGTAAAAAAAAAAATTTGGGCTGGAGTTACACCTAAACGTGTACCTGTTTCAACTTGCATACAAATTCAACTTAAAGCGGAGTTCCGACCTGGGAAAAAGAAAAATGAAAAGTCAGCAACTACAAATACTGCAGCTGCTGACTTTTTTTAATATAAGGACACTTACCTGTCCAGGGAGCCCGCAATGTCCTCACCCGAAGCCGACTCGTCCCTCGGCTCCAGGTGCAGGCGCCGACATCCTTACTAAGGGAAACCGGAAGTGCAGCCCTGCGATCTGAATGATCCCTGCTGTCTTCTGGGATCTGTGTGTCTCCCAGCTGTCTTCTGGGATCTGTGTCTCCCAGAAGACAGCGGGGGGGGGGAGGACATTGCACAAAGTGTGGTGATCTATGCCCGGAAGTGGGAGCAGTTACCTGGATTTGTCAGGGAGGAATCCGATCAGCGGAAGTTCCCTTTCTGGGTGGAACTCTGCTTTAAAGTGTTACTAAACACACAACACACAAATCAGTCTGTAGGCGCAGTAAAGCATGCTTGTTTTACTCACTGTGGATCCTAAGGGGTTAATCCTCTACATTGTAAAAAAAAAAAGGCTGTTTGATCCTGTATGCACAGATTATCCCCTTCTTGCATTGTCTCCAAAACATGTCCGGATAAGACAGAGTTACTGGAGTCAGGCTGCACATACGGAGTTTGGTGTGTATTGCTAGAGGTTTTTTTTTTCTTGGGAGAGTGGCCCTGTGCTGATCACATGCAATCAGCACTGTCTAAACAGAGAGTCAGGGGTCCTGCATCCTAATCAGACAGCCAGTGCAGTATGAAAACTCCTCCTGCAAGCTTTAACCAGGCACCGATAGAAGTCACAAGACTCTAATATACTGCTGATGAGAGAAGGTATTTAGCAGTTTATATTTACTAAAATGATTGCAGTTCCATGTTCTGGGTACTGTGGGAGACCAAATATAGTGAATTCAGGGTCCTGGGTTTAGTAAACTTTAAGAACAATCCTATAGAACCTATCTTGTTTGTAACCTGGGGACTGCCTGTACAGGCATGTCAAATAATACATCAGTGTCTAGGTATTTCAGGTGCACAAAGTTTTCCCAGTTCTCTAAACTTGTTGCTGAAAAAAGGTTCCTGCCCACATAGTAATTTAACCCTTTTGTGCTGCATTCATTTTACAACATGCCCATTCATAAATGGCACAGTCAACTTTAAAAGAGAATTACAGACATAAGAATGGCCAAAAAGTTATGTACTGTATGCCTGGTGCCAATGAACTACCTAAACTACTGAAGGGATACCCCATAGGAAAAGATGGGTATCTGGCTTTCATTACCAGTAGGATCGACAGTACCAGGGATCTTGGTAGGCCTGGGACCAGCAGTTGTGACAAGGATGAGCTATCACAGCTATAATCATATTCCATTGGAGGTTCAGTAGTTATTTAGTTCATCTGCTTCTATAACCCCAATATATATTATGCAAAAATAGAAAGAGGTAGCCCGGTCGCCGCACACCTCACCCAGCCAGAGTGGTAAGCAGGTAGAAGCAAGAAAAAGCAGCCTCAGCTCTATTTATCCAGACCATGTCTCCAACATGTTTCGCCCCACCCGGGGCTTAATCATGGAGATCTCCATGATAGAATAACCTTTTTAAGTGGTCTCCATTTAAAAAGTGGCCCTCTGTTTTCAAGAAAACAATGTGATAACAAAATTGAAATGTAATAACTATCAAATAGCTGAGAAGATTGTCAGCGGATACAGTTTTTTTTCAAGTTTTGCAGGGCATCAGGCTCTGGGATGAGGGTGATGGGTGTGCTTGCACAGAAAGAGGCACATCAGGGTAGTTCTGGGAGGTACCGGGTGCATACCTCCCAACTTTTTGAGATGGGAATGAGGGACACTTATAGGGCAAAAGTATGCAGGCAAAGGACACACCCCCTGCCACGCCCTCTTAAAAGAGAATTGTACAAAAAAACAAGATTGGTTAAACCCAAGTGCTTTTTTACCACTACTATTCCTTTATATTGGCTTTTGGAATTTACAAATGCAGCAATTTAGAATTCAGATGAAAGGTTTACTACTGGGGGAAAAAAAATTGATAGATAAAAAGTGCATTTTATATATGTAGCGGGTATGTACTTTCCCGGGTGTAATTCAAACTGGCAGAGACACCAGCGATGTACAGTTCCTTGCGGTCCAGCGGGTGGCGCTGTCGCCTTGGGCTGGGGTTGAACCATTGCTGTGTGCTGTGCCTCCCTTTTTGTCCTCCCTCGGCAGCGGTATGGTGGGGCGGGGAACCCACCGTGCTTGCTGGGAGAGGGTATAAAGGGGCCGGCCATCTTTGTCACGGGGTCGAGTCCCAGGCACCTTCAGCCTGAGGGCGGTGGTTCGTGTGGGTCCTCTAGGCGGCCTAGGCCTAGAGGACGTCCGGAGGTCGTGTTCCATCCCAGGCACCTTTAGCCTGGGGTGAGGTACTCGGATGGAGGTCTGGAGCTCAGTGCCCAACACTGAGTTCCGCGAGGGAAGGAGGTCCTAGGGAACCCAGGGATTGGGTACCCGAATCCGGAAGGCGTAATGGACCGGGGGGAGCTACTCACTTGAAGACCGGGTGCAGCAGATTGCCAGTGACAGGTGAGCCTCCCATCGGAGACCGCCAGGAAGGAAAATCCCCCCCCCCTCGCTAGGAGACCTCAGCCCACTTTCAGGAAGGAAAGTGGAGAGTTCATTGTGTCTGGGCCTACTCGCATCCACACCTCCTTTTCTGTTCTGTTCTTTAAGGGAGTCTAACTGATTATGCTGTTCATTCGAGAAGAATAAGGGAGTGTTGGACTTTAATGGTGTGGGGCTCTTTTCTGGTGGACATTGTTCAAGGTAACTCCAGGTGCACAACACTGACCCGAAGGTAAAGGAAGAACTTTGCTTACACCGCACAGACGTCATGTGGTGCAGGCTTGGCGTGGTGACCCCACTCTCTCCCCTCTAAGGTACCCCTAGACAAGAAGAGAAATGAGCTGATGCAAAGAGGGGAGTGAGGAGGCCGCTACATATACATCTGTAGAGATCAGACCAAAATGAGGGACAAATGAGGAGGAACGAAAGACAGAGGGACATTGCTCCAAATCAAGGACAGTTCCTCAAAATCAGGGACAGTTGGGAGCTATGCGGGTGGACAAAGCCTGAAAGGAAGCTAGCATAAGCTGTAAGTGTGTGTGAATAATATACAATCATGCTGACAAACTGCTGAAAAACAAGATCTCTAGTTTTTGTGTGATGGACAACCCTCCGTTACATTCACCATAAAGCGGTTTCTTCTCATTTTGGGAAGCATACATTGAGGACATCAATACAAACAGCAGGCGGAAAAATGTTTGCTTTGCAAAAAAAAAAAAAACATTTCTTTGTATTTATTCTTTAAAGTATAAAAACAGCTTATAACAAAGCCTAGAGTTCCTATAGTTTACAGATCAGCCTTTCTATCCTGTAAAACGTCTATTTGGTGTGCTGCCTACTGCAGCTCCTTCCTAATTCAACCTATTTACTGTATATATTTTATTCAGTAGAAAATATATTTTTAATGCGTATTCTTTTTATTGTTCAGTGATAACCTGATGAGAGATGTAAGTATTATCTCTGTCACTGCGGGATGGAGATGTATTTTTTCTTCTTTCCATGGTCATACTAGCAAGGTTGACAGATCTGCAGATGAAGGTAAAGCTTACTTAATCGGACCATTGCGTAATGTTCCCATGAGGGTTCTTATCCTTTGGGACTGTTCCATCAAATTCCAACCTTTACAAATGAATATTTGACTGCTACAGGACAGAGCACAGAAGCAATATACAACAAATTCTCATCTACCCCCATATTTTAATTGCTAGTGATTTTGCCGCGCAGATTTGCCATGATTTGATTTTAGCTGATAAAACACTTTTTTAAAAGAATTATGTATTTGTGATTTTTTTTTTTTTTTTTTGTTCATTGTTCTGTAATTACTTGCACACAAAGTCTCAAATGAGAAGAGGGTAGGGCCACGGTGTAAGCCAATCAGAGGCTCTATTGCTTTGCAAAATACACATGCTTTCTGAAGGAGAGAGTAGAGGGAAGATTCCATTAGCGTGCTGCTCTTTCGTCCAATTACAGGATGGGCTGGGTTGCATTTGCTGTATAATTTAGTCCGCCAAGAGTTTTCGGTCCTGGCTATTAGACATGTGCAGAACTGAAAGATTTGTTTAGTTTAGGATAGATTTGTTATGTTGCTAATTTCGTTTCGTTGATTTTTTTTTTCAGAACTAGAAATCCAGACACTTCAGGCACACTGCATAGCCAGTAGACACGTGCAATTAGTTTCGGTCCAAATGTGAATTTCGCACAAATTTTTGATTATTCTGAGATTCGGATGTATCTGAAAGCTCCGAATGAAAAAGTAATGGATTTTGTTGAAGTTTGTTTAATTTTTTTGTTTTGTATATTCGTTTTCTAACGAATTCCAAATTTTCGGAACGATTTGGATCGGTCGGAAAATGATCGACCAATTCGAATTCTGTGAAGAAAAGCTGGTTGTTAAGGAGAAGCTGGCCGCCACGTTCTTAAAGTGGTTGTAAACCCTTATATATATATATATATATATATATATATATATATATATATATATATATATATATATATGATATATTTTTTTTAACTACCAGTAAGAGAAAGCTATAATGAGCTAATATGACTAGCATAATAGCTCATTATGCATCACTTACCTTAGATCGGGGCCCCCGAAGCCGTCCTCGTCTCCCTCTTCAGCCGCAGCCATCTCTGCGGCGATAGCCGGAAGGTTACTTCCGGGTATCGCCGCTCCAGCCAATCACAGCGCCGCTCCGGCGCTGTGATTGGCTGGAGCGGCGGAGACGTCACTATGCGCGCGGGAGCCGTCACATTCGGCTACGCCCAGCGATTGCTGGGAAGTAGCCACATTTTTGAATGGGATTAACCCCATGAATGCGCCGTTGTCTACGGCGTGCATGTGCCGTAGACAGCGGCGCCTGTCATTTAACTAAATATCTCCTAAACCGTGGAGGTTTAGGAGATATTTCTTGCACCTACAGGTAAGCCTTAATCTAGGCTTACCTGTAGGTGCAAGCTGAAAAAGTGGGTTTACAACCACTTTAACAACTGATGACTCCTCAAGCCGTCAGTGGGCTTCACCGCTGAGAGACGAAATGTAAACAAAAGAATGGCAGCAATGAAAAATTCTGAAGAAAAACAGCGTGCCCCCCCCAATTCACGCCAAAATAATCATTTAAAAAAAACAGCGTGGGGTCCCCAGCATGCCCCTTATGAGTCATTGGTTGTTAAGGACACGGTGGCCGACTTCCTGGCCCGCTCCTTAACAACTAGCTATTCCGCACACAGAATTTAAATCGGTCAATCCATTTTTCAACCGATCCAAATTCGAATCGTTCCCAAAATTTGGAATTCATTAGAAAACGAATATACAAAACAAAAATTTTTAGCAAATTTCAACAAAATCCATTACTATTTCATTCAGAGCTTTCAGATACATCCGAATTTTGGAATAACCAAAAATTTGTGCGAAATTCACATTTGGACCGAAACTAATTGCACGTGTCTACTGGCTATGCAGTGTGCCTGAAGTGTCTGGATTTCTAGACTTTCTGAAAACAAGTCTTTTATCAAGTCCCTTGACTTGATAAAAGGAGGCCATGACCTCCAAAACATGTTGTCGTAGCAACAGCTCACACAACTCAACAGTAGCCAGCTTCTCGCATCACGTGACCCCAGAGGCTTTCTGTGTATGTAAACTGTCAGCGGCGGCGGCTGCATTTGGTCCAGGACTGCTGCCATATCCACACTGTCAGCTGGAGCTCCTATTAAGGGCAGTGAGAGGATTTTGGTGCACAGTACCATGGTGGGGAGATGTGATTGATAAACTGATTTATCTTTGCTTGTGAGTCCATTTTGATCAAGTCGATTATTACAAAAATAAAGAGTATTGCACCAATGCCTGTGTACTCTTTTCTTTTGTCAGTGACATATCATTTAAAGAAGACTTTTCATGCATCATTGAATATTCTATTATTGACCATTAGCCACAATAGAAATGGTGCTAGACAACATTATTAAAGCTGAACTCTATGTATTATCCTTATTGCATACTTACATTGGTCCAGCCTGGTACAATATCAGTATGCATATCTCATACCTGAGGAATTGCTGGGGAAGCAAACTATAACTGTAGTAGTTGGTGCTACTACAGTGATCTCTGCAATCTTCTGCACATTTTGGTGATCACTGTAGTAGCATTGACTACTACAGTGATTGTCACTTCCACAGCGGCCCCTCAGGTATGAGATATGCATGCTTATTATGGTCCAAGCTAGACCAATATAATTATACAATTAGGATCATACCTGGAGTTCAGCATTAAAGGTTAAGTTTACCTTTTGAAATTGTAACTATTAGGGTGGAACATGTAATATGTTCCAGCTCCTGCCCTCTCCGATCCCCCTCTCCCTGTGAATCTGTGAATGAATGACGTGGCTGTGTGGGTGGAGTTGTATTGTTTTTAAAAGTGACAGCGGGTGCGGGGAGAGGAACCAGCACCCGCTTTTCATTTTTAAAAAACACCGCTCCACCCACACAGCCACGTCATTCATTCACAGATTCCTGTAAATAACTTAAAGGGGTGTTCCAGGCAACCCTGGGCAAAAATAAATAAATAAATTTAAAAGCCAGCAGCTACACATACTGCAGCTGCTGGCTTTTAATAAATGGAGACTTGCCTGTCCTGGTGTCCCTCGATGTCGGCACCGCAGCTGTTTCACATCAGCTGTCGGGTGCTGCCGTCGCCATTGCGGGTAAGGGAACCCGGCAGTGAAACCTTTCGGCTTCACGCCGGGAACCCTACTGCGCATGCGCGAGGCCCCGCTCCTCTCTCCTATTAGGCCAGGGGAGGAGGAGGAGGGAGCCCCGCAGTGACGTCACGGCCACGGCCGGACTCCAGTAAGTGGGAAAGGATACCTGTCTTTGACAGGTATCCTGTCCCCCCCCCCCCCGAAAGGTGCCAATTGTGGCACTGGAGGGGGGAGGAATCCGATGAGCGGAAGTTCCACTTTACGGTGGAGCTCCGCTTTAATTACGAGTATCGTCTGCCACCATGGCAGATGGACTTGTAGTTTTAATAAGCTTCAGGGGCGCTGACTAGTGTTCTTGTAGTCCACTGACATGTCCTCCGGTTTTCAAACAGAGCTACAGACTGAATGCCAGAGGACATGTCTGCAGGAGCCTACATTGCACCCGTGATCTACTGACCACAGGTGCAATGCTTTCTAGGCTCCTGCAAGAAAAAAAAAAATGAATGCACGTTTTTATTTCTGCAAAAATATGTGCATTTATTATTTTTTCTGTAAAGGTGAATTTATCCTTTAATATTACACATACAGTGGATGTTCAGAAATATCAGCTGTAGAGATGCTAGCATAGCTAAACTGTATGTGACTGTTTACAGCCAGTTGGGAGTGTGACGTGTAGCTGTGATGAATGCATATAGTAGTAGGATTCAGACCTAAATCTGAGTGGCATTCCAAGTACATCTGAATTACAAGCTACATTTCCCATAACTGAGCATTTTCCAGCGGTAGTTGTTTAATGTAACAGATTCAGTGCTGTACGGGGGAATACATAACATTTGCACAAAAAAAAACAACCCTAAATACTAAGTGGTCAGCAGAACTCTTCCTATTTTAAAATGAGATGTAAAGTTTTATGTTTCCAAATTTTCACCCAGATCCAAATTAACAGTACCAAAAAGTGGTTTGTGCTTACATCAGTCATGTCAGAATGTAATTATCATTATTCATTATTTTCATATTTTTTGTTTAGATAAAAGGATATTTATAGTACAGTCAATTATTATGCTCCAGGTTCCCTGCAGTGCTGGTTCTATAACCATAATTTGGTATTTACTTATGTTACAAAGGGGAGGATCAAAGTTTAAATTCACTGCAACAGATACAAAAAAACTTCTCCCTACTGTATTTTTTTTAGAGAGTGAAAAAGGAACAGCTGGATCATGCAAAGATGGGTGGGAGCACACACAACTCACGGGTAATTTTTATTATTATTATTAATAATAATAATAGTGTCAGTATTATTATCTTTATTATTGTTTAGTAGTGAGATATAGGCATGCGCGCACAGGGTGTGCCTTGGTACACCCTAATCTCCCTGTGTGGTGCAGTTTCCCCATACGGCATTGATCACTCACTGTGTTCATTCATAACTGAAGCAAGGTTTTACTGTGTTTACCATACTTCAGTTTGTGAATGAAAAGGAAACCGCTCAGCACAGATCAGCACTTCTCATTCATTCACTGCCCAGTGCAGATGAGGCTGCAGAGAAAGGGACTAGGGAATATCTGTGCTCAGTCCCTTTTCTCTGTCTTAAAAATTAGACTGATTAGACCCCTGTTATTTCTCCAAAGCCCCCCCAATGGGACTCCTAAAAATTGTTTTGAAAAAATTATATTGTAAAAAAAAAAAAAATTAATAATAAAAGTAAAAAACGACTGACACCGTCCACTGCCCTACTAACACCATCCACTGTCCTGCTGACACAAATCTCTGCCCTACTGACATGCCCATTGCTTTCCTGGCACTGCCCACTGCCCTACTAACACTGTCCACTGCCCAACTGACCCATCCATGGTTTAATATATTTTTAAAATGTTTGTTTTACATTTATTTATAAGTGTGTGTGTGTGTGTGTGTGTGTGTGTGTCTGTGTCTGCGTGTGTCTGTGTATATACAGTGTAGATACACACATGCGCCTGTGTGTGTGTGTCTGTGTCTGTGTCTGCGTGTGTCTGTGTATATACAGTGTAGATACACACACACACACACACACACACAGGCGCATGTGTGTTGAAGCTTTAGGGGTGCAACACCTATGTAGTGCGATCTGACTTTTGGATCATCATCCAAGACATAGAAGAGGTTAAGGGAAAGCCAAGTCCATCAGGTTCCCACTATAACTAAAATATCACTTTTTGAGTAGCTTTAGCCTGTATCTTGTCTTTATTTAATTTACATTCTAGTTTAAATCAAATTGATCTAGAATAAAATGTCCGGCTGAGCTGCATAGTGTATTACAGGTTTATGCTGTGTCTGTACAGACTTGGCTTCAATACACTGCTGTGTGAATGTAACTTTCACATTAGGATGACTATAATTAAAAATAAACAGTGATATCCCAGAGCTTGCCATTTAACTCCACGTGCCATGAAAGTTTCCAGAACCCGAGATAACTGTGTTAGTAATGAGGCTATGTCTATTGTTCCTTTTCCTTAGGAACCATGTACTTCCTCCACTGAGGGAAAGCATGTTATTAACCACTTCAATACCGGGCTTTTTGTACCACTTCAATACCGGGCCTATTCTAGCACTTCTCTCCTACATGTACAAATCATCATTCTTTTGCTAGAAAATTACTCAGAACCCCCAAACATTTATATATGTTTTTTAGCAGACACCCTAGGGAATAAAATGACGGTCATTGCAACTTTTTTTTTTTCTTGCACGATATTTGCGCAATAATTTTTCAAACGCCTTTTTTTTTTTAAATGGTTTCATGAATTAAAAAATAACAAAACAGTAAAGTTAGCCCAATTTTGGGGGAAAATATGAAAGATGATGTTACGCCGAGTAAATAGATACCTAACAACATGTCACGCTTTAAAATTGCGCACACTCATGGAATGGCGCCAAACTTCGGTACTTAAAAATCTCCATAGGCGACGCTTTAATTTTTTTTACAGGTTACCAGGTTAGAATTACAGAGGAGGTCTAGTGCTAGAATTGTTGCACACGCTCTAACGCACGTGGCGATACCTCACATATGTGGTTTGAACGGCGTTTACATATGTAGGCGACTTGCGTGTGCATTCGCTTCTGATCGCGAGCTACCGGGGACAGGGACGTTTTTTTTTTTGTTTTTTTTTTTAACTTATTTTTTTTTTTTACAATTATTTTACTTTTTTTATTTTTTTTTATCACTTTTATTCCTATTACAAGGAATGTAAACATCCCTTGTAATAGGAATGTGTGTGACAGGTCCTCTTTATGGAGAGATGCTGGGTCAATAAGACCAAACATCTCTCTTCCAGGCCGGAAAGCATGAGATCAGTGAAAATTTTTTCACCGATCTCATACTTACTAGCCGCAATGGCGGCTTTGTTTACATTTGAGGACCCGGGCGTGACGTCATCACATCGCGCCCGGGCCTCCGACGATCATAGAGATGACTGGTGACCATCTGGTCACCAGTCATCTCTATGCTCGTCACGTGACCCACCAACGGCGCCGGAAGATTCGCTCCGGGTCCTCGATGGCACGGGAGAGCCCGGAGAAGCACCGGATGGTGGCGGGAGGGGGGGGATGTCCCCTCCCGCCGCCTATAAGAACGATCAAGCGGCGGAACCGCCGCTATGATCATTCTTATGGTGCACAGAATTGCCAGCTGAAGAGAATGATATCTGAATGATGCCTCTAGCTGCAGGCATCATTCAGATATCCCCCTACAAAGCCAGGATGGGAGATCCCATCTGTGGACGTCATTTGACTATGGCTGGGTAGGGAAGTGGTTAAAGGAAAAAGGGCACACAAAGAATTCAGATGTGAAAGACTCACTTCTTTGACTTGTAGAAAGTGCTCCCAGGGTACCTCTGATGTGTAACTTTGTGGCATAGTTAAGACCTTTTTATGATAGGTGGCACAAGTAAGAATACAATAAATAATGAAAGTCCATTCACAGGCTTTACATGACTATCTGACTATTTCATTTAAATCAAAATACATTTCAGGTGCATCAAAACAAAGGATATTTAATGTCTCATTTTTTCTTTCTTTCTAAAACAGTCACAACCTGAGTAGAAAAGTTGGTCCCCTGCCAGCAGCTGCAGAGAAGGACACTTGCCCTTTGTGGGTAAACAATGATCTCTGTGTAGAGGTCCGAAATGCCTCCTCCAAATTTGATGCTCCTGGCTGATTGGACAGCTTGACAGAGATCACTGCTTACACACAGTGAGCAAGGGTCCTCTGCAGCATGCTGGAAAGGCACAGCGTTTTCTATATTTTTTTTCAATAATTCTTTATTGAGTTTTTCAAAGTGTACACTTACATCTATTTTGAGTTATAGTATGAAAGTTGCAAAGTACAATAAGTCAAAGGGGTTTGGAACAGGCCCAACAAAGTGCATAACAAACATGGCAGTGCATGATCATTTTTTGGCAACCATATTAATAGCTAAAGCCTCATACACGCGATCGGATTTCCATCGGACAAATCTGTGGATTTTTGTCCGAAGGGCGTTGGCCGTTACCTTGTTCTGCTAACAGACGGCTTTTTCAGCCAACATTCACAAAACTACATGTTTTTTCTGCTCTTTAGCGCCACCCTTTGTGCAACTTCTGCTAATGTTGTCTGATGGTTAGCATTGGTTCGGAACATGCGTGTTTTGTACTTTGGATTTTAGTCCGACAGACTTGTGTACACACGATCGGATAATCCGACGGAACACATTTGTTGTCAGACAATTTGAGAGCATGGCCAGCCAACATTTGTTGTCGGAAATTCCGACAATAATTGTCCGATGGAGCATACAGACGGTCGAATTATCCGACGAAAACACACCAGTCCTCCAGACTAATTCTCACCAGCCTACCCGGCTGACTCTCAGGAGATCTCCCAGGGAAGGATGAAGACTTAAGCACATCTTTGTCTTCAGAGAAGCTGGCTACATGTGGCAGTTCCCCCCCCCCCCCCCTTGTTAGTCCCCAGCAGTGCTGATCTACTCACTCTGTCCTCTCTTGCTCCTGTGCTTCCACTAAGGGCTTCCTCTGTATGTTAGACACACACTAGGGGGCACTAGACTAGGGGGCATCCCTGAGGGCCACTGACAGCCTCCTCAGCACTGTATCTCCATCTTCCACCCGACTGCCCTGCTGGCATGGCTCATGCCTATTTATGAGGTAAGCTCTGCCTCCTGCCAGCCCATTACTGGGGATTGGTCGAGGCCTCCAAAAAATAAAAAAAATAAGATTTTTAAATCAAAAAAAATCTGATTACCCACCCTGATTAGTGCGGGGGAATCATGATTACTGCACATGTTTGTGTAAATGTATAGAGCTATCTGGATTGGGTACTGACAGCCCTCCAGAGACTAAAGAACTCTGAATTTCACCGTGCAAGCCCTGAAGCTGGCCTAGGCTTATATAAGGACTGTATTTGGGCTGTTATCACACAACAGTGTCAGTACAACTGTGTTCGTGTATCATTGATCTAAGATTTATGGGAAACTGGACAGGAGTCTAGAAAAAAATGACAAAGGCGATGAAAGAGGCAAGTCTTGAAAGTGACTGTGGGAAATATTTTTTCTTTGGAGACATCCATAAAAAGCATTCAAACAGAACACACATTGGAATGTCCAGATTAGAAGACAAGTTCATTTAAAGCCCAAGGGGAAAAGAGGGATAAAAATATGACGGGAATCAAAAAAGCTTTATGGAACTTCTGAAATGAATAATCATTATCTCAAAATTCCCAGAAGTGCATGTACTGAAAAACTTCTGTATACATACTGTGTGTGTGTATGTATGTATGTGTGTGTGTGTGTGTGTGTGTGTGTATATATATATATATATATATATATATATATATATACACATACACACACAGTCTCTCACAAAAGTGAATACACCCCTCACATTTTTGTAAATATTTTATTATATCTTTTCATGTGTCAACACTGAAGAAATGACACTTTGCTACAATGTAAAGTAATGAGTGTAAAGCATGTATAAGGCCCCATGCACACGAGACGCTGTTATTTGCTGTTAAACGCGCGTTCAGAGGCAGTTGGACACTTTTTTCAACTGCTCCTGAACCCATTCAATGTTATCCTATGTGTCCATGCACACAGTCTCGTTTATTGCCGTTTTTAGGCAGTTGCGTTTAACCTCGTTTTTCCAGAAGCAAAAAAATGGGTTCAGACGCAAAAGTTTTCTACGTTTCAGACGCAAAACGCGGCTAAACGCGGCAAAACGCGGTACCGGCGTTTTGCCGCGATTTCGTTTATTAGCGTTTTTAAAGGTGACCTATTTTTTTACATTAGAAATCTCAAAAATGATGGCAAATGATGAAAAACCATCAAAGAAATATGAAAAAAAAACTGTAATTGCTTGCATTGCACTGTAGACAATTCACAAGTTGTGGCAGGTGACGTGGCAAGTGGACAATCCACAACTTGTGGCAGGTGATGTTGCCAGGTGACGTGGCAGGTGGAAATCCACAAATTGTGGCAGGTGACGTGGCAAGTGGACAATCCACAACTTGTGGCAGGTAACGTGGCCAGGTGACGTGGCCAGGTGACGTGGCAGGTGGACAATCCACAAATTGTGGCAGGTGACGTGGCAGGTGACGTGGCAAGTGGACAATCCAAAACTTGTGGCAGGTGACGTGGCCAGGTGATGTGGCAGATGGACAATCCACAAATTGTGGCAGGTGACGTGGCAGGTGATGTGGCAGGTGACGTGGCAAGTGGACAATCCAAAACTTGTGGCAGGTGACGTGGCCAGGTGACGTGGCAAGTGGACAATCCACAACTTGTGGCAGGTGATGTTGCCAGGTGACGTGGCAGGTGGAAATCCACAAATTGTGGCAGGTGACGTGGCCAGGTGACGTGGAAAGTGGACAATCCACAACTTGTGGCAGGTAACGTGGCCAGGTAACGTGGCCAGGTGACGTGGCCAGGTGACGTGGCCAGGTGACGTGGCCAGGTGACGTGGCCAGGTGACGTGGCCAGGTGACGTGGCCAGGTGACGTGGCCAGGTGACGTGGCCAGGTGACGTGGCCAGGTGACGTGGCCAGGTGACATGGCAGGTGACGTGGCAAGTGGACAATCCAAAACTTGTGGCAGGTGACGTGGCCAGGTGATGTGGCAGATGGACAATCCACAAATTGTGGCAGGTGACGTGGCAGGTGACGTGGCAAGTGGACAATCCAAAACTTGTGGCAGGTGACGTGGCAGGTGGACAATCCACAAATTGTGGCAGGTGACGTGGCCAGGTGATGTGGCAAGTGGACAATCCACAACTTGTGGCCAGGTGACGTGGCAGGTGACGTGGCAAGTGGACAATTCACAACTTGTGGCAGGTGACGTGGCCAGGTGACGTGGCAGGTGGACAATCCACAAATTGTGGCAGGTGACGTGGCCAGGTGATGTGGCAAGTGGACAATCCACAACTTGTGGCCAGGTGACGTGGCAGGTGATGTGGCAAGTGGACAATTCACAACTTGTGGCAGGTGACGTGGCAGGTGACGTGGCCAGGTGACGTGGCAAGTGGACAATGCACAACTTGTGGCAGGTGACGTGGCAGGTGATGTGGCAGGTGACGTGGCAAGTGAACATTCCACAACTTGTGGCAGGTGACGTGGCAGGTGACATGGCCAGGTGATGTGGCAAGTGGACAATCCACAACTTGTGGCCAGGTGACGTGGCAGGTGATGTGGCAAGTGGACAATTCACAACTTGTGGCAGGTGATGTGGCCAGGTGACGTATCAGGTGACGTGGCAAGTGGACAATCCACAGCTTGTGGCAGATGATGTGGCAAGTGATACGCTAAATACAAGTACACTGCTGCTCTCTCAGCTGCTGGTCTCCCAAAATGGCTGAAATGGTTAAATAATAATGTTTTTTGAGCTTAGGGAGGGTCTTATGATGTTTCTTAACTAAACGCCTATAGACGCAAACGCGGTAAAACGCCGCTAAAATCGCAGCAAAACGGGCGTTTTTAAACGCCGGTTTTAGCCTTTAAAAACGTGTGTTCAGCAGAGTTTGCACCGGCGTCTCGTGTGCATGGGGCCTAACAGTGTAAATTTGCTGTCCCCTCAAAATAACTCGACATCCAGCCATTAATGTAAAAGACACTAATAAGAACATTCAAAATGAAAAGAGTTCTCTGAAATATTGTAGCAGCGCTCTTGTCAGTTATTAAAACATGACAAGCTTCCATATAATGTTCATATATGAGAGATGATAATGCGAAGGAGGTCAGTTATGACTTGTGCTATAATTGATCTTAAACAGAACACCATCCACCAAACGCTTCACCACGTGAGGGAATCTCCCCTTTGGGGGTGCACTCACCACAATTATGGATATAATGCGCCTCTAGTCAAAAACTGATTCTCCACCGCTCCAACAGAACTTCCACCAAAATTTAGTCACACTTTGCAGGGCTCCAGTATAGTCATGTGAAAAAAACGAATTGTCCACATAGTATAATTCTGTTTATAAGTTTTAATGTAGCCCGAAACCCCCTTACAAATTATACATACTAAAACAAAGTTAATCTGAAGCAGTAATAAAGTGCAAATGCAAGCGTAATCACCCGGTCACCGGTAATATAAGGGAGAGACATCTATGTACCACAGCCATTAATGTTTAAACCGCTGGTAACAAAAGTGAGCAAACCCCTAAGTGAAAATGTCCAAATTGGGCCCAAAGTGTCAATATAGGTGTGTGGCCACTATTATTTTCCAGCACTGCCTTAACCCTCTTGGGCATGAAGTTCACCAGAGCTTCACAGGTTACCACTGGAGTCCTCTTCCACTCCTCCATGATGACATCACGGAGCTGGTGGATGTTGGAGACCTTGCGCTCCTTCACCTTCCATTTGAGGATGCCCCACAGATTCTCAATAAGGTTTAAGTCTGGAGACATGCTTGGCCAGTCCATCACCTTTACCCTCAGCTTCTTTAGCAAGGCAGTGGTCGTCTTGGAGGTGTGTTTGGGGTCATTATCATGTTGGAATACTGCCCTGCAGCCCAGTCTCCTAAGGGAGGGGACCATGCTCTGCTTCAGTTTGTCACAGTACATGTTGCCATTCATGGTTCCCTCAATGAACTGTAGCTCCCCAGTGTCAGCAGCACTCATGATGCAGCCCCAGACCATGACACTCCCACCACCATGCTTGACTGTAGAGAAGACACACTTGTCTTTGTATTCCTCACCTGGTTGCCACCACACATGCTTAACACTTTTCACTTAGGGGTGTACTCTTTTTTTTTTTTTTTTTTTTTTTGCCAGCGGTTTAGACATTAATGGCTGTGTGTTGAGTTATTTTGAGGGGACAGCAAATTTACACTGTTATACAAGCTGTATACTCACTACTTTACATTGTAGTAAAGTGTAATTTCTTCAGTGTTGTCACATGAAAAGATATAATAAAATATTTACAAAAATATGAGGGATGAACTTACTTTTGTGAGATACTGTGCATGTGTGTTTGAGATAGATATATATAGATATATATCTATCTCAAACACACACACACACACACGAGCTGCACAAATTGGTAGGTTGGGTGCTTGAGACAGACAAGTTCCAATCTGTCAAGCACATGTATTCCAAAAAAATCTCCACGCTCCACAGAATAACAATGCAGTCTTCTTAGAAGTGTATTACTGTATGAATACATTTCTAAGAAGATTGCAGGTGTTCTACTCTGGAGTGCAGAGATTTCTTTGAAACACTGTTTTGCTTGCGTCTATCTAGCAAGGTTACTCTGTGGTATAACAAGGAAGCTGAGACTTCTGCAGTGTGTAAATGTGCTTTTACTATACAAGATGCTGTACATACAAAACTATTACAATATTAGGAATATACTACAAGACTGACAGATTTCTATAACAAGCAAAATGCCTAGAAAATAGAACAGCCTATGGTCTATAACTACAAATACATTTAAAGGTTACTTAACTTGGATTACGCTTTGTTCATGATCTCCATTGGCAATGATTCTTCTTGGAGATCAGGTCCTGTTCTTCTTCATGATCTTACAGCAACATGGTGTGTTTGTGTGTGAGCTTACTGCTTTTATGTGGGTGTCAGGCTGTTTACCATTGTTACCAAAACAGAAAACATAGATGTATTTCAACAATAGCATTGAATACAACAATGCTATCTACCTATTGTCTACTCAAAAAACAAACCTGTAATCTAAACTGTGATTTCTTTCAGTTTGAGAGCTGAAAGAAATCTCAAACAGGTAATGTTTACTGTGGCTTATAGAGACATTAGCATATTGGATACAACAATGGTATCTAACCTATTGTCTACTCAAAACGAAACCTGTAATTCTTTTCAGTTTGAGAGCTGAAAGAAATCTCAAACAGGTAATGTACTAAAATACAACAATGGTATCTAATCCCATTGTCATTTGTTTGAGAGATCTACTTAAACCAAATGCTGACAGGTAATCTGACTATTGTAAAATTGTCCCATGTATCCTATGTCTGATTAATATAATAAAAATCATATTTTTAACAAACGCAATACATTCCGCCCTATGATTTTTATTTTTTCTCTCTCAGACCACACACAGAAAATCTCTTCATTACTAAAAACTCAATATACACATGAATTTTCCTTAAATGCAACCCCTCCCATATTTCTGTCACTGGGAAGGTGTTTTCAGTCTTTGGATAAAAGTTCATTAGAAAGTCCATTCTAAAGTTCTTTAGAAACAAGTCCAGGCTTGGAATACATCAAAAGGCCTTGTTCTCCACAGCTCTTGCGATCTTCCGTCATTCTTTCCATCATGTAACCACTTTTCTCTGGTCTTCCTATGGATCAAATCGGAGACAACCTGTGGAGTGGAAAACAAAGCGGATTATCTGTTCCTTCTAACAATACATAAACAGTAGATCCTGGCCCTTCAGCTACTATCTCTCCTCTAAATGGCTTCTTGCCTGGATATCTGACCAATACTTTGCCACCTGCCTGTATGCACCTCTGACCCTCCCAAAGAACATCAATAGGGAGGAGAGGAAATATACTGATATTTCCCAGAAAATCACTGCTGTTTATTTTGGAAGGTTTGATGTTATGTAGCCTCACTTTCCACTCTTGCTGAGAAGTATCCACTAACCAGTCAGAGTCCCAGCCACTGTCTTGAAGCTCATCTGCCAATGTAAATATAACTTCAAACCTTCCTGCCAGATTCCCTCTCATTCCTAGATAAGCTTCAGCTTCAGATACGTCACTTTAGGTTTCTATGTCATGGGAAGCAGTAACATGGTATCTGTTAAACCCTGTTCTTTCAGGAACCTTACATAAATACTGAACTCTGCACTCCAGCTGTGGAATCTGTGCCTCAGCCCCTACCATCCTCTCATATGGTGTGCTTTTGGCTATTGGCCTAGAATTTAACAACATGACTGCCTGTGTGAGGACCCGATCCCACCCCCTTAGTGTATGTGTGGGTGTAATTTTGCGTATCTGGTCCTTCAATAGCCCGTTGTATCTTTCAATCAAACCAGCTGCCTGTGGATGGTATGGGATGTGGCACAACCAGTACACTCCAGAATCTTTGGCCCACTGCTGTACTGTTAATCCGGTAAAGTGTGAGCCATTATCACTTTGGACTTGTTTGGGACAACCATAAGCAACGACAAGTTTCTGAAGCAGTTGAAGCGTTGCGGCTTGATCTGCACGTTTCCAAGGATGAACAAGCATAAGTCCTGAATAGGTGTCCACTGCAGTGCAACACTATCTCAGTCCATTGTTTCCCCGGGGCAGGGGACCGATGAAGTCAATCTGCCAGATCTCTGCAGGCCTCTCACCCCTCTTAATCGACCCAGTGGAGTACTTTTGCAATGGCCATTTTCGCACTTCCACACACACTGTACAGTTCCCTATTACAGTCTTTATCATGTCCTTGGATATAGGCAATCCTCCCTGCTGTGCCCATTCATATGTTGCTTTCTGCCCCAAATGTCCAGATTGCTTGTGGGCCCAGTTGGCCAAGTTCATCAAAACAGGATCAATTGGCACAACTGCCTTCACTTTTGCGATTTCATCTGCAACTCTGTTATAGTTCTCAAAGTCTGGTACTAGGGGCATATGTGCATCAACATGCCCCACTTTTATGGTGCGGGAGTGAGCTTCCTTCCAGATGTAGTCCCAGACTTCCTTGCCTCTCCACACCACCTTTCCATGAATCATCCATTCATTGGACTTCCACGTGGGCATCCAAGTTGTCAGTCCTTTAAAAACCGCCCAGCTGTCAGTGTAGATAGTGACATGGGAAGAAGGATCCTCCTGAAGAGTCATCACTACAGCTTTCAACTCTGCATACTGACTGGACCCTCCGATTCCGGACTCCTGCAGGACTGTGTCTGTACTTGGATTGTAGGCTGCTGCTGTCCATTTACGCCCAGACGAGGCGATTATGGCTGAACCATCAGTGAACCACGCTGACTCCTTCATGTCTTCTGACAGAGACTCAAAGGGTGGAGCCTCTTGAATGGGGGATGACTGCAGCACAGGAATTTCTTCTTCTGGCCGGGTGCTGGTAAAAGTAACAAGCCCTGCCAACTGTTTTGAAATGTCTCTAACATCCCCAGCTGCAATACCCCCTCTTTCTTGAAGGTACCACTTCCATTTCATCAGTGTCTGGTTCTGGGCTACAGCTGCCCTAGTGGTCAGTCCATTATCTCTCACCCATCCTGCTATTGGCAATGCAGTATGGATGGTGACTGTGTCCTTTCCTGTAATGGTCTCTACATGTTGAAGTGCTGTGTAGGCCCCAAACAGGTACTTCTCTAAGGGCGTGTATCTCGTCTGTGCCCCTGTCAGTTGTTTGGACCAAAATCCAATAGGTATTGCTCTCAGTCCTTTCTTTTCATTTGGCTGCCACAGACTCCAAGATATGGTACCATTCTGCTCCACTACATCCAGCTGAAATGGTACTCCTTGTCTCACAGGTCCCAATCCCTGATGCTGCAAGATAGCTTCTTTAGCAGCCAGGAATGCAGTCCGCTGCTCTGAACCCCATGAGAACTCAGTCTTTTTTCTGGTAACATTGTATATAGGCCTCAGAATCAGTCCAAGATGTGGGATGAACGATCTCCAGAATCCTACAACTCCAATAAACTTCTTTGCCTCCTTTTTGGTAGTAGGGGGCGACAGCGCCTGGATAGTTTGCACAACTGTCTCTGGAATCTTCCTCTGTGGCCCAGTCCACATCATTCCTAGGAATTTCACCTCTGTGGCAGGTCCTTGGACTTTGTCTCTGTTGATAGCCCACCCTCTGTTCTCCAAGTGTTGTATCAGCAGGTGCAGAGCTTCAGTTACATCTTCTTTTGTCCCAGAGATCATGATGTCATCAATGTAGTGAAACACAGCGACTTTCAAATTCAGGGTACTTAAATCTCGGGCAATCAGTCCATGACAAATCGTTGGAGAATGAAGATAGCCTTGCGGAAGGACAGTGAAAGTGTACTGGCGGCCGTCCCACACCAGAGCAAACTGGTCTTGACAATCTGGGTCTATCAAAATTGAAAAGAAAGCATTAGCCAGGTCTATCACAGCATGATATTCTCCTGCATCTTTAGCAATTTTCTCAACAATTGAGATCATATCTGGTACAGCTGACTTCAATGGAGGTGCCACTTTGTTTAGACCTCTGTAATCCACAGTCATTCTATATGTCCCATCAGGTTTCTTTACTGGGAACACCGGAGACGAGAAAGGACTTACAGCAGGTCTAAGGATCCCTACTCTCAACAGTTCTTGAATAGTCTCCCCAATTTCTTTGTGGCCTCCAGGAAGTCTGTACTGCTTGAGACAGACTGGCTTCTCTGGTGGAGGAATGTAGACAGGGGTCCATTTCGCATGACCTCTGACCACAGCCTTCACCGCCCTTACCAGATACGCTTTATCAGGATACCCGAATGTGAATGTACCTCTTTCAGTCTGAATTGACTGACCTTGAAGTACATCCATCCCAAGAATATTTTCGGGTGACTCTGATATTAAAACATTTGTCATAAATCCTGATCCCTTGCCAATAGCCAATTTCACCCGTATCCTAACTGCTGGTGTAGTTTGCCCTCCCAAGCCTTCTACATAAATCAATTCTCCTTTGTGATGGGAAGGATTTCCTTGCAAAAGTGTAACTTCAGCTCCACTATCAACTAAAGCCATTACATGTGTAGGAGAAGATGACTTCCCCCACCATACAGTGACAGGTGCATATGGGCGTCGGTCTCCTGCTGTCACTGCCCTTGCTGCTATTACAGGAGACTCACCTTCCCTTCATAAAGGATATTGAACCTCCCAATCCCCTTTTCTGATTCTCTCTAACTCCTCCCCAGGATAAAGGGATTTGGGTTTGGGTTCATGTTCACTTTTGGGAATTGGTTTGGGGCTAACAGGAGGGGTCTGTTCTGTTTCCTCTAAGTCTAGGCTGATGTTATCTTCACTAGGAGTAGTGTTTCTAACCCTGACAGTTTTCCCTACTAAATGTTTCCACCTCTTCAGCATTTCTGCAGTAGGAATGCCATCTATCTCATCTCTAGGTACTCCTGCCTTTAATAGATCCACCCACATTTCTTTCCTAGAAACAACTAGCCTGGTTTTCTCTCCACCTTCTGTCTTCTCTACCCCATTCCGTTTCTTCTCTGTTATTTTCTGCTTGTATTCTTCCTGTCTGGCCTTGACCTTATCTACTGCCCTGACGGGTTTTGTTTTAGTCTCCTCTATCTCCCCCAACTGGCTTAAAAGGGTTGTGGCTTCATGAATCTTGCTGTTTAATCCCAGGCCTCCCAACAAAGACAATAATGGAGCCCTGAGATTAAATGGCGCAGACTTCATCAGCTTAGAGCGCAGAGCAGACGTAAAGGGTTCCATATCTGGACCTATCCATTCTGGAAATGTATTTAATCCGGTTATAGAGCCCATCTCACGTAACCTGGAAATACCCTCTCCTATTGATCTCCAGGAGTAGGTATTTTCCAGGTCAGTAGGACTCGCGTATACTCGGACTATTCCATCTCTCACAAGGTCTAACAGTGAAAAATTCATGCTAAACTCTCTGGCTTTTCGCATTGCCTGACGCAATTGTGGATCATGGGTTAACACTCCCATAGCCACTGCTTCCTTACCTGACAAAACAACACTGTCCGCCCCTTCATCCCATAAGCGTAGGAGCCAACCCAATAGGCGCTCCCCAGACCTTTGTTTGTATTGTTTTGCCAGCTCATGGAGTTCAGTTTGTGAAAACTCCCGTACTTCTTCAAATTCAACATCTCTGGGGTTGCGATAATGCACCTCCCCATCTGCCATATCCTCTCTATCATGTTGCCGTTTCCTATGCTTAGTAATGAGAGGTCTGGCATACTTTTTCTTTCCCACTAGCAGATCATCCTCTGAAATATCAAACTCTATCTCCTCATCCTCACTATCATTTGAGGAGAACACATCCTCACAATCCCAATTTTGGGATGCGACAATGGCACGTACCCTGGCTTTACTAACAGGTTTACGCCCCTTCCTTTTCCTTAAGGCATTAATTGATTTGGTCATGAGGGCTGCACACCGCTTTTGCAAATCATCAGCCCGACTAGCGGTTGAACGTACACACTCTGAAGCAACTGCTAGCTGGTCTTTTAATACCTTAACTTCTGCCTCTGCCTTCTCCCTTCTATGTGATTCAGTATAGAGAGCATGGAGGAAGTACCAACCCATTGTGGACACTGTCCTTTTCTCTTTCTTACTTAAATCCAACCCCTTAAGGCTATAATCTACAAAATTATCTGAGACTTTATCACCCCAAGTCAGCTTCAAGGGAGAAGCATACTTCACAAATGCATTAGCAAGAGGCTCCCACTCATTATTTCTGGCCCAGATAGGTAAGCTGCACACTTTCTTCTGGTCACCAGAACCCTCTGCAGCCTTGCTTTTCCTAAACAATTTACGCAGCATTTTACCTAGCACAAGCTACACAACACACTACAGAAAAACAAGTCAGCTTCAATTGAATTATAACACAAATTCCGGCCGAGCCCCCAAATGTTTTGCTTGTGTCTATCTAGCAAGGTTACTCTGTGGTATAACAAGGAAGCTGAGACTTCTGCAGTGTGTGAATGTGCTTTTACTATACAAGATGCTGTACATACAAAACTATTACAATATTAGGAATATACTACAAGACTGACAGATTTCTATAACAAGCAAAATGCCTAGAAAATAGAACAGCCTATGGTCTATAACTACAAATACATTTAAAGGTTACTTAACTTGGATTACGCTTTGTTCATGATCTCCATTGGCAATGATTCTTCTTGGAGATCAGGCCCTGTTCTTCTTCATGATCTTACAGCAACATGGTGTGTTTGTGTGTGAGCTTACTCCTTTTATGTGTGTGTCAGGCTGTTTACCATTGTTACCAAAACAGAAAACATAGATGTATTTCAACAATAGCATTGAATACAACAATGCTATCTACCTATTGTCTACTCAAAAAACAAACCTGTAATCTAAACTGTGATTTCTTTCAGTTTGAGAGCTGAAAGAAATCTCAAACAGGTAATGTTTACTGTGGCTTATAGAGACATTAGCATATTGGATACAACAATGGTATCTAACCTATTGTCTACTCAAAACGAAACCTGTAATTCTTTTCAGTTTGAGAGCTGAAAGAAATCTCAAACAGGTAATGTACTAAAATACAACAATGGTATCTAATCCCATTGTCTTTTGTTTGAGAGATCTACTTAAACCAAATGCTGACAGGTAATCTGACTATTGTAAAATTGTCCCATGTATCCTATGTCTGATTAATATAATAAAAATCATATTTTTAACAAACGCAATACAAACACATAGGTATATAAATGTTAAAACTCAATGGTTCACCAAAATGCGAATGAATGCACCTGAATACCTTTTTTAAAGCTGTTTAGAAAATTGAACTGCAATTAGTTGCCGTTTATGTGCTTTGCTTCAGTTATAGTGAATTCCTGATACAGTACAGTATATTGTTCTTTTATCCTATTTTGAAGAAAATTTTAGTTTTCAAGATTATTACACAACAGTGTGTGAAATAGAAAAACCCTCTTTAGAGGAGAGAAAAAAAAGAAAAAGAAAAAGAATAGACATACCTGTATAGGCAACAGAGAATAACTACAACACAACACACTCGGACTATGTATTGATTTGTCAAACAGAAAATGCAGCATGTCCTTCAACTAGAAATTGTAAAAATATAGTTACTTACTGGGGATGTATAGACCCACCCGACCCTGTACAAAAGAAACTGTTTGCGCTTTTTTTTTATTTTTTATAGAGAACAATCTAAAGAAGCAGTGGACATTGATATGTAAAACTCAACTGTAACTCAGCTCTAATTATTCCAATGGCCATTTACCTGTTATTAAAATCCAGTGAGAAGAGGACTCCTGGTGTCAAATAATTACAATGTGGTGACTCACCCAACTGCACACTATGTCCTCTATAGAATTGTAATAGGATCCAGTGATGTCATTTTACAAGTAGTTTACTCAGTTCAGCTCTAAGGCCCCATGCACACAGGGCTTTGCCCAGCTCTTCTAAGCGCCTTTTCTTCTGGCAGCACCATCTTGGCAGGAAAAAAAATGCTTGCCGCATGTAAATGCGTTTCGGCAGGTCAAACACTTTGGCATTAATTCATTTATTCATTGGCCAGAATAAGAAACTATTCAAGTGCTCGACACTACTAACATTAACACGCGTTAAACATTGTTTTTCTGCCAAAACGGCGCTGCTCCTGCATGTGCTGGCAGTGTTTTTTTTTTTTTGCCTCTAAATCCCTCTAAGCACCCATGTGTGCATGGACACATAGGCTAACAAGGGGGGGGGGGGGCATTTAGAGGCAGAAAAAAAAAGGTCAGATGCTCCTAAGGGCTCATTTACACTTGCTTTGATTTTAACACACATTAAAGTGCCTACCACTTCAACATGCTTTTTTGATGAGTTTTTGATGCTTCGGTAAATGCCCTGTGTGTGTGTGTTGATTTTATGTGTTTCAAAGGGGCCCAGTAGATCCCCCAGCTCATAAGTACCCCTGTTCAGCAGATCCCCAGCTTATTAGTACCCTCTCTCTGCAGCTCCCCAGCTTATTAGTACCCCTGTTCAGCAGATCCCCCAGATTATTAGTACCCTCTCTCTGCAGCTCCCCAGCTTATTAGTACCCTCTCTCTGCAGCTCCCCAGCTTATTAGTACCCTCAATCAGCAGATCCCATGCTCGGTAGTACCACCAGCTCTGCTGATGCCCCACTCAGTAGTACCCTCAGTTTTACTGATTTCCCACTCAGTATCAACCCCCAGATCTGCTAATGCCCCACTCAGTAGTAACTCCCAGCTCTGCTGATCCGCTGGTTTGCTAATTCTCTCTCCGGTCCCTGCTCACCTCCTGCTGCATTGCTCCAACGTTGCTCACCACATGTGGCATCTGCTAAGTTCTCCTGCTCTGGTCCCCCAGCCCTGCCACTCAGTCCTCTCCCTCCGGTCTCCGCTCACCTCCTACTATAGCGTTCCCATGTTTCACACCACGTGTACCGCCTGCTGTTTGCTCCACTCCAGTCCAGGACCTTGCTCACCTTCCTGCTGCCCACCACATGTGATGTCTGCACCAGACACTTCAAGAATATATACACATCATAAGTGACTACTGATGACCTCTTTCCGGTTTGCTTGTTGGTTTCCCTGTACATTTTGGGATATCTCATACCTGCAATACCTCCAAAACAAAGCAACACCAACGCCTAATAAAAGCCCCTCAAAAGCTGCAGGTGCTGTACATGAGCATCGTCATAGAATTCTAGGGGGGCTTTGGAGAGGCTTTGAAGCACCAAGAAAACAATGTGGGGTATCATTTTTGAAGTGAGGGAAAGCAAACACAACAGGTGAACAGAACTGTAAGGTAACCATTTTATTTAGAGACAGGTGCTTTGATTGGCATTCAGAGTGCTCTAAAAAAGTGTGTCCATTTGCCACATTTTGGAACAAGTGTAAATGAGCCCTAAAAGCAGTGGTTTTTAGTGCTCAGTGTGTATGAGGCCTTAGAAGGAAGTCACCCTGGCCAGTTTTTTTTGCCATCGCATTTAACATATTTCACAAATTCTGTTGATTTTTGCTGTACTTTTCTAGAGGTTGAAAAAAACATTTGCCAGACAATTGTTGGATTGGTATGCCACTGTAAGGGCAAACGTTCACTCTCATAATCGTTAAAAACACTAGTAAACAAACTCCCCTGTGATGTAAAGGCAAATCCACTTTGCACTACAAGTGCACTTGGAAGTGCAGTCGCTGTAGATCCCAGAGGGTAACATGCAAGGAAAATAAAAAAAAAATCAGTTTTTGCTTGTACATGATTGGATGGTAAAATCAGCAGAGCTTCCCCTGATTTCAGCTCTTCCCCCTTATATTTACACTTCCAAGTAGTACAGAGTGGATTTGCCTTTAGTAAATCAACCCCAATGTCTTCAAAAAACATTCTATGTTAATAATATGTAGCCAAAGAACATTTGATTTCCCAGTCTTTTATAGTCTTTTATAACAAATATAAACATGTATTTATTCCACATTGAAAACTGTTTAAAATCATTATACCTTATTAAAATTTATGAAAATTATTTCATAAAAAATGTAATTATCAAATTGTCAAAATCAAATGATGAAATAAAAGAAGCATGTCAAATTTTTTATTTTTTAAGTCCTTTTAAAACTCTATTTTCCTTTTTTAGGGACAGCACCATTCATACGATATTGTGTGTTCTAATACTATTGCAGTGTGCATATTGTTTTGCACTCCTGGGGTTCCTGCTGTATGGGGGATAAGCACCTACTTACTTAGTTTAGCACAGTCAAGTGTCAAACTGTTTTATGTTGTATTCCTGTGTCCTTGCCTGAACACTATAATAATATAATATAATAAGAATGCTTTAAGCTATACACGTGAAAGAGAACGGCTTAGTATACAGTACATAAACAATCTTATCAATGTGTATTAAAATGTTAAATGCCTTTTTGCTATATACAGTAAAACCTTGGATTGCGAGCATTATTCGTTCCGGAAGCATGCTTGTAATCCAAAGCACTTGTATATCAAAGAGAATTTCCCCATAAATAATGGAAACTCAAATGATTCGTTCCACAACCATTTATTCTATTAAGTCCTTCAATTTATAGTCCATATAAAAAGATTATAGTGATGTGATTGGTTGTGTAACCATAAAATGTCCATCCACAAGGGGATTAGAAGCAAAATCCAGCAAGAGCTACAGAGTATAAAAGAGAAGAGAGGTGCCGCTAAGTGTAGCAATATAGTTGCATTTAATGAAGGTACAACATTTAACAACTCACCTAGTTGATGATTAAAAGAGGCACATCTAAGTATGCAGGCATCTGGGGTAAAGCTGTCTGCAATCGTGACCGGGAAGACTACCCTGCAGTAGAGCGATCTGAAAGCGAGGCTTGAACCGCTCTTGGAGCACAGCGTGGAAGGACATCGTCAATGGCGGTGAGGAGGATGCTCTATGTGGACATCTTTACCCCGGATGCCTGCATACTTAGATGTGCCTGTTTTATTCATCAACCATGTGAGTTGCTAAATGTTGTGCCTTCATTAAATCTAACTGTATTGCTATACCTAGTTGTGACACCTAGTTGTCACCTAGTTGTGACAGGACGCTACTTGTACATCAAGACATCACTTGTATATCAAGTTAAAATTTATTAAAATGTTGCTTGTCTTGCAAAACGCTCTCAAACCAAGTTAGTCTTCAATCAAGGTTTGTATTTTTCTATGTACATGAGGGTAGCCATAGTTGCTAATTTAACATATCATTTTGGCAACCTTTTGTGGTATGTTGATTCTCCTATCTCACTGTTAAGCTTGGATATACATGGATCGAAAATCCATCTATGGCCATTCCTATTCAAACATGACTGTTGGAAAACATTTGTTCGATCAGCGGCTGCAGTGCTAATTGGTGTATTCTGACAGCCGAGGATCTCGGCTGCCAGAATACAATAGCTCAAAGGGGAGAATTCCTCCATCAACCTTACATAATTGGGTAAGGGAATCTCTTTCTTTCTTTCTTTCTTTCTTTCTTTCTGCCTTTCTTTCTTTCTGCCTTTCTTTCTTTCTGCCTTTCTTTCTTTCTGCCTTTCTTTCTTTCTGCCTTTCTTTCTTTCTGCCTTTCTTTCTTTCTGCCTTTCTTCCTTTCTTCCTTTCTTTCTTTCGCCCTCTGGGTTTATCCGATTAGAAAAAATACACTGTCTGCAGTATCCAATGATTGGTAGCCACACACCATGTGATTCAGACTCCCTAGGCTTGGAGGCAAGAAATTAGTTTGTTTTCATGGAGAGAAATAGGCACTTATTAACAATATTAATGTGGTTAGGGTATGCTAAAATGTACTGCTCTATTGATATATATGGAATGAATTTAATGATGGCCTAATTTAAAGAATACTTGTGATAATAGTAATATATATATATATATATATATATATATATATATATATATATATTTTTGCTATTATCACTTCTCAGCATTTTGTAAAGTATTCAAAATGAATAAACGCTGCCTTATAACCTACACAAGGGTGAATGGCCCCTGTACTCATATATGAAATGTTCAACGAACCCGACCCACATTACTGCTCCCACTAGCCAGAGTCCATACACAGTCCACTCTGAAATGCAATGCGGCAAGCTGCACACTGAATGTATCCACTCCAGCGCTGTTTAATCCTATTGACAGAACACATTGAACTCCCACCGGAAGCCAGACAAGGCCTAAAGCGATTTGTACAAGGTGATGGTTTTACAATCACTTTAAGCCTTTAGAACCACTTTAATTGCTCGGCTTTTCTCATTCAATTTCAACATGTATGAACAACTGTATGTGTGTATATATATATGTGTGTGTGTGTGTGTGTGTGTGTGTGTGTGTGTGTATATATATATATGTGTATATGTGTGTATATATATATATATATACTGGAAAATACACAGCCATTTTTTTTAAGTATATCAAAGCACATTGATCATAGCAATTAATCAGATTTCAGGTTGCAGTAATCTATTAATAAAAAAAGATGAGCGCTTACTGGCTGCCAGTTGCAATGTTGACTATTTTACAAAGGCCAAAGATGCTCTGTGTAATTGAAAAAAATTGATTGTAGTTTATGTTTTTCATTAAACAAAAATTAAACTAAGCAAAGTCATAGTCTCAGCCATTCTGTCATTAGAAATTCCACACAAACATACACATAATTGGTATAAAAATTGTTGCCACTATTTCCTCTTTTTACAAGACTGTGGCGATTTTGTATCTGAAAAGAATGTGATTGATTTTTAAAGTGTACATTAACTGTTGGAGAAATTGTCAGAAGCAGGTGGTATTGTGTAATTATTAGCATTTACCATCAGTGGCTCATTGTTATGTAGGATCCTTCATAGCATTCAAGCAGCTATAAAGTACAGCTCTGCTTAATTTAAAGTTCTAATTGTACTTACAGTAAATGTCAAGTCTGCCATACTGCAGAATCCATTCCATCAGCAGCAGCTGCCTTTCATTACATTCTTCTTGTATGTATATACATGTTAAAGAGGAAGTAAACCCTAATGGGTTTTACTTCCTCTTTGTTTCCCTGCAAAGCATAATGGGCTACTATGCATCGCATAGTAGCCCATTTTGTGTCACTTACCTGAAACCGAAGCCTGCGATGTCCCCGATTTTCCTCGCTGGCTGGAAGCGTCCATGTTCAGCCCTCTTCCTTCCGGGGCCGCGAACGCCAGCTCTGTGACTGGCCAGAGTCGCATGACGCCATGAGTGCGGGAGCCCCTAGTCACGGCATGACCCCCTCTAGGAAGGGCACAGCGTGCCCTTTCTAGAGTGTGCATGCGCCGAATACACCGGTGCATGCGCGTTGGACATCGCCGTTCGGTTTAGGAGACATTTCCAGCACCTACAGGTAAGCCTTAATCTGGGCTTACCTGTAGGTGAAAGTGGTTTGTAAGGGTTTACAAGCACTTTAATTGTTGTCATACAATAAGAACCCCATTTCCTGGAATATGTATGCCATATACTGGACGCAGTGTAGCCCTGTAACCAAAGAACTCAGCAATTCTCTGTTACCCTGAAATGTAGCTGAATGTTTCCAATCATGGAAATGGAATGTCAGGGAGCTAACAATTTTTATTTCAAGTAGATATACCAGTTTAGGGTTATTTATAATAGCGGGCAAAGGAGTTTTTCTGCTTTCCATAGCAACCAGTCAGATTCCGGTTGTCATTTTTCTAGGACACTTTGACACTGAGCTCCAGGCATTTATGAAAAAAATCAATCCATGTAATTATGTATTTGTAGCTCACCCCTTAAAGGAGAAGTTCAGCCTGAGCTTTTTAGGCTGGGCTTTTCCTCTGGGTCACAGGAGTGCAATTAGTTTTGCACTCCTGTGACCCGTTTTCAGCAGGGATCGGTCTGAAGTCCGCTCTCCGCTGATGTCATTGCCATCAGTCGGGGCAGCACGTCATCCCGACTTCCAAGTCTGGATCTGCCAGCTGCCCTGATTGATGGCTATTTCAGCGGGCTGCTGAGACGCCCGCTCCCTGACCCTCCACAGCTCCGTGCTCCAATGAGCGCTGAGCAGTAGAGCAGAAGCGATGCTGACTGACGGTCAGCATCGCTCTGGTCAGGGAGGAGTGATAACCGAACCATCGGCAGTGTTCGGTGGCTCGGTTCTCAATGCAGAGACACCAGGGGACAGATGCAGCATCAGTCTGATGCTCCATCCACCAAGGTAAGTATAAATAGGGGGAAAAAAACAACAACCCATACTTCTCTTTTAAGAAACCAAAAGTATACTGGGATCCCCCACCCTGCACAGCCAAGCACACCAAATTTTCACAGGTACTCCAGAGTCTGAGAACAGTCCTTGAATTTTTTTTGTTTTATTGAGGGATAATAACTTGGATAGGGATGGGAGGTTATGGGATGCCCATTTGACTTGAACAATAAACCTGACTGGAATACTCCCAGGAAGTTGCTAAGTGAGGCCTAGTCATCACTGCTCACCTCCACCATCACAGGAGTGAGCTCTCAATTGCTGAGCTCAGAGCTACTGCATCAGCTGAGAGAGAAAGTGTATGTGGGGGGTTTGAATCCGAGAAAGAGCTCATCCTGTGGTGGTGGAGGTAAGCAGTGATGACTAGGCCTCACTTAGCAATGTCCTGGGAGTATTCCAGTCAGGCTTCATAAGGTATGTAAATGGCCTACACCTATAGCAAGGGCTTTATTCAACTTTAGTCAGAGGTGCACAGTTTGTTTAAATCTACCAACGTCCCTTACCTGCATAGACAGGTTTTTTATAAAGATGAACTATCCTTTTAGAGTACAACTGTAGTTTTAAATGTTGTTTTTAACCAAGTTCTTTCCCACTTGGCAGTGTTCTGTCCACTTCTGCCCACTTGGTCTTATACTATTCTTCAACCCTGAGTCAGTGATCTTTTCTGAGCAGCCCCACTCCAAGCTGCCCAGCCTTCTTACTGCCACGGCTCAATTCATTCCTATGGGAAAGCCTTACTATAAGTGACTGATTAAATGTATTTTTGACTGCAACTAATGTAAATACTAGAATTTAGCTTAATGTACATATCAATATGAACTTTTTTTTTGATTAGATAAGAAAACATTTAGAACTTTCAAGTTTTTATTGCTGTAACAATGTCATCGCTGGGGAAACTGACCTTTTTTAAATTTTACTATTGACCATGGTCCTCTGGACGGATAGTGATGGGAAATCCATAATTGTATAATTGTGACAGGAACATTATTAGCAAAATACAGTGCCTTGAAAAAGTATTCATACCTCTTGAAATTGTCCACATTTTGTCATGTTACAACCAAAAATGTTGTACTCTTTACATTTTCGGATGATGGATTGAACAGTGCTCCATGAGATGTTCAAATCCTGGGATTTTTTTTATAACATAAACCCTGCTTTAAACGTTTCCAACTTTATCCCTGACCTGTCTGGTGTGTTCCTTGGCCTTCATGATGCTGTTTATTCACTAAGGTTCTCTAACAAGCCTCTGAGGGCTTTACAGAACAGCTGTATTTATACTGAGATTAAACTACATGCAGGTGGACTCTAGTTACTAATTAGGTGACTTCTGAAGGCAATTCGTTCCACTAGATTTTAGTTAGGGGTATTAGAGTAAAGGGGGGTTGAATGCAAATGCACGCCACACTTTTCACATAATTATTGTAAACAATTTTGAAAACCATTTATAATTTTCCTTCCACTTCACAATTATGTGCCATTTTGTATCACATAAAATCCCAATAAAATAAATTTACGTTTTTGCTTATAACATGACCATGTGGAAAGTTTCAATGGGTATGAATACTTTTTTAAGGCACTGAATTTGGCCGGCAGAAAGCGGAGGCTTGCCCACCCCACAAAAAATTTCTGCTGCTGACTTTTAATATATGGACACTTACCTGTCCAGGAAGCCTGCAATGTCGGCATCCCATCCGATCTTCGGATCGGCTGTCGGGTGCAGCCATTGCCGGTAAGGGAACTCGGCTTTCGGCTTCACTGCCGGTTCCCTACTTCGCTGCGCTTTCTAATTGGCCCGTAAGTAGGCAGTAGGCCTGTCAAGAACAGGTCCCTCCCTGTTCCCTCCTCCCCGCTAAAAGGTGCCAAATGTGTCACCGTACGGGGGCATAGGGCATATAATTAATATGTGTCCTGGATTAAAGGGATGATGTGGCAACCCTGGGAGGGGGGGGGGGAGACGAATAAGCGGAAGTTCCACTTTTGGGTGGAACTCCGCTTTAAGGAGAAGAAGGTACTGCTAGCTGGCAGGATCAACAGGTAATTTCTATTTTTATGAAGGCATCATTAGAGAAACAAGGGTCATGGAGAGTTTTTAAAAATTATTGGGAAGCTGTTATTGTTTTTGGGTTTACAGCCATTAAAAGCTATTGTAGCCATTGGATCAGCATGCCAGCCAAGCAACTAACATTTTTAGAATCGGAGGTCATTAGTGGCAGCCTCCATATTGTCTTGGGTTTCCTTTCAAAGCACTGACTTCAGTCTTTAAGATGCAGGTGTAGAAGCTGGAACTTTATATATTGGCTCCAATCAATCAATCAGCCTTATGTATAGAAAATCACTGATTTGACATTGCTGTTTTGTGATTTTGTTCCCTCTGTGAGCATTGAATGAGTGGCAGGATATGCAGATAATATATCATATACAAATTGAAGTACAGAGTTAGCTAGAACTTTTCTCTTTCATCCATCTCTCTGTCACATTCATAAACATGAACTGCATTTCTTACAAACTAGTCCGCATTCGCTAAGAACCATTTGCATATTGCAGAGCTTAGGAAGCATTAAAATCAGTTGCATGTCACACAACCACTCCAGAGCATTGGGAATTACATTGGCATTAAATGCGTCCAGATGTTTTTCCTGTAAATGATATTGCGGTCTTCAGCAAGGATGGACCTGTGTGGCAATAATATTTCATGATAATTTTACTGACTTCTCCACAAAGGGTGACACTTCAGTTCTGTCCTAGGCAGTTCCTTTGGGCGATTTGCCTAGAATATTTCAGGCAGTCTTATTCATTTCAGGCAAGGTGCCAGCTCTGTCATTACTGATTTATGCTCTTATTGAGCATCTCCTAGTACAATATGGGGAATGGTGAAGTTGTGACATACCAATTCTGCCCGTGCCAATGAAGTCTTTGTCACACTATTATACTATTGTGTTTAGATAGCATCATTAACAGGTATGAAATTAACCTCTTCTTTTCCCATTTGTCTTCACAGTCTCTGCAGAGCAAATTGAACATCTTCACAAGCGCTTCAGCTATCTTTGTGGGGACAAGGGAGTTCTCAGGTAATATCATTTGTTTACTTATGTAATGTGCAAATGAGCAACCCTTAGGGCAACTTTGTGTGAAATCAGGTGATGCTTCCAGTCAGCCTTCATGTTGCAAGAGAAGTTAAAGGTTATGTCAAGGCAAAATAAAAAATTATAGCATAAGCATTATATCTCTGCAATACGTGCATATTTCTTCAGGTTTTATCCCTTTTATAGACCCTGCAAGTACAGAAAACCATCCAGAACTGGGAGGACTAAATAGACTCTTCTATGGCCCTGCTGCCCACCCCATGGCCCGAGTGTCACCCAGAGCTGGGAGGTCTAAATAGACTGTAAGACCCTAGTGCTCAAACTATGGCCAAAGTGCCATCCAGAACTGGGAGGGCCAAATAGACTTTATGACCCTGGTACCCACCCTGTGTCCTAAATGCCAACCAGAACTGGGATCTCAAAATAGACTTTATGACATTGGTCCCCAACCTGTGGCCCAAGTTCCACCCAGAACTGGGAGGGCTAAATAGACTATGACCCTGGTGCCCACCCAATAGCCCGATTGCCACCCAGAACTGGGAGGTATAACTAGACTTTATGACCCTGGTGCCCAGCCCAACCTGTGCTCTGAGTGCCACCCAGAACTAGGAGGTTTAAATAGACTATATCAACAATTAGGAGGTTTGTATAGAACAGATCTGTTGTGATATAGCCAACATCCCTAACTAAATTGTATAGGAGAGTTTCCCCTCAAAGGCGGGACTTTGTAGGCATAGATTATGACAACCACTTAAGGGTATAGTCTAATAAAAATTGTTTTATTACAAAAAATAACACATAATATGATATGGCTTGACGGTACAGGCTTGGACAAAAATTCCTAAGTGGAATTGTCACTTGATCATACAAGGTACATGACATGCAGGGACAGAACAACCATGCAAGTAATGTTAACAATGTAAACATGTATATAAAACACGCAATTGTGTGTGTGTATGTGTGTGTGTATATATATATATATATATATATATATATATATATATATATATATATATATATATATATATATAGATCCTACGCGTTACGGAGAAAACTCCTTCAGGGAAGTTCCAATATATGATTACGATTGTAATCTAAAACAGAAAAGCAGATCTTTACACAACAGCATTCATTGTAGGAGACAAAACAGCCCACCAGACAGATGAATGATGGGTCTGGTAATAGAAATAGGGGGTTGGGTGGCAGTGTACTTACATGGACATGCATACTAGGGATGAGCTTCGAGTTCGAGTCGAACTCATGTTCGACTCGAACATTACCTGTTCGCCCGTTCGCCGAACAGCGAACAAATTGGGGTGTTCGCGGCAAATTCGAAAAATCTATGGGAGAAATCTAAAGTGCTAATTATAAAGGCTAATATGCAAGTTATTGTCTTAAAAAGTGTTTGGGGACCCGGGTCCTGCCCCAGGGGACATGTATCAATGCAAAAAGAAGTTTTAAAAACGGCCGTTTTTTTCGGGAGCAGTGATTTTAATAATGCTTAAAATGAAAAAATAAAAGTGAAATATTCCTTTAAATTTCATACCTGGGGGGTGTGTATGATATGCATGTGAAGTGGCGCATGTTTCCCGTGCTTAGAACTGTCCCTGCAAAAAATGTCATTTTTGAAAGAAAAAAAGTCATTTAAAACTCATTCGCGGCTATTAATGAATTGTCGGCTCCCGGCAATACATACAAAAGTCATTGATAAAAAAAAAAAAAAAGCGTGGGAGTTCCCCAGAATTCAATTACCAGGCCCTTCAGGTCTGGAATGGATATTAAGGGGAACCCCGCCGCAAATTAAAAAAAAAATTGACGTGGGATTCCCCCAAATATCCATTCCAGGCCCTTCAGATCTGGCATGGATTTTAAGGGGAACTCCACCCCAAATTTTAAAAAAATGGCGTGGAGTCCCCCTAAAAATCCATACCAGACCCCTTATCCGAGCACGCAACCTGGCCGGCCGCAGGGGAAAAGGGGGGGACGAGAGAGCGGCCCCCCCTCCCTCCTGAACCGTACCAGGCCACATGCCCTCAACATGGGGAGGATGTCCCCATGTTGATGGGGACAAGGGCCTCATCCCCACAACCCTTGCCCGGTGGTTGTGGGGGTCTGCGGGCGGGGGGCTTATCGGAATCTGGAAGACCCCTTTAACAAAGGGGACCCCCAGATCCCGGCCCCCCCCTATGTGAATTGGTAAGGGGTACATTGTACCCCTACCATTTCACGAAGAAAGCGTAAAAAAATGTTTAAAAAAAACACACAAACACCTTGAAAAAGTCCTTTATTTAAAATAATTAAAAAAAAAAAAACATTCCAGCGCTGAAATCCAGTGTCCCGCGGCGATCCCGATGTCCAGCGCTGTCCTTCATTGGTTGTGCCTGAGCGGACCTGATGGGGAACTCCCTCTCAGTATTTTAAATGTATAGACCCGCCCCTTCTAAAGTTCCCCATCAGGTACGCTCAGCGGACCAGATGCGGAACATGAGAAGGGGCGGGTCTATACATGTATTACCAAAGTGAGAGCAGTTCCCCATCAGGTCCGCTCCCTCGGTATGTGGGACCCGCCTACGTCATTGGCTTGAGCGGGGAACTTCCTTCACTGTGTAATTTAAATTTACATAGTGAAGGAAGTTCCCCGCTCAAGCCAATGACGTAGGCGGGTCCGACATACCGAGGGGGCGGACCTGATGGGGAACTGCTCTCACTTTGGCAATACATGTATAGACCCGCCCCTTCTCATGTTCCGCATCTGGTCCGCTGAGCGGACCTGATGGGGAACTTTAGAAGGGGCGGGTCTATACATTTAAAACACTGAGAGGGAGTTCCCCATCAGGTCCGCTCAGGCACAACCAATGAAGGACAGCGCTGGACATCGGGATCGCCGCGGGACACTGGATTTCACCGCTGGAATGTTTTTTTTTTTTTTAAATAAAGGACTTTTTCAAGGTGTTTGTGTGTTTTTTTTAAACATTTTTTTACGCTTTCTTCGTGAAATGGTAGGGGTACAATGTACCCCTTACCAATTCACATAGGGGGGGGCGGGATCTGGGGGTCCCCTTTGTTAAAGGGGTCTTCCAGATTCCGATAAGCCCCCCGCCCGCAGACCCCCACAACCACCGGGCAAGGGTTGTGGGGATGAGGCCCTTGTCCCCATCGACATGGGGACATCCTCCCCATGTTGAGGGCATGTGGCCTGGTACGGTTCAGGAGGGAGAGGGGGCCGCTCTCTCGTCCCCCCCTTTTCCCCTGCGGCCGGCCAGGTTGCGTGCTCGGATAAGGGGTCTGGTATGGATTTTTAGGGGGACTCCACGCCATTTTTTAAAAATTTGGGGTGGAGTTCCCCTTAAAATCCATGCCAGATCTGAAGGGCCTGGAATGGATATTTGGGGGAACCCCACGTCAAATTTTTTTTTAATTTGCGGCGGGGTTCCCCTTAATATCCATTCCAGACCTGAAGGGCCTGGTAATTGAATTCTGGGGAACCCCCACACTTTTTTTTTTTTTTTTTATCAATGACTTTTGTATGTATTGCCGGGAGCCGACAATTCATTAATAGCCGCGTGTCAGTTTTAAAAGACTTTTTTTCTTTCAAAAATGACATTTTTTGCAGGGACAGTTCTAAGCACGGGAAACATGCACCACTTTACATGCATATCATACACACCCCCCAGGTACGAAATTTAAAGGAATATTTCACTTTTATTTTTTCATTTTAAGCATTATTAAAATCACTGCTCCCGAAAAAACGGCCGTTTTTAAAACTTCTTTTTGCATTGATACATGTCCCCTGGGGCAGGACCCAGGTCCCCAAACACTTTTTAGGACAATAACTTGCATATCAGCCTTTATAATTAACACTTTAGATTTCGAACGTTCGAGTCCATTGTATTTAATAGGGTTCTAAAGTTTGCACGAACATTTTGTCTGTTCGCAGGTTCTGGTGCGAACCGAACAGGGGGGTGTTCGGCTCATCCCTGATGCATACATCAGGCTTGGGACTTGGGTATATTAAACCCAACAGATCACATGAATAAGGAATTGGTGTATGAAAGCCGTGAAGAAACAAGCAATAAAAACAAAACCCATTGAGGGGCGGGTGAAGCGTCCAACGCAGAAGGCGCCCGGGGGCCAAACCAGGACCGCGTACGTCTAAACAGGGGAACATGGAGAAATATGTACCAATAAAATAGGAAAGGCTGACTTTATATATTCTAACCTAATAACATCATAGTCTAAATGTCATCAAACCTAGATTTGAACCTCCTTTTGTGTATGAGGTCAAAAGGTGATAGGAAACATGTGAGGATGCCTACATATATACGAAAAGAAAACATCCTAGTTGTATATGTATTTCCTACCTCACAGAAGGTGCTGTGTATCTTTGGGGGAAGAGAGGATTGAGCAGAGAGTGGAATATTAAATGTGTAATAATTTCACACCCAGCACAAGGTTGTAAATATGGCCGGGTTGGAGCAATCCAGCCATATCAAAAGGTGGACTGAAGAATCAAGATCCAAATCCAAATGAAAGGAGATCCCAGAGTAGCATCAAAAGTCCAACGGTGAAGATAAAGAATCACCTCAGGAGTCTGTATGCAAAAAACACACAAATAGCATCAAGGCAGGGTATGTAAAGCACCCCACCTTAAGGCAATAAAGGTGGAAGTGTCTCAAAGTAAGGATGGCAAAGAAAGAGCAACATACATAATATAAGCGGAAAAGCTTTTCTTTGTTACCTGGTCAGTGTTAAAACAGCGTGCTCTCTCCCCACCGGCCACAGCACTAATGATCAAATGAAGGACCGGTCCTTAAGTAAGGGCTGTGGTCCAATCAGCCAAGTTCCCAACAGCGCGTGCGGATATCATTACCACACACGCTGAGGAAATCAGACCGTGCGGTCCTCCGGGCGCACAGCACACAGCGTCATCCTCGCCCATGACCAAAATGGCCACTCAGGGAGAAGGACGTCATGTGCCACGCCCCCACCGGCACGCATGCGCGGCAACCCTCCGGGCTGCATGATGGAACAGAGAGACGGGTGGAGATGGACTGAACAATAGGACGTCAGATGGATCGTGTGCCAACGCAGCGAGGGAAGCCGCAAGTGTAGGCCGGCCCGACACGGGAGGCCGATCAATGGATACCAGTATCCCTGAACCAGCACCCCAAAAGAATCGGACCGGCCCGCGCGTGCCGGGATTGACCCCCAGACAACCGAGAACGTTGACTCCCAACCCGCGACCATAAGAATGGGGAGAGAAAATTTATACTAAAAAAAGGGGACGGAAAAAAACAATAAGGGGATGAAAAAATGGAATGAATGAATGGGGGGGGGGAAGGAGTGGTGGTGATGTGAAAAAATATAAATAAAATGAAAATGTATGTAAAAAATGAAAACGGGAAAGAAAATGGATGAGTGAATAATGAAAATAAATGTAAATGTAAATATGAAAATAAAAATAAGTAAATGAATAAATAAATGAAAATGAAAAATAAATAGAAATAAATAAAAATAAATATAAATATAAAATGAAAAAAATAATAAGAATGGAGTGACCATGGGGGATAGGGATGTCGTTTTATGTCTATAAAGGAAGGGGGTGGGGATGTAAAACATACCCAAAAATAGTGAGTCCAAAAGCCTGGTGGTCAATGACATTGCACATAGCCACCCAAGGGAGGGAAAGGAGAAGGGCGAAAAGACCTATGTGTTGGAACATGTGTGTATAGAAAGAAATACAATTTGACAGCATGGATCTTATCTAGTATGCAATTCCCATGGTAATAGGAAATATTACAAATTATCATAAACATGTCGTCTGGAAATAAAGATAAAAAAAAAATAATAAAATGAATGAATATAATATTTTCCAAAATTTTGCAGAAGGGAAAAACAATATATATATATATATATATATATATATATATATATATATATATGTGTGTGTGTGTGTGTGTGTGTGTGTGTGTGTGTGTATATATGGAAATAGCTTGCAATGAAAAAATTAATTGGAAACTGGATCTAAATTGAAATTGGAATATGTTATGATAACCAAAGAGCATATTGTTAGTGCAATGAGCGATATACAAGATTCACCTCTCCATGCCCCCAGAGACTATATGACTCTGGTTCTCAACCTGTTATCATAGTACCATTTGCGGCCCTTGGTGTTTTGAAGAGCTGTCCATGGGGCCCAGCAGTCAGTAGTAGGATCATTGACTTCTAAAGGGGCCCTCTAATAACCGCAATCTTTAGCAGTTTCAGGTAATATGTCCCCAATCTCTGACTGTCTCTATAGCATAACTTCAGTCTCCAACTACTCCTGTAGAACAGTCTCTGATCATTGCTATAGTAAGTCTTCAGTCTATTACATTTTTCTGTAACATTACATATAACTAATGTTATATGGGGCCCTTTGGAGATATCAAGGGTGACTTTTGAGGCCCTCAGTACCTTGTAAGTTGATAAGCACTGCTCTATGAGATAACACGGGAAGTGTGCATGGGACACAGGACACATCTGATTTTCTGAAAAAGATTGACAAGAAAATTTTTCTGTGAATCCAAAAATGCAGCACTTCAAAAATGAACGTGACAGTCCAAGTCAATTCAATATATGAAAGTGGATGTAAATATGAATGTTGAGACACCACCACCAAAGATTTCAGTGTGAAGGACAACACACCACACCAAATGTGCTCACAATCTGCTTACCAGAAAGTGAACATTTTCAAACGTAAATGGCAAATGTAGAGGATCAGCGATGGATACAGCTCTCCAGACTTGATGGACTAATGGCAGGAATATCCAAACACCAACATCAAGGTAACAGAACTCGGTATGTGATAGTACTATGCAATCCTCCTCAGACATGGTTGATCTGGGAATGCAGCTCTTTAGACAGGTTCTACAACCTTTGTTGCCAAACTGATTGATGTGTTTCCTGGTTAGTGCTAGGAGATCCAAGCACTATTGTCGTCAGTGTAAGCAACGATGTCCATTCCTTCTCAGCACCTGGACACAGTTACTACAAGGCTCAAGAAACAAAGTGTAACTTTATCTCGTCTGTTTATTTCCGGCGGCTGTACAATACACTGCCTCCTCCTTGGAGAACATTTTTCACTTTTTAAACAGATACAGTCAGGTCCATAAATATTGGGACATCGACACAATTCTTATCTTGTTGGCTCTATACACCACCACAATGGATTTGAAATGAAACGAACAAGATGTACTTTCATTTCAGCTTTAATTTGAAGGTATTTACATCCAAATCAGGTGAATGGTGTAGGAATTACAACAGTTTGTATATGTGCCTCCCACTTTTTAAGGGACCAAAAGTAATGGGACAGATTAACAATCCTAAATCAAACTTTCACTTTTTAATACTTGCTTGCAAATCCTTTGCAGTAAATTACAGCCTGGAATGCATAGACATCACCAGATGCTGGGTTTCATCCCCGGTGATGCTCTGCCAGGCCTCTACTGCAACTGTCTTCAGTTCCTGTTGGTTCTTGGGGCATTTTCCCTTCAGTTGTGTCTTCAGCAAGTGAAATGCATGCTCAATCGGATTCAGGTCAGGTGATTGACTTGGCCATTGCATAACATTCCACTTCTTTCCCTTAAACTCTTTGGTTGCTTTTGCAGTAGGCTTTGGGTCATTGACCATCTGCACTGTGAAGCACCGTCCAATGAGTTCTGAAGCATTTGGCTAAATATGAGCAGATAATATTGCCCGAAACACTTCAGAATTCATCCTGCTGCTTTTGTCAGCAGTCACATAATCAATAAATACAAGAGAACCAGTTCCATTGGCAGCCATACATGCCCACACCATGACACTACCTCCACCATGCTTCACTGATGAGGTGGTATGCTTTGGATCATAAGCAGTTCCTTTTCTTCCCCATACTCTTCTCTTCCCATCACTCTGGTACAAGTTGATATTGGTCTCATCTGTCCATAGGACGTTGTTCCAGAACTGTGAAGGCTTTTTTAGATGTTGTTTGGTAAACTCCAATCTGGCCTTCCTGTTTTTGAGGCTCACCAATGGTTTACATCTTGTGGTGAACCCTCCGTATTCACTCTGGGGAAGTCTTCTCTTGATTGTTGACTTTGACACACCATACACCTACCTCCCTGGAGAGTGTTCTTGATCTGGCCAACTATTGTGAAGGGTGTTTTCTTCACCAGGGAAAGAATTGTTCGGTCATCCACCACAGTTGTTTTCCGTGGTCTTCCGGGTCTTTTGGTGTTGCTGAGCTCACCGGTGCGTTCTTTCTTTTTTAAGGATGTTCCAAACCGTTGATTTGGCCACACCTAATGTTTTTGCTATCTTTCTGATGGCTTTGTTTTGTTTTTTTCAGCCTAATGGTGGCTTGCTTCACTGATGGTGACAGCTCTTTGGATCTCATATTGAGAGTTGACAGCAACAGATTCCAAATGCAAATGGCACACTTGAAATTAACTCTGGACCTTTTATCTGCTCCTTGTAAATGGGATAATGAGGGAATAACACACACCTGGCCATGGAACAGCTGAGCAGCCAATTGTCCCATTACTTTTGGTCCCTTAAAAAGTGTGAGGCACATATACAAACTGTTGTAATTCCTACACCGTTCACCTGATATGGAGGTAAATACCCTCAAATTACAGCTGAAAGTCTGCAGTTAAAGAACATATTGTTTGTTTCATTTCAAATCCATTGTGGTGGTGTATAGAGCCAAAAAGATTAGAATTATGTCGCTGTCCCAATATTTATGGACCTGATTGTATAATAAAACAAATCACAAAGGAGTCGCGCTACTTATACTGATAAAAATGGAAATCATAAACAATAAAGGTATGACGTGCAGTTTGCACCAAATGAAGGTCAAAACTAAAGGGTAACTCCACTTCCGTGGGGAAACAAAATAGCAAATAAAGAAAAAATATAGCGTGTACAATTGCGATACAAGTCATATTGCAATCGAATGTTATTAAAAAATACCTTTCCTTTTCAATCTGCAGCCGCTGTAATTTTCTATAAATGCAAAGCAATATGGCTACCTGAAGGTATTATGTACACAGAATGTGTACTGACCACTACCTTGAAACATAATTTCCTGCTTGTGTGATTGGCTCACCAATTTCCCCAGAAGTCTGCCTAAGACACAAGTCAGAGTTCAGGCATCCCCTGCAACAAAAATTTAATTTTTGGGTGAAATATTTCCAATAGGAACACTTTAAAAGGGATGCAGTCCCAGCAGCTTTCCTCAGAGCTCAGCAGCTGCCACAGCTGACTGATAATTATGAAATCACTCCCATTAGATTAACCCTGCCCAGAGGCACAGACAAACACACATGGATTTCTTCAGAATAACAAGAGGTAGGAATCTGCAACAAAGGTTGTTATAATCCTTGCAATGTACATAGATCACCCAGAGGGGAATGTTGTTTTTTTTTTTTTTTTTTTTTTTTTAAGTTGAGTTAAGCTTTAAACAAAAGTCCAAGTGCAATTAAAAAGTCTGCAAAACTGGAAAAAAGGGATCCTCTTCATAAATACTCAAAGATCCATGTTTACTGTGGACATCCATTACCATGTAGAGATCCAAGCCGTGACACCACCACCTAATTAGGGGAAGAATAGAGGCTTACCAGCTTCATCAGACCCTCTAATTAAATAAAGATCAACAGAGCATGTGACCAAACAACCCAGCCAGGGTCTTACAGGAGTGTTTCTATGGATCACCTCAGTGGCAGATATTTAGACAGTAATGATTATCCCAGCATCATCCCAATAGGCTGCACAGGTTCAGTGCAGAGACATCATGTGCTAGAGTGAATGATCCTGGATTTGGGCTTCCAAAAGCATAATAATAATGAAATGCTTCAAGTGGTATATTTATCGAAGCAAAATGGAGTAAAAAAAAAGGAGTTAATTGTAGGGCATTGCATACACTTTAAGTAAAACCAATGCAACACATGAAAATTTTTATCCTAATGCATGTCATGAGCATGTAGGATTTGAACTCAGGACCGCAACACTGCAAGGCATCTGTGTTTACAATGTAAACACTATGCCAGTGGTACTCCCGTGTACGAAATCCCCAGAAAATGCAATTCTGCATTTATGTAATAACAAAGGAAACCTGTACTTTGATTTTATTCTTCCTAATCAGGGTTGGATTTTTGCATAGCTGTGATCTAAGAAGAGGGAAAGGGGCAGCACACGGCCTGTGGATTTTCTATTTAACTCTGTTCTTAAAAGATAACCATTACGTACTGACGTTTACAGACAAAACAGTTGTCTAACAACATGCCAGGAAATTTTGATACTGTATAATATATTTATAAATTTAGATTGAATCTTACCTTAACCACTTAAGCCCCAGACCATTTTGGCTGGTTAAAGACCAGGCCACTTTTTGCGATTCGGCACTGCGTCGCTTTAACTGACAATTGTGCGGTCGTACGACATGGCTCCCAAACAAAATCAACGGCCTTTTTTTTTTCCCACAAATAGAGCGGCAATTTTGAAAAAAATGCAATATTTTTTACTTTTTGCTATAATAAATTTACCCAAAAAATATATAAAAAAACATTTTTTTGTCCTCAGTTTAGGCCGATACGTATTCTTCTACATATTTTTGGTAAAAAAAAATGCAATCAGCGTTTATTGATTGGTTTGCGCAAAAGTTATAGCGTTTACAAAATAGGGGATAGTTTTATGGCATTTTTATTAATAATTTTTTTTTTTTTACTAGTAATGACGGCGATCAGTGATTTTTTTCGTGACTGTGAGATTATGGCGGACACATCGGACACTTTTGACACATTTTGACCATTGACATTTTCACAGCGATCAGTGCTATAAAAATGCACTGATTACTGTGAAAATGACACTGGCAGTGAAGGGGTTAACCACTAGGTGGCGCTGTAGGGGTTAAGTGTTCCCTGCATAGTGTTTCTAACTGTAGGGGGGATGGGCTGTGTGTCACATGACACTGATCTCCGCTTCCAGTACACGGAGCCGAGATCCTCGTCATTGTCACTAGGCAGAGCCGAGAGATGCTTGTTTACACAAGCATCTCCCTGCTCTATACCTCCGTGAGATGATCGCGGGGATCCCTGCAGGGATCGAGTCCACGGGACCCGCGGTCCGACTCATGGGGATGGCAGCAGGGTCGAGAGCACGCCGGCGTGCGCACGACCACACGGACAGGCACTTAAAGGGGACGTACAGGTACGTTGATGTGCCTGTTCGTGCCATTCTGCTGACGTAAATGTACAGGAGGTGGTCGGCAAGTGGTTAATATTGTCTTTCTTAACCACCTTCTGAAAATGTTAGTTGCCTGGTTGTTATACATATCCACTGGCTTCAGTCATATTTAGACCCCTTTCACACTGAGGCAATTTTCAGGCACTTTCACGCTAAAAAAAGCGCCTGAAAAGCTCACGAAAACCTATTTCCTTTCAAATCAATAATTGCTTTCACACTGGGGCAGTCCGCTGGCAGGGCAGTGAAAAAACGCCCCTTTCCATTGAAATGAATGGAAATCTCTTCAAAAGCGCTCAGTGTTTTACTGGCAGTTTACAAGCGCCTTAGTGTGAAAGGGGTCTTAATCCCCTCTCTTCACATATGCATAATGCAGATCAATAGTTTGTCTGACCTAGCATGTTGCATGCTTGTTCCAGACCAGGAGTGACATACTGTAGTTCTACAATACCACTATGCCACTACCAAATGTCTTTTAATAACTAGAACAAGTACACTTATTCCGAACAACCATGCATAGAAAAAAATGATCTACCAACCATATTTCCAGCTTTGCCCTTTTTGGTTTCAAAAAAGGCAAAGTCAAAAAAGAACTAGTAACCCTTTTGTTTGCAGAGCGAAATACCACTTATCACTGAGAAAAGTAAATGTATGGTATGCATCACCAATACCCTGCAAATTGTCATAGTTTTCAGAAATTTCCAAGGCTGTAACATGCAGAGTACCATGTGTTTTCTAGGAATGTGTGAAAGAAATGTGTTTCTGTAAGGCAAGCCTATTGCTAGACATACTAGAAATGTCACTGGTTTACAGTTATGTGTGAAAATAACAAAAGCAGCATTGTTTGCTGTAAATATTCTGATGTTAATCGTGCAGAATTTTGAATGCATGAAGATATTTGCACTAAATTAGGACTCAACGAGTACATAATACTTGTAGTTTAAGAAAAGATAAAAGACTTGAGGTGGACTTTGACATCAGCATGCTTTTGTTTCAGCACCTTTTGAAGAAATTAGGTAAATGTATCTAAGTGGTCTGACTTCAGTCAAATCCTCACCAAATCCAGGCATGGGATGGAAACGGCTATTGTTTAAATGGGGTCAGTTGGGGATGAAGTTCTAAGAGGATAATAAAAATCTTCAGCAGATAGAGAATTGCTATTTAAATCTAAAATCCATTCTGATTTAACAACACAAGTTGAGTAAGTAGATTGGATGGTAAATTTAGATTGGGGTTAAGCTGGCCATATATGACTTTTTGTTTAGACTATGGGCTGAGCAGAAAAAATCCAACAGGTTTGTCCATCCATGAATGGACAAATTTCCTGCTACTGCTATTGTATTCTGACAACTGGCACCAGCTGCTATCAGAATACCCAAACAGTGACTGCATGCTAATTTTTCAATTGAAAGATGTTTGGCAGGGGGGAGGTAACAGGACCGGCCACCAGTGGAGCTAATTTTGGCCAATTCATAAGGCACATTAGAAACCAGTAGAAATAATGTATGGACAGCTTTAGTGTTCAGTCACAAAAAGGGTTAGGGATGGGCATTTGCTGTCAGTGCTAAGAGCTTCACACCAAAAACTACCACCACTGAGTTCCCATCTCCAAGATTGGCTATTTTTCATTTGTTTAGCCTTGAACAGCATGGATGGAGGAATCTACACTGCCACCAGCAGCTGTCTGAATACCTGAATAGCGGCTCCATCAGATAGGATGTAGTCACTGTTCAGCTTATAATTTTCCACCCAGCTCAGTCCATTAAATTGCCTTTGGTTGGTGGTGCCAACAAGACAACCAACAGCTCCAATTGCAGCATATTCAGCAGAAATCAAACGAAAATCGAGCCTTGTATGGCTTGCCTAAAACTTTTGCGTCTTGTATAAAAATATAGAAGGTTATCTTCAAAGAGCCTGACCTCACATGCGAATGCATACGTAGGTCCCACATGCATATGTTAACGGTGATCGTACAACACATGTGAGGTATTGACACGATTGTCAGAGTGAGAGCAATAATTCTAGCACCAGATCTGTTTATATCTAAACTGGTAGCCTGTAAAGGCTTAGTTTGTCACCTTTTAATGGGCATGCACAATTTTAAAGTGTGACAGGTTTACACTAAAATTAAAGTGTATTTTTTACTGAACATTTGCTTTTGATAAACTGCTGTGCAAATATCTTGTGACATAAAAAATTGCAACAAACAACCATCATTTTTCTCTTTAGGGCCTTTACTTTCAGAAAATATATAATGTTTGGTCGTTCTAAGTAATTATCAAAATGGGCTTGGACAGCAAGTGGTTAAAGTTTTTTTTTTTTTTTTTTTTTTTTTTTTTTTTTTAACCTAAAAAGCCTTCTTTGTGTAGATATCGAAAACCCTGAAGCCTGCATTTTAACACATTTATTGGAATGCAAAAAAGTTGGGTGCTCAACCTGTTGCCCTCCAGCTCTTGTGAAACTACAAGTCCCATGAGGCATTGCAAGGCTGACAGTTAAAAACATGACGCCCAAAGTCAGAGGCATGATGGGACTTGTAGCTCTGCAACAGCTGGAGGGCCACAGGTTGAGCACCCATGCTCTAGAGCAGGGTTTCTCAACCATGGTTCCATAGAAGCCTAGGGTTCCTCCAGAGGTTGCTAGGGGTTCCTTGAGCAAAGAGAAATTTCTGCCTCTCAGATAAGTTCCCACTGACACTATTGATCTTTTTAGCTCTCTGTAAGAGGGAATTCTTCCCAATTATCAAAAGTGAGAGGAGCATTCTTCCCACTGACCATCACACAAATATATCAGGGGTAGTAGATATAGTAATTTTTAACAGGGGCTCACTGAGACCAGAAAGGTAATTCAAGGGTTCCCCTTTGTTGAAAAGGTTGAGAAAGGCTACTCTAGAGGTTGTTAGGGGTTCCTCTAGCTGTGGCTGATTGACCTCCAATTTCATGGTGCTTGCGTAGTTTCAGGGTCAATGCCTCTTGGCAGAGCCAGCTGCATGATATCAAAGATCCTTTTAGTTGTCTGTAAGGGTGGCATTCTGAACAACACTAAATAAAAATGTAAGGAGCCACTGACTACCAAAGAACTTTAGCAGAGGTTCCCTGAGACCTGAAAATAATTTTAAATGTTCCTCTGGGGTAAAAAGGTTGAGAAAGGTTGACTATTGTCATGGTTGGCACTGTCAGGTGCCAAAGAGAGAGGTAGCTAAGGGGCCCCTCTTGAGACAAGCTGCTCTATAGTATTCCTTATATCATTGCCCTTTTCCCAGAGCAGCTCCAAAAAAAGTTTTTTAGGGAGGTGAGAGAAAAGGGGAGAAGCTGCCAGCACAGAAGGAAATTGGACGCTCCCAGAAGAGAAGAAGGCTATGACATGCAAGGAGGAACGTTCTGTGCTAGAGAATTGACCAGTCAATTTTTTTAGCATGTTCAAAGGCACATGGTAAGGGAATCAAAAATTATTCAGGGACAGGAAAAACATAAGTAATCATTTGGTTTTTCTATGATTTTTACCTGCAATGTTTTAAGTTGGTGACAAACTCTCCTTAAACAGCAGACAGTAAAAGAGAGGTCAGTACCTTTTCTATATGGTTCAATGTATTCTGTGTTGTGTAATCATTAATCACAAAGCCAAACATAGGTTGGGTAAACTTGTTAAACTGGTGAACCGCCCTCAAAAGTCTATCATTTAGTGGTTGTAATGTTTCTTCTGTGAAATTATATTGTAATGAAGGTGTTACACTTTTGAATGACTCATTCTGTGTCTTAAAGAAACATCAAAAGGTTTTAATGATGCTCAGGCAGTATTATTATGAGGCCCTTCATTCAGATACAACACATAGCATCAATTAAGTAAGGTGGTGAAATGTGTAACGTGGTGATTACCTTAAGCCTTCTGTTTGTGACGACACCTACTTTGTCCTGCTGTTGGTTCTTGTTTTCTGTGACTACCAGGACGTGCTCATTATTTGTGGGCTAGAGACTGACGTGCAGGAAAGTGGTCAGATGCGACCAGGGCCTTTCCCTATACTTGTACATTGGCAGCTACATTCCTTCTCATGGAACTTCATTAAAATGAAATCTCTTTGATTTTTCAGATGTTAAAACCTATTAGGACACTTTTTTTTGGATCACATCTATGTGCTCTAATTTTGTGTGTGTTTAAAGGGAAAATATAATGGCCTGTTCATACCTAAGCACATGTGTTACCAAGCATGCCCCTGGGCCGCTGGTTTAATTGGTTTTGCTTATGTTTTCTGTTTTGATGAATACCACTGTTTTATTGAAAGTATATTGCATGCCATTTTTGTGGCCTCAATAGGGAATGGATTTAATTCCAGTCATATATTTTTTGCCATCTGTGTTTAGGAGATTTCCCTTTCTTGTCTGTAGCCACATCAGGAAGTGAGAGGAAATCTTTTCAGAGTGAGAGAAATCTCCTCTTAGAGAGCTGTCACCAGATCAAATATTACTGTAGGAAGACGTCCCCTCTATTCCTGTTCTGGTAATAGCTCAACATTTTGACATTGGTCACCAGGACAAAATGAGAGACTGAATCTTCCCAATGGGGACACTGACAGCAGTAAAGCCACGACCGAGGTTCAAATCCCTCTCCAGTCTATCCAAAACAAAACATATAGGCTTTAGCGAAACCTTAAGAATGGAAATAATTAATATAGTCAAGTATGAGATTTCAGTTTGTTTTGGCACTGGCATGGCAAGGTAAGAACAATGCTGAATAGTAGGCACTTTGTGCAGCTTACATATTGATCCCTGTGGCCCTTTGAAGACCCTTAGATCCATGGCCCAGGCTGTAAAGGTTGATCTACTTTTTCAGTTGAAAATGTAGATGTGCAGGACTTTATTACTGGCTTCTGCAGTAGCTCTTACTCACCTTTCTCTTACTCACCTTCCTCTTGCTCCCCAACTGAACGGTGAAAAATACCCAGTAAATTCAGGTATAGAATTACTGGGTGAATAAGGCAGCAGAGAGTGACAGAAATGCGCAGCATTGTCAAAACACAGGTTTACTCAAGTCCACATTTACAATATGCTACTTTTGTTCTTAAAAACAAATATGCTGTTCATTATAAGAAAATTATCTTATGCCAAGCTATTGACTAATAATGTGTTTGAGCAGTGGCGGCCCATCCACTAGGAGCGCACGGGCACCGCCCCCCCATCCATGCATCCGGCCCCCTGATCTACATATAGGGCGCCAGGCCATGGATTACAATGGGGGGGTTTGAAGCTTTTGATTATAGCCAGAGGCTCTAATAGGCTTCAAAAAGGGGTGGTCTTGGGGCGCAGAGCACTGCGCTCTGAGCCCACCCAGTTGTGTGACAATAGCGAATAAATATTGGCTGAAAGGACAGGTGATCCTATTGGATGCCTAGGAGGAGGAGAGAGGAGACGCACATTGGAAGCCGCTGTGCTGGAGGGGAGGACACCGGAGCTGCTGCCCGCAGCCCACCACCTAGATGTGGTAAGTGCCAGACTGACCACTGTGTTTGAGTATGCCTAATATACACATAATATGCAGTGTTTATTCATCAGCCTACCTAAACCTTGTTTGAGTTATAGGTGGAGTATGGTGGGTGGACTGGCCTGTATCAATTGAGAGTAGGGATGAGCTCGGTGTTCGAGTCGAACATAGGTTCGACTCGAACATCGGCTGTTCGCGCGTTCGGCGAACAACGAACGATTTGGGCCGTTCACGCCAAATTCGAGTGACGCGAACGGCCCACAATACACTGCGCCATCGCAGTGTAATCCCTGCGCTGTGATTGGCCAAGCATGCACTGTGACCCTGCATGCTTGGCCAATCACAGCGCCGGCAGCGAGGAGAGCAATGATTGGCCACAGGCAGGATGCCTGTGGCCAATTATAGCTGAGGGGGTTTAGTACACGCCCCACACTATAAAAGGCCGCCAGCGCGGCGGCCTCGTGTAGTGTGTTCCGGAGCAGGGAAAGTGAAGGATAGGCAGGGACAGTGTCAAATCTTGTCAAATCTATTCTTTGCTAAACCTTGTGTGTAGGGAGAGAGAAGGATAGGCAGGGAGAGTGTCAGTGTCATTGTTGCTAAGCCTCCTGCACATTATACACCTGAAGTTAGCCCGTATTGCTGCTTTTTCCTGGTGTGTTACACCAACAGGATTTTGCGGCACTTACAGCGGGCGGAGTGTGCCTCCTGACCATATTACACCTTAACTTAGCCTGTATTGCTGCTTTTTCCTGGTGTGTTACACCAACAGGATTTTGCGGCACTTACAGCGGGCGGAGTGTGCCTCCTGACCATATTACACCTGAACTTAGCCTGTATTGCTGCTTTTCCCATTTCCCTGCAGGCCATTAGAATGTCTGGAAGGCAAACAAGGAGAGGCAGACAGTCAGGAGCCAATAAAAGAGGGCAAGCAGGCTCTGTGTCTAGAGACAACAGTGCTGGTCGTGGACGCGGTGCATAGCCATCAGCACGTGGCCATGGGACACGCTTGTCCTTCTTTTCGGCAGCTGGACGTGTTGAGCCGCATCATGCCGAAGACTTGGTAGAGTGGATGACCAAGCCCTCCTCATCCTCTCTCACCCAGGCTCAGGGTACTGGCAAAGCAGCTGCCAAAGCGTCCTCTTCCCTGGTATCAATGTCATCATCAGTCACTCCTTCCCTAGACCAACCATGTTCTCCTGAGAAGTCCCCCGAACTGTTTGAGCACAGTGTTGGGTACACGCTCCAGGAGGATGCCCAGCGTTTCGAAGGGTCTGATGATGATACCCAGCTAGAGGAAGGCAGTAGCGTGAGAGCAGAGAGAGGGGATGCTCAAGAAGGACACCAATCTGGCAGTCATGTTCCAGCAGCTGCAGCATACTGCCAGATTGGCTCTAGTGATGAGGAGGGAGGGGATGATGAGGTCACTGACTCCACGTGGGTGCCTAATAGGAGAGAGGAGGATGAGGAGGAGGCACATCTCCAACGAGGCAGGATGCCCTCGGAGGGGCCAGCGTAAGGGCAGCACACTGACGGAATCACACCGCAGAGCTCCGCCTGTGCAGGGCACTGCCTCTGCCCGTTATTCAAAAAGTTCTTTGGTGTGGGCCTTTTTTGAGTCGAGTGCATCAGATCGCACAGCTGCTGTTTGCAACATATGTCTCAAGCGTATATCGCGTGGCCAAAACATCACCCGCTTGGGCACCACATGCTTTACCAGACATATGTTGACCTGCCATGCAGCTCGTTGGCAAGCCTACCTTAAAGACCCACACCAAAGAACAAAGCTGACCTCTTCTTGCACCGCATCAGCTGGGATCTCCAACCCCACTATACCTTCAGTCCTCTCTGAAACCTGCTCTGAGAGGAATGAAGGTGTACAATTAGGTGTGTCACAGCCAAGTACTTGCGGGCACTCTGCTAGCAGTACACCGACATCCGATTCTAGCAGGCAAATTTCCCTGCCCCAGCTGCTGGACCGTCAAAAGAAGTTCACTCCCAGCCATCCACATGCCCAGCGGTTGAATGCTAGCTTGGCTAAATTGCTAGCGCTTCAACTGCTGCCTTTTCAGTTGGTAGACTCGGCCCCCTTCCGTGAGTTTGTGCAATGTGCGGTTCCTCAGTGGCAGGTTCCCAAACGCCACTTTTTCTCACGGAAGGCGATTCCGGCTCTCTACCGGCATGTGGAAGGCAATGTCTTGGCCTCGCTGGACAGGGCGGTCAGCGGTAAGGTGCATATTACCGCTGACTCATGGTCCAGCAGGCATGGACAGGGACGTTGCCTTTCTTTCACGGCCCATTGGGTCACTCTTTTGGCAGCTGGGAAGGATGCAGGACAAGGTGCAGTAGTGTTGGAGGTTGTTCCACCGCCACGCCTCCAAAATGCTACTACTGGTTGTGACACACCTCTGTCCTCCACCCCCTCCTCTTCTTCTTCCTCCATGGCCTCTTCCTGTGCTTTGTCCTCGGAACCAGCGGTGCTCCGTAGGCGTTCAAGGGGCTACGCAAGTACGCAGGCAAAAAGATGCCATGCCGTGCTTGCGCTGGTGTGTTTGGGGGACAGGAGCCACACTGGGGCAGGGCAGAGGTTCTGTCTGCTCTGCAGGGGCAGGCCGAGAGGTGGTTGATGCCACGCCAGCTTAAGCCAGGAATGGTAGTTTGCGACAATGGCACCAACCTCCTCTCCGCTCTCCGACAGGGACAACTGGCCCATGTGCCCTGTGTGGCTCACGCCCTTAACCTGGTGGTGCAGCGGTTCTTGGGCAGGTACCCGGGCTTACAGGATGTCCTGAGGCAGGCCAGGAAAGTCTGTGTGCATTTCCGCAGATCTTATAATGCCAGTGCTCGCCTGGCTGAGCTGCAAAAGGAGTTGAACCTGCCCAAGAACCGCCTTATATGTGACATGCCCACCAGGTGGAACTCAACGTTGGCCATGCTGCAGCGGCTGCACACGCAGCAGAGGACCATCAATGAGTACCTGTGCGACTACGGCACCAGGACAGGGTCAGGGGAGCTCAGGTTTTTTTTACCACGCCAGTGGGGCATGATCAGGGATGCATGCACTGTCCTGGCACCATTTGAGGAGGCCACGAGGATGGTGAGCAGTGACAGTGCATGCATCAGTGACACTGTACCTCTTGTCCACCTGTTGGAACATACGCTGCGTGGAATAATGGACAGGGCACTTGAGGCAGAACAGAGGCAGGAAGAGGAGGACTTCCTTGCCTCTCAAGGCCCCCTTTACCCAGACAGTGTTCCTTCTATCCCACCCATCGCACAGGAAGAAGAGGACGAGGAGGAGGATTGTGTCAGCATGGAGGTGGAGCCTGGCACTCAGCATCATCAGCAGCAGTCTTTTAGGGATGATTTACAGTCCCAAGAAACCAGTGGACTTGTACGTGGCTGGGAGGAGGTGGCTGCGGATCATGTCGTCCTTAGTGACCCAGAGGACTCCGGACCGAATGCCTCAGCTAGCCTATGCTGCATGGCCTCCCTGATCCTGCAAAGTCTGTGGAAGGATCCTCGTATTCTTCGGATCAAGGAGAGGGACCATTACTGGCTGGCCACTCTCCTTGATCCACGGTACAAGGGTAAGGTTGCGGACCTTATCTTACCGTCGCAGAGGGAGCAGAGGATGAGACAACTCCGGGAGGCCTTGCAGAAAGGTCTGTGCAACGCGTTCCCAGAGACTGGAAGGTTACAAACTCCTGGTCCTGGACAACGAGTTGCTGAGGCTTCGGTCAGTCAAAGAAGGAGCGGTGGGGAAGGTGGCCGTCTGACCGATGCGTTCAGACAATTCTTTAGTCCGCAGCCCCAAGGTATGATCGGTTCCAGCAACCATCGCCAGCGTCTGATATACATGGTGCAGGAATACCTAGGGGGAAGGTCAGACTTGGACACCTTCCCCACCGAAAATCCTCTGGCTTACTGGGTCTTGAGGATGGATCACTGGCCAGAGCTTGCATAGTATGCAATTGAGCTACTGGCCTGTCCTGCATCCAGCGTTCTTTCAGAACGCACATTCAGTGCTGCTGGAGGATTTGTCACGGATCACAGGGTGCGCCTGTCCATCGACTCTGTTGATCGACTGACCTTCATAAAGATGAACCAGTCTTGGATCACCACCAGCTACCAAACACCTGAAGCTGATATAACAGACTAATTTATTTTCAAATGTCACATCCCTTCAAGACTGATGCTGATGCTGAGAGACTGACCTGTTATGTTGACTGACTATCCTCCTCCTCCTCAATGATCCGATTGATGATGATGATAGCTTGGAAGAACATTTTTGTTTCTGGGTGCCGCCACCAGTGGCTAAGGCCCAATTTTTCAGCCCCTGTTTAACAGGGGCGTGTTATTACAATTTTTTATGCAATGCTTTGCAGCAGGGCTCATTCCTGCACTCCAACTAGAGTATCTGAGAGTGGTTGCAGTGTCGTGGCACCAGTGGCTAAGGCCCAATTTTTCAGCCCCTGTTTAACAGGGGCGTGTAATTACAATTTTTGATGCAATACTTTGCAACAGGGCTCATTGCTGTGCTCCAAGTACAGTATCTGTGAGGGGTTGCAGTGTTGTGGCACCAGTGCCTAAGGCCCAATTTTTCTGCCCCTGTTTAACAGGGGCATGTAATTACAATTCTTGATCTAATAATTCACAGCAGGGCCCATTCCTGCGCCCACCAAGACTAACTGTGAGGCCTTACAGTGTTGTGTCAACACCACCACCACCACCACCAAAGGCCCAATTTTTCAGCCCCTGTTCAACAGGGGCATGCAATTACAATTCTTGATCTAATAATTCACAGCAGGGCCCATTCATGCGCCCACCAAGAGTAACTGTGAGGGCTCACAGTGTTGTGGCAACACCAACATGTAAGGGGCAAATTTCAGCTGAGTATATACGGCAGGCCCCTACTTTCAAACATCCAACTTACAAACGACTCCTCCTTGCAAACGGAAGGATACAACAGGAAGTGAGAGGAAATCTACCCCTAGGAAGGCAAATTCTCTCCTGTAAGAGTTAATATGGGAAAAAAAGTGCCTCCTCTCCACTGATGCTTTATCACCAATTCTTGGTTCAATAAAAACTCCAAATTTTCAAAAAACATTTGTCATTAGGACAGAAAGTGAGGTGAACTGTTCTGAACAGGTGCACACTGCACAGACAGCAAAACAAATGTTACAGGGGTGATAACCCTTCCCTATGTTTTCCAAAAAGCTTAAAAATAGATTTTTTGCCTGGAGCTACACTTAAACAATGTACCTGTTCAAAATTACAAACAGATTCTACATAAGAACAAACCTACAGTCCCTGTCTTGTATGCACCGACTGTATACGGCTGTTCAGAGTATATAGGGCCTTTTTTATTTTGTGTTGCGGGGTTCCCCTTAATATCCATACAAGACCCAAAGGGGCTGGTAATGGGCTGGGGTAGGGGGGGGGGGCTGTGATGGGGTAGCTATGCCATTTTTCTTAAAGATTTTCATCCATATTACCGGGACCAGACAATACATTAAAGCCGCAAGCAGTTTTAAATGGCTTTTTTTCCTTTAGAAATGTAATTTTGTGCAGGGACAGTTCTAAACACGGGAAACACGTGGCACTTCACAGGCATACTTTAGACACCCCCCAGGTACGATATTTAAAGGAATATTTGACTTTTTTTTTTTTCACTTTATGCATCATTAAAATGACTGCTCCCGAAAAACGGCCGTTTTTAAAACTTCTTTTTGCATTGCTACATGTCCCCTGGTGCAGAACCCGGGTTCCCAAACCCTTTTTAGGACAATAACATGCATAATAGTCGTTATAATTAGCACTTTAGATTTCGAACGTTCGCATCCATTGTATTTAATAGGGTTCTAAAGTTCGTGCGAACTTTCGGTCCGTTCGCGGGTTCTGGTGAGAACCGAACCCGGGGGTGTTCGGCTCATCACTAATTGAGAGCCCCATCAGTAAGATCTCCCAGCTCTAGCTCCTAGTCATGTTGCTATACACTGTAAATATTTGTGAGTTTCTCCCACTTTGGAACATTCCCACTCTTCTTGCTGCATCTTCCATAGTATAAACCGAATTAAAGCCCAGTTGAACTTTCAGTTTAAAATGGCTAGTAGATACTGCAAGCATGCTGAAGAGAAGGACCCTTGCTTTCTGTTTGGAAGCAGTGCTCTTTCTGCAGAGGTCTAACTTGCTCTCTGCTAAGTCAGAGCTATAGCTCCATATTCAGCAAAGCTTATGCACTCTAATAATGATTGAAGCCAACTGCTTTCATGCAAGGTACCTCTCCGCAGCATGCTGGCAGGGGAAAGGCTTTTCTACTGTGGCTGCTTTGTAAAGAACATAAACATTATGTGAATTCCAGTATCCCAGCAAACATCTCCAGGACATGTTTTTTTATGCTGATAAGAACCAAGAGATGCCACGTGATACCTATTTTTGTATACAGTACCTTGGAGCTGTCTCATTGATGGCAGAGGAGAGCACACTGGATTATTGAACTGTTTGGCATCTTGGAGGCTGTTAAAGCCATGAAGACTCCTACCAGTTTTGACTTGGCTGCCTTTTTATGTTGCACTATCCTTTTGAAAATATTGCTTACTGCTTTATGTAAAGTAACTTTTTTCTTGTTTTTACAGGAAAAACGATTTTGAGAAGGTTTTAGATCTGGAACAGAACCCTATTCGAGACAAAATTAAAAATGCATTTTTTGATAAAAGGTAAGTTAACTCTTTTACATTACTCTTAATAGCTACTATTTTCTTCCCACAGGATCCATATTTTATTTCCACTTTTCTGTATGAGATGCCAAACACTTCACAAGGAGCCAATTAACACTGGCTTGCTTATTAAGACTTGACACATTGGCCAACTCCTGCACAGATTGCAAACAAACCCATGTCTGCAGAAATCGACATAGGGGGTATTGTATTATTAACCCTTTGATCACCAGAGTTCTCCTAAGAAAGTCCAGGCCAGATTTAGCTGTATTAATATATTGCTTTTGTTATCCCTACAATAACTCTTTGACTGAATATCTCAATACATTTTCCAATAAAAAAACTGGGATCATTTTAGTACATTGTTTAATAAAACATTCCTCGTGTTATTTATCATAGGCTGACAATAGAAACAAAAGTTTCAAAAATATGTTTAATTTATTATTATTTATAATTCTGTAATTGTGCCAGACAGTTACAGTATTAAACAGACACACTGCCATCTTCAGGCTACAGTGGTATCTGCAGGCTTAAGGTCTTTGGTAATGTTCCTAATTGTTAGTGTGCAGCTGACTTGTTAGCAACAGCCCAACATTGTGTTGCTAGCTGTAGTTTAACATTTTCTCTGCATGGGGGCATCATGCAGGGAAACATTCATTTACAGATAATCTGTGGTAAAGGGTTACTGTCAGGTTTTTCTTTTGCTCTGTGTTTCTTTTTCGACATCTGGGTTCATTATCACGTCATGCACTGATAAATGCATATGCATTTTGATAAATTTGACCTGATGCAATGGGTACATGCTTCTACTCACTCTAATGGCACCACCCTCGACCTTGTATTCTTCTACCTATGCACTCCGTTCAACCTCTTCAAGAATCCTTTACCTCTCTCTGATCACCACTTTGTTAGTTTCACTCTCTACCTGTCTTCCACCACTTCTCCCTGCAACCACCTAACCATTACCTGTAGAAACCTTTGCCACTTCTACCCTTCTCTTCTCTATTCTGCTACTGACCACCTCTGTGACAAAACGGTACCCCTGTCCTGCCCCAATCTAGCCACCTCTGTCTACAATAGATTCCTGGACCAGCTTGTCCCCCCCACTACACACAGAATCAGGCCCCGACCCCTACTACCCTGGCAAACAGATAACACCAAATGTTTTAAAAAACGTAGCTGCGCTTTTGAGCGTCTGTCACAAAAATTTCAACCAATATAAACCAGCCCTCCAAAAATAAAATTCTTGCCTCCGCACTGCCAAGCAGACCCATTTTATCACTCTCATTAACACTTCATCCAGTCCCCGTCAACACTTGTCTACCTTTAACTCTCTACCTCAGCCTCCACTGCCTCCACCCACTAACTCACTCACTGCCCAGGAGATTGCCAATCACTTCAAAAATAAGACTGATACAATTTGTGGTAAAATCTCCACTCTACAGATATCCGCCCCACTTAACATCCCATGTCCACAGGTACACTCAACACTTCCCTTAGTCAACCCTGCTATTATAGACAAGATTGCTAAACTTATTTCTAATGCCCACCTAACCACCTGTCCCCTGGACCCTTTTCCCTCTCAAATACTGCAGTCACCCTCTGGCTCTATCCTACACTCTAACTTACATCTTCATTCTAAAACATGTACTAGTCACCCCCATACGTAAAGCCTTGGACACCACAAATCTTAATAACCTACACCCCTTCTCCTTGCTACCCTTTTCCTCCAAGCTTCTTGAACACCTGGTCTACAACTGAGTGACTACCTCATTAGGAAAAGCATTCTTGATCCCATTCAGTCTGGATTTCGCCCTCAACACTCCACAGAAACTGCTCTCCTAAAACTCAAAAGATTTACCAACAGCAAAAAACAATGGACACTATTCTGTACTCCTACTTCTGGACCTTTCAGGTGCCTTTGATTTAGTTAACCACCCCCTCCTCAAAAAACCTTACTCCTTTGGTCTTCGTGACTGTGTGCCCTTTGTTGACAATAATAGTGTAGAAAGTGCTGCGCTGCTCCTAAGAAGTGCTAATAACTTTATGTGTTAAAATAACAGTAATAGAATGGTTCAATAAAAAGTGAATTAATAATAATCATAAATGCTCCATAATTAATCAACTAAATTCATTCAAATTCAATACACAGTGATTAGTGGTGGTTTTAGTCCCTAATATCCACAATAGAGTCCAAAAGAATCTCTGAAGTCTCTCCACATGCTCCACTTGGAACTTACGCGTTTCCCCTCCACTTTTACATTTACAAAAAAAGTCACAAAGTGCTATACAACACCACATGCTTTTTATAGGCTCCCAGAACTCTCACCTCAAGTATGTATTAATAATGCCTGTACACACACTGTATGATATATATCCCCTTTAGGATGGATACCAGTCTCTGCGTCACTTACGAAGTCCTGTTTCTGTGTTTACAAGTGACAGCCCTGCACTCTGTGTGTAACCCCCACGAACTCTGCACTCTGTATGTAATGCAATCCTAGTATTTAATGCCCCTTTAAGACCCTTCTACTGTTTGTGAAATCTGACCACACCCACTATTTGATGTGATTTGGAGGGTGTGAGTGGGGAAGGGGTTTTGGGGGGTCGTGGTTGAGTTCCAGCACCTATTGTTTGAGGGAAAAAAAAGCCCTGCCTTTACCTCCAAATGACAAATGTATTCAGACTGAGTTGGAAGGTGTGTGGGTTTGAGGAAGTATTGGTTGGTATAGTTGTGTTTTATTTGAATGTACCTGAATCTCTCTGTATCTGGCATCTCCGGGTGTTGTTCAAGTATATCAAATGAGATCAAAGCAGAGCTGCTTTCAGGGTCTTTATGGCATGAGATAAAGTTGAATCCACTAGGTGAAGTTGTTCCCAATATGTAATGCCAAAACAAAAGCTCGATCATAGAATGTCCATTGATATCAGAATTAATTTTTATGGTGATGCCCAAGGGTTCCATGTAGAGCATGTAAAGGAGCAGTGACCAGGAACAACTCTCTTGGTACCAGTATGATATTATCAGTGATTTGTTTGGTTGGGTCTGGTGATATTAGAGTGGTCATGACAGAGGCTAAACTGTACAAGTTTGCAGTCATGTAGAGTCGCCCTGAACTTCACATGTTCATCGGACAAGCAAGATGAATTGGCCAGTTCGCCCACCTACCGAACTTGCAATCCATGTATGTATGGTGGTCAGACCTTTGTAGCCTTGAGGTTTGTTAACATGGGTGCCTTTAGTGAATAGTTCAGCTTATGGGCAAACAGGAAGTGGAGAAGATACTATAATAATAGTTAAAAGTCCTTTGAGGACTGCTTTGTATGTTGTCCATACACTTGAAATCGGAGTGTCATTTATGTCGTTGTTTATGAAGTAGTCTAAGAGCCAGCAAAGAGTAAGTAAAGAGTTGAAAGGAGATTATACAGTATATGGTTGTGTGCTCTATTACCACTTACATATGGTACATATTTTGAGTGCTGCTACAGAGTTTCTTTATGCATTGCTCTAAATTGTGTTCTCTTTCAGAAATCTACGAACAGGAACTCGCGGATTTGAGAAGGAGATTGACTTTGAAAAGTTTCTTATTGTTATGTCCCATTTCCAACCACTGGCTGAGAATGCTGATGAAGAGGCCATTAATACATGCCGTAAGAATAAATTACAATGTAGGTATTGCATTCAGTGATAATCAGAAAAGCTGTACACGCCTATTGTGATTCATGATAGCATGTCATAGCAGGGCTGTACAAAGTAACTACAGATATGTGCACAGCACACATGGTCAACACTGCTGTCTTGCAGACCTGTTGTATTCATATTCAACCAAGCCATGATCCATATGTGTTCTGGTTTCCTTCCACATAGCAATTACATAGAGACAAGGTGGTCGCATCTTTCTAATGGGTTCTAAATAGTACTTGTGATTGATATGAATGGTTTAATGACTTTCTGGAAAGCACTGTAAAATGTGTCAAATTATATAAATGAGTGGTAATAGTGTTAATCAGGGATTGACTAAACTGTATGTCATCCTTGTCTTGTGTGTTTTCTATTTTCTACCTTTGATCTTTTTAAACAGAACTAGTTATGCATGGACCTAAGCAAGCATCTTAACGCTCAGTCTTTAATGATTAGAATGGTGCTGACATTCCCTAATTAAGATCTATTTGGAAATCATAGCCGAGGACCCTGAGATTATTCACTAGTAATCATCAATCACTACACATAGGTATGCAGAGTGCTGCATACCGTAGCCATCAAACACACAGCTGCATGTGTAGCAATCACTAGTGATTAATCGAATGCATTTTTAGTAATCATTGACGTGTCAAGTGAGAGCCCTATAGTTATTCCTTTTCCCACAAGCATTTTCTGAACAACCCAGGGATTTGGTGGTTTCTCCCAAGACACAAAAGCCCCAAGACTCTTCTCCAGCATCCGGAAGGCCACAGGAATTGTAGCAATATCTGTAACTTGGACCAGCAAGCAGACTTAGGGCTATAATTCAGACCACAGGCACTGTTACTACAACTTGGACCAATGATCTCTAGTAAGGAAAGCTGTGCAGAGACAGAACATGCATGGTGAGAACATGAAGCATAATCTCAGGAGAGGCAGAAATATCTTGAGACAGAACTTTGGAAGAGGCTGGCAGAACAGGGAAAGAGTCTGTTAAAAACCTCAGAAGAGGCACACTGTATAGGTAGAACTGAAGATGTAATATTCTTTATAAAAGAAAGGAAATAATCTGCGCTGAACTCAGTGAACTCAACCTAAATGTGCTAATTAACAGCTGCACTCACTATATTGCACGTAACAATACATTAAATACATATAAAAAATGGTGTTGCGCTGTTAGTGTGCATCGGATGTACTCAATACATTACAGTGCTTCTTCACCGCCAATTAACATTCAAGTGCATGAAAGTGCAAAGAAAAAATTCAATTATAATCATAAATGTCTGTAAGCAATTAATTGCATTATTTGCAAAAAAAGGGCACCATAAGCTCAATGCAAACATGTTAAAAAAAATCCTACAAGTGCCAAAACCAATAAAAAGTGAAAACAAAATTAAATAATATTAATATGTAAATAGTCCCAGATCTAATGCCTGTGATAGAAATGGTGCTGCACACGTGATATTTTCTTATCCAAGTTGTGTTCCAAGTGATCACTTAACGTGCTCCACACTTATATGACAGATGGACTCTTATCGGACATAAAGACCTTTTTATTACAAGGTCCGACCACGCATCAGTGAGAGAACCCCTCACTGTGGGTTTTGGAATAGAATCCCTTCAAAGGACCCAAATGGTGGATGGATCATTGGTATACTCTCCGGATCATGCAACGAGTCAGATGTCATGCAACAACCATGGGCAAATCAAGTATAGAGAGGGGGACAAAATCGCTCATTGCGCAATATCCAAAGCATACATACGTTATTAAAAACATTATTATACTCACAAGAGAGAAAAACATCAGGCATTCAATGTATGTCGTCCTGTGGCCCGGCGGTGATGCTGATGTCACCGCTATGTCCTTCGCCCGACGTACGCTTCATCGTGACGTAAAATGCCTCCATCCTCATTCAGTAGAGGTGATAGTATAGTTCGTGGAAGATTGGAGGGGAGACTGTTGTAGTATCCAGAACAGGAAAGAGTGTATTTTGGAGACGTGCAAGTGCCAATGTTCACTGTGAGGAATGAGGAAAAAGGCAGCTTCTAGCAGTGAATCTATACCATAAAAAGACATAAAATATGTCAGAGAGTAGTACAGAAGGTGAAAGGAGGAAGAGAGTAAGCAAAATTATAACTAGGTTTGGTTTAGTTACCTCCTCCGTCCTGATAGAGGTCTGAAACACTCCTCATATCAACGCTGCATATCAGAAGCTTTTCAGTGATGTTTTTTTTATTACAGTGTTTAATGTGGGAGAAGAAGAAAATCCCTTATATAAAGCTGTAATGTGGGGTTATTTCTAGTGCATGTCAGGATATTACATCATCCATCACTGGGTCCTGCATTAGCCTGTGCCTGTAGGTTCAGATATCGATCTGGAGTATCTTCAGTATAAATGAACATTTGAAGCTAGAGCTACATGCATACTGTATTTGGTGATTATTATTATTATTATTTTACATAAAAACCCTGCATTATAAGTTTTTTTAAAGCATTTCTTTCGCTCAAATATAAACTGATAACACACATATAACATGATGAAAATGATGAGTAATTGTTCATTTTATTTCTGGTAGTTCTTTTCAACATGTATGACGCGGATAATGATAGCATGATCACGCTGGAGGAATACAGAAATGTACGTATGTGTTCTCCACTTTCAGGTGGGGAAATATTTCACTAGGCAATACTTGACTCGACATAACATAAACCAAATATAATTCCAGAAAACATTATCAACCCTTTTGGTAAACAACAAAAACACATTGTTTTGTGGGTCATCATGGCTCAGATAGCAGTAATTGGTCACATTTTAAGTGGACTTTTAACAATGTTGAAGACTGGATGCTTAGAAATGTTAGACAATGGGGGAGATTTACTAAAATTGGTGCACACAGAATCTGGTGCAGCTGTACATAATAACCAATCGGCTTTTATCTTTAGCATGTTCAGTTTGGCTCCTTTCACACGGGCTGTCAATTTTGCAGGCGGGAGCGGGCAGTCCATAAGGGGCGCAGGGGCTTCGCCCCCCTACCATACGGGGATGCATGCAGGGCGCCAGACTCATAGGTTTCTATGAGTGTGTTTGTTTGTTTGTTTTTTTAAGCCACATGATTAGAGCCTGAAGCCTCGTACACACGGGCGAGAATCCCGTCAAAGAAAAAAACCATTGGTTTTCTCGACGGGATTCCTGGCAAGCTTGTGTTGCCAAGCCCTGTGTACACACACGCCATTCAAAAGAACCACCGTTCTTTTGAATGGCAAGAACGCGGTGATGTCATCGAGTACGACGAGCCGGCGCTCATCACATTCGATGCCGTCGCCCCCATCTTGCTACACCCTACACTACCCTTGTATGCTACCGCGCATGCGTCGAAGTCTCATTGAGCATGCGCGGGTTTCCCTGGACAGGTAAGCATACAGACGACCGGGTTTCTCGGCAGGAAACACTCTGCCGAGAATCCCGACGAGAAAAATAGAGAGCAGGTTCTCTATTTTTCTCGTCGAGATTCCCCGCAGTTTTCCTGCCGAGGAAACCATACACACGAACAGTTTTCTTGGCAAAAAGCTCTCCCAGCAGTTTTCTTGCCGAGAACACCGGTCGTGTGTACGAGGCTAGAGGCTCTAATTGGCTTGAAAAAGGTTGGGCTCACTTGTGACACTAGCAAATCAATATTCGCTATTGTCTTCCGGCTTCTCATCCCAGCCAATCAGGACAGGAGGCAGATCGGAGGAATAGCCGAGGAACCCACGGCGCCGCGACCGTGGAGAGGTGAGTGTGTACCTTGGGTTTTTTTTTTTTTGCCGCCCCCCCCATAAAGGTTCAGCACCAGCCGCCACTGAAATGGTCTCTTCTATGGAGCCACGGATGGATGGATCATGGACTCGCTGCCATACGATCTGATCCAATCCTGTCCGGCAAAAACAGATGGATGGCAGTCCTATTCCCCATCCGTCCATCGGATCGGATAGCAATGGATGGAAAGGACAGGCATTTCATTTCCATCTGATTGCCCCATAGAGGAGAGCGGGACTGGGTCTGTGTCCGCTCTGCATATCGAACGGACATGGACTTGTCATCCACCTGATCAGCAGGGAGATCCCTCCGCTGAGCAAGCAGATTCCACCCATGTGAAAAGGGCCTTAAGCTTTTTTACTTTTAAACCTAGAAGCTGATTGGTTACTATGCACAGCTGCACCGGATTTTGTGTGCACTAATTTTAGTAAATCTCCCCCAATGTTTCACCACTAGAGTAGAGTAGATTGCTCAGTCCAGATGAGTACTGGAAAGATACCCCAGCATTTCTACCCAGTAGTGTCATGAAATGTGTTAAGGCAAATGTTAATTGTCCAAGGTTTAACTGGTGGTAGTAAAAGTTGTGAAAGGACCACAACATGATGCCAGGAAGTTTTGGACATAATTTAAATGCCTGAAAGTATGACTTGTCAAATCAGTGGGGTAAAGATGTAAAAACGGCATTACATGATGGTTGTTCCAGTCTGATATACAGTAGATGGCCTTTACACATCTTTGCCTGTTAACGCTTAACAGGTTTGAGTCGTAAAAGAGAAAACCTTGGTTCTTTTGAGTGATTCATGTATCAGTCATGAATATGCATTGGTGTTGCACAAGCACAGCATGATTTATTTTAAATTCTATGAGACTTTAAACAGAGTAAGCTTAGATCAATTTTTTTTGGGGCTGTCAGGTTTTGGATTTACATATATTGTAGTAATTCTAGCTTCAGAAACATAGCTAAAATTGCAAAATGAATATATTTAGAGATACTAACAGTCCAGTCACTAGAAATTACAACCAAGTTATTTTTTTAAACTGTGCACAGTATTTTTTGTTAACTTGACCCTTCTTTTTATATAGGTTGTAGAAGAATTACTATCGGGAAATCCTCATATTGAGAAGGAGACAGCAAGATCTATAGCAGATGGAGCAATGATGGAAGCAGCCAGTATATGTGTTGGACAAATGGTAAAATATTACAGAATGGTGATAGTCTTGGAAGCAAATTGTATGTTTTCTTTTGAAGATTTATTAGGGCCCAAGGTATACTGATTGTTAGGCTTGTGCAATTCGTTTCGTAACGAATCAAAATTTGTCCGAATTTAGCAACTTTCGGACATTCGGAAGCATTCGAATTTCCGAACAAAGCAATTACGAATAAAACCGAATCCGAAATAAATTATATCGCAAATAGCGAATGCCCGAATGTCTTTGGCATAATTAGTTATGAAAAAAGTTACAAATGTACGAATCCATTCGAAGCACAATAACACTCTGCTCTGCTCTCTGCTTCATCCTCACCATGCTGAACTCCCTCTCAAAATGGTGTACAGGGGCGGAGGCTATAGCCGCATGTAAAAAACGAAATTAAATTACGAGTTTTTGAATCGTTACAAATAACCGCTATGTATTTTGGAAAGTACAAATCCATTCGAAGCACATTAGGCATAATAGGCAGCGTCGTTGTGAGAGAGACACGGAAAATTACGAATCAACTAACCCAAAAAAAGTTACGAAAGTAGGAGTTGTGTCCAGAATCAACGAAAAACAATGTACTCTACAGAAAGTACGAATTATAAATCAACGAAAAATAAGGCTTACATTAATATGAATCATTCCGATTCAACAAAAAATGTCGCTTGCGAAAATACGAATTAGTCCGAACACGAAAAATCCCGTCTAGCAAAATTACGAACGATTACGAATCAACAGGACCGAAAAGAAACGAACCGAAACTAGACAAATTTTTCCGTTGTGCACAAGTCTACTGATTGTACTGACCGCTCTAATGATACTTGCCATGACATAAAGTGTGAAGTAGTAGTGCCATTCCAGGCATGTTGTTGTCTCAAAAGAACGCCCGCCCCACTCACAGCTTCAGGTGCAGGCTCTGCAATCGTGTAGAGCAGGGATATGCAATTAGCGGACCTCCAGCTGTTGCAGAACTACAAGTCCCATGAGTCATTGCAAGACTCTGACAGCCACAAGCATGACACCCAGAGGCAGAGGCATGATGGGACTTGTAGTTTTGCAACATCTGGAGGTCCGCTATTGCATATCCTTGGTGTAGAGTGTAGACAATCAAATAAAGAAGCTGAACGGCCGCACTCCGAATACACACATTTTATTCGTGGCAAAACAGTGTTAAGAAATCCAAAACTGTTACATCGTGGTTGGTACAGAAGCAATGGATAACGCGTTTCACATCATTGTAGATGCTTAAAGGATCACTAAAGAAAAACCCAAAAAAAACATGTTATACTTACCTCCGCTGTGCAGCTCGTTTTGCACAGAGTGGCCCCGATCCTCGTCTTCTGGGGTCCCTCGGCGGCTGTCTCGGCTCCTCCCCACAATCACTCACCACTAGGGATGAGCCGAACACCCCCCCCCCCCCGTTCGGTTCGCACCAGAACCTGCGAACAGACCTAAAGTTTGCGCGAACTTTAGAACCCTATTAAATACAATGGACTCGAACGTACGAAATCAAAAGTGCTAATTATCAAGGCTAATATGCAAGTTATTGTCCTAAAAAGGGTTTGGGGACCCGGGTCCTGCCCCAGGGGACATGTATCAATGCAAAAAAAAAGTTTTAAAAACTGACGTTTTTTCGGGAGCAGTGATTTTAATAATGCTTAAAGTGAAACAAAAGTGAAATATTCCTTTTAAATTTTTTACCTGGGGGGGTGTATAGTATGCCTGTAAAGCAGCGCTTGTTTCCCGTGCTTAGAACTGTCCCTGCACAAAGTGTAATTTCTGAAGGAAAAAAAGTCATTTAAAAGCACTCGCGGCTATAATGAATTGTTGGCTCCCGGCAATACAGAGAAAATAAATTGATAAAAAAAAAAATGCGTGGGGGTCCCCCCAAATTCCATTACCAGGCCCTTCAGGTCTGGTATCGATATTAAGGGGAACCCTGCGTCAATTAAAAAAAAATGACGTGGGGTTCCCCCCTTCAGGTCTGGTATGGATTTTAACCACTTCCATACCGGGTCATTGTAAAATGACGCCGGCAGGAACCCTCTCTCCCTCCGGGTGGTCACATGACGAGCATAGAGATGACTGGTGACCAGATGGCCAGCTTTCTATGACCGTCGGAGGCCCCGGCACGATGTGATGACGTCAGGCCCGGGTTCCCAAAGGTAAACAAAGCCGCGATTGCGGCTGAAAGCATGAGATCAGTGATTTATTTTTCCCGATCTCATGCTTTCCAGCCTGGAGGAGAGATGTGGGGTCTTATTGACCCTGCATCTCTCCATAAAGAGGACCTGTCGCACACCATTCCCATTGCAAGGGATGTTTACATTCCTTGTAATGGGAATAAAAGTGATCAAAAAAAAAAAGATGTAAAAAAAGTGTAAAAATAAAAAAAAATGAAGTAAAATAAAAAAAAGAATAAAAATGTTTTTTAAAATGCACACGTAAGTCCCTCCCACATATGTAAACGCCGTTCAAACCACATATGTGAGGTATCACCGCGTGCTTTAGAGCGCGTGCAACAATTCTAGCACTAGACCGCCTCTGTAACTCTAACCTGGTAACCTGTAAAAAATTTCAAAGCGTCACCTATGGAGATTTTTAAGTACCGAAGTTTGGCACCATTCCATGAGTGTGCGCAATTTTAACCACTTAAGCCCCGGACCATTTGGTAGCTAAAGGACCAGAGGTGAATTCAGAATTTTGCACTGCGCTGCTTTAACTGTAAATTGTGCGGACATGCAATGTTGTACCCAAACGAAATTTGCGTCCTTTTCTTCCCACAAATAGAGCTTTCTTTTAATGGTATTTGATTGCCTCTGCGATTTTTATTTTTTGCGATATAAACGGAAAAAGACCGAAAATTTTGAAAAAAAATGATATTTTCTACTTTTTGTTATAAGAAAAATCGAATAAACTCAATTTTAGTCATACATTTAGGCCAAAATGTATTCAGCCACATGTTTTTAGTAAAAAAAATGTCAATAAGCGTATATTTATTGGTTTGCGCAAAAGTTATAGAGTTTACAAACTAGGGTACATTTTCTGAAATTTACACAGCTTTAAATTTATGACTGCCTATCTCATTTCTTGAGGTGCTAAAATGACAGGGCAGTACAAAACCCCCCCAAATGACCCCATTTTGGAAAGTAGACACCCCAAGGAAATTGCTGAGAGGCATGTTGAGCCCATTGAATTTTAATTTTTAATTATTTTTTTTTTGTCTTAAGTGATTGAATAATGACTAAAAAAAAAAAAATTACAAAAAGTTGTCACTAAATGATATATTGCTCACACATGCCATGGTTATATGTGGAATTGCACCCCAAAATACATTTTGCTGCTTCTCCTGAGTACGGGGATACCACATGTGTGGGACTTTTTGGGAGCCTAGCCGCGTACGGGACCCCGAAAACCAATCACCGCCTTCAGGATTTCTAAGGGCGCAAATTTTTGATTTCACTCCTCACTACCTATCACAGTTTCGAAGGCCATAAAATGCCAAAATAGCACAAACCCCCCCAAATGACCCCATTTTAGAAAGTAGACACCCCAAGGAAATTGCTGAGAGGCCTGTTGAGCCCATTGAATATATATATATTTTTTTTGTCCCAAGTGATTGAATAATGACAAAAAAAAAAAAAAAATTACAAAAAGTTGTCACTAAATGATATATTGCTCACACATGCCATCGTTATATGTGGAATTACACCCCAAAATACATTTTGCTGCTTCTCCTGAGTACGGGGATACCACATGTGTGGGACTTTTTAGGAGCCTAGCCGCGTACGGGACCCCGAAAACCAAGCACCGCCTTCAGGATTTCTAGGCACAAATTTTTGATTTCACTCCTCACTACCTATCACAGTTTCGAAGGCCATAAAATGCCAAAATGGCACAAAACCCCCCCAAATGACCCCATTTTGGAATATAGACACCCCAAGCTATTTGCTGAGAGGCATGGCGAGTATTTTACAGCTCTCATTTGTTTTTGAAAATGAAGAAAGAAAAAAAAAAATATATATATATATATATATATATATATATATATATATATATATATATATATATATTTCAATTTTCAAAACTTTGTGACAAAAAGCGAGATCTGCAAAATACTCACAATACCTCTCAGCAAATAGCTTGGGGTGTCTACTTTCCAAAATGGGGTCATTTGGGGGGTTTTGTGCCATCTGGGCATTCCATGGCCTCCGAAACTGTGATAGGCAGTGAGAAGTGAAATCAAAAATTTACACCCTTAGAAAGCCTGAAGGCGGTGCTTGGTTTTTGGGGTCCCGTACGCGGCTAGGCTCCCAAAAAGTCTCACACATGTGGTATCCCCGTACTCAAGAGAAGCAACAGAATGTATTTTGGGGTGTAATTCCACATATGCCCATGGCATGTTTGAGCAATATATCATTTAGTGACAACTTTGTGAAAAAAAAATAAAAAATTGTCGTTTTTCCGCAACTTGTGTCAACATATAAAATATTCCATGGACTCGACATGCCTCTCAGTATATAGCTTGGGGTGTCTACTTTCCAAAATGGGGTCATTTGGGGGGGTTTTGAACTGTTCTGGCATTTTATACACAACATTAGGAAGCTTACATCCACTCTTCTAACCACTTGAAGGCAAAGCCCTTTTTGACACTTTTTGTTTACATGAAAACATATTTTTTTTTTTGCAAGAAAATTATGTTGAACCCCCAAACATTATATATATTTTTAAAGCAAAGGCCCTACAGATTAAAATGGTGGGTGTTGCATTTTTTTTTTCTACACAGTATTTGCGCAGCGATTTTTCAAACGCATTTTTTGGATTAAAAAATACACTTTTTTAATTTTAATGCACTAAAACACACTATATTGCCCAAATGTTTGATGAAATAAAAAAGATGATCTTAGGCCGAGTACATAGATACCAAACACGACATGCTTTAAAATTTCGCACAAACGCGCATTGGCGATAAACTACATACATTTTTAAAAGCCTTTAAAAGCCTTTACAGGTTACCCCAGTAGATTTACAGAGGAGGTCTACTGCTAAAATGACTGCCCTCGATCTGACCTTCGCGGTGATACCTCACATGCATGGTGCAATTGCTGTTTACATATGACGCCAGACCGACGCTTGCGTTCGCCATTGGGCAAGAGCAGGGCAGGACAGGGGTGCTTTTTGTTTTTTTTTTTGTTTTTTTTATTATTAATTTTGCTTTTTTATTTTATTTTTAAATTGTTCCTTCCAAGTATTTTGTTTTTTTATCATTTTTATTGTTATCTCAGGGAATGTAAATATCCCCTATGATAGCAATAGGTAGTGACAGGTACTCTTTTTTTTGAAAAAACTGGGGTCTTCTAGACCCTAGATTTTTCCTCTGCCCTCAAAGCATCTGACCACACCAAGATCGGTGTGATAAAATGCTTTCCCAGTTTCCCAATGGCGCTTTTTATATCCGGGGGGGGGGCATTCCCTCCCACTGCTTGTAAAAGCAGTCCAGAGGCTAATTAGCTGCTAGGATTGCTTTTACATGAAAGCCGGCCGCAGGCTGAAAAGAATGATACCAAGATGATACCTAAACCCACAGGCATCATTCTGGTATAAACATTCAAAGTCCAGCAACATACCAGTACGTTGCTGGTCCTTGTTGGACATGTATTGTAATCTTTTTTTTCATGCAGCCAGTTGGCTGAACGAAAAAAGAGATTGATCAGTGGGTATGCCCACCATTAGAATACCGCCCTTCACCCACCCACTTCCAATGATGGGCATACACGCACCATTTATATATGCCGAAGCATGGGGGCATCCTCCCGCAAAAAAGCTATGCCGCACACACATGGTCGGATTTTTCCACGGGCAAGCCTCCGTCGGAATTTCGACCGTATGTACGCAGCATTAGGAGCAAAATTGCTCCTCCGCTCCTGCTGCCCCAATGCTTCGGCATATATGCTTTTTTTATTTAACTGTGGTGGTGAAATCACCTCCTACAGCACTGGAGTCGCAGGGATCAGGCCTGTCTCTGCGAACGCTGCAGTTATGTGTGTTTTTGTTTTGTAAGTGACAGTGATCGATCGATACTGCACTTGGGTGGCCTGGGCTGGACGGAGGGGCAAAACGCAGGTGCTAGCGGGTATCTAGGCTGATCCCGCTAACACTGCGTTTTTGGGAACCCTAAACTGCTGGGGACGCTAGTATAGATCTGATCAGATCAGATATTGATCTGTTCAGATACTATACCACTAAGGGGGGTGTATGCTTCATGCGTGGGTGTTAGCGTTACTGGCACTAACCTGACGCTGCCTGGGGTGTGACGCAGACCCTCTCTGACGCTAAAACCTAATTGATATCACCCGCCGGGCGATCAGGGGGTTAAACCTTTATTGGGTTATATACGGCGGGTGCCCTGACACTATAAAAAGCAAACTAACTAACCAGCGTCACCCATAACACTTATATGGTGATCACTGGTGAAAGGGTTAACTAGGGGCAATCAGGGGGTTAAAACCTTTATTAGATAATATATGGGGGTACCTGACGCTATAAAAACCTGCGGCGAACCTAAAAAAAATTACTGGCTACCGATCTGCATCACCGACACTAAGACAGCGATCAGAAAAACGATCGCTTAGCGACAGTGGTGATAGGGGGCGAAAGGGTTACCTGGGGGGCGATCAAGGGGGTTAAACCTTTACTAGATAATATATTGGGGTACCTGACGCTATAAAAACCTGCGGCGAACCTAAAAAAAATTACTGGCTACCGATCTGCATCACCGACACTAAGACAGCGTTTAGAAAAACGATCGCTTAGCGACAGTGGTGATAGGGGGTGAAAGGGTTACCTGGGGGGCGATCAAGGGGGTTAAACCTTTATTAGATAATATATTGGGGTACCTGACGCTATAAAAACCTGCGGCGAACCTAAAAAAAACTACCGGCTACCGATCTGCATCACCGACACTAAGACAGCGTTTAGAAAAACGATCGCTTAGCGACAGTGGTGATAGGGGGTGAAAGGGTTACCTGGGGGGCGATCAAGGGGGTTAAACCTTTATTAGATAATATATTGGGGTACCTGACGCTATAAAAACATGCGGCGAACCTAAAAAAAATTACTGGCTGCCGATCGGCATCACTGACGCTAAGACAGCGATCAGAAAAATGATCGCTTAGCGACAGTGGTGATAGGGGGTGAAAGGGTTATCTGGGGGGTGATCAGGGGGTTAAACCTTTATTAGGGGGGGGGGGTTAGGGGGCTACACTGGACCTAAAACTGAATGTACTGACACTTTTACAGTCACAAATGTCACTGATTGCAGTGATCAGTAAATAAATGGTCACTGCAATCAGTGACACTGTGACTGGGGGCTGGGGGGGTGATCTGGGGGTGTCTGGGGGGGCCTGGGGGGGCGATTTATGTCCCTATGTGTCCTGGTGTCAGTGTAGTGTTGTGTGCACTGACCTGATGTCTTCTCTTGTACGGCGCTCGGTATATGTGAGCGCCGCACCAGAGATGACATCACTTCCTCCTGCTTCCTCTGCCTGACACAGACAGAGGGGGCATTTCCATTCGCCGGGAGCGATCGCGAGGGGGTGGCCGGAAACGAATGGCTGCCCCCTCATCCCGGAACGCTCCCGGACACTTAGCCACCGCTCACTGTATAGGAGGGGGGTCCGATTGGACCCCCCAACTATACAAAGGCAATCACGTACACTCTACGTGATTGTGCCTGTCGGTGCCATTCTGCCGACGTATATATACAGTGAGCGGTCGTTAAGTGGTTAAAGCGTGACATGTTGGGTATCTATTTACTCGGCATAACATAATCTTTCATATTTTACAAAAAAATTGGGCTAACTTTACTGTTTTGTTGGTTTTTAATTCATGAAACCATTTTTTTCCCCAAAAAAGGCGTTTGAAAAATTATTGCGCAAATACCGTGCAAGATAAAAAGTTGCAACGACCGTCATTTTATTCCCTAGGGTGTCTGCTAAAAAAACATATATAATGTTTGCGGGTTCTGAGTAATTTTCTAGCAAAAGAATGATGATTTGTACATGTAGGAGAGAAGTGCCAGAATAGGCCCGGTATGGAAGTGTTATAAAAAGCCCTGAATTGAAAGGGTTAAGGGGAACTCCACGGCAAATAAAAAAAAAAAGCGTGGAGTTCCCCCCAAAAATCCATACCAGACCCTTTATCCGAGCACGCAACCTGGCAGGCCGCAGGAAAAGAGGGTGGGCAAGAGAGCGGCCTCCCCCTCCTGAACCATACCAGGCCACAAGCCCTCAACATGGGGAGGATGCTTTGGGGGTCTGTGACCCCTCAAAGCACCATGTCCCCATGTTGATGGGGACAAGGGCCTCATTCCCACAACCCTTGCCCGGTGGTTGTGGGGGTCTGCGGGCGGGGAGCTTATTGGAATCTGGAAGACCCCTTTAACAAAGGGGACCCCCAGATCCCGCCCCCCCCCATGTGAATTGGTAAGGGGTACATTGTACCCCTACCATTTCACAAATAAATTTTAAAAAATTGTAAAAAAAACACACACACACACAGTTGGAAAAAGTCCTTTATTAAAAATAAAAAAATAAAAAACCCATTCCAGCGATGTAATCCAGTAAACAAGAAAAAAAAAACTGCGCCAATTGACTTTTTTATAAAGTACTCCTGAATAGCATCAGGATGAAATGTCCAAAGATTTGGCCCACATTAGAGGGGAAGAGTCCAATAACACGGTAAATCCAAACTGCCAGTGTATTGAGATTTCACTGACATACATCAATTGAAAACACCACCATGCGAAATGGCTCCTTACCACAAACAGGCAAATTCATGCAGGTGGCTTTAGCCCAGCCAAGGCCTTTATCGCTGAAAAAAGATCCAAAGCAAGGTCCCCAGACAATCCACCACTGCTAGCAAAAGGCCTCTTGATGGCTCGGTAGCGAAGGAAACAGACAAGTATACCATAGGGTGATAACGTATTCATTGGGTAATGACCCCACCACCCTGATAAATATATAAAAAAGTGACCACCACCTAAGTAGAAAATGGCTCCTTACCAGATAAGGGTAAAGAGCATGCATTCAGCTGTGCCCAGCCACGGTCTTTAACCTGTACCCCGGACCCACACACAGATTCCCAGGAAGATCTTCACTGTAAGGTGCTGCTTTACGCTCCGTATGGGGTGCCAAAAAAGAAGGGGAGGAGACCATAGAATAATACCCTCTTATACCAATTTTATTTTAAAAGGATTATACTTCCAAAAACGAAGCATCAGATAAACATGTAAACGTGCCGGCCGGCATAAGCAAGTGCCCTTCCGTGTTAGAGCTGCGTGGTGACGTCACTGCGTGTCTCCCAGACGCGTTTCGTTATATATGACGTGTATATATATATATATATATATATATATATACATGACGTTCTCAATGTAATCCAGTGTCCCGCGGTGATCCGATGTCCATCGCTGCAGTCTCCTCCAGTCTCCACTCCACACGAAACCCCCATGACGTACGAGGGGGCGGGGTCACCCGTCAGATCATAGGAGTAAGCCCTGGCTTTCCCAGCTTGCGGGGAATAGCCAATGACGTAGGCGGGATCCCGCCTACGTCATTGGCTATTCCCCCGCAAGCGGAGAAAGCTGGGGCTTACCCTATGATGTGACGGGTGACCCCGCCCCCTCGTACATCAGACCCCTGCCTATCTTGGCGGACCTGATGGGGAACTTCCTCAGCAGGACTTTCCCAACTGTGTCTGTGTTTTTTTACAATTTTTTACACTTTCTTTGTGAAATGGTAGGGGTACAATGTACCCCTTACCAATTCACATAGGTGGGGGCCGGGATCTGGGGGTCCCCTTTGTTAAAGGGGTCTTCCAGATTCCAATAAGCCCCCCACCCGCAGACCCCCACAACCACCGGGCAAGGGTTATGGGGATGAGGCCCTTGTCCCCATCAACATGGGGACATGGTGCTTTGAGGGGTCACAGACCCCCAAAGCATCCTCCCCATGTTGAGGGCATGTGGCCTGGTACGGTTCAGGAGGGGGGGCGCTCTCTCGTCCCCCCTCTTTTCCTGTGGCCTGCCAGGTTGCGTTCTCGGATAAAGGGTCTGGTATGGATTTTTGGGGGAACTCCACGCCAATTTTTTATTTTATTTGGCGTGGAGTTCCCCTTAAAATCCATACCAGACCTGGAGGGCCTGGTAATTGAATTTGGGGGGACCCCCACGCATTTTTTTTATCAATGACTTTTCTCTGTATTGCCGGGAGCCGACAATTCATTATAGCCGCGAGTGCTTTTAAATGACTTTTTTTCTTCAGAAATGACACTTTGTTCAGGGACAGTTCTAAGCATGGGAAACAAGCGCTGCTTTACAGGCATACTATATACCCCCCCAGGTACGAAATTTAAAGGAATATTTCACTTTTATTGTTTCACTTTAAGCATCATTAAAATCACTGCTTCCGAAAAAACGGCAGTTTTTAAAACTTTTTTTTGCATTGATACATGTCCCCTGGGGCAGGACCCGGGTCCCCAAACACATTTTATGACAATAACTTGCATATAAGCCTTTAAAATTAGCACTTTAGATCTCTCCCATAGACTTTTACAGGGTGTTCCGCGGCTTTTCGAATTTGCCGCGAACACCCCAAATTGTTCGCTGTTCGGCGAACAGGCGAACAGACAATGTTCGAGTCGAACATGAGTTCAACTCGAAGCTCATCCCTACTCACCACCTATATGCGAGCGAGCTCGCATGGTGGTGAGTGATTGCGGGCGCGCTCCAGTGATACAGCCAGCGGCTATTGCCGCTCACTGTATCACTCGGCCCCGGCGCGCCGCGTCATAGGATGTGATTGACAGCAGCGCGAGCCAATGGCTGCACTGGTTTCAATCCATCCACTGTAACCAATCAACGGCCAGGCTGAGCGGTGAAGAGGATGTTGGGGGCGAGCGCGGGACTTTCGAGGGGCCAGGTAAGCTAAACGGGGGGCCAGGGGGAGCCGGTATTGTCGGATGTTTTTTCACCTCAATGCATAGAATGCATTAAGGTGAAAAAACTTTTATCTTTACAACCCTTTAATCATAGCTAGTAACCATAATCAGACTAGAAATATATATATATATATATATATATATATATATATATATATATATATATATATATATATATATATATATATATAGTGAGATAAAATCAATTGAGGAAACAGACACTCCCCAAAACTCCTCCCATATCTAAACAGGCTTAAATGGAACCTAGTGTGCAGAGAGATGGACGGCACGTAAAAACAGAAACACAGGGAATCCAACCTCTTTAAAATGTGACATAGTAATGATAATAAATTTGTTTAATCAGGTCAAATAGAACTGATTCACTGTATAAGCAAGCTGTTCCTTAGCAGATAACATTGCTGTAAAATGTTCTGATATAGACTCAATATACAACATAAAAACATAACAAAGCACAGACCAATGCATTTAAATGTATCTGCAAAGCTGAGCGCAATCAACATACCACAGACAATAACACAGAGAGACGATCACTACAGATATCCTGAAGTTCATTATTATGATTGGCATATTTATGAAAATTCATGTCATAATCAATACTATATCTGACACATTCGTGTCAAACATATATCATAAGCAATTAAATAGAAAACTATGTAAAATCATAAAACCATGCGATCGTTCTCCCGTCTGCCATGTATGTGGTAAAGAAAAAGAGAAAGACCACATAAAAAAGAAACAGTTCCGAAGTAGAAGGAGAAGAATGCTAACAATCCGCTTGACATTGACTGATTTCACTTCATACGCTGCTGTCTTCTCTTGTTAGCATTCTTCTCCTTCTACTTCGTAACTGTTTCTTTTTTAACAGGTTGGATTCCCTGTGTTTCTGTTTTTACGTGCTGTCCATCTCTCTGCACACTAGGTTCCATTTTAGCCTGATTAGATATGGGAGGAGTTTTGGGGCCTGTCCGTTTCCTCAATTGATTTTACCTCACTATATATATATATTTCTAGTCTAATTAATTATGGTTACTAGCTATGATTAAGCATCTACAATGATGTGAAACACGTTAGCCTTTGCTTCTGTACCAACTACAACCATGATGTAACAGTTTTGAATTTTTTAACATTGTTTTTCCACGAATAAAAGGTGTGTATTCGGAGTGCGGCCATTCAGCTACTTTCTTTGACTTTCATTGACAAGTAGCAGCGCTCTTCGCCTAATATACAGATGATGTGGTGCACTGTTTAGAAGAGCAGGTGCACTTTCTTTGTATTGGAAAATATTCATAAAAGTACTCCAGACCTCTGTTGAGCGTCTCCATCTTTAATTTTTTTTTTTTTTGCCACTGTGTTATTGGATTATGGACTGTTCTGGAGCCTGTACCCTTCAGTCAGTGGAGTGGTAGTGGGAGGCTTGGCTGGGATCATTTGCATGGTGAACTGTATACTTGTTTTGACATATCTTCTTCCTACAGTGATCACCTACAAACCAGATTTAAAAAAATGCTGTTTTGTTCTAAATATTTGCTTTAAAGCAATGGTCATCAACCCTGTCCTCAGGGCCCACGAACAGGCCAGGTTTTATATATTACCTTGGGGAGATGCAGACTAGAATACTGCATTAACTGAGCAGCAAATGATACCACTTGTGATGTATTTCAGTTATCTTGCAAACCTGGCCTGTTAGTGGGCCCTGAGGACAGGGTTGATGACCACTGCTTTAAAGGACAGACTATGCAAACGCTCTTTTCATGGCCTTTCCATGAAAACGACTCTAAAGCCTCGTACACACGACCGATTTTCTCGGCAAGAACCAGCAAGAAACTTGCTGGCAGAGCTTTCTTGCCGAGTAAATCGGTCGTGTGTACGAGGCTTTTATGTTTCTTGTCAAGAAAACCGACAAGAATCTCAACGAGAAAAATAGAGAACCTGCTCTCTATTTTCTCGTCGAGATTCTCGTCAGCCTGCTTCTCGACGAGAAAAGTGTGTGTGTGTGTGTGTGTGTGTGTGTGTGTGTGTGTGTGTACACTTACCTGTCGCCGTGGAAACCCGCGCATGTTCGAAATGACTTTGACGCATGCGCGGCAGCTTCCTAGGCATAGGTAGGGTGTAGCAAGATGGCGGCAACGGCATCAAATGTGACGAGCGCACGCTCGTCGTAGTCGATGACATCACCCGTTCGCTCCATTCAAAGAACCGCGGGTTCTTTGAATCGAGCGTGTGCACACTCGGCCGGGACAAGTTTCTTGTCCAAGAATCTCGTCAGGAAAAATGACGAGTTTTTTCATGACGAGATTCTCGGCCGTGTGTACGAGGCCTAACTCTGGCTACAAAAAGATTAATGAGCACAGAGAAAAGCCTGCTACATTTTCCCATGAACATTTAAAAAAAATTAGCTTGTTTGGATCTGACTAAAGGGAATTTGAGGTTATTTTGGAAAGGATAAGAGTATGTACAGTTTCCATCATATCCCACATCCTACCTCCAATCTTTCACACAAATTAGCAATGACAGCTTTTGCCAATTATACATCTGAATAGATGGGCAGATGGAGCTCAATGTGTCAGCCCTCTGCTTCTACGCCATCTCAAGTGTTGAGATCAGTCCTTCTGTTTAGCTCATTTATTTCAGTGTGTTTTTTGATGGAAAACTTTCGAACACACCTGTGCTTAAATGAACGAAACAGTAGCATGAATGTTCCAAAAAAATTCAGTTTGTATTGTGAAAACTTTCCACTGCCAATTTTTCTTTTGTGTCAGTTTTGTAGAAACAAAATGGTTAGGCAGCAATTTGTATATCTTCGCAGCTGTGTTAAGGCCCGTACACACGATGGGATTTTTTGGCAATAACTGTCTGATGGACGGGTTGTGTCGGATAATCCGACCGTGTGTATGCTCCATCAGACAACAACATGAACAGCCGACAACAAATGTTGGCTGTTCATGCTCACCAACTGTCTGACAATAAATGTGTTACGTCGGATTATCCGATCGTGTGTACACAAATCCGTCGGAAGTAAAATCCAAAGTACAAACACGCATGCTCCAAACCAATGCTAAACATCAGACAACAATAGCAGAAGTTGCCCAAAGGGTTTGGTGTATGTTGGCTGAAAATGTTCTGCCGTGTATATGCAGAACAAGTTTACGGACAACGCCCTTAGGACAAAAATCCACGGAAAAGTTGGATGAAAGTCCGATCGTGTGTACGAGGCTTTAAGCCCTGTACACACGATCGGTTTTACCGATGAAAACAGTCCGATGGACTTTTTTCATCGGACAAACCAATCGTGTATGGGCCCCATCTGTCTTTTTTCCATCAGTGATTAAAAATAGAACATGTTTTAAATTTATCCGATGGGGAAAAAAAAAAACAATAGCAAATTCCGGTCATCTGTGTGGAACTCCATCGGATAAAAAACCCACGCATGCTCAGAATCAAGTCGACGCATGCTCAGAAGCATTGAACTTATTTTTTCTCGGCTCGTCGGAGTGTTTTACGGCACTGCGTTTGGGACGGTCAGATTTTTGACTGATGGTGTGTAGACAAGACTGATGGAAGTCAGCTTCATCGGATTTCCGATGGAAAAAAACATTGGATTAGAATCCATAGGAAAACCGATCGTGTGTACAGGGCTTTAGTGTTCAGAAGGACGCTCAACGGAGCAGAAATGTCAGATTGTCAGGTTTTCTGTCCTGGACTTTCACTGCTCTGGGCTCATTCTGTCCATTCTGAAGTGTCATGGTTCTTTACATTTGGCACTCTTGCAATGATAACTCTTGTGGTACTAAGGGGATTAATGTTTGATTCTCACTTTTTACATGCCCTAAGCTCCAGCCACACAAAGCCTTGTACTTTCATATTCAGCCCCACTCATTTTACCATATTGTCATGGCTGTACTTCTGTGATTTACATAAAAGAATGAAATTGATGTTCTTACTTTGAGAGTTGGAATGGCTTTTTAATACATCTGCCAAAGGAGAGAAGTCGTTGCAAATGTGCCCAGAAGAAAAAACTGTGTTGAGAGCTTGCTAGATTTGAATAGAGTACACTAGAATGTTGTGTATAACTTGAATATAAACAATCACATTTCCTCTTGTATAGCCAACTTAACAGCTGTTACAGAACTATATCAAAAGTGGCCAGATATGATATAGCAAATATGTAGACACATGGCAATAAAGCAAGTAGCATCCTAATCCTAATTTATATTTGTTTTAACAGGCACCAGATCAGATATATGAAGGAATCACTTTTGATGACTTTCTAAAGGTAAAAATGTACATCTTTCAAAGTGTACTTTACATTGCCTTGAAAAAGTATTAGTTCCCCTTAAAATGTTCCACATTTTGTCATGTTACAACCAAAAACGTAAGGCCCCTTTCACACTGACACGTTTTTCAGGCGGTTTAGCGCTAATAATAGCGCTGCTATACCGCCTGAAAAAATCGTGCCCTGCAGTCTTCAGTGTGAAAGCCCAAAGGCTTTCACACTGAAGCGGTGCGCTAGCAGGACCGCTCCAAAAGTCCTGCTAGCCGCATCTTTACAGCGGTGAAGGAGCGGTGTGTTCACCGCTCCTTTACCGCTGCTGCCCATTGAAAGCAATGGGAGACCGCGGTAATACCGCCCGCAATGCGCCTCTGCAGAGGCGCATTGCGGGCGGTATTAACCCCTTTTTCCGCCGCTAGCGGGGGTTAAATTCACCCCGCTAGCGGCCGCATACCACGGTAAAAACGAAAGTATAGCGGCGGTAAAAATAGCGCCGCTATACCCACAGCGCACCTCCCGCCCCAGTGTGAAAGGGGCCTAAATGTATTTTATTGTGATTTTATGTGATAGACCAACACAAAGTGGCATATAATTGTGAAGTGAGAGGAAAATGATAAATGGTTTTCAATTTTTTTTACAAATATGTGAAAAGTGTGGGGGGCGTTTGTATTCAGCCCCCCTGAGCCAATACTTTGTAGAAACACCTTTCACTGCAATTACAGCCGCAAGTCTTTTGGGGATGTCTCTACCAGCTTTGCACATCTAGAGAGTGACATTTTTGCCCATTCTTCTTTGCAAAATAGCTTAAGCTCTGTCAGATTGGATAGTGAGAGTCTGTGAACAGCGATTTTCAAGTCTTGCCACAGATTCTCAATTGGATTTAGGTCTTGACTTTGGCTGGGCCATTCTAACACATGAATATGCTTTGATCTAAACCATTCCATTGTAGCTCTGATGCCTCGTACACACGAACGGCTTTCCCAGCAGGAAAATTGCCATGAGAGCTTTTGGCCTGGAATCCAGGCAGTGTGTATGCTCCATCACAGTTTTCCCGACCGTAAAACCGCTGGGAAAAATTAAAACATGTTCTCTTTTTTCCTGCCGGGATTCCCGGGGGTTTTTAAAGCCGGCAGTTCTCCTATGGGGAAACACTGCGGTGGAGCATACACACGGCTGGGTTTCCCGACCAAAGCTCTCATGGCAGTTTTCCTGCCGGGAAACCCGGCCGTGTGTAGGGGGAAAAAGCTACCGAGCAGGTTCTCGGTTTTCCCGGTGGACTTTTTACTGCCGGGAAAACCGATCGTGTGTACTAGGCATAACTGTAATGTTTAGGGTTGTTGTCCTGTTGGAAGGTGAACCTCCGGCCCAGTCAAGTCTTTTACAGACTCTAACAGGTTTTCTTCCAAGATTGCCCTGTATTTGCCTCTATCCATCTTCCCATCAACTCTGACCCTGCTTAAAAAAAAGCATCCCCACAACATGATGCTGCCACCACCATGTTTGCGGGGCAAATCTCCCCAACATGAAAGCAGAAGGCACTAAAACCCTGGTTGGACAGAGTTGCACACTAAGCTATTTGAACAAATTTTAGCTGATTTGCATCTATCCCACCCCACCAAAAAAAGTATCAGCCTGTGCTGATGGTGCTCTTTCAAAGCTCCTTGAGTGGTAGTAATCCTGGGGATAGGAAGCTTTTTGTGCAATCTATGCACTCTTTTGACCCAGATGAGCTGATGAAAGAGCCTTCTTATTCATTAAAAAACAACACAAATAGAACACTTATATTTGGGAAAAATCTTTGCAAAATTATTTACTTTATTTCAATAATTAGAAAAACTCAATCTTCTAGCAATATCTAACAAAGCATCTGTTATGCTACAGAAAACAATATTATTTGGTTGGAAAGGATGGAGATTGTGACATCACCATTCCAGCTCTCCAACTTGTCCAGAGTGCGCTTTGCATTCATTGAAAAAAGCGGTGTTCTCTAAATGGCACCCATGCCAAGTGAGTGCCCTCCTGTGTTCACTAAGCAGCGGGGCAGCCACTCAGCTTGGAACCTGGAAGCTAGCAGCAATCACTGTAATAGCAGTGCATACAACGATGATTTGCTGCTTCCAAGGGAATCATCCAGGTATGGAATATGCTTTAGCCATGACTAAGCACTAGACCGTAGTGTGAAACGCGTCGGCTGTACCCCACCATTTGCTGTGACCTGTAGTGCTCCATGTTTTTTACCCAACAAAGGCAACCTCAACGTTTTTTTTGGAGTGCGGCTGTCCATATGTTTCATTTTTCTCTCTGTATGGAATATGCATACTTTCATAGCTCCAAGGACCAATTAACTTTGCAAATTCAGATTTCAAATACATTTTTCTCTTTCGTCCATGGACCGACACAACTTCTCTATTGACAAAGTGGGTATTATCCATTAATTAGGAGTGACTAGGCAGAAAAACTTGTAAAAAGTGTTGCATCACACCTTCTACAGTACCGCCCAGGGGGCGGACCCTCTGGTATAACCTCTCAGTCTGCATCTCGCAGATCAGTTTTTTTCTGTCTAGCAAGGAGTAGGACATGGCTCCCTTCGGGCCCATTGGTCCGGGGGAAAAAATATATATATATTTTTTGCTACATTTGTTGTTTCCTGCGATCTCAACTGCCGACTGGGTGACAGGCTGGATCCTCGATCCTTGTAGTCTCCCCAGTTTCGGCCATCGAGCGTGTGCCGACCCTAGCTACGCGCTGGGTTTTCCATGACATGCCCGTCGCTCCACGGGTGGCCGGTGAGCCTACGCTCCAGGGCCTGCATCGGACCGCTCAGCTTCGGCTGACCTTGCGGCCGAGTCGCAGCAGCCTGGCCGGTGAGCTTACGCTCCAAGGCTTGCATCGGACCGCTCAGCTTCGGCTGACCTTGCGGCCGAGTCGCAGCAGCCTGGCCGGTGAGCTTACGCTCCAAGGCTTGCATCGGACCGCTCAGCTTCGGTTGACCTTACGGCCGAGTCGCAGCAGCCTGTCCGGTGAGCGTCACGCTCCAGGGCATACATATGATCGTCCCTTTTGGGTCCAATCACAGCATGCCTGGCCAACAGTCACCTTCCGTGCGCGGACGATGACCTGTTTGGAATGTCTTCCAGCATAATACATGCAGGATAGGTAATTAAAACTCCCCTGCCTCGGCTGGGTGATTTAGCTGGACATTCCTGAAGAGATCAAGTAAGTGGTTGTGGCCCCTTTCTTCCCTCTCTCCCTGCCTTTCCCTCCTCCCTGGGCTTCTAGCTAAAGGTTGCTGGGTGCTGGGGGTCACCTAAGGGGTTCCACTGGAGCGGGGCTGGCTGTAACAAACATTTAAAAGAAATGTAATTTCTGCTTACCTGTATGTGCTTCCTCCTCCATGCTGTCGGCGGCCATTTTGGGGTGGTCCATGCCGAGTTCGGCCTCTTGTGACTGCCCGGCGGCCATCTTCCTGTGGTTCGGCCACACCCACTGGCCCCTATCAGCTGATCAGCGGCCATGTTTGTCCACCCTGTATGTATATATTGCCGTTCGGCGGCCATCTTTTTGTGGGCTACAGCTGCTTGACCTCTATCTCGGCTCAGCGGCCATTTTCTTAGAGCCCACATTATCTTCCATACAGACGTTTTTGGCAATTATTTTGCGAGAGCCTCCGGCCTCTTGGGTGCATTACAATGGCGCGAAAATTCACACAGGAAGTGCTGATAAAAGAAGCAGACTGACACAGCAGCAGTGGGACAGCATCACAGGCGCAGCACACGGCAGCATAGCAGTACCGGTTCAGGGTGGTCAGTCCTCTGGGTAACCCAGCATCTCTGCAGCGCAGAAGGGTGGCCTATTGATATCTTGCCTGGAGCCCTGTGGGTGTCAGCGTGTGGTCAGCATGGCATCTGAGCCAGATGTCTTCTCCCCTGAAACACCAGATTTAGCAATTGGTGCCCCTGAGGTGTCTATGAACGCTATGACGGCAATCCCAGAGGCGTTTGCTGCCAGGGTGGAAGCAGCACACGGGAATACAGGGGGGAGTAAACGCCCCGTCCCCTGCAAGCTTCTGGGGATAATTCTGATGCAGAACCAGGTCCAGATACGGCTCAGGGCCCAGATTCTGACGCATTAGAGACTACAGACCGTGACCGGACAGTAAGAAGACCTCCAAGTCCAGGTCAGTACGCAAGACGGCATTGGTATCTGACCTTGTTACTGCAGTGCGGGATACGCTAAAGTTGGAAAATACTGCAGAAGCAGCAGAGACTCCGGTCTACTTGGGTTTCATAGACCTGCCCGCACTGCTAAGGTGTTCCCTTGTGTGTCTTTTGATAAACTCATAGACAAGGAATGGGAGAACCCACTGAGGGTCTTTACAGCCCCCAAGAGGTTTGCGGTACGGTACCCATTTGAGGAGAGTTTTCTGAAGAAATGGACCTCTCCCCCTATAGTGGACCCTCCGGTGTCCAGACTTAATAGAGCCACCACAATTCCTGTAGAAGGGGCGCCTGTTTTCAAGGACCCTGTGGATAAGAAGGCTGAAGCACTCGCTTGCTACCTATACTTAGTGGTAGGCTCAGCAGTACGCCCGGCATTGGCGGGGGCCCTAGTGTCTCAGACACTTACTGAATGGGCAAGATTGCTACTCCAGGGTTTAAGGAGCGGGATGCTCCTCCTGATGAGATAACATTGGCCTACCAGTTGGTCCACGCCAAGGGCAAGGGCCCTCCTTTACTGCATGCAAGCGGTTTTTTCGTCCCCCTAGGGCGGCAGGGAAAAGACCCCAGGCCGATAAAGCGCCTGCCCAAGGACAAAGGCGTCCTTGGTCCCGCATACCCAACAAGCCTGCATCCGCATGAAGGTCCACCCCCACCCAGCTCTCAGGTGAGGGGACGTCTTCGCAAATTCGCGATTTAGTGGACAGCTCTAGTCTCCGACAGGTGGGTTTGCAAAGTAATCTCCTCAGGCTACAAGATAGTTTCTCTCTTGTCCACCGGACAGATTCATCACCTCCAATCTCCAGCTACTACCGACCCGTCGGGAGGCCCTGTATGGGGCGGTCCAGGGTCTACTGGAACGCAAGGTAGTTATTCCAGTTCCAGAACAGGAACGGGGTCAGGGTTTTTACTCAAATCTGTTTATTGTGCCGAAGAAGGAGGGGGTTCGTCCAATCTTGGATCTCAGAGCCCTCAATTGCTTTGTGAAAGTACAAAGATTTCGGATGGAGTCGGTTCGATCTGTAGTCACGGTTCTCCATCCGGGGGACTTTCTGGCCTCCTTGGACATCAAGGACGCATACCTGCATGTCCCCATATACTCCAGAGACCAGACGTCTCTGTGATTTGCTGTCGGGAAGAACCACTACCAGTTTGTGGCCCTCCCATTTGGCCTTGCCTCAGCACCCAGGACGTTCACCAAGGTGCTCGCTCCGATTCTGGCACTTCTAAGACAGCGGGGTATCGCTATCACTGGCTACTTGGACGACCTTCTGCTGAAGGCCCCTTCAAGCTCAGAATTAGAGGTAAGCGTGTCCATTACCTGTCAGACTCTTCGAGACTGTGGTTGGATACTAAACACGCAAAGGTCAGTATTGATGCCCACTCAAGGCCTAGTGTACCTGGGGTTGATTCTGGATTCCTGAGAGGCAAAGGTATTCCTCCCTGTGGAGAAGTTGCAGACCCTCCGGGCTGCAGTACGGCAGCTGACTTCCAGGAATTGGTCGTCACTCCGTTTTTGCATGCAAGTGTTGGGCCTCATGGTAGCCTCCTTCGAGGCGGTCCCATATGCTCAATACCACACTCGAGTGTTACAGAAGGAAGTTCTGTCCAGATGGAACAGATGCCCTTCATCTCTGGATTATCAAATCCGAGTGAGCCACCTAGTCAGGAGATCCCTGGTATGGTGGGGCTGACAGCACCGGCTCTAATGGCCGGGAAGTCATTTCTTCTGGTTTACTGGATAGTGATCACGACGGACGCCAGCCTCACAGGTTGGGGGGGGAGTCTGGGGTGTTCAGTCGGCGCAAGGTCGCTGGACCCCAGAGGAAGCCCTCTTGCCGATCAATGTCCTGGAAATCCGGGCGATCAGGCTGTGCCTCTTCAAATGGTCTCAGAGGCTGCAAGGGCGTCCAGTCAGGATTCCGTCAGACAACGCCACAGCGGTGGCATATGTCAATCATCAAGGAGGAACAAGAAGCTCAGCTGCAGCATCGGAGGTTGCTCGCATCCTGAAGTGGGCAGAGAAGAGCGTACCGGCACTGTTGGCCATGTACATTCCGGGTGTGGAGAACTGGCAGGCGGACTACCTGAGCCGCCAGATGCTGGACCAGGGAGAATGGTCCTTACACCTGGAGGTGTTCCAACTCCTCTGCCAAAGATGGGGCACACCAGACGTAGATCTTCTGGCTTCCCGACTCAATCGGAAGGTATTGAGGTTTGTGGCCCGGTCAAGAGACCCATGGGCAGACGCAACGGACGCGTTGGTGGCATCGTGGGGTCAGTATCGGCTAATCTATGCCTTCCCTCCCTTAAGGCTTCTTCCTCTTCTGCTCCGCAGAGTGGAGGCAGAGGGAATTCCAATGATCCTAATCGCTCCAGATTGGCCTCAGCGTCCTTGGTACGCCGATCTAGTACGTCTGGTAGCAGACGTCCCCTGGCGCCTACCACTACGGAAGGACCTGCTATCGCAAGGTCCCATACTCCATCCTGCTTTACAGTCATTGGCTTTAACGGCATGGCTGTTGAGAACCAGGTACTGAGAGACCGGGGCCTCTCAGATTCAGTAATCTCTACTATGAGAAGTGCTCAAAAACTGTCCTCTAGGAAGGTTTATCACTGCACGTGGAAGGCCTACATCTCCATGTGTGAGGAAATGAGATGGCATCCGCGTACCTATATGGTTTCCAGAATCCTGCTGTTTTTACAGCATGGGGTGGACCAAAGGGCTTGCCCTAAGTACGATTAAGGGGCAGATATCTGCCCTTGCTGTCTTTTTTCAGCGACCCCTGGCGGCTCACTCTCTCCTGAGTACATTTGTGCAGGGGGTTCGACATGTGGCCCCTCCGGTCCGTCCCCCGCTACCTCCGTGGGACTTGAACCTGGTCCTCTCGGTGCTTCAGAAGGCACCGTTTGAGAATATTAGAGATATTCCCCTGTTGACACTTTCTCAGAAAGTGGTCTTTTTGGTGGCTGTTACGTCAGTTAGACGAGTCTCTGAGCTGGCAGCCTTGTCCTGGAAGGCTCCCTATTTGGTTTTCCACAAGGATAAGGTGGTGCTGCGGCCGCAGCCTTCCTTTCTTCCGAAAGTCGTTTCGGCTTTTCATCTCAATGAAGACATTGTATTTCCATCCTTGTGTCCTCATCCGTCGAATCCTAAGGAGTCGGCGTTGCATTCCTTGGACGTTGTCCGAGCTTTGAGAGTATACTTATCTGCTACTTCCCTGTTCCGGAAGTCAGACTCACTGTTTGTTTTTTTGGCTGATCCCAAGAAGGGCCAAGCAGTCTCGTCGGCCACCATCTCTAGGTGGATCCAACAGATAGTAATCCAGGCTTACGCCTTAAAGGGTCAAGCGCCCCCCTTTCCTGTCACGGCGCATTCGACCAGGGCAATAGGTGCCTCTTGGGCTTTCCGACATCAAGCGTCTGTTTCCCAATTATGTAAAGCGGCGACTTGGTCGTCCGCTCACACTTAAACAAAATTCTACAAAGTTGATGTAGGTGCATCTTCGGATGCCTCTTTCGGCCGCAAGGTTTTGCAAGCGGCTGTTTTGAGTTGCAGCTCCTCCGTTGGAGGAGTGCTATTTTGTGTTTTGGGGTGAAGTTTATTTTTATGCTGTTACCACCCCTCGTTTTTTCTCTGACACTGCTTTGGGACGTCCCACTTTGTCAATAGAGAAGCTGTGTCCGTCCATGGACGAAAGAGTAAATAGGATTTTTTACTCACCGTAAAATCCTTTTCTCTGAGTCCATGGACCGACACAGCACCCACCCCTCCTTTTAAGTTTGTACTGCTTTTTGACGAACTGATCTGCGAGATGCAGACTGAGAGGTTATACCAGAGGGTCCGCCCCCTGGGCGGTACTGTAGAAGGTGTGATGCAACACTTTTTACAATTTTTTTTCTGCCTAGTCACTCCTAATTAACGGATAATACCCACTTTGTCAATAGAGAAGCTGTGTCGGTCCATGGACTCAGAGAAAAGGATTTTACGGTGAGTAAAAAATCCTATTTTTATCAGTGAAAATGCTGTTTTTTTTCCCCCTGATATCGCAGTGTTCTGTGCTGACAGAGCTGAGTGACAGCCACACCCCTCATCTTTCACATAGATATATTGCAGAGGAAGTGAAGTAGCATGTATACATTTTTTTTAGTGTAATAACTGCCTTTCCTGACAGACTCCATGGCAGACTACGTGTGGGTTAACCCCGCCTCCTCTCCACAGCTATAGGACCCCTTACCCATAAATTTGAGCTCACCTCCACAGACAGGTGTTCCTTTTTTATCCTCCTCACATGGACCTTCATCATGCAATTCAGTGCGATGTCCAGGATGTGGATTGCTCGGATGGATCGGTACTGCTTGCGGTGCACCCAGGGCCCAGCTATGAGCGGGCGAGTGGTTTCAGGGCTGGAAAATACCCCTATGGTGGAAGGGATGTGGCCCCAGAGTACCGGATCGGATATCGCAGGATTCCTCGGCTGGCAAGGTCTGAAGATTTTGTTTTTTCATATCTTCTTCATGGCAGACAAGTTTATGTTTGTTGTCCTGTTTTCCCTGTCTTTTCCTCCTGTGTTGCGGCATGTGGAACGCTTTTTGCGTCCCAGGACGCCATTACTTCCTGGTTCCCGGTCCGCCGCTCTTCTGCGCATGCGCGAACTGCGGTGAAACCGAGGCTTGGTTTCCGCGCATGCGCAATGCGGCGGAGGGGTCAGGGGGCCGCGCAGGCGCAGTGGGTCTGGTTTCTTCGGCGCATGCGCGCAGCGGGACCAGCCGTGACGTCATTTCGACGGTTTATTCAAACCGCTGAAGAGCCCTATACAGGTGGGATAACCTGTGGGCATAGAGCGACAGCCTCCCGGAGCCTCATTACTGCTAGGACGGGGTAAGCACTTCATTTTGCAATGTATGCTTGTTATGCTTAGTGTCTCTTAAAGGGACAGTTTAAAAAAAAAAAAAAAAACTTTTTTCTTTTCTCATGCTTCTTTGCATTGATTTGCTTATCCTTAGTCTAGGCAGTGTAGTACGGATTCCTGTCTCCCTCGTCATGGACTCATCCTCACCGCCATGTGGCCAGCCCTCCCGCACAAGGTATGTGCGGAGTGGGTAGGGGGTTGGTGTCTTTTGTGCCTATCTGGTGGTTGCTAACGGTTACATCCTGCCCACCTCCCCCCCCCCCCTCCCTCTGTCTGTATTATCTCTTACAGCCCGGCAACTTCAGTTCATCGGTCACAAGAAAGGGACCTTGCCAGGCCGCATCATCACGCATCATCCAGGTCTAGACGCGACACTACGTCTAGGACCCATCGTCATAGGGGACGTTCACATACCCCCTCTAGACATAGGAGATGTTCCCATTCCTCCTCTAGTCACCGCCACCACCACCGCGATGATCGCTCTGACCACAGAGCCTATTGGGGATGCAAGACCAGAATCCCGGAGGGCAAATCGCTATGCGACCCATGTTATGCCCGAGCGGTTGGTGAGAAAGAGACCGAAAATCAAAACCTTGAGTCTCTTGTGAAACGTGTGGTACAGCAATCTATGAAAGAAATAGTTGCCCCCCCACACAAGGAGCCAGTCCACCACCTTGTCTGGCTCCTTGGCTGACGAGGCCCAGGAGGATCCCGGCCAATTCCAGCCCCATGATTCCTCCCATTATTCCTCGCAAGACGAGATGGAGGAAAGGAAAAACGTACCGCTCAAAAGCTTGAGAATTCACCAAATAGCTGCTTCCGCCCGGTCACTCACACAGGTGCTGGCTCTGCACTGATGCATGGGAGAAAAAGAAACCCTGGACTGCCGCACTCTGTATAGACAGTTATTTATTCCAAAATTTCAGGTAAAAAATCCAAATTCAAAATAAATCCATAAATCCAAAACAACAAATGCAGATGGTGTGCATGCAGGGAAGGGTGGCTAACGCGTTTCACGTCACGAATTGACGCTTACTCATAGCTAGGGTGTGTGGGAATCAATAGAGGTATAAATGAAAAATAAAGTAACTTTACACCAATCAGTACTGAAAGAACACAGCTGACTGGGATAACCTTATGTTTGATTCCGGCACTCCCAAGAAAGGGAGAGGGGGGAAGGGAATAGCACTCTTTTGAAGACCATTCACAAAAATACAAAATTACAAAATGTGTATAAATTATAAACTAAACACTTAATGCTTAAACATAGACACACCAAAGTGTGTCTATATATTATTTAAAGTGAATGAATATGACAGTGATAAGTATGAATGTCAATTAATTAAGTTCAAAAAATGAACAGAAAAATCTTTTTAAATGAAAAAATAAATGAAAAGTGAAAATGTGAAAATGTTTTTTGGAGATGGTGAGCCATAGATGTAAATATATTCATGTATGTGAAATAATTATTATGTGATATTCGTGTGAATTGAAATAATAATAATAGTAATTTACAAATACTCCAAAAAACCATAATGATGAATTAATTAATAAATAATAAAATTTAAATGCACAAAATGTGCACAATGCGTGCTACTGCCAAACAGACTGTGTGACAATTACATAGGGAAATGTGAAAAATGATAAATATGAATAAATAAATGATAAGTGATCATGAAGGAGATATATATGTGTGTATAAAGTGTAAAGAAATGTCCATGTATGAATGTCTATAAATGTGCTATATAACATAATATAATCCGCCTTGTAATGGGTCAATGGATATAATACAATATGCCATAGAACAAAATAAACATGGATAAATCAATAAAATTCAAATAAATATCATGTGTGAATATATGCATTTACCGGAGACACATGTCTCTCCTGTATGCACACATGAACCTTGGACTTTCAACTTTAAACATAAACATAAATAAGAAATGTGTAATAAATGAGTATAAGAATGTACAAAGATATGCACGATAATATACAATAAAATCATGCAAGGGGGTACATAAAAATGTGTGTAAGGAAATTCGGATGTTCAGATCCATATAGGAAAATGGTATTGAACCACACACAATGCTATCTAGCAGGATGACCATGCATCTTTGCATAGATGTACCCTCATCTCTGCGGTTTAAGATGTAAACCCAATATTCAAATAATAATAAAATCATGATATTAACCTTAATTGTCAAGGGAATCTGTTAAAATAGTGTGTATGCACATGTCAATCACCGCACTTATCCAAAATCAAAAATTAAATAATATATGAACATATAAAAGTGTGCATGGTGGCCGGGCATGTGCATAGACACTATGGTACCTAAGTACTGGAAGCCGATGCTCATAATCACGGAATTTCAAATATGTATTAAGAACGGAATTACTATTAGTCCGAGGACTGGTAGTTGATAATAGCTCGAAAATTGTCGTCGTGGTGTATGGGCATTTATAAAGAAACAAAAATGTAAAAAATATAAAAAAATATAATATCAAAAATTGAAAAAAATCAAAAGGATATTTTTATCCTATATAGATATATTACATTAGAGTTACGTCCATACAAACACGGCGACAAATGATTGGAGTAATTGGCCATCATTGATTTGAAAAAATGAAAATAAAAAAGGTTTACAAATATGTGTTTACAAATATGTATACAAAGGTAGATGTAAACAGAGGTAGAACAGATACAATGATGCTTGGCCTCACAATGATTGATCTCCAAAAATCCTCTGGAGGACAAGAAACACCAATGATACTCATTAGAAAAAAGGGACAGGACACTGTGCAGACAGGCTCATGTTTCAAGTCTAACGCACCAAAGGACAGGATATGTACTAAATTTGCAAAATTCCAATGCAATAAAGCACATCCTTGCAAATTATGCTATAAATCTCAAAAAAAGGGGTCCTCTGTGCGAAAGTCTTGAAAACAAGTTATGGGAAGAAAAAAAAAAAAACACAACACTGGTACTCATTACAAAAAAAGGGGACAGGACACTGTGCAGACAGGCTCATGTTTCGAGTTGGAGAGAAAAAAAAACAAAAAAAAACACAACACTGGTACTCATTACAAAAAAAGGGGACAGGACACTGTGCAGACAGGCTCATGTTTCGAGTTGGAGAGAAAAAAAAACAAAAAAAAACACAACACTGGTACTCATTACAAAAAAAGGGGACAGGACACTGTGCAGACAGGCTCATGTTTCGAGTTGGAGAGAAAAAAAAAAAAAAAAAAAACACAACACTGGTACTCATTACAAAAAAAGGGGACAGGACACTGTGCAGACAGGCTCATGTTTCGAGTTGGAGAGAAAAAAAAAAAAAAAAAAACACAACACTGGTACTCATTACAAAAAAAGGGGACAGGACACTGTGCAGACAGGCTCATGTTTCGAGTTGGAGAGAAAAAAAAAAAAAAAAAAACACAACACTGGTACTCATTACAAAAAAAGGGGACAGGACACTGTGCAGACAGGCTCATGTTTCGAGTTGGAGAGAAAAAAAAAAAAAAAAAAAAACACAACACTGGTACTCATTACAAAAAAAGGGGACAGGACACTGTGCAGACAGGCTCATGTTTCGAGTTGGAGAGAAAAAAAAAAAAACACAACACTGGTACTCATTACAAAAAAAGGGGACAGGACACTGTGCAGACAGGCTCATGTTTCGAGTTGGAGAGAAAAAAAAAAAAAAACACAACACTGGTACTCATTACAAAAAAAGGTGACAGGACACTGTGCAGACAGGCTCATGTTTCGAGTTGGAGAGAAAAAAAAAAAAACACAACACTGGTACTCAAGACGAGATGGAGGGAGATGATTCTGTGATTCCTCCCATGATTCCTCGGAAGACGAGATGGAGGGAGATGATTCTGTGATTCCTCCCATTATTCCTCGCAAGACGAGATGGAGGGAGATGATTCTACGGTGGGATTCGACTACGCTTTAGTCTCTCCGCTGATCAAGGCAGTGAAGGAAACTTTGAAGTTGGAGGATACCACTGCCCCCCAGAAAAACAAAGAAAACTGTTTAAACAACTGGGGAAAGAACGCTCCAATTTCCCACTTCCCTCTGAGCTGAAAGGAGTGTTTGAGGAAGAATGGAGCAAGGGAGATAAGAAGGTTTCTATGCTAAGCAAAACCTCTAGACTGTATCCCTTTAAATCGGAGGATGTCAAGCATCTGGAGAATGCTCCCCTCGTGGATGCAGCAGTAATGCGCCTAGCGAAGCATGTCACCCTCCCGCTAGATGACACCGTATCATTTAAAGATGGTCTAGATCGGAAGATCGACCAGGACCTCAAAAGAATATATAGCCTGGCCGGAACGGCATGCAAACCAGCTTTTGCCCTTGCAGTAACCTCCAAAGCAATGGAGGCCTGGGTGGAAAATGTTGACTCCGATCTGAAAGGTGTCTCGGAGGAATTGGCACAAAGTTCAGCAGTGCAAGAACTTAAACTGGCTATTGCCTTTTTGGGAGAAGCTTCAATTGATCTCATCCGCTTGATGGCTAGATCCTTGCTATCTTCGGTCACAGCCAAACGAACACTATGGTTGCGCCCCTGGCTTGTTGATCCTGCCTCAAAGCAGGCATGGTGCAAAATTCCTTTTGAAGGAGCTTCCTTGTTTGGAAATAAGCTAGATAACGCTATTTCAAAGGCTACAGGCGGAAAGTCGGGATTCCTCCCCCAGGACAAACGTCCGTTTAACCAAAGAAGGCCTCAGCGGAAACGCAGCACAGAGCGTTCAAGAGAGGCACTGGAACTGGAATAGGCAGATATCTTTCCAAAAAATCTGGCAAGAAACAGACGCCCGGTGGGCGCGAGCCAACCAAGTCCTTTTGAGATTGGGCCCGCCCAAGCGGGTCGGGTAGGGGGCTCGCCTACGTTTCTGCCGGCACATCTGGGTGACCTTGATCTCAGATTATTGGACCATCAAAACGGTCTCAACAGGTCACGCATGGTCCTTCACCAAAGTCCCTCCATGCAGACCAATGCAATCTTCACTGCCTCAATCAGAAGAAAAACAACAAGTTCTTCTTTCATATGTGAATGCCCTGAAAGATCAAGGAGCAGTGGTGCCCGTCCCAAAGGACGAGGAATTCCAGGGGGTATACTTCCCCCTCTTCCTAGTACAAAAGAAGAACGGCTCTTGGCGTCCAGTTATAGATCTCACTTTCCTGAACAGGTACATAAAGCACGAGAAATTCAAGATGGAATCACTCTCATCCATCTAAAAAGTCGTTCAACCAGGCGACTGGTTGATCTCAATAGATGTTAAGGACGCGTATTTTCATGTTCCCGTGGCAGAAGAATTCCACAAATACCTTCGATTTCAGGTCGAACGAGAGCACTTACAATTTATTTGTCTTCCATTCAGACTAACGACCTCTCCAGGGGTCTTTTCCAAGGTACTGTCGGTAATTGTGTCTCTTATCAGAATACAGGGTGTGCGTCTGTATCATTACCTGAACGTTCTGCTACTACTGTCCCAAGACAAGCAGCAGCTGCTGATCCACAAAGATCAAGTGATCTCTACATTGATAGAGTTCAGATGGCTCCTAAACCGAGAGAAAAGTCAGCCAGACCCGTCCCAACGCCTAACCTACCTAGGAGCTCAATTCGACACAGTAGAGAATACCATCTCTCTTCCGGAAGAAAAAATCCCGGTCATTCGGGTAAGAATATCTTTAGCCCTAGACTACTCTAACCTAAGGGCGTCACAGTGCCTGAAGATAATCGGCACGATGGTGGCCACGTTCCCCATGGTCAAATGGGCAATGTGGAGGCTTCGGCCTTTTCAATCAGGATTCCTTCAGCAATGGAAGACAGACGATCGCAATCAGCTGATCAGGACTACTCAGTCAATGAGGAACAGTCTTCTCTGGTGGCTTCAACACAAAAACTTGTTAACATGCCACTCCCTTGCTCCCATCCAATGGATGATTGTTTCATCCGATGCCAGCAATGCGGGCTGGGGAGCACATTGTGGGGCAGAACTGGCTCAGGGCAAATGGGATGCCCATCTCCACATTCCAGGGTCAAACGTTCTGGAATTGCGTGCGGCATGGTGCGCCCTTCAAGCCTTCTCCCACCTTCTGAAAGGGAAGTCGGTCCTACTCAAAATGGACAATACCACCGCCGTGGCATATGTGAAGAGACAAGGGGGCACTCGGAGCCCAACCCTTCTCCAAGAGGTCGAACCTATCATGACCTGGGCTCAGAGGAATCTACAAACTTAACAGCAGTCTTCGTTCCAGAACATTCAAGCGGACTTCCTGTCACGCAGCAACCTAGACAACAACGAATGGTCACTGCATCCACAAACCTTCAAGTGGATCCTATCGTTGGATTTCGATCCAGAAGTGGATCTGTTTGCATCCCCCTGCAATCACAAAGTAGCCTGGATCGTCCAATCTATTCAACAGGCTTACAGGGCAAAGGGCTTAGCTCCTCCAGAGGCGTGACGGCTCATTCCACCAGAGGCATGACAGCCTCATGGCCAGCAGCTCGACACGTGGCTACTGAAGTGATATGCAGGGCAGCCTTGTGGTCTTCTATTCATACATTTATGTCTCATTATTGTATTGAGCCTGCTTCCCTTTCCTCTGTTAATTTTGGTCGAAAAATCCTGTCAGCTGACGGGAAAGATTAAAATATTTTTTTTGAGCAAGCATACCCTCCCGTGTGGATTGGCTAGTTATTTCCCACACGTAGTCTGCCATGGAGTCTGTCAGGAAAACGGAAAATTTATTACCAAATACTTACCGTAATTTTCCTTTCCTGATAGACTCCATGGCAGACGGAGTTCCCACCCATGAATTAAAAATATGAGAGTTGAAATTTGAGTCGGCTAGTTACGGAACACCTGTCTGTGGAGGTGAGCTCAAATTTATGGGTAAGGGGTCCTATAGCTGTGGAGAGGAGGCGGGGTTAACCCACACGTAGTCTGCCATGGAGTCTATCAGGAAAGGAAAATTACGGTAAGTATTTGGTAATAAATTTTCCGTTTTCATGTCAATGTGTTAAAAAGGTAAAATTTTTAGGCACAAACGTAATTGCAATATATTTTGTATTCAAAAGAATTGTACAAATAAAGCTGGAAGCCTGGTTTGCTTTTACCGGAATATAGTAATGACGCTACTGAACCTTAAAGCGGTGCTAAACCCAAAAGCTAACATTTATTATAATGCAGCTTACCAATTCTTGAATGTTTTGGCTGCATTACATTTCTTTTTTTTAAGGCGTTCTTTCCTTTATTTTCCTTTGGTGATCTGGCCAGTAAGTCTGTTGTTTTTCAAAAGAACAACAGTTACAGGGTTGAGACAAACCATTTACCGCTGACAGAGGTGCTTACAGTGATTATCCTTTATTTATGTAAAACCTTTATCCCAAAGGGAAAAAAAAGTTTGCTATAACTGCTTATAAAGTGTTACCTGGAGTTCAGCTGCAATTTATTAGTGTATCTAAATCTGCTCGTTCATCTAACACTCCCCTCCCCCCCCAGATTAACAATGCTTCTGTCCAAAGGTGCTCCTTCATCCAGAGTAGGGGGGGCACTATCATACGGGAGGCATGGACCCACCAGCTTATAACTGAGGGCAAAACGCCTTAAAAAGAAAATGAATGCAGCCTCCACATTTAATGATTTGTAAGCAGTAATGTATTACAATTTAGGTTTTGGGTTTATTACTGCTTTCAGTTCACATCCCAAAGACCCCTTAATCAGGAACTGAGCTGTAGAAACTGTGACCAAAAAGAGGTTGACAGAGGGCAAAGGACTAGTCACCAGTGTTGCCTGCATTCCCCGTTTACAGATTTTTTTCCCCTCATTGCTGACCTACAATGCCTTGTTCTGCACTTGTTCCTATGTTAACCACTTCACCCCGGAAGAATTGGCTGCCCAATGACCAGGCCATTTTTTGCGATACGGTACTGCGTCGCTTTAACTGACAATTGCGCGGTCGCAAATTTTTTCTCCGTTTAGGCCGATGTGTATTCTTCTACATATTTTTGGTAATAAAAATCGCAATAAGCGTATATTGATTGGTTTGCGCAAAAGTTATAGCGTCTACAAAATAGGGGATAGATTTATAGCATTTTTTTTTATTTTATTTTTTTTTACAAGTAATGGCGGCGATCTGCAATTTTTATCGGGACTGCAACATTATGGCGGACACATCGGACACTTTTGACACATTTTTGGGACTATTGGCATTTATATGCTATAAAAATGCACTGATTACTGTAAAAATGTCACTGAAAGGGAAGAGGTTAACACTAGGGGGTGATTATGGGGTTAATTGTGTTCCCTAATGTGTGTTCTAACTGAAGGGGGGATGGGACTGACCTAGAGGAAATAACAGATCGTGGTTCCTAGCTATTAGGAACTCACGATCTGCATTTCCTCACTGAACAGAATAGGGACTTTCCTGTTCTGCCTCTCGTGCCTGGAGATTGCTTGTGGCCGACGGTCATCACGACCGCCTATCACGACAATCGGCACCCCCGCGATGCAGCGGGCACACGTGCCTGCTAGCCCGCTTAAAGAGACCCACGTACAGCTACGACGGTTCGCGCAGCGGAGCCAGCCTGCTGCAGTATAACTGCGGCGGCTGGTCCTTAAGCGGTTAAGGCAGCCATCTTGGTAGAGGCAGAGTTTTCTTCATGTAACAGCCTCTGGCAACACAGTAGTGACATCATCAAATCTCTGGAGACTAGCAGTGCCTTTTAGATCTCACACTACAGATAGACAGGTATGAGACTAAGCACCCTCATGTACTATAAGGTGCACTGCTATTTTCAGGAGGAATTCTAGGGCATTTTTGGTGTACTGTTTAGGCACCATTACCTTTCTAAATGCTCCCTATTCTGTAACATTGAAAGTGTTGTCTTTGTAGTTCAGTTCCACTTGAAGTGGGGAGGTATGTTCACTAAGAGCTTAAGCTCTGTAATATACCTGTAATCGCATAATTAGCCGGTGTCATTATTTTCTAGTGAGACCTGGCAACTGCAATAGATGCAAGCATCAGAGAAATGTACCTCTGTATTCATGCTGTTGTATATCGGCACTCACACAGTGTTATGGTAAGTTAGAGAAATGTTTCAGCAGGTAGACTTTTGTGTAAAATAATAAAACCGCATGGAATTTTATCATCTGGTGGTATCAGGACCCAGATAATGACTTCTCATATCTATTTAAAGTAACGTGGGTATATTTATCAAGGGCTGGGCTGCTCACACTTACATGTTCATATTCATTAGTTATCAACTACAAGGACGCTGTGCAATATTCATTTATGATATGAGCAGAAACCCAATTGGGAATCTACACGCACAGTACCCTCTTATTATATTAACCACTTCAGCTCCGGAAGGTTTACCCCCTTCCTGACCAGGCCATTTTTTGCGAAACGACACTGCGTTGCTTTAACTGACAATTGCACGGTCGTGCGACGCTGTACCCAAATAAAATTGATACCCCCTTTTTTTCCCACAAATAGAGCTTTATTAGGGTGTTATTTTATCACCTCTGTGTTTTTTTTTTGTTTTGTTTTTTTGCGCTAGACACAAAGAACGACTGACAAATTAAAAAAAAAATATATTTTTTACTTTCTGCTCTAAAACACATCCAATAATTATTTTTTAAAAAAAATCAAATTTCTTCGTAAATTTAGGCCAATATGTATGCTGCTATATATTGTTGGTAAAACAAAAGAAATCCCAATAAGCGTATATTCATTGGTTTGCGCAAAAACTATAGCGTCTACAAACTTTGGTGTATTGTTTTTTTTTACTAGTAATTGTGGTGATCAGTGACTGCTAGCGGGACTGCGATATTGTGGCAGACTAAAACAGACACCTAACTGACACTTTTGACACTTTTTCCGGGACCAATGACATTATTGGTGATCAGTGCTAAAAATATGCAGTCACAGTACTAATGACACTGGCAGGGGCGATCATAGAGTTAACTGTGTGCCTAGGGAGTGTTTACTAACTGTGGGGGAGTAGCTTTTACTACTTGAAGACATGGATCGGTGTTCCTGCTTCACAGGATCCATGTCTTCTGTACTAGCGGAATGACAGTCTGGCTTGTTTACATTGGCAGACTGTCATTCTGTCAGAGTACAGAATGATCATCGGGTCCGCGGGACCTGCTGATCAGCTCCCAATGTGTAAAATCACAGTGGGAGTGAGCCGCCGGTGGCGCACGCACCCAAAACCTGGAGGTGCAGAATTACATATATATATACAGTGGGTAAGGAAAGTATTCAGACCCCCTTAAATTGTTCACTCTTTGTTATATTGCAGACATTTGCTAAAATCATTTTAGTTCATTTTTTTTCCTCAATGTACACACAGCACCCCATATTGACAGAAAAACACAGAATTGTTGACATTTTTGCAGATTTATTAACCACTTAACAACCACCTGCCGACAAATAACGTCGACAAGGTGGTTGCTTAACTCTGGGAGGACGTTATATAACGTCCTCCCAGAATCGCGCACACGGGAAACTCCGTGACCGCCGGGTCCAGAGGACCCGGCGGATCACGAATCGTGGTAAATCGCCGCTGATAGCGGCCGTTTACCACGTGATCGCTCCGTCAAATGACGGAGCAATCACTTGTAAACAGACCGGCGTCATTTGATGACGCCGGTTCCTCCCTCCCCTCTCTGTACCGATCGGTACAGTGTGAGAGGGGAGGGGGAGGGAGCGGATGGCAGCAGCAGCACTGTGGGCTGGATCTGTGACAATTGCAGTCACAGATCCAGCCATCCATCCATCCCTGCTCAGCCATCCCTGTGCTATACCCTGCCAATACTCTGCAATACACCCTGCCAATACTCTGCAATACCCTGGTGCAATACTCTGCAATACCCTGGTGCAATACTCTATACCCTGGTGCAATACTCTGCAATACCCTGCGAAATACTCTGCAATACCCTGCGAAATACTCTGCAATACCCTGGTGCAATACTCTGCAATACCCTGGTGCAATACTCTGCAATACCCTGGTGCAATACTCTGCAATACCCTGGTGCAATACTCTGCAATACCCTGGTGCAATACTCTGCAATACCCTGCAAAATACTCTGCAATACCCTGCAAAATACTCTGCAATACCCTGCGCAATACTCTGCAATACCCTGCACAATACTCTGCAATACCCTGCGCAATACTCTGCAATACCCTGCACAATACTCTGCAATACCCTCCACAATACCCTGTGCAATACCCTCCACAATACCCTGTGCAATACCCGTGCAATACCCTGCCATACACCGCAATACCCTGCCATACACCGCAATACCCTGCCATACACCGCAATACCCTGCCATACACCGCAATACCCTGCCATAGTCCGCAATACACCGCAATGCCCGGCAATACTCCGCAATGCCCGGCAATACTCCGCAATAACCACTTCCCGCCCTCCGGCCGTCATATGACGTCCTTGACTTTGTGCGGGGATATCTGAATGATGGGAGCAGCTACAGGCATCATTCAGATATTAGCTTTTTCAGCCGGCGATTCCCTACACCATAAGAATAATCATAGCGGCTGTTCCGCCGCTTGATCATTCTTACGGGAGGCGAGAGGGGATGTCCCCCCCCCCCCCGCCGCCCTCCGGTGCTTCTACCGACTCACCGCTACGATCAAAGCCAGGATTGTTGTGTTTTTTTTTTGTATTTTTTTCAGGCTTCCCAGCCTAGAGGTGAGATGTGGGGTCTTATTGACACCCCCCCCCCCCCATATCTCACTGTAAAGAGGACCTGTCATGCCATATTCCTATTACAAGGGATGTTTACGTTCCTTGTAATAGGTATAAAAGTGATCAAAAAAATGTTTAGGGCAGAAAAACATGTCAAACTAAAATAAATAAAGTAAAATGAAGAATAAATTTTATTTATTTTTTTTAAAGCGCCCCTGTCCCCGTGAGCTCGCATACAGAAGCGAACGCATACGTAAGTCCCGCCCACATATGAAAACGGTTTTCAAACCACACATGTGAGGTATCTCTGCGAACGTTAGAGCGAGAGCAATCATTTTGGCCCTAGACCTCCTCTGTAACTCAAAACATGTAACCAGTAAAAATATTTAAAGCGTCGCCTATGGGGATTTTTTAAGTAGCGAAGTTTGGCGCCATTCCACGAGTGTGTGCAATTTTTAAGGGCGACATGTTAGGTATCTATTTACTCGGCGTAACTTCATCTTTCACATTATGCAAAAACATTGGGCTAACTTTACTGTTTTTTTTTTTTTTAAGCACAAAACATTTTTTTTCCGTAAAAAACGCGTTAAAAAAATTGCTGCGCAAATATCGTGTGAGATAAAAAGTTGCAACAACCACCATTATATTCTCTAAGGTCTTTGCTAAAAAAACATATATAATGTTTTGGGGTTCTATGTAATTTTATAGCAAATAAATGATGATTTTTACATGTAGGAGAGAAATGTCAGAATTAGCCTGGGTGCTCCAGAACGCCTGAAGGTGCTCCCTGCATGTTGGGCCTCTGTATGTGGCTACGCTGTGTAAAAGTCTCACACATGTGGTATCGCCATACTCGGGAGTAATAGCAGAATGTGTTTTGGGGTGTAATTTGTGGAATGCATATGCTGTGTGTGAGAAATAACCTGCTAATATGACAATTTTGTGAAAAAAAAAAAGAGAAAAAAAAAATCTTGATTTTGCAAAGAATTGTGGGAAAAAATGACAACTTCAAAAAACTCACAATGCCTCTTTCTGAATACCTTGGAATGTCTTCTTTCCAAAAAGGGGTCATTTGGGGGGTATTTGTACTTTTCTGGCACGTTAGGGTCTCAAGAATTGAGATAGGCCGTCAGTACTTCAGGTGTGATCAATTTTCAGATATTGGCACCATAGCTTGCGGACTCTATAACTTTCACAAAGACCAAATAATATCCACCCATTTGTACTTATTTTTACCAAAGATATGTAGCAGTATAAATTTTGGCCAAAATTTATGAAGAAAAAATAGTAATTTGCAAAATTTTATAACAGAAACGAAAAAAAAATCATTTTTTTACAAAATTTTCAGTCTTTTTTCTCTTATAGCGCAAAAAATAAAAAACCCAACAGTGATTAAATACCACCAAAAGAAAGCTCTATTTGTGTGAAAAAAAGGACAAAAATTTCATATGGGTACAGTGTTGTATGACTGAGTAATTGTCATTCAAAATGTGAGAGCACCGAAAGCTGAAAATTGGTCTGGTTATTAAGGGGGTTTAAGTGCCCAGTGGTCAAGTGGTTAAAAAAGAAAAACTGAAATATCACATGGTCCTAAGTATTCAGACCCTTTGCTGTGACACTCATATATTTAACTCAGGTGCTGTCCATTTCTTCTGATCATCCTTGAGATGGTTCTACACCTTCATTTGAGTCCAGCTGTGTTTGATTATACTGATTGGACTTGATTAGGAAAGCCACACACCTGTCTATATAAGACCTTACAGCTCACAGTGCATGTCAGAGCAAATGAGAATCATGAGGTCAAAGGAACTGCCTGAAGAGCTCAGAGACGGAATTGTGGCAAGGCACAGATCTGGCCAAGGTTGCAAAAAAAATCTGCTGCACTTAAGGTTCCTAAGAGCACAGTGGCCTCCATAATCCTTAAATGGAAGACGTTTGGGACAACCAGAACCCTTCCTAGAGCTGGCCGTCCAGCCAAACTGAGCTATCGGGGGAGAAGAGCCTTGGTGAGAGAGGTAAAGAAGAACCCAAATATCACTGTGGCTGAGCTCCAGAGATGCAGTCGGGAGAAGGGAGAAAGTTGTAGAAAGTCAACCATCACTCCAGCCCTCCACCAGTCGGGGCTTTATGGCAGAGTGGCCCGACGGAAGCCTCTCCTCAGTGCAAGACACATGAAAGCCTGCATGGAGTTTGCTAAAAAAAAAACACCTGAAGGACTCCAAGATGGTGAGAAATACGATTTTCTGGTCTGATGAGACCAAGATAGAACTTTTTGGCCTTAATTCTAAGCGGTATGTGTGGAGAAAACCAGGCACTGCTCATCACCTGTCCAATACAGTCCCAACAGTGAAGCATGATGGTGGCAGCCTTATGCTGTGGGGGTGTTTTTCACCTGCAGGGACAGGACGACTGGTTGCAATCGAGGGAAAGATGAATGCGGTCAAGTACAGGGATATCCTGGACGAAAACCTTCTCCAGAGCGCTCAGGACCTCAAACTGGGCTGAAGGTTTACCTTCCAACAAGACAATGACCCTAAGCACACAGCTAAAATAACGAAGGAGTGGCTTCACAACAACTTCGTGACTGTTCTTGAATGGCCCAGCCAGGGCCCTGACTTAAACCCAATTGAGAATCTCTGGAGAGACCTAAAAATGGCCGCCCAACAACGTTTACCATCCAACCTGACAGAACAGGAGAGGATCTGCAAGGAGGAATGGCAGAGGATCCCCAAATCCAGGTGTGAAAAACTTGTTGCATCTTTCCCAAAAAGACTCATGGCTGTATTAGATCAAAAGGGTGCAAATACTAAATACTGCGCAAAGGGTCTGAATACTTAGGACCATGTGATATTTCAGTTTTTCTTTTTTAATAAATCTGCAAAAATGTCAACAATTATGTGTTTTTCTGTCAATATGGGGTGCTGTGTGTACATTAAAGAGGAAAAAAATGAACTTGAATGATTTTAGCAAATGGCTGTAATATAACAAAGAGTGAAATTTAAGGGGGTCTGAATACTGTCCGTACCCACTGTCTGTATATACGTGATTCTACACAGAGCGATCGTAAGAGATTTATTTAATGCAAACATTTTCAAAGGAAACCACACAAAACAGTTTGCTTCAATGGGCGATAAAACAAAACTGTAAAAAATCTAGAATTTTAAAAGTCAACTCTGGCCGTACCTTAAGGCTGGCCATACATGGTCCAAATCTCAGCTGGGTTCAGCAGGAACCAGCCGAGATTCAAACTGTTAATGGGCAGGCTGAATGTACCAAGCTGATCGATCAACTTTTGGTACAGTCAGCCTGCCAGATACTCTTACAATTATCGCTAGTGGCCGCTAGCGATAATCACTGTCTTCTCCCGACCGCAAACTAAGAACAGTAAATAGGAAAAGACGTTATTAAAAATCGCAAATGGTAACTCTCAAGATGCATAAGGGTAAGAGCATATAATCCACCGAGTGTGATTTTCTGTTGAACTTCAGTGTGTCTTCAAGAGCCAGGAAGCAGATGCCACTGTCAGGAACTGTGTAGGATACCAGAAACAAAACAAAATGGGAAATCCTGTGCAGAACTAGAGGTGATGTCACACCAGGGGGGGGGGCTGGCTTGAAAAAAGAGTAGTTATGCTCTGACATATGTAGCCACGCTCCCAACACTGCGACACTCCCAGATGTGATGTCACTTCCAATTCTACGCAGTCCATGCACTCCAGCAAGGCTCCAGGATATCCGATTTTGTTTCTGGTGTCCTACACCTCTCCTGACAGCATCATCAACTGCCTGGCTCCTAAAGACACACCGAGGCTTAACAGCAAACTGCACTGAGTGGATTACACGCTCTTATCCTTATGCATCTTGTGAGTTGCAACTTGACGTGATTTTTAATAAAGTCTTTTCCTATTGACTGTACAGTAAAACCTTGGTTTGAGAGTAACTTGGTCTGAAAGCGTTTAGCAAGACACGCAAAAATAATACATTTTGACTTGATATACAAGCGATGTCTTGATATACAAGGAGCATCATGTCACAACTGAGTATAAAAGAGAAGAGAGGCGCCTCTAAGTGTAGCAATACAGTTACATTTAATGAAGGTACAACAAACTCACATGGTTGATGATTAAAACAGGCACATCAAAGTATGCAGGCATCCGGGGTAAAGCTGTCCACATAGACCATCCTCCTCACCGCAGTTGGCCTCGTCCATTCCATGCTGCCCTCCACGACCGGTTCAAGCCTCACTTTCAGATCGCTCTACTGCAGGGTAGTCTTCCCGGTCACGATTGCAGACTGATACCGGTGAGAGCCGGCGGTGCGGAGGACGGTCTATGTGGACAGCTTTACCCCGGATGCCTGCATACTTGGATGTGCCTCCTTTTAGTCATCAGCCATGCGAGTTGCTAAATGTTATACCTTCATTAAATGTAACCATATTGCTACACTTAAAAGCGCCTCTCTTCTCTTTTATACTCCGGTTGGATTTTTCTTCTAAGAGGCTTCCATTTGTGAATGGACATTTTATGGTTACACAACCTATCACATTGCTATAATCTTTTTATATGGACTATAAACTGAAGGACTTATGGATAAATGGTTGTGGAACAAATCATTTAAGTTTCCATTATTTTATGGAAAGTTGCTTTGATATACAAGTGCTTTGGATTACAAGCATGCTTCCAGAACGAGTTATGTTCGCAATCCAAGGTTTTACTGTACTTAATTAGCGCCCTCTGCTGTTTCCTTCTATATATATATATTGCAGAGGTTACTTCAGTCTCATTGAGGAGCTTCCACAGATATCTTTGTACCTATGAACTTTTTAGTATAATCCTACGCCCCCACAGCACATTCACATGTATGTCATAGTTTAGCTATATGCCTTCCTGCATCATTCTCAATAATTCTCTATGCAAATACAGCCTGACTAGGACAGCCCACTACTCCAGACTGACATACCATCTTCAAGGCATTTTGATATCGGCATAACTTCTCCCAAGGAATATTACACTGCATTCATCAGGGCTGAGGGATTTTGGGAGGAGGCAAGGTATTGGCATTTTTGCCCATAGTTAATATGGCGCATATCGGCTGTTTTCTCGCATTTCACGATGAGGTCTGGCTGTATTTAAGTGGTGAGTAACTGTGTCGCCCTACCCCCATTGAGAACGACTGTGTATGACGAAACGCGTCTGAGGGGGTGCAGTGACATCACCACGTCGACTTGAGGAGGAAGGGCTCCTATTGCCGGCCGGCATCTTGTGATTTTTTTTTTAACTGAAACTGTTATAAGTACAACTTACTTTTATAAATAAAACGCTACTTGTTGCGGAGTTACGCTATGGTCCACCTTCTTTTTGCATATTACTAATCCTATGGACCACATGTGTACGGAGGTAGCCTAGCACCCGGAACATCTATCCTGTGTAAGACCACTTCAGCGTTGTCTTGTCTTTCCCCCCGGAAGTTAAAGGCCGCGGCTGGGTTACAGCCGAATGCTCATTCCTGCTTGCCCTCTGGTAAGCGGCTTTTATATATGGTGGTGGGCTTCTCACTTATCTGTGGATTCACTGTGGTGTTGTCTCAACCAATGCTTATGGAACCATGCTTCATATATAGACTGTTGTGTGGTGACTTACCTTGAGTGGTATATGCCTAGAGGACATCTATTACTAATGTAATCCTCTTGTCATCCGAGGATTTTTTGTGGACTTAATGTTTGGCGCAGCTTCATCTTTTCCTAAGGTGCTGTGATGTTTGCAGAAACCTAAAGCACTCTGCCAACCTCTTTCACCAGCCACGATCTGCCTACATTGCATAGCGCGGACATTACTGGGTCTAAAATAAGGTATGTAATGAGGATGGATACGTTTTATTTAACCGCTTACCGTCCAGCGCACGACTATATACGTCGGCAGAATGGCACGGCTGCGCAAATGGGCATTCCCGTACGTCCCCTTTAAATTGCTGGCTATCAGGCACGCACGTGCCCGCGGGTCCCGCGGACTCTATGTCCGCCAGTGGCTCGCGATCGTGACACGGAGAGGCAGAACGGGGAGATGCCTATGTAAACAAGGCATTTCCCTGTTCTGCCTACCAATATGACAGGGATCTACTGCTCCCAGTGATTGGAAGCAGTGATCTCTGTCATGTTCTAGTGAGCCCATCCCGCCTACAGTTAGAACACACTCGGGGAACACAACCCCTTGGTCGCCCCCTAGTGTTTAACCCCTTCCTTCCCAGTGACATTTACACAGTAATCGGTGCATTTTTATAGCACTGACCGCTGTATAAATGTCAATGGGTCCCAAAATAGTGTCAAAAGTGACCGATCTGTGCGCTGCAATCACGATAAAAATCGCAGATCGCCACCATTACTAATAAAAAAAAATGAATAATAAAAATTACATAAATCTATCCCCTATTTTGTAGACGCTTTAACTTTTGTGCAAACCAATCAATATACGCTTATTGCGATTTTATTTTTTTATTTTTACCAAAAATATGTAGAAGAATACATATTGGCCTAAACTGAGGAAAAAAAAAATAGTTTTTTTTTATATATTTTTGGGGGATAGTTATTATAACAAAAATAAAAAAAGATTGCTTTTTTTTTTTTCAAAATTGTCGCTCTTTTTTTGTTTATAGAGCAAAAAAAAAAAAACGCAGAGGTGATCAAATACCACCAAAAGAAAGCTCTATTTGTGGGAAAAAAGGACGTCAATTTTGTTTGGGTGCAACGTCGCACGACCGCGCAATTGTCAGTTAAAGCAACGCAGTGCCGTATTGCAAAAAATGCTCTGGTCAGGAAGGGGGTAAATCCTTCCGGGGCTGAAGTGGTTAAAAACATCATTAGTATATTGATGAGGAGGGAAGAAGGAACCATGATGAAATAAATTTCAGCTATAGCCATCAGTCACATGTGGAGGAAAAAAAAAGGGAGGACTTGTGGATGGTGGTTCCCCTACCACTCTCTCGGAAGTCGGCATGTCCTAGTTGGGCAGGTCTGAATTATTATGTTATTGGTCATTGTTTTTTTGTTTTTTTAATTCTGCACTAAGAATATGGAGGCTGCAATTGCTGACTATGATGGTTTGGTCATTTACATACAATATTTGTTTTTACAAATAAATAATGCTGTGTGCTCCAATGACAAAGGAATCCCAGAGCACTAAGAAGCTTGTGCCCCATCAGGCACTCTGATTCATACTAATATTGGAGGAGAGTGGGGATCAGTCGGTGCTCAACAAAATGACAGTTCGTAGTTTTCTTCTGAACTGCAGCACAACTATTGGTTGAAAAACACTAATCGATGATATACCACAGCTTTTTTAAATTTCTTCAGTCCTGATAATCTCCTGAAACGATTACATAAAAATTCTTTAGTTTCCATAACCCAATTTATGTAAAAACATTTTGATAATCTAGGAACAGTGAATGAATGTAGGTAATATTTTAAAATTGTCTTATTTTTTTTATTTTTTTTTAGATTTGGCATAGCATTTCCATTGAAACGCAAATGCACGTCAGATTCCTGAATATGGACACAATACCATCCTGCCATTGAAGCTTCTATGTTGTTGAATATACAGAAATGAAGACATTAACAGGTTACATATGAAGAGCTTCCATACAGTTAGTGACCCATTTATCCAAGGGTGATGGCAGGGGGCATCGAAATGATCAAGAGAAACTCAGCAAATGGATCTCTCCATGAGGATTAAAAATATATTCTACTGATCTCTATAAAATAACCATGTTGACCATGATACTGCTTCACCTGGATACATGGCCTAGATAAGAGGCATATTGTGGAAATGTACTGAAGACAGTGAAATAGAAACAAGCTATTTTTTGATGAACTGAACCATCATTCTACTATGCAATTAGATTTTATACAATTCTATGGAATACAATATATGGGATATGGTAATGTAGCTAGCTATATTAGCTCACTCTTGTATTGGTGATTTTTCTATAATAAAGGGGTTTGATAGATTGTTTATTAATACATTATACAAACGATATCTATTGCAGCATTAGATTAAGTGATCTATGAATACATGTGGCAGCAAGAGCTAAAAGGGAGGTGTGTACGCTGTGCAAGTAATCTCCTTGGTCAGACATCTGTTTAATCCTTTCCTCAGGCCTTACTCTTTAAAATGTGTTTTTTGTTATAACAAGAGTCTTCTGGGCAGTCTAATTAGGTCATGGGTTCTTCCCCTTCTCCTCCAGTAGCAGTGGGGATGGGGTACTGATGGTGATCCTGCACTTAATGGCATTCACATAATAACATCTAAGTACGGTTTAATTTAGCACCGTCCATTGTGTCATTGGCAACTCGGGGAAAATGGGCTAAATGATGCTGGCCATCCTTCAACCTGGAAGACTGAATACGCCCTGTGGCAGAAAGCAATTACTGCAAGGGACAGTGTAGGAAACGTTACCTTGCAAAAAAAAAATAAAAATGCAAAACTTCAGCTTAACCGCTTCTGGACCGCCCCATGTACATTTACTGCAGCAGGGTGGTCTGGGTGTGCAAAATCACGTACCTGTACGTGATTTCGTACACGCAGTTAAGGGGGTGCGTGCACACCGCTCCCGCTATTATTGGTCACAGCGGGAGCCAATCAGCAGGTCCAGTGGCCTCGATGGCCACCACGACCCACCAATCGTTTACAGGAGAGACGGTTCAGCGGTGTTCCAATGTAAACGAAGCACACTGCTGATCTGTCAGAGAGGAAGAGTGATAGATTATGTTTCAGCTAAGCTGAATCACAATCTCTCTCTCTTCCTCCAGTGACTCCACTCCCCACAGTTAGAAACACCTCCCAGGGAACACATTTAACCCCTTGATGGCCCCCTAGTGTTAACCCCTTCCCTGCCAGTGTCATTTATACATTGATCAGTGCATTTTTATAGTACTGATCACTGTATTGGTGTCAGTGGTCACCAAAAAGTGTCAGGGTCAGATTTGTCTGCCGCAATGTCGCAGTCCCACTTAAAATCACAGATCGCTGCCATTACTAGTAAAAAATAAATAAATAAAAGTCCCTAAATCTATCCCATAGTTTGTAGATGTTACTTTTTTTTTACCAAAAATATGTAGCAGAATACATATTGGCCTAAATTGATGAAGAAATTCGTTTTTTTTTTTACTTTTTTTTTTTTTTTTTGTGGATATGTATTATAAAAGAAAGTAAAAAATATTGTTTGTTTTTTTCAAAATTGTCTTTTTTGCTTATAGAGCAAAAACCGCAGAGGTGATCAAATACCACCAAAAGAAAGCTCTATTTGTGGGGGGGGGGGGGGGGGAAGGACATCAATTTTATTTGGGTACAGTGTCGCACGTGCAATTGTCGGTTGAAACAAAGCAGTGCGGTATCGCAAAAAATGGCCTGGTCAGTAAGTGGGTAAAACCTTCTGTGGCCAAAGTGGTTAAAATAGAATTGCAAGACAAAATGTTTTTTATATACAGTGCCTTGAAAAGGTATTCATACCCCTTGAAATGTTACAACCAAAAACGTAAATGTATGTTATTGGGATTTTATATGATAGACCAACACAAAGTGGCACATAATTGTGAAGTGGAAGGAAAGTGATAAATGGTTTTCAAAATTTTTAATAAATATCTGAAAAGTGTATCGTGCATTTGTATTCAGCCCCCTTTATTCTGATACCCCTAACTAAAATCTAGTGGAACCAATTACCTTCAGAAGTCACCTAATTAGTAAATAGAGTCCCCCTATGTGTAATTTAATCTCAGTATAAATACAGCTGTTCTGTGAAGCCCTCAGAGGTTTGTTAGAGAACCTTAGTAAACAAACTGCATCATGAAGGCCAAGGAACACACCAGACAGGGATATAGTTGTGGAGAAGTTTAAAGCACGGTTACGTCATAAAAAAAATATCCCAAGCTTTGAGCATCTCATGGAGCACTGCTCAATCTATCATCTGAAAATGGAAAGAGTATGGCACAACTGCAAACCTACCAAAACACGGCCGTCCACCTAAACTGACAGGCCGAGCAAGGAGAGCATTAATCAGAGAAGCAGCCAAGAGGCCCATGGTAACTCTGTAGGAGCTGCAGAGATCCACAGCTCAGATGGGAGAATCTATCCACAAGACAACTATTATGCCCCATACACACGATCAGAAATTCCGACAGCAAATATTCAATGTGAGCTTTTGGTTGGAAATTCCGACCGTGTGTAGGCTCCATCAGACATTTGCCGCCAACAAAAGATTGAGAGCAGGTTCTCTATTTTTCCGACGGAAAAAGTTCTTGTCAGAAATCGTCTGTATGCAATTCCGATGCGCAAAAAAACATGCATGCTCAGAATCAAGCAGAAGAGCCGAACTGCCTATTGAACTTCATTGATCTTGGATCATCGTACGTCTTGTACATCACCGCGTTCTTGACATACGGAATTTCCAACAAGATTTGTGTGACCGTGTGTATGCAACACAAGTTTGATCCACGGTTTTCTTGTCGGAATTTCCGATTGTGTGTACGCAGCATTAGTCCTACACTCCACAAATCTGGCCTTTATGGAAGAGTGACAAGAAGAAAGCCATTGTTAAAGGAAAGCCATAAGAAGTCCCATTAGCGAGAAGCCATGTGGGGGACACAGCAAACATGTGGAAGAAGGTTCTCTGGTCAGATGAGATCAAATTTTTACTTTTTGGCCTAAAAGCAAAACGCTTTGTGTGGCAGAAAACTAATACTGCACATCGCCCTGAACACACCATCCCCACCGTGAAACATGGTGGTGGCAGCATCATGTTGTGGGGATGCTTTTCTTCAGCAGGGACAGGGGAGCTGGTCAGAGTTGATGGGAATATGAATGGAGCCAAATACAGGGCAATCTTAGAAGAAAACCTGTTAGAGCAGTGGTTCTCAACTCCTGTCCTCAGGACCCACTAACAGGCTAGATTTTAAGTATTACCTTGGTGAGATGCAGACTAGAATACTGCAATCCCTGAGCAGCAAATGATATCACCTGTGATGCATTTCAGTTATCTTGCAAACCTGGCCTGTTGGTGGGCCCTGAGGACTGGAGTTGAGAACCACTGTGTTAGAGTCTGCAAAAAACACCACAGCTTTTTTAAATTTCTTCAGTCCTGATAATCTCCTGAAACTATTATAACCATAACCCAGTTTATGAAAAATAATTTTAATAAGCTAGGAACAGTGAATGAATGTAGGTAATATTTCAAAATGTCTTATTTTTTATATACTTTAGATTTGGCATAGCATTTCCATTGAAATGCAAATGCATGTCAGATTCCTGAATATGGAAACCATACCATCCTGCCATTGAAGCTTCTATGTTGTTGAATACACAGAAATGAAGACATTAACCGGTTACATATGAAGAGCTTCCATACAGTTAGTGACCCATTTATCCAAGGGTGATGGCAGGGGGCATCGAAATGATCAAGAGAAACTCAGCAAATGGATCTCTCCATGAGGATTAAAAATATATTCTACTGATCTCTATAAAATAACCATGTTGACCATGATACTGCTTCACCTGGATACATGGCCTAGATAAAAGAGGCATATTGTGGAAATGTACTGAAGACAGTGAAATAGAAACAAGCAATTTTTTGATGAACTGAACCATCATTCTACTTTTTTTTAGAAGAAAACCCTGTTAGAGTCTACAAAAGATTTGAGACTGGGGTGGAGGTTCACCTTCCAGCAGGACAACAACTCTAAACATACAGCCAGAGCTACAATGGAATGGTTTAGATCAAAGCATATTCATGTGTTAGAATGGTCCAGTCAAAGTCCAGACCTAAAGCCAATTGAGAATCTGTGGCAAGACTTGAAAATTGCTGTTCACAGACGCTCTCCATCCAATCTGACAGCGCTTGAGCTATTTTGCAAAGAAGAATGGGCAAACATTTCACCCTCCTAGATGTGCAAAGCTGGTAGAGACATCCCCAAAAAGACTTGCAGCTGTAATTGCAGCGAAAGTTAGTTCTGAAAAGTATTGACTCAGGTGGGGTGAATACAAATGCACGCCACACTTTTCACATATTTATTTGTAAACAATTTTGAAAATCCACTTCACAATTATGTGCCACTTTGTGTTGGTCTATCACATAAAATCCCAATAAACTACATTTACGTTTTTGGTTTTAACATGACAAAATGTGGAACATTTCAAGGGGTATGAATACTTTTTCAAGGCACAAACATTGTAAATACCATTCTTTTTCTTTTTTATATGTGATCATATGACAACTGTTCTCCGCTGCATTAGGGCTTAGAGAGGTGAGGGTGGAGACTACAGGGGGTGTGTCAGCACAAACCTGACCAATGGATTACAAGCAGGCTGTGCTCCCAAGTAGCATGCAAAAAAAATAAAAAAACTGACCACACTGGGATGGATGTGCTTCAGTGTCTACCATGGTCAGTTTGCAGTTTAAAATGGGCAAGCAGAGGGGCTGGCAGTATCACCAGGTTTTTTTCACAAAGAAAGCAATGCAACAGGGTACTTTTTCATACAAGTACGTGGTACAGCAGGCACATATCAGAAATATGAAATGTTTGGATACCACACACAATAACCACTTGCCGACCGCCACATGTACATATTCGTTGGCAGAATGGCACGGCTGCACAAAGCAAGGTACCTATACGTTGCTTTGAATTTGCCGGTGGCGCAGCCGTGCCCCTGGGCTCGATGTCCGCCGGGTGCTCGCGATCGTCTCACAGAGAGGCAGAACGGGGAGATGTAAACAAGGCATTTCCCTGTTCTGCCTAGTTACAGGACAGAGATCTACTGCTCCCTTTGATCGGGAGCAGTGATCACTGTCGTGTCACTGGTAGCCCACCCCCCCCACAGTTAGAATCACTCCCCAGGATACACTTAACCCCTTGATCGCCCCCTAGTGTTTAACCCCTCCCTGCCAGTGTCATTTACACAGTAATCAGTGCATTTTTATAGCACTGATCGCTGTATAAATGACAATGGTCGCAAAATAGTGTCAAAAGTGTCCGATGTGTCTGCCATAATGTCACAGTCCCAATAAAAATCGCAGATCGCCGCCATTACTAGTAAAAAAAATAAAATAATAATAATAAAAATGCCATAAAACTATCCCCTATTTTGTAGACGCTATAACTTTTGCGCAAACCAATCAATATACGCTTATTGCGATTTTTTTTTTTAACCAAAAATATGTATAAGAATACATATCGACCTAAACTGAGGGAAAAAAAAAGTTTTTTTTTTAAAATGTGGGATATTTATTATAGCAAAAAAGTAAAAGATATTGGTTTTTTTTTTCAAAATTGTCGCTCTTTTTTTGGTTTATAGCGCAAAGAATAAAAACCGCAGAGGTGATCAAATACCACCAAAAGAAAGCTCTATTTGTGGGAAAAAAAGGACATAAATTTTGTTTTGGTACAACGTCGCACGACCGCGCAATTGTCAGTTAACGTGCCGAATCGCAAAAAGTGCTCTGGTCAGGAAGGGGGTAAATTCTTCCGGGGCTGAAGTGGTTAAAGTCCTTTTTTAAACTTGTACCTACAGGTAAGCCTATAGTGAGGCTTACCTATAGGCACAGTGAATATCTCCTAAACTTGCACTGTTAGGAGATATTCACGCTGCTTATACTTGACTTGGCTTGCAAGAACACTTTTTATGATGTCACACCCCTACGGCAATATGCACATAAGTTATCATTTACAAGGAAAGAAGGATCCTAATGTGTACACATTGGCATTTGCCTCTTTATCCATTTCTAAAAAAACATGGTCATTGGGTCAAACAATTCCCGAGGAATATCAGACTGTGTGTACTTGTAAGTTGCAGCAATAAACTATGAGGGGAAAGTTTCTAAGGCCAGGGAAGCCAGAATCTGGAGCAGCTGCACATGGCAACAAATTTGGCAACAAAGCCTGAGGCCTGGTTCACACTGGGGCGACAAACGCTCCGACATTGGGAGCTCATGTCGCATGACGTGTGAAAATCAATGTTTCCCTATGGGAGCCGTCCTAACTGGTCCGACACATGTCGGTCCGACTTTGAAAATGCTCCCTGTACTACTTTGGTCCGACTTTGATCCGACTTCAGCCCATTGACTATCATTGAAGTTGGATCAAAGTCGGACCGCAGTCTTGCATGGTCCGACTTTGGCATGCGACTTGTGCTCTGCTGATCTTGAGGGGGAACTCCAGGCCAAATTTTAAATAAAAAAACGGCATAGGTTCCCCCTCCGGGAGAATACCAGGCCCTTGGGTCTGGTCTGGATTTGAACGGGCGCCCCAACGCCGAAAAAACGGCGTGGGGGTCCCCCCAAAATCCAAACCAGACCCTTATCCGAGCACGCAACCTGGCAGGCCGCAGGGGAAGAGGGGGGGAAGAGAGAGCGGCCCCCCCTCCCTCCTGAACCGTACCAGGCCGCATGCCCTCAACATGGGGGGGTTTGGTGCTCTGGGGCAGGGGGGCGACCTGCGGCCCCCACACCCCAGAGCACCCTGCCCCCATGTTGATGAGGACAGGGCCTCTTCCCGACAACCCTGGCCGTTGGTTGTCGGGGTCTGCGGGCGGGGGGCTTATCGGAATCCGGGAGCCCCCTTCAATAAGGGGGCCCCAGGATCCCGGCCCCCCCACCCTATGTGAATGAGTATGGGGTACATCGTACCCCTACCCATTCACCTGGTGGAAAAAAAATTGCAATAAAAAACACTACACAGGTTTTTAAAGTAATTTATTACACAGCTCCGGGGGTCTTCTTCCGACTCCGGGGGTCTTCTTCTGACTTCCGGGGGTCTTTTCCGACTTCCGGCGCTCTTCTTCCGACTTCGGGGGTCTCCGGTTCTTCTCCCGCTCTCCGGTTCTTTCTTCCGCCGGGCCTCCGCTAACTTCTTTTTAGCTCTCTTGCTAACAGAGGCCCGGTCTTCCCGTTGTCTCGTCCGGCTCTCCGTTGTCCTTCTGCCGGCCCCTCCACTAACTTCTTGGTAGCTCTTTCGCTAGTGGAGGGGTCGGTCTTCCTGTCGCTGTCGCCGTCGGCTTCTTCTTCCCTCTTCTCCTCCTCGATGTTGACGCGTCGCTTCCTCCCGCTGTAATACTGGCTCTCCGCTCCGCATTAATATAGGCTTCTCATGACGTCACAGTCACATGTTCCCATGACGTCACAGTCACATGCTCCGGGGCCATGTGCCCCGGAACATGTGACTGTGACGTCATGAGAAGCCTATATTAATGCGGAGCGGAGCAGAGAGCCAGTATTACAGCGGGAGGAAGCGACGCGTCAACTTCGAGAAGGAGAAGAGGGAAGAAGACGCCGACGGCGACGGGAAGACCGCGCCCCTCCACTAGCGAAAGAGCTAAAAAGAAGTTAGTGGAGGGGCCGGCAGAAGAACAACGGAGAGCCGGACGAGACAACGGGAAGACCGGGCCTCTGTTAGCAAGAGAGCTAAAAAGAAGTTAGCGGAGGCCCGGCGGAAGAAAGAACCGGAGAGCGGGAGAAGAACCGGAGACCCCCGAAGTCGGAAGAAGACCCCCGGAAGTCGGAAGAAGACCCCCGGAGCTGTGCAATAAATTACTTTGAAAACCTGTGTAGTGTTTTTTTATTGCAATTTTTGTCCACCAGGTGAATGGGTAGGGGTACGATGTACCCCATACTCATTCACATAGGGTGGGGGGCCCCCTTATTGAAGGGGGCTCCCGGATTCCGATAAGCCCCCCGCCCGCAGACCCCGACAACCAACGGCCAGGGTTGTCGGGAAGAGGCCCTGTCCTCATCAACATGGGGGCAGGGTGCTCTGGGGTGGGGGGGCCGCAGGTCGCCCCCCTGCCCCAGAGCACCAAACCCCCCCATGTTGAGGGCATGTGGCCTGGTACGGTTCAGGAGGGAGGGGGGGCCGCTCTCGCCCCCCCTTTTCCCCTGCGGCCGGCCAGGTTGTGTGCTCGGATAAGGGTCTGGTTTGGATTTTGGGGGGACGCCCACGCCGTTTTTTCGGCGTAGGGGCACCTGTTCAAATCCAGACCAGTCCCAAGGGCCTGGTATGCTCCTGGAGGGGGAACCCATGCCGGGTTTTTAATTTAAAATTTGGCCTGGAGTTCCCCTTCAAGATTCATACCAAACACAGTGCCTGATATTGGCAGGGATCCAAGTCGGATCCCCGTTCATTGAAAGTCGGACATATGTCGGCTTCATGTCGCAGGGCAAAGTCGGATCCAAAGTAGGACGGATGTCGTGTCGCACTAGTGTGAACCCGGCCTAAAGTGGTTTGACAGAGGGGAGGAGCCAGGACCACTGGTGGGGACCCAAAAAGATGAGGATTGGGGCTCCTCTGTGCAAAACCATTGCACAGAGCAGGTAAGTATAATATGTTTGTAGTTTTTTTTTTAAAGCAAAAAAAATAAAAATGTTTTAAACAAAGGGGTTTACAGTCCTTAAGACTTTAGGGGGCTAGACTGTGGCCCGCGGGAGTAGAAACCGCCCAGGCATCAGTGGGAATAAACGATGCCCCATCATGGATTTTAGTGCCCCATTGTTGGTATCTGGTAGAATAATGCCCCCCCCATAGTAAATATCAGTGGAAGGAATAGTGCCCCCATTGTTGGTATCAGTGGGAGGAATAGTAGCCCACCATTGCTGTCTGTGGGAGGAATAGTGACCCAAAACTGGCGTGAGTGGGAGGAATGGTACCCCATGAATAGTGTCAGTGGATGAAATAGTGCCTCAAGGGCCAGATAAAGGCAAGCACAGGGCCACATCCAGCCCTCGGGCCACAGTTTGGAGACCACTGCTCTAATCAGAAGAAAGTGGTGGGGCAGAATTCATTGTTCCATAAAATAGCATCATGTCTGCTGTATTTATGGGACATAATTTCCTCTTGTGTACAGGACATCTGAAAAATGAATTGCTGATTTGTTTTGTGGGTTGCATAAAGTTCTTCCTTAAAACTTTTTTTTTTTACGTCAGCAAAAATATAGCTTTATACATTAATTTCCCGTATAAAAGTTACTTAGGCTTAACCCCATCTAGCCTAGAGATCTTTTACTCATGTATGCGTTCGCTTCTGCACGCATTGGTCGTTAAAAAAAAAAAAACCTGGCTCCTAACTTTTTTAGCTGGCTCCTAGATTCCAAGCAAATTTGTCAAGCCCTGCATTACAACATGAAATTCAAATTCTTACAAATGCCTATACCTCACTGGTTCTCTTTAAGCAAGTCAGGCATATTGGTGTAACCCATATTAACCAAGTTATAATCTTTCCCACTTCTGTCATAAATGGTGAAATCAGATAGTTTAACATGGGTTGGTTTTTTAGCACTATATACAGTACATCATCCATATCTATTATATTAAAGCTAAATCCTGGCCTTACCTTTAGCTTTGCACAATTCCTGCACTAAAAATAGCTTCCTCTGAATTCACAGCACACTGTGAGCTTCCCACAGTGTGCATTAGAAACTACAGCAAGTCAGATAGAGCTTGCCTCATTTCCTGGAAGGAGGACGCCTTGCATCATCTAGCTTGCACCTTCCTAATCATTTGATTCCAGTTTAATTATTTAATCATGGAGGCTCAGCATTACATGTGAGGGTTAACAAGGGCAAACTGCATGCAATTCCTCCCAAGAGCCAGCTTGCATCAGGGTCGAGGGCTCCTGAGAGAGGACTACTGAAGTAGGGTGTTGTGATGTATTTAAGAAGATACTGCATTGTACAGCACTCTACCAACCCTTCACACCAGCCATGATCTGCCAGCGTTGTATATGGCATCATGGAGTCCCAGGTTTTAAATAAAGTGTGTAATAAAAACAAATTGGTTTTATTGAAAATTTCATTAGCTTGTTTATGAGGAGAAACCAAGGAATTCAACATACAAGCAGATTAAATGGCTTTAAGACGTTTTTATTCCTTGCATATAAATGCAAATGCTGCTTGCTAATACAGCATTTTCACATACAGCTTTTTTTTTCTTGCATTGTGTACTTATTATATGGATACTATTAAAACCTGAATTAGATCCCAAATACAATTGTGGTCCAGCATGCAGTATTTGAATCGATGCCCAATTTTCAGTATCTTAGTTTGAATATCATCTGTCCTTGTTTGCCGATTCTTGTATTTGTCAGCACCTGGCAGATTTGTCATCTCTCACTGATATTTCGAGAAGTTGGATGGAAAGGACAACAGAGAGAATGGGATCTGGCAAATGGAATGTATTTCTACTAGAGCAGTTCAAATATGGTGAACATCTTTTGTAGATGAATGCTTGCGTGTTATTGTGATATGTATGTTCCACTCAATCTCTTCTGAAGCCGGTTAAAAAATAGGTTTCAAAATAAAAGTGTTTGAAGAATACAATACCGATATGATGTTAGCATTCACTCAGCCTAAGTATATGGAAAGAATAAAAATGTACATGTTCTTTCATAGTAATTTTATAACAGAAAGTGTACATACACAGAAAGACTATGCCCTGATGTAACGCTGCTTAAATTTATGACGTGTCAACACTAAACAGAAGGCATGGTCTGTCTCTTCGCTCTGACAGTAGATGACAAGGACGCTGGCTAATACAAACATCTTCCATTCTTTTCTAGTGCGCTAAACTAGTAAAACATTTCACCAACTCTATAAAGACAACATTGCATGGCTATTTAAAGTTAGAAAAATAAACCATACTTCTTGGTCGTCTATTTATACTTCCTCAGACTAAAAGAAGGCCACATGACATTTGCCTGTAATGGTCTTCAAACAATGCATTTTATTGTGCAGCTGAGCTGTTTCCCATACAGTCAGATTTAATCTTTTATTGTTTTTAAATATAGTAGAGAAATGCTACATGTATCTTCATTGGGTGACAAAGCGCTCACATTCGCACAAAACGCATCTACCTTTTTGTCCCCTGCTCCATTGTCAACCACTTATAATATGAAGCTTCAATATACAAAAAAAAAATTATTAGCGGTGCAGCCGTCCGGAATCATTTCCTTATATCTTCACGGAGTGATTTTTCCTTACATTCCTGTTCTGGTGACACCAATGTCACCTTGGCAAGAAACCAAAAAGAGCCTCCAAAGGGGACACCACCAGAAATAAAAGGAAACAGATTGTAGGCTTCCCCCTCCCTCCTAATAAAGTGTATGTAAAATTGTCACTAGTGCAGGAAATGAGGGAAAATCTTGAGCTATAGAAACAAGAGGGATAATCAGTGACTGGTGCAGACTTTCTGTTGCATGCAAAACTAAACACAGAATACACACAGTACCTTGAAAAAGTATTCACATCCCTTGAAATTTTGCAGATTTTGTCATGTTCCAATAAAATACATTTAAGTTTTTGGTTGTGATTTTATGTGATAGACCAACACAAAGAGGCACATAATTGTGACGTGGAAGAAAAATGATAAATGTTTTTCAAAATTGTTTACAAATAAATATGTGACCAGTGTGACGTGCATTTGTATTCATCCCCCCCTGAGTCAATACTTTGTAAAACCACCTTTCACTGCAATTACAGCTGCAAGTCTTTTGGGGATGTCTCTACCAGCTTTGCACATCTGGAGAGTGAAATTTGTGCCCGTTAGCTCAAGCTCTGTCAGATTGGATGGAGAGCGTCTGTGAACAGAAGTTTTCAAGTCTTGCCACAGATTCTCAATTGGATTTAGGTCTGGACTTTTTAACTGGGCCATTCTAACACACGAATATGCTTTGATCTAAACCAGGGGTCTCAAACTGGCGGCCCTCCAGCTGTTGCAGAACTACAAGTCCCATCATGCTTCTGCCTGTGGTTGTATGTGTCAGCCTTCCAATGCCTCTTGGGACTTGTAGTTCTGCAACAGTTTGAGACCCCTGATCTAAACCATTGTAGCTCTAACTGTATGTTTAGGGTCGTTGTCCTGCTGGAAAATGAACCTCCGTCCCAGTCTGAAGTGTTTTGCAGACTCTAAAGCCTCGTACACACGGCCGAGGAACCCGTCAGGAAAAAAACGTTTTCCTGACGAGATTCCTGGCAAGCTTTTCTTGCCAAGCCGTGCATACAGATGGCCATTCATAAGAACCACTGTTCTTTTGAATGGCAAGAACGCGGTGACGTCATCAACTAGGACGAGCATGCGCCCTTTTACATTCGATGCCGTCGCCGCCATCTTGCTTCACCCTACACTACTCTTGTAAGCTACCGCGCATGCGTCAAAGTCTCATCGAGCATGCGCGGGCTTACCGGAGGACAGGTAAGCTTGTAGCCGCATACATACATACACACACACACACACACACAGTTTTCTCGCCGAGAAACAGGCCGATGAGAATCCCGACGAGAAAATAGAGAGCAGGTTCTCTATTTTTCTCGTCGAGATTCCCGGCAGTTTTCTCGACGAGAAAACATACACACGACCGGTTTTCTCGGCAAAAAGCTCTGCCAGCAGTTTTCTTGCTGAGAAAACCGGCCATGTGTACGAGGCTTAAAAGGTTTTCTTCTTAAGCATTGTACACACGGTCGGACTTCAAACAAACTTTTCTGTGGATTTTTGTCTGAAGGGAGTTGGCCGGGAACACCCATAGCATACACACGGCAGGACTTTTCTGCAAACTTTTCCAACATCACATGGTTTTTCTGCTCTTTTCCGCCACCCTTTGGTCAACTTCTGCTGTTGTTCATTTTAACATTGGTTCTGGGCATGCTCATTTGTCCTTCGGACAAAAGTCCGATGGATTTCTGTACGCACGGTCGGACTTTGCTCCATCGGACTTTTGTTGCCGAAAAGTTTGTCCGTTTGCAGACCGAACATTTGTCCGATGAAAACCAAAAAAGTTTGTCTGATGGAGCGTACACATGGTCGGATTTTTTGTCAAACTTGCTCATTTTGAAGTTTGTTGGCAAAAAGTCTGACCGTGTGTACGAGGCTTAAGATTGCCCTGTATTTTGCCCCATCCATCTTCTCATCAACTCTGACCAGCTTCCTTGTCCCTGCTGAAGAAAAGCATCCCCACAACATGATGCTGCCACCACCATGTTTTACAGTGGGGATGGTGTGATCAGGGTGATGTGCAGTGTTAGTTTTCTGCCACACCTGGCGTTTTTCTTTTAGGCTAAAATTCAATTTTGGTCTCATCTGACCAGAGCATCTTCTTCCACGTTTGCTGTGTATACCCGACATGGTTTTCCGCAAACGGGACTTTTTTTATGGCTTTCTTTCAACAGCTTTCTTCTTGCCACTCTTCCATAAAAGCCAGATTTATGGAGTGCATGACTAATGCCACGTACACACGCTCGGAACTTCCGACAACAAATGTTCGATGGGAGCTTGTTGTCGGAAATTCCGACCGCGTGTAGGCTCCATTGGACATTTGCTGTCAAAATTTCCGACAACAAAAATTTTGAGAGCTGGTTCTCAAATTTTCCGACAACAAAATCTGTTTTCGTAAATTCCGAGCATGTGTACACAATTCCGACGCACAAAATCAAGTACGAGACGGAAGCGCTCGGTCTGGTAAAACTAGCGTTCGTAATGGAGATAGCACATTCGTCACGCTGCAAAGAGCAGTAACGGACAGAAAAGCACGAGGCTGAAAAGCGCGAATCGTCTCTCACCAAACTTCTAACACAAGATTAGCAGAAGGAGTCCAAAGGGTGGCGCGCTTGGTATTGAACTTCCCTTTTACAGTGCCGTTGTACGTGACCGCGTTCTTGGCGATCGTAATTTCCGACAACATTTGTGCGACCGTGTGTATGCAAGACAAATTTGAGCCAACATCCGTCTGAAAAAAATCCACGATGTTGTCGGAATCGTGTGTACGCAGCATAGTCCTGTGGACAGATTCTCCCACCTGAGCTGTGGATCTCTGCAGCTCCTCCAGAGTTACCATGGGCCTCTTGGTTGCTTCTCTGATTAATGCGCTCCTTGCCTAGTCTTTCAGTTTAGGTGCACGGCCATAGGTTTGCAGTTGTGCCATACGCTTTCCATTTTTGGATTGAACAGTGCTCTGTGAGATGTTCAAAGCTTGGGATATCTTTTTATAACCTAACCCTGCTTTAAACTTCTCCACAACTTTAACCCTGATCTGTCTGGTTTGTTCCTGGCCTTCATGATGCTGTTTATTCACTAAGGTTCTCCAACAGACCTCTGAGGGATTCACATAAAAGCTGTATTTATACTGAGATTGAATTACACACAGGTGGACTCTATTTACTAATTAGGCAAGTTCTGAAGGCATATGGTTTCACAAGACTTTAGTTTATTGGTATCAGAGTAAAGGGATCTGAATACAAATGCAGATCACACTTTTCAGATATTTGTAAAAAATTTGGAAAACCATTTATCATTTTCCCTCCACTTCACAATTATGTGCCACTTTGTGTTGGTCTATCACATAAAAATCCTAATAAAATACATTTACATTTTGGTTGTAACATGACAAAATTTGGGAAATTTCAGGGGGTATGAATGCTTTTTCAAGGCACTGTATGTGTTTACCCTCCAGATCGAAAAGCTTCCTTAACAGAAGATAAGTCCAATTAGGACACCTGTCCGCAACCACACCTGTGTATCAAAGTAAAAACTTGACAAGGGTTCTCTATCCAAACCAAAAAACAGTTTTGGCTAGAGACACACTATTTTTTCTGGTTGGGACTCGGGAGTAGGATGATTGGTCCACTTTACCTGCATAAACCATTTAGGTGAACAAAAAAAAAAACCTTTATGACTTTTACAGGCTTCACTGACATTTTCGTTTTTTTTGGCTCTGGATTTTTTTTAATTGGGTCCACATTTGGCTGCTAATGATCAGTACAGTAACAACCATCTACAACTCCAAAATCGTCCTGCTTCTGAACATTTAATATACACATCTATTGACTAAACTTTGCCAATTTTCCTGATTCCGATACCATAACTAGAGGTCGACATATATATCGGCCGATATTTGGCCATTTGGAGATATCGGCATCAGCCAATTATTATTCAAATTAGGCCGATATTTAACACTGACCGCACGTGCCCACGTTCCTCCTCCCTTCTCCACACTGTCAGAGCAGCGCGGCGCTGTGTGAAACTGACATGTAAAAGAATGCACAGAGAGAGCGAGAGGAGCTGTCAAAATTGAGTATTGATGTCGGGGTGGGTAGGACCCGGGGTGGGTGGGACCCAGCAGCTATCCAACACCAGCCAATGGGATGGGATCTGGGCAGGCCACTACGTGTATGTGGCCCTGCCCCCTTTCTTAAACAGCCCAATCATTGGCTGTTGTTGATTAGCTGCTAGGTACCACCCACCCCCAAAATCACAGCTGAATTTGACAGCTCCTCTCTCTCTGCATTTAGTTACGTCAGTTTCACACACAGTTACACTATCGGCTCAGTGTGAAACCTGCTAGTGCCAACCAGTGCAACCTGTCAATCAGTGCCACCTGCCAGTGCCAACCAGTGCCACCTGCCAGTGCCATTTGTCAGTGCCAACTGTACTGAGGACATCAAGTGTGTGGTAAAGTGACAGGAGCAAGCAGGGGGGAGATGAGTGGGTGAGTTTATGAGATGAAGGAAAAGAAAAAAAATCGGCCAAAAATATTGGCCGCAAAAATCTGCATCATTTAATCGGCCATCGGCCGCCCTGATTTCTAAATATCGGCATCGGCCAGAGAAAAACCCATATCGGTCGACCTCTAACCATACCCTGCATCTTTTCCAAGCTGGGCTGCTGACTTCAGCAAGACCCATCTGTATACCACACTGCTACTGTGCAGGGAAAATTGTTATACATCAGCTTCTGAAAACGAGTGCAGTGTTGTTTGCAGGAGCATTAGCACATGTATTTGAGCATTTCTATGCATTGTTAGGGCAGCCTACTCATTTAAACATTTTTTTTTTTACAATGCAGCACAACACAAAATAGAGTATTTACATCTGTGGTACACAGGTATCTATATATGTGCTTTGTGGTGCCTCTAGGAATAAATGACAGTGCACTGCAACGCACATATAGTCGTGCCCCAGAATTAAAAATTAATTACTGCAGCCAAATGTGTGAATGCATCTCAATTCCTTAAGAATAGCCTTACTTTTAACGATGATATTATTTTAGCCCTCTTGTGTAAAAAATGCACTCAGCAATATCAGACAATTGTTTTCCTGCCGACCTATATGACAGAAAATCAATGCCAAAGAACCTAGTACCAAATACAGCTCTAGCGGTGTGCCGTTTATGCACACCAAGGACATCTGCTTTGTTCATCCCTGTATGCCAAATATCAGGGGATTAAAAAGATCTGCAGTGTTCAAAGTGCATTTAGTCAAAGTATCAAAGCTGATCTTTAGCTTTCAGTGAAAGCAATATTAAACCCAAAAGCAAAAACTACATTGCAGCTTACCGTTTCTTAGAGTAGTGGCTGCATTAATTTTCTTTTGTAGGCTCTCTTCAATTTTTATCTGGTAATTTAGCCAGTAAGTCTGTTGTTTTTCAAAATAAAAAGCTATCTTGTAGATTGTAGTTACAGGGATGAGACAAACCCCATTTACCACCGACAGGGGACCTTACAATGATCAGCTTTGATTTATGTAAAACCTTTATCCCAAAAGCACTGTTTATTGCACCTGCTTATAAAGTGTTTGCTGGAATTTGGCTTAGATTTGTTAGTGTATTTAAATCTGCTAGTACATCTAACACCCCTCCCCCAGACTAAAATGCTGCTGTCTCACGGTTGTCCCTGTGCTTCTTCATTCAGAGTGGGGACACTAATACAGGAGGGTGTGTTACTGGCCAGATCAGCGGGTGAAAACGGGAATAAAAAGCCTAAAAAAGAAAACCAATGCAACCACATCTAATGATTGGTAATCAGCAAAAATAAATAAAAATTTGGGTTTTGGGTTCAATACTGCTTGACATTTAAATAGATTGTTTGAACCAAGCCAGTCCAAACGGACTATTACATTCACTAACAGATGCACTAACAGATATAATGTATAAACTGTATGTAACCTCAGCTCGGGGAGCTTTCTGTTCATTCAAAAAATACAAAGCTCCCTGTAAATGGCTGATCGGCGCTCACTCCAACTCGATTATGTTCTGGGAGCTTCCCATCCCACTGCTGGAACACAGTGCTGTATACTGTATGTAGCGGAGTCTACATACAGTTCATAGTTAATGAAGGTATTTGTTTTGACCAAGCTGGTCCAAATGAACTATTTACACTTCACTAAAAGCTGGAGATCAGCTTTAAGCACCCTTGGAAGATGCATATCAATGCACCTGATGTAACATGCACCAAAACTGCTGAATGCTGGACGATATAAATTCTGGATGCATGTGCAGGAGTGATATCATCAGTGGCTGTCTAATAGCCAAATAGGAGTGGCATGGAACCTTGAAGAAGCATTGGTAGCAGAGAAGAGATTTTACCTTTCATCACTGGAGAAGGGTACACCAGAAGGTAATCGTGTCATAAATGTACAAATATGCTGAATATTATGGCAAGGGCCCACCCCACAAAGAAAGATAAAAAAAATTGCATTGAGTAGTGCACCACAGAATGCACTTGAGGTCTCAAGCTGCTCTATTTGTGAACCTGGGCTGGAATTTAAATCCCTTTCCTGAGCATTATATCCATTATATGTCAAGGAGCCCAAAAAAGTCAGACAAAGGTGTGGGATCCTGGCATTATAGTAGTTTTCAATTAATGAAAATCAGTCAGCTTTTCTAATCTTTTCCATATCGTTTAAAGTAACATGGTGCCCTTTTACGCCCCGCCCCAATAAAATAATAAAAATAAAACAATATGGCAAGCAAAGATTTCATTTTGTCAAAAAACAAACAATAAAAAAAAAAAAAAACTCCACCACACATTATGAAGTATTAGGACGTTTTTATAAAGTAGTATGTACAACATTTACAAGTTTACATTTACAATTTAGGTAATTGAAACTTATTTTCTTTGTCAAGAGAGGCTTTTATACAGAAATTTTGGTCAAAACTTTAGAATCGATTTATAAATTCTTTCACCCAAGATTCACATATTTTCTAACTTGGATTCAGTGTGAGAAAACATTTACATATAGACCCTTAGAGTGTGGAAAGGTTACAGCTCTGTCAGTTTTTCCCCCCATCTTTCTGTATGGGCAATGAGAGAGCATTTAAAGGGTAACTCCACTTTTGTGGGAAAGAAAAGTAGCAAATAAAGAAAAAATAATATCGCGTATACAATTGCGACACAAGTCATATTGCAATTGAATTTTAATAAAAATTGGTTCATTTTCTGTAAATTCATTGCAATATGGCTATCTGGAGTTGTTCTGTACACAGAATGTGTACTAAACACACCCCAGAAACATAATTTCCTGCTTGTGTGATTAGCTCTCCAATTTTCCCAGAAGTCTGCCTAAGATACAAGTCAGATTTCAGGCATCCCCTGCAACAAAAAAATGTAGTTTTTGGTGAGATACTTTCAATAGGAACGTCTGAAGGGATGCAGGCCCAGCAGATTTCCTCATTAGTGCCCTGCAGGTACACAGCTGATAGATAATTATGAAACCACTCCCACTTAGCACAGGGGAACAAACAGGGAATTCTTCAGAATAACAAAAAGATAGGAATCTGCAACAAAGGTTGTTATAATCCTTGCAATGTACAGAGATCACCCAGAGGGGAATGTTTTTTTCTCAACAAAAGTGCAGTTACGCTTTAAGTGTTGGAAAATCTGTCAGGTTATTAATATCATCCATTTTCTCATATTAGAAATATATCCTCACTTCTTACCCTGGTGCAGCAACAGCAAGTGAGGGGAAAATCTCCCAAACAAGCACAATCTCTCAAACAGCAAATAAAAAAAATCCTTAAAGAGGTTCTAATCCTTCCTTACTTTAACCACGGATGCAGGAAGACAGAGGTATGACAATTTTTCTACTGGCATATTTTCACAAAAAATAAAAGCAAAGAAAAAAAAATTTAAAAATTAAAATGGTTAACATGACAATACAACTTAACATTTTTAAAAACGTGGCCGTGTTCGATTAAAATCCTAAAAATTTTTGCATTATATAATTTTAATAAGAAACATTTAGGGGTGTATTTATTAAAAAAAAAAAAAAAAAAAAAAAAAAAAAATCACAAAGCTACTTGTACAGTAAAGCTGTGTGTATATTTGTCCTATGCGAAAGCTGACAGAATTGAATGTTACTAGTCTACCTTCGCTCATAAAAGCAGCATGAATAAGAAAAATATGTTCACTAGGTGGAGCAAACGATCAAAGTAAATAAGTATTTATTTCCAATGATGATCAGCTCCATCTAGTGGCCATAATGCCCGATTGCTGCTGTTTTATAAATGAAGACCATCCAACTTAGACAGAAAATAGCCTAATAACAATCAGTTTTGCAGAAATTTGCACAGAACAAGCATACACACAGTTTTGCAGGATGAATACCTCTGTACTTTTTTTTTTTTCTTAAATAAATACACCCCTAAAAATGTACTCTCTTTTTAATACAATTATTTTTGTACATCACAGTGATTCTTTGTGAGCCACTATGTCATTTTACAGCGTACATTCTTTTCTGGCTTACCGCAACCACTTTGTATTTCTATATTTCTATTTCAAGGGAATTTTTTTATTCCTTATATATGATTGCTTTCAAACTTTTGTTAAAGCCACCCGGTCACAATTTTTTTTACTTCAAAGAACAGATGTGCCTGTAAAGAAGAGGAAAAATACTTCTACCTCCCCAGCTGTGCCAAGTACTAATTTGATAAACAGGAATCACCGATTCCTGTTCTCTTCATAATGCGACATTTACGGAAGAGTCTATTTTCTGCGTCTCCCACTGAACCTGGTGGTTTCTCCTGCCAATCTGAGTTCTGTAGTGATGTAGCGGGTCAGCAGGATCAGCCACTGAGGGAAGCAGGGGATACAGGAAATCAACACTCCTGCAAGTGTTGCCTTTTGAAGAAACTTTATTCTTCTTCATTACCGTGGTGTTAGGTACTAGTGATATTTAAAGTTAAATTTTTGTAACAGAGTTCCTATAAAATTCTGAATAAACTGAGCTATCTGCCATGATCCAGGAAAGGTCACAAGCGGCGTTGTAGAATATACAGTATTTACAGATCAATGAGCAATGGAAAGAGGTGGAGATATGAAAAGAAATGCATACCAAAGAGGTTTGATGGTTTAAATCAATACTCCCTGCTGGTGAAATCTGGTACTATCCCAAAGTTTACATAAAAGTTCCCTATCTGCTGGTGAAAAGACCCACATATCTTATTGCTCTGAGCACCACTGTGTCTGTATAAACAAGTTACAAGAGGCTTTCATGAGCTGAGGATCTTCCTAAATAATAGGGGATTTCACTCATTCTTTGATAAAAATTAGAAGTGATTTTTTTGATCTATACTGTCACCATCATGTTTACTAACTGAACATTTCGGAAGACCTATGCTATATTCTCATAAGATGCACATGTATGAGACACACTAAAACACTTGCTTTATAGGATTATCTTGGAGGTTTTAAATCATTTGTAGGAAATTCACTATATTGACTTGAATGGAAAAAGTGCAGGTCAATGGACAAAAAAATGCTGCATGCATTTGTTTTTGTTATGTGGGTCAGATAGAGACTTCCATACTCCGATACTATAGATATAGCATTGTGTTAATAAAGCTATCCATACATGTATAGATTTCTCTTGTTCAGCACCTTCAACTTTTCAATTTACCTTTGTCAAGCCAGGTGGTGCCACAAGCCAGTGTGACTGATTCAACAGAAATCAGTCAAAATTCTTGCAATATATGTCCAGCTTACGCCATCATACTCTGCATTCCTTGGTAGTGGCATGTAATTTCACACATTGATCTAGATGGGGTGCTTGATAGTATTGAAGATTTAGGAAGCCTTTTGGTTTTAGTCTGAAACATAATGTGTGTCTCAGTTTGTGGTTCCGCCAAAGTTCATTACATGGCTTTCAATGATGTGCATGACATGGGAGGTAAAGGAACCTGTAATACTCAGAACAGGTAACATAACTTGGGGAGGTACGTAATCTTTACCCCAGTAATGCGGCCCAGCCATTATATTGTGTAACTGATCCAGATTTGTAGAAGTAGTTTGCAGATGAGGGAAAGGTAAATAGCTTTGTATAGTGTGGAATAGGAACTTGGTAAATATTTACAGAATCAAGAGAGTTTTGTTGTTTCCCATTGATAGTGCATATGTGTTGAAGAGTACAGAGTAGAGACATTGGAGGGGAGATGTTAAGGGCTTTAGATTTTGATGGGTTGACAAGAAAGCCAGATAGAGCCCCAAAATGCACAAAGGATCTGTGCAGGTTAGGGATAGAGACTAGGGAGAGTAAAGGGAGAGAGAGACTAGTAACAGTAAAAAACAACATCTGCAAGAAGGCCTACATTTTATTGATGCTCACTGCTCAGCCATCATTACCCCAGAGATACTGGAGGAAGCTCTTATAAATTGAGCTAGGGGCTCAATCCCCAAAGTAAAGATTTAAAGTCAGCATACTTAACATACGCTGATGGGAATATCAGCATAAGGAAGGCCGGGCGCTGCTTGACTGATCCGCTGCTCGTTATAGTGTATGGCCTCAGCCAGCCTTCTCCACCGGCCATGCCCCCTGACATTTTAAGCCCCACAGGCGGGGACGACACATGTCAGAGGGCGTGGCCTATGGAGCAGCGCTGGATGAGGCCATACACTAACGAGCATCGGGTCGGTTGAGCAGTGTCCTGCCTTGTTCATTTCAGACACTCCTGGATTTGTGTAATTGGACACCTGCCCCCTCATTCTGAGTACCAGCGGGGAAAACATCCAAACCTCCAGCTTACAGCAGCGCTCCAGGTCTTTTCACATAAGCTGATGGGAAATTGTAAAAAAAAAATGGAGACCTGGGAGCAAAATTTCAGACCAAAACCCCATTGTTTTCAGGGTGTAAGAGTGATATGGCCAAGACAGTTGAAGTTCTTTCGAATGTCTAATGACAAAAACATAAGTAGGATGTTTCTTTGTTTTGAGGTTTCAACTAGGACCAGCTTGTAAATTTTGTTGCATACTCTCTATTGCTTATCAACTGAACTCCACACAATGAGAGATTTATTTGACTAGTGTGAAGATATGAACAAATATACACAAAGAAGCCATTTGGGTCAATTCCAATTACTAGTTGGTCTTATAACATATGTCATGTCTGACCTTTTTGGGTAACTTTACCTATAATAACTTTTGTGTTCCATACAAGATAATTTAACAATGAATCATTAAAAAGGTAGGCAGGCTTTTCACAAAAATCAAATAGTTCATGGTAAATCATTCCCAAGGACAATCCATTATCCTGCAAACATTACCTTCTGTGTAGCACTGCTGTTCCACAGAACCCTTGTATCTAGCAACAAGAGCAGAACAGCATTGTGTTTACACGCCTGGCATGTCAGTGTACTTGTGATGGAAGATAAAGCACATTCTTTATATATTAATATCATAACAGCTGGCTGGATTCTGGAGACCTATACAGTATACTCTTTATTACTGACAGGCTTGATATATGGCTCCATTAGATCTTTCACGCTGTAAGAGTGCTGTAATATCAAACAGCAACTATGTTCCTTGAAGCAACTGCTGATTTTCACACATGGTCATAGGGGACAGCCAAGCCAATGTTGTAGTTGTATCCTATCACCTCATTGTAGGAAGAACGACAAATAGGAAGGATACTCTCATAAGACCTCTGGTGCATAGAGAAGTCATAGACATTAATAGTACCTCGGTGTCTGTAGGAAAAAGCAGAAGGAAACATATTTATACAACTTTGGCAGAGGTATAAAGCCACATGTTTTTGTTTTGTATGAACTACAGATAAGCATGTCAAGCTTTTGGATGACACTAATAGAATCTAAAGCAAAGTGAAACACAGTAGTTACCAGAAGGAACTACAGAGTTTGCGAATACATGTTAGAAAAATGACAACTAGAACAAGCCACTGCAAGGCTCTCCTGCACATGGGCGCTGCCCCCTCTCTCCTGCCATCTATCACCAATAGATAGATTCATGCATTGCTTTAATCCATCTATAGCTGCCGCTGACACCCCCTATTGAGGCGTCCAGCCCCTTTTCGGGCGCCGGGCACCTGAATTACAGCTGCAAGGTATTTTTTGGAATCACCTGATTAGAGCCATAGGCTCTAATAGGTGTCAAAAAAGGTGAACAGCGAGCGCCATGCTGGGCGCTCGTAGTTCACTCAGCTGTGTGTTAGTAAAGCGAATGAATGTTTCGCTTTCCTAACACTGAACCGTCTCTCCGCCAAACAGGTGCTCGGGTCTGTTACCTGTCACCTGATTGGCTGAAACGAAAAGCTCTGTGATTGGACGCCTATCAGGCATCCAATCATAGGAGAGGATGGGAGGAGCGGGCGGAGGAAGACATGGAGGACAACGGATACCACTTGCCGCTGCCCACCCGAGACAGGGTAAGTGCCAGGCAGACGGCGGGCGACCAGGGGCACAGTGGCTGCGTTCGATGGGCACAGTGAGGCTGCAATTGATGGAGTCTTTTTTTTTCAGAATTTTTCAGTTTGTTTGTGCCCCCCCCCCCAAATTTGGAGCACCAGCCACCACTGCCTGCAATAGTTGTCAAATGCAAGCATCAATGAGTCAAAAGGGTTTCCATTGCTGATGATAAAGTTGCCCATGTATAGTGGAATTATGACAGGTCAGCTCCATTAACAAAAAAAAACTAAAATTGTATAATATTATATATATATATATATATATATATATATATATATATATATATATATTTATTACTGTACACATGTTTTAGGTAGGCCTGAAAAAAATGCTGTAAATTAGGAATGCTTTCTGTTCAAAGATTTTATTTAAGTATATCAAAATGCGATACAGAAGACAAAGCATGCCAGATGCATGTCATCAGAAAATTTGGACCATGAAAACATAACTGGTAACAATTGTACAGATGGACAAAGTAAATATGTATAACACTGGCGGAAAGGCCTCAGTTAGAGCAGGCTAAAGTAGGCAAATAGTTTAGACTTGGCACATGTAAGAACATCAAAGTCTAGAAAAAGAGGGGCCTGCTCATTAGGGGGTGCTATCAGAAATTTCCGGTGATAAGAAAAAAGGAATTTAGAACTACTATTTGGTGTCACTTCATGGGAAATCTTCCAATAATACCCCTGGGTGGTACTGGGGGACGTAAACAGGTTCGGTCTAAGCCAGAATTCCCAGTGGTGTAAAAAAAGATATACTTTGATATGAAAAAGGGGCAGAGGGCATAGGGCATAAAGCAAACAAATCAGCCTAGAGAGGAAAGGAAAAAGTTTAGGTGCATCAGGGCGGGGGAAGTGGGGGAGGGGTAGGAAGGGGCCAATGAGAGAGGGCCAATGTTGCTGCGAAGTAGACCTCAAATCAGTAGCAGGGGGAGGGTAGAATTCAAGGAAGCAGAAGAGAGGCATTGAAATCAGGAGGTAGATAGTGGGAAACCCAGGGTCTCCACAACTTTTCGTAGGCTGGCACTCTGCGCAGTATGACTGCCTCTGTTTTGGCGTAGACCATTGCTTGGGTGATTCTGTGTTTCGCCAATTAGGAATGCTTTCAGGAATAGAAGTGTTAATAGTTTATTTTTCTCGTTCAAATATTTTATTGAAGATATAAGAATGGAACAGAGTTCAGATGACATAGCATTGAAAACAAAACACGATGAGGGGGAGCAGCCTCATAAAGTACTAAGGAGGGTTACAAACAAAACGTGAAAAACAATGACAGAAAATGGTGAGCCTGCTCCATGCAAAGCTAGTGAAGGAACAATAAAACAACAATGTAATACTAAGAGGTGCGGGTTAGAGCATGTTTCCCGGGTACTGTAGATCATACCAAACAAAGAGCTTGTGAGCATCCGTGTACAGCTCCCTATAATAGGGTTTAAACATAAAACAACTGTGGTGGGTGGTAACCCTAAGCAGGTTGGCTGCACTCAGCTGCGGGCGGCTGAGCATATCACACCAATTTGGGTGGGCTGGTCTAGGAGGCAATTCCTGTGGATAAAGGAAGAGGCTAAAGTGTCATCAGTAAGAAAGAAGGAAAGGAAGTGACCAGGTATAGTATGGGAGAATGGGAAGGGAGTGAGAGAGAGAACTGGGGGTGAGTCTGGTGCCAATGGAGAAAAAAGGCCTAAAAGGAGGTGAGTTTGAGAAGGAGGATACTGTCAAAATCTGGTGGGAGGAAAATGGTTCACCCAGGGTCGCCAGAGACACTCGTATTTGGAGACTATCAAGGACAACCACTTCAACTTTGGCATGAATCATTGCCCTGGTGATTCTATGTTTGACTTCAAGGGCATGCTGGCTGGGGGGTTTCCAAGCCTTTGCAATCGTTTGCTTTGCAGCAGTGAAAACCTGCAGGAGCAACTTGAACAGAAGGGCGAGATACCTCTGGGGGCTTTATATTGAGCACGGCGATAGAGGGATCAGATTGTAGAGGCATGTTTACCAGGGTTGGAGATGATTTGAAAGATTTCTTTCCAGAATACTTGGGCTATTGGGCAGCTCCACCATATGTGAAGGTGGGTACCCCTTTCTGTGCAGGCTTAAAGGGGTTTTAAACCTACGTGTTTTTTCACCTTAATGCATCCTATGCATTAAGATGAAAACACACCTTGCAGTGTCCGGCCCCCCAGCCCCCTCGTTTTACTTACCTGAGCCCTGAATTTCCGCGGGCGCGTCCCCCGCCGTCCTTTTCTCCTTGGAGTCCCGGCTTTGATTATCTAATGCGGGGAGGAGCCGCGAGAGCTGCCGTGGGACCCCATAACAGGTGGATCGGGCCAATCTTTGCAAAATGAACTGCACAGTGGAGGTAAGTATGACATGTTTGTTATTTAAAAAAAACATGAAACTTTAGTGTCACTTTAAAAGCATGTAGGTGGGTAGAAAGACATGTATTTTGAAATCCAAGCAGGGACCAAGTACCAGTGCATTAGCACTTTGTAGTTTGTTTCAGAGGCCACTACATTCTGTGAAGCAGATTTCGTAGCTAACCAGATATCCAACCAATCTTTAGCCTCTAAGTGGAGGTCTAAATCTGATTCCCACTTAGCGGAGGGAAGTATGAGTGGGAGGGTCTAATAACCGGGCATAAAAAAGGGAAATCACTCCCTGTGCCTGGGGGTCCTTTTTACATGTATGTTCAAAGGTCGTCATGTCTGGTAGAGAGGGATCCGAACGCAAGCATGAGGTAAAAAAAAGTGTTTGAGTTGGAGGAAGTAGAATATTTCAGAACTAGGGAGACCAGATGACTCGCATAACACAGGAAACGTCTTAAAAGCGTCGGGAGTGGTGAATGAGTGGGCACAGATGAGGCCAGCATTAGACCAATTCTGGAAGAAGGAAGGTGAGGACCACACAGGATAGAAGGCTGGGTTACGAAAGTGGGTCGCAATCTACTGACTCTAATGCCACCCATAGGGGGACCTCATGTGTAGGGTGGTAATTGGTGCGTTGGGCTGCTTGGTAATACTTAGCAAAGTGAGGCAGGCCTAGCCCACCCTGCAGTTTAGTGAGGTAATAAAAATTACAAATAAAATGACACATCACAGGACGCATCCTCATGGCTAACAGAGGACAGAATTAGAAATAGACTTGAAAAACGTAACATTAATAAGTCACCGGGACCAGATGGCTTGCACCCGAGGGTCCTTAGGGAACTCAGTCAAGTAATTGCCAGACCATTGTTACCAATTTTTACTGACAGTCTAATGACTGGAATAGTACCAGCTGATTGTAGAAAAGCCAAGGTAGCACCGATATTTGAAAAAAGGGCCAAAATACATCCCTGGGAATTACAGACCAGTTAGCCCAACATCAATAGTATGCAAGCTCTTGGAGGGGATAAGGGACTATATTCAAGATTTTAGTAATCAAAACGGTATCATTAGCAGTAATCAGCATGGATTCATGAAGAATCGTTCTTGCCAAACCAATCTATTAACCTTCTATGAGGAGGTGAGCTGCCATCTAGATAAAGGAAGGCCTGTAGATGTGGTGTATCTGGATTTTGTAAAAGCATTTGACACAGTTCCCCATAAAAGTTTACTTTGCAAAGTAAGGTCAGTTGAAATGGACCATAGGGTGAGTACATGGATTGAAAACTGGCTACAAGGGCGAGTTCAGAGTGTAGTGATAAACGGGGAGTACTCGGAATGGTCAGGGGTGGAAAGTGGGGTCCCCCAGGGTTCTGTCCTGGGACCGATCCTATTTAACTTATTCATAAACGACCTGGAGTATGGGGTGAACAGCTCAATATCTGTATTTGCAGACGATACTAAGCTAAGCAGGGCAATAACTTCTCCGCAGGTTGTGGAAACCTTTGATTAATGGGGTGGGCAACTACATGGCAAATGAGGTTTAATGTAGAAAAATATAAAATAATGCATTTGGGTGGCAAAAATATGAATGCAGTCTACTCGCTGGGAGAACCACTGGGTGAATCAAGGATGGAAAAGGACCTGGGGATCCTAGTAGATGATAGGCTCAGCAATGACATGCAATGCCAAGCTGCTAACAAAGCAAACGGAATATTGGCATGCATTAAAAAGGGCATTAACTCAAGTGATAAAGCGGTAATTCTCCCACTCTACAAGACACTGGTCCAGCCTCACCTGGAGTATGCTGTCCAATTCTGGGCACCAGTCCTCAGGAAGGATGTGCTGGAAATGGAGCGAGTACAGAGAAAAGCAAGAAAACTAATAAAGGGACAGGGGGATATTAGTTATGAAGAAATATTACGAGCAATGAACTTATTCTCTCTGGAGAAGAGACGCTTGAGAGGGGATATGATTTAAATTTACAAATACCGTACTGGTGACCCCACAATAGGGATAAAACTTTTCCGCAGAATGGAGTTTAATAAGACACGTGGCCACTCACTAAAATTAGAAGAAAAGAGGTTTACCTTAAACTGTGTAGAGGGTTCTTTACTGTAAGAGCGGCAAAGATGTGGAATTCCCATCCACAGGCGGTGGTTTCAGCGGGGAGCATCAATAGTTTCAAGAAACTATTCAAGCACCTGAACGACCACAACGTACAGGGATATACAATGTAATGCTGACATAAAATCACACACATAGGTTGGACTTGTGTCTGTTTTCAACCTCACCTACTATGTAACACTTTTTTTAAGGCACTGTATATCTATGTCCATCTCCAACAGACTGCATATGTAAGATATGAACATTTCTAAACTATTTCATCCTAGCCTGGATGCATTTCTGCTACTACTGTTCCTTTTCCTGCAGAGATCTATCCTGAGAGTCACTCATTTTTATTTTGACGTCAGCCTGATGTGGGCTTCTCTTGGCCTCGACAGAGTCAGTGTTCCCACAATCTTCTGGCTGAAGTGAAAAAAATACATGGCCAGCAGGGTTTGAGGCAAAATGAAGCATTTTAATCTTTAGATTTGTTCTGTGCCGTTGTTGGGCCCCTTGATCTTGGCCCAGTCTGTGCACATCTACCCGAGGTCTGTACTAAGCTCCCCCTACACACAACTCCTGGTCCTGAGCCCAGTCCCGTTATTCAAAAGCCCAATGTCAGAATCACAATGGTCAGTACTGCTGAACGATGGGGGATTGGTGCCAACTTGCCCAGACATTGAGGCCTAGGATCCAGAGGGTCTACCTGGACACAGAAATTGTGTTAGATTCTATTTATTCCCTTATATACCCAAGATACTTTAAACCAGCCTGTGACATTATATTATAGTTTGGAATGGAGGCATGACCCAACTGCCAAGCACCCATTTTTATAACAAGCAGAGACTGAACATAAATATTGCATAACTCAAAATGTGAATATTAAGGCAACAATGGAGAGAGAGCAGGAATGTATCTGTACCTTGACCTTGATAACTGTGATTGATAAAAATAGGAACAAAAAAGCTAGATGCTCAAAATTCTCCAAAGAAAATGCGTTAAAAGCATCATCAATTTCGGTTTGATCCAAAATGATGGCCCTAGAATATTTCCAATAGTTGTTTTTGCACACATGCACATACATTTGTATCTGTGTGTGCATAGATGCGGGGGGCTGTTTTAAAAACAAAAAAATATATAGGATTTTTTGTACTCACCGTAAAATCCTTTTTGCGTTCGTCCATGGACGGACACAGCTCCTTAAATCTTGACAAAGTGGGTTATGTTCCTGTTCATAGGAGCACTAAGCAGAACATGTTAGTTATCTTAAAACATGTAACTTTATCAGAGTTAAACAGCCTCGCCCAGGGGGCGGTCCCTCCGTACATAACCCTCCTACCTGCAGTCAGCAGCCTCAGTTCGTAGTAAAGCAGTACAAACTAAAAAAGGGGTGGGTGCCGTGTCCATCCATGGACGAACGAGAAAAGGATTTTACAAAAAATCCTATTTTCTCTTATCGTCCATGGACGGACACAGCTCCTTAAATCTTGACAAAGTGGGACATCCCCAAGCAGTGTCAGAAAAAACAAGGGGTGGGAACAGCAATCAAAAGAAGACTTAACTTCACCCCAAACAAACAGAGCTCCTCAGTGGAGGCTTTGTAACCTCAAACAGCCACCTGCAAAAAACTTGCGGCCAAGGAAACATCCGAAGATGCACACACATCAACCTTGTAAAACGTTGGGAAAGTGTGAACAGACGACCTGGTCACCGTCTCACACACCTTGAAGACAGATGCTAGACGTCAGAAAGCCCAGGAAGCACTAATTGCCCTGGTTGAATGCGCCGTGACAGGAAAGGGAGGCGCTCGCCCATAAAGGGCATAGGCCTGGATGACGATCAGCCTGATCCACCTAGAAGGTGGCAGACAAGACCGTCAGGCCCTTTTGTGGACCAGATACCGGCACGAACAAAACAGAGCAGTAGCAGACAGGTACACCCGTAGGGCACGTACCATGTCCAAGGTATGTAGCGCAGCCTCCTGGGATGCGACAGCCGAGGACACAAGGATGGAAGCACAATGTCCTCGTTTAGGTAAAAATCCGAAACCACCTTAGGAAGGTATGAAGGTTGTGGGCGAAGCACCGCTTATCCTTATGGAGGACCAAGTAAGGCGACTTGCAAGACAAGGCCGCCAATTCAGAAACCCTTCTGACCAAAGTAATGACAACTAAAAAGGCAACTTTTGTGAGAAAGAGTGGAATCTCCCTGATGTTCTCAAAGGGAGGTTCCTGAAGTACCGAAAGCACTAGAGACAAGTCCACGGAGGAAGCGGTGGTCCATCGGGGGAACCCCGTTTTGGACCCCCTGCACACATGTACTTACCAGTGAGTGAACCACCAGAGGCCGTTGGAAGAAGACAGCCAAGGCTGTAATCTTCCCCCTTAATAGTGCTTAAGGCAAGGTTCAAATCCACTCCGCACTGTAAGAACAGCAGGATCCGAGAAACCGGCTATGTCCGTGGGCGCCCGGTCATCTCATCACACGTAGAGATGTAGGCCTACCAAGTGCAATGGTAGATCGTCCGGGAAGAAGGTTCCCGGGCCCTCAACATGAAGGGGATTATTGAATCTGCCAGACCACGAACCCTTTCAGTCTCCCAGGGTTGGCGTACCAGGGACGCCGGGACCAATCTGGGGCAATTAGAATCACCAGAAACCCCACGGCCTCCACTCTGCGGAGCAGTCGAGGAAGCAATTCCAGTAGGGGAAAGGCATAAATTCCCCATGGAGCCACCAACGCATCCGACGCATCTGCCCAGGGAGCCCTGGACCTGGCCACAAACCTCGACACCTGCGATTAAGTCGAGAAACCAGGAGATCCACAACTGGTGTGTCCCAATTCCGACAAAGTAATTGAAAACACCTCCGGGTGAAAAGACCATACCCCTTGGTTCAGCATCTGTGGACTCATATAGTTCACCTGCCAGGTCTCTACGCCCGGATGTAAGCAGCCGATAGAGCCGGCACACTCCTTTCGGCCCAACTTAGGATGCGAGCGACTACCGACGCTGCGGCTGTCCAACTGAAACCTGATCAGATGGCCCTGAAGTCTCTGTGACCAATTGGAGAGGCACAGTCTGATCACTCGAATTTCGAGGAAATCGATCGGCGGGCGAGATTCTTCCAGACCGTGAGGCTGGTGTCCGTCGTGATCACAGTCCTATGGAAAGGAAGGGACGACCACCCGGACTGAAGAGCCGGGAAATGCAGCCGCCCGCTCAGGGAAGCCTTGACCAGGTGACATACCTGAATCTAGAGACAATGGAGATCTGTTCCAAGTGGACAGGATCTCTTCCTGCAATACTCGTGTGGAATAGGGCAGACGGAACTGCCTCGAAGGAGGCCACCATGAGGCCCAGAACTCGTGCAGAAAAAGGGGAGAGACGACCATATGCGGGATGCCAACAATTTCACCACCGACTGGAGCGTCTGCAACTGCCCTAAAGGAAGGAAGACCTTCGCCTCCAAAGAATTCAGGATCAAGTCTAGGGACTTCAGACACTTAGTCGGTACCAACACCGACTTCTGTATGTTCAGTACCCAACCAAAGTCCCGGAGGGTCTGACTGGCTATAGACATGTCCTCCTCTAATTCTGAGCCAGAAGCAGCTCTCAGAAGAACGGCCAAGTAGCCCACGATACCAATGTCTCAATGATCGGGGCGAGCACCTTGTGAACAACTCTTGGTGCCGATGCCAAGTCAAATCGTAAAACGCAGAAAACTCAGTTGGCCGTTGCAGATGGGGACATGCAAGTATGCGACCCTGGTGTCCAGAGACGCCAGAAATCCCCAAAAACAATACATACACACACTGTGTACGTATTAATGCGTATGTTCATACTGTGGCGCCGAAGACGCGCATTTCTTTGGAGTGTGGGAGGAAACCCACGTAGACACAGGGAGAACATGCAAATTCCAGGCAGATGGTGTCGGGGTCCAGGTTTAAACCAGTGACCCTCTTGCTGCCAGGTGAGGGAGTTAATCACTACCCCACTGTGCTGCCCTACAAGGTATTGAGGGCCCTGAGGTCCAAGATTGGACGGACACCGTCCTTCCGTGGGACTACCAACAGATTCAAATAGAATCCCTGAAACCCTTCCACCAGGGGCACAGGTAAAATTATTCTGCACCAGAGCAAGTCTTGTACTGCTCCCATCAAGGCAGACCGACGAGCCGGAAGGAGAGGAAAAATTTGAGGGAAAGATCTGTTTGGTGGACAAAAAGAAACTCTATCTTGCACCCCAAATTGACCACCTCGCAGACCACTGGTCAGAGAGCGGTGAGGTCCATCGAGCTGCAAACTCGCAAAATAATCCCCCCCCACCCTTGAGTCGGGCGGGGACAAAATACCATGCGTAGCATGGTATGTTAGCCGGCACATTCGTGCACGCACCCAGGGACGCTTCTGTAACTACTGACGAAAATACCGCTTCTGCGCGGAATCGGAGGGCCCCGGCCAACGGCGCGTCTCCTTCCCCTCAGAGGCCTGTGAGAGAAGAGTGCTCTTACCTCCAGTGACATCTTAACAATGTCGTCCAGCGAAGTACCAAAAAACCTCAGAAAGGCAATCTGCCAGAGCGCACTTGGGAGCTTAGCCAGCGAACCAGCATTCCAGCCAATCAGGCGGCGCATCACCACCGCAGATACAGAGGTTCTGGAAATCAGTTACATACACACACAGAGTATGTATTAGTGTATATGGTTTTACCGTGGCGCCGAAGGCGCGCGTGTCTTTGGAGTGTGGGAGGAAACCGGGAGTACCCGGAGGAAATCCACGCAGACACAGGGAGAACATACAAACTCCAGGCAGATGGTGTTGGGGTCCGGGTTCGAACCAGTGACCCTCTTGCTCCCAGGTGAGGGAGTTAACCACTGTAGACACTGGTGCTGCCCTACATGGAAAGTCGCGGCCATATATAGGTCGCAACACTGACCCCAGCATCACCGCCTTGGACCTCCTATCAGAAGGGTCCTGTATGATAACGGACCGCCATGCGCTGGGGGACCACAAGGACCTCTGCGGACGTTCCCATTCCTTATGTATGAACTATCAAAGAAAGTAACATAAGGAAAAAACGTCACAAAGCGGGCAGATTTGTGTGACCTAAGGGAGACAGACTCCTCTGCGGAAGTCCCAGCTGCATTCCCAGCTGGAGAGTGTCCCTCACAGCATCAGAAGTGCACACAGAAGTGTCCTGACAAACATTTCCCAGAAGATGGCGGGGGGAGGGGGCGCTTTCTTACCCCCCTTACTCCAGCAATCCGTTTCTACCTTGGCAACAAAAGGTTCCAGGACTATCTATAACGTATCCAAGGAAACCGCAGGGGCACCATTTGCTGCCTCTGGCAATGTATGGGGAAGAAAGGTCACATACTGACTCCATAAACGCCCACTGACAGCCCTCAGAGACCAAGTGAAACACACATAAGGGTCCACCCTCCATGCTGCACTGACCAGGCGAGGTAACCCAGGGGACTCACCACCCAGAAGGAGACCACTTAGCACCGCTGCTCGCTTTGTACACACAGCACGTGTGTGATGAAAAAGTTGTGAGGAGAAAGAACTGCGCTGTTCAGAAGCCAGTGCTAGAGGCCAAACCCAGCCCAAAATGGCCGCCAGACGCCTAAGATAAAAAGGGCGTGGACCACAACGCGGCTACAACAAAATGGCTGCCAATGGAAGTTTTAACAGAAAAAAAGAAAATGGCATCAGCGCCGCAAAAAAAAAGGCGCCCGAGGCCAGGGATGTGGACAAGAAGGCCTGCAGAGACTCCCAGGAGACAGACCCCTCTCACAGAAAGCGGACCCTGGCGCCCCACGGTCCCCCACAGGTACTCGGAGCCCCCCCACAGGTATACCCCAGTTGCAACGGGCCCTAGGGCAGGAGGGGAAGGGCGACAGAGAGCAGGGAAAGGGAGGACAGGAGAACCCTTAAATCCCGGGAATGCCCAGCTGTTCCATCCTGCCGAGACTTACCCGTCCTTGCGAGGACAAGCTGGCGCGTCCCTGATAGACCCACAACTGATGGTACGGAGTAGCTGTCAGCCCGGTCCACTGTGAGTGAGGCAACAAACAGCCCAGTCATATGTGGACCCTGGAGCATGTGCTCATCGGCCACCCCTGGAGCCATGGGGTACGTCGTGGTCAGAACCAAGCACGAAGCAAGGGACTGGCACGCTGGATGGCCGGAACTGGGAAGACTACAAGGATCTATATATCCAGCCTGTCGCCCAGCCGGCAGTTGATAGAAGATATCCAAAAATTCTTCAGGACTCTGTACGTCGTGGCAGAAACCAGCGCAAAGCTAGGGACTGGCACGCTCGCTGGCCGGAACTGGGAAGACTACAAGGATCTATAATATCCAGCCTGTTGTCCAGCCGGCAGTTGATAGAAGAGATCACAAAAAAAATAAAAATAAAATAACATTTTCTTCAGGACTCTGGGCCCAAAGGAAGCCACGTCCTTCTCCTCTGCTAGGCAGAAGAAAAACTAAGGCTGCTGACTGCAGGTAGGAGGGTTATGTACGGAGGGACCGCCCCCTGGGCAGGGCTGTTCAACTCTGTTAAAGTTACATGTTTTAAGATAACTAACATGTTCTGCCTAGTCCTCTCCTATGAACAGGAACATAACCCACTTTGTCAAGATTTAAGGAGCAGTGTCCGTCCATGGATGATAAGAGAAAAAACTTTTTTCTTTAACTTCAATAAACTAAAATGTAGTCAATGTTATTGCTATCTGTGCTTGATCTGTTTTCCTGGCTGCAGCAGCCAGGGATTTACAGTTCTGAACCTGGAAACACTCAGAGCCGTTTCTACCTTTATACAACACAGGGACAATCAGCCAACAGACATCATCATTGTCATCGTGGCTTAGGCCAATCACAACAGACGTTACAAGTGTATGAAAGCTGCAGGAATCACTTCTATGTGAAAGCTGGCAGCTGGGAGAAAAAAAAAAAATGTAAAAAAATATAAAAAATCACCTGCAATAGACACTTAAAGTGGTAGTAGACCCAGCTTGGTAATTTTTACCTACAGGTGAACCCATATAAGGCTTACCTGTAGGTAAAATGAACATCTCCTAAACGTGCACCGTTTAAGAGATATTCACCTTACATGCAGCCAGTGCAGTGATATCCCTGGCGCATGCGCTCTGAAGGTTCGTCATACCTTGCCAAAACTTCAGAGCTTCGTGCTGGTACTAAGGGCTCCTGCACGCATGCGCGGGAATGTTGTCATCGTGGCTTAGGCCAATCACATAGCCGGATCGCACGAACCAGGAAGAAAGACAGGGGGAACAGATCAGCCTTCTCAGCTGTGACAGTACATCATTGGAGGGCTTTGTTCCAAGGTGAGAATTTCATAATATATGTTAGTATGTGATGCATACTAGCACATTATGCCATTGCCTTGCAGGTTTTTTTTAATATTATTTTTTAACAACATCCGCGGTTTACAATAGCTTTAATGTTTTTGTTTACAAACTGGTATACTTGCTACCGCCATTTTCGTTAGGTTGCAGCCTTACCTTCTATGAGCAGTAAGATCATCATCCATAATACTGGCTCCTCTGGGGTTCTTCTCATCAGGAATGTTTGCAGTGATCAGAGTTTGAGAATTGAACCAGATGTAACGGACAGGATGCCTGTAGAGGGATAACATATCTCTATAGTTAAAATCTTTACAAAATGCAAACAGCTTTATATTTGACTACATATCTCTAAATAGAAGCTGAGCTTTGAATCCCTTTTGCAAAAATAAAGGGAGATGTTTACCAAGTGTGAATCTATAGCCTGCATTCGTCTTATGCAGTAAAATGGCACCATCTAGTGGTAATTATATAAAATGCAGACAAAAAAAAATAGAAACAAAGAACATTTAATGATTTCATCTGTAGAATTTCTTTCTGCTTAGTAATGTGCCTTACTTGCTACATTAGTGCTCTGCAGCCAGAATTCCTGATAAATCAGGGTCTCACTCTGGGCAACAGTTTTTATGGGTTGTATTAGGTGGAAAGAAGATGGTAGCATGTCTGCTACTTTGCCACCACAACCCTGCACTAGAGGAAGAACCCTGCAAAGTTTTTTCAGCCACCCATAAAAACAAAAGCCAGATTACTAACTTTCAGATTATGGGACATGATTTTAGAAAACATTTTATTGTACTTTTAAAATGTACTTTAAAAAAATTAAGGTTTATACAGGTGAAACTCGAAAAATTTGAATATCGTGCAAAAGTTCATTTATTTCACTAATGCAACTTAAAGGTGAAACTAATATATGAGATGGACTCATTACATGCAAAGTAAGATAGTTCAAGCCGTGATTTGTCATAATTGTGATGATTATGGCTTACTGCTCATGAAAACCCCAAATCCACAATCTCAGAAGATTAGAATATTGTGAAAAGGTGCAATATTCTAGGCTCAAAGTGTCCCACTCTAATCAGCTAATTAAGCCATAACACCTGCAAAGGGTTCATGAGCCTTTAAATGGTCTTTCAGTCTGGTTCAGTAGGAATCACAAGCATAGGAAAGGCTGCTGACCTGACAGTTGTGCAGAAACCCATCATTGACACCCTCCATAAGGAGGGAAATCCTCAAAAGGTAATTGCAAAAGAATAGAATATCTATTAACTGACAATTTTTTTATGTTTGACGGGGACTATTACCTCCAGAAGTGCGGAGCCTCGATGGTCGCTAAATTCTCACCATCCTTAGCCAACCTCTATATGGGGTGGTGGGAGGCTCCGCATTTTTGGACCATATAGCCCCCGTCGTAGGGACACCATTTTCTTTTGTAGATTCATAGACGATCTTTTGTTTTTTGTCAATGACCCACAGTGTGATCTAGAAACATGGCTTCTATACATGAACGATAACCTACTAAATCTGCATTTTACTGGCACACTTGGTACCAATACCATTGAATTTCTAGATGTCAGATTAACAGGTGAAAATAATATCATCTCTTCCAATCTGTATAGAAAACCTAGCGCAGGTAATACACTTAAGAGCAGACTCAAGCCATCCTGGACACATCCATTCACAGTATTCCCATTGGACAATTCCTCAGGTTGAGAAGATTTTGTAGTAAAGACAGACTTTGAACAAGAAGCGAGAGCTATGTCCACCAGATTTAAAGAGCGGATACCCCATATCTATAATCAATAAAGGATTATCAATAGCCAGGGGAACATCTCGTGATGCCCTTCTTGGTAAAGTAGTGGATACTACTCATGGAAAAGGTGGAGATGGATGTATAAACCACAAAAAGTAATCTAAAAAGAAAATAAATGGTTTTGGTAATTCCGTTCCCACCTTCTCCACTCCTTACAGTGCAGAGTTTCAGAAAGTAAAACAAATCGTCACAAAGTACCTTCCAGTATTGTCACATGACCCAATATATGAAAAAATCCTTAGGCCCCTTTCACACGGAGGTCCGTTCAGGTCCGCCTGTCAGTTTTTTAGGCGGACCTGAAATGGATCCTCCATGCACCCCTATGGAAGCACGGATGTCAGCGGAGACATGTCCGCTGACATCCGCTCCGCCAAAGTGTGACGGAGGAAAACCCTATTTTTCCTTCCGTCGGCGGAGCGGATGACAACGGACTCTACGGTCCGTCGTCATCCGATTCCCCATAGGGGAGAGCGGCGCTCTGACAGGGCGGTCCCCGCGACCGCCCAGTCATCCGTCGGCTCAGCGGGGATCAACGGAGCGATCCCCGCTGAGCAAGCGGAGCTTCACGGGGCGGATCTGCACGGATCCGCCCCGTGTGAAAGGACCCTTAAGAAAGGCATTCGCACGGTATCTAGAAGAGCACCGTCCTTAGGCAATTTGTTATCCTCCAGTCTTTTTTCCAGCACAAGTACCACCAGTAATTGGCTATCTTTCAAAGGAACATTCAAATGTGGAGGTCAAAATTGTGCCTATTGCACATTCATCCAAAAGGGTGACACGGTTACCTCCATGTCCACTGGCAAATCACACAAAATAGGTTCCTTCATTAACTGCACACCCTGCAATCTTTACACTTTTCGCACCTTTCTGCCATCGTTCATATCTCCTACAGCCTCCATGGTTTGCAAAAAAAAATAAAAAATATTTGCAACCTTTTGCTAGTTTTGTTGTTGACTCTGGTTCTGATGTTGCTGCAAGTCGGCCACACTTTTGTATGACTATCATATCCTAGCAACCATGCTATGCATTTTATTATTTTCGCTATTTTTAGTATTATTGGATCTCTTTTTTCTTTCACTTTTGGTTCTTTGATTTTGCGATTTCTTTTGCCAATCATTGCAATTACCATATGAGATAAACCAATTACCTATAATAGCTCTTCTAACACCTTTTAGATCAGTGAGTCATAGGGTTCGGCTCCCAATATATTAGTCACCATATATATTCCAATTAAACATACACACTGTATGGATATACTGCAAAGACACATTTCAGTCTTTTTGCTAAATAAAGCACGGTGACTCTTGCATATATTTTTAAATAGTCATTTTAATAACTAGGGTAATATGATAAAAAGTTTTTTTAGATTTGGACTTATATACTGGATTTGAACCTAGACATAGCATGGCCCCTTTTTTGATATATATGCTTTCCACCATCATGCATGTTCAATCATCACCATACTAGCATATATTTGAATATGTATTGGCCGACCCATATATATATATATATGCAAAAAAACTGAGGAAAACGCTTGGACAGCCGCACTCCAAAAAAGGTTCTTTTATTTCAAACAAAAGCACAAACATGCCACAGCAAAAAAACAGCAAGGATGAGCTGACGTTTCGCACTGCGATTCAGTGCTTAATCATAGTATGATTAAGCACTGAATCGCAGTGCGAAACGTCAGCTCATACTTGCTGTTTTTTTGCTGTGGCATGTTGTTTGTGCTTTTGTTTGAAATAAAAGAACCTTTTTTGGAGTGCGGCTGTCCAAGCGTTTTCCTCAGATTTTTTGCATTGTCATATGCATTGCCTGCACCCACGGCTCTGGATCTTGTGAATGAGTCCCCAGTCACATCTGAGCGGTCTCTCTCTCTCTCTCTCTCTCTCTCTCTCTCTCTATATATATATATATACACACACACACACACATATACACACACATACATACACACACACACAAATAGATATATATATATATTAGGGCTGTTACTGATTAAAATTTTCGTGTTCGATTAATCGATTTTTTCTTAAACCGATTAAATCAACTAATTTCGATTAATTATAACGCACATAGATCCAACTACTTTTAGCTGATCTCCTTGCAGGCCGATTCCCAGTGCAGCTACCAACCACTGGAAAGATGGATAGCAGGATACAAAAAACACACAAAGGCAGCGCTCGGTGGGAATAGCATTAAAACTTTTATAGTCTTCAAGTAGATAACAAAATAAATATTGCACTGAAGATAAAATCGATGTAGCTACATAAACTGTAAAAATGGTGCGAGTAATACCAAACGGTAGCAAAAGCAGTCATAAAAACATGTAGCCAAGTATGATACTGGTATAAAAATGTGTACAACAATACCACTGCTGAATCCAGATGAGAAGGGGCTAACATCAGTCCGTCGGCATGTAGATGCCGAGTGAAGGGAACTATCACAACTTCCAGTGGATGGCTGTAGAATTCCAGGTTGATAGAGGGAAGTGATAGAGGGAAGTGTACCAGCCCTTGCGTGTGGCAGATAGTAAGGTCCCGCCGGCATGAAGATATGAAGGCACAGCAAAGGAGCCCTTCAGATGGACACGGCAAGCCCCGCCGCTGTCCGTGACATCACCGGATCTCCCTGAAGACCCGGAAGCCGGGGGAGAGGTGAGTACCGATCAAAAGAATTTTAATTGATCAAAAGAATTTTGCTCGATCAAAACAATTAATCGATTAATTGAGGAATTAATAGTTAATTTCCACAGCCCTAATATATATATATATATTGTGACAGCAGGAAGGTAAAGTCACCTGGTTGCATCCAGGGGGGTAGGTATATTTCTCCCAGATTCAGGCTTTATGCCGACTTATACAACTAGGGAGAGAGTTGATGAAGCCCAGCTGAGGCTAGTGGGCTCATGGATGATTCATACCTCTAGGGAGAGTGCTGGGCGTCGTGCAGGCAGGGAGTTGATGAGACCAGCTGAAGCTTGTCAGCTCGTTTAAGGCCTCTATAAAAACTCCCAGCTTCATTAGGTGTTTGCTCATGCCTGGAACCAGACCTGTGTGGACTGTCTAGGGAGAGTGAACCCCTGTGCGGTGAGACAAAGCCTGTGTGGCTATTTGTTTGGACATTTACTAAACCAGGGACTTAGGGACTAGGACAGCACCAGGCTGATCCCAGTTGTTAGTTAGGGAAACCTGCATGTTTAGTCAGAGGTCAAGCTGACCAGGATTTATTTTGTTTATGTTTCTTTTTGCTTTGCTGTGTTTTTGTCACTGTAAATAGAGAAATAAACCGCACCTTTTGATCTTGAAAACCACAACCTCCGTCTGCTGGGCCTGTTTTTGTGTGGGGAGCCCATCCAGGGGGTCACACACACCCGCTACCGAGCGAACCCCCTCACAGTTGGTGGAGAACCAGTGGTAGTTTTTTTTTAAGCCAGCATGGAGGAGATACTGAAACAGCTGGCTCTAGCAAATGCCAATCAACAGCAGACAAATGCAGGTTTGCAAAAGAGCCTTGCAGCTCAACAACAGAGCTTCGCAGCCCAGCAACAAGCCCAGCAGCAATCTGAGGCCCGCTTCATAGACCTGTTGCAGAAGCAAGAGCAGAGACTACAACAACGGATGGAAGCAGTAATGCAGCAACGTCCGCAGACCAGTGAGGAAAGCCGTCCCACTAATACCGCGTCCTTTGGGGTGAGTCGTTTATTGACAAAAATGACTGGAGAGGATGATCCAGAGGTATTTTTGACCACATTTGAAAGGACTGCTGAAAGAGAAAAGTGGCCTGAGGAGCAGTGGGCTGGACTGGTGGCTCCTCTGTTAACTGGTGAATCGCAGAAAGCTTACTATGACCTAGAGCCTGACCAAGCAAAAGACTATGTGATGCTAAAAGCTGAAATATTGGCAAGGCTGGGTGTCACCCTGGCTGTCCGGGCTCAGCGTGTGCATAACTGGACTTTCCAGCTTGGAAAACCCCCCAGGTCTCAAATGTATGATCTCATTCACCTGAGCAGGAAGTGGCTACAGCCAGAGACTTTGTCCGCACCGGAGATTGTGGAACGTGTTGTGATGGATCGTTTCTTGAGAGCTCTTCCTACCGCCATTCAAAAGTGGGTAAGCCATGGAGACCCAGAAACGGCCGGTAAACTTGTGGATCGTGTAGAGAGATACTTGGCTGCAGAGAACCTGACGGCCTCTTCCAGAGACTCTCGGACTTTCCACCCCAAGACCAGACCATCCCCAGGGGCGGATAAGATGATTCCAAGGGGTGAGGGTGGAGAGAGTGAGAGCTCTGCCCAGGGTTTGGCGAGAACAGCCTGGGAAGTCGGGGGCTCAAGAGGCAGCCAAAAGGATTGTTTGCTACTGCTGCCGGCAAACGGGACATATTGCAGCAAATTGCCCGGTTGTGGAGGAACCCATGCAATGTGACTTTCTGACGGACAGACGTCAGTCGCTGTGTGCGACAGTCGCATGCACTGCCATTCGGGGAACTGAGAAACATTTATGCAAAATGTGTGTTAATGGTAGAAATGTTGTGGTATTACTGGATTCAGGTAGCCTTGTGACCCTGATAAAGGCTGAATTAGTTAAAACAGAGGTCTCTGGGAATAGCAAGGTAGCTGTTATTTGTGTGCATGGGGACACCCGAGAGTATCCAGTGACTACAGTGTGTTTCAAGACCCCCAAAGGTACCCTCTCTCATCCAGTGGGGTTAGTATCTCAATTACCGCATGATGCCATTGTGGGAAGGGATTTTCCGAAGTTCTGGGAACTGTGGGATGATCCTGAGCCCCCCACTGGTGCCCCTATGTACCAGGAAGGTGATAGCCAGAACTCCTCTGAGAGTGGTGGACTCTCCAGAATTTCCCTTGTCAGTATTGGCAGGCGAGACTCAAGAAACTGGAGAGGAGCCCACCTCCTCAGACGAAAACCTACCGTCTGTGGAGTTTTCTGATCTTGAGGTTCACAGGGAAAATTTTGCCACAGAACAGTTAAAGGACCCCGCCCTAATAAAGGCACGGGAAAACGTAGTGGAAATAGATGGCGAGTTAGTGAACCCAGATAATACCTGCACTTACCCATACTTCAGCGTAGAGAAGGACCTACTGTATCGGGTGGCAAAAAGGGCAGAAGAAACAGTTGAGCAGCTTGTGGTGCCCAAACCTTACAGGAAGTTGGTGTTGGAGTTGGCCCATGGGCACATTCTTGGAGGTCATTTGGGGACAGAGAAAACCCGAGAGAGGGTATTACAGAGATTCTATTGGCCTGGGGTGATGAAGGACATAGAAAATTATTGTTCCTCCTGCCCTGTGTGTCAGAGGTCGGCCCCGATGCCACATTTCCGTAGCCCGCTGGTCCCTCTACCCATCATTGAGGTCCCGTTTGAGAGGATCGCAATGGATTTGGTAGGTCCTATAATCAAGTCCGCTAGGGGGCACCAGTACATATTAGTTATAATGGACTATGCCACCCGTTATCCAGAAGCGATCCCTCTCCGAAATACCTCGGCCAAAACCATAGCCAAAGAGCTATCTCTTGTTTTTAGCCGGGTGGGTATTTGTAAAGAACTGCTTACGGACCAAGGTACACCCTTTATGTCCCGGGTTATGAAAGAGCTGTGTAAATTGTTCAAAGTGACGCAATTGCGTACGTCTGTGTATCACCCCCAAACCGATGGGCTGGTTGAAAGATTCAACAAAACCCTAAAACAAATGTTGAAGAAAGTGGTGGATAGAGATGGAAAGGATTGGGACTGTCTACTTCCTTATTTGATGTTTGCTATTAGGGAGGTGCCCCAATCCTCTACGGGATTCTCCCCCTTTGAGTTACTGTATGGGAGACACCCAAGAGGGCTGTTGGATATTGCCAAGGAAACTTGGGAAAGTGAGAGTTCTCCCCACAGGAGTGTGATTGAGCATGTCGCCCTGATGCAAGATCGAATTGCACAGGTAATGCCCATCGTGAAGGAACATTTGGCCCAAGCGCAGTTGGCACAGCAGAGAGTGTACAACCGTGGAGCCAAGACCCGTACCTTTTCCCCGGGGGATAGGATATTGGTACTTGTCCCTACGGTTGAAAGTAAATTCCTTGCCAAATGGCAAGGCCCCTACGAGATAATGGAAAAAGTGAGCGAAGTGAATTACAAGGTCAGACAACCAGGAAGGCGAAAGCCCGAACAGATCTATCACGTTAATCTGTTGAAAGCCTGGAGGGATAGAGAGTCCCTAGTCGCAGAAACTTGGTCACCAGCTCAAACTGGTTGCGTGATTCCGGAGGTTGGAATAGCAGCCACCTTGTCACAACCCCAACAACAGGAGGTTAAGGAGTTTGTGCTTCGCAACAAGGAGGTGTTCTCTGAGCTGCCGGGACAAACATCTGGGGTAGAGCATGATATTATTACCCCGCCCGGTGAAAGGGTGAAGTTAAAACCCTATCGGATCCCAGAGGCCCGACGGGAGGCAATACGGGAGGAAGTACAGAAAATGCTGAACTTAGGGGTGATAGAGGAGTCCCAAAGTGATTGGTCTAGTCCCATTGTGTTGGTGCCTAAACCGGATGGGAGCTGGCGATTTTGTAACGATTTTCGTCAGTTGAACAAAGTTACAAAATTTGACACCTACCCCATGCCACGTATAGATGAGTTGATCGACCGGCTGGGAACAGCCCGATACATGACGACTCTTGACCTCACAAAAGGGTATTGGCAAATTCCCCTGGCCAAGTCGGCCAAAGAGAAAACCGCATTTGTAACCCCAGACGGGGCGTTCCAATATAAGAGAATGCCGTTCGGGTTACAGAATGCGCCGGCCACATTCCAGCGGAAAATGGACCAGATACTGAGGCCCCATCGGAAGTATGCTGCGGCTTACCTGGATGACGTAATTGTCCATAGCACAGATTGGGCCTCACATCTGCCAAAAGTGCAAGCAGTCCTAGACTCTATCCGGGAAGCGGGGTTTACGGCTAACCCCAAGAAGTGTACCATTGGGCAGGAGGAGGCCAAATATCTTGGGTACACCATTGGCAGGGGAGTAATAAAACCCCAACTCAACAAAGTCGAGGCCATCCAGAGTTGGCCACGTCCCAACAGCAAGAAGCAGGTACGAGCCTTTCTGGGAAT